>CM066574.1:22372500-23788750 GCA_033816785.1 Picus viridis
AAGACCCAAGACTGTGTTTTAGCAGGAGGGACAGTGGGGAAAAAATGCATTGAACTTAAGCAGTAGGTGAGCCTTCATATCATGCTCACTTTTTTCTTCTTTTTTTCCCCCCTTTTTTTTTTTTCTTCTTCTTTTAATAACATGAAAGTATAATTGTGTCCCAAAGCGATTCTCACTGGCCCTTGCTTCCAGTGTTTAGCTATCAAGTTCCTCAAGCTCAAGTTTGACCTGAAGTTTGAAGGGAGCATTCAGAACTCTTTTCATAGAATCACAGGCTGCATTGGGTTGGATGGGACCCTTGAAGGTCATCTTGTTGAACCCCCCTTCAGTGAGCAGGGACAACTTTAAGTAGATCATGTTGGTCAGGGCCCCATCAAGTTTGACCTTGAATGTCTCCAGGGATAGGGCCTCCACCACCCCTCTGGACAACTTGCCCCAGTATTTCAGTACCCTCATTGTGAAAAACTTCCTCCTTATGTCCAACCTAAATCTACCCTGCTCTAGTTTAAAGCCATTGTCCCTCATCCTATCACTACAAGCCCTTCTAAGCAGTATGCATTTGTGTGATTTCCATTTGTACCTCTAGGTCTGGAGGCTTCCATCCTGGACTTGCTCTTCTCTGCTAGTCCTCCCAGGTGGTAGGGACACCTTATGTGTACTTCCTTTCTGCATCACAGTTGCACCAGAATCACTAATCAATACTTCCATAAAGAGTTATGTACTGTGGGTCTTTACTCTGCTACCCATGTCCCACAGCCTCCATCTTCCTGTGGAGGCCTGCATTTGTGTCCCTCACCTTCCACTTCCTTTCTCATGTTATTTGGGAAAGTAAGACTTTTGTTGGGAGGCAGCGTAATAATAAGCTCTACTGGAAATGGGATGGAAAGACATGAGGGAGTGATACTGTTATTTCAGAAAGCATTAATGAATGTTGTCAGCCAAACCTTTGACCTAAGAGGGTGGGGTGGAAGCACAAAGCAGATGATGAAGGCTCTTTGTGTTCCCCATTATTGTTGTGCTAGTTTTCCTTGGCTGTGAGCATCTGGAATAGTCTCTAACATTTTTAATTGAGCAAATGCAGAATTCCCAAGCTGTTGTGTGATGAACAAATAAATGAACCTACAAAGAAATGCTACGAATTTGAGTGTGTGGGTTCACAAGCTCAGTCAATTATTCACAACTAGAAAAATAAGTTTACATAAATGGTCAAGATTTTTTGAGAGTGACTAATTGTTTTGGATGTCTTATTCTTTGGATGATCCATGAAAAAGTACCTTAAAAGGGCTTTGTTTCAGTGTACAGCTTCCCATAAGCTTCTGAAAACTGAGGGTCCTTACAGATATTTCATAGTGGACACCAGGAAAATCTAGAGGTTATCAAAATCAGTTCTCATCAGAAAGTGTTAGCCATAAAGCTGTGCATAGGGGCATTGCTTTCTGGTTTATATCTGACTGTGAATCTTCCTCACATGTTTGTATACAGACTCTACAAATAAATGTTAACAGTACGTTTTATAGGTTATGTTGTAGGTGGAAGCACTTTGCTAGGAGCAGACACAGTTGTAATGGTCTGGAAGACTGGGAAGGGAGGCATAGGAATAGCTCATCTGTTAGGTCTTGAACGTGGAACTGTTTACTAACCACACACTAAGTATTTTAAGAGGGAATGGGGCATTTATGCATTGCTCTGCAGCATTGCTGGTGCCTGAAGCATGGGGAAAGAACATATAAAATGTCCTAATAAACTGGAAAAGCTGAGTGATGGCAGGCCATAGCAGCCCTTCTTAGGGTTGCTATAGAATGAGTATTGCATAAAGTAGGCAGGAGTTTGGTGGGCCCAGCCACAAAACGGTCACTTGCAGCACCCTGAGACAAAGCTGGAGAGAAGCAGTCGAAAGGTCACACAGTCCATCCAGCCAAACAGTCCTGGTGGGTGGCAGTCTGAAATAATTCCTGAGCTATTAATTAGGAAGATGCTTCTTTCAGGTTCCGGCCGAAGTCAGAAGACATGCCAAGGCAAGGAGCCAAAAGATCAAAAGGACACTAAATATTTTTTTTAAGCCATTCTGTGGTGAGAGGGAGGAGAGAGCTGTCCGGGGCTGGTTCATACAGGACATGCTGACAAGGCTTGGCTTTGCTCAAGGATGTGAACAAGCAGTCTGTCTCCTTAGTCTCCTTAGTTTTCACATAAAGACAACTGTGGGTGCTTTTGTCTTAGCTCTATCTTTTGTCATAGCTTCTCTTATAAAGCTTTTGTGCTGATAGCATCCTTTACTCCTAGTGTCAGGGATGCAGAGTATCTTGGTTTGAAAAGGCTGTGTAATTGTCTGTGCTAACCATTTGTTTCAAGCCTTTAAGAAGGAATATTGCAAATGTTGGTTCCAGGCAAATTTCTGAGTTAAGTGTAAGTAAGCCCACCACATTGTAGCTTGAGACTCACCTTTAATAGTGTGTGAAATACTGAATAAATCCCAGAAAAGCAGTGATGCTTAGTGCTAAAGAATGGGTGAGAGGATGTGCATTGCTCAAATCCCATGTTTCATAAAACAAGTAGTTCAGGAGTAGCACGACACAGCCTTGTTTCCCACAGACTTTTCTCTAAGACTCCTCCTTCTGCTCCTCTCATTTCCGCAAGTCTCCTGTTTGTATCCTCTGAGGTATAGAAAGGGTATATGCTGTTACCTTTCCCAAATTGGCTCCACATGCCAATCTTCACTCACCTCACACCTACCATTCTGTCAGGCTTGGCTGAAAATGAACAAGGAATTTGAAATTTATTGGGGAACAACTGATATGAGAAAATGACTGGTTGACAGCATGATATCTTAAATCCCTATTTCCAAGGGAACTTGGCTGAGCTAGGTAAGTTTGCAGAACTTTGCGTCCAGTTCTGCGTCCAGTTCTGGAGCCCCTGTTACAGGAAAGATATGGACCTGCTGGAGTGTGTCCAGAGAGGGGCCATGAGGATGATCAGAGGGCTGGAGCACCTCTCATGTGAGGACAGGCTGAGAGAGTTGGGATTTTTCAGTCCAGAGAAGTGAAGGCTCTGAGGAGACCTTATTGTGGCCTTCCAATATCTTAGGGGGCTACAAGAAAGCTGGTGAGGGACTTTTTAGGATGTTGAGTAGTGATAGGACTAGGGGGAAATGGAGCAAATCTAGAAGTGGGTAGATTCAAATTGGATCTTAGGAAGAAGTTCTTCACCATAAGGGTGGTGAGACACTGGAACAGGTTGCCCAGGGAGGTGGTGGAAGCCCCATCTCTGGAGGTTTTCAAAGCCAGGCTGGATGTGGCTATGAGCAAGCTGATCTAGTGTGAGGTGCCCCTGCCTATGGCAGGGAGGTTGGAGCTAGATGATCCTTGAGGTCCCTTCCAACCCTGACAATTCTGTAATGCTGTGATTCTATGAACTGAAAGCAGCATGGAAATGACTTTTGTGTGAGGAGTCTGGTAGGAAGGACACTAAAACTTCTAAACTTGCTTTATGTCTCATGAATTAATTTCTTCTTGTTTTTGTTGTTGTTGTTTGGTTTAATCCCTCACTGCAAAACACCAGACAGGACTTGAATGTGGAAGTAAGAGTTGGTCGTTTTGTACAGTGAAAAATAAAGACAGAAGTTTGCAACCCAAACAGGAAACATGATGGTAGGTCCCAACTGTATAAAATCTTTCTTCTTCTGCCATTCCTTTTGTGGCTGTGCAAGGGAAACCCCCTGTCTAATGGAATGTTTTTGTGGGGTCCAGACTGAGATTCCAGTGGGGACTCTGTTGCAATCTTAAATTTGGAGCAGCTACTGTCCCTCCTAAATGACGTCAGTAGCTTTATTTGATAAAAAAGAGCAAGTTCTCACAACTTTGGTGTAGCTCAGAAGGTTATTTAATGTGAGAATACTTTTTTCTTTAACTACCTTTTTTTTCCTTAATTATTTTAATGTTAGCATGTTGGTTTTTTCAAAAGCCATTGCAGAAAGGAAAGGTTAGAACAATAGATTTGCAGTACACCACACCTGAAACTTTCTGTGCCTATTTCTGATTTTTGTGGGCTTTTCTATGCATATTTAAGAAAATAAACTTTTTTTTTTAATAGTTACTGCAAAATCCATTATCTTTTTTTCAAATTTTCTCTCACTTAAATAGGAAATAGAGAAAAAGGCAAACCTACCAATTAGTCGATGACATTTTGGATAGTGAAAATGCACTTGCGTAACACCTGGAGGAAACTGCAGTGTTTACACTTCTCAAAACCAACTGGTGATCTTGGGAGTGGGTGTCCTTTTGTAAATCTGAATCAGATAAGTGAAATATGAGCTTACAAATGATTCTGGGATTTGGAAAATACCATCAGACAATTCTTATAACACTTAATAGGTTCATAAAATTAACCAACCTGTCTAGGATAGTGTTGGCTTTTAAGAGCTTTTTGTTGGATTCAACTTCTATTTGGATTCAAAGGACTGAGAAGAGTCTTCTTCCCACAGTAGCCAAATATGCCCAGCATTCTTTCTGATGGAGCATGGCCCTCTGAGGAGGGCCACAAAAATGACCAGGGGGTTGGAGCACCTCTGCTATGAAGACAGGCTGAGGGGGCTGGGGTTGTTCAGCCTGGAGAAGAGGAGGCTCTAGGGAGACCTAATGGCAGGCTTCCAGTACCTGAAGGTGGCCTACAAGAAGGATGAAGACAGACTGTTCACAAAGACCTGTAGTGATAGGATGAGGGGCAATGGCTTTAAACTAGAGAAGAGCAGATTTAGATTGGATGTTAGGAACAGGTTCTTTACTATGAGGGTAGTGGAACACTGGAACAGGTGGTTTGGGCCCCATCCCTGGAGATAATCAAGGTCAGGCTCAACAGGGCTCTGGGCAACCTGATGTAGTTGAGAATGCCCATGCTTAGAGCAGAAGGGTTTGGACTAGATGACTTACAGAGGTCCTTTCCAACCCAGACCATTCTATGATTCTATTGATTCTCACTGAACTTACTAGACCTATGTATGTAAGTGAAGCTGATTATACATCTAATGCAGCATTTTTAGTGCACCAGAAGTGAAAGGTCACAATACCAAGCCATTTATTCTTTTCAGCTATTGACAGATGTGAAATGAGTCCTCTTCACATGAAATCACATTTTAATCACTAATTTACCCTCAGTCAGCAATATCCTCAGATTCACAAACTTGTCAATTTTCTCCTTGTCATTAAACCCACATTTTGTGTTTCATTCAGCCATTACTTTGTGCTGCATAACTTTGAGCATCAAGTCTGGGTTTTGCTCCAGTGATTTCCTTCTGGCTACGGTGCTTAGCTGATGATTAATTTCAAAATGAAATATTATATTCTCCTATTGTTGAAGTGTTTATAAAAATAAAATTAGTCAAAATCAAAGGCAGGTGTACGCCCTTTACTGAGCTAAGGGAAACCATGTTCCTCATTTTCCATTCTCCATACAAATAAGATGGCTGAGTGTGAGAAAGTTACAGCATCACTGCAAAACGATAACGTTTGGCATGATACAGGGATTCTGCAGTTCCTGAGATAGCAAAGAGGAGTAGCCCTTCCTTTTCCACTGCTCAAACTCCTGAGGGCTGTGCATTTATAATATATTTTTAAAGCCCCACAGCTTCCTCCTGCAGCAATACCAAATTGCAGAGTGTCTCCCAAAGCTTAAAGGACAGCACTCAAAGAGTGACAAGGAAAAGGAAACACATTTGGAGTCGTTCTGCTTCACAGGTGTGGACTTAAGCAGAAGCTGCCTGTAAGTTTTCAGGCACACATACGGTAGCTTGTTATAGAGCTTAAGCTTGATCCTCATTGACAGCTATAAGACTGAAAAATATGTTGGGGCAGGATGTAAATCCGTGCAAATATTGGAGATATAACAATGGAAAAAATGAAAATCTTTCTGCAGCAGCAGCCAGGAGGAAATGCATGTTCTGAACTAAAAGGTTATCCTTGAGGATAAGTTCATTACTTCATGGTGCTGTCAGGTGAGGCATTGTCACAAACAAATGCCAGCCTGTAACTGAGTGGTGATAGAGACTATATGGCCTCTGGAAACTGCAGATCTAGGTTGCAGAATGAATAAAGGGTCTGCCCAAGATGGATGGATAGTAATGACAAGTGCAAATCCCACACCAAGCACATGCTAAGGCACAATACGACCTGGAAAGTTCAGGTGACTCCTGGAAATTTGTATTCTTATGCACTAGGGCAGACTGTAAGCATCCAGTCTGCTTTAATTTGCCTTGCATTGCAATGTGTCCAAAGCACAGTTACCTAAACTAGGGGTCTGTGTGGTGCAGGGATTCCCTTGTGATGCTGTTTCTTCCCCAGCCTAAGACTGTCATAAAGGTCTTGGACTGGATTATGGATTAGAAAATCAGATCTCTGTCACCAAGATTCATTGTGTGTGGCTTGCCCTGCCATAGATTCCTTGCCTGCATGGATTTTGGAAGAACAAAATCTCTCCATGGGGGAAAATTTCCACAGCTAAATCCAACTTTGGGTTGTCTTCCTCTGCCTGGCATGGAGCCAGAATTATTCTTGGTACTAGGGAAAATTAAGTCACATTACTGTGGGATTTTGTACAGAGAGACCAGTGTAGGTACATCTGAGCCCAGATTTTGGTATGCCATCTGCCAACTGTTCTGCCAAAGCAGTGGCAGCTGCTTAGAGGCAGAGCCCCCAGTACAAGCCCTTTTCCACTGCAGTGTGAGGAGAGGCAGTGCAAGAAAAAGGTCAGATCACAGGGCCACTTCTCCCACTTATTTGTGGCTGTGTTTTGCACTGCACTTTACCAGATACAAAAAGGGGAAGAATACCTGAATATTGAAGAAAAAGAAAGAAAAAGAAGTGATTTCCTTGGCACCACTTCTGACTTTTCCTCTGAAGTGTAGTTTCTCATATGCCTTCATATCCAACATCTGTTTGCTGGATCTGATTGTAAATACATGCTGGATGCCTCATTATGAGTAGATTGTAATCTCTCTGTACATAATTTAATCTTTTTACCAGTCTGGCTCTGCTGTCAGCTTGTTATGTTGGTGGCCTATGAGACTTTATTGTACTTTCTGTTGATGGAAGAGAGAAAGTTTTGCATTAGAGATTGCGGGGGGGGAGGGGGCAGAGATGGAATATGTTTAAGCAGGCCATTTCAAAGTCTTTCAGGAGAGGAGCAGAAGAGCAAGTAAACCAGAGCCTCATCTATCCCAGAGTCTAGTGGCAGTGAGCATTTTGTGTGTATTTTAAAGAGAAGATAAGAAGAGTGCAGCGTTCTCATTACATCCCTCTCGCTTCTGGCAAATTTTAGGAATGAGCTGAAGAATGTTCCCGAACCATTGTGTTTAATAGCTAATGACTTTTGGTTAGAGAAATCTGATGCTCCCTTTGGTCAGTAATGTGTGCTAAATAATGTCTTCAGATCCCTGCCAGCCATGTTTTCCATGAATCTTTGAAGGTCTGTGGAAATCTGTCAGGCTCATTTTTCAGTTTCTCGTTATTCAGATCAGCAGAGCCACTCCAGCTGAGGCCATCTAAGGATCTGACCTTTGGATTCACGTCTGCAGTGGTGTGCCTGCTGCTGCTGCCGCGCTAGCATCTTGCCACTGTTTACGCTGCCAGCAGTTGAGCAGCGTGTGATGATCTGTGTTGGTGGTAATGGGCCCGTCCGACTCGCAACATTCAAAGAAGTGGGAAGGGAAGGCTGTTTCTTCTTTCTACGTGGCCTCTGGGATTGAAAAGGCTTTTCATGAGTTGTTAGGTGTGTATACATGTGTCTGTGTATTTGAGGAATAATTTTCCAAAATTTTACGGTCTCATAAACACGCCAGGTTTCATCTTTTAAAAGCATGGCCCTGCTACATGATAGGAAAAAAGAGCTTTTGTTCGAAAGAGTTTTCTCAGTCATAAACCATGCATTTAGCTACTGAACTTGCCCACATTTTGTTACTGTTTTCCCTCCAAGTATACAATACAGTGTCAGATTAGACATTCTACAGTGTATTACAAGTCTTCCTTTTAGTTTCACATAAACAAAACTGATAAATATTGTCAATCAGAGTTACTATTTTTTAACTGCATATGGTGAAATTGTGGTCACGAGCCATGTAAAGCCCAGGCAGCTTTTGTAGCTCTCTTTGCTGACACTAAAGGTTTTGTAATTTTCTTTTTAATTTCTTTGAACTATAAATAGAAGAAATGTACTGCAATGCTTTATTCCCGATGACAGAATATACAACAGTCCATATGCCTGAGTTTTGGCTCGGTATCGGCCAGATAGATGTTTGTAGTTTTTTCATGTGCTATTGATGATTCAAGGGTTAGATAAATTTACTGTAGTGGGAGGTATTGGCAGAAGTAGTACTTGTATAAACATGATCCTTTCAGTTATAAAATAAAAACTATCACTAAATCACTTCATTCCCAGTTGCACACATCCAGAAGTTCTTTCTCATTCCCCGGGACAAGGTTTGCTAAGACCCTTCTGATCATGAGTTGCTTTCAGAGGATGATTTAAACTGTAGATCATTCTGTTGTGTTCTGCTCAGAAATCAGCTGGCAAAACAAGTTCAACACAGTGCAATTTCATCCAGGTTTTAGGTGCCAAGGAGTGTTACAAAGATAAATTTCAGGTGGTAGATAAGCCACTTGTTAGTAGCTGGTATGTTGTGTATGTCTGTGAGCATCCATGCAGAGCTGATAACCAACATGTAGTAGGTCCCTGTTACTGGGACTAAGATCACTGATCGATTCCCAGGTGCAGTTTCCTGCTTTATACAGTGCAATACAAAAACATCTTAATTTTAATCTTTTTGGGTTGCTCATTGTTCATTTGGTTGCTCACCAATTTCATAGAATGGCTTGAGTTGGAAAGAACACTAGTTCCGACCCCCTGCCATGCGCACCGCCTCCTCCCACTAGACCAGGCTGCTCAAAGCTTCATCCAGCCTAGTCTCGGACACCTTCAGGGATGAAGCATCTACAACTTCCGTGGTCAACCCAGATTTGGAAACTTCCCTCTCTGAATTGTGCCAAACTGCATTGCTGTAGTATCACGTTTTAAGGCAGGTATAGGATTATTGTTTTATGCAGCATTTGTTAGTGGCCCTCAAATTCAGATCCAACTTGAACATGAAATGAAGATAATTGTATCTTTTGCTAGCTGAGAATGACCTTGTAGGTCACTTGCTGCGTTTGCTGACACAGTGACTGCTTGACTTGTACCTTCTTTGATGTCATACTATGAAATCTTTGTAGGCCCACATGGTAAGGACTCCTCAGAAAAACGTTTAGTTGGCCATTTTACATCAGTTTTAAGTTAATACTGGCTTGACAAAAGTAATAGATTTGGGAATCTGGAATATAGAGGTTTGGTTATTTTGGTGTGTTCACAGTACGAAAATACCAAACTTCGAACGTGGTTGTTTTGTTTACTTTCACTGCACTTTGGAAACAAGTAAATTAAGGTGCAAAAGATTTCAGACATTTTAGTTATTTCTTTATTTATTTTCTCCAAATTTTGCTGCACAAAATATCAGGAGAGCTGAGTAGTTGGAGCTGTGGCAAAACATTTTCCATGCTTATTACCTTAAAAGCAGCCTGTACTTACTTGAGCTTCTAGAAGGTACAAGCAAAATTTTAAGAGTTATTTAAAAATGTTTGCAACTAAATCTTATTTTGTATTATTTTTGTCTCTGTGAAGAACTGCCAGTTGGTGTTTGTGGAGGTACTTGTGTATACATACCTATGTGTATGTGAATCTGTGCATCCATCCACATACAGACATGCTACAATATCTGAAATATAACATGAAGGCACGTACAAAATAGGAGAAAACAGCAATGAGCCGCTTGGACCCCCACAAGGCCATGGGACCGGATGGGATCCATCCTAGGGTGCTGAGATTGCTGACAGATGAGCTGTCCAAGCCACTTTCCATCATTTTTCAGCAGTCCTGGCTCACTGGAGAGGTCCCAGAAGACTGGAAGCTGGCTAACGTGGTGCCCATCCACAAGAAGGGCCGGTTGGATGAGCCAGGGAATTATAGGCCTGTCAGCCTGACCTCAGTGCCAGGCAAGATTATGGAACGGGTCATCTCGAGTGCGATCACACAGCACTTACAGGATGACCAGGGGCTCAGGCCTAGCCAGCATGGATTTAGGAGGGGCAGGTCCTGCCTGACCAACCTGATCTCCTTCTATGATCAGGTGACCCGCCTGGTGGATGTGGGGAGGCCTGTGGATGTGGTCTACCTGGACCTCAGCAAGGCCTTTGACACCGTTCCCCACAGCAAACTCCTGGCCAAGCTGGCAGCCCGTGGCTTGGACAGGAGCACACTGCGTTGGGTTAGGAACTGGCTGGAGGGCCGAGCCCAGAGAGTAATGGTGAATGGCACCACATCCAGCTGGCGGCCAGTCACTAGTGGTGTGCCCCAGGGATCAGTGCTGGGCCCCATGCTCTTCAACATCTTTATTGATGATCTGGATGAGGGCATTGAGTCCATCATCAGTAAATTTGCAGATGACACCAAGCTGGGGGCAGCAGTTGATTTGCTGGAGGGCAGAGAGGCTTTGCAGAGGGACCTCGACAGGCTGGACAGATGGGCAGAGTCCAATGGCATGAGATTTAACACATCCAAGTGCCGGATTCTGCACATTGGCCACAACAACCCCAGGCAGCGCTACAGGCTGGGGTCAGAGTGGCTGGAGAGTGGCCAGGCAGAGAGGGACCTGGGGGTACTGGTTGATTGTAGGCTGAACATGAGCCTGCAGTGTGCCCAGGCAGCCAAGAAGGCCAATGGCATCCTGGCCTGCATCAGGAACAGTGTGGCCAGCAGGAGCAGGGAGGTCATTGTGCCCCTGTACACTGCGCTGGTTAGGCCACACCTTGAGTCCTGTGTCCAGTTCTGGGCCCCTCAGTTTAGGAAGGATGTTGACTTGCTGGAACGTGTCCAGAGAAGGGCAACAAAGCTGGTGAGGGGTTTGGAACACAAGCCCTATGAGGAAAGGCTGAGGGAGCTGGGGTTGCTTAGCCTGGAGAAGAGGAGACTGAGGGGTGACCTTATTGCTCTCTACAACTACCTGAAGGGAGGTTGTAGCCAGGCAGAGGTTGGCCTCTTCTCCCAGGCATCCAGCACCAGAACAAGAGGACACAGTCTCAGGCTGCGCCAGGGCAGGTTTAGGCTGGATGTTAGGAAGAAGTTCTACACGGAGAGAGTGATTGCCCATTGGAATCGGCTACCCGTGGAGGTGGTGGAGTCACCTTCACTGGAGGTGTTCAGGAGAAGACTTGATGGGGTGCTTGGCTGTATGGTCTAGTTGTTGGGTGGGTTGGATTGTTTGATGGGTTGGACGCGATGATCTTGAAGGTCTCTTCCAACCTGGTGTATTGTATTATTATTATTATTATTATTATTGATGGAATTCTAGCTACTTTTTTTCTTTTTTTTTTCTCTTTTATGGTTTCCTGCTGGGAAAGCAATACCATTAGGGGTGTCCTGGGAAAATACTTGCTACTTTCTTCAAAGAGTCTTTATCAAGCATCAAATGATTCAACAGATCTGGAGGTCCAACGAGTCACAGGACACATCAGAAAATGCCAGCACTGAGGTTGTGGATGCTCTCATTGAAAGCAGTGATCCCAAAGCGTCAGCAAGAATTAGTTGGCATTTCACAGTACAGGCTGTTCTGTTCCTGTCAGCTAGGTGATTATATTTGGGGAAAAATTTGAGTTGAAAGGCATTATTTTATTGGATTGACTTCAAGAAATACTATGCAGTTACGCACACAAGCTTTCTCCGGGTGACTCAGGAGTGTGGTTTTTCTAGCTATGAAATGTGGTGTTATCTGTAGCCTGGAAAGGTTTTGTTTGACAGCTCTGGTAATCCCTTATGAACATCACCAGATTACAATTCTGATTTTGCTCTTAATTTTTTTCCCCCACATCTGGCCACACATTCATATATACTCTATATGTGTATACACAGTCAAACTGTTTGGCTTTAGTGCCCTGACTCACAAAATACGACTTCAGGAAGAAACTGTAAGCAAAGATTATTTGGAGAAGCAGTGGATGGCACTGTTGGATTATAATTATAAGGCAATAAAGCATGCAAATCATAAATGACAATGTATTTTTGAAAAGTACACACTGCTCACAAGGTGTGAATTGAGGTTAAGCCTCAGTGGAGCATGACATTCAGATGGGTGGTGTTGCTCAATATTGTGTTATAAAAACCATTGGGGCCATCTGAAAAGAGGCCATGTCAGGTTAGGGTCCAGCATTTTATGGGATCTCCCTCATGCCAGAACTGCTGCTCACAAGGGATGTTGTTTTTGCACCAAGGGGACCAGCTGCTAAGAGGGAAGAAGGGCTGCTGGCAGCATGGAGCCATGCTGGGATGCTGGAGCAGCATTGCTGGTTCATCTTCAGGCAGCTTGATGATGCTGTTGGGAGCTGAGGGGGTCATGAAGGGCACCAGCAGCCTGCAGGCATTTCACGTGAAGGAGAAGCACCTGTTCGGGTGTGGTGCTAAGGCCTATGCACACCTCGAATCAAGCTCATCTTGACCAAGAAAAGCATACTTTTGGACAGAACTCTGGGCTGATCCTGTATATGGAGGTGAATATTGCCCTGCCTTAACATGCCCTCCTTGGGATACTTGTTCTTGGCTTTCCTTGGTAAGGGACATTTATTACACTGGAATCCTGTGTGAAGGGACATTTGTTATACTGGGAACCTGGCTGTTTCTGTGTATTTTAAACATTTATTTCCTTTTTCACCACCTGATTCCATGGATAGATTTGTAGAGTTGCAGATTATAGGGAAAAAATAATTTGAAGTGCTTGTCCTACTGCAACCATCAAATAATGCCTATTACTTATTAGTGACCACAACCAAATTAAAACCCAATAGCAATAGCAGGTGAACTTGTGTTAAAGCACACCCTGGTAAAAAAAGCTCTGATTCTTTCTATGCAGACAGGCAGATGTTACAGGCTTTTTTCCCCAGGTCTTTCTCAATAGCAAGCTCTTCCCTCACAGCTTGTGTCTGACTGTGCTTCTGTACAGTCTGTTGTGTCAATCTCTGGACACTGCCTGATTTCCTCTGCTTCCTCTGGTGTGCCTTGCTGGCACTGTGTGTGCCCACTCCACCTGCTTTGCAATTGCCAGAGGCCGCAGAAGGGTGCACACAGTCTTGGGGGGGGGGGGGGCAGGAAAATGTTTTCTCTTTTGTTTTGAGGAGTACCAGGCCACAGCAAGTCAGGCTTTACATTTTTGAAGATGACCAAGCAAGCTGAGATGTATGGTGGAAGCTGTTTAATCTGCAGCTTGTGGAGTTCAAACCAGAAATGATTTTATGTCAGAGTCTGGCTGTCCCACTCACTGAATTTTAAAAGGAATCATAGAATGTTTTGGGTTGGAAGGGATCTTTAAAGGTCATCCAGTCCAAACCCTCTGCAGGGATAAGGGACATCTTCAACTAAATCAGGTTGGCAGAGCCCCATTCAGCCTGACCTAGAATATTTCCAAGGATGGGGGTGCTTCTATCAATTCTCTGGGCAACCTGGGCCAGTGTTTCACCACCCTCACTGTAAAAATTTTCTTCCTTATACCTAGTCTAAATCTCCACTCTTCTAGTGTAAAACCATCATCCATTTTCCTTTATCAGGATACCCTCCTAAAAAGTCTGTTTCCATTTTTCTATAGGCACCATTAAAGTACTCAAAGGCCACAATAAGGTCTCCCTGTATCCTTCTCTTCTCCAGGCTGAACAACTCCAACTCTCTCAGCCTTTCTTCATAGGAGAGGTGCACCAGCCTTCTAAGGGCAAAACTATAACCTGAAGCCACCTGAGAAAATGAAAGAAATTAAAGGAGGTTAAAATAAAGGAGGTTAAAAATAAAATAAAATAAAATATGATAGTCTGGAGGAAAGTACCTGCTGAACCAACCCTCATGGGAAGCAGCTTCTCTCAGCTAACAGCTTAAGGAAGGGAAGAAAGCCAGAGGTCAGGAAGAGGTGGAGAGAGGTGAGGAGGAGTGAGAGAGAAGAGAGTAGAGGCTGAGATGATGGTGTGGAGGGTTGTGAGAAGCACTGACAATGCCCTCACTGTGGCCACAGCACATTGCCCTGGCTATGTGAAATGGGAACCTGTGCCGTACACGGCATGGGGGAAGGGAGGAAGAATAAAACCAGATGTCAGATGGGAGTGGGGGGAGGAGGAGGTTTGTTAGAAATACAAAATACTGTTTGTTTTTTAAAATAAAAAATAGTAGGAAGTGTGATGAAGGAAGCTGAGTGTAGGCGGGGAGGAGTGCAGAAGGAAGGGAAAAGGAAAGGAAGGGGGAGGGGAGATCTGAGGAGAGGTGAAGTGGAGATCAGGGCAGTGCTCTCTCCTTTAACTTGGTATACCATTTGAAATGGCTATATATAGTTAAGAAATGCTAACATATGGCACTCATATAGCATATGGCACTCAAAATAGTTAAGAAATACGCTTGTCTTGCAGCCAAATGCTGCCTTCAGTTGCATGGGTGTAAGTGAGGATAGGATTTATTTCATACAAGAATGTTTCTCAGATTGCTCTGACTGTTAAAATAAAATTATGGGAGGGAGCTCCCCTTCTATTTTATCTTGAACCCTCTTTCCTCTGTGTGCAGAATCCAAATCCCTAGGGCAGAGCAGGATATGTGTACCAAAAAAGATTCCCCCCACCCTTCCAATCTCTGCCTGAGCTCATAGAGGCTTTTGCTGAGGTTTCACAGAAGTCAGTGGAGAGACTTAGTCATTTCAACAGCCGTTTAGTAGGCTCACAATATCCACAAAGTTGGGATCATTTTATAGGTTTTATTTTTATTTTCTTAATTGAACTTTGCTAAAATACTTCTGTTCCCTTTGGAGATTAAAGAATGCACACAATGCCATACTGTCAAAGAAGATCTTTTCTTGGGAAATGTATGGATCTGTGAATTAAGCAAGAGTGGAAAATCCTGATTTCTGTTTCTCGTTCTGTCCCTGACTGGCCTTGGTAATCATTTGCATCTGCAGAGCAGTTCTCAAACTTCCTGTTGCTTGGTTGTATTTGAAATTGGAGGTGCCATTTGAAACGGGAGACACAGCATGAAGGATGTTGCATACATGTGTGGAAGGGAGTAGTCCCTATTCCCTAGGAATTTATAACATAAATGGACAAGAGAGAACAGGGGGTGGATGGAGTGATTATCATCCCAGGTGAAAAGCTAATTTTTACTGCAGGGAGGAACCACTTCAGTACTTTCTTACCTAAATAAGTCCTTCTATTGGAACCAGAATAATATTCAGAAAACCAAAACAAACATCCCCCCACAAAACCAACCAACAAAACCCCCCCCCCCAAACATTCAACCCTTTCTACCAACAAATGAGAAAATAATTTTTATTCTCTCCTAGGGAGAGGTTTGCTTTTCCTGCTGTTGTTATCTAATGATGGGACCCTGTGAGTCCTCAATTGCTGCTCTCCTGTTCAACAGCATGGTCAGAATATGAATTCCAGCTTCACATGAGAAGTCTCCTGATCCTGTGGCCTGAGCTGTGCAGTTTTGGGCCACAGTGGCTTCAGTCAAGCTGATTAACTTTTCTCACTTATACATGGCAATGGACATCTTTTATCTGATTGTCAGTCCTGACAGCTGCTGCTTTACAGGGGTTAGTTGAGGCTATCCTTCAGAAGGTGCTCATTATGTAAGGGGTTAGTTGAGGCTATGCTTTGAAACATGTTCATTACTTCATCCCTCAATAAAAGGAATATTTTATGTGGGCTTAAAGGTGAAGGAGAAATGTAAATGTGAATTAGAGACATCATAGTCAGTTGTGCCAATTTCATGCTTGGCACAGATAATGAATTCGTGTACTAATAATTGCAGAGGGGCAGTGATGATATGCAGTAGATTAAGTTGCAGGAGGGAAACCCATTTTGCTCAGTCTGAATTTCTGTAGGACTCCCCAGACTCACACTGTGAGCGGTATCTTTGCCATCTCTGCAAGAAACAGAGTATATATCCTACTCCTTCAACTAGCCAGTGGAGTTCCTAAAGTGCTGTTTAGAGTGCTATGTAATTGAATGTACAAGCTCAGATTTAGGTAATGTTTTGCACAGTTGTGTAGCACAAAACCTAGGTACTGTCCTTTCAAAACAGGTGAGCACATCAAATACAGTTCCAATAATGATGGAGGTGTCAGGAAAATAATGTCTCCTTCCTAATGCATCTTCCTGCACAGCAGTATGCCAGGCGGGAAAGTTTTGGGTCTTTTTTTCTAGTCTCACAGTTAGTCATGGTTGTAAGCCCTCAGAATTATATTCTTTATTCCCCTGTTATGTTAGATTAGTGACACTGTAAACAAAGAACCGCATGTATTGTACATCCTATCAGTAAATATCAGTGGTAGTGAGATGAATGAAGAAATGTTGCATTAAATCCATAACTGAAAGCACATACGGATTTTTAATGAACTCATACAAAACCAGGAGCACCATTTGCTTAGGGCAAGCCATCTCTTCACATTTATAAATCATGGTAAACAGCCTGAAATGTGAGCATACAGTGTACTGTCTCCCCAGCTCTGCCTTATCTTCTGAGAGTTCTGAGGTTTATTGAAGTTTGCTATCTTTTTGGAGCATGTGAACTTCTTGGCTCACTGGGGCAGCAGTGTCTCATACAACCCAGTTAGAGTTATATCACCATCACTCCTTATCGTTCAACTCCTGAGCTTTTATTGCTTCCTCCGCCTGCACATCCTTCATTACCTTTGTAGTTTTCATGGAGATTTCCAGAGTGTGAGCCTACACACCACGAGATGACCTGAAAAGCCATGCCACACAAAGTGCTTAGTGATGTGTACGTTAGTCATCTGCCTAACTAAAAGTTACCCTTATGCCAGTTGTTTGCAGATACCCTAGGATGCTCTTTTGCTTACTATAATTTCTCCTTTGGAACTCTTAGTCACTGCTTAGTCAGACCACCCCCAAGGGAAAAACTCTCCCCCAGACTTCTCATCTCTTTAATTTTTTTATTATTTTTTTTTAATGCAACCTCCAGAGTAAGCAGATTTCGTGAATGCACCTTGCAGCCTTGCATTAGTCAGAATGCTCTAATAAATCACATCATCTTCCCTGCTCTTTCTAGCCTTGGAGCAATTGAGGAGGATTTCAGCATCTATTTCCAGTGACAGCTTCTAGACAGTGGAAATGAGCATTATTAAAATCTGCTGCTACGGAATGATAAATCAATCTCTCTTGTTTATGGAGAGTCCTTAGAGAAAGCAGATGAAACTGAATCTGAGACTAACAACTGATTGCTGCTTTTTGCCACTGAAAACACACCTTCAAATCAACTATGTAAATAATACTAACACTTCATTTCAAGCCACGTAGCTCATCGAGTTCTTTTGCCTGGATCTACAGTGCAGTCCTTTTGCTGCAGATGACCTTTCCCTTGGTCTGTGCTTAGAGCTCAGGTTTTGGGGTGGCCGGTGCCCTGCTTGCCTCGTCCTGCAGTGCCACCACACACCGATGGATCTGCCACCAGGCCACTGCTGCTTTCTCCACCGTCTGTCTTGGGGACACTACCACTGCTTGTCTCCTGTTACAGTCCTCCTTCTCCAAGTCTGTTATATCAATTGCACTGAAGAAACAGGGAATAAATGTGCGTCCCTTCCAGACACTTAAACTTACATTTACAGGGAGATTTTTCCTTGTGAGAAGAGGAAAAAATCTGAATAACCTCTCCCATGAATATCCCACAGTCTTTAGGTACCTTTTAAATTTATACATGTTATGTCTATTCCTTTCCAATGTTTTCCTGATAGCACAATGAGATCCTTCCAGTGGAGACGACTGGTTTATATTCCCTCATGAGCAAAGTGGAAACTTGTTAATGAAAATGTCATCACAGCAAATGCTTTTAATTCTCTTGTAACCACAGGCAGCAGTATGTGTAGTATTCACTTGCCAGCCCCCTGTATGCCTGTCCATTACAGCTACTGCTTGTTCTGGGGAAACTGTGTTGGGTGTCTCTCTGCAGATGCTAACTTTCAACTTACCAAGGAATGGTATTCATTTATTTGGCTAAATTTTGATCTGAGAAAAACTTTTGCCAAGTGGTACTGAGACAGAGCCCTCAGAGCTCCTGATATCTATGAATATCTCCTTGCATTTCCCCAGGTGCTAAAAAAACAACCCCCCAAGCAGTAGTGCACTCTGTCCACATATCCTATTCAAATTATGGAAGTATTTAGATATGCAATACAATACAATACAATACAATACACCAGGTTGGAAGAGACCTTCAAGATCATCGCGTCCAACCCATCAAACAATCCAACCCACCCAACAACTAGACCATACAGCCAAGCACCCCATCAAGTCTTCTCCTGAACACCTCCAGTGAAGGTGACTCCACCACCTCCACGGGTAGCCGATTCCAATGGGCAATCACTCTCTCCGTGTAGAACTTCTTCCTAACATCCAGCCTAAACCTGCCCTGGCGCAGCCTGAGACTGTGTCCTCTTGTTCTGGTGCTGGATGCCTGGGAGAAGAGGCCAACCTCTGCCTGGCTACAACCTCCCTTCAGGTAGTTGTAGAGAGCAATAAGGTCACCCCTCAGTCTCCTCTTCTCCAGGCTAAGCAACCCCAGCTCCCTCAGCCTTTCCTCATAGGGCTTGTGTTCCAAACCCCTCACCAGCTTTGTTGCCCTTCTCTGGACACGTTCCAGCAAGTCAACATCCTTCCTAAACTGAGGGGCCCAGAACTGGACACAGTACTCAAGGTGTGGCCTAACCAGTGCAGTGTACAGGGGCATATGTTCCTACCCCTAAGCATTTGGGCCCAGTAGCATACCTACAGATATCTGTATGGCTCAGCTCTGGGCCTGGAACCCTATTCATGGAAATTTTCAAGCACATGCTTCATGAGGAAGCCATGCTTAACTCAATGCCTGTGCCACAAGAGATGGATTGACACATAAAACGTAGACAGCAAAGCCATCACAAGAATAGAATAAATGCATAGTTCCATAGCATGTGTAGACGCCATACCTACCTGGTGTTGTGTGCATGCTTGCTTATTTGTGTGTGTAACCACTTAGGTACCCTTAATGCAGAAGCCTGCTGGCCAGAAGACAATGTTTTGACAGACCCAGGAGACCTAGGAACAGAAAGACACTAAAAAGATTTGAGATTTTTTGTTTATCAAAAACCCCCAAGCAGAGCTCCAAGATGGAAATAGAAATACTACACTGATATTTTTGGGCTCAGTAGGTTGATGGAGGTGCAGCTACTAGATTTGCACCTCATCATTTAAGCACTCTGCTGCTCCAGTCTTTTTCCCAAGGCATGTACCCTGTATTTACCATCAGATTAACCCCCCAGCCTCCTAGTATGATATGCTGGCTGTTTTCTGGCAAACACAGTTGGAGTTGCCTTTTTTCAATAGTTCACACCTCATTTTATACCCTCAGATAATTTGGTACCTTTTCAGTCCAGCTACTATTTTTAGTAGAAAATGTTTTCCCTTATGGAGCCAAGGAGATGTGAAGCAACAGTATTTAGTAAAGAATCCATCTGTCCTTTTTTTTTTTTTTCCCTCCTGAATTTCAGGATTTGTTTGGTTTTTATTTTATGTGCATTAATATGAACTTCCTGCACAAATACTCCTCCCTCTCACTCTTCTCCTTCAGTGTCTTAGGAGACCTATTATGGTACAGACCAGCATCAGTTCTGCAAAGGTGAACAAACAAGGCCTTCAATACAGGTTAGAGAAACTCAGGAAACCACCTTCAGTGGGTTGGCCAAAGCAAAGTATGTACCTTGTATTGCATGGGAGACAGTAGCCTGACAACAGTAGCTACACAGGATTAGGTAAACTGTATTTTTTTTTTTTTTAATTATTTTCAAGAGGCTGTTTAGCAGCAAAATCCCAGTTTAGCATTCTGAACGATGCCATTTACCAAGGGCTATACAGCTAAAAAAGAGTTTTCAGAAGCAGAAATGACGTCATATACTTCAGTTAAGGCCAGATAAGGGTATAAACTGCTGAAGCATTACTAAAAGTGCTTTAAGTACTTTTTATATTTGTGCTGAAGATATTCAGTGGCTGAAAAGATGGGGGTTGTGAGACTGCTTTTATTGCATCTGGTCTAGCTGTTGTTTTGGAAGGAGTTATGATAACACAGGGTTACGTATAGTTCGCAATGCTAACAGGACTAGGGACAGTGAAACCTATATTTACAGATTTTTTTTGCCTTTCTCACTAGATTAAGATCTACAATAAATGTGTGTAGTGATGGAATATGGCAGATAGAAAAGCAAAGCTCTAGGTGCTACTGATGCATTTACTGTGTACATTACCAAGTGCAACCTAAACACAAGAACAGCAGGGAAATTAGTTAGATTAAATATACAGAGAAAACATATAAAAGGAGAAATTGCTCTAAATAGTTCAGGTGTCTCCAGCTTCTCATACTTGTGCCAAGCTGCTTGTTTTCAGCTCTAGAGAGATATATTGCTCAGGGTGTGTAACATATTTAATATGTACTTTTCCCCTGATTCTCCTCTGAACTACCAGACAAAACCAGATTTATCTGGACAATCAGTAAGAAATTTTTGTAACCCCCTTTTTACTGCTTAGCATCAGGGATGCTTAAATCCTTGTAGCTGCCATGGTTTAAACTGTACTTTGGAGAGCTATGAGCTAAAGCCACCAAGGGAGCTCTAATTTTTAGGCATCTTGGTACTCTTGCCTCGACCTGGAGTGAGGTGTCAAGGCTCTATGTGATGAAGGTGGGAAGGCTCTTCAAAGTGGGATTCACAACAACTAGCCTCAGTGAAAACAGTAAATAAAAAAGGAACAAATATGTCTGTGTGGTGACTGGGAGTGAGCTGATACTCATGTGCCTGTATGAGGGGACTTGGTAAGCTCAGTTTGTGTGCATTTGTTCCTAGCTACAAATGCAGCTGGAGGCTGACTTCCTGGCAATAACATGGATAGCCATGTCTCCCTCTTCAGGCTTAGAGGTTTTGATTCTGGTTTGTAAGAAGGTATCTTCTACCCTTCGGGTTTGGAGACATCTGAAGATGTTTTTGTGCTGGGTCCTGGAGAAGATCAGGTTACAATCTCTTATGATTGGTAGATCTAATCTCCATTCCATTACCAAGATGAAAAGCGAGTTAACTTGTGTCTCCCCTGCGTCAATTAGTTTCTTACTAGTTTCTGATGCACAGAAGACTATTAGCAGAAAGAGTGTTTTAAGAAACAAGGAAATAGTCTAAGGCAGGAGCCAGGCTTGTGAGCCAAGTACCTACATGCCAAAGAAATTAAGAACTGCTCCCAGTTTTTAGTATTTCCCAATGATTATTGTGCTGGAACCTTTTGCAGGTCACAACTAGACCTCTTCCCAGTAGTGAAATATGCAAGGTGACCAAGGGGCTTTTAATCAGAAGAAAACAAACTCAAACCCTAAAATTAAAACTAAGATTATTTTTTTTCCATTAGAATGAGCTCCAAGTAGTGATACCAGGCAGAATGGAAATGTTCAGAAATCTATATACCTTCCCTCTTCACTATGTCTCACCAGGTTGGTTGTAGCTTCCAACCAACTCGGTGATTTCCTACTATCAACAGCTGTTAGCTGATCACAAGAAGATAATTATTCACACCTGTATCACTGCTTATCTATCGTGTCCTGAAGACTCCCATATTGCTTGAGACCTTGCCTGTTCCTGCATGCTCAGTAGCCATCAAGGTAGGTCTTTACATTCTATAATTTTATAATATCTGTCACAGCTGATTTTGATGGCTTTTCTCTCACCACCTGGGTTATGGTGGAATCTACTTTGACAGAAGTCTCTCCATCTATGAAACAGAAAGTTCAGGGAACTAAGTTGGAGTTAAGTTTGGGTTGTGAGGCTTGGGTGCCCGAAAATGAGTGGTAGCTGTGCTCAGCTCAGGGCTGTACACTGAGAACAGAAGGACTAACCTACAGCAGCCCCAGAACATGTTATTTTTTTTTTTTTATATGACCGAAAAAGGAGATTTTTTTTTTTCCACAGGTCGTCTGCCCTCCATTTTGAATTGAGCTCAGAAACAACTATTATTTTTAATGGAGAATGTTATTAGAAACTGGAGGACATTGAAACCAAGTGCTTAAAACAAAATGCAACCATCAAAGTGTTAGAAAAGTTGAAAATCTTTTATGAAGCCTCTTTTTCTGCCAGTCAGAGGGAAAGAGGCAGAAGGAGGTAGGGGAGAAGAGACTAACAGGACCTTCAGATTTTTCTCGTGTAGGGGCATTGAAACGTTGTTCACCTCAATTCTCATACTGCTTGTGCCTTTGCCTTTGAAAGAGCAGACTTGATGCAAAGTAACTCCATGGAAAAAAAGTGTTGTTTAGGTTCTTCTAAAAAGTTCATCTTTAAAAAACAAACAAACAACTTTTTTGGCCATGTTTGGGCTAGCTGAAAAATGTTAGGTCTTTCTAATAAGAAGAAACCAACATTTTCTGTCTAATTCAACAATGTTCACTGCCTTTTCTTTCCCTTTTTCTGAGAAAAGGAGTTAAAGCAAGGATGTGTGTGGAGGCAGGAGAGGAAGAAGGGCTGGCTTCTGCTTCAAAGGGAAAGGAAGTGTCTTTGGGGTGTGAAGTACAAAAGAGTAAAATCCCAGTAATAACCATACTTTCGGTACTGATGGTAATGCCTCAAGTACAAGCCCTGTGAGGAGAGGCTGAAGGAGCTGGGATTGTTTAGCCTGGAGAAGAGGAGGCTCAGGGAGACCTTATTGCTGTCTACAACTACCTGAAGGGTGGTTGTAGCCAGGAGGGAGTTGGTCTCCTAGGCAATCAGCACCAGAACAAGAGGACACGGTCACAAGCTGAGCCAGGGAAAGTTTAGGCTCAAGGTGAGGAGAAAGCTCTTCACAGAGAGAGTTGTTAGCCATTGGAATGTGCTGCCCAGGAAGGTGGTGGAGTCACCATCCCTGGAGGTGTTCAAGAGGGGATTGGACTTGGCACTTAGTGCCATGGTTTAGTAGTCATGAGGTCTGTGGTGACAGGTTGGACTTGATGATCTTTGAGGTCTCTTCCAACCTTACTGATTCTATGATTCTTACGTGTTTTACACTATGGTCCCTGGGACTGCTGTCCTCTGCAAGGGCCAGTGCAAAGGCAGGTGTATGTTGGGTCAGAGCTTTGGTAGTCCACACAGATGAAATGCAAGCAAAGGCCCTGAGTTTCCTGTGCTGGTTCTCATTCTCTGCGTACTTAAACCACCCAGCCACAGCGAATAAATAGGCAGTTAGAGTGTGGGTGTGTAGTTGGCAGCTTAAGGAAGGATTTTAATGAGAGAGTGCCCACTCCTCCTCCTCTTCCTCCCATTTCCCCCCTTTTTAGAATGAAATTGCAAGCACCTTCATTAGGGGACAGCTGGGAAAAGCGGTGTCTTAATTTATCGGAGTCTTTACTCCTTCTCCAGTGTTTTCTGTTATTGTGTGCTCGAGATGTCCCCTGGCTCAATTCCCTACCACACAGGAATGCTCCTCCAGCTCGCTGGAGTGCCCAGCTCCTGGGGCAAGGCACCTGGGTCCCTTACCTTTCTGCCCTCAGCCAAATCCTAACTCCCCTTTAGATTACACCACTCCCTTTTAACTCACAATTCCATTATTTCTTCCTCCCTCTCTCCCCAGGGAAACATATTCCATAGCTTGGAAAAATCTGCAGGAGTTGCCCTGCCAAGATCTTGTATCTCCTGTTTCAAGCCAGTGGGCTGCAGGAGATCTGGCCTCACCAAGCATTCCCTTGTGGCAGTAAATGGTACTTTAGACCATAGCTCAGGAAGCTTTCTTCTCCCTTTGTAGTTGAGAGTGTTATTGATAAGACTCAGTTCTCTGCTGTCTGAGGACCATCTGTTATTGGAAGAGGCAAATATTTTGCGTTTTTGGTGATAATTTGTTCTATGAGAAAAGGCAACTGCTGAAATGAATTGATGGCTCAGTACTAGAAAAGTGACTCTAATGATAAACTCTGTCTGCATTTGGTATTAAAAGGCATTCAGTGCCATTATGGTGAAAGTCTCAGTGACAAGGCCTGGGTCGGAGTAGGCAAGGATCATGTTTTTATTTTAAGTTGGCGAGTTTTCTCTAGTAGCAAAAGGTCATTTGAGAACATGTATTTAATAGCTTAGAGAGGCCTTTTAGGCATGAGACTTGTCTCACAACATTCTTGAGGTGGGTGCCAGAATGATGCCAGTTGACACACTGCTGTGGTTTATTTTTTTATTTTCCTTCCTGCAGTGAGGGGTATGTAGGTCAGTGCTGAAACACATCTGTGAGGTCCTGTTAGAAAGCTTGTACTACCCATTCCTGAATTGAACTGCTTTTGGATTCAGCTAAGAACTGTTCTTTTCATACAAGCACTGACTTCACCATGAACTGTCAAATGCAAAGAGGAAAAACTGGTACAGAGTTTAGTAAATATTTGTCTCCAAAGGCAACTCTTCTTTCTCTGCAGGTGCTTGTGCAGTGTTTAGGCTTGCCCTCAATTCCGGTCATTGATGGAGAAAGTTCACCCCACAGCCCTACACAGCGGGCGGTGCAGTAGCAGGGGTGGAACTGGCAAGTTAAGCAAAAATAGCAAGCAAAGCTGACTTGACCAAGTGAATTTCTTTGAACCAGAAAGGAACTGAGGCCCCCAGTCTCTTTTAAGGCTTGTATTTGATAAACCAGCAATTGCCAAACATGACCACCAGGGTCTTTGCATGCAACCACTGTGTAAAAAAAAAAAATCACTTTTTATTACTCTGTTGTGTGTCTGGCAGCTGTGACCACTGTGAATTTGCTGTGGCTACATGTGTGACCACAGAACAAATCAATCTGAGAGCTTTTGAGTCAAGGGCTGTATTTCTGCTACTCTCCTTTGGAACTGTTGTAGGCTATCATGTGCTAAACTGATCATAGGTGTCTCAAAGTACTGCCACTGCAAAGTGATCTTGGGAAGTTCAAAAATGTATTGAGTCACTTCAAATCAGACTCTCTTATAGCCTAATCTGTTGCCATGTTTAGGATTACACTTTGAAACTGCCTGCAGGATGCAGTGGTTAGAGTAGGTGTTGGAGGGAGTAATTTTTAGCTGTTGTTCCTTAAGCTTTCTGTGGAGATAGCTGGCAGTTAAGTTTTCTGTGAGTAAATGGAGCATTTATACATGCTTTTAGGATATAGGCTTGAATTTCCAGGGCTAGTCCAAAGGAAAATACTAACAGTTGAGCTGTAAGTGCTGGAACATTTATAATAGGCATATTGATGAAGCCTTAGCTGTGGTAAGCAGCAGGGTAGGAACTGTATTAGCACAGTCCACAGGAATAGAAGCCAATGAGAATTAAACTTTCTTATTTGCTAATCTTCCAGTAAACGAATTCCCAAAGATTCTACCTTCTGACTTATCTTTAATGCTGTAGCAGAGGTCCTTTATGCTAGTGCTGGACTCAGAATGCTTAAGACTGGAAAAGACCTATACAATCACCAAGTGCAACTGTTAGTCCAACACCCTACCATGCTCATTAAACTGTTTCCTCATGCTACATGTCTACGTGTTTTTTTTTTTAACACCTCCAGGGATTGTGATTCCATCACCTCCCTGGGGAGCCTGACCACTGTTTCAGTAAAGAAATTTTTCCTAATATCTAATCTAAACCTCCTCTGGTGCAACCTGAGGCCATTTCTTGTCATCCTTTTTCTAGTTACTGGGAGAAGAAACCCCTGCCTCACTCCAGCCTGTAGAGAGCGAGAAGGTCATCCCTCAGCCTCCTCTTCTGCAGGCTAAACACCCCTTGTTCTCTCAGCCATTCTTCACCGGCTTCATTGCCCTTCTCTGAACATGCTCCAGCACCTCAGTGTCCTTCTTGTAGTGAGGGGCCCACAGCTGAACACAGCATTCAATGTATGGCCTCATCAGTGCTGGGTACAGGGGCACCATCACTTCCTGGTCCTGCTGGGCACACTGTTCCTGGTACAAGGTGTTGTTTGTCTTTTTGAAGTTTTTCATTTGATTGTTCTGTTTCCTTCACAAGAAACTGGGAGGAGCTGCATCCAAGACAGCCAGCTGAAACTGCCAATGGGTATTTGATACCCTACTGATGTCATGCTCACTAGGGAAGCCCAGGGAAGGGCTGGATTGGGCAAGCTCAGATGCTTTGAGCAGGCAGCTGTGACATGGCCGTGGGGCAGGATCAGGCAGCTGGGCCAGGCCATAGTGGTCAGCGCTGAGTTTTGTCTCACTTGCTTTGTATACCATTTCATTAGTATTACTGTTCTCTCTGATTGTTGCTATCTCTTGGTGCTGTTCTGCTAAACTCTCCTTATCTCAACCCAAAGGGCTTTTTCTCCTGACTCTCCTTCCCATACCACTAGGGGGTAGTGGGGTGGCAATTATGTGAGCAGCTGCATGGGGCTCAGTGGCTGGCTAGATTTGAACCACCACAAAAAGATAGTCTTTGCAGTAGATTGGGTATTGTGGTTAAGATGAGGCTTAAGGAACCTGCTACTTCTGTCAAGGTCCTGCAAGCAAAGAGTGTTTACACCTTCTGTTACCATGAACAATTTTCCCTCTTCTGGTGGCTTGGACCATTTTGAATTTTAACTTTTTAAAGCAAACTGTAATTACTCTACAACATCAAGCCACATTAGCCCTGTGTAATCTTTGACAGAAGCCATGCCCTTTAGAGAGTAGTGTAAGAAACCATGTAGCTAATGCCCCAGGCAACCCATGAAATATGGTAGTGGCTTTGCCTCTTTTTTTTTTTTTTTTTAATTTTTCAAGAAGATAATACTCCCATGTGGAGTGGCTGAGAATAGGGGCTGAGCCGACTGGACACACACAAAGATTATGACTCAATTTCTTTGGTTTTGAATCAAAGATGAATTTTTGCTTACTCCAATTGATTTAAAAATCTGTTATTTGTGTTTCCCAATTAGAGAAGGCTTCCACAGGAGGACAGCCTACCATGTATTCGGTGTATAACTGTCCTCGTGTAAGTGGTGGTAAGGTAATTCAAGGCTCTTGTAAGTGAAAGAACAGTAAGCTACAGCAGGGTCTATAGTGTGGTGATAGCGTTCTCGAAGGTGATTCCTAGGGATCAGCTGACTTGAGAAAATTTATTCTTGTGTCCATGATCCCTATCATGATAGTGCTGGGGAAAGTGCGTATAGTGCCAGTCTCCTCGGTGCTTGACAGTCAGCATGTGCTATGCTGTCTCTGGATTCTGAGGGTTAGTGTAACTGACTTAGATTTGCTGTTGCTTGGACCATGGTAAGCAAAGAAAATAGATTATTAAAGCATCTCTCCTGCCCATATTTGGCCTCATGTACACCATGAACATACACACTAGCACAGGTTTTATGTGATCATATGCTGCTTGTTTCCTCCTACACATCTACCTTGTTCAGTGCAACTGATGAGCTTCACAAATTATGTGACAGCAGAGCCAAGTCAGAGGGAAGGATGCAGCATTTAAGGCTGAGAGGTCATACCATTTGCTAACCTTGTGTAATTTCAATGTAAGTTCCCAGTTATGATGCAGGAGAGATCATTTCTGTCTGTTCAATTGCTGACATGAAGGAAAATGCATTGGAGAGCCCCCAAGTCACCACCCGTAACTTCATAGGTAATTTGATCATTTTGACCTGATAGCACTTGGCTACATGCTAAATGTAGTAGCATGCTGGTAACATGGTTTGTATTGGTATAAGACAGTCATGGGGAATGTAGCACTTCTTCTGGCCCTCCTTCTTCTGTAGGTTTCTGAAAGGTTGTCTTCGTTCATGGGCAATGTGTAGGTCTAAATAAAGGCGACAAGCCATACTAGAATAACACTTTTGATGAGCTTCTGCTTGGAGATCCCTGCTAACAGGCCTTGGAGAAGACCAAAGGGCCTGCTGGCCTTTATAAATTCTGATCACAAGCATGGCTGCCTTTTTTTTTTTTTTTTTTTTTTTTTTTTTTTTTTTTTAATTAGAACTCCTTCCAATTTGCACAGTATGTTTGGCAAACTGCAGAGGTCTCCTGCAGAATTTGGACTGAGAGACAATTGCTGACGTAGTCAGGAAAGAGATAAGGCTTGGTACAGGAGAGGATATAACAAACTGGATCAAAAGTACTGGCAAAGCTTTAAGTAGAAGATAGCACAGCATCTGCTTTTACTATATTGACTTTGGGCAGTGATATCAGATTTTTCCTTCCCTTCCATGAGAACTGAATTTATACACAAAGCTTGAAAGAAAAGCGGTAGGGGGATTTGGAAACATTGTCCCCGGGTATAGCTGGTGTTAATAATCTATACATTCACTAAGCATCAGATTTAATCCTCTGTCGCCTCAGAAAACAATAAGGGAAAAATTATATGGAACAATATCAGCCTGGGTTTCAAGTTGGCTTTGAAGTGAATTAGCAGCAGTAAAAATTCCCCCTTGTCTCCAAGTGTTTCCAAGAGGTTTGTTACTAAGGATAATAATTTTGGGGGGGGAAAAGAATAAAAGCGTTTGCCAGATGCAATATGGTCTGAAGATCGCCAATTAAAAATACTGTTGTTGTATGATGGAGTGTACTTGATGTAAGCTTTACACAGTATAGCTACTGTAAAACCCAGTGGTATGAATTTGAGAATGTTTTGAGAGTAATCCAGAATATATCATTTGAAATAAAGACTACAAATGCTTTAATATATGTAATTGCACGCAGTTGACTCTAGTAATAATACTTGGATCTGACTGAACAATTCCTGGTGCATGATTTATTCAGCACATTTTACTGCTGCTTCTGCCATGGAGTGGCCTTGACCAAAAGCAAACAAAGCACCTTGTTGGCACTTATGCAGTGTTTTCCATGCTCAGGGCACTGGAAAAATATTAACAAATTTTCATGATGCTTTTGTTATAGATACATTACACTAGTCCTGACTGATATTGCAGATTTCATTGTACCTGGCAATGTATCTCCATATACCCAGACCTAGATAAGCCTCTGAAGAATTTATAAATGAATCAAACAGATAAAGGTCGTTGATGAGATGCCTCATCACCACTGGCTTTGAGAACAGCTGCTCTCATCAGAGAGTCAAGCTAAAATGAAAAATAAAGTGCCTTTCCAAAGGTGACACAATACAGTTAGTGGTAGGTTTATGCTTTGTGACTACCCATGAATTTATTGAAAGAAAATTTTGCTGCAAAATGAAAAATGTAAGTACCCTGCAACTTGTTGAAAACATTAGCTATATATCTAAGATGGTATAGGAAATGCTATTCAGATAATATGTCTGTTACCTGGAAGATGACCTAGCTTGAAAGCAGTGTAATATTTTACATGTAAGTACCTCTCTCTAGATATGTGTGCTTTACAAAGAGTGTTTCCAGGCTCCCAGAAGTAAGAGTGAGAAGGTGATGACCATTTGGTGCACAGCTAGATGGGAAACATCTTCATGTTTTCAGGAGGAGTTCAAAGGCAAGAACAGTCCATGAAAGACATCAGAAGGATCTTGGGGATTAATTTTAGGCAAGTGGTCAGGGAGCATAAATAAGGGAGAAGAGGGATGTAGGCAGGAGTGGAGATTACCATGGAAGCATGAGAAAATTACTTTGAGTTTAGAAAAGACTACGGAAGGATTTGAATAGAAGAATATGGGTATTTAAAGGGGACCTACAAAAAGGCTGGGGAAGGACTACTTAGAAGGGCTTGTAGCAATAGGATGAAGGGCAATAGTTTTAAATGGGAGCAGGGTAGATTCAGGTTGGACATAAGGAAGAAGTTCTTTACAATGAGTGATGAAATAATGGAACAGGTTGCCCTGGAATGTGCTTGAGTGTGTTTGAGGGATGGGGCCTCAAAATCAGACTTGATCTCTCCCTAGGTAGCCTGATCTAGTTTGAGTTGTCCCTGCTCACTGCAGGACAGTTGCACAAGGTGACTTTTGAGGGTCCCTTCCATCCCAGTGCAATCTGTGACTGTGATTAGATGAATGGGGGAGGATGGTGAGGGGTTTTTTATAGAGGCATCATTGGTACTATTGAGTTAGAAGGAAGGTAATAGTAGTAATCGATTCTAGAGTTGGCAGAGTATGATACAATACTTTGTAAATACTGCCAATGGCAGTAGCTTACAAAGAAAATGCTTAGAGGAAGCAAGACTTTCTTTTTTGGAACTAAATGGTCATCAAGGGAAGAACTCAAAGTGTACAGGTGCTCCTGTGTCTGTGAATTGCGAAAATTTCATTTTAAAATGTACTGTACAGCAGGTGCAGAAGAGAATCAGACTAAAAGTTTTGAGCAGCTAGTTAATGATCAGCAAGATCTTCATGTTTTCAGGACTTGTGCCATTTGTCCAGTGATGAAAATGGGAGTTTCAAATGAATAGTTTAGTTGTCTTTCCTATGCAGGGATATAATTTACCCTGGCTTAATAGTTTCTGAGGACCTCAGCAAGATTTGTAGCTGAAGTATTAAGTCTTTGCTAGAGGGAGGTTGTGTTACTCTCGGGCATTAGACAGAAGCATGTGCAAGAGTCAGACCATGTTATGCCAGTTCAGGAGCTGCAAACCCAGCTATGTAGCTGGCTCTTCACAACCAGTCAACTCTGTGTTGTTAAAGAGGGAAAAGGGGAAATGTGGCATTTGAAACACGTAGGCAAAAGTATCTGGCAAATTGTGTTGAGAATTTCCATGCTGTGTGTAGACCACTGAACTGTGCCACCTGCACCTGGCTGGTGAATGCTGCAGGGTTCAAGTGCAACACATGGGAACCTTACACCAACATGTACGTACGTGCACAACCACGAAACCATGGCGTGGTGAAGCCTGTAAAGAGATCCCTCAGCAGTCATCACCTGCCAAGGGCTGCAGTTTGAGATTAGCAGGGTCGCCCGGGCGGGGTGAGTTTGAATAGTGCTACAGCCCTGAAACACATTTGTACAGTTAAAAGAGCACCTCGGTGACAACGCACATAAATTTTAATCGGCTCACTTCATCTGGGCAATGGACGAAGATAATACACTGGAAGGAGAGAGAGAAAGCAAGACAGAGAGGGCAAAGGAGCAAGAACTCTGTTTGCTGGAATAGATATTAAGTTTCAAGTCTCCAGGGGGAAGTGTGAAAACAAAGACATGTTATAAGAAGTCGCAAAGGGTATGCCCTGGCAGTAAATCATCCCTAAATGACAAATGCACATGCGGAGGCACTCGGTAATCACACCCTGTAGCAGGTTGGCATCCTTACCAACTGGTGTGAGGGTGGGGGGCGGTGGGGAGCAGTTCCTGGCCAGGCCAGCAGGGCCTGGCTGATCGCAGCACAGCTGCGTTTTCTCAAGACCTGCGTCGTTCTTGAGAACCGGAAAAAGTCCTTTTGAGCCCTGGGCTGATACGCTGTACCATCTTTTGTGCAGCTGTAATTTTGACAGGGGGAGCCAATTTGAACTTCTGTAATCCTCAGCCCCAGACACCTCCAACGCCTGAGACTGTGTGTGGTTTTTTTCCAAAGGTTTTTCAGCTGTGCTCTTGAGAAAGTCACTCCATCCAAAGAAAGGAGGGGGGGGGGAAGAAAAAAACATCTGTCTGACTTTGTCCAGGAGATTGTTTCTATAGCTGTAACATTTTGAAAAGCAGTAAAAAAGAAAAAAAAAGTTATTTTTCCAAGCCTGCCTACCCATATTTTTCACTTTTTTATATCCTCCTCTGATGGACATCATTTCCTGCCCCTCCTTTCTTTTAACCACTGTTGACAGGGGGGAGGGGGAAGGGGGAGAAGGGGAAAAATAAACCTACAAAACTGATTGAAACTTGACTTAGAATTGCACAATGATCTTAAATTTTCCCAAGACTTATATTTTGTGAGGGAGCTGTTTTATGAATGGATATAAGCCTGACACATGAAACGCGTGGGATCTGTCTGAGTGCATTGTCTGGGTCAGCTGTGACATCTGGCTCTTATGAATCTGGTGTATTGTGACTCACTAATACACAAATAGTAATCCTTGATAGTATCCACTTGTGATGCTTTGCGGGTCTTGTCACAAACAACATCAAATGCCAGAGAATGGCCTTAGTTCTGGCCCGTGCTGCTCCCCCAGGCTGAGGCAGCTGGTGGGTCTTGGGGCTGGGTGGAGCCATAGGGGGAGCCACCCTGCTCCCTCAGCAGTGCAGTGGCTCCCTAGAGTGCTGCTGGGCACGTGGGCAATGGCAATTAGTGTTAGCTGTGCTGGTGTACAGCCAGTGGGATGCTGCTGTTGATGGAGAGGGGGATTTGTGCTGCAGCTTCTGCCTGATGCTTACTGTCCCCAAAGCTGTTAATGACAGCAAACCTTTCAAGCTCTCAGCCTCCCTCTCCTACCCTGTATCTGTATGCAGGCAAGGTGAGGAGTTCAGTCCACGGCCCCCATCAGTTGTAATGGGGTTTGGCATCAGAGGGAATTTTGTACTGAGACCTTGATCTATGGATGGTATTGGTACAGCAAAGGTCATGGTCATGGCAGAAGAAAGCGTGTGGATTAACATAACCCTTATGATGCCTGTGTCATTGCCTAGACTGGCTTAAAGAACCTGTTACAGTGTGGTAAGGCACCCAATGTTGTGATACAGTCAGAATTGCAGGAGAGAGTCCACAAGAAGAGAATTAATCTCATTTAGAAACAGACTTTTTTTTTTTCCTAATGTGTTCCTGAGATTAAGGGACTTAAGAATTCAAGGTGGTGCAAAAGATGAGGCAGTAGCGTGTAAAAAGTCTGACTTGTGTTTCCTGCCCCTCTTCTAGTTAGAGAGGGGGTCTTTAGGATGGGTTATGTGCTAGCCCTGGTCTTACAGCTATGGCTGTGGAAAGCTACACACCTGACTTTCTGGAAGTGCTGTATGAGATATATTTGTGTGTGTGTGTGTGTATATATATATACACATACACACTTTAAAAAATTTGGTATCTTGACAGGGGCTGCAAATGGACTAACTTCATACAAAACAGTGACCGTGGTGAGGGGAAGGGGCAGTGTGCCAAGGGACTATGCTGACTATGCTAGGAATATCATGTACAAGCTAGTGTTTAGGCACAACAAGGTGATTTAATCCCCATTGGCAGAAAAAATGGGGAGCAGCATTATATTTACATAGGTATGAATTTGAAAAGGTTGGTAAAGACCAGCAATGTCAGATTTTCTCTTCCTGTATTTACTGGGGGAGTACTGTATGCACTGTAAAGATTGACTTCCTAAATTTTTAAGGTATTTTAGTCCATCTGCTACCCTGAACAGTGATCTGAGCTGGGAGAGGTGAGGAATTCTTGCTGGGAACGCACTCTGGCCACTGTAGTACCGTCCTTTGGTGGCCATAAGTGCGATCCTGTATCTGCCAGGGCTTTTCCAGAGTCTGCATTTTTGTTGTATGTCTTTAGCTCACAAAACCCCCTGGGGTCTGTGGTGAGCTCTGAGCACCACAAAGCTGCCTGGGGGCCCGTGTATCCTCTCCTTTCCTCACTTCTTGAGTACAGTGTGAGGTAAAGGAGTCAGCTGCACTGCAACAGTGAATATTTTTCCTGTTATTTTTGTTGTAGCGAGTGAGGATTATTTGAAGATTATAGCTATCTAGGGAAAAGTCTGCTCTAAGTAATTTTTGATATGAGGAGGGATAGGCAGTTGTTGCTTTTGCCTGTGGCTAGAGTTCACACATTGTCTCTGTAAAATCTTAGAATCAGTGGCAGGCAGTGATTTATTAGTGGTTTTCTATGCTAGCGCTATCTAAGATACCGAGTAATGAAGGCTCGTGCAGCCCCACATGTTAATTGTGTTAAGCAGCATGCAAACACATTGCAAAACGCAGCACTGAAAAATTGACCTTTCAAATTCAAGACAAGAGTCTTGTGCTTCAAGGGTGATAAATTTTGAAACAGGAGAAGAAATGTGTTTCAGAAGCTTTTTTGTTGTTGTTTTGTTTCCTTAAATTTTCCCACACATGAACAAAATCAATCCAGAAGAGCCAAGAAACCTGTAATGGATGAAATGTTTTACACATATGTGATGGAAAACTCTGTTCTGCTAAGTCAAAAAGCAGCTTCTGAAGAACTTAATGTGGCTAGAAAGTCACAGGTGCCTGACCCTTCTGGCCCTGTTACATCACTGCTGCATATGCTTGGACTTCTTTCACCACTTTTTCAAACCTGCCATATGGGGAGATCATATTCTGCTAACCCGAATCTTCCAGAACGCTTTGTGAGACCTCATGCCAGAGAAGATTCCCCACATCTCACCCTTTTATCCTCACACAGGAGCATTAGCAAACTAAACATCTCTCATTTCAACTTCCTCCCAGCCCCACTTTTTGGCTCATGGATTATATCTCTTTTCAGCAGCTGTTTTTCAGCTGACATTTAAACTAAGCTCACATTCTTAAGGCTGATTTCTAATGTTTCCTTGGAAAAAAGGTAGAGAGCACTCTCACACACACACACACACACACACACATAGAAGCACAGTTATACACCCTTACCACACAAATTCTCCACCAAACCCAAATACTGAGTCCATGGTAATGCCTGCTGGTGGAGTCTTGCTGGCAACCCAGACTTGCTTTCACAGTGGGTAACAAACTGTTCACCAAGAAATACCTACCTCAAGGGACCAATAACAGGCTATACATAAGGCTTTTGCACCTCGAAGTTGCTGGTTCAAATCCAGCTCAGGTCTGTAGTGACTGTAAAAGTTTATTACCATGTGATAGCTGTTTGGTGGTCCTCAACCAGTGAACAGGTGTCCGACTCATAAAAGGGAGTAGAGGAAGAGTGCTGTGGTTAACGCACTGGGCTGAAGCACCAGATTTCTTGGTCTCATTCCCAGGTCTGCCACAGATTGTATAGCCATAGGCAAGTCCTCTCTAAATGGTGATAATATCCACACACCTCACGGGAACATTGTGCGGATATGTTCATTAATATTGCTGAGATGCTCAAACACAGTGGGAACGAGGAGCATGGTAGAACTAGAAAAGCAGCTCTCCTCTACTGGCAGGGCGAAGGAGAGGCTCTGAGATGGATGGTTGCAATAAATGGTCTGCAAATGAGCTGTACGCTCATAAATGACCTGTACACTCTCAGCGCCTGGCCATAGCATCTCTTAAAGGTAGATGAATTTTTACTACTCCTGTGCGACTTCTCCTGTGGGTAAACGAATAGGAAACTGGTGGCAGATATTGTGTGCTTTTGCTGAAGGGAGGTAACTCTTGGTACAAATACTCAGAATTCCCTGGCCAGCTACGAGCAGAATATTTTGACCTCCAACCCTGTCAAATAATCAACATAGCTGCTGCTTGGTCCTATGTAAGAAGGAAGCTTCAGTGTTACGGGCCATGGAGCATCCTCCCAAGATGCTGCCTGGAGAAGGTCCTGCTCCGTGCTTTGGGGACTAAACCTTTGCTGTTACCTTAGCTCTGCACGAGCAGAAGCAGGACGAGACCCAACTTCAGGAACCACCTGAGTCACATTTCTTCTGTTTCCCCAGGGTGGACGGAGGGGAAGGGTTCACAATTTGCAGAGTACTGCAGTGTCCATGCTCTTTTTTTGCAGCTGGAAGAGCAGAAGGAAGTAGAAGCCAATGTTATCTTTCCCTTTGCAAACTGGTGCTTACCCCTGTGTTGTACTAGATGATCTCCAGAGGTTACTTCCAACCCCTATCATCATTCTGTGTGTCCAGGCCCCTGGAACCACATGAACATGCTGGTGGTAATAAGGAGGGAGGGGGCTCTTGCTGCCAGGAGTACTCTGTAGTGGAAGGATTAAATCCCACCCAGGATGGCATATTGGGGATACCCTTAAATCTCACAGGGGCTGCAGAAGGTATTTTTTTAAGTGTGAGGTATTTTTGTTAGGGCTTTCAAAACTCAGTTGCTTTGTAATGGCCTGTTCTTGCTGACTTCTGAGCACATAGGCACCACTGTGCTGATAGTACTGTTGTGCAGTTAATGGAGTGATCTGTGTGAGTCGAAGGTAGGAACATGTTTACAGAATTGGGCTCTGAGTTTGTTCTCCTGCCTCTTCCAGTGGTTTTGAAACTTCTTATCTTGTTTCATCTTAAGCCTTTGCTAAAGGTACATCCAGTGGTTGGGAGGGATTTTTTTTTCTCTCGATGGCAGCAGAAACAGGAGAGCACATGTTGTGGTTTGACATTTGAGAGAAAATGAGCTAATTACTGTTACCCGAATTAGCTTCGGTCAGGAGTAAACTCAAAGGTGGTGCCACGGGGAGAAGTGTTTCGTTTACATTAGCGAGCAGTTACCAGAGTTGTTCCGTTGATTCACCGGGGCGGCTCCGGTGAGCGCCGGCCCATCTCCGTCGGCAAGCCCAGCGCAACCTGATCCTTCAAACTGCAAATCCTCCTGCTATGCCTGTGCTTCACACAGGCGTGCTGGATTACTTCTGCACTCTTCCGAGCTTCTCAGAGTACTTGCTTCAAGATATTTCCAAAAACCTCTAACTGGCACAACTACACCTCTCTGAATAACGTATTTTCCAGTGCACTGGAGGTCTTGACACTTTGATGGTTTAAATTAAACATACTGGGGGGAAGGGGAAGGTTAAGGGTGGAAGGAAGAGACACAAAATGGAATTTTAATTAATTTTCTGTTCCAAAAATTGCTTTGCAATATACTAGGAGAAAATTGATTTTCAGTTTGAAAAAAAGTCCCACTGTATAACTGTAAAGGAAGTACTGAAACAAAACTTCAGCCTCTAAGAACTTCAACTGGTCTTTTAAATGCTTATGAAAACATTTTGACCAATGAAACATTTTAATATTTCAAATCTGCCTTTTTTTTTCCTCTTGAAAAAGATTTGGTCTTAAGAGTTGTTCTTTTTTCAGCAATGCTTAGTTGCTTTAGTTTGGGGAGTATATCTTGCATTTGAAATTCAGGACACAGGTTCACACTTAGTGATTAATAGCAAAGTTAAAAGGAAACTGTGATATGTTCCTAAGAGAAGTGATCATATATTAAACCAGTCTGTGATTCAGAAACTCTTTCTTGATCTTTTAGCAAAATATTGGACCTGAATGCTCCAAGCTCTGGAGGATATGAGCTCACTATTCTTATTTGAATATTGCACCAGCTTAACAATGCTTAGTGTCACTTGCATGAATAAGTAATATTACTATATATCATCTTGGATTTCCTTAAGCTGTAAAAATTAATCATGGCATTAAGTGTTTTCAAGACTTGAACTTTTAATATTATTTCCAGTGATCATGGCACCTGGGGGGAGAGAGGAAAGGAGTGAGAGACAGGACTGAAAAATCATATGTTGAAAATTTTATTATTCGAGGGAAAGTATCAGGTAAAACTCTTGCTGGGAAAAACCTGGTGGAAAAATGTGTTGAGATGTAGGTAAATGCTGCCAACCGCCTGTTCCAAACTCTGCTTCTGTGCTGTGCAGCCTCGGTTTGGCCCTACAGAAGTCTCCCAGATCACACCAGACCTGCTTGGCCAAAAGGGGACAAGTGGTCAAAAGGTGTCCTCTCATCCTATTTCTGCCTCCCACATCCTATTGGCCTTCCACCCCCTTTCAGAGTCCTACCTCCTTTAGGCCTCTGACCACCTTTGGGAATCAAAATTCCTTCTGATCTCCCACCCCCTTTCAGCATACAAATTCCTTTCAGCCTTTCACCTTTTGGTAACCCAACAAATTTTAGCCTCCCAGTCCCTTCTTTGGGCCTCCCATGCTGCTTTAGGACTTCTAACCCCTTTTAGCCTCTCTTTTAGTCTTCAACTACCTTCTGGCCTCCTCCTCTTTGAGTCTCTGACTCCCTTTGGATTCCCACTTCCTTTCATCTCACCTCCTTTGATAATTCTACCTCTTTTTGCCTCCCATTCCCTTTGAACCTCCTACTGCCATTGGGTCTCCAAATATTATCCAGCCTCCCACCCCTTTGAACCACCCACTCATTCTGGGCCTCCCACTACTTTCTGACCACCCATCCTCTTTGTGCCTTCCACCTCCTTCTGGCCACCCACCCCCATTGGGTCTCCCAACCCCTTTTAGCCTCCTACCCCGTCCTGTTACCCTCTTATCACCTCTCATCTGCTCTGGGCTTGCCACATCTTTTTGTTCTCCCTCTCCTTTCTGGTCTCCCACCTTCTTTTGGCTTCCAGTTCTCTTCTTTCCATCCACCCCATTCAGTCCACCACCCACACTGATCTTCCAACATTCTTGGGCCTCCCACCTCCTCTGGTCCTCCCATTCCTTAAGGGCACCCCACCACCTTCCTACCTTCCACCCTTTTCAGCCACCTTCTCACCTGGGTCCCCCTACACAATTGGGTCCACAACACAGTGCCAGCTAAGGGAGGGCTAATACCAGTCACTTGCCATAACATTCTGTGATAACATTACTTACTCTGCTCTATAAAGTTAATGACTTTCCTGGTTCTTTTCTCATGCAAACTTTTGAGTATGATCTATGCCAAATCTATAAGAAATAAATGAGATGCAGAAAGCCATCCAAAAGGCATGACTAGACTCAACAAAAATCATATTCACTCCCCAACTGGCTTGGGTAATGCAGGAAATTCTTTAGAAAGCCATTTCCATTTGTTGGGTTGTTTTTTTTTTTTTTTCATCTAAATAAGGGGGTAGATGGTATGTGGTCATTCTGTGTTATCTTGTCCACTGGCTTGTTATAAACTGCTGAAATCTATTTATTCATAAAGATAGACTGACTTTGCTCCCAGCCTCCCCCACTATGGTAAATATACTAGTGGAAGACGTTGACAAGTGTAATAACCATACAGTGTGTTTGCTGTGGGACTGACTTTAAACTGACCACTCGGCAAGGCTGACAGTTCTCCCAATTTTTTAAGGGCTAATTTTTGGACTCGTGGGATAATAGGAAACCTCTGAAAAAGAGAAAAATATCTCACTTGGAAAGGAAAGAAAAGCTTGTAAACTGAAGTCTTAATCATTAAAAAGGCAAAAGTTGAAAACTGTCAACTCTCATATGATTGATGGGGATTAGCTGGGGTTTTTTGGTGTGTGCAGAGTCCAGCAAGGTTGATTGCTTCTTGCATGCAGCCATGCTATTTTCAGGGATAAAAAGAAATCCAAAAGTAGTGTAGGATTTGTGGTGTGGGGTTTTTTTGTTTGTTTTTGGTTTTATTTTCTTTTACAATGTTGAGTCTGTGTTGATTAACAGGACTGGAACAAGGGTGTGGTGTCAGGAGGAATAATGCTTTCTGCAACTTTGCTGTCTGCATGCCTGTTCTGGAACCAAAATCTAAATTGTAAAGCTGCTGAGAATACGGATCTCTCCTGTGAGATATCCTGTCCTGTGGCTCAAAATATGGCAAAGGGTGCTAGGAAGGAGCCACATATCTGTGGTCCTGCGGTGATCAGCTCAGATGTCAACTGAGTATATGCCAAGCTAGATGAAACCAATGTGGATGGAGCTGACTTGATGCATGGAAGAGCTTAAAGTGACTCTTCATCACTCTTCATTGTCTCTCCCATGTCTGGGAGCTTTTCCTCTTAGCCAGAATGTAATAGCTGCCCTCGGTCATTGCTGACCAAAATGAGAATTTCCTCTGCAAAGGCATAACAGTTTCAGGCACACATGAGAACAATTGCATGATTTTGATGTGAGAGATTTGCATGTGTGCTCCTCTCATTCTCAGTTTTGATGAGTTAAAACAAAATCAGTAAGAAAGTTGCACATGATGATGTTTAACATTAATCTGTGTGCCTTGTGCACATTAATTGGTTAAGACCATAGCTAAATCGTTGACATTTCAGTTGACAATTCCAGGAGAGAGGAAAATGTAGTGAAAAATGCAAGTAAAATGTGTTGATATTGGGTACAATGAATGTGTGAGAATTAGAATATTTGAGCTAGTGATGTAAATTTTTTTATCTGCAGTGATTCAGTGATTTAATACAGACCACAAGAATGCCTTTTCAAGTTGCCAAAGGTCTGGGAGAAATCCCCTGACTTGAGTAGGGATATCAGACGCGACAGAAGTTTCTGAGGATGGCTTTGAGTTCAGTCGCACAGGAAATCAGACAGGCTGATCACACTGGTTGCTTCTCATGTGAAAATACACAAGCTGTCAAGAAATCTCCAATTCAATCGCTTCTCGGAAAAATCAAAATCTAATTCAAGGAATGCTGCTGGCTGAATAGGTTTAGAGATACTTGTGATACTTTCAAAAAGGTGGTCTTTTTCACAAACCAAAGTGTCATCATAAGCTTGGTGCAGATGGTCTGAGTTGTTTAAAACAGTCTCATTTGGAAACTCCTGAATTTCTGTAGGGCAAAGATGTTCTAAGTTGTGGTGTCTCCTTTTTTTTTTTTTTTCTTTTTTTCTCCTTTCTTTACTTTTAGTTGATATTTTTCTCCTTTCATAAGGTTCTTAGAGGGGAAGTACTTCTGCTAGGGAGCTCGTGGTGCAAATAAGTACTGGAGTGGTGGGGAGGTGACCCAAGCCCTATGCTCCTCCCCTGCTCCTAGGGGACCCCTAGCCATCCCATACCCCCATCGCCTTTGTTTTTAATATTTCAGGCTGAGTCTGCCTTCCTATGCATGATCTGAATGGGCTGTAATCTCAGATGGGCTTGTAGGTACTAAGGCTGTGGCAGTTCAGAGGTTTCTCAGGGCAGACAGGACTATTAGATGGTCTAATCTGACAGTAAATTCACACTGGCCATAGGATTTTGGAATGCCTTCAGGAAATGAACTCTTGGATGAAGAGCAGCTGGCTCAAGTTGAATGCAGGCAAGACCAAAGCAATGCTAGTCAGAGAGGGGGAATGCTTTGAAGAGTGGGCCAAGGCACTGTCTCCACCTTCCATTCATTGAAGACATATGGCCTCCATTTATCAAAGTTGTGCAAAGCTGCTGGGTTCTGCCTGGTCCCTTGGCCAGGTAGCATTTCTTTCTAAAGATTTCAGAGCTAGCTGGAAAATGACCCTTCCTTCTTCCCAGGAGATGATATCCTGCAAGGAGTGCACACCTCTGGGTTCTTGGAACTCGCTTCATATGGATGTTTTATCTGACTGCAAAAATGGTGCTTGTGTTCAGGATCAGGTTAATGCAGCTACCCAGTGGTGTGCTAATTGTAGGTATCCTTAGACATAGGCTACCTTAGACACAGCAGTTCAAGTCCTCCTTAGCTTGTGATGTCACTTTCAGTACTGAGAGTGGTTAGTGAATCAACACCAGCTAATCAAATCCAAATTTTGGTGCATGAACCACCATGACAGTAGTACTCCTTTGACTGAAGTACAGCAAATCACCCACAAAAAAAGTATGTGGGAACCGGATATGAGACTTGCCTAATTAGAGAGTGTGGAGCTGTCTTGCTGAGATCAGACAAACCTTGAGTCTGACTGATCTTTGGGAAAGAGGCTGTCCTTTCTTTCTTTTTTTTTTTTTCCCCCTTCCCCTGTCATACTCAAGGCTCAGAAAGCTTCTTTTTCCTTGGTATTAATACAGGAAATAAGGAAGGAGAAGGGCTTGCTCCTGTCTTGTAGTGGGCTTGAAGTAATTTAGCACTTAACAGTGCTTTTATTTTGATATTCATTGCACTCTAGCTTTCTTTGTAATTTTACATACAGTTTTTAAACAAAAATGATCTAATTTTAATCAGACTGGAAGCTTCTACGACTTTTAAACTTCCAATTCTCAAATAATAATAGCAATATTAGCAATAAGAAAATATCAAACTGTGTTTGATATTTAAAAATTCCATGTATTTCTATTTTTTGAACATACTAAGGGTGGAGATGTCCCTTGTGAAAATGAATGGCAATTTTAAATACCCTTCCAAGGGGTCTTGAATACACATACAAAAAAGGTATAAGGCTTGGGATTATGTCTTCCCCTAAGTCATGGAATCACAGAATCATCCAACTTGGAAAAGACCTTTAAGATCATCTAGTCCAACTGCAAAACTATCACTGCCAAGTCTACCACTAAACCATGTCCTTAAGTGCCATGTCTACATCTGTTTTAAACACCTCCAGGGATGGTGATTCAGCCACTTCACTGGCCAACTTGTTTCAGTGCTTGACGAGCCTTCTGGTTGAGAAATTTATCCTAATATCAAACCTAAAGCTACCCATGTACAACTTGAGGCCTTGGATTAGAGATTTATGACATATTTTTCATAGACATGAATTTTCTGTGGGATATAATTGTCCCTCACCTGTCCCCTTGTTACTCAAATAGTTTTTCAAGGGCCTGTTCTGTGAAATCTGGAGTAAGTTAAGCAGAAGAAGAGGGGGTTTAGGCTTCGTCAGGTGTCTCCATCATGCCAGGTAGAAGGCTGAAAGTGTTAATATAGATCTTGGTTTCCAAAGCTAACTGGAGACATGGCATTTGCACAGCGTTTCAGATTTCACAAACGCAATGATTGTCCTCATGCTAAATTGCTTCAAGCCTAATACAAGATAGAAACAAGCCCTTCTCCTTCCTTATTTCCTGTATTAATACCAAGGCGTTATAGCTTTCTTACAAAGCTACCTTTACTTGATGAGAAAAGATGGTGCAGGTGTTGGAGAGGATGACATGGCTGGGTTGTACATGAACAGTTGTAATTCTTTGCCCCAACAGCATCCCACAGGTCCAAATGTTACATGCAGAAATTAGATGTATTTTGAACACAGGGTTGGACAAAGTCCTAAATTTCTTTCTCGCAGAGAATAAGTAGGAATTTTTCTGTCTCTTTACCAGACAGAATTATTATGTTGATTGGTATGAAGTATAATTATTTAGAACAGTTATCCAGCTACGACAACAGCAGTGGAAAGACATAACAGCAGTGTATAAAAGCCAGCTTTCCTCTTCTGCAATGGTTGTTACTGAGCAATTTCCCCAGGATGCCAGGAGTGTGGAGACAAGCTCTGGATGGAGAAGATCATTCTAGTTTGTTTTTACCCTAGAAAGCTCTTGCACTGTAAGAAGTAATTCTGTCTTTGAAGAGTGAAAACAAGCCTATCCATAACCCAATGAAATTAAGACTATGTACAAGAAGTTTGAGCTCTATTATCTCTGTTTTTTTAGTTGGGTTTAAGGACATGGAAAGCTGCCTGTCTTCAGGGTGCAGGGTCAGCAGGGGGTGCCCTGCTTCTTTACGACATTGGTGAGGATTTCCTGCCCTAGAGAGAGGCTTGGTACCTATGGTGAGGCACCACCCTCAGTGACTTGTACTTGTGGGAGAAAATTAATCACTGTAAGCCATATCCTTAGCTCTTAACTGAGGTTTTATTCAATCCTCAAGGATTGAATCCAGATCCAAGTGAGAAAGTGAGTCAGGGCTGGGTGCTGTCTTGCTTGTATCTGAGTAATACCAAGTATGACCACGTTATTAGAGAGGAGATGTGTTTGGAAAGGGGTATCAGTGAAATTCCCAGCTTTGCCTCCAGCATCAGTGACAGGTCCCCCAGCAATAGATGATTCTGTATTACACAAAGAGGATAGTTTTTGTGACTGCAATCCCATGAGACACAGCTTCACAGGGGAGTGTGTGCAGCAGCGTTGTGGACATATTGCACTTGAGCTGAGGAAATCTTCTCTCTTGATAGTTAGGGAGAGCAAAAAGAAATAACAAATGAGGACTGTCTGTTATTCAGGCTATCAAGATTCTGTCAACATAGCACTGTAGTATGAGAAAATAATTGTGCCATGACCATAAACCAGTGCAGAACATAGCCGTATACAATTAGGAGATTATTTATCCTGATTCACAGATGACCAAAGTAAGGGCTAGGACTTTATTCTGCTCTTCTGTAGTGTCTCATAGTCCTTGGACAAGTCCTTAATTTAAGATTCAGTTTCCTAAGGGTAGTTCTGACCAACATGAGGTGCTTGTTAGGAGATGACACTGAGAGTGCTTTACTGATAATGCATCCATTGGTACTTTCCCCTGGCTTGCTGCAGCCTCTGGAGACCGTGACCGTGGTATATATTTGGCTCTGTGTACGCCAGCTGAAACCTGCAGCATAGCAAATAGTGCAGCCACTCAGGTGATGGAGCAAAAGGGTACATAAAGGATTTTCCGGGTTAATTTGAGTTTCTGGAGTGCTTCAGGTGTATTGAAAGCAAGAAAATGCTGTAGCCCACCAATGCAACCTCACAGTTGGATTCAATGCAGTATTCTCACTTTTGGATTTAGGTGTCCGGAGGTGTACTTACAAGTTGCAGGTTCCATCATCATTTTTTTGGTAAGGTAAATGGGCAGGAAGATTGCATGTGGGGAAAAAGGGACAAAGAAAGGAACTTACCATTGCCATGTAGATTTTCAAGGCCCTGGGTATTTGGTTCATGATGACTTGGCTATTATACCAAGGGACTAAGAAGTTTCTATTCTTCCTGAAACAGTTACAATTGTGAGCAGAGGTTTTTACAAAATAAACTATTACTAGCTCTCTTAAGAAACTCTTGCAGACAAATTTTGCCATAGTGAAAAATATTTTAGAATATAAAGGTGCCTCTTCGTTAACTTTTGTTGTTGTCACTGTTATTATGGATTCCTACATTGTGACTCTCAAGTAGTCCTTGTCCAAAGTCTAAAATGGGGAAGGAAAAACCTGTAAAATATATTTGTCCTTTAAATAAATATTTTTTTAAAAAAAGGAGTTCCTATGGTGCAGCTGAAGTCAAGAAGTAGCTGATCACAGCAGGAGTCTGGACCCATGCCCTACTGTGTCTGAAACAAGTCTGGTTGGAGAAAGGAAGAGGATGTTACCTGTGGACTGGAATTACCTCTGGACATGTGAACCATAGATGAGGATTTTCATTCCAGTACAGCAAATAATATTAGGAAAACAGCATCTTCACAGGAGAGGAACTTGGTGGATTCTTATGCCGAACAGAGCAGTAATATTTTGTGCTGAAAATGGAAGGACAGTTTTGCTCATTTGTGAATCTCTCTTCCCTGCAATAAAACCATTTGGCATGTTCTTAATAGATTAAACGTATTAAGAGGAGGAAAAAAAGTCAGTGAACTTAACAAATTTCCATTTCCAGGAGACAGAGCAGTCTGTGACCTGGCAGGGTGCCACCTTATGACGCAGGGCTTTGTGGAAATCAGGTTGCAATGGTGACTGAACAACTTGAAACAGAGTGCTGAGCTGTCAGATAAGTCACAGTTGGTGGATGTTAACTTCTATTTGTTATGTTTTGAAGACAAATACCATACCCACGTACCAGACAGGGCAGGGTTAGACTGTGGGGGCGAAGAAGGGAGGAAGGCTGACCAGAGGAAGGAAGATATCCTTTGTACATAAATAGAAATGTTGGTCTTCCCCACTTACTTAGGCTGCATTGCTCATGACCCTGTTATACCAGAGGCCAGCAGGGCGAGTCAGTGAAAGACCATCTCTATGCTCCCAATTGCCATGCCTTAGGATGCAAGTTGTGTTAAATGAGCCTTAGATTTGAGCATATTTGTTAACTTTGAGTCACAATCAGTTCCATGTGAAACCCCATGAAAAACCTTTGGCCCTGTCCCATTCCATATTCTTTGCAGATACTGTGTGTATTTTTAGCTCTCCAAACTACGACAATTGCCTGTTCCTGTTTTATTGTAGTGAATGTTTACGTGACAGCAGTGCACAGTGTTTTCAGGCAGAAAACACTCTTTTGCCATTAATATATATATATATATATATAAAACAACAAACAGCAACTTGTGGAATTATAATATAGGGTTCCATTTATATTTAGGTGCACCAGAAATGCTGTGCTGATTACCATGATATAAATGAAATAACTCTTTGCAGACTTTACACATTTTAGTCAGTGCAGCTCCTCAGAGCAATTTTGTCTGTTTCCAATGGAAAATATTGTCAGTGAGAAGGATGCCCCTCCAATCTCTAAGCACATAAAAAAGATTTTTTTTTCTTTTTTTTTGATGGCTGAAGAGAGGACAAAAAACCAATAACCCCCCCATATTTGCAGTTAAAAAAATAAAGGTTTCTAGGAAAATGGTTTTGGTTTCCAACTTTCACTTTGTCAACTGGCTGCACTAATGAAAATACAGGAAAAAGAACAAGTCAGCTCCTCTGTTTATTTTATTCACAGAGGTTTTGCCTAACAAGGCTTGCACTCCAAATAGGTGCATAATTAAGGCAACACAGGAGCATTTTATAGATGTACTGTTATAGAAGTAAGCTAGAAAGAAAGCTTATTTCTCAGCATTGGCTGGCGTGGTCTGTTACAAGCAGTAGCATACTGTAAGCTCTCTGATGCTGTTCCAAAAGGTCCTAATACACCATGTCATGAACAATGGATACAATTGGGCCAACTGTGCTACAGCTCCTTTCTCCTGCCTCTGGCAAGCAGCAGGATTTTGTAGACTTGAATCTGGTTCATTGAATCATTGCTCTTCCAGCCAACTGTCTGTGGGTTATGAATGAGTTGAAGGCAACTGGCTTTGGTGTTTGGTGGGATGCTGAGCAGTGTCCCCTGCAACTGTCAGACGAAGGTGATCAGTTATACATATATGAGAGGATCTTCCTGCATTTTCTGCAAGTTAGATAGCCTCAAAATTTTTTGCTCTACTCCACGATGTACTGTGAGCTATTCAGCAAGATGGGGTGTGAGCAAACAAAGAGCATACTGCCCTCCCCACCACACATAGCTGTTGTCTGCCCTATTATTTCCATGGGTAAGCTATGGAAGTGTTTTTACTTCATGGCTTGTACTTAATCAAGTGTGGGAAAGCCAGCCAGTGCATATGAACATGTTTTACAGCATGTGTTTATCTCACCTTGCTCTGTCACATTGAGTTGATGTTGGCTGGTGAAACCTACAGGGAAGTGCACCATTTCTTGGGCCCTTCAGCAGAAACAGGTACTTCAGTTTCAAAAGCGGCACACTCCTGCTTCGGCCCATTGGGATCTTTGGTCTGGTGCAGTTAGGTGAGCCCTGTGCCCAAGTGCATGTTCAGGTATTTGAGCTGTCAGGAGAAAGTCAGGACCAAGTAGCCTTTGTTCTTTTCTCAAGGACAGAGAGAAACATCTCTTTGTTCATCTTTCCTTTATCTAGCCAACCAGACAAAGGTGGCAGTAACAAGACCTCCATTTCTCCTTCCCCAGCCTCTTCTATGAGGTATGCTGACAGTAGATGTGTATCATTACAATGGTGCTGATAAGATCCTGTGGAGTGCTTGTTCTAGTAGTTAATTCTCTGTAGATATACACAGGGCAGTTCATATCTTTCAGCACTATTTCAGCATGTCGGCAGACTTAGTCAGAGTTGTTACATTGGTTACATCTGTTCATGTTTTCAAAGTTTTCTCCTTAATCAGCATAGGCTTGAAGCCCAGGTGCTTTAATGTGTTTTTATTTGCTCACTGAAGTTTTAGTTTTGTTTTAATAGAAATTGAATGCCTGTTGTCTTCACATGGCTTTCAGTGTGGTAACTGTAGGCACAGGTTTGTGATTCTTTTATCTCACCCTTACCCTGCACATATTTTGATACAGTAGTTGCCTACAGTCTATTGTCTTATTTCAGACTGGAGCTGGCAATAAATGGCAGAGATTCACAATCAAAGGCTGACTTTGGCATATCAGAGGGTGTCGAGGTGGCCTGGTGCTTTCTAGATGTATCAAATGGACTCCATTTATTGCCACTCTGCCTGCCACACTTGTGCCAACTTCGAGATCACCCTATTAATGAGTGAACTGCTTGGACATGGTCTATAGCCTCTTGAGCAATTATTTTAGCCTCTGCCATTGCAGTCTCAGTTTGGCTAGAAATAACTATAGCTTTCTGTAAAGTTAGTTCCAGTTCAAGCACTAATTGCTCACATAGCTGTGGTATGGCTGTTCCCTCTACAGGCTCCACAGACTTATTCCTATGCTAGTACGTGCTAAATTTTTTAAGTTAGCATCATTAGTGTTGGGTTCTTCCATTTTCTGAAAGGGATGGAACACGTTAAGATGAAGTTCTTAAGACTGGCTTCTCAGTGTTTGAATGTTTGTTCTCCTTAGTAGCAAGACTATATTACTGGGAAATGAAAACAAAACAAACCCACCCAAAACCAAACAAAAAACCCACAAAAACACCCAAAACAAAACAGTTTGTAAATGAATCATTAATTTTAATACTGATTGTATTTAGAGTCCTGAACAGGTTCAGAATCCTGTTGTGATAGGGGCAGTAGAAACATGCATGAGACCCTGTATCAAAGTACAAGGCATCAAAAAAAGACCTGATTGAGCAGGTTACTGGAAAAGGAAGGTAAAGTAACAGAAGCAGTACGAGGGTTTAGCCATGGGCACAATTTATGAGTCAGATGGGGTAATTTCTCTAGCCCTACTTTTCTCAACTCACTCAGAGGAAGAACATTGAAACAAGTGACATGGAGGAGAGGCAGCATGTATGTTGGATGGCAAGACTAGGACTATAATGCAGGCTGCTTTACTCTAGGACCTTTCAGCTAACAGCTAAGGTTTTATACCAGAATGCCAAATAAGCAAGTTGTGGTGTCAGCTAACAAATATTCAAGGTAACACTTCACCTAATATGGTGGGGGAAAATGGGGACTTTCTGGGAGGGCTGGCTAGAAACAGTGTGCCATGTAACAGGGCCTTTGGAAAAAGTGTAGTAGTGAGTCTCAAATAGTTGATATATTTCAAAAAGGTATCCAGAAATCTGGGTGGTTATCTGAGCTAAACTGAACCTTTTAAGGTTAACCCATCATTAATAAGTTCATTCCCAGGATTAATGGCCGTGCAGCACAGTATGTGCGTGTTTAGTGAAGCCACACATAAATTATGAAGGTTAATAAGTGTTTCTCTGAATAAGGAGAATTATTCCTTGGGGAACCACAAAATATGCTATTAAGACCTTAACAAAATAGGCGGCCTCTACCATTTTGAGATTGTGGCTTGTTTTGTTAAATAAGGCAGTAATTGTTTTTGTTTTAATAGTGTGACTGGCCAGGTATTCCTGCTTGAGCACTTTCTCTGTTTCTCAGGGTGAGAAGGTCAGATCCAACCCTTTAAAATTTGATTTGGAAAATAGAACCAAGGGGGAGGAATAGTCAAACAGAACAGGGTTATGTGTGGAGTTACAGGAGCACTCGCTAACCAGATCTTGCATAACCAAGTTGGCAACGATCTTCACCAGGTCGCCAGACTGTTCTGCTTCTCAAATATAAGTGAATACATGAATTAATACTATGGATTTTCCATTCAAATGGATGGGGATGACCTTTGCACAGCCCCTAAGATGCTGCTGCAGGAGCTCTTATTTGAACTAAGATGATCCTGCAACCCAAACAGCTCTTGAGAATCGTGTCCTCATTACATCAATTGATGAAAATCACCGTGAGAACAGCACTATATTTGATCAGCACAGTGACACAAGGAGGAAGATGGACCTGATAGTAACACCTGTAAGGACAACAGAATTGAGTAGATACTGAGAGTAACAAGGAATGCAAATAACAAGAAATGAGAAAACACTGTATTGGCAGTGCTTCCGGACTTTTGGAGTCAATCTTCAGAACAAATATCCATCAGAGAATAGCTGGCCATGCCAGCCTGAGTTCTGTGCCCTCACAGCAAGCTTCAGAGTTTCACTGGCTGCAACTTAAAATATTTTCTTGAGGGACACACAGGCTCATTTCCAGCAGAGTCTTCTGAAGTAATGGAAATTAAATGCCAATTTTCAGAGATCTGCAAATCAACGTTGCTGTAAATGCTGCTCTCTCTTGGTCTGAGCCACAGCTGCACAGTGAAGAGGAGCTTTGCAGAGTGTCTGAGTCCAAGCGTGCATGGCATGAAGCTTTTATGACTTCACAGTTTCTCAGAACACAACAGAAATAAAACCAACCCACCAATCTTTGGTTAGTGTAATGAATTTCAGACAAGCTGGTCCAAAAATGGACCCTGTGGTCATCATGTAAAAGTCAACGCTTTCCAGGGGTGATGACATTTTTGTTACCACAGTATTTCCTTAGGGTTAAAAGAGGAAATAAATGTTCCATCTCTGATACCACTGTGTGATAACTGTTGGCATATATTCACCAATGTAACTAGTTCCTGATGTTAGATAATTTGGTCCTGAAACTAGGTGAAAGGAGGTGGCTTTAGCTGCGTTTTGCTGTAAATTTCTGGTTCTAAAGCTAGTAACAAACCTCAAGGCATGAAAATGAAGGCAGTATTACCTCAGCCCAATTCAGATGCCATACACGAACGTTCTGTGGGCAGAATCTGAAATTTCTCTCTTGATCTGGATCCAAATGCTGCGGGTAGAATCTACTCTAATCAAACTGAAGAAGATGCTTGCATAAACGCCTTCAAACTGAACCTGCCAATTTTTGTAGAGCTCTGCTGACAAGCAGTTATTTTTCCCATGTTAATATCGTTAGAAGAAAGATTTGAACAAGAAAATAAACAAATAGACACATTGACTTGAGGCTGAGCAGAAGCACGTGGATAGCTGAAATCAGTGGGAGTTTTGCCATGGAGCCCAGGACTTCAAGCTTTCTGTTGCCCTCTAAACAGTTGCAGAGAACTGAAATGATGAGTATTGAAACCACTTTCCAGGTGCCAGTTACTGTTAAGACTAAAGTGTGTGCGTGTCTGCAAGTGAATGTGCATGCATGTGCTTCTTGTTGAGATACCTTTTGGCTGTTTCAAATGTAACTTCAAAATGATTTCTTTAACATGAGGACTGTATCAGCGTGGCATTGACAGAAGTACGGGGGCAGACCAGTGTGAGCTGCTCCTGAGCTAGTTCCAGTGCGCATTCATTCTGACTGGAAATTGCCTTGCCTTCTGCCACAGGTTTGCTCACCAATTTTAGGAGCTGATCACATCAGATCTCCATGTGTTACTTTGTCGTGCTTGCACACTGAGATTACCTTCTTCATTTCCTTTCAGCAGGAAACCATAATGAATTATTTTAGCTAGTGCTGAAAGATTTAATGTATGTATTTATTTCACTCCACAAAGGGAAACTGGCTTTATTAAAGAAATCTGAATGTCACCTGTATCAGTTCTGACTTCCCTCCTTAGGAAGAAGCAATAAGTAGTGCATGGAGTAACAAGTCAAACACTACACTGGATAATAAGTGAAGTTCTTGAAGCAGATAAAAAACATGTGAATTTTTTTGAGGAAAAGAAGAGAGCACTAGTGGGGAAAAGGACAATTTTTGAAAGTGGTGGCTATTATTTGTGGAAAATCAGAGAAGCCAGCTAGAGACTGGTGCTGAACAGAAATGCTGTGGCATTTATTAATGGAAGCCATCCAGGTAAATTAGTGGAATATGAAAAAGTTCCAAGGAAGTGTGAAAACTGGTGGTTTGAGCTGATAAGATATTTTTCAAGGCTGTAGTACTGGGAAGAAGTTGACTATGGGGTGGTTTTGTACAGTAAGGCAGTGAGATGTATAGGCACTTTGTTTTTAAGGGGAAGAATGTGTGTATGTATCTCAGAGTCAAAGAGAAGCGTGGAAGATAATGAATTTAGATAGATACTTATAATCCTGGTGGGAGGTCCAGATGATCCTTAGTAGCTTGAAAAAAATTGGGTAAACTTTTGCAAACATCTTGCGAAGTTCTTTCTTAGCTAGTGTCAGCTTCTTAGCTCACCATGCAGCTTCTTAATTTCCCTCCTTTATCCCAAAGCAATTGCATGCTTGGCTTGGGAATCTTTAAACTGTGAGAATTTCAGTGACTGCCCGCATATTTCTTCATACCAACTCATTGTTTGCTTTGTCTTCAGCCAATACCTCTGCTTCTGTTTAGAAGGGAGTATGTGGTACTGAACCTATAAACAAACTGTACATGGGAATAATAGATAATTACTACGTCGACGTAAACTATGATCTGCTCAGGATGGAAAATCCACTTCTGGCCACTGCTGTAATGAACAGTGACATTAAGAAGAGATAACTCTATAATGAAAACTGCTCAGAATTGCTTTATTTTAAATGGCAAGCACTTGCTTAAACATAACAATGAGCAAACGAAATAATTTGTTGAGACTTGACTCTCTGCTAATTGTATACCATAGAGTAGCAGGTGTCTAAGCATGTAATGGTTTGTTTAATCTGTATTTCTGAGCTGCTCTCAGGCTGCCAAGAACAAATATTCAGTACTGGAAATGAAATCTTACGAGATAAATTGGTAAAGGCAATTAACTGGCAGGTCTGGCTGAGTTCTAAAGAGGGATTTGTGAGAAGGGTTTTTTCCTAAGCAAGAAGATAGGGGAGGTTTAGGCTGGATGTTAGGAAGAAGTTCTATACAGAGAGAGTGATTGCCCATTGGAATGGGCTGCCCGTGGAGGTGGTGGAGTCACCTTCACTGGAGGTGTTCAGGAGCAGGCTTGATGGGGTGCTTGGTGCCATGGTTTAGTTGTTTAGGTGAGTTGGATTGGTTGATGGGTTGGACGTGATGATCTTGAGGGTCTCTTCCAACCTGGTTTATTCTATTCTAAGATGTTTGGTCAAGGCCCAGATCTCTCAAGAACTGTCTGACTTGCTTCTGCCTATGTAGTACAGGCTCAATTTCAGAAAAGTAGAAGAGCTTCAGCTTTTCATATGAAACAATATATTTTATACCTTTTCAGATCTTTTGACTTCTGTTGTGTTCTATCTTGGTGTTCTTTAAAGGTACAAAATGGGTTTTAGATACAGAAAGGGGAACATCTAAGATATCTAGCGTGTTTCTCTGCTTATTCTGTTGTGATACAGCCTTACCGAGCCTAGGTCACTGCTGAATAAAACGTGTGACAGGAGGTACAATAGATAATAAAGTTGGATAGATAATAAAAGCATTTGCTAAAGTTGCTTTTATCTCGTTTCAGACACTTTACTAATGATGTGTAATGTTCCCAAATTTCTCTAGTCCTCTGTGATACTTCAGTGTCAGTTCTCAGTGGGGTTGGATCAACATATGAAATCATTTAAATACCCCCAAATGACACAACTTCTGGAATATACAGAGAAAATTATAAATACGTTTAAACTGCAATATCATTTCAGAGGGATAATTTGCTTGCACAGATAAAAGAAGCGTGTGGGGGGAGTAAATATCAGTTCAAGAACAGAATGCCGCCATATTCTGATAGTACTTTAGGTAAGCATAAGGGATAATCTGTCGTGGAAAAAGTGGAAATCTGAGTTTTGGTTGCATTTTTGAAATATTTCAATCATGTCTTTCTTAGGATGCCTCCTTTCAAGGATGGCTTATTGCAGTAGCAGTCTGTAAACATGTCATTTTGGGAAGATAAAATCATTCTAAGAATTCATGATACCGTCAAAATACGTGAATGCCAACTTAGCTTTGCACAGAACAGCGTCAGAGAAATTAAAGTGCAGTCTTATAATTGCAGGAGATAAACTTTCATCTTCACTTCTCCAAAGGAAGAAACACATCCTGTGAGGTGCTCAGCATCTGTTGCCCTAATCAATATAGCTGAGAGTTGGCTTTTCTTGATAGGTTTGTTCTTCTAGCCAGCAACTGTCCAGCTATAAGAAAGCATCATTGTTTGGTGTGAGGAGGGAAAAAGAATTATATCTTTTATGGGAAATCTAAATCATCTTGTCATCATATAACTCAAAGATGGCCAAGTATGTTTTCCCTCAAATTTGTTTAAACAAACAAATGTAATTCTTAGGTTTAGGAATTGGATGCCAAGTTTCCGTCCAACATGAATTTAGGACATAAAGATTTGTTTGTGATGGAAACAATGCCAGACACTTCTGCATAGCAGCGTAATGGAGCACTGCTAGAATGGAGCTTATAAAACCGGATTCAGGAAAACAGAGCTACTCTGTCTCATTTGGCCTGTGCTGTGTGATTACAATAGCATAATTGTGCAGCTTGGAAGCCTTTCCTTCTTTGCTGAAATGATGCAGTATTCAAACACGTGTGAGAGCGTTTCTGCAACAAAAGGCCAGGGCTGAAGCCTCTGCACATCCTCCAAACCCTGCTCCAGGACGGATTCTCCTCGTGCTGTCGTGACTTCCCACAGTGACTGGATGCTGTCACCTGCACGTGGCTCTTGGGGCATACCCATCCCCTGCTACAGCCACGGGTTTGTTAGGACAGATCTTTTTTCTAGCAGTTTGTAAAGTTGCCCTGAATGGGAGCATTTGCTCTTCTCATGTGTTAGTGCTGTTTGGTTAGTGAAGATCATTTGTACGTTCAACCTCTGTTGATACTTGAGGGGTTCACTCAATACCTACTGAGCGGAAAGAAAGTGCTCCACTCACAATTTGGATTCCTTTGGAGCCTAGTCCAAAGGATTTTTAAAAGATTTTTCTAATATTCTAAAGGAGGTGAGGTCTGTTTCCTAGACAAGGTGTGCAAATACAGTGATGTTTTTCCAGCAGCAAAACTGCAAGACGAGAGAAGAGAAACCTTTCAGTATTGCAGTGTTTACCTCCTTGTGTTTCATGCTTCTGAGTGCTTCATCCCTTTAAAGAAGCCAGCACACAGATATATACACTTAAACAGAGATAACTTTGGGTTGTCTTTGGGTTCTTGGTTCCCAAATGCCACCTTCTGAGGAAACTGAATGAAATGTTGCTTAAGTATTTTTGTAGGAGACTTCTCTGAACTCTCTTCAAAGACTTTCATAACCTCAGGTTAGTATTTGCAAAATAGATAAAGAACTAGCAAAAATAAATGTATCATTTTAATTTTTTTAAATGAGGAGCTCCATTCTGAAGACTTGATTCAGAAAAAAATCCCAACCAATCAAACAAACAAACCAAACCAAACCAAACCCCCAAACAACAAAGAACCACCAGGAACTCAACAGATTATTTTTTTGGTGTGTGTGTTCATATTTTATTTTATTTTTTATTAAATTGATTAACGAAATGTTTAGCCTTTTGCCATTATGACCTCTGGCCAGCAAAAAGTTAGAAATGCAACAGTTAAGGGTTTTTTCTGGTGAAGCTTGGGGAAAATAGAATTCGTGGCAAAATATTATGGTCCAACTCCTTTCAAATTTAAAGGTAAAGACAAAGCTCAATAGATCAATAGGAGGGCAGTGAAACACTGGCACAGGTTGCACAGAGGTGGTAGAAGCTCCAATCCCTGGAACCATTCCAGGTCAGGTTGGACAGGGCTTTAAGCAGTATGATCTAGTTGAAGATGCCCCTGCTCACTGCAGGGCAGTTGGGGTTCATGATTCTATTTCATATGCCCCATTGCCAGACTTTGTAGTGGGAGATAAAGGCAGCCTCTGCACCACAGATTCACCCATCACTCACTGGAAGAAGAGAAATTTTATTTCTGTGGTATGTAGCAAATTTGCCATTAATGGTAGTGGGAGCTGGAGAGAGACCTGTGACTTTATTCTTTGTGTCTTAGTCAGTTCTTATCAAACAAATTTAGCATCCACCTCGATGGGAATTACTTCTGACTCGACACTGAGTAAGACCTACTGAATATCCTGCTGATACTTTCTGAAGACATTTTAGAGTTTCCATTTTAGATTCTGTACTTGGTACTCTTTTTGAGCTGCCTTGATCACCTTGGTGCTTCCACTCCTGTGGGTAATGTTGTCTCCTAAGAAAAGGCAGGCTAAAGCTTCCTCTGCGTGTCTGCCCGTTTGTTTTTTTTCTCATGTCCCATACCTGATGGCACTACTGAGTACTGTTGTCTGTAACAGCAGCTCCTTGCTTTGGCATGGCTTGCACACTGGTGCAATCCATATCGCATCTTGGAAGCTCAGGAATGACTGCATATCTCTTAGAAAGAGACCTGAGACATGTTCAAAGACAGAAAAGAGCAAAGAATCAGTTGCTCCTGTGGAGACAAGACTGTCTTGTTGTTAAATATTTGTACGTGTTTCTCAGCTTCGATTTTTGGGTTGTACTTCCTCCCTTCTCTGCCTCCCTTCTGAACAGAAAATTTCTAAAACAAAGTCTGCTGTTATGCAAACTGGGAAGACACTTCTTTAAGTGATTTTTAGTGCAGCAAGAGAAATAAGGTCTGAAACCATAGACTAGACATCGCATTTGCTCAGTGCCAAATGGAACTTGGACCACAGGTCTTGAATTATGCTTTGAAGTTCTGAAATGAGGTTTGCTCAAACGAGCCATACTGACTTCAGTGATGCCAGGGCAGGCATACGAGCCTCCCTGAGCAAAGATCTTTCCCATTTCCCAACTGAACTTAAACCCAGTCATTTCAAAGGGTATCCAAATATGGTAAAATAAGCAGAGAAATACTTCCCTTTTCATCAGCCAAGAGCTGTCATTCACAGCACGAACGCAAAGATTTCAGTCAATTCCAGAAAATTTCTTACTGCTTGGAGGAAGGGAAAAATAGAGCATAAGAAGGGTTGTAGCTCTCTAATGTGACTGCTGTTGCTACCCTGGAGATAAACAGGAAGAGGATCTGATACACTTAAAACAACCAAGATGGTTTAAAAATGTGTGCTCCTTGCTTCCTGCCTGTGAGACAGAGTTAACAACTGCGAGTACCCAGCAGTGTGTTTTCCTATGGAGAAACTCCTCTGTGTCATCTCACAGTACGCACTTTGGTGGCTGCCTTGCTTCTATGACACCGGGTGTACTTTCCTTTCTTAATCATCCTGGGATGTTATGGGGGTTTTCCTGCCCTCTGAGAATATTTTTGTTGCTGTTGTTTCAGTTCATAGCATAAATGTCTAGATACTGAGGCCAAACAAGGAGATGCCTTGCAGTTCCTATGACACACCTCCTTGCTGGTGACTCATCTGATGATATAAGACTTTCTGTTGATATTTCTTTTAATGACAGAAATAATAAACATCTGGTAAGAGAAATGACTTCATTGGTTAGATTTGATTTGTGTACTGAGCTGTTTTAAGGACTCAAATTATTTAGCGTCAGGAAATAACACACCATGATTAGAAGTGACTTGCAGTGTGAAGGAAGATTAGAGCTCACCTCTAGCCTGTGCAAGTATTAAGAGTTTTTTACACTAAGCTTAGATAGGAGCCAGAGTGTTTGAATTCTCCTCTGGATTCAATTCCCGCTCTCAGCAGGCTGAGGAATGCAGGTTTGCCATACTGATTTAAATCTGTCTTGGAGAAGGCAAAAAGGAGAATGCTTATCATCAGGAGATACAGTTACTTACAGACCAAAACTCTGATTTCATTTTGTTAACGCTTTAATGCATCTTCCTAGAGTATAGAGTACCTGTGTCCATTATACCTAAACCTGATGTAAATGAGGGTGGAAGCAATAACACTGTCTTTTAGAGCTCTAATAAAAAAGACCTTAGTGATTGTAAAACAACGTGGCAGCGTTTGTGTTGCTATTTAATGGGAGACCTAGTGATGAAGTATGGATTTAGACCTTGTGAAAATCGGGCCAGGTAACTGGAGAGACATGTAAAAGTGCCTAGCTAAATCTAGCAGATTTTGATTAATCTAAGTGTTCCTGTGAGACCTTTGTGTTTCCTTCCTATTATTCTGTTTTGCCAATGGGATACACCACGGTGTATCATCTCAGATATCCAGATTATCTAGAACACCCTGTCTTTCCCAGGAGACATCAAGCTCATTATAACTGAGAGAAGTATTGCTAGCTCCTGAGTGTGGAACTGGCCAGTACAGTTGCTGGGCATGAGGATTCAGGGGGCAGATTTGGCTACAGGTAAAAGCAGAGGATATAATTGAGTGTTTTGATAGTAAGAATTGAGGCTGTGTTCCTAAACATGAGTACTATTCAGTTTCCTAGCTGGTCTAAAATGGTCTGAATCTCCTAGAGTTTCTCTGGCGCTGATCAGTGCCTATCCACCTTTAGAAATCTTTTTATGCTTTTGAGTACCTATTGACTCCTTTAGCACACTGTACAGAAAGTGTCTACAGCGGCATACAGCATTTGCATAGAAGTTAGGATTTGGAAACCAAAGATGCATGAAAAAGAGCTCTTGTTTTCTCCATTGCCTAAGGACTAACAGAATTACGTTGCTCTGGGCTAAGGTTTTATTGGATTTGATGCTTAGCTCTGAGATATTAAACATCTGTATGGATTTCTCATTCCTTTTCAAGATGAAATCATCTGTTTCCAAATCCCATAATGACAAGAGTTGTTATTAGATTATTGAAATTATGGGAACAGTGAGAATTCATTGCATATCACTTACTTGTTGACTTTTAGTTGACAAAGGCTGGGCAGTGCTGCAGTTGCAGAGCTGCCAGGCAGATTGCTCCCACAAGAGTTGGCATCAGTCAGCAGCGGATTTGGTGGCACAGGATAGTGGGTGGGAAAGGACCATACCCAACCAGCAATGCTCAGTGTATCCTCATAACCTTTGGGCCCTGCTACATATATGCCCTGCTAACATGCCTAGATGTACCCATAGTCAATGCAGATGGTCTTAATGCTCAGACATTATATTCTTGTGACCAGATGGCACGTGCTCATGCTTCTTGTTTGTGATGATCAAAATAATGCTGCAACCTCATGACACTGCTATGCTGACTTTTCCTGTGTCTTCTCCAGCATGTGGGGGCTGAAGCATCTCTCTTTGAGTAGACTTTTTCACACATAAATGGCAAAACTGCAGCAGTGCTAACAAAAGAAAAATATATTCTCAATTCTGCTTTTACATCTCTAGAGAACTTCTGGATAGTAAACACCAGAGGCTCAATTCCCAACCACATAAAAAAAAAAAAAAAAAAAAAAATCACTGGCACTGTATCACAGCATCTGTCATCTGCACAGGAATCCTGGGTTCGCAGATTAAAATCAAAGCAATGACCAAATTTTCTCCCCCCAAAACAGCAGAAGCAGGATGAGAATGGCCTCCTCCTTTTCCTCTGTCTGTGCTCCCAAGTCTTGTGATGATTGCAGCTAAGTTGGCCGCTGTAAGTCTGCAGCTAAGTCTAGAGCTAAGATGTAGATCCATTAACAGAAATGTCAGTTTACTATAAAGAAGGCTCTTGTGAAATTTCCCACTGGATAAAAGGAGGTGGCAAAAACACAGTGAAACATCTTGAGATTCCCCATCTCTTTTTGCAGTTCCAGGAGGATTCAACCAGCAGCTAGGAAGCAAAGCCTCTAGCTGAGCCAAAGAAAATAAACCTTTTGAGGTTCCTCTCGTATTGGTTACAAAGACACTTAAAATGTTTCAGAGGCACAGTTGCTGCTGCTGGGAGAACAGAAAAGCGAAACTTAAAAGCATTGAGTTTTTCACAGGGGGCTGGATTCTTTGGGCTACTATAGTAGGTGTTTTTTCACAATGTTTTAAAAGCAAGAGGGGTAATATGAAGATTACAAAAATAAGACAGAAGAACAACAAGTGAACCATTAAAAAGTCGATATTAGCCCAAATTAACGCTGCACCTCATTACTCCGTGCAGGTCAGCTCCCGTGAGCACATATACGACAGCTGAAATACTAACTTAAAAACCCCAAGAAATACCTTTCAGCCACGGCTTGTTATCAACCAGCCCTTATCAGTCATGGTTCACAGTCATGTCACTAGTACTGGACAAAAACACAGGCATGGTAACTTTTCCTACTCATTGACTATTAGTCACATCTTGCTTAAACTGAAACATCGTTTTAAATATTGCAGAAATGTGGCACTTTGCTCAACTAAGGCATCTGTTCCAGCAAAATGTTATGTTTTGAACATAAAAAAAAAGAATAAAGTTTTCTGTTTTTAAAGAAAGCATGTGGACCTGAAGATGAGTCAGTGGGGCTGAGTGGTTACTGTATGTGAAGTTATTTTGAATCGTGTAAAAATTAAAAATACTTTGAAAGAAATCACTTGCCTGAAATATTACTTTAACGGCTTTCTTTGCCTTTTATTTTATTTTTATCTCTCCATTTTATCAAGCACTCAGGGAGAGAGAAAATAGCAAACTTCTACAACTCAAAAAGATCAGGAGATTACAAACGTTGTCATAGAGTTGTGGGATTCTGAATGGAGAATACAGATGAGACAGCAGCCACAACCAAACTCCCCTTAGAGCTTTAAGACATGCCAGTTAAAAGTTTAGGTTTTCTCTAAACACCAGGATTATAGTGATGACCTTGATAATTTGACAATTCTTAAAATAAGTGGAACCCAGGGGATATCCAAAGCCTTGTAAAACAGAGTATTCTGAGCAGTGATATTCCCCAAAGCTGTCTAGACCAAAACGGGACAACACAAACCGAGGGGTTGTTTAAATCCAAAGAGCTACTCAGACTTTCCAGGGAGGTAGGGCTCTATTTGTCCATTTGCCTGAACATCTTCACTCCATATGTTTTCACATTTTGCTCCTAAGCTTTTAATGCATTTTACATTAAACAGTGACTGAATAAAAATAAAATTATCCCAGGATAATTTTTCCTCCTTTCAGTGGCATCTTCTGCCCAGGAGGCTGCAGAACTGGTGTCTTGCCTGCTGCTCCCCTGGCTGAAGAAGTTCTGGCTTCTTGTCCATGCTTTTTTGTCCTGCCTTCTTGTCCATGCTGTGACCTCACCTTCTACCTGTGGGAAATGCCCTTCCAGGGACAACATGCTAAGGCCTAGGAAGCAGAGCATCCTGAAGCAACAAAAGGCAGAGGGGTTAGGCTGAGAGAATGCAACACTTAGAACAAGCACTTCCAAGAGACATGCTGGAGCTATTTGGATTGATAGAGAAGGTGCCTATCTCTGCAGCACAAGCAGAGGAGAGAGGAGTCTGTCTAGCGCTGTCAGGATCACCAGAAACCTTATGCTATCCTCAAAGCACACAGGTCCTGCAGGTGGGATTCACTTGCAGGAACATCCAGCCCTGATCTCCGTGAAACTTTCTTTGGAGAGACTGTACTTTGATAACTTTGAAGGAAACAGCCCTTTGAAGAGTGGTTTTGTAACGACAGTTTTGGTGCTCCTGAAACTACCCAACTGCCTACTCTGACAGCCAGGTCTTGCTGCCTGGCAGTGAAAGCTGAGCTAGGTGAGGCAGTGGTGTGAGGACATTTCAGAGCAGTCAGGCCTTTAGCACCAGTTCTATGCTGGTGTTGTTACAGATGGGCACCTGGATTTGTTACAATAGCTGGTGCAATGAATGTTGGTGCTGTACAGGAGGCAGAAACAGCCAGATTTTTTGGCATGAGTTAAACAGCTGTAAGTGGAACTTGGAGAAATTTCTGAAGAGGGGAAAAAAACCCAAAAAAGCAACAGAAAATGCTTCTGCTGTTGATTCCTGATGTATTTGTGGATATGCTATGGATCAGAATGGGCTGGGACAGTGATCCTTTTGCAGGCTGAAAGAAATTAAAGTGGAAAAAATGTTTCCTGCCCAGATTAATTCTTAAAAGTATTGTTTTGGCTCAAGACTTACTGAACTCTTCTAGAAACATTCAAATAAGAGAATACTGAAGCTAAGGCCTCTCACAAGGGTAAATTATGATATTTGTCCTTTCCTTCCCTTTACCCCTGCTGCCCGTATTGCTGAAAACCCATCACAATGCTCATCTGCAACAGCAAGAAAACAGAGGCCATGTCTTGGGAAGATACTGAACACTCTGCTTCTGATTAATTCATTAATACTGTAAAAGTGATTGGGAAGTTGGAAAATGTAAGCTTGAATTGAGAGCTAAGATTTCATAGAAAAAATTAATAGTCTAAATAAAAAGGTATGCAGTCATTGTCCGAATGCTTTAAATGTTGCTATGGATTTCTTTTGTTGTTTGGTTTTGTGGGTTTGTTGGGTTTCTTTGGTTTATCCCCCCCCACCCCAGCATTCAATTTATTCTGACTCTCAAGCCTAATTCTGCCTCTATATGTAGTATTAAAAAGAACATCAAGGTGTGATATTTCCCTTTCTGGTTTTGGTTTTGGAATTGATGCAGTTCTATAAGATGCTTTGCTTTTGATAAAATGGGGGTTTTGCTCATAGGAAAGGTTACTAAGGACCATTGAACCAGCTTTACATAAAGTGTATTTCCTCATATTGTTTTAGTGGCTTGTCTTAAAATGGACATAGACCACCCAGGATTACAGAAGCATGAAAGCAATGGGCAGTTTCTAGATTTGAGTGCTGTGGTACTGAAGTCTCATAGTGATCCTATTGTAACCATTTTTTCTTGTTGTCATATTGGCCTTGGAGCATGGCTGTACCATACTGTTGTGCCCCTGGTGATTTTGGACGCTGCAGTAAAATCTTGGTGGAGGGGACCATGTGAAATGTCTCGACCTCTGGAAGGTTCAAGCATGCAATGAATGTGATTTATTATCCTAAATGTAGGATGCCTTCTGCATTCATAGCACAATACTTTTTGCAGTAGATGGCCTATGGAAAACCAGATCATGATTAATGATAAAACTCCTCCTTGCAGTCAGTTGAATGATCAGCTTACTGCTACTTGGCTTTTTAATTTTTTTCTCCCCCCTAAGCACGAGTTTGGGTGTGGGTGCACAGTGGCATGTGGACAGGGGAAGGGGGGAGCATGTGTGCATGTGAGTTTATATATGGAATTAATATACGGATTGGGATATTCTTTTTAAGTCTGTAAAGCATGCGTGCTGCTTTTATTCATTAGCACCTACGAAGGACTAATTGCCATCAGGCATGTAGGTGGAAATTTTGGCAGTAGGCAAGAAACGCAATAGGTTTGATGACAACCAATGATCTGCCAAAGTCTTGTCAGAAGAAGAAGCTAGTTTTGCTGTCACTCACCCACCCCTTTAAATTCAAATGCAGATGCTTCCAGGGGGTGTGTGGCACCCATCCAAATCAGAGTTTGAAGTGGAGGGCTCCTAATGCTGTATATGCAGACAGTGATGTAGCTGCAGCTGCTGCCTAATGCCTGAGGTGGGAGGGAAATGTGAAAGCAGAAAGGGAGACAGAAGGATATGGGCTTCTCTGCCCTTTCTGCAACAGGGCAACAAGGCCTTCGCCCCTGTGGGGCCCAGTGGGGCTTCTCGTTAGTGAAGCCAAGGACAAGAATTGGCTTTAGGTTTGCAAACCCCATGAAAGCTGTTGTGGGAAATTCTGGATTTATAAGAATGACTTTGCTGTGGTCCAGTTGCACAACTCCAACCAGTGGAGTATTCTTGTGCCTAAGTGACAGCAGTGTGTTTCTGACATTGTCAGCAAAGCATTCATATCTGCTGCTGAAGGACCAGAGACACTGACAACCCAGGAGGCCAGAAAGGGTCCGTCAGATCTTTGTCTTAACCTTGGAAGTGACACTTTCCCCCTCTTGTCCATTAGTTCTAGTTCTTCAGATGGAAATTAAAGCTTTTGCAGAAACTCTGCAAAAGTCTAGCATAATAAAAGTGATGTAGATAGAAACTGACAGTATGTTAAGTACTTGTGTTGTTGTGGACAGCACATGAACCATGGCTGAAAACTTGCCTGTGTGGTATCTGTAGAATGGATATCAGCCATGCAGTAAAGTACTACAGGATGTCTCCCATAAGGAATATTATGTAAACAATGACTTTTTCTTTTCTCTCTCCATCAAAATAAAGCAAATTAAACTGTTTGAAAGAAAATTAAGGGAAAAAAAATTACGTTGTGCTCTATTAGCCTTTTCTTTTGCAGTATTAAGCTCTGTGTTTTTCATTTTGTCTGGAAAATGTGATCATATTCCTTACAATTTATATGTTTGGTTCTAGAGATGAGTTCCAAAGGCATGTGATGCATAAGATGGACTTGTGCTAGTATTGCTTTTAACTTGCATATCTCTAAATATCTATGGTAGGCGTTGAAGTTCATCTAATACATGACAAGGGTTTTTCTTTACAGTGTTTTCCTTTGGTCATTCTAAGAATAAACTTAATCCTTTAGCTAGTTGTGTAGAGCAGGCATTGACTGTCTCAGAGAGGGCCTGCACTGATGTGATGGAAGTGAATGAGATGGGTCTTTGGAATCTGTCTCAAATTCTCTTTATATCCTGGAGTCAAAGGAATCCTCCTTGGGCTTCCTGATTGCATACCTCTCCTGTCACCTCAGATGACCTCCTTCTTTCCCTCTGTTTCCCACCAAAAGCAGGGAGAGGTGCTAATTCTGCTGGAATGTGGCATTTATCACCTGCTGCATTCCAGGGGGATTAGTAGGGTTGCTACTTTATACCGTATTTGTTTCAATGTAGTCCATATTCTTTGATTCACACCCATAACCCTTTGTGCAGTTTGGAGCTAACTGCAAGAAATCAGTACAGAACTCTGTGTAAATTACTCATGTAGCTACATGGAAGGACAGTAAAAAAGAGGTGAATGAAATTAGTATATATGTTAAAAAAAATAGCCCAACATGTGAATGCTATACATAAATTCACCTATTGGACTAGTTGCTGTGGTGCAGAAATCTTCCTATAAAATAGTATTGTATCTTAAGCGTCTCGTAGGGCTGTTGTGAGACTAGCGAATGCTTGCTAATCACTTTGACAGCTTCAGAAAAGGTGCCCTGAAAGTAATAGTTATTTCTGTCCTGCCTTTTTTGTTTTCCACGTTAGAGCTGTGCTCAGGAATTGGAACATCTACTTTTATCAAATGGTGGGTGGTATCTACTTCAATTCGTGTGCCTATTTCTCCAAGTCACAAACTGACACAAGAATAACAAATAAACGTAACGGGGTGGTCCTATATTTTGTTTTGCATAATGTCGTAAGAAGAACTCATTCAAATGAAAATAATGCTTCATTTTCTGTACATGTATTTAGCATGCTTAGACAGCAAGTTCTGCAAATTAGGGAGACAGAGGCTTCAGGGCCAGATTCAGTCACACCTCATCACATTTCATGAGACTCCTTGCCAAATAATTTAGTGCTGGCCTTTTTGGTGATAAGTACTATTCCCTGGAGCAGAAGTGGTAAAATTATTTGGGAAGGGGGAACTCTGACTTGGGGTCTGATGGTCTGTGACACTTACAAAAAGATGGTTCATGCTTTTACCAATGCCCCTTATTGTCATTCTTTGAATTTCATTGAGAGACAGCTTTATAACCACAAACCTGCTTGCTTCTCTTTTCTGTATATGGTCACTCTGGTATTTGCCACAAAGATATGAAAAAGTCACTAAAGGAAAACACACTTGTGAGTGGGAGAGGAAGTAGCCCATAGTCTGTTAGTGTTAAGATAAATAGAACTGAGACTATCTGATTTATAGAAAACCAGTAAGAACATCATCTGAATTTACACTGGCCAAGAAAAAGTCAAGTGTATCATCAATCTCCTTGTCAAAGGGCATGTACTGATCACTATCTGCAGTCAGGAGCAACATCATTCCTATGGTGTAGTCACTACAGCTTGGTGTATTGTTTGACTTTTGTGTCCTCTGGAGAATCACACACTTTCTTAAGCAAGCAACTTGCTGAAAGAGGACCCAACTAACAGGGATGTGGAAGTGCTTTGGTACTGCAGCTGTTCTCCTGCAAATGTATCTTGTTTGTCCATGGAAGTGCTGACAGAGTATTTAATTGAACCTATTTCTTATTTGTTACACAAGCGTTGCATTTTGTTTTTCAAGTCCAGAGTGACTACATTATCTTGTGATGCTTGTGAATGTTAAGCCACTAATGCCTGTAGGTGGAATTAAAATTGCTGTAGTTCTAAAGACAAGGCTTCAGCCTGAGCATGGTACTGCTGGGAGGTGGAGAGAAGTAACTTTTCCTTTGTGGTTGCTTGCAGTCTTTCAGATAATATTTGTAATCCAAATACCAGCTAATGATTGATCAAGTAATGTTTGTAATCTGTATGTTGGTCAATAATTTCAGGAGTTTGGAGCCTTGGTGATCTACTTGTCAAGAACTTGGGAGCTGTTGCTCTTGGTGAAGTAACCTTGAATACAGTTCCCTTTTTCTTTATTTCTTTGGTAGTAATTTTTTCTTTGTGGACATGTCTGATCAGGCCTTTCCTATCCTGGTCTTGGTTGCTTTTCCTCTCTCCAGAGAGACACTTCCTGGAGCAGTGTCATTCACACCACATAGAATTCCTTCTGGAAATTTCAGATGGTCTTGCCTTTCTCCCCTTTGATTTGGAAATGCAGTTATTAGACCTGAAGCAATCACTGCAGCTCACTTGATGCATGGTCTGCAGAACAATGTGTGCAACATTTAAAAAAATATGTGCTAATGCTGCCTTGGAATCATCATACCTAGATCAGGTCATAAAAGTCTCCAGTGAAGAATATTCTACACTTCTCTGGGTGGCCTTTTGAGTGCTTCATAGCCATTATAAATAGATATTTAGAAAAACTTGCTTCAAATTAAGTCAAATTCTCCCTGAGCTACTCCAAGTGCATCACCTTTGTCTCCATAACTCTTTCTTGCACATTTGAAAGCTGTCATCAGGTCTTTGCTTCCCCTTTTCATCCCTCATCTCCTCCAGAGTAAAACATGACCAGTTTCTTCATCCTGCTCATGCTAGCCATTTTTCTGATTTCACAAATTTTCCTTGACTGTTCCTATGGCATAGTGCTGAAAACTTGACTCAATTCAACACCTGAGACCTCCCCAAAACTGAGCAGAGCAGCACAATTATTCTTATAAGCCAAAGAAGTTGAACCAAACCCTGGTTAGTTCAAATACTTTGACACTGTCAATTGTGTGCCAGTGTAGGCTCAAGTTGATAGTGGCAACTGATAAAAATGTCTTTTTAATTACAGAGGTAGGTAAGCAATTAAACAGAGGTTAAAACATTACTGTTTAATTCAAAGAAATTATGACCACAGTAATATGAATCTTTCTGAGGTCAAATGGAACAGGAGGATGTACTGTTTTTCTGAAGAAAGAATGTGGTTCCGTATATACTTCCCTGACACATAATTTCCCATTCCTAGAGGAAGTTGTATTCCACAAGTTCCTGTGTTCCCTATTTGTTGCTTGTTACAGACTGGAATTGTGATTTGCCAGACATTCAGCACATCTGAGCATACCCACAAGCTAATTTAATGAAACATCTGTGTGCATCCGTGTATAATAAACCACAGAAGGAATTTTTGCTATGAAAGATAAGAGTAAGTCAGTAGAATGCTTTTCATTATTCCCTTTTCAAAGTATTGAAGTGTTTTTGAAAGGAAGAGAGAGGAGCAGAAGAGAAATGGATGTGGGGTTTTTTGAGGCTGTTTAGTAAAATATTTTAAAAATATTTCCTTTAATAAAAGGATTTTGCAGTTGTGCAAAGCACTGCTTGATGGAATGTCTGCCTAATCACCTAATTTAATTAGTTCACAATATTATTTAAGCAGAAATTATTTAAAGCATGATATCAGGTACCTGCCCTTTGAAAGCGCAGAGGGATCTCGACAGGCTGGACAGATGGGCAGAATCCAACGGCATGAGATTTAACACATCCAAGTGCCGGATTCTGCACATTGGCCACAGCAACCCCAGGCAGTGCTACAGGCTGGGGTCAGAGTGGCTGGAGAGCGGCCAGGCAGAGAGGGACCTGGGGGTACTGGTTGATTGTAGGCTGAACATGAGCCTGCAGTGTGCCCAGGCAGCCAAGAAGGCCAATGGCATCCTGGCCTGCATCAGGAACAGTGTGGCCAGCAGGAGCAGGGAGGTCATTCTGCCCCTGTACACTGCACTGGTTAGGCCACACCTTGAGTACTGTGTCCAGTTCTGGGCCCCTCAGTGTAGGAAGGATGTTGTCTTGCTGGAGCGTGTCCAGAGAAGGGCAACAAGGTTGGTGAGGGGTTTGGAACACAAGCCTTACGAGGAAAGGCTGAGGGATCTGGGGTTGCTTAGCCTGGAGAAGAGGAGACTGAGGGGTGACCTTATTGCTCTCTACAACTACCTGAAGGGAGGTTGTAGCCAGGCAGAGGTTGGTCTCTTCTCCCAGGCAGCCAGCACCAGAACAAGAGGACACAGTCTCAGGCTGCGCCAGGGCAGGTTTAGGCTGGATGTTAGGAAGAAGTTCTATACAGAGAGAGTGATTGCCCATTGGAATGGGCTGCCCAAGGAGGTGGTGGACTCACCTTCATTGGAGGTGTTCAGGAGGAGGCTTGATGGGGTGCTTGGTGCCATGGTTTAGTTGTTTAGGTGGGTGGGATTGGTTGATGGGTTGGACGCGATGATCTTGAAGGTCTCTTTCAACCTGGTGTATTGTATTGTATTTGACAACTTTTCAAATTTGAATGCCTGAATTCATACTTCTAAATTGAAGAGCAGAGATCTGAATTCTTGAGGGGTGATGGGTTTGGGGGCCTTGGGTTTTCAGCTGGGTTTTTTTTTTTTTGGTGTGTTTTTGAGGTGGATTGTCTTTTGTTTTGGTTTTGTTTGTTTGTTTTGTGTAGTTTCTTGATTATTTGTTTTGATTTGGTTTTGTTGTGGTGTCATTTTATTTTTCTTTCCCCTCAATCTAAGAAATGCAGTGTCTTGAGTGTGGATGTTAGTGGAGGCTATATGTTCTTTTCATGCTATTACACAAGGCCTGCCAGATTTGAAGACTGAGTGCGAAGGTACAATATAGTAGAAACTGTTTTAAAAACTTTATTTGCACGTACAATGCTTATTCTGGCAAGTTCAGCATCTTCAAAGGATACAACGAAGCATCTCAATCTTAACCTCATCTTAGCTCAAGGAAGTGATGAAGTACAAGCCTACCAATAAACAAATATGAGCGTCTCTCCTGAGGAGGTATGCTCCGCTGAATCCAGGCCCACAAATATACCTTAAGTAAATAAGTAAAATATTCCTTTTGTAAAAAAAAAAAGAGTCACCACCATTGTATATTCTCTTGGTCCTGTTTATGTGGAATAGAACACTGCCAGAAGCTGATCCATTTTACTACAGTTTTTGAGGAATGTGACATTCATTAATGTGAAGCTGACCTGAAAAAGCATTAGTATCTTTTTGACAAGTAGCTTCAAGTGGAACTGTGGGCAAACCCCACAGTTTGTTGGGCAAACTTGCCAAACCCCAAACAAATAAACAAACCCCCCATGGTGTCAGCCACCTTTATTTCACCTGTTGATAATTAAAAATCATCTTAGTGCTTGATAACCTGTTGAGCATCGAGTCCTCCTTTTGTGAGTGACTGTTGTAGCATCTAGAAGTTTAATGCTAATACCAGCTTGTGGTTCTGTTCTGTTAAAGTGGGAAAGCTATCCTTTGGTACTGAATTCTTCAAATGCAAATATTTTTGAGGATCAATGTATTGTTTCTATTCCCCCCACCCCCCCAAATGAAAAATCAGCTAAGCCAAATGGTTTTGGGTTGGTGTGGTTTTACCACAATTGTGCTCATGGCGTGTTTCCAATAGTGACAAAGAAAAAGGGGTTTAGTGTTGCATTCATTCTGTGATTATGGAGAACCCTCAGGAATCATATGATTCTCTTAACCTGATGCAGTCTGTAAAATGGTGCTGCAAAGGTACCAATCAGATCTCTCTAGCTGCCTAAAGAACTCTGGGAGCGAAAAATATCTTTAAAGAAGAGAAAGAGAAGATTGAGTCTGGTTTGGTTTTGGTTGGCATTTATCTTTAAGAGTTGTTATTGTTCCACATGTCTCTTTCTATGAATCATTTGGTAATGTTAAACAAATTCCCCAAGAGTGAGCAAATATTACTCACCTCTTTCCTGATACAGGTAGCTGCTCAGATGGACAGGTGGAGGCAGGTTAGACTGTAGGCATTGGTATATTTTCAGCATATCCTTTCAGCTGACTAGAGTTTTTTCCTGATCCCTGGAGCAGAACAACTGCACAAGACCAATATAGAAGCATTATCCAGACATTTACCACAAGTCTAAATAATAGGAAAATTATTTTTGCTGATAATAAGGGAAAAAATCCCAATCAAAATAGGCATCTTGTTTCACATGGAGTAGTGCACATTTCAAGTGGATGACTCACTTGGGTATAGGCCTGCATGATTACACTGGATATCTCACACCCTGTGTAATAGGATATAGCCATCAGAAAGTGTCAGTAAAAGACATTTTTCTTCCCTCCCCCAAAAAAAAGGCAACTGTGCACAACTGTGTAAATGTTTTAGTAAACAGTACTCAACTCACTGTAGTTTAGAGATGCTCAGTGTCCAAGTAGAAAATGCATCATCTTTGAATAAGAAGGAACCCAGACAGCATGTCATCCTTCACTCCTGATGCAACTCTTAAAGCCCCAGATGGTAGTTCATTCTTTCACATTATGTCTGTCTTGTCCTCCAATTGCTGTTTTCCATCAAAGTTATTTTCAGCAAACTCAGTCCTGTGATACAGGTTTTTTTAGTAAAATTGTCTTCTATGCTCAAACCCTTTGGGTCTTTTTCCTGCTGCTTCTGTGTGGCTTTGTGCTATATTTCTCTATTGTAATGCCGGAACATCCAATTAAGATAACTTGACTAGCTCCTTGAGCAAGAATTTCATGGACTTTGGGAGAGTTCAGACTGTGTCAGTTCAGCCTTCCAAAATGATCAAACCCAGTGGCAAAAATTAGACTTGAGTTTATGCTTTGGCTTTAAACATCCTTGAGATGTCAGGACTACAAAGATATGTTGATTAGCCTAATATCGCCCCCCCCCCCCGCCAAGTGGTGACAGGACAGGGACAAGGGGCCATTTGTTTTATAAGGGTGTGCAGTTTGCCAAAACTAGTCTGCTCGCTCCCCCAAGAATGTTCTTCAGTAGCAGTGACTTCAGCTTCTGACTAATTTGTTTTTGTAAAGGGTTTTTTGGATGCTTTTGGGTGAGATGCACCACAATGTAACTGGCATTTACTAGCATGTCAGATAAGCAGAGCATCACTCGAGTGTTTCTTGGAGGCCATTTGTTACAGTTACTGTGCAGAATACTTCTGGATTTGTTTGTGCTAACCTCTTTATTTAGGCTATCTGACAGAATCCTGATATCACTTCCAGCCAGCATCCGTTTAAGACTTGGTTATCTCTTAGGATGTCCTTTCTAGCTTTAGGTTTTTGTTGAGGCCTCACACTGGATGCAAGACGTTAGCTATAAGACCGTCTGGCTGCACTTGCACCAGTTCACACATAACCCCATCCTTGACTGTGGGTCAGCACAGGCTTCCATTTATAAGTGAATAGGATGTTGGTGGCGCTCTGAATTTCTTACGGTTGCAGTCCTGGTGAGTAAGTCATACCTAAAACACATGAGAGTTCTCAGGTTCTCATTGCTTTTAAAAATGTCATTGATATTGCACAAGTGGACTCAACAGTTTATGCTGAACCATTGTGTCAAAACAATGTCAGATCTTGACACTTTAATGGAAGACAATGTTTTCTTCCCTTAAACATCCACAAGACTGTCCTGGAAGGCAAGAATAACAGACCTATTCTTTTTTTTTTTTTTTGTTATTTTTTATAAGCTATTAAAAATATAAATACCTATATAAAAACTATCTTAAATTTAATAACAAAGTCCTTCCTAACTTCAAAATGGTTGACAATTTATTAGGGCAGGAGGTGGGGTGAAAAGCATGTGAAGATGGTGCTTGATTATGCTCCTTTTATATATAGCTCAGTTCTCAGCAGTAATGAATACATTAACCAAACAAGCGAAGCCTTGATTATTCTCTGAAGTATTCCCTCTGTGAGGAAGGCAGTCACTCAGCCACCAACCAGTGGCTATGTTCAGTTATAGATGGAGATACTGCTAAGCCAGCTTTGTTTGGTGTGCTTTGCTCTGGTTTTTGTTTATTATTTGTTGTAAGCACATTGTTGCTGGTATTACAATTTAATACAGTTTATACATTAAAAATCTTGTGTATTATTTTTTTTTAAATGTAGTGCAGCTTTGATTGCATTTCATGTGGTTTAACATGTTTGGAGAATTATTTTAAGAAGTTTCACCGTTTTAATTAAATGCAGACGTTTATGAATGTCTCACTTCTGAAAGTTGTGTTTGGCTGATGTGAGGTCTGAAATGAAATCAGCCTCGCTATGCCTTATTAATGAATAAAATTTCAGATTTATAGTATTCTGACTTTTTGTGTAAGGTTTTCTCACTCAGTGATGGGAAATATGTTCTCCACGATGCCTGTAGTCACTATAGCTGCCAGCTGTAGCCCACCTCTTCCTGGAGAGTCATGAAATGAGCTGTTGCAGCATGAAAGTTCAGCCTCTCTGCTGGAGAAACCTCCCTGTGAGCTGTTCAGTCACTCTCGCTGGCATGTCTGCCTCGGCACTACTGTCTGCATGGCTCATAGAGGAGCCAGATGGGCCAGCTCTCATTTTTGGCTGTTAGCCTTATGGAAAGTTGAGGAGAAATCCATGGTCTTTAAGTATCCCTTACGCAGAGCAGAAGACCACAGCAGTTTTGCCTGATTTAACCACCACAATGACACATGAGGAACAGTCTAGAGCATGTAGAAATAGTGGCAATGAATATGACTCCTAGAAAGTTTTGTGATCCTCTGCCATGTGGTCGCTGGAAGATTTTTATCGTCTTTACAACTGGCAGTGGGCTTGTCAGTCAGTTCAAGATTTATTTTGCTTTCTGACCTGGAGATCTCTGAGCACCACCCTGTGGGGACACCTGTGGGAAATACTGAAACATATCAAAGTCCAGTGCTGCTCCAGGAGCACCATTACTCAGATGAGGCATTCTGTGTCTCTCCACTGTTTAGATGAAGAAAAGGTGAAGTTTCATCAAAGCTCTGAGACACAGAGTGGGTTTGGACATAAGGGTATGTGATGACTTCTCAGATTGCCTTGATAAAGTTCATAATTTTGTAATGAACAATTAGAGGTATCCCCAAAGCAAACAGTTATTCCTAGTACCAAGTTTTGAGTGACAACCCTATGCATGAACTTTGTGGGCTGTTTGGGGGACTTTTGTTGTTGTTTTCCCTCTTAAAGGTGTTATCTCCTTGAAGATCTTTTTCAGTACTTGATAGATGGTGGAGGTGGGTTTTGTTTGTTTGTGGTTTGGGGTATTTTTTTTATTAATTGGGATAGGTAAACTGTGAGGAAAAGCTTCACGATTAATTGGAGTTTTCACTGAAAAGGTCGAGAAAACTTTTCCATGTCCTCTTTTTAATATTTTAGAAATTTTATTCTGTCGTGAATGTACTGTGAACTTACCATGCTCTGGCTGAGGAAAAAGACCACAGCCAGTTTATTATTATTTTTTCTTTTAATGAAGATGATTTCCCCCCCCCCGGTATATGCACTTTGCAGTCCACTGTTTTGGACAGAAAATTCTGTCCTTGTTACGCAAAATACTGAATAAAATGAAGCTGTTAGCCCGTATCCAAAAATATTCTATGGTTTTGTTTTGGGTTCTGCTGGAAATGCTTCCTTAACTTTGCCTCAGGACATTAATTAACAAACTGGCCATTAATTGCTGGTAATAAGGGAGTTGTCAGCAGTCATTGTTTCCTTAAACTGCCTAAATTCAAGAGGACAAGTTTAGAAGAAAATACCTCTCTGACAGATCCTACTCTTTCCTCCCAGTAAATGAAAAGAATCTGGAGACTATTTATTGTCAGATACTTAGTTCCTGAAGCAACAGGGTTTCATGTAGAAATGACCAGTAATGTGATGCTAGAATAAGCAGTTTCCTTGATAACACTTCTTGCCTTTGACTGGAAACAAACCCCACTAAAAATAGTCATGAGAGAGAGGATGATTTCATTGCTGAAGATTGAAGTGGTAGCCATGTACATATTTCTTGCCTGTCTTCACTTATCTTGTTCATGTAATAAATGGAATGACGACAGATACATGTGGTGACATTACAGCCAGCAGTAACAATTGCTGCCATTTACTTGGCAAGCAAAAAATTGGGTTGAAACTGGAACAGGTATCTTAGGCCCCAGGGCATTTGGAGAGAGGTTGCAGTATTCAGAGGTGGGGGTGGAAAAGTACTCCACTAAACAAAGATGAGAATAATGTTCAGGGAATTCACAGACAACTTCTGTCTTCTTATATTCTGGAATGATACAATGCTTCTATTTTAATAGCTTCTGATTTGCAAAAAGCATCTGAAAAAGGATGCAAACCTAGATTAAATTCTTTGATTCAGAAGAGATGTGTGGGCCTTTATGTTCTGTAGGTTATGTGGAGATTCAAGGGGAAAAAATGTAATGAAAGAAAGAAAGAAAAAGCAATGCAGACCTTTTGAGAATGAGAGAATGAGAGTTTGGATAATGTTTTGTTTTTCTTACATGGAGCTATGGAGCCCAGTTTCTCATTTGGTTAATAATGACCCAAATAACTATAACTATCTCCTTTTTTTTTTTTTTTTTTCCCTGCCCCCCACTCTCCCCCACCAGATAACCCTTTTTCTTAGGCTTAAAGCATCTTTTTAAACATCTGATGCACAAAGAATTTTACCTTGGCATTCCAGTGAGGAGAAGTATATTTAGATGATCTACTATTGCTATCTTTAGCCTTGTGTGGGATCTTTAAGTATCCCATATTTTTGTGGGAATGTTGAGATTACTTAATCATATCTTGGTGTTTGGATTATAAATTCATGAAATTAACTCTGATTGTTGCAAGGCAGATCAAAGGAGGAATAAGAATTGGCAGGATTTTAAATTCAGGTGCATAAATGTGTAGAGAAGTGGTGTTCCATATCCAAACTAAAAGATTTCTGAAGACTCTCAGATCTTAATTCAAGAAAATAAGTCACAATTTTTCTTAGATGTAACCCCTCTCTTTACCACCCTGCCTCTCCAAGAACCTTGCAAAGCTTGGGGAAAACAATTAAATTTCTGACAAGGGCAATGAGCCTATAAATGCAGATCATTGGCATTTCACTTAATGCACTTCCAGGAGGCATTTTGGTATTGCAGAGAATATTGAATTCCAGAAGCTTGAATAGATTTTTTGATTAACTTCTGAAGCTTTTTCATTTTGGCCTTTAATTAAAGGTGCACAGGGGAAAGAAGTGTAGGAAAAGAGTGGCTTCCCAAAAGTAGACATACATAAAATAGAAACAACAGGAAACAGAAAAGTTTAATGAGACTGCAAGTCAAAAAAGGTTTAGTGACCTTATGTTGCCAAAATCAAGAAGTATTAAACCTGATAGACTCTTTTAAAAGGAGTGTTTATCTCTGTTAAGCCAGATTTGCTTAAATGAGTATGGTAGGGTGACCCCGGCTTCATGCCAAGTGTCACCAAAGCTACTCTATCATTCCCCTGCTCAGATGTAAAGGGGAGAGAACATATAACAAAAGGCTTGTGGGTCACGATAAGGACAGGGAGAGATCAGTCACTGATTACAGCCATGGGCAAAGCACACTTGACTTGGAGACATTAATTAACTGCCAATCAAAACCAGTAAAAAGAAATAAACCCAAATCTTAAGAAGACCTCCCTTTCATCTCTTCCTTTTTCCTGAGCTAAACTTAGCTCCCAGTTTCTCTACCTCATCCCCCCCAGTGGTGCAGGGAGATGGGGAATGGGAGCTGCAGACAGTTCGTTACATTGTCTTTTCTACTCCTCCTTCCTCACACTCCTCTCAGTGTCCATCATGGGGTTCCTCCCAGTGGAGAGAAAAAACTTCTCCAACATGGTCCTGCCTCAAATGGCTTGCAGTTCTTAATGGATTGCTACAGCATGGATCTTTTCTGTGGAGCATAGTCCTTCAAGAACAGACTAGTTGAGCTGGTGTCTTCCTCAGGGTCACAAGTTCTGCCATCAAACCTTTTCCAGTGTAAGCTTCCCATGGGGTTACAGCCTTCTTTGGGTGTTCTGTGTCAGATTCTCCACAGGCTGTAGGTGCTTCACCATTAACCTTCATGGGCTGCAGGAGGAGAGCCTGACTCATCATGGTCTTAACCATGGGCTGCAGGGGAACCTTTGTTCCAGGCCCTGGAGAATTTCCTTCCTTTCATTCTTCACTGACCTTGTTTTTGTGCAGAGTTTTCTCTCACCTATTCTCACTCTTCTCTTCTGGCTGCTCCTATGGAGCAGTATTTTCCCCTTTCTTAAATATATTATCACAAAGGTGCTTCCACCATCAGTAATTGGCTTGGCCAGTTAGGTTCAGCTGGCATTTGCTTTATAGAATGTGAGGAAAGCTTCTAGCAGCTTCTCACAAGCCACCTCTGTAGTTCCCACTGCTACCAAAACCTGCCTATGCAAACCCAAAACAAGCAAGGAGAAACAAGCCACTTTTGAGATCCTGGTTAATGTATTTTAAAAACTGCATCAGCAAAGGGAAAACGCAGTGATGGTATTTCTCAGTGCTATTTGTGAAAACTGGGACTATTGAGTTCAGCCAGGATTTAAAACCACCGAGGTGGCATGGTAGAAGATGGAAATAACATAGGTGAGTTAAATTCTAAATGCTAAATTGACTGAAAAAAACACCTGTATTTTGAAATAACATCAAGGTTCTCTTAAATTTGGAATTTCTCTTAGTGATCATCAGAATACAAAATGTGCTTCATTATATTTGTGGATGATTATAAGATGGGAAGAGAGGGGAACTTATTCTGGAGAAACTGAGTTCAGAATGATGAAAGGCTGATGTAGTGGTTGTTGTCACTTGCAAGCTGCTGCTGTGGGGTCAGATGGGAAAGTCTATGAGGGAAGATGAGGAGAAATACATCTTGGAAGAGGAATGAAAAAATCTCATGCTACGCTATATATGTTGTGGGAAGACCCAAGATAAAGGATGGTACTGGGTTTAGAAGTCTATCCTCCCAGAATGGTGGGATCTAGTGGACAGGATCCAGTAGACAACAGCTGGATGACTTAAGATGTTCCCCAGTGATGAACTATTGCCTTAATTTGGGCTTGCTTAATCTCAAGTAGAGAAGACTGAGTAAGGATACAATGATAGTCTTCAAATGTTTGGAAGACTGCTGTAAACAGCAGAGTTGCTTTTTGGGGTTTTGGTGGTTGTTGTTATTTTTATTTATTTATTAAATGTGAGACTGAGAGGACGCAGTCTCAAGCTGTGCCAGGGGAAGTTTAGGCTTAAGGTGAGGAGAAAGTTCTTCACAGAGAGAGTTGTTAGCCATTGGAATGGGCTGCCCAGGGAGGTGGTGGAGTCACCATCCCTGGAGGTGTTCAAGAGGGGATTGGATGTGGCACTTGGTGCCATGGTCTAGTAGGCATGAGGTCTGTGGTGACAGATGATCTTTGAGGTCTTTTCCAACTTTGTTGATTCTATGATTCTGTGTGTTCACATAAGAAGAAATAATGAGCTAGGAAAATGTTTCTCACAGTAAAGATACTGGTGAGTTGTCAGATTGGTGGAAACTTTAGTTTGCCTCTAAGCACTATGGATGTGTTGTCACAGCCATGTCAGATAAACATCTGTCAATGGAAACATAAGTATTGTTGACTTCTGGATTTACTGTTGATTTATGGATCTACTGTGCATCAGGGACTGGGGGAGCTACAGGGATCTCCTTCAGCCCTGTGGTGGTTCTCTGTAGTTAAGGACTTTGCTGAGCCCAGTCAACAGGGAGGAAAAATATTTATCTGTCAGACTTAAAGCTTTAAGAACAAAAACCATAAAACACATATCAGTGAGATGAGTAGTCCAGGGAAACACACACTTAAAGGCAGAAAAGAAAGGTAGAGATTTCGTTTATAATGGTGTCAGTGATTGTATTGTAATAGACTAGCAGCTTGGGAAGGACCAAATAAGGATTCATGTTAAAGGAGCACCCTTGAACATCTTTCTGAAGTTGGAATTCTAGTAGAGATTATTCAGAGATATAGCAAATAGCTGATTGTGCCTCCAGATGTTTAAAGCCTAGGTGAATGGCAAGAAACGACATGTGGATGAAGCAAATTGGTAGAATTAGATAGCGAGAGGATGAGCTCATTTACAGAACAGCTATCACCCAATGCATCTCCCTTCTTGGCTGCATGTTACTGGCTGGCAGTGGTTGGTAGGCCTTGTGGCAGAAGCAAGCCTTAAGGTGGGGTAAAATCCAAATGAAATAGCTCTTTATTTTGAGTTAAACATACCCTGCTCTTATTAAAGGTTTAGGGGATTTTTTGAGAATTTGAGAGGGATAGGTGAGGGAGTGGTGGGTAAGGCTTAGTAGCTGAATGAGTTCCTGAAGAAACCTGTTTCTACTGAAGAAAAGGGAGCAAAGGCTGGAGAGTGAATTCTTCCTTGTGCTTGTTGGAATGGCACCACCATCAGTTTTGGTCATCAAGAGTTTAATAGTGCCCTTGCAATGTGTGTGCTCCTTGAGCATGCTGCTTGTCTGGAGATGGAGGCTTGGCTGTGTGCTGGTTAAACTTAATCCACCTCCTTTCTTGTACAGGTGAACTACTTGTCAGGTTTTGAAATGAAGTGCTAAGGATTATGCAAATACAAAGCATTAACTGGGTGAAATATTTCAGGAATATATGTGAGGGACAGCATTTTTCTTTCTGTTCCAAGAATTTCCTTTATTTGCATTTCATTTTATTTGTGTTTTTCTTAGGGCTATTTAAAAATCTTTGGGAGTTAAACATGATAGGTTGTATGTGAAAAGAAGAATTGCCTTGGAATATGATTTGCCACATTTTTCCCATGCCATGAGTATATGCATTCCTGCTTACATAAGAAAATATTTTGAACATAAAAAGCAATAATTTGGAATCAGATTGTGCAGGATGAATCATGAGACAAAATCTCATTAGAGTTCCAAAAAAATATTCTGGCTTTCCTGTCAGAGTGTTTTCATAAAACATTTTTTTCTGAAAAGGAATTACTCAGAAGGTGATAATTAAAAAAAAAAAAAAAAAGAAAGGGGGGAGGGGGGCAGCCAACAGGAAGCTGCAAACTGATTTCACATTATGATAGCTTACACATTGTTACAAGTGAAAAGTGTATGTGTTATATGGGGAAGAAAAATATAAAGAAATAATCAAGTCCATTCACTTTTCCCCTGATATAGATGAATCTTTTAAGAGCTCTTATGTTCCACAAATAAGCAAAACGCCACTGTCTTGGAATCGCTCTTCACTTGTTTATTTGCTATAGATAGAATTATTAGGTAGTGGAATAGTCATTGTCTTGGTTTTGATGGGACAGAATCCCAGGCCAGACACAGTCTGCAGGCTATTAGCTGTTTGGAGTCAGCCAGGGCAGCTGACCTGAGTTGGCTACAAGTGTGTTTCAGGCCATAAATGTCAGCTCAGTATAAAGGGTGAAGTTTTCTGAGATGAGGGGAGCCTTCTGCTCCTCTTCCTTTTTCTGAGGCTTGCCTTCCCCTTCAGTGTGACCAGTGTACCTTTGTTGGGCTGAGTGTAGCTGTGTGTACTATATATTTGCATTGGTATCAGTTATGTTGTTCCATTAAATCTCTTTTCATTTCAACCCATGGGTCTCCTTTTCCTCCTCCTCCTCCTCTGCTGGGGAGGGGTCATCAGATCACAGAGCAGTTGCTGTAATTTAGGCCAGGACATAGGCTAAATGTAGATACTAATCTATAGTGTCCATAGAGTCACATAAAGGTAGGAATTGGAAGAGTCCTCTGGGGATCATCCAGTCCAAACCCCCTCCTTTCAACATGGAAGAAGAGATGTCAAATTTAAAATGTGTTGCATGGGAAGTAGGCAGAAATGTTTGCTGCTTTAGAAATTTTGCAACATAAAAGCATACCTGAATGAGTTTGTGGCAGTGTTAAGCTGAGTGATTATTTTATCATGATAGAACTGGTAACTCCAAATCTTAATGGGATTAGCCTCTGGAGCTATTCAAAAGGGTAATTCCCTGTGACTGGTAATATACTGGAGCCTCAACTCATGTATAAGATGCGACAGATCTTCCATTTAAGGAAACAAACATTTGTTCAAAATTCCAACTTTACACTTAAAAATCAGTTTGCTAAATTTGAAGCAATTATCCCTTTAGCAACTTTGGCTAATTCATATTTTACAATTAAAAACATAATAAAAAAAATCAGAGTTTACTTTTTGTTTAAATAAAATTGATAATGTTTTGATAGGACCAGTTGGAATGCACAGGCCTTCTTACTTGTGAGAAAGGTCTGATACTTTTCAGTACAACTTTTTGAGATGGCAGGTATTCTAGAAATACAGGAAATCTGTTTTTCACTCCTACATGCAGAGGGACAAACCCTGTGGCCATACAACACATTATTTATGGGAAAAAAAAGCAACAATCACTGTAGTATTGTTTTACTGATATATGCACTAATAGCTACCTGAAATTAGGTAGCTGTTAGTATCTTCGAGCTAGGAGGTAAGAGAAAGCTACTGTCTTCTTAGCAAACACTCTGGGTTGCCAATTTAAATCATAGTCACTGTGGTTTGCATTTCTATAGGGATGCTCTATATGGAGGACATTACAAAGCTCCTAAGTCTAAGTGCACTCAAAGGTCTTTTCAGTTCCTCTTTTGTGATTACTTTTGTGGATGGTTTATTTTTTCTGGGTGGCCGAAGGGAATGGCATCGTGCAGTGAGCACCCTTTTGTTCGCTGTCCATGAACGTATGTCCTAATCAATTCCCCCAACTAACTTTGGCTCCACTGCTTTATGTCATATGAGTCTGATAAGGAATTAAGGCAGTGGGAAGAGCAGTGATCCTGTCAATGTCCCCATGAAGAAAAGGGTAGTGGTATGAGTTCTCCCAAAGTACAAATCAGAAACAACGAAATTGAGGGGGCAGGGGAGGAATTGGAGTTTACATCTTTCTAAGTAGCTATTTGAACTTTCCACAACAAAGTATGTAGGAAATGAGGCTTCATTTTCTCTAGTGCTCATAAAATACTTATTTCAACCCTTTCTTCATCCTCTTCGCCTCCCTCCCCAGCAATCTCCTATACGTATAATAAAACCTCTTTGCAAGCAAGCTGATTCCAAAGCAAAATCTCCCAGAGTGACCTGGCAAGAACAGGGAAGCAATGGAAGGAATATAGTAGAAACGCTGAGGTGTAGCAAGGTGTCTGTGTGGTGGGAAGGTGGCTGCTGGGACAGCGCAGCATGGGGTTGATGCTCATCCAGCGCCCCAGGCTGCCCTGGGACACCAAGCTGGCTATGAATGCTTTCATGCCAGCAGGCAGCCTAGAGCTGAGTAAGTGGTCTGGGAAGGGCTGTATCCGCTTTTATGTACGTTTTCTTCATTTGAGAGATTGTGTTATGGAGCCAGAGGGAGTGCTTCAGGCAGAACATATAAATTAACTGGTTACTGAACTGTGTAGGAGGGACTGAAGTGCTGGAAAGAGAAGCTTACAATAAAACCTTCATCTGTGTGCTGCAGAAAGGCGTTTGAGCTGTCCAGGTCAAACCTCACACACTATTTCCAGCAGACAAAGGTGGGGGCCTAGAGCAGCTCTGGAGTTTGAACTGCTGAAAATAGAACCCTGCCCTGCAATGCTGTTTTTCAACAATTGTGTTAATGTAAGATTTCCAGCTGACATGGGTGGAAGATTCAGGATGTGAGTCCAACGACGCTCTCAAACTGTCCCAGAGTTTGGAAGCAGAGTTTGGCTACAAGTCCATTATAAAATAGCAAATTTGTCAAACTGAAATCCCAAACTCAAATCCAGTTCAAGCTATCAAGTGTCCTCCAAAATTTGGATGTATTTGGATCAAGCATTTTGGTTGCAGTCCACCCCTAATTTACACCAAATGTTCTAAACTTTTAAATCCCCTTTTGCTCCTACTTCTCTTTCCTGACTGTGTTCTCTTTCTTATTCTTGTCTAAAAACATCAGTCAAGGCTTTACCAGGAAGTTTTATTACTTTGCAGAGCCCTTAGTTTTGTCATCTTCTCCTCTTTTGTCCTCCCCTCTGTGTGTAATCTATTTGACAAATTGATTTTGTTCTGCAATTGCTGTTCCAAGCAATAAGATGCAGTAGCTTTTAGTCACCTGTCCAGTCCATTACACTATCTGCACATAACCAGACACTGTAAAAATATTGTTTGTGGTCTTGCACTGCTAAGAACTTTGTGAGTTCTTAAATTTCAGAATAGCCAGGTGTGTTCTTATAGAAGTTGGAGTGATCTTGAACTGTTTCTCTTGAGAATTTTGTAGCTCTGATGGCAATATGGATAGATGATCTGAAAAATATTCTGACAAGACCAGTCTGAAACAGAATTCATGGCAAGCGGGAATTTCAGCAGTACTTAGTAGCTTGCCTTTGTGTCTGTGTAAACCTTTAGTTTATAATGGAGCATAGTTCATTAATTGATAGTTTTACTACCTGTAAAAGCCATAAATCACCTCAGCTAGAGGGTTAGAAAAATACTAGTCTGTTTAATCCAGTACATAGTTTTCATTAGCAGTCAGAGCAATGTGAAAACACAGGTCACTGCAGTGAAGATGACAGATTTCAGATTATATGTTGCTGTAGGTTTTACTCAGCAGCTCAAAATACTAAAAGTAGCAGACAAACAAGTACATTCCTTCAGACTTTCTTATAAGTAACAGAGGGGATATCTGAACAACCTTGACTTCATAGAATCGTGGAATTGTTTTGGTTGGAAAAGACCTCTAAAGTAATTGAGTACAACTACTGGAGTAATACCACCATGGCCATTAAACCACATCCCAAGTACCCTGGCCACACATTTCTTGAATGCTTCAAGGGAAGGCTCACTCTACCACCTGGCCGGGAAGGCTGTTCCAATGCCTGACTCTGCCTTCGGGAAATAAATTGTTCCAATGTCCAACCTAAGCCTCCCCTGGTGCAACTTTAGGCCATTGCCTCTTGTTCTATCACTTGTTACTAGAGAGAAGAGACTGACCCCCACCTCACTACAACCTCCTTTCAGGGAGTTGTAGAGAGCAATGAGGTCTCCCCTCAGCTTCCTCTTCTGCAGACTAAACAATCCCCACAGGACCTGTTCTTCAGACCCTTCACTAGATGCTTTGCCCTACAGCACCTCAATGTCCTTTTAGCAAGTGGCCCAAAACCTAACCTAGTATTTGAATGGTGTGGTCTGATCAGTTCTGAGTGTAGGAGCACCATCACTTCCCTACTCCAACTGTAGCAATAGAGAAGTAAAAATGGTCTGAACCTGCTTTTATTCATCTGTACAACAACAATGACAAATCCAATATTATTACTGTATATCTTTCTCCTGATACTGGACAAAACACCTGCAATAGTTTTAATGATGATATTAATAGACTCATTGTTAATTTGAATACACTATCTTTAAATGCTAGGAAAAGTTGGAAGTCTCTGTCACAAATAAATGGGTGACTGCTAAAGAAAGAACAAATTTTTAAAAGTCAGGAGAATAAGAAATGAGGACAAATATTCATAGAATACCAGCTTGGAAGGGGCTTCAAAAGTCATCTAGTCCAACCTTTCAGGGTGGGAATATAGTTTAAATGAGATGCTCCAGCACCCTGTCAAGCTGGGCCTTGAAACTGTTTAATGTAGGGGAATCCACCACCTCCCTTGGGAGTTTGTTTCAGTGTCTAAAAGACTGAATGGTAAAAATTTTATTTTGGGCATCCAGTCTGAATGTCCCCAGTAGTAATTTGTGCCCATTACCCCTTGTCTTTGCCATGGGACTCTTTGAAAAAGGGGATCTCCTCCTTCATGATAGCCACCCTTTATATATCTGTACATGGTTATGATGTCTCCTCTAAGCCTTCTCTTCTAAAGGCTGAGCTAACCCATTTCTCTGTTTTCCTTCACATGACAGGACTTCCAGTCCTCTGATCATTCTTGTAGCCCTTCTCTGCATCCTTTCCAGCCTGTCCATATCCTTTTTGTATAGCAGGGACCAAAACTGTACACAGTACTCAAGGTGCGACCTGCATCTTTGTGTCCTTAGTATTACTTTTTGCTGTGATAACACTTATCAGTGCAGTACACAATTAGCATAGAGGAGTTGTTGTTGTTTTTTGGGGGGGGCTGTTTTTGTTTTTATAGAGGACACAGTCTCAAACTGTGCTGGGGAGGTTTAGGCTGCATGTTAGGAAGAAGCTCTTCATAGAAAGAGTAATTGGCCATTGGAATGTGCTGCCCAGGGAGGTGGTGGAGTCACCATCACTGGAGATGTTTAGGAAGAGACTTGATGGAGTGCTTGGTGCCATGGTTTAGTTGATTAGATAGTGTTGGATGATAGGTTGGACTCGATGATCTCAAAGGTCTCTTCCAACCTGGTTAATTCTATTCTACTCTATTATATTTTGGTTATGTTTCTGAAGTGCTTAGCACAGTCATTCAAGTTTGCTTGGTGTCTTCCAAGTTCAGCAGTGTGAGGTATGTGTGGAGTCCTTTACTCTGCTTTCAAAGGGTATTAGTAAGTTAGTATAGTCAAGTACTCAGATGGTAGGAAGTGCCATTTTGTAAGCCTGGCATCATGAACTTGGGTTGGTCCCTTATGTATCAATATTGATAAAGACTTACTTAATCACCCAGTCACATGCTTTCTCTGCATAATCTCTGCATTATTCATGCCATGAGACTGATAATATTCTTGGAGCTTCCAGTTAATCACAGTATTATTATTTTTTTTTGTTCAATTTCCTGCATTCAGACTGTATTCCAAGTATGGAATTGTTAATTTCCTTAAAAGTGTGTTGTGAAAATAATTCTTATCAGTGAATTTTCAAATTGTTTGAAGAACTCTTTTATCACCATACAACTGGAACAAAGGAAGTGTTATCGCTGATTTGCATCCTGGAAACTGATGTGATGAGAGATTAAGCTAAATGCATCCATTCATTTTAGGGAAATTTGAGATACCTAGGAACCTGATTTCTTTTCCAAGTACTATGAATTAGCTAGATCTGTTCAATGCAGGATAGCTGCAGTCATATGTGACCAGCACTTAATGTAATTCAAAAATCAGCATTCAAGTTAGGCAGCCAGAAAATGAGTTAAACAGAACTTGTGACTATCCCTGGCAAGCTACACATACAAGGCTTACCTGATATTTCAAAGGTTATAATGTCAGTGTCTTTTCATGGAGATTACAAAAGGCATAACCTTGGAGCTGTAGCAAGAAAGGTTACTCAAATCCTGTCTTGTCAAACGTGTCCTAAAGAATTTCTTTTTGCTCTCCTCTAAAATTTGAACCCTTGGAAATGGGCAAATCCTTAATGCAACAAACGGTAATACTGAAAATAGACTGGATGTTAGGAAGAAATTCTTTGCACCAAGGGTAGTGAGACATTGGAACAGGTTGCCCAAGGACTTCCTGGATGCCCCCTCCCTGGAGGTGTTCAAGGTCATGTTGGATGAGGCCTTGAGCAATCTGGTCTAGTGGAAGGTGTCCCTGCCAATGGCTGGGAGGTTGGAACTAAATGGTCTTTAAGGTCCCTTCCCACCCAAACCATTCTACAGTTCTAAAATACCAAACCCCAAACAAATCTGGGTTCTTTCCTTTTCCTATCTCATCTGGAATGACAGGAGTTCTCCAGGCTGAACCTGGAGCTGTGGCCAGGAAGATTCAAATCTGGTTTATCCTCATTTTCTTGCTCAGAAATTCAGGGAAGCAAAATCAGTGTTAATTCAGGCTTGCCTCTTCCATCTACAGAGCCAAAGCTCACCTATAAAGTGGACCTGATGGCATTTTTAGTTCTTGAATTAAAGTAATTTAATTGACTATGATGGGACACAGAAGAAGGGAAGGAAGGTATTCCTGTTGCCTATATTTCTGTTCCAGTGCAGGGAGTTGAACTCACTGACTTGCTGGTTTTCTCCCCTCACACCCTTCAGTAGAGATTCAGACAGCACCAGCAGTTTTGCCTGCTTTGGCAGTGTTCTGCATGTCTCTCTGTGTTTAGTTACAAACTTAGCTGAAAACCTACTGTCAGCAGTGGTTTACCATGGAATACTGGATTTGTACTAGGAAGGCAGCCTTGAAAGAAAAGAAACGTTTGTATTTTTTTCCCCCCTCTCTGGACAAAGCTAGCCTTTTGGTGAAAAAGCTGGATTCAGAAAGACCGGGATTTGAGAACAGTGGCATCTTTAGAAAGAGCTGTGTAACAACAAACTAAGCTATGCTCCTTAATCCAAAGGGAAAGAAAAGATATAATCAAAAAGTAATTAAAAAAAAAAAAAACAAACAGAATTCTGTTGTGGTGTGTTTTTTTTTTTTTTTTAAGAAAAGGACCTAAGAATCAAAATTTTTCTTTTAGAAAAGTTAGCTTGAAGGTAGGATTGCTCTTGTTGCTAAAGTCCCAAGCTTGAAAGCCTTTAACAACATGAAGAACTTCAAGCATGGAATATCAAGGTTTAGGTTACCACTTACAAATGAAGCTATATTCACCAGGCAAATAAAAAAGCAAGTCCCACAAAAGTAAATAATCCTTTCCCCCCCTCTTTTTTCATCTTGTCTTAATTCAGTGTGAACTCTTATGCTCTCATTGTTTAGGAATTGTAGAAGGATTTTCCTAGAGGTTTCATAAAAGAGATAATGCAATGGTATTATCAGAGTTCTTGGAGTTGCTTAAATTCCTCAGCTCTCTAATTTTTTAATCATGTATTTAATGTGACAGGAGGCACAAGAGCAGTGTTCTTATTCAAAGTGCTGGGAAAAAAAACCAGGATGGTAGTCCTCTTTGCTACAGGTAGCTCATACAAGTAGCACAGTGTTATTATGCGGTGACAACCCAAAATGACAGCTGGAAGTTATGTTACTGCATAATCGTTATGTAGCATGTTTTCTACAGCATATGCTGAGGTTGTCCCTTCAGGCTTAGTGTTACCATTCAGTTTTGTGATGCTAGATGTCAGTTTGATAGTGCTTGTTAGAAAATGGAGAGGCTATTTGATGCTGTTTAAATCCACTGGGTCACTCTTGGGTATTTCCAGGCTCTCTGGAGACTGTGGTGTCTCCCTGAAGTTTCTCAACAGCTGCTAACATACTCTGTCTCCAAAGCAGACCAGTGTTGCTTTTTTCTCATCCAAGAGGGTTGTATCTTAGTTTCTTTAAAGACCTGGTGTTATTCCTTAGTTGAGGTATCTTCGTATACCACAGGCCTCTATTTTTGGCAGGTTCAGCGTTCGGCTGCATACAAGGGTGTGGGATGTAGGTCTTTGGAAAGTTTAGCCTGGAATGGACCCCAAGATAACATTTTTTTTCTTTAAATTAAATATATATATATATTTCATACAGAAGAAATGTAATAAGCTATGATTAATGAGCAGCATTTCACAAAAATTAATGCAATTCTGACATTGTAACCATTAAGGAATGGCTGAATAAATAAACAAATAAAGGCAGCCTTATTCTACTTCTGTAAAGTCTATGACTCTGAATGTCTAACTCTATTGGGTTTTTTTGGTGGAGTTTGGCAGGTATAGGGTTACCTGTGGTCATGAAACATGGTGATTTGAAAAAAAGTAATTAGGGCACGTGGACACTGGGTCACCTGCATTTAATGCTCTCAGGAAAGAGGAAATAATGGTAAGCTTCTGAGAGCTTTGTAAAAGCTCTTATCTACTGTAGTCTACAATATGGGAAGTCAAATATGGATGGAAAACCCCACAGAATGTGGGCTTTGATTGAAAGGTTAAGGTTTAATTAAAAGGTCAAAGATAAAAATGCATAGTAAACCTTGGCTCTGAAAGTTTTCTTCCCAATGCTTGCCTTTATATCACAGATGTTATTTGTTAGCTATAGTCTTTTCTGCTTTTTAATACAGAGTGACAGTAGTTGGCTGCTACAGGCTTTATCCTGCTATGTGTGATAGGGAGTATCTTTGTTTATTCATGTCAGCAAACCTAATGAAACTGACAGGACACTGACTTAGTGATATTTTCATTCTCCTTGCACATGGGAGGGGCTACCAGCACATAAGCTGCTTGCAAGTCTATCTTGCCCTTACAGTGGATGAGTTGTGTGAGTTTCTGGAAAAGGTGTCACCTTCTTGTACCTCACTGAGCTTGAGGGGAGAATGTAAGTACAGTGTTCAAAATCTATGTGCTGAACCTTAACTGGGCTCTTTTGGCTAAGGAAGTTCTACAACAGATGCAATGAAGTTATTTTGACCTTGAAAACTTTTCTATGGTTGGAATAGAGTACTGTTGGACGTATTAGGGGTACGAGCTGCAACACAGGAGGTTCCACTTCAACACAAGGAGACAATTCTTTATGGTGGGGGTGATGGAGCACTGGAGCATCCTGCCCAGAGAGGTTGTGGAATCTTCTCTGGAGACTTTCAAAACCCTCCTGGATGCATTCCTGTGAGGCCCGCCCTAGGTGATCCTGTTTTGGCAGGGGGTAAGGCTTGATGACCTCTGGAAATCCCTTCCAATCCCTTCCATTCTGTGATTACAGGATCTTCATCTAGCAGTAGGTGCTTGTAATCCATGACTGATGTTTTGTGTATGAAAGTTGGTTTAAATGGAAACTCTTGAATATGTCACTGTCAAAAGGACCCAGATTTGCCAGTGTGCTTAGGGTTGTTGCCCTGCATATTCCAGGATGGATCTGATTCACCATGAATGCAATAGCTAGTCAAAAGCGTTCAGGTTCCCTCAACACTCTCATAAATGAAAGATTACTTTGCTAGTGAAGGGCTATACCAGGGCTTTATAATAAAAAATAATAAATAAAAATAGTTCCTCAGAATAGGAGGGCAGGGAAATCAATTTCTCCTATTCATAACTTTTCCTTTGAACATTGGATGATGCAGCTAAAGTGAGACCCTGCGTTCGGCAACTCTTAGTTAAGGGTCAGCAAAAAAAGTCTCTTTCACTTGTTCCTGGACTGTTTCAGTGTTCCATACTTTAAGTCTCTGTAAGAAATTATTTGGTTTCCATTTGTACTCTATCATAACTCACAGTTCAAGGTTTTTAAAACTAATTCTCCTGGCCAAGTGCAGATTGCTGACTCTTACGTAATGCTCCACTGACGTAGCAGCAAGATTTTTCCAACATTGCTGAATGGGTCATTGTTCACATTTCGGGAGGATTTGCATTTTGTGCTGCCATTCTTGAATAGCTGAGTTCTAATATTAGCAATGCTACCTCACTATGCCATCTTGATATTTCACGAGTTTAACTTAATTTTCAAGTTGAACATCTACTTTAGCTGGGTTAGAAGTTTCTCCTTCATAATTTTCATTCTGTGAATCACTGAAACGAGCCCCAACTTGGTATGAATGATCTACCCGCCGCTTGCTTATAAAGACGTCCTTGGCACTGTTTCAGCAGTTATGCTCAAGGGTTTAGCTGGAACATTTCACCACACTCAAAAAAAACCCAAACCAACAGAACCTGGCTGCCAGGGGCTTGACACTTGTTAAGCCAGTATTTTTGGAAGGTCTTGAGTAGCTAAAAAGATCTAGTCTCATTGCAGCCTCAAATGATTCCTCAATCTGCCAGCTATGACAATCTGCTTGTATTTCTGGACTTTCCACAGTTTTCTTTATATAAATGTTACTCTTAACTGAAGGACTTTTCAGCTTGACTTTATAAGAATGTCTTCTAAGTTCCAGTAAGCTTTGTTCTTCCCCACACTCTACCTCAGAAGATCTTTGACTGGTTATTCTCATTTCTTTCACTTCTGTGGGTATTTTTCCAAATTGTGAAACTCAGTTTTCTCACTTTTCTTCAAATTCAATGTTTTTTCCTGTTAGAAACTTACCTAGTTGCAGGTTTGCCCTTTACATCCCACGAAATCAAATGCAAGGTGAGTGAAAGACCACATGAATGGGAGCTGTGAAAATCTCAGCAGCCAGATTCAAGATGAATTATTCTGTTTCTTTACTTGCCTGGACAGCCACGGTTTGCTTATGCTGCCCTATTTTTCTTTTTTTTCACTAATTGCTCTCAATTACCTGAATGCCAATTTACTCAAGGCAATTAACACATCTCTAAAAGCTAATCTGGGTAGATTTATTTCAGGATAAGAATCCTTGTGCTCCAAGTAAGTGAGGTCCAAGAAAAAAAGATGAAGTGTCTTGGAAATATCAAGTCTAGCTTAAAACTAAAATTTTATTTGAAAAAGAAAGAAAAAGGGATTGATTGACAGTAAGTTAAAACTTGCATGAAGGAAACTAAGTGTTAAAAAAAGCCCCAACCTCATCCCCTTTAATGTGTCTTATGCCAGACACAGGCTTCATAGTTGGGCTGGGAGGGAAAGAGAGCTCAAAATTCATAAAAGTCACTGAACTGTGACTGTAGTCAGGTATAAAAATCTGGTTATAGTCAGTACAACATTGTATAGGCCTAGTGGGAGGGCCTGTGATTAGTGCATGCAAAGTTTTTTTGTCATCAGTTCTGTGCTATCAAGACTTACGGAGAGAGATCTGACTGTTTGCTGGGGCTAGATCCTGTGTGGTGCAAGCTCAAGACAAGTTATGAAAAGGGAGAGAATTTTTCATTTATTTGTTTAAATACAGTTGGCAAGGCAAGATCATTTGATACAGGGGGACGAGGTTTCACGTTTAAAGAAGCTGGAGAGCTCTACTGCTATTGTGTCATAAAACTTGAAAGGGCTGTTGGGAGTTTGGGAAGCAAAAAGGGACAAGAGGAGAAACAGGCAGAACATGTGGTTAGGAGATCACAAAGTATGCCCACTTCACTAACTTTCTCTGAAGCCTCATGAAATAAAACCTGACTGAGAAAAGTATGTGGGCATCGGGGTGGCTTCAGCTACATAATCATAGGTTGGTATTCCAACCCCCTCTGCAGTCAGCAGGGGAATCCTTAGCTAGATCAAGCTGCCCAGAGCCCTGTTGAGCCTCACTTCAAGTATCTTCAGGGATAGGGTCCCAACCATCTTCCTGGGCAACATGTTCCAGTGTTCCACCGCTTTCATAATGAAGAACCTAGAAGAATCTAATCTAAATCTGTTCTTCTCCAGTTTGAAGCTGCTGCCTCTTGTCCTATCACTACAGGCCTTTGGAAAAACCTCCTCTGCAGCCTTCTTGTAGGCCCCCTTCAGTTACTAGAAGGCTGCTATTAGGTCTCTCCCATAGCCTCCTCTTCTTCAGGCTGAACAACCCCTGCTCCCTCAGCCTGTCATTGCAGCAGAGTTGCTCCAACCCCTGATCATTTTCATGGCCTTCCTCTAGATCTGTTCCATAATCTTCCACAATCAGCTGTGGGAGAGAGTAGAAAAAATGAGCAGTAAATCCAAAGCCTGAAAGGAGAAGCTGATGATTATATGGGGACTTAATGCCAAGTTTACCCTACATCAGCATCATAAGCTGACCATTACCTGACAGGCCAAGAAGTAAGGGCTCCACTGTTTTGGTTTGGGGTCCATTATTACAATTGGTTGTCTAATTTCAAAAAGGGGAGTGCTTTTTCATGACCTGACCTTCACACATGAATGAGATTTTCAAGAACTTCAGGCTTAAGCTTCTGAAGTTAGTCCCTAAGTCCCTGTTAAGGGAGCTAGATTTTGAGAGTGCTTGTCAGCCATCGTTTGTGAAGCTGAAACTTAGGAGTCTATATTTTTGTATTGTAAGAAATGTAGGTACTCCATGTTTAAAATCTGACTTTTGAAATTAAGATGAAAACTGTGTCAAAACCATTGCCTACCCCAAAAGCACTGCTTCCATGCAGTATTGCAGTTTCGGGGCAATAATGTCACGTTACTTACCCAGAGAAGAAGCCACTCTTCAATATCCTTAACAGCATCAGCTTAAATTTGGGGTGATATTGTGACACTTCTTGTAACCACTGTTGGTGGATATCACAGTCACTTTCCAAACACAAGATGCCACATCCTCTGGCCAGGACTCATCCACTGGCAGAGCAGTCGTGGTGAGCCTGTATTGCTCATATCTACACTGCACTTGGCACAGGGGTTACAGAGAGGTCAGCTGCTTCCAGTCTCTTTGCATCTTTGTTAACTAACTACTGAATCCAATATGAAAAACAAACAGTGCTGGGAGAGAGCTAGCTGAAAGAACTGTCTGAAGCAGGAGCCCTCTGAACTAATTTCTGGTGTCATCATGGTTTTTCCCAGTGAAAAGGCTGCAGTATGTCCATTTAGTTTGCATTCAGGAAATGATATTCAGCATAAGAACTTTCCTTCCATCTTATTGACATCCATGATAATTTGAGGCTGAGCTATGGAACTGAACTTTCCTTTACAAAAGCAGATTAAAACCGGCAAATGGCTTAGTCAGCAAACCACAGTTACTTGTTCCACAAAGAGGAGTTGAGCACAATTCAAGCAAGCTAACCGCAGCCTTGGACACCTGATCATACGCGTCCAGGAAATGTAAAATTCAGTGTTCCAAAACAGAAGAATCAAGCTGTGATCAATGGAGCACTGTTCAAACTTTGGCTCATCTACCCCTGAAAATCCTGTCTGAAAATCCCTCTTACGCTTTTAAATGATGAAACTGAAGATGCGCTGTAGAAGAGAGGCCCATGGTCTGGTTTGTGTGTCCTTTTAGAGGAAATAAACCTGCAGTTTGCTTTGCTCTGCATACCAGTTAGTTTGTGTTAACAGAACCAGTTCTGTCTGTGTTGTCTGTATGCTAAAGGCTTTTTTTGGATGAAGGATATTTATTTTTTTTTGGTGGGCTCCTTTTATGTTACCTAAATTTGTGTGTTTTTAATTTTTTTTAAAATAAATTATAGTTTTTCATTTTGTGTTTTGCTTCATTTTAAATCAAGCTATCAGTAAGCAGGTTTGTCAGAGGGATGTCAACACTTTCTTTAAGCGTAGTCTGAGGCAGTTCAGACTTCACAAGTATCTGCTTTACTCTGGGTCAGTTTTGATGCTTAATCCTCGCTTTAGCAAAGTAGATCTCATCCCAGGTCCCTTCTACCCATTCTTGTAACGACAGAGGTAGCTTTTATTTTTGTTTGAGATACTGATGCAAATCCTGCTCTGAGTGTACAGCATAAAAAAGAAGTTAAAGCTTTATTATAGCTTATTTCTCCTCCCTCCATCATTCCTCTGTTACAGAAAGGAAGCATCTTTCTGCTGCTTGATTGACGTTGCTGTTCTGGAAGGCAGCCCACACTGCTTGAACATGATCCTCGCAGTGCGGGGATGCACGCTAGATTTCTTCCCAGTTATGCAACGTGCTGGTTTTGCGCCAAAGCAGAATCATCGTCATTCACGGAGCCGCAGAGGAAAACACCAGACCTATGAGGGCTAATCTGGGGGCCACAGGGAGATTAATTCAGTGCAGTCATTAGGTCTCTGTGGAACACCCAGAAGATGCCCAGTAAGGCTAACAGAGACAGTGGCTGAGCCCAGCCCTTCTCATTTCCTTCCATGAGGTCTCCTTTTTCTACTGCACTCCTCTCCTTGAATGAATGGAAATTATTTTAGAGATGAGGTACCAAAAGCCATTTGTTTTGGTTTCTGTTGTATCCTCTGTTCAGGCTCCTGGAAGGTGCTTCTGCTAGGATATTTGTTTGTTTACTTGGGTTATTAATTGACTAATGATTATTTAGGTATTGACATTTAACAATTAGAAATTAATCAGTAAAATGAACAACGCATTTTAGGGACTTAAGCATCAAAAGTCCAACCTACAAAAGAATTAATTTCCCACCCTCATCAATCCTTTGATGATGGAACCTGATTGAAAGCTCATGGAAGCTAAAAGTAGCTATCCTCTCAGAAGCTAAGGATAGCCTCTCCAGATCAGGCAGGATAGTATAAAAGCAGATCATTCTTCATGTGATACATATATAATGGTGGTCACCACTTAGATGTATCTTGCTTAGAATCACAGAATATATCTGATTGCAAGAGACCTCAAAGATCATCCAGTCCAATCCTCAACCCAGAACTGAATGGTCAACAATAAACCATGTCCTTAAGTGCCAGGTCCACTTGAACACCCCAGGGATGCTGACTCTACCACCATCCTGGGGAGACTGTTTCAGTGTTTGATAATCTCTTCAATGAAGAAATATTTCCTAATATCTAGCCTAAACCTCTCTTAGTGCAGCTTGTAACCATTTCCTCTAGTCCTGTTGCTTGTCATCAAGGAGAAGAAGCTGGCCCCTTTTTTGTTCCAACCTTCCTTTCGGTAGTTGTAGAGAGTGATGAGGTCTCCTCTCAGCCTCCTCTTCTGCAGGCTGAACAATTCCAGCTTCTTCAGACACTCCTCATATGCCATGTGTTCCAGGCCCTTCATGAGCCTCATTGCCCTTCTCTGGACATGCTCCATCACGTCAATATTCTTCCTATAGTGAGAGGTCCAGAAATGAACATAATATTTGAGATGTGGCCTCACCAGTGCTGAGCACAGGGGGATGAGCACCTCCCTGTTCCTGCTGGTCACAGTGTTTCTATTGCAAGCCAGGATGCCATTGGCTTTCTTGGCCACCCGTGGAACACTGATGACTTGTATTTAGTTGACTATCTACCAGTACCCCATTTGGCTAAAGTCCTGCTATGTATCTGTGTCTTTTGGTGTACTCAGAGGAGGAAAGGGGCTGGAAAGCAGCTGTAAACAACCAGCCTGACCATGCTGGCGATGGGCCCCAGCACTGCATTTCACAGTATCACAAGATGGTAGGAGCTGAAAAGGGCCTTATCTAGTCCAACCTCCCTAACCTAAAGCAAGTTCATCTCATCTTGCTTCCTTACCCCTGTTTCTAGGGGCATTGGGATCCACAGCAGTGCCAAGCAGCACTTCACCCATTTTAAATCAGGGTGTAATTTAGACTTGTCTGGCATAGCTAAAGCAGGGCTTGACTTCCAATCTCAAGCAAATTACAGTTGCATCCCTGATACTCCCTTCACTTCTCTGCACTGCACGGTTGCTCTTTATTTTCCTAACAGTTTTTATCCTAGCCCAAGACTAACTAGTTTCAAGGCAATCGTGCTGATGATTGGAGCAAGGGTAAAAGAGGCAAAAATCAGGCTTTGGTGGCTTTATTTGTCATGCTAAGTTATGGATTGTGTAAGGTGAATTCTTCCAGTCCTTGCAGCTTCATAATGAGAAGGACTTTGGAAAATCAGTCTATAGGGAAATGAGCAGACTGCTCTTAGGAAGCTCAGCAGCTCCCAGGAAACATTTTGTTGTTTATGTCACTGTTTGGAAAAGTGATCTATAATAATAATAAGGATAAAGGCATCCATATAATTAGAGAAGATATTTTTTTTTACTTTCCATGAATGTAACACAGAAACGGATAGAAGAATACTTATGAGGAATCCAGAAAAGCCCAAGAGAAACTGACTTCTCAAACTAGGTCTCAGGTGAAAATAATTTTTGTAGCTGGAGAAAAAGACATTTTGATTATTATAGGTGAGATTTGGGGGGGGAGGGGTGTGTGTTGTTATTATTACTATACTTTTACCTCATGGAAAAGGAGGAGAGGGAAGCCTTTTTGTAATATCTAAATGAAAAGAGTAAATTCAATGAGTATGTCAGTGTCAGCTTTCTTATGTCCCAGACTGTGTCACTGATAATACCCTTAAGCATCTCATCTGGTGATTTTATGTTGGAAGGTGTCAAATGTTTGCATTATGTTGTTAAATGATAAGGGATAAGAAAGATTGATGAAAGTTGCTAGAGTTCTTAAAGAGAGACACAATAATTATTTGTGCTGGGTATTTTCTAACTTTCAGACAAAAAACCCTAGGATTCTTCTTTAAAATGCAAAATCCTCACTGCCCCATTTTGATTACAGCATTGCAACCAGCACTGTCAGGAATAAGGTTTCCACAGGGTGTTTCCCTATGAAACCAAGGTTAAAAGTAGTTATCTCCCTTTCAGTGTTAATTTTTTAGGTTGTAGACAGTAGGGAAAGTGAGTTTTGTTTACCTTGGTATGAAAGTCAAGCATGGATTTGCCTGGGGGTAACTCAGAACTGTTTCCTCTGCAACCCCCTGCTTACTAGGTCATTGGAAAGTTGTCAGTATAGATGCTGTTTGATACCATGATTTGCTCTAGCATCATCTCACAACCTCTGATGGTAGGTGTTGCTCAATCCACACTATGGCTTACATCCTGCCCCTGAAAAAAGATGAGCATTGTCAGCACTTTCTGCCTTCTTTTTATAAAGACTCTGTAAGTTTATGCCCTCAGCTTGGTCACTTTCTCGTGAGGCATGCTTGTTAAACAGCAGGATGACACAATGAAGCTGTAGAAGCAAAAGTAATTTATGGAGAGCTTTTTTATACTTGCTTACTATTCTTTTAGAAATCTGAGAAGTATTTGGAAAACTGTCTCTTTGTATGCTACAGGTTGTGTCTCAACACTGAGGAAAGAGAGATCTTTTTATTTCCTACTGATCTCTCTTAAGAAAATGTCTTCCCTCATCTTCTAGTATTGCTAATAAGATGGTGTCAAAAATATGTTAATTTTGGTCTTTAAAGGCTTGGAGATAATAACCCTTTCTGTTTCAGGAACAGAATTTTCGTACCTATATACTCATATGCCTTTTTTTCCTTACCTGGCCTGCCCCAAAATAGATGTTCTGAGCTTTCTCTTGCGTTTCTGGGATTTACCTCATTGCTAAGGATGAGATTCACCCAAGATGGCCTTCAGGATCAGGAAAGTTTACATTCTTTCCCCAGAAAGTTAGCAGAGGGACACTGGACAACACAGGTGTAAATGTTTGTGAAATTTTGCATTTATTTCTCACAGGGAAATTTCAGAGCAACTGTCTCTGATTTCTTGCTTCCTTTGTTTCTATTTAACATTGGACTGAGGAAAAGAGCTTATTTTTGTTCCTCTGGTGTTATCTAGGCATGGATGGCCTTATCAACCTTTGTCAGAGCTGATGACGTATGTTTTGTGTCGAGTTGTTCCCAATGAAAATACATTGTTCTTTGTGCTTTAAGGAGGTAGGTCCTGTTCCCCTGCTTTCACACACTTGCTGGTACAGACCGGACAGTAGCTGAAGGGAGAACCCTGCTGTCCATCTTCAATATATGGATAAGACTGTGCCTTTTACTTTCATGGTTATTGTAAGGAGTAGAGGGAGGTCATCACCATCTGAACTTGGTTGATATCCAGTGGTCTTTTGCACCCTGACAGCATGAGGGATTCACTGCACCTTAGCAGTAACTAGTTTCAATGAAGGAAGACATGCTTGTTGGTTTTGTTTTCAATCATTTCCATTCATATTCCTTCTCCTGGGACTTCAGTGGTATTGTTCTACCTGTTGTGTTTTGCCCACCTGTAACAGCTTTGTGGAGCTGGAAGATAATACTCTTCAGATCAGAAGGGGCCATAATTTAAGTCCTTCATTTCCAGAGGAAAAGAAAAATAACCCATTCTGGCAGTGAGGTGCAAGGGGTTGGCAGAGCAGGAGGACATTCAGTGAGCTCCCCAACTCAGTTGGAGGCAAGTCCAGTACTCCAAACTTTCTGGAATACATGAATATATTCCTTGCTCTGCAGTAACCCTTCATCTTACATTCTTATCTTTAGACCCCATCAGCCTTTCTCTACACAACTCATGGATTCCTCATTTATTTCTTCTGTGTTGCTCAGTTTTTAAATTTAACTTTTTTTTTTCTTTCTTTTCTTCATGTTCCTTCTTCCTTACTCATTCTCAAAGTCCCATGTGTGACAGTGGGAGCCTGTGCACAGACCTCTTTGTCCTCTCTTCTGTACTGCCTGGTGTCTTCTCGTGAGTGAAAGATGAGCTTTACTTCCTGAGCTTTAAACTGATGGACTGATGCCACAACATGGAACTGAAATTCCATTTCTGCTGTCTCTATTTTCTCCTAAATTTAGGCAGTATGTATTTATTTCTTCAATTTCTAATGGAAAGTAATTTCCTGGTAAAGAGCTCATGAGAAATTGTTATTCACACACTTTGCTTGCTTCATGCAGGGAGCAGAGAATTATTCTTACTTTATTTCTCTACTCAGAACCCCATGTTGTGGTTTCACATATGGTTTGAGTCTCCTTCTTTCTTACTCAGTCTGTGATGGATAACTTTTTGTCATATGTTTTTTGACTACTTTAGCTTAGGCAAATCACCTGGATAAGAATTAGTGATTGCTTATTTCTTTTGGACTATAATGTAAAGAAATTGCTGATTTCTCTTGAACTATAATGAAAACTCTTCAGTTCTTATTTCACATTCCTTTTATGCATCGCTCAATGATCTCTCACTTCTGTCAAGAGGCCCATGACAATTACAAGTACTGATTTTTCTCATGCCTGTTACAATTTCTTCTCTGGAAACCCACACCATGTAACAGAAGGTGGAAAGAAGGAATCTTTCCCATAGAGCTCCAGGATTCATGTGTCCCTCTTCTTATCACTGTTATCATTAGCATTTGCAGTTTTTGTTTTGTGTTTGGTTGGGTTTTTTTTTTTTTGTTCCTCCCCCCTCCCATTTATTTCTTACATGTTTAACTGTGCATAGAGTTTGCTTTACTAGAGATGCTGTATTATTCCAGCTTTGACATTTGAGGGTCAGTCTGAGCTACTGTTTCAGATGGTTTGAGTACAAGTAGAAAATCTTGCTGACTACTCCAAATTGCCTTCTTTTCCTTGGCAATGTACTTGGCAAGAGTTACTTGACCTTACCAGAGAGGAGAGGCTGAACACCTTGTAGTTCCCTGGGCCCTCCTCTTGCCCTTTTTGAGAACAGGGGTGACATTTGCTTTCTTCCTGTCATCAGGCACTTGTCCCAACAGCCATGATTGCTCAAAGATAATCAGCCATCTCCTTGGAAATAACATCTGCCAGATCCCTCAGCACTTTTGGGTGCACCACATTAGGGCCCATGGATTTACGTATGTCCATTTTCCTGGAGTGTTTCCTGACCTGATCCTTATCCACCAAGGAATCCTCATGTCACCGGAGAAACTTGAAAATACAGAAGTCTATGGAACCTGAGGAAATGCATGTTGTATCTTTTCAGTACTTAAAGGAGGTGTGTAAGAAAGATGAAGACAATCTTTTTGGTAGGATCTGTTGCAACAGAACAAGGGGTGATAAACTAAAAGAGGGGAGTTTTAGAGTAGATACAAGGAAGCAATTTTTTACACTGAGGGTGGTGAAACACTGGCACAGGTTACCCAGAAAGGGCAACCCATAGAAGCCCCATTTCTGGAAAGAAGAGGCTGTTGGAGGCTCTGAGAAACCTGATCTAGATAAGGTTGTCCTTTCTCACTGCAAGGGTGTTGTACTAGATGATCTGTAAAGATTCCTTCCAATGTAAAGCAGTCTATGATTCTGTGATCTTCCTTGCTCCAAAATTTCCCCCTGATCTCTGGGGCCTGGAATCCCTGACTGCAAAGTATTTGGTGAAGACTGAGGCAAAGACATTCAGTACCTGAACTTTTTCTAAATCCTGTGTCAACAGACTCTCTGCCCTATTCAGTACCAGACACACATTTTTCCCCTAGGCTTTCTCTTGCTAGTAGTGGACTAGAATCCCATCTTGCTGCTTTTGGCATCCCTTGCCTGATTCCATTTCATGTGAACTCTGGCTTTCCTAACAGTTTCTGCATGCTTGGACATTGTCTCCACATCCTCCCAGGTTGCTTGTCCCTACTTCCACCTTTTGTATACTACTGTTTTATGTCTATCTTTGCAAGAATACCTTGTTTATCCATACAGACGTTTCTGTCAGGCTTGCTGCTCCTTGGGATGGACCACTTCTGAGCTTGGAAAAGGTGATTTTTGAATATCCCTAAGCTTTCTTGGATCCATCTTCCCTCCAGGGCCTTATGCCATGGGAGTCTTTCAAGCAAATCACTGAAGAGGCCCAAGTCTGCTCTCCTGTTGATTCACTAAATAGTCACTAGGCTGGAGAACATGGAAGTGGTCCATCTCAGGGGTGAATCTCATCTTGGTTGTGCTAGGCTAATGCAACCTGACTTGGAACAAGAATCTGGGACTCCTATATGCTGCTCCACTTTTCTGCCCTAAATTAACGGTCTGATCCAGCATGAGGTGGCCACCTCTGCTGTCTCTTCTGATGCTGCACAGGTTGCATAAGAATGTAGGATCACACAGGGACATTGGCTGGAATAGATCCATGCCTTCATGAATTAAGCAGTTGTGTGGGCTGACCTATATGTGCTAAGTGCAGAAAAGAAGAAGAAAGGAGGGAGGGGAAATGAACAACAGAGTAGTGGTACAAGTAATTTCTGACATAGGTATTGGCAATCCCCATGTCAAAGGAAATACAACTGAGACAATGAAGTTGGGAACCTTGGCTCTTCTCCCTTCCCCCAGCCTTTTGACTGGCATGAACACTCATATTCGTTTAGAAATACCAACTCTTTCTTTTCTGAATCACTCTCCTATGACTTTTTAATTGTCATATGGCTTTTTGGACCTTGCTCACAAATTAGAAGCAAATCTCTTCATTTTTTCCCCAAGTCTCTTCTGAACCAGAAGTAATGAAAGTCATCTTACGTGGTTTGTTTTCCTGACATTTTAACAGAAGTGCAGAAATAGTGTAAATCTGAGAAGGAGAATTTTCTCATAACTACCTGCTCATATATAGTGGCATATAGTTTGATCTGCTAAAAAATATATTAGGCAAAGGTGCCAGGTCTACTGTTATGCTTACTCCTTCACTTCTATGAACTACTCTCAATGACAGGGTTCAGATTTTTAGATCTAAAAGCGAAAATCAGCTCAGCGGTTCCTAATTCTGTTGTGAAGAGTACTGTTTTAGATATTTCAGACAAATCCCAACCTCTGTCTTCATCTTAGACTCAAAAGATTTGGTTAATTTGAATAATATGATCATTCTCATACAAAGATCTGGGGCTTTACATGCAAATCTAACAGCTGTTCCTTCAAAGTTCATCATTCATAGCAGAGCCTACTCTACATCTCTGTAGCCTTACCAGCAGCATAAGGTTATGATTCAGTATTAAATCTGGAATTCTTGTATTTAGTGGTTTAAGATGCAAACTCCTATCTGATTTAAAAATAAAATGTTCAGCAATTTATATTAAATGACCTGAAGAATTAATTGTCAGAGAAAAGAGCAGGGCTTTATTAGTGTCAAACATTCCAGTGCCTTGAAAACATAGCTGAGATTGTGTTTTGGTTTTTTTTTTTTTTTCAGCTTGACACTGTGCATGAAACTGAATTCCAAGTCCTTTCTACAGAACATTCAATGCCATAGGGCACCGATGAAATGAACTGTAACTGACTTTCTGGGATAGGTACTAAAAGACCAACCTCTTACTCCATAAAGTAGGAACTGTTCTGTTAAGGTCTGTTAATAAGGGTTAATAACAGCAAGGTTGGAAGTGCTTAATTCAGACCCCTTCCAAGACAGCACTAAATTTCTTTTGCCCTAAACTATGTTGCCCTCCCTGGTTTGGCCAAATCTAGACTTCTCATGAGTGAAGACTCCAGCAAGCAAGTAGAGCTGAAGTTATCTCCTTTGGCTTACTGTCCTTTAATAACCTTTGAGAGCGGACACTGTCTAACTCAATTATTTGTGACCTAGGACTGATTTAATTCAATTCCACAATGGCAGAGAACCAAGTGCTGGAGACCAACGAACCGTTATCCGCACTGAAAAAATCCCCTTGCGCAGTATTATTATTTGAGAGGGACAGCACCTGATTTTGTGCTGTGTAGCAAAGAGCCTGGCATGAATTTGGTCTGGATTCATTCAATCAATGGTGCTGGCAAACTACAGAAGTTGTTGCCACTTATGAAGTAAAATGTAAAGGGCAGTTGGTTATGTACACAGGAGTCAAAATCTGGTTTGTTGTCTTTGAAGGATCCATATCGGTTGTTTCAGGGTAAAGAGGATATATTCTTGAGATTGGCACACACACACATATATATATATATATATATATAAAATACATTGATTGTGGAAAAACACTAACAGCTGTAAAAATTGAATGGATTTTAAGCACCATATGATCTAGCTGTGGGAGAAATTTTCTACTGAGTGTGAATGAAATGACATCAGGGAAAAATAACACTGAACATGTTAACTGTAGCAAACTTGCCATTGATTATTACAGTATGTTTCATTTTTAATAGGAAGTGGCATGGGAGAAGTGATACAAACAAGTAGGATCTAAGCTGTGAAATATTTTTTTTTCAGGCTGTCAAGTTCATGCAAAAGGGTGGATCATTAAGTATCAGATGGGTTTGCATTATTAAATTCAAAATTACAGTCGTATTGATGCAAATTTTTATCATCTGCTTAACAAATGAAAGTAAGTGGAAGGTTTTCAGTCTTTCTTTAAAGTGTACTTTCCTGTTTCTTGTGGATTTTGGTGAGAGGTTTGAAATGTTTCTTGATGCTGTTTGTTTGAAGTTGAAAACTGATGCAGACTTAAATAGCTGAGGCTGTTAGTCTTGGAGGCTCCTTCAGCTCAGGAGAAAGTAAAAGGTGTATGTGATCCATGGCAGGCCTCCCTGGGGACACATTGTTGTGCACAAGACAACCAGTTCTACCCTTTAACAATGTGAACACAACTCTACTCCCATCCATTCAGAAAAGTGCTTTTAGCATGTATTAAGTTGTCATTGGTTTCATATATGGAATGGGATGTTTCACCAAGCAGAAGCAAGCTGTTTGAAGCATAGCTTTGATCCTGCATTCAGTGAAATCTTCACTAGTTTTACTTCTGAGTTTATTAGTGCAGAAGCTTGTTCTAAAATATTCATCAACAAGCCATGAGGGCATGTATAATCTTTATCTAAGGCAATAAGAAAAAAATAATTAAAAAAAAAAAAAAAGTTCTGCTGCTTTTTATGCTACTTCTGCAAAGTGCTTCTCAAAGATACAGTGAGCTTAAACCAGTGGTTAACCCTCACCATATGGACACTGAAACGCGGGTATTAAGGGATGATAAATGTGTTTCATCATTAGTTGTTGCTTTGCACTTTGCGCAACATTTGGAGTAGTTTCTGAACTATCAGATGTCTTGTCCTTTGACCAAATAAGACCACCCACTACTGTGATATGGTAGCTGCAAAGAGAATTTAGTGGGACTTGTTGAGCACCAGTGAGAAGTAAATCAAATATTAGTGACATCCTCTTAAGGGACAATGCATTTAATTTGTGAAATGTTTTCACTATTGCAACTAAATAATAATAATAGTAAACTTCAGAAGTCTCAGATTCTGAAGTAACCCAATCCCATTGCATGGGGCAGTGTGAGAGTTAGTGATTATGTGGTTTGACCCTCATATGGTACATCAATCATGGCAATGTTCTTTCCCTTTACGTCCAAGTAAAACCGCTACTTCCCACGCAACATGTCATTACCATCACAATAGGATCTGCTTGGTAATAGCATTTGGAAGGGATACTTCACTTTAAAGCACTGTTTGAAATCAAAGCTCTCTTCCTGTTGCAACTTAGCTTTAAAACAGACTTCTAGTGATCCTGGCAAATACAGTGCTTTTTCTTTACCCTCCTCAGTTCTGATTCCATTCATTGCCTTTTGGCTATTTTATTTTTTTAATGGAAAACCAGAAAAGAGGTTTTTCCAGGTCTTGAAATAATATTAAAATCAAATTTCAGAGGGGAAAGGAAAAAAAGAAGAGCTTTCCAATTGACATTTGCCTGTGTGATTTTGAAACCTCCATAGTACGTCCTTTAATTGGAACCATCCAACAAACTGCAACAGTCTCCAGTGTTTGTTCAAATAAGTAAGTAAAAAAGGATTTAAAGTAGAAAATGCTACTTTTATAAAGTAGCATTATGAAAAATTGATAGAAGTAAGCTGGAAAAAAGAGAAACTCAGAAACACTAACTCCGCCTACTGCAGTAAGCAGTAGCAAATGGTAGTCGCTTGCAGTCTTTGCTGTTTGCCAACAAATTGGGCAAGGGTTCCATTTCTTTCCCTTAATTTTAAATATGCTAAGCTTTTTGCCCTCTCACATATTCAAAGGCTAACATTGCAAAAGAAGATAGTTTGCTCATGTCCTCATCTTTTAGTATACATCACTGCTAGTTTTTGCCTGTTATCTAACCAAGAGTATTAGAAGTGCACCCCGCACTACGTTATGTGGGAGGTCCACATAACATAATGGAAATAGTTATCTTTCTCAATTAAAAAGCATAAATATTTCCTTCCTTTCTCATGTGACAGCTGTTCTCCTAAGGAGGATAAAATCCCCATTGGGCTTTTGGGACAACCTAGCTGGAGGGAATCATTTGTCTATTAGGAGGGAGAGGGCCTGCCTGAGGCCATGCGAATTGTGTCATGATTTAAAGTTATGTCAGCCTGATTCCCAGCTGGAGTGGACACTGCGGGTCAGGGCTCACTTCTGAGAATATTCAACCGTTGTGTGTTCATGTAAAGCTTCCCCACCAAATTATCTGCTGGAGCAGAGGAGAGATGACTTAGGATAGTAGGAGCCGCTGTTAATTTTCACAGCGATCTGTTAGAACCTCATAATCAGCTTACAAAAGGCAATTCAACTGATCTGGTCACCTGTCATTGGCCCATCTTCACCACTTAGTGATTACTAATATTTAATGCAGCGTTATTTATTTTTCTTGGAGTCCTTTCCAGAGTTACCCAGGTTAGTGGATACTACAGTAGACTAACTGGGCTTAGTGTAAGCACAGACTTCTCTATCTAGGCCCATAACTGAAAAAGATGCACATCATGACCAGGTGTACCTGCATATTAAAAAGGACTGAAGCACAAAACTCACATTATGTTGTGTTCATAACTATAGTCAATGCTTTTTGCTACTTCTCTCATTCCACAAATATGTGTTCACTGGCCTTTCTCCACGATGGGGTGGTACTACTTACCTTTTTCTTTCTCTTTTATTTTTTTCCATTTTTATTTTTATTTCATTTTGGTCAGGTGTTTCTGGAGAGCAGAATGTTTGTCTACATGTAGCACAAGTAGGGACTGAAGAGAAGGCAACAGCACTATCTTTAGAACTTGAAGGTCTCTTCCAACCTGGTTTATTCTATTCTGTTCTATTCTAACTGATTTTTGTTATTCCTGCTAGATATACTGATTTCTTTCTTTAGTCCCTAGGCTGATGCTTTCTATAACTATAATGTTCTGAATAGAACTACTGCATTACTACATCCTCATGTTTGTCAAACAGTAATTTCCTATAGTTTCTGGTAAAGAGGAATGCTAGGCATTTCATTATTATTATCTAAAATTACTTAGATGCTTTGAAATAGTTATTTACTTTAACAGAATTCAAAAGGGAGTTAGTTGGGAATTTCTTGTTACCTATGAGTGTCTTTTCCATGTCAGAAAACCTTTCTATGACTACAAGTGTGAAGCCTAAGAATAGGAGAGCGCTTCCTGAAGTCCCCCTATGGGCATCATGTGCTATGGGCTTCTGGACTTCTGTGATATTTTGGGTCTAGTTGTAAGAGTTCTCTATCAGCCTCTGCTGTAGAGGCGAGGGAAGCTGAATGGGTCTAAACAAGCCTAATTCATGTGCGTGTTCTTTTTGGGATGTTTTTATTAAGTCAGTTTTTAATTGTCATAAATATAGCTAAGCTCCTCTGGCAAAACATGTGGGCAGCCCACCTGATTCGAAAACATTTGGTTCAGTCAAACTATTCATTATGGCCTGCAGCCTGAAGTGAAGGAACTTTTGGCAAGGAAAGGTAGCTGAGAGAGATTTCTGGAAGATAGAAAAAAGCTGTGTGTAGGAAATCTGTCGTTGCCATGTCAATGTACAGAAGCTGTGTATCATTATTTCCTCTCAGAAAGAGCTGACAGCACCATGGAGGGAGAAGTGTGAAGTTGTAGTCTGCAAATTCATGGTCTGAGGGGGCAAAAAACCACAGGAAATGGGATGAACAAGTGGAAACAAGGTGGAGCAACTGATGAACTCAACTAACAAGGAATGATCAGAAGCACTGTTACTGGGAGTACCTTTATGAGCAACTTGGCTAGTGGGTGCTGGTGGAGAGTGAGCTTATAACAGTGCCTTTTGGGACTGTCTGACAGAAAACAGAGTGTAAGCCCATAGTGGTGGAAGGCTTGGCCCTCAGAGAAACTAGTCTAAGGGTTAATCCCTAAAGAGCTTCAGGGACAGAGCACTGTCTCTGTAAAGCTGTGAGAGGGCATAGCACCTGGTTGAAAAGGCTGTGCTGTTAGGGACATCAGATGAATTTGCCCATTTGTTGTAGTCTTGGATATGAAGTGGTGAATGCTGCACCTGGACAAGCTGCTATTTCAACAATTTTAGTACAGAAGCTATTGCTGGTCTGTTCTGGGGAAAAATGTAGTATTGCCTTTGGGATTGTTTAGGCTTTCCTAATCCATTTCCAAAATGTTTTTCTCCTATTCCAGTATGCTGTATTTAAACCCATTTATTTGACTTACTGCTTATAAGTGGGGAAGTAAGGCTCATTGAATACCTTAGCAATATAATTTGGTTGCCAGACTGCTGGATAATGACTTGAGCATTTTATTTTGAACTTTTCAAAACTCTCTTGCTGCTGCCACAGCCCCAGTGCTTGCTAATCAGTGTCTGGCAGAAAGGTTAGGTCTGTGGAAAGACAGGTCAGCACTGGAGGGCGAGTTGGGTAGTTTGCATCTTGTATTTGTCATGAAAGTTGCCTTGAATGCACAGATTGACAGGGGAAAATTAGCAGATTCAAAAAGGGGGAGGTGAGGAGGGAGGCGATAGTCTACTGAGAGTGCCAAGTTAATTGGAATATTCAGGGCAAAGCTGACCAAAGGACTGCAGAAGAAACCAACAAGACTCAATGATTGGTCAATGAAATGGCAAATTAAATTCAGAGTGGACAAAAATAAAGCGATTTAAGAGAAAACAATATTACCTTTACATCACCTTAAGGACACTTGGAGGAACGACACTGGGCTAGTCAGACCTTGGGTCTAACCTGTGAATCTCTGCTGTACACGTTCTCTTTTCCTCACTGTAGTAGTTCTGCAAGTGCTGTCCTTTATACTCTGTAAACCATGGAAACTCTCCGCAATTAAAAAACAAAGGAAACAAAAAAAAGGGCAGAATTTCTGGTCCTTGCAGAGTATTGCAGGCTTCAGTACAATTCCACAGAAAACCTTGCACAAATAATCTCTCTTCACAGAACATGTTATTGATCTGTGTGTGAGCATCTTTGCAGGAGAAGGAAAGTGGGGCCCAGGGTGGCTTTTCCATGTCACATGTCTCAGCATCTGCTTCTAGGAATTTGCACAATTCTCCGTTCTCCTCCATTCAGAGATTGCTGTTCAAACTACAGAGAAAGCCTGTATCCCTCAGGCTGCCTAGCTGTCTTCAGGTCTGACCGACCATAAAAGTACTCATGTACAAAAGAGGTAAAGATAGAGCCATGGCTATATGAACAGGCAGGGCAGAAGCCAAAAGTCAATCTAAAAGCCATGTAGCCATCTTAGTTTAGAAGGTTTATAAGCTGAGAGTCCCAGTACACTAGCTAGCCCAGAGTGACATTTATACTGGCTTGTCTGGTCTGCACAAAGAGGAATTTGTACAGTCTGTACTTCTCTGCTTATATTTTAGGACTTTCGGTTTAGTCTAGGTTGGAATATCTAAGCTAGACTCTGTACTTTTAAAAAGAGCACTCCAAACATTCCAAATGTCCAGTCTTGAGAGCCATTTCCTTTCTCTAGGGAATGTGGTTTTCTTAGACAAAAAGCTTAGCACGAGCATCAATGTGACAGACCACTAAGGTTAAGATCATATCTTTTATCTTCCAAAAACATCTTATAGCATTCTTAACAGCAGCAATTAATTCTACAGGATAGAATGCTTTATGATTTATCACAGTCAGGAAGTGCTGCACAACTTGATATATGACTGAATTTTCCAGCCTCTTTGGAGTTAGCTTCAATGCCTTATGACCATCAGCAGGATATGGTCATTTGCTTCACAAGTTCTCTTAAACAGTTATGAATTTTAAGTTCACCTGCTGTTTCTTTTTATTGAGAGGAGTGATGGGAATTTCAGAATTAATTTAGTGTTTCATCTGGAGTAGTAACTGTTCCTTTGTAACGTAAGCTTTCATTGATGCCTTCATAATAGATATAATAGATAAGCAATTTGTATCTGATGTAGACAGAAAAAATTGATGACAAGTGGAAATGTGTTTCTAATTGCAGTGAGTTTGAATTGGCTTCAAGTTCTAATGCTTATGCAATATAAGTTATTAGAGCAGCTAAGGCATTGCCAGTAGCTGAACTTTTTTGCTATTGGATGGAAAGAGCTATAGCATACAGTAAAATTGAATCTTTTCTGCATGCACATACACACAAAAATACTAGTATAAAGCAGACCATTAAAGTTTAGAAAGCTACTCTAAATACAGATGCTGGAGTAATGAGTGCTTGAAAAGTTCACATGTCTTGTGGTTCATTTCTACCTCATCCAGGAAGTACTCTGCCTCTGAAGTTGCACCAATACATGTGTTTGTGAGACTAGCCTGCACATGGACCACTGAACGTTTTCAGGTTAAAAGCCATTCTCCCCCATTTCTGTGTGCCTCGGATGTAGGACGGGATAAGCACAGAGGGTAAATAACTTGTGTTGTATGTCACAGGTGGTAAATCTCTGCCCATGTTTCTCCTGAATTGAGTACTCTGAAAAAATCCTGGTGAATGTTAAACTAAGTTAAAAGAAACTGGGTACACTACAGAAATATTTCAGGCAGTGAAAAGACAATTCTGTAGATAGTATTTATCAAGTCTATGCTCTGCATGTCAGTGGGCATTCAGTGTTACTCTGAAGGATCTTTCTGATTTCTGCCTGAAAATCAGAGACGGGAATGCTCATCTCAGAGAGAAGTTGTGAGGTCTAATTATTTTTTTGCAGAATTCCTTCCTGTTTGTGGTAGAAGCCACCCTAGGTAGGAAGATAACTGGTTTAGAAACGTGTAGCCATTGCTCCTAGTTATGATTCCAGCTCCTACAGAAACTGACTTCTCAGAGACTTCATTGTGATTGATGAGATGATAAAATAAGATTTGCTCAAAGAGTTTCCATTGATGGATTTGAAGAATAATTAGTAGTGTAGTTATAATTAACATATACATTTTTAAAATTTAATTCTTCTCTTCATACATGTAGTTGAATAATTGCTAATTTTTACTTATTTCCTAAGTCTTTAAGACTGCAATTTTTTTCTTACTGATTCTGAGAAGCTACTTTATTTTGGAAGGGTTTCTCTAGCAAAGCAGAGAAATACTGGCTGAATTTAAGCATCTTTTTTGTTGCTGTTGGTTTTGTTGTAAAGGCAATATGCAATGCTTATACTGAAAAATAGTTCAAATATAACAAATTTAACTGAACTTCCTACGTGGGAAGGTTCTTGCAAAGTTGCTAACCTGTTACTGATAAACTAGCAGAAAATGTCTTTGCATTATGGTAAGATATGGGTATGGCAGCTTGATTGTAAAGGCAAAATAGGTGATTGAATTTTGCTGTTAGTGGCAGCAATCGTTTTAGGAGTGCTGGTTGAATAGGAAAAAATAAAGAAGTCTCAGGAAGAAAAACATCCAGGAAGTAAAAAATGTTTTGTAGTCTAGTGAATACTATTGTATGTGCCACCATACATAGACTCATTCTGAATACCTGAGTGTGTAAATGTTTGCTGAGTGTCAGCCCAGCCCAGCAGACAAGCTCACAGGAGGCCTGATTTTCAGTAAAACTTTGCCAGATACATTACTGAATACATATGTAACTGTCCAGGAGTGCAGAGCTCACCCTGCACTGCTCACTTGAACCTGTCTGGCTCTTGTGGTGTGTGGTGGCAATACACTCTTCTGCCAGGAGTTTCTGCCAAGCCTGGCTAAACCCTTTGCATTTGAAGGGAAAACAGTTATCAATGTATTGTTAGTTTTATTAGAAATTCTCCTAAGCACAGGTTACACCTAAATACCCATTTTCTCATTCTTGCACATAGTCAAACCCGAGAAGACGTTTTACTCTTAATTTAGTAGCTACAAGAATCAAAACAAACTTTTGTTATTTCTAAGGAGTGCAGAGAATTGAGAGAGTATTTTAAAGGATTTGAATACAATGCCTGTTAATGTTTGGTTTTGTTCTTCTGCTGCTTTCAAAGTTGGTAACTTTGTGGACATCAGTGTGTCACTTGGAACCCCAGATCTCAGTATTAACAATGGAGATAATAATTGTCTTATTACCAGCTTGCTTCCCTTTTCCCTTGAAATATTGCTTTAACTGTTTTGGTTTTACTAGTCTCTTATGAGACATAATCTTTTCTTGCAGTGTGAATATGCAGAACTTGCACAGAGATTCTAATGAAGATTGACACTTCTAGGTATTAATGCAGTGTGAAAATAAACAGTAATTATTTAGATCTTTCTCATCCTCTTTCTACTTCAGTGGATCTTTTCTTTAATGGGTTGATTTGAATTTTAAAGGACTAAATAATGTAACAGTTTTGCCTTCTGGAATTTTGTTTCATTTTCTTTGCTGTGTTTCTTGCTGTGGTATTGAGGGACCAGATGAAGAGAAGTTGTAATAGGTAGTAGCTATTTGTACTTAGGTATAAGAGTTTCAGGATGCTGTTCAAGCCCCTTGAATTCAGTAAGAATTCAGTTTCAGCACTTCCCGTAGTTTGAGTAAGGATTATATTCTTTCTGGTCTTACAAGAAAGTTCCAGATACCAGAAAAGAGCTTTAATTTATGTTGTTTTTTTTTCTCAATCCAGCAACACTCAGAGCCATAATTTTCCAGTTTGATATGAGGCTGAGTAAGTGCTTGGAAAAGAATAAAAATATGACCTTCTAATTCAGCTGCGACGAGGAAAATCATTTAAGAAATCATTCAGGGATGGGGAGGCAAAAAGTCTCAGGTGTATCATAGGTGCATTATTTTCTTAATTCACAACAAGCCACAATATTTTTTTAAACACACACCACCCCCCCAAGAACATGTGCAGTTTTGGCTGCATGTTGAAAGACAATTCACTGAGATGACTTATTGTTGTGCTTTGTGGTGAGATCACTGCTCATAAGCTAGGGAATTAATATGCATTATCTAGCCAAAATCAAACTTCTATGTATGGTATTTCCTTGTTTGAAGAGGGTGGGGGAGGGAACCCCTGCCTCTGTAGCATTTCCAGAGGAGTTTGCTTTTCTCGTTACAGCAGGCAGCAGGAAGACCTGCACCAACTGTCAACCACAGTTAGCCAAAAGCCATCAAGTTTCTTCCTTGCTCTTCACAACTGTGGCAAAAATCAGTCATTAAATAAATATCCAGAGAGTAGGAGGATCATCTGAATAGGTCTTGTATTCTTTTTTCAACTCGGAGAGTAATCTAAGGGATCTCCCATCTTCATACTTGACTTGCCGCTTATTATTGCCAGGGCATGAACTGGGACCCTTGTAGGATGCAGAAGCAGGTCAATAATATACCTCTTTGGGGTAAGACAAGGTGTATTGATATCAGAATATGTAATATAGGGTTATATACATATATTTGTATGCTTGCATACAAATAAATGAGAAATCCTCAGAAGTTCATGTAGTCATGGATAATTTTGCTATGTCTTTAATTTTGTATACCTTAAGTTTAAATGAGCTAAGCAGTTGATTTGAAGTATTGAAAATGGTGCTTTTATATCACAAAGCGGTGAGGAGGGGTGTGGAATCTTGTTCCTGACAGCAAGTAACAGCAAAATTGAAACCTGAATTCAGCTTCAGGATTAGAAAAAGAGTTTAGAGAAGCAAGGGTGTTTTCACGTGCATCAGACTTTTAAGCTGAGGTCTCCTACACTTGCTTTATGCAAGTACTAAATAACTCTGTATTTTATAAATTAAGTAGGTGGACATGATGATAAGAAATTATTAACTGGCAGTTGGCAGGTGTACCTTATAAAGATGATGGAGAATTACAGTCAATGTAAGTTTTCTGGTGAATTTCACAACTTGAGCACGTAGGTGTGTATGTGGACAAAATTAGTTTTTAAGTAGAAAAGTAATAAGAGAATGTAATGTTATAAAATGTATTGATTGCTTAACTTGCTTCATGTTCCTTTTCATTCTCTGGATTTCAAAGCAAAATGGTGTCCAGCCTTGGAGAACTTCATAAAATCATAAAATGGCCTAGGTTGGGAGGGACCTTAGTGATCATGTAGTTCCAACTTCCCTACCATGAGCAGAAACACATCACAGCTAGACTCAGCCGCTCAAGGCCTCAGTCATCCTGGCCTTGAAAACCTCCAGGGAGAAGGCATCCACAACCTCCCTGAGCGACATATTCCAGAATCTCATCAGCCTCATTCTGGAGAACTTCTTCCTAAGATCCAGTCTAAACCTACTCTGTATCAGCTTAAAACCTTTCCCCCGTGTCCTGTTGCTAGATACCCTTATGAAAAGTTCCTCTCCAGCCTTCCTGTAGGATCCCTTCAGGTACTGGAAGGCAGCTATAAGGTTCTTCTAGGGTCTTCTCTTCTCTAGGCTTAAAAACCCCAGCACCCTCACCCTATCCTCATAGCAGAGGTGCTCCAGCCCTTGGATCATCATTGTGGCCCTTGTCTGGACTGTGTGCTTCTTACGATGAGGACACCAGAACTGGACAGAGTATTTGAAGTGGGTTCTCACAAGAGCAGAGTAAAGGGGCAGAATCACCTCTCTTGATCTGCTGGCCACACTCCTCTTGATGAAGCCCAGGATACAATTTGCCTTCTGGGCTGCATGAGAGCACTGCAGACTCATGTTGAGCTTCTCAATCAATACATTCAAGTGTAAGCTTTTCTGAAATTAAAAAATCCAAAGTAATAAATTTACTACAATCACAATAAAATTTGTCTAATAATAAAGTTCCTTCTTCCTCTTTTTTTTTTTTTTTTTAATTTTCTTCTTTTTTCTTCTTAGTAAAGTATATAATAAAGCCCTCAAACTCTTCTGTTTTCTTTTAGTTCCAGCTCATGGCTGACACCACATCTTTCTTCCTAATCTCATTGTTAAAAGTTTCCTTACCCTCTTATTTTCCCCTTTTCACCTTTCTGTCCTTATCCAGGTGTTTTTTCCATGCTGCTTCTTGTAAATGCAAGTTTTCAAAAAATAGTCAATGGAGGTATTAAAGTGTGACCACAGAAGGTCTGTTTGAGCACAACAAATTCTGCTCTGTGTTAGGTTCCTCCTTCTGTTTGACCCATCCATGAGCTGCAGTGGATGGAACAGGGTGACTCAGAAAATACTCATGTAATGTCACTTGTAGAGCAAACTGAAGGAGCAAGTTAGTGTGCAAGTGACATCTTTCATGGCATGATCTCAGTCACATTGTTTCCATTATATTCAGCAGATTACTGATGTCCTTGTCTTCTGTACAATATCACATGGTCCTTTCCCACTAAATCACGTTTACACCCTGCCAGGCAGCACAGACCTGTCATGCATCTTCTTCATAACCAGAAGAGGGTGGAGGTACATATTTCTGGTTTCTGCTTGGGAATATTTCCATACTAGAGCACGTATCTGTGATTTTGAGAAAACCCAAATCTAACTGGTTCTGAGAGATCATCCCTCCTAAGAGTCTTTTTCCTCATGTTTTCTCTGGTGTTGCACTATGTACCTTAGGATTTTGTTTGACTGCATTCCTAATGCTGGTTAGACCTGAGTCTAGCAGAGTGATATTCTTCATTGAGTTAGTCTTGATGTGTGCAAGAAGGTCACATGAAAAAGGCTGGAGTTCAGGTATAATATGAAGAAAACTTTCCGTTTAGATTTCAGCATAACCCACCCAGAAGGTTCTGTTGAATTTGGGATCTAGTTATGTCTTCTTCAGTTTTTGACCTCCCAGCTGCCCAAGCAACATTTCAGAAGCCTATGCTTAAGCTTATGTCTTTTAACATCTTGGACTTAATTTACAATAATATTGGATTGTTGCAGTCAAAAACTCCATTATTTTTATTAGGATGGATGTGGGGATCAAAAAGCAGCCTCACAAGAGAAACCAGAGAAATTATTGTTTAGCTTCATAAAGGCTGAAGGGAAATGTGTAATTGGTCTGTATAAATGCATAGCAGAGATAAATGCTAGGCCCAGAGAAATGAGTGCTTAAGCTAAAGGACACTGCTGGCCCAGGAGAAAAAGGATATTCACTGAATAAATTTAGGCTGGAAAATATTACTGTGATGGTAAGAATACTCTTCTAATGGTATTTTGGAATTGCCTTGTAATGTCAGCAGCAAGACTTCAGCCAAACCCAGTTGTAAGGTAAAATCTGAATAACTTGCTCAATAGGATTATATAATCAACTTGCATTAGCAGAGGTCTGCTTTGGAGGCACTTTCCTACGTTTGTTTAATAAAAAAAAAAAAAACCCAAGGTAAAGGTTTTAAAATAAGGAATGTAAAACATTTTTATTTAGGACACGAGATTTGGAGGTCTACGTAAGAATTCTGTGAATGAAAAATTTTCTGAAAGGGTGCATTATACTTTGGAGTTTTTAAGGCATTAGGTGAAATGAATCTTGATTATATGATGTGCCCTGTATTGCTTCATTCTTGTGTGATACCTCTGGATATGTTTTAGAATATGTGAAGGGCTAGTGTCAGCAAGACGGAGCCAGGCTCTTCTCAGTGATGCCCAATGATAGGACAAGAGGCAATGGGTGCAAACGGCAGCATAGGAGGTTCCATGTGAACATAAGGAAAAACGTTTTTCACTGTGAGGGTGACAAAACACTGAAACAGGCTGCCCAGAGCAGTTGTGGAGTCTCCTTCTCCAGAGACATTCAAAACCTGCCTGAACATGTTCCTGTGTGACTTTGCTCTAGGTAATTCTGCTCTGGCAAGGGGTTGGATTCGATTTCTGGAGGTCCTTTCCAACCCCTAACTTTCTGTGATATGACTGGCATGCCGTTGAAGGACATACAAAATACAAATGATATCTATGCCCTTTGTGATACTCCATGTATTTTTATTAAGAAATAAAATCTTGTTATGACACAATCTCCTAAATGTGTTGTAATCATATGTGGTTTGTGGTCATAGTTTAGTAGTGTTGGATTGCTGCCTGAGGTGAAATGAAACAGTTTGGGTGTCACAAATGCTAGCCTGTTTCCAAGCAAAGATTGGCTTTTTCTGTGCTTTTTCTATCTCTTTATTTCAGGTGATGATTTTTCTGGTACATCATACAATTTAACATATGACTTGCTTTTTGTTTTTAAGTTGTAAGACCTGTGATATTCTATTCACTGCCTGGCAGTCCATTATTCCTGAGTTGGATTCACTTTCTAGCCTCTGATATGTAGCATTTGGTGTTCAGAAGTGGTTGTTGTATGCAAGCTTGATTAGCCTGCACAAGATTGAATTTCTTATGCTTTTTGCTGCTCCATTAGCTACACTGAAGTGGTACCATGTTATGCAATCTCTATGATCTGTCCTGTAAAACTCCATGAATGTATGCTGGAAGTCAGGTTTTCTGAATTTAGAAGAACTAATGAAAATTTGCCACTCCTGACAGTGCAAAGCTGTAGAAAAGACATGTTTTCAGGAATTTATGCTTGGGTCAAGGGAGAGATTAATGTACAGATGGTAGCTATGGGAACAATATCTGAGTTTATGTAGATCTGAAGTGAAACAAATTTACTGAGAAAAACAGAACTGAAGGCTTAGTGACAACTGCAAGCTTGTTCCTGCTGAACGTATGTGCAGCAAAGGTTATCTTAGCCAAGCATTGGGTTGCGCATCTGCTGTGACCCTAATGCTGTAGGCTCCAGTATAAATATTAAATAAATAAATTTATTTAATGCCTTTCAGAGTAGTCTTAGTAAGTACAACCACCCTTGCTTACAATGTTTTTAGCTTTCAGTTTTCCCTGGCCCAGCTCTCACATGGCACTTACTAGTGATTTTCTTTGAGTTTTAGTAAGTGGAGCTAGATTGAAGGACTTTGAGCTGGACCTTCTTTCTCTATCTGCTCCATGTTGCTTCCACAAAAAAAGATAAGAGCAAATACTGGAAGCCATGACTCGTACTATCAGTGGTTCTTCATATAATTTTTCCAGATGGGATGAATTCCAAGGACTAAGGCAATCCAAATTATTAAGTAAGACCTAAGACTATTAAACACAATCTTTAAAATTTTGAGTTAGTTTTGATTGGAAAAATTGACTTGGTTTTTAATATTAAGCTTTTTGTTGTTTATTTTTTAACTACTTCTCTCATTATTGCATATTCAGATCTAAAGGATTCTGTAAATAATTTGATTGTCATGCCATAGCTGATCAACTATTTAAACAAATTAGTTGAAAATTTGTTTCAAAGGCTCTAATTTGGGTGTGTGTGGGGGGTACTTGTCTCAGTCAGAAAACTAAGAAGAGGTTCAGCTAGTGTTCACAAAAACATGCTGTGGTAAAATGAAATGTTTATTTTCCACATCTGTAAATTATTCAAATAATTTGCAATTTAAACAAACAAACAAAAATCAACCAATAAACCAAACCAGAACTATGTCTGGTTTGGTACTTGGGTATACTTACATATTTCTACAATATGCAGAAGAGAGGGAAATTGAAAGCCTCACATAATACTTAAATTATGTAAATAGCTGTCCTGGAGATTGTGGGTTCATGTGTCCTTCAGCAAACAAAACTGCCTGTATTTCGTTCTAGGTGTCTGGCTAAAGACACTTTCCTCCATTTACAAACCATTGGGTAAAAAACTATTATTGTTCACCTTTATCTGTGGTAGTGATGGACAAGCAGGTGTGACTGACCAGAAACACCCATAGAAATCAAATCAAAATTATTTCTGAACAAATTACCTTTACGATCTTACACCGAATTTGTGAAATCTCAAGCTGAAACTGCATTTTACAGAAATTCTGTGGTTTGTGAATACGTTTTTTGCCCAGCTCTCATCTCTGGGCAGATCAAAGCACACCTTAAAATTGTTCACCCAACCATCACCCTGCATACACAAGTATAAAGAAACATCTTTTTTTTTCATATAGGTGGCCAAATCAGGCTACTCTGTTTCTCTTTGACATGAGGAGAAACTTCTTTACAGTGAGGGTGACAGAGCACTAGAACAGGCTGCCCAGAGAGGTTGTGAAGTCTCCTCTGGAGACTTTCAAAACCCGCCTGGATGCATTTCTGTGTGGACTATGCTAGGTGATCCTGCTTTTGGCAGGGGGATTGGACTTGATCTCTGGAGGTCCCTTTCAACCTTTAACATTCTGTGATTCTCTGCAGTTATTTTCTAGCAGTGATTTCCTACATGATCTCTGACAGGGTAGAAATCTGTGAAGAGAAAATTTTATAGTTCGACGGTAATCATAATGGCAGAGCTCTCGTTCCAAGAATGGGGGCCTAATTACCTTCTGAATTCCAAAAAATCAGACTGACTGTAGTATATTTTACATCCTGTGCTGCAGTTATTTTAAGATATGAGCAATTTCAATCTTTTTTAATAAAAGCTTTTCACATGGCACTTTAGGAAATCTGTATATAAGTGGGTTTACTGAATCACTTACTTTCTTGGCTTTTATTCAGAGGGATGCAAATCTTGTTAAGTGCCAGCTATATATAGATGTCATAAATGCACAGCCATAATTTAATTAGCTGTTGGGTTTTTGGTTTTGTTTTGTGTTCCTTTTTTTCCCATTTTGATTTTTCTTTTCAGAAACATCCTTAAAACAAATTTCTGTGCATGTTCTTTGCGGTAATTTTGAATGAGGTTAATTTACAATCCCCGTGCAAAGGTCTGCTTATATCAGTCTCCCAAAGTTTGGTCCATTTGAATTATTGTTCTCTATTTAACAAAAACAAAACAACAACAAAAAACCACCAAAATAACTAACAAACAAAAAACCCAACCAACAAAAGCAAAACAAAGACAAACTTTTAAAAAATCACATCCTTATCTTCTTGTTGTTTTCATTCATGAAGGGATTGAGAAATGATTAGCGCAGTCCAATGGTAGTGACAGAGACAATAAGAAAAAAAAAGTCATCATAAATTATTGAATATTGTGACAAGTTTCATTGCTTGCAGTGCTTCAAAAACAATCACTGTTTCAAGGGTCTGGTCCTGGTCCCATTTAAGCTGATGGAAATTCTTTAATTAATTACAAGAAACCCAGTACACGTTAAAAGGGAATTGGTAGCTGGAATGCTGCTTTATAGTCTGCCTGAGCAGAGATGAAACCTGTTGTCTACAGAAGAAAGTTATCTTAATTTACTTACTAAGTGTTTACTTAGTGTTTTGCTTGGTGTTTCCTTGTGTTAGTCTTCACATGCCTGTGTCACAGTGGGAGGTATACTCGCAGGATTCCCATATGGAGAGAAATCTCTTACCTGTTTACCTCTGAGCTGTTGGTGACAATTAAACCTTGGATTACCAGACTCTGCGGGCTTGTCTAAATTAACAATTTCAGTCATAGTACCTAAGATGCATGTTTTCTGAATACTTTAGCTTTAATTCTCAAGTATTCAATGCACCTCTAAAAGTATAGCTGTCAAGTATCTTCTGTTATAGTGATAAAGGGTAAAAGTGGTTTTAAGATCACAAAAGGCAATGCAAAACACACAGCACTTTCTCATTGTGACCTTAATTGTCTGCTAGGTACCCGCCCAGCCGCATTCTGACTTCCACCCTGTGGAGAAGCAGGAGAACTAAAATGGGGAGGGGGAAACAAACTTGAGGATAAAGACAAAGACAAGGACGTCACTTACTTGAGGGGTGCAGTGGGTTGAGGAATGGGAAGCTCTGGTCAGCATATACTGCCTCCTCTCTGCTGCCTGTCCTCTCCTGCCATTCCCCTGGTCCAGCATGGGCTCTCCACAGACTGCAGCTCCCCCAGGAGGGGAATTTCTGTGAGAAGTACACCTGGAACCCCTCCTGCTTTGCCTTCTGCTCTCCCCTCTGGGCTTGTAGGGCCGACCTTCACTGGTGGGTACAGTTCTGCCCTTCCTCAGCTGGGCTCCTGTGCACAGGAGACTGTGGTGGTGTTCCTTCTGGTAGTTCTCAACTCTTATTTTCATCTTTCCATCCTGTTTCCCTTCTCTCACTGTCACTGATCTGGCCCTGTCACATTACTGGCATTGCCTTTCCAAGCAACTTTTGGAAACATTTGGTTAATTCTAGTTCAGAAGCTCTTTCCTTCCCCTTGGTATCTTTAATATGGCTTTCCAAGAACAGTTTCTGGTACACGTTTTCCCCTGAAATATCTAAACTAGCAGCGGATTTTCCAATCTTTATAAATTTTGCAATTTTTTCCTCACTGAGGTTTGTCTACTGCAGGCTGTTGCCTTACAGGACTATTCTGTCATTGGACTTTTGAGAGTGATGAGGGAAATATGCTTGGCTGCTTAGCAGCAGCATTGCCATCCCTTGTAGGCCTGCCATGGTCTGGTGATGTCTCTTGTGCTGCTTTGCTTGTTTTGGCCTAGTTCCCTAAGTTCACAGAGACTGAACTGCTACGTATGCTGTAGCGAGATGGAGGAGCACATCTGCCTTGGTAAACCGTGAAACTCTAAGTGTTATAGCTGATGTGTGTGAAAGCTGACATGCTGAAATGTCAATTTTTATAGGCATTTGTGTGCTGCAAATGGTTCAGACGTTTTGAGTAGTTGTGACAATTACCGTGAGGAAAAAAGGTAAAGTTGGAGAGACAGCCCTACAGGCAGAGTTTGATTTTGGGGAGGCCTGTTCCTAGAGGCAGCATACCCTGGGCACCAGCATCTCGGCCTGAGGATTTTGGTGTTTGTTGGTGGAAATCTGCTGCTTCCTAAACTGGGGCATGGGAGTAATGTTTTACGTATGGGATTGAGCACAGTGCTAAGAAGCCATAAAAACATTAAGTATGTATTAAAACATCTCTTTTGGTGTGGAGGCAGGCTAGCAGTGATAAGGATATGGATTTACAATTAAGTGGTGCTTGTTGTGGTGAAGGAAATCTTACATATTGCAGTATATTTTTATTAAATGTATCAAAAGTTTCTGTCCTTGTGGATGGCAGATCTTCTACACTGTAGGGTTTTGGGGCCAAAGAGTCTCTATTAATGATCTTACCTAAGGTGTAGTAAAGGACATGTATTGGTCCGAATGAGATTCATCCCAAGGGATTAGCAGAACGAGTTTCTGAGATATTTTTCATTAGATTACCTTATGTGCTACCTATAGAAGAACAGGAGATAAATAAGTGGATAAAGGGAAAACAGGAGGGCCAGCAAAACTTACTTGTTAACAAATATCATCAAGAGTTTTGAAAGGCCTTTAAAAGTATGCCTTCTGTTCTCAGCGGCAGAGAGAAGAAACCAAGTAGTTGTGATGTGGATGGAAAAAAATGTTATTGTTAAACTGACAAATTATTAGGTCACTTAACAAAGACAACAAAAAAAAAAAAAAAAAAAAGAAAAGAAATAGTGAAAGATCTTCATCCTACTACTAAGCTACAGTCAGAAGAACTTAAGTTACCCTAGAAATATGGTACTGCTTTTCCAGCTTTTATTAATATGCAGTGAAAAAGGGGTTAAACAATGGTTCCTATGACAAAATTTCTAAACGTTGTGATTGGTCTGTAACATAAATGTTGAAGTACCTCAATTGTCTTAAAAGAAGCACTTTAGCCATGATAACCTATCATCTTATTAACACCGGTGATTTCTCCTTTTTGTCATTCTTATGTTCCTCAGCAGAAACAACCAGGGAAGGCAGCTGAATCTTGGCTTCTCACAGAATAGGAGAGCCCGTACTGAGACCTTTGTTGAACTGCTTCTGGTATCCCAGCTCAGTCCTTCGAATGCAGGTAAGATGCCTCTGTATCAATGAGACAATTATGTGCAAAATAATTTAGGGGAATTTCTGAGCATTGTAACTTGGAACACAAAAGGAATCAAGAGGGTCAGGGAAAAAAATTAAAAAACCCAAACAAACAAAAAACATGAAGAAAAGAACTAAGCAACCCTTCAAAGCAAACAAAAGTTTATACATTGTAAAAATGAGGATACAAAAACTGTCAGATATTTATGTGCCTTCCAGGAGTATATAAAGCTACAATAAGAAGTTGGAAAAAAGAGCTTTGAAACCAATTACTGTCACTACATCAGTACTTTATTTAGAGGATAAGCCAACTTTTACTCTCTAAGATCAGGCAGATCGTTCTATGGCCAACTGCTGAGAAGATTTTTTTGTGCATCTCTTGCTGAATCAGCTGGGACTGCCCACTTTTAAGGAGAGGATTTCAGAGGATGTGATCCATTGGTTTCATCTAGCAGGGGAGTCCTTTTATCCATAATGCACAAACCAGTTGAAAGGAGTTTGTTTTGGGGAGCTCAGGTTGAAACAGGGACAAGGACTGGTATTGCAGAGGTATTATTCTATTGCATACAATTAGACTCTGGACTGAAAATGTATGCTAAGATGTTAAAAGCTTTGTTTGATATGAGATTTGCAGTCTTGGGGCTGGTTATTGTTGTGGATACGGGGTTTGTCGTTTTGGTGTGACTTTCCTGTTTCTTTGTGTTTTTTGCTGCTCTGGTTTTAAATCACGTGCTGTATGCTACTGGCTCACTGATACCTATAGCTTTTTCATTTTTTTCTTCTCTTTAATTTATAAAGGAAACTTTTTATTAGTAATTTGCTATGCCAACTGTAGAATTTTAATATGCCTTCAAGATAAGGCCATGACAAGGTCCAATGAAAATCAGATACAGATGTTTCCTAAATCCAGTCATTCATACCTTCTTGATTTCTAGTAATTACCTTATCCACAAGAAATACTCTATTCCTGTATTGTGCCCCTGAGTACACTCAGTGTTTCTAATAGCTTGCCTGCTGCTGAGACCTCTTAGATTTATTTTTTTTTATTATTTTCTTATTGTTAAAACATCTTTCTTTCATCTGAATAAACAATATGGGAGTTGCACTTTACTATGCATCATCAATATTCTCACTGGTTTAAGTCAGTTTTTGCTGTGTATATTCCTTGTTTCCCTTGATGTTTACCTACAGAAGTTTGAGATCAGGCATTCTCTTACACTCTGGAGTCTTGTTGGTCAGAAGCTGAGATGCCCAAAGGTGGCATTCTAGTTGTTCATAATTTTTCTCTGTCTTTCTCCTTCAGCTACTGGGAGATGTATATCTGTCTGTAACATTTAATCTCTGGGGGATTTTTGAGCAGTTATTCAAAGAATTAATATGATGTCAATAAATTACCCTGATCTCTGTCAGAGATTTGGTTTTTTGTTTTTTTTTTGTCATCTGTTTCTGAAAAGGTGGAATTTAATTTGTGTATTTTTTCTGTGTCACTTAAACCTCTTTTATAATTTTCAAGGTCATCTTGTCCTATTTCTGGCCCAAATACAGTAAAATACTTAAGCACATACTTCTCTTCAGATGACTAAGTACTATCATCTCTGACATTGTTTTGTTGGCTTCCTGTGGAAAAAGTATCTACTTCCTGTAGAAAATTTGATTTATTTGGCATATTCAGTGATATTTGGCCTTCCCCTGACAAACAGAGAGTTTCTATCATGTTTTACAGAATGCACAAAGTTAAATACCTTTTAATAAAAATTCATTTCCACATTTTCTGCTTTCTTTTCTCAGTGGAACAGATGAGTCAAATCATACAGAAAACAGACTGACAGTGTGATGGAGATCTCTGATTGTAGTAGTAACCTCCTGTCAAAGCAACCATTTGTTTCTTTTATACTATGTATTCCATACCTTTCTGCTAATTCAGTGTGATTTCTTACCCCCTCACCCACCCCCTTTTTGGTTCGTAATCGTTTCATCCCAAGGAAAGTGAGGCATAATGTGCAACTTCAGATGTGTGAGCTTCACCTAAGTTTTCCTGGGTTTGTCACAGCTTTACCTTGAGTTTACTCAGATGCCATGTGAGTCCTATGTAAGAATTTGAAAATGGAAGAAAAATTCCTGAATCTATTTATCACCCTTTCCCATATCTTTTAGGAGGTACTGGTTGCTGCTTTCCATACTGTAGGGGTGGGAAAACTGTTCCTATGCTTTGTCCTCTATGGATTCTTCATTTCAAAGATGATTTAAAAAAAAAAACCAACAGAAGCAAACAAACAAACCCCAACCCAAGTGTTGTATAATTAATTAAATAGCCTAACAGCCTCTGCATTACTTAAATAGTTGTTTTTTTCAGTTCCAAGATGTTTAGCAATGTATCCTTCTATCCTATATTTCTAAAATGGTAAAGCATTAAACAAACCCATTCTCAGTGAAAGTGGATAACAAAATGCCATTTGCACTTATAGCATAACTGTTTTTAGGATTTCCTTTTAGGCTCTAGGCTTTAATTTACCTTTACCAGCTGGTGAAAGAAACAGTATTAGCTATGTTTTCCAGACAGCATGTGCCTTTTCAGGCCTTGGCTTAACGCTGTCAAATGTAACGCTGTCAATGGGATATCCTATGGATGTATAAGTTCAGATATCTGCAGTTCTCTGTGTAAATGTGTTTAGTTTTGATGTTCAGCTCTGGTGTTGCTGCAGCTAGCTTTTTCAAAGCACAGAATGTGCAGGAGAAGAAACTGGGCCCAGAAGGGGAAGAGAAAAATGCATCAGATATTTTTTTTTTTTCCTTTATATTATACTAGTTTGAATACCAGTGTTACTTCAATGAAGTAATCTGAAGTTTGAAAGCTTCATTGCAAGGAAAAAGTGTTTGGATACTACAGCGTTGTGTGTCCTGATGACATGATTTCTTCCAATTCCTAACAAGCAGTGACTTGTTTATAACATGTAATGTGCCTTTAAAACACTTTTTAAAATGGATACTTGGGATATTGGCTGCGTTTTTGAACCTCTCGGAATGTTTACCATCACTCTACAGCACACACAGGTCCTGTCATGTCACTTAAACGCTCGTTGGAGGTTCTAGTTGTAGATCACAAATGAATATTGATTAGTGTACGCTTCCAGAATTTAGGACACTGCAAGAATGTTGTGTCACTTGGAGTGACAAAGAGTGCCAACTGCATTTATTTTCTGTGAGCCCTCCTTGACAGCCTGTGAGTAATGCCCTGTTGTACATTCTGCATTTTGTGTCCCAGAGTCCGCATTCTCTGTTCATTGTTCCAAGTCATGAAATCTGGACATGATACGGGCAAAATAAATTTTGCTTACTTTTATTAGCCCTTGGTGTTTCTCAGCTAAAGAACAAGTTAATTTAGATGAAACACGCAACTGAAAAGAAAATTGTGCTGCCTTGCCTGCAACACAATTCAGGCTTTGTTTCTGATCCAGGATAAAGGTGAGCCTTTACCAGCTTTGAATGAACATAACTGCAAAGCTTAGCATAAACCCTAAATATAGCTCTGATAAGGTACCATCTGGGCTTCAGTAGACACAAGGGTAAGCAGCATAAATTTGTGTTTGAAATTTCTGAAGTTATTTCCTTCATCCTCTTGTTAAATGACTTGGCAGTGGATGATCCTTCAATTTAAATGATAGCACAAAAGGTCCTACAGCTACAAAACAAACTATTTTGGCTTGCTTCTTGGGTGGCTTCTTATTGTTTTACAAGACAATGGGAATTGTCATAGTGTTTTGGATTATTTTAATAAATTTATTGAATATTTATTGTCAGCATTACTGACAGTTATTGTCAGTTTTGAAGCTTGATACTACTTACACTTTAAAGAAATACTCTGGTCTGTTTCCAGTTTTCCATGACTTTTCCTAACGGCTTACTTTCAAAATCATTGCAACTTCTATTTGTCAACTGAGTAAACAATCTGGAAGTCATTGATAGACAATAAAAATGGCACCCTACAATGATATTGAAAAAAAAAAAAAGGAAAAAAAGGCGACAGACACTATTATCTTGTCTACAGTTGACATACTTTCCTAAAATTTCCCACAATTACTGGCTCAGCTTCAGCTCTACTGGTGGCAGAAAATGTAGAAGTGTCAGTAGACACAGGCACTGATGGGAATGAGTGTTTCGGATCATCCCTCGTTATTTATCGCCATTTAGTACTGAAGTAGGCACCTGGCTAGCTTTAGAGACCCAGACTGTCCCTGCTACAGTGGGTTAAAAGATGAGAGTTAAAATTCTTGTGAGTTGTCAATGTGAAAATGTCATTTTGGTTAATAGAAACACAGAGGCAAACTAATACATCTCCCAGGATGTTCAAACACTAGCTTATGCTTTTTACAACAGCTTCCACAAGGAGGTTGCACTTTCTTTACCACTGCCAGGTTGAGTAACTTCTTAGGTTTGATTCTACTCACTACCATAATACAAGTACCTTGCAAATAGAAATTGTGGGGGAAAATGAAAAATGAATGCTTGTCTTCCAAGACTTTGCATAGTATGTAGCTTTTGTTTCCTACTGGCAGATGTAGCAGGAACCTGTCCTTCCTGTATTTGCTTGTCCGTTAGCAGAGGGCTTGGGAAAATAAGATGGAAGTAGGTTTTATCTTCCTTGTGAACTTTTGGTGATCTTTGAGGTCTCTTCCAACCTTATTGATTCTATGATTTGTCTTATACAAATACATCACTTTGTGGGCTGCCATATTGTACTCTTTCATAGGACAAGTTCACCCATAAGCAGAGGTGGCTAGATTGAGTAGGCACATAACAGGTAAAGATTGGTGCAAGAATTTTGTGGAACCAACCATGATATGTTTACAAGAGCACAGAATCTGCTGTTTCTGGAGAACTGAACATCTTTTGACTGATCTGAGATCGAGCTTTGTTTTTGACCAAAGGAAGATATTCCAGTATATTTGTTCAAACAAGCCTTTGCTTTAGAGGAAGGTGTTTCTTGCTCTTTCAGAACAAGCACATGTAGCAACATAAATATGTTTTACCCTTTGCAGCTTCTTCCTATGGGGGAAAAGGCACTAATTTTTCTCTGTTTTAAGGAATAAATGAATTTTCAATAAATATACAAAGACAGTAATTGGTGGACATGTTGAAGTACTGTTTTGCCTATAAGCTTATCTGGTAACAAACTGGAGTGGCATGCTGAATGAGGTTAATGTGGTATGAAATATTAGCCTGGAGCATCTTTACTGATGTTAAGTTACATTTAGTTCTTGATAACTCTTGGATTGTTTCTTCTTTGCACCAAACACAGCATTGCTGGGAATTTACCATGTTGTGTAATGGGATTAACATTTATTTATGGATTTCATTCATCGGCACTGAAGTAATTTCCTAAAGGCATTTTTTGAATGCTTTATTGTTATTGTATCTACTTTCCATTGTATCATCATGTTATTTTTGGTTGGGAGGTGGCAAGCATGCAGGCATTTAAATAAAAAAAAAAAAAGGCAGGAACTTGAAGCCCAACTTTAATTTGTCATTTTTGTGCACTGTCAGACTGCTTTAGCTATTAATATTTCTTGGTATCAATTATAATTGATAGTGTTTTTATTTAATTTCCAATTCTTTGATAGTAAGTTTAGGGGAAAAAAAAAAAAAAAAGGACCTTATTGAAAGTAGGACAATAATTGGGAAGTTCAAAGGATCTCTCTAGAAGTGACATCTAGAAACTGTGAACTGGTAGATCTTACAGAAATGTAGTTACCCTCTTATGCGAATGTCCTTTAGTGATCTTTCAAAGTCAGGCAAGTTCCCTACTGTCTATTTGTAAGAAATATTCTCCTCTTTTGTTTTCTTCTGTGCCACCCAGAACCAGAATCTATCTTGTGTAATTTAATTTTTTTTTGTAATGGCTCTGATTTTTTTCTAAATTTTTTTATTCTGAGATCACAGTTCCCTGGGACAACACCTATAGAGAGAGGAAACTTCTTTAGAAAGCACTTCGGTTTAATACTTCCATTTTGTACCTTATTTAGCATATTTCTAGCTACTGATTTTCTTTATGTCCTTCTAAGTAAAACTTCACATGATATACTGTGAGGAGTATTGATACATTTTTATTTTTTCTATTTATTTATTAAACTTACAGGGGTCATATCTGGTTTTGCTCAAAGATCACTGGGTAAAGTCTGTCATTAAAGATGCCAGAATCAGAACTGAGACCACTAGGTGAAAACCTATTTTGCTCCTTTTCAAATCCAGCTGGCTGAAGATGCATGGCACAGCTACCAAATCCTCTGATTCTTGTTCCCACTACAACAGGTCTCATGGCAGGAAAACAACTGTGCAGCTGCATGCCCTGTCTCGTCCACGTGACTAATATAAGAGGAGATGACAGAAATAAACCCTAGATCAATCAAATTACATTACATTACGAATTGCAAAGAAAATACTTAAGAGTTTAGTAATCCACTAATGGGGGTGTTTGACATTTCTTGGCTAGAAAGGAGACTCTTTTTTCTTTTTAGAGCTACAAGGAATGAGTATTAACTCTGCTTTAAGAGAGGTATAGCAAAAATCCTAATAGAAAACTGTTTGAGACAGAAGCAGGAAGCCAGGTATCATTATATTTGCATCTAGTGATGAAGCATTTGAAAGACAGGTCCAATTCTTTCCTAGGGTGAATTGCATTCGTGGTCACAAAAATATCTGGAAAAATACAATATGTCTGGAAACAGCCTAAATGGCCTTTTTAGAAGGCTTTTCTCTATAATATAGTTTAATGTTTCTCTTTGTATGTTGTTTTGTTTGTTTTTTACCAAAGCAGAATGTGGGCTGGAAGAGGAGCTAAAAGAGAGTATTTAAAAGAACTATGGTCTATTTGTGTATAGCATTGATGATCAGACAAAAGGAAAGGTATTGAATGGAAAAATGAAGTCGTCTGTGATTGCAGGCAGTTTATAATGGGAAAGGCTGTAGACAGGTGAAAGAGACATAATTCTGAAGATCTCCATTGTGGTTTTTACCTTGAATGATTTACATTTTTTGAGGTGGACTATAAGTAAATAAACTTGGAAGCATTTTTTTTCACCTAGGAAATTCTGATTTGCAATTCATGAATCAGTTGTCTTGCTTTCCTTAGGGAAAACATGACTGAAATGTTTAAACATTATAATGGAAGGTTTGACTTAGCTTTACTACAGAAGTCAACTCAAACCAAAATGTTATTTGGGTCAGAAAGAGTAGAACATTCATGTATTATTATACATGATGAGAAAAGTGGTAAGAGTTTGGATGTTGCAGCAACACTGTGACCTGTCCAATAATTAGTAAGTCAAATAATTCCAAATACACCTTTGAAAGAGGATACCAACTTTTGCAGATGTTTGTATATTGAACATGTCATTGAGTATGGGCTCACAGTCTCCTCACTTTCTTGATGGATTGTCTTAAACGTATTTATTTTTGACCTGATTCTCTGTGGTGGAAAGAAGTAGGTCTGTGTTCCCATCTTCCTACACTGGAGCTTCAATTCCCAGCTCACCATTTAGAGGCTTCTTTCAAAACCATTGTTCTGAGTTGAAGTGTAACTTTCCTTTTTATATTGATATGCACCCTTGTCCACTGATGCCTTGGGTTAGATAACTGGAATTTTAAATAAGTGTGCTGAATGATGCAGGTTCAGCAATGTTCAATTTCTGTTTCTTAGCAATGTAAAGTGAGTAGAAGAGGCTTTGGTTTAAAATTTCAAGTTATATCTGCTGCAAACAAGGTCAGGGCTATTGTTAGAAGTGTCTGCCTCTTGTTTTATTTGTACCTCTGCAAGTTCAAAAAAGAACAAAAAAAATGTGACATATAAGTGTATGGAAGTGTGTTCAGTTGAGAAAATATTCTTCCTTAGCAACAGTACATTCAGATGGCCATACCACCTTTTGTAGGCAGTTCAGGGCACAGAGCAAGTTCAACATCAGAGACAAGCTGAGGGTTTCAGTTAGTGAAATACCTTGTTTTCAAAATATTCCCTCACGTAGGTAGATAGGAAATGTTTTGGAAACACGATAGTGTGAAAGAATAGCCATGGACCACATGCTGCAGTAAGGTGAACACTGGTATCAAATGGTCTCTCCAGCCTGAGTGGACAATTTATTTGTTAGCAGTACTGTTGAAATGTCTTTGCTTAATTGCCTTGCCACTATTAAATAGTAGTGTCAGACATTTATGGCTCCACTCCACATCTTACAGGGGCTAAAAATACCTGTTTGTTTTGCATTGAATGCCCCTTTTGTTGCATTCATTTTGCTGTTACTGTTCTTACTTTCTTTGCAAATGAGCATAGTTCAGGATGAACTCTATTGCTACTTGAGATGGAGACAGAAACCACAGCACCATCTTCACTGTAAGCAAGACTCTTTGCATCTATCAAGTGTCTGAATAGACAAAAGAGCTTTGATCACTTTCAGTCTCTTTTAACAAGGGACTTGTTTTAATTATAGAATGCTTGAGCTATTACTAAACATTTGCCTGGCACAGTTGGCATATGACATCATTTTACAAAAGCCTTAGGCTGCTGCTCTTAGAATGAAAGAAGGAGCATTATTTTTCCACCGTCTGAAGAAGGTATCTTTAAATTAGAGCCAACAAAAATAAGATGATAATCCAGAACCATTCCCAAGTAGTGACCGCAAAGCAGCAGCCACCTAACGAAGACTTATTCATATTCGCCACAGCAGTATTTCCGGTGACCTCACAACAATACCGAAAAGTTTCCCATTCCCTCATGCAGGAAAAAATAGGATAGGATTTCTGGTAATTCCCCCTGACATTAGTTTTCATTTTATAAAAATGTATTGTTCTCTATAAAAAAGAACAACTGGGAAATGTTTTTCCTTCCTTGCGTGTGTTGTACACAATGCGTATTATCAATGAAATGTGACAGGTGGTCAGTATGATGTGAGATGAAACTGTCATATGTGTCAGCTAATGAAAATAGCAAAGAATATTTGTGTGTGATTGCATTGCAGTATGCACAGTTTATACATAAACAGACTAGCAACATTTAGTGTCACTGATATCTATCAGCATTTTCTATATTTCTTGGACATATGAAGATATGATGAAATAGGTCTTCTTAATCACACCTTAGTGATTCTTTGACAGAGCAGACTGTGGCGACTATTCTCAAGGTCACATATGTAAACAGAGTGAATTCTATCCCTATACTAGCATTTGGGCTTGTTTGTCATTATCTCAATTTAGCTTTATAACTTAAGTCGTGATCTTTTTTCTTCCTGTAATGAGATGTAAACCATTCATTTATTTCACACAGCACAGTGTGTTTAAAACTTAGCATAATGTAGCTACAATATTATGACAGTGGCTGTCTGAAGTGAAAGTTTTTATAAAACTTTGCAAGTTCATTGAATGATTTCTCAGAAATAGACTGCTGAAATAAAATTTCATAGCTTGGTATTTGTCCAGTTTCAGCCTTTTCCTGTATGTCTGGGTAGTGACTTTGGGTTTGGATGTTTCAGCATCATCTGAAGAGTGCTGCTTACAGTTAAAACAAACAGATAAATCCCTCACTGAATCTTGATGTTTCTCAGTTCTGATTTGATTGACTACAGAATTGTAGGATCAGACAGGAAGAATTGGTAATCTAGTTATTGTATTTTTTTTAAACACTATGACTATTTCAGTTATATTTCTGTATAAATTAAAATGTCTTACTTCCCCAATTACACACTTAAAGGAATTTATTTAGGATTACTTAGTATTTTCAGCAGTATAAATCCTATTCTGTAATGTTTGGTATTGCATATGTGTAGCATGACCTGGCAGTTCTTTGGTGATCTGTAGGAAAAGCTTATCCTTTTGCTGACTCCAGTGTAAGCAGGGCCATATTGGCAATGTAGGGGAAATCCAATGAAGATTAGTATGCTCAGGGTATATTTATGTGAGTTTTCTTTAGAAAGCTTCTCAGTTTGCCATCTGGTGATTCTTCCCATGCTAAACCTCAGAAATTACTTAGCTGGTATTATTAAATATTAGACATAAGAACTCTCATTTTCTCAGAACCATTAGCAAAAAGATCTGACCTGAATAAATTTCCAAAATCTTGGTATATCAAAGTATTTAACTTTCTATTCTGAGGGCATTTGAGCCAACCTTTAGCATATACGACTTTTTTTACCGATGCCTTTTTTATTAGTCTTTTGTATGACATTGATTTTAATGTACATAATTTGAAAAGCGACAACCGTTTGCCTACACTAAACACAAGATGGAAGTTATAACTTATAATTTAATAAATCAGTGCATAGCTTTTGTATGACCACCCCAGGCATTAGAGCTGGCATCAAGAGTGCAAAACCTTATTAAATAGGATGAGTGGGAATGCTATTCAATACCATTTTACATTTGGCAGGTTTAGCCTTCTGTTTTTACAAGGTTGAATAACATTTTGTTTTCTTAAGCTGTGGATTTGCATGGCTTCAGAAAGAGAACCTCATTTTCTATTTCAGAAAAATTATCTCTCTGCAGTGTCTACAGGGAGCATCTACATGACAAAATTAAACAGTGGAACTGTAGTCATCTTTATCACACTAATCCTTCCCCAGTGATTAGACTTTATTTATTCTAGGGTCTGAAGTCTTTCAGCATATTTAACGTGAGTAGATTCATATTATCTTTAATTATGCTATTTAAACCCTGTTCAATTTAATGCTCAGATACAGTCATGTTCTTCGGGAGCCATTTCTATATCCAGGGTGAGAAGTTCCTAGTATAACGTCATTGACAACCATAGTAGCTCTGATTTAGCTCTATTAGAGGGACATATTGAAAGCTCATTAGATTTCTCTGTTACATCCAGGGATGCCAGCCGTGCCAGTTGGTGAAAACTGCACGCTGTAACCAGCTGTGTTTTCAATTTAGGAAGGCCTTATCACAGGCATGAGACACAAATGTGAAGCCTGACTGTTTATGTTCCCATCACAGCTCTGAGTAGGTTGTATAAGGTTCACATGATGATGTTTTGGGAGGGCTACCTGTATTTTAGGACCACCCCCACCTTGTAATCTAAGGTGTTGATAGGTCTTTATTCCTCCAGCAAATCTGTCATAGTGCTGAAGCCCAGCTGCCGGTGCTGTGTTTTTCACATAGATAGCAGCCTTTTAAAATATTTTTAGAAAATACAATAATTCATGGTTCAGTTGTGTGCTCTTAGTAGCATTATTAGTGCACAAGTGGCATTAGTAAGCATGGAATCTTTGATTATGTAGATCTAAAATAAGCTTTGTACCCGATATAACTTTATTCTGCTGATTCTGAAATGGCACAGGATCTGTACAAGCATTTGTCCTGAGTTAACCACTTCTTTCATTTCCCTTAGTGCAGCAGTGCAGGCCTAGAGGGGAATAAGAAGGAAACAAAATTGTTTGGTGACTCTTTAGGGTAGGTTTGCAGAGGTTTTGGGCTAATCCAAATAGACACTAATTGGCCTGCAATCTTCAGCTGCCTTCTCTTCATGCAGTTTTACAAGCAATGTACCTGGGGGGGGAGGTAGGATGGGGAAGGAGAGGTGGAGAGAAGAGAGAGGACAAACTAAAAGAAAACCTACAGACCACACTTCTGTTTTCCTCTTGAGCTCCTTGCAGTTCCTTCAGGTTGGCAAAAGCCCTCTCTGTTCTCTCTCTTGCTGTAACTGCTCTTCCTCCTAGAGGATGCGGAGCTGGAATAGGCTTTGTTGCTTGTCACAAGCACCAGCCCTGGAATGCCTTTAAATGCTGGTAGGGCGTTTTCACAGGGGTAGCGTAAGGAAAAGGGGCAGCAAGACTGCCATTCTCTTTCAGTGCTTGTTAGAGACTCCAGTGTGCATCCCCTCACAAGGAAAGGGAACCAGCTAGAGACTTTGTGAAAAAGTGACAAAATGTTTGTGTATGAAACTGACTTAAAAAGGCTAATTTTTTTTCAAGGCTACTCTTGGTGGAAGCATACATTTCAGAAGATGCTGAGCTGGAAAATGTTCTTCCTCTCTGTGAGGGCATCTCAAGTTTTGTTCTGAGAGAAATAGCTAGTGGAATAGAAAGATAGATGGTGCAACACAAGAGGCAGTTGTCTAGATATAGGAAGTTCACATCTCTCCTGTGAGAATGTCATATGAGTCCTCGCATTGTTATATCCTTGACTTTCCTTGGGTGGAACTATAGCTCTTCCTAGAAAAAGCAGTTTCAGTGGGAACTTATGTCTGAGTCTTGCACAGGGCTTTGTCAAGTCATTCCTGATCTCCAGTACTCTTTAATGTTGATCTGAAATTGAACATGTGTGACAAGGTTGAAAAATATTTACCAGGGAATAACAAATCTGATGTAGCACTGGTGTAGGCTGGTATGCACACCAGCTGTAGTATGATGCCACTCAGAGACACATCATCTCGATTCTCCTTCCTGGTTAGCTCCTGTGCTGCAGTTTCTGCAGTGCAAATAGCTGCTTCTCAGCCTGTGACAATGCAGTTGTGGCTCATGTGCTTCATAGCGTGGTCTCTGCAAAATGCTACTTCATGCAGTGAAGATCTGCCCTTAACAGTCTTATCTGATGTATTATGCTTCCTTCCTTACAGGTCTTCCCCACCTCATGGAAATGCTTCTTTATGTGTAATTAGTCTTCAGCCTCCATCCTCAAGAAAATTGCATTTAGAGGATGACGATCTTCCTCTCTCTTTCTGAATTTACTGGCATACACACACACAAAACCAACCTGAAAATGTAATAAAAGCAGATCTTTTGTCTGTCAGATTGAAGAATGCAAATATGCGTTGAAACTTTTGCTTTTCTTTACAGCATTACTAAAAAATTGCCATCTTCATCCAGTATTAGACCACTGCTTTCTTTTTTTTTATTTAATCACTTTTGTTTCCTGGAGAGCCAAGATGTTCTCTGGTTCTTTATGTGGAATTATGGGGCTTTTTGCTAATAATTATGGAATTTTAGGGTTAAACGGGAGCACAGCAGATCACCTAGTTCATCACCCTGCCGCAAGGCAGCATGAGCTAATCCTGACAGATGTTTTCTAACCTGTTCCAAAACTTTACAGTTATTCTTTAATGCCTCCAGGCAATCTATTACAGAGCTTCACTACCCTTACTCTTGGATATTTTTTGCTAATGTTTAAAAAACCCTCTCCTTTGCCATTAAGCTCGTCACTTCTTGTCACTATGGATATGGGAAGCAGACTGCTACCTTGCCCTTTCCAGTAGTCTTGTCTTTTCTTTTAATTTTTTGCTTGAATCCTATCATGATTCTCCTGTTTTACTTTGCTTGATGGTGGAGCTCTGGTTCTTTCAGTCTTCCCTGGTGGCTAGTGATTTCTATAGACCATGCATGTTGCTATCCTGTATACCTGTAAAGTCTTTATAACAGTTCCTGCGCTTCCTTTTCCCTGCTTCTTGCAGAATATATTCTACCATTCAGTTTGATTGCATTCTTCTCTACTAAGAAATTAGTTCTTCTGAAGCTATTATTAATTTGTGGTCTACTATTGCCATGATAGACAAGACCAGAGTTAGCGTCTGTGGACATAGTACTTTTTGTTGAGAGATTACAGCTGGAGGCAGTGAGGGATATCATGTATACTTAGTTGCCACTCTTTCTTCACCCAGGTCCTCCACCTAGGTCACATCATCACCATGGTAAACTATGGACGTGGGGATGTGTGGTTGGAAAGCTGTAATTTGGAGAGGGACCTAGGGGTACTGGTTAATAATGCAGCAGTGTGCCCAGGTGAGCAAGAAGCCAGTGGCATCCTGGCTTGTATTTGAAATACTATGGCAAACAGAAACAGGGAGGTGATCATCCCTCTGTACGCAGCACTGATGAGGCCAATACCTTGAGTATTGTATAGTGAGGATATTGAGGCACTAAAACATGTCCAGAGAAGGGCAATGAGGTTCATGAAGGGCCTGGAACACATGATTTATGAGGAGTGTCTGAGGGAGCTGAGGTGGTTCAGTCTGGAGAAGAGAAGGCAGTGAGGAGACCTTATTGCTTTCTACAACTACCTGAAAGGAGGTTGGAGTGATGAGGTAGCCAGGACTAGAGGAAATGGTTACAAGCTGCACCAGGGGAGGTTTAGGCTGGCTACTGGGAAATATTTCTTCACTGAAGGGGTTATCAAACCAGGGTTGTGGTGGAGTCACTGACCCTGGGGGTGTTTAAGCAGTATGTGGACCTGGTGCTTAGGGACATGGTTTATTGATGACCCTTCAGTTCTGTGTTAAGGGTTTGACTGGGTGATCTTTCAGGTCTTTTCCAACTAGATATATTCTGTGATTCAGCAGACCCTAACTATCTGAAGTTACCGAGAATGGCTGTATGCTTTAATAACCTGTGTTTATCAGTGATGTTTTCCACATGAAGGTTTCTATGAGACTTCTAGGATATGTTTCTCTAAGGCTTTAAAAAAATCAGTGCAAGAAGTGGGCACATTACAGGAGCTTATAAAGCTTATAAAAATTGGAAATCCACACTATTGGCTGTCTGCTGAATGGCAAGTGACACTTGACCATCATTGAGAAGAGCCAGGAAATGCTGGTCTGGAGGAACCCTTGGCTGCCAACCTCTGTGGAAACAATTTTATCCCAGCTTAAAATGGGGAGACTTGTAGCCATTGCATATGCATCCATGGAAGCTAGACATTTCCAGGTATCAGAAGCACTGTGAATGAATTGCAATCTTTGCTAAAATCTTTAATAAGCATTAACTCTTGTGTTAAATTTCCATGACTTTATCTCAAAAAATATGTCTCTTGGGGAAAATAGTGTTTTGGGTTTGATTCTTAAATTCAGACTGAAGAGTTCGGTTATTTGTGTTAGATTGTTATTAAGTCATCATGTCTTCAGGGTTACATGATTTAAAGCACTTTACTATAGCAAAACTTTTATTTGTACCAGCTTTGTCTTCCTTGGAAACAGAAACATTCAAGGTAGGAATCCAGGTTTCGAGCAAATGTTCCTCAATACAAAATAATTTTCTGCTCTTCCTCCTTTTTAAAACATGCTGGGATCTTTTTATCTTTCTTTGTTTGTTTTTCTGAGAATTCAAATATTGTCATATTCAGGTCTCTGCCACTGCCTCCATTTATTCCTTGAATGCTCTGGTTGAAGATGTATGCACCTTGTCTAAAAAGCCATCTGGGATGCCACAAATAGTGTCTGTTCTATTTATGACTAAAAAGTAATTACAATGGAATTTAAAGACTCAGTTTATAGATCTAAGACGAGGATCTTCTGTGTACACTAAAAAGATGAATCCTTTCCAGACCACTTCTTATTTGGCTGAAGATGAACTTGAGGAAGCATTTCGGAGTGTCAGCCAAGGCTGCTTTTAGAAAGACCTGGGTGGGATTCATACTGTTGATATCCAAATAAAAAGAGGCCCTGATTGTAATCTCTGCGTGGTTACTTTATTGTAGTTATGAAACCATGAATTAACTTTAAAGCTTTCAGGGATGAAAGGAGACATATAAGCAAGTGCCTGTTATCTTTTTTAGATTCATGGGAAAATATTTTAACCAGTGTCCTAGTGGCTTTCTCTTGTGGACTTGTCTTTTGTTTATTCTCTTTCTGTGTGGTATGTGTTTTAGTTTCTTTCCTATGAGAGCAAGAAACTGTGTTCATGACAGAAATATGTACGAGAACAGGAAAAGAATATGGGCACCAGTCTGGCGAGGAGAGGGGGCTAGTCTGTTGTACTGAAATGACAGTGTAGCAAGTATTCTCTGCTTAAGGTGAAGCTGAATACAGCTCCTGGTAAATGTCACTGAAACTTGGTGGAGTTTAGTCTTTGTCATCCGAAGAGTTGCTTTTAGATTTCAGTAAGGAGTAACAATATCAAGTGATAAAGAACGTTAGATTTATTCTTATAAAGATATAATCATTATGGGGAGTTTTAGAGTATCTCAAAAACTTTGAGAGATGAAATACTGTCCCCTCCTAACTTTCTTTAGATATTTCAATATCCCTTCTTCCCTTTCAGATATCAGATGGATGTCAGGGCACAATTTGTAGAAAGCCCACAATTTAAATGCAGATGATTTTAGTATTTAAGTCTGTTAAGGTAGCTTTATTTAGGAAATATATTGTCATCAAGAAAATGTGTGATGGCATTAAGTCTGTTAAGGTAGCTTTAAAATTGGAGAAAAGAATACATCTAAGGGTATGTGTGACCAAAAAAAAAAACCCAAAAAAAGAAAAAATAAGTTGCATTCTCTATACTCTCATACTGATTTAAGTGATCTTGAGTTAGAGGTCTCACTTTCAAACTAGGAAATATTTTGTCATCAAGAAAAAATGTATTTGACTGTGTGATGGCATTCCCAAGCAAAGAGTTATATTTTAGTACCTAAGGAATAAGATATGCTGATGTTCTCAAACATATTGTGACAATTTCTTTCTGGTTTGCTTCTTGTGGTAAACTCAAATGGGCTTCCAAGCCTAACTGGAAGGCAAAACTGGACCCATCTAGTGATAATGACATTAGTTAATGAGTCATGGCCAACAATGTACAGACAGCACAGAAAAGAGCAATGAGACCACTTTGAGTTAGCCACTGAGTGAACATACAGTAAAAAACAGCTTTGCTTCTGCTCACCATCATGGAAAAGCAGATGCTTTGAAGTCCATTCTGCATTCTTTTCATTATGAAATTATAATTCTTGAGCTGACCTGCATGGTAATGTTATTAAAATGTCTTCTGAAAATGAAATTCTTTACTTAATTTAGCTCTCTTCATGGATGGAGCATGAACAACATTTTCTTTCTTCCATTTGCTGTACCCTGTGTTGCATCTTTCTTTTTATTTCTACAATGTCATTTTACAGCTGTAATGAATGTATTAGGGTTCCTATATGTAGTTAAACTTGTGCTCTTAGCACAGTTAGAACCAAACAGGGGCAAATACAAAATTAAAATAAGGCTGGAGTGCCAGAAAGGTGAACTAAATGCAGTGATGCTGTTGTCCTTGGCAATCTCTTGAGCAGATACTGTCAATGTCACTTTAGGGGGAGAGCGGGCAGGGGATGAGCCAAAAAAGAGACCACCTACTGCATATTATTTTACACTGGGGTTATACAGTTATTCTAGTCCCTGTGCCAAAAGTGACAGACCTTGAATGTGTGTGTGGCTTCTTAGTGGTTAAGTCCAGCAGCAGTGCATGTTGGCAAGAGGAACTGACACCATCTTTATCGGAAAGCACACAATTGTTTGCATAGTTAGTCTGAGTCTAGCAAGTACTTGTGTTCATCCTGACCCTGTCTGCATTCCCAGCCTACACCATTTTGCCTTTTCTTCCCTTCTCAAAGAGGAATAGGAACAACCAAACTCCAGATATTTTTGTGAGCCTCCACAAATATTATTGCAACTGTGTTTGCAAGAGACCTGCTCTTTGGGTCAAAGGCTGCTAGTTAAGCAAATACAGTTATAACACTAAGACTGCCTATCAGTTATTGGAGCACTGTTCTGGTTTTTTTTCTTTCTTAGGGAGAGAGGAGATAACAGAGACACAACAAAATACTGTGGTCAGAGATTGAAATTTATTTCTGACTTCGTAGCATGTAAAAGTTGCTGAAATAAAGCACACTCGTGCATCTGTGCCATGTGAAACTTGTCCACATGTTAGTGGGAACTTAAGAGTTTTCAAATTTGCTATGCCTTTTCCTCCTCCTAAATCTATACGACAGGATCACCTCCAATACCCTGTTCTTTCAGTATGGGCAAAATGCCTAGTGAAATCAGCAAACTCATAAATTGGACTTTTAAAGTGTAACAAGATCTGGATATAGGAAGTACAACCATCATCCCTATTTGAGAGGAAAAAATTTGCCCTTAAAAGCTTTGCTGAGGCTAAATCATCATTTACTTAATTCAGCTGACATTATTTAATGTTGGCAGGAACATGTGTGTATGTACCACTGCCCTCCTAGTCAATGGAAGATGTCATAACCATTCAAGTGATTTATCAGCTTATAATTGTTATTCTCTGTAGTAGCTGGAGGCCAAGAGGAAGATAGTAGAGATCCTGCTTTAGCTCAAATTTTCCCTGTGGAAACATCGTGCAAAATGGTACTAAGAATAAAACCAATGCTTTACTATGGAAACCTAATAGGATTATCTCATCCAAAAGTCTGTATAATTTACTGGCCATAATTATAATGCTTTTCTCTGCAGCCTTTAACATAGAATCGCTCTTACTATGCGATGATTGAGAAAAACAAACTACAAAATTATTAGACAAAGGTATCATTTTCCTTTAAATTAAATAGCATTCTTCCAAGATGATCCAAATAAATAGCATCCAAAATTAGCATGGGCTTTAGGATGAGGTTTTACAAAGGCAATTGGGCTACCATAATCCATCCCTACCAAAGAAAAGATTAGGTGAAAAGAATAGAACTAATCTAAAGCAATCTCTGCTCAATCTACCAAACCATGTACACAAACCCCAGGATTAGTTGGGCTTACTCCCTGGCAGTTGTTTCTACTACATGCTTTTGTTTTTATTCCAAAGCTGCTGCAGAATGCTCAAAGATTTCACTAAATTAAATCTCTTAACTCCATGTGTAGTTCATTGCACTTAAAATATTTTCTTCCAGATACAAACAGTGTTCAGTGACCCAGGCCTACCTGAGTCTGCAGGTTGCCTGAATTGTATCTCAAAGCTGCTTCCTTTGTGACACTTTGGAAAAATTATGATGTGCATAATTTTCCCCATTATGAATTGTTTCCACAATTGTCCCTGGTTTGCATACTGCCCCAGGTTTTCAAATGATCTCTCATGATCAAAAGTGCCAAAAAGTGCATTTTCCCATCTGATCATACATAGGCTGACACCCTCTCAACATTTCCACATTCTTAAACCAAAAATCTGCGTTGTACACTTTCTTTTGTGCATTTTCTTTACTAGAAATGGATGTGAAACATTAATGTTAACAGAGCTGCCCTTACAAAATAAAAAAGATGCCAAACTTCCAGGCAGTACTATTTTTGGGGTTGCAATTACTTTTACAGAAAAATCTTACAGAATTCATTTTAGTTTGTTTGGAGGTTTTGTTGTTGGTTTGCTTGTTTGGTTTTTGTTTTGTTTTGTTTGTTTGTTTGTTTTAATAAAAAGTAAATCCTTCCATATTAAGAGTTGCTAGAAGGCTATTTGAAGGGTAAACATTCTAAAATAAATGAAAGTGTACAGACACAGGAGACAAATTACTTTAAAACAGTGGGTAGAAAGCTGAATTTCATAAGAAATTAAGAGAAAGGTAACCTAAATGTTCTAAATAAATGTGAGCATGCAAATGATTCCAGTAGTCAGAACAGTAAAGGTAAATTTTCATTTATGGCTCAGCACAGAATAATTTTTCTGTTGAGCAGAACATGCTGAACAATTGCCTCTGTCTGGCACTCAGCCATACAAGGATATGGATGTGCTTGCCTATAATAACCAGGAACTGTAAGTACTGAGCCTTTTTTACTATTCAATGCACTTTCTATAAGGTGTATGTGCAACTTTTGCACAGTTAGGCAATCTGTGCTTTTAACAAAATTAGCACATTAATTTCCAAAACACAATTTTGAAATATGGGCAATTCCAATCTTCTCAAGTCTCTGATGGGAGCTCTGTGGTTGAGAGTTTAATATGTGTTCCCAGGTCACTTCATTACACAGTGAAACTGATAGTCTACTTAAAATCGCTGTACTTGACCAGGAAACAGAAGGGTCAAGAATAGCTCTGAGTCAGTTTGGACCTCTCTGAAGTCTGGGACTATCTTCTGATGTACCTCAAGTCTCACATGAAAGCAGAGCAGCCTCAGGACATCACTAGCCATAGCTGTGAATAAAGTGGAGTGTATCAGTGGTAAACAAATTTCATTACATATTCCATGTGTGGAACTTTGTACAAGGGATCTAGAGTTATCACTATTGGTGTTATGATTTTTTGTGGGGCAGATCTTGAGAAATTCTTTTTTGGGCCTTTTCAGTTGTCCTTCTCATGAGATATTCAAAGCACAGGTATGTAGGCCCAGTACTTACTGCAACCATTATACATACTTCCATGCATAAAACAGGAGATTCTTCTGACAAAGTAAGTCTAGATTGAAATTTAATTTATTTCCGAACACCTGTGCATAGACTATATTTAACTCATGTATCTATTTTTGCTGTATGGATTTTTATAGTCTGTTGCATCACTTTCCTTTAAATGGCAGTACATAAATTTCAGTAGGAGAGGCCATGAAATTCACATAAATGGCAGAGAGTTAAGAAACTAAGGCAGTCAAAACATGGAGGAAGATGTAAAGACATGTTGCAGTCTGATGAAGATTACCAGATCACCACAGAAAAGCCTCAAAGCATCCTTCAAACCTCAGGAAAAAAATGCATTAAGAAGTTACCATGGGAACAGCCAATTTAATGAACCAATAAAAAGAGACAGCTATCTACACCTCAACCAAATTATACAAACAAACAATAAAACCAGAACTGTAAATCAGCTGAACTCTATCACTAAGCAGGAAGTGGAAAATCTAAAACACAGGAATAAAGAGGGAGGAAACCCAACAATTCAGTGCTAGCTAAGACACAATAGGAAATACAGATGCTGTAGAGAACACAAAAGTGAACATCACCACAAGGCAAAATATAGAAGTACATGTTTTTATCTAGATAGATATTAGCATGCCTTTTTTTGTTTTGTTTTGTTGGGTGATATCTATTTATTTCTTTACTGTATCATCAGTGATATATTTTTTTTCAGTGTCATACACAGGCAGCCTGCTTCACCCACTGTTCTGAAATCAGTGTGCTATGCTTTTGTCCAACATATTGATATCAATGAATTAATTAGACATCTATATTTTCGAACATAGGAGAGAGGATTTTGGTTAAAGAGATGTCAATCTATATCCTCTTAGACATTCAGGTCCATTTAGACTCAGACTTTTCTAGTATTTGTCTACCTGTTATTAATAGCAAGCAATGTGAAACTACAAAGTGGTGTTATTAGGTGACATTTTTTTAACAAAGCATAATTAAGTTGCAAAGAATTTAGTATCTATTGCTACTAGCAAGACCTGCTTTTTAAAGTGGGTAGAAAGAACAATTCATGAGGGGAAAGGCTATTAACCTGTAGCTGGAGTAAGTTTTAAAGAGCTTAGATGTCATAAAAAGACAAGTGAGATCAGGCCCCCTAAGATTAATTTGTAAGTTGTAAGTAGCTTGGAAATGTTCTGTCTTCCTCAACCAAATGGTTTAATTCATGCAAGATTTGTGAACATGATGTCAATAAAACTGCATATTGTAAACAAACAGAAAAAGAAAAAACTAAAACCAAACCAAAAACTTTGCATACTTTAGTGTGTTGGAAGCATCCTTCTTTCTATTTTACTTTTGATATAAAATGTAATTTCTCAAATTACTGGAGTCCATTAAAGAAGAACAAGGCTGTGTGGTCCAAAATCTCAAAGGGATTCTGTTTTATATTTGGGAAGCAGTTTGTTCATGTTCTCACAGACAAATATTTGTTACTTAGCCATTAAATCAAAGATGAGCCTGTGCTGCCAAAGAGATTTGACTTCAAACTAATAGAGAATTTTAGGTTTTCCCTTCCAGAGTTTTGATTTGTGTGTATCTCTTACTTAATGTGAGGCTTTTAAACTTCCAGTCACTTTACCAGCATTAGTTAACAGATGAAAGTGTGTGAATGTTGAAGGGGGGAATGGTGCATTTTTGTTTGAAAGTTTCTATTAATTTTCTTTGGCCAGGCTTTGAGTTTGCCTCTTTCCACTTTTTGGCGAGGTCATGGTTCTCCCAAATATTTGAACAAGCAGTTGAATTTGCATATGAGAAAACTTATAATGGAAGTGGGTATTTTCACATTCTTTTGACTCGGCGCTGACAAGTAACTAACACAACACACATTGTGCATTTGTACACTGTACTACACTTTGGTAGAAGAGAACTGTCTGCACTTAAAAGTTGCAAACACCTCGGTTAAGTGAACTTGAGAAACTGAACTTGCTTCTGATCATTGTTCTTGCAGAAGGAGGAAATATGTAACACATTCTTCAAATAATTAATAATAATTTTTTATTCCCATGATCTCTGGTTTGAAAGTGGGAAACCAAGCAATGAAGATGGAAACCAAAATCCTTCACTTCTTGGAAGGCAACACCAATCTAAAATCTACCCAGTCACATCAAGTCAGAGGAGTTATTTGCTTCAGATACCAATTAGCATCTGTGCCACAGTTGAGAATACATCTCAAATTTTCTTGGGGTCCCATTCTATGACAACATTCAGGGTTATTCCAAACACATCAGGGCCTCCCAGAATAGACATGGAATATGGGAATTTGTGCACAAACTGAGATTTAGCAGCAAACTGAGTAAGTTATAACAATGCCATAACATTAGCATCTTGAAACAAATTAATCATGTTTCTGTTGTAGAGATATTACTACTGATGTTAATCATAAGAAAGAGAGCTGAGAAATCCTCCCCACATACTTTCCACCCCACCTCCTTGGACTTTTTGAGAATTCTAGCAGACATAACATGTATTTCAAGTGTCTTCCTCACGGTTCCTTGTTTTTGTTGTGTGCTCACTCTCTCTCCTGCTGATGTGCTGCCTTGGTCTGCCTACACAGAGATCCCAATTTTTGACAGGCTGAGGTTGGTTGTATGACTAGATTGCATGTGAGTTAGGGAAGGTCACAGACAAAGTGACAAAGCATTTCCAGTCATTTCTTTGTAAAGTACCTAAACCAGGCAATTTTTATCACTGTTAACTATATCTCCTTGAGTGATAAAGGACAATTTTCCTCAGGAAAGCCCAAAGTATTTGTCCTTAAGACAGCTGTTTATCCATCAAACATGCACGATGCTTGTGTACTTAGTTTATTAGTTGTCATTTTACTTTGTTTGCCTTCAGCTGCAAATCTTACTTCCTATGCTCCTATTTCATCCCTTTAACACCTGTAACCTACATACAGTACCATGGTGATCCCAGGAGAAGCTTTCTCCAAAATCTAGTTAAATGAGAGTTGTCTGTAACTGTAGAAGAATTTTTCTTGTGGATAAAGATGCATCAACATATGCTGTGACGCTACTTCTCTCTGCAAAGTAAGTACTTTTTGCCAGTGTATTACCAGTATTTTAGTTGAAAAATATGGCATAAACAATAGAAGAAAGTAAATGAGTGATCAGTGAATATGTTTGTTTCACTGCACACTGTGTGGTTGATAAGGAATAACTGGGAAGATGGGGGCCAGGTTTGTGTAATAAAGTCTGATTGGACTCCAGAAATATTTTTTTTTTTTTCCCCATGAAAACATACAGACATTGGAATAACTTTCCAAGAGAAGTAGTGGATTCCTCTACATCGGTCAGTTTTAAGACTCAGCATGACAGGATTTTCAGCTGTCTCATTTATACTATACTATTACCTGAAAGTTGGGCCCAGATGACCATTGGGGTCCCTTTCAACCTGGCATTCTGTGACTGTGTGAAGTTCTTTATCCATTAGAGATGTTGTTCCCTGTGTTGAGTCTTTGTCAGTAGGACATTGTGAAACTCAGAAGTTTTTCTGGTCTCTCTCATTCATGTGTTCTGGCTCTTACTGAAAAGCTTACATGTTTTAAAAACACACACTGCACTATAAAATCTCCACAATTAATGCAATTATTTGGATAATCTTTATTTTTTGGTGAAAAATACCCCCGAACAACACAAACCAAACACCCTGGATTAATTCCTTTTATTTGTTTACAAGCATATGATTGTGAAACTTCAGTAATAAACTTTTATTAACAATAATAGATGACAGCTGTGGGTAATATGGACATAAAGCCTGTTCAAAGATTCATTCCAGGTTGCATGTAATGTTTAAAGCTGTAAAGTATAATGACCTTTCAAAGATCAAAGTCCCTTCCGTTTTTTTTTGCCCTGAAAGAGAAGCTTGAGTTTGTATGTGAACTGGACACATTGAGTGAAGCTTCAGTTTCTACCACTAGCTAATTAACAAAGAAATTGAGAATGACAGTGCCATGGAGGAGGGAATAAGAAGGACAAGCCAGGTGGATGGACAGGTGACAACAGGGACTTTTCCTCATGCACCACCCAGTAGTGCATCCTGCCCCTTCCACAAGACTGTGTAATGAACCTGGCATAGTCTGTGCATTGTGGTGTTGCGTGGCTGGCACAGAGGAAGACTTTGCTATTAGTCAGCTTGCTGTGCTTTGTCACTCAGAACATTGCATTCTCTCATGCCTGTGCAGAAGCATGCCTAACGTGACAGCTTTGATGCTCTTAGTCCTGCATAATTTTTTCTTCTAGGCTAACTCCATTCAGATGGTGTAAGCCTGCCAAAGGACAGCCTCATCTGGCTACACAATCCTGTATCTCCATCAGTTTTGTTACAGGCTTTGATAGTACTCCCTATCTATAAAGAATCTTTTATAAAACATGCATCAGAAGCATCTCTTCTTTCAAAGACTTTGTGTCTGCTTTCCTTTCCTGGTGGTTGTTCAGTAAGTTATTGAAGAGCTGATTGGCCTATAACTGTCCTCAAAGCTGTCATGAAGTTCCTTAAGTATAAAGCAGCAAACTGATTTGTGAAGGAGAGAAGATGTTTGGAATGGGCTACCAGGGCACTGCCACAAATACTGTTTTTGACCTGGAGTCCAGTCTGAAAATGGTAGGCAGTCTTCATAAAACTCAAACATGCAGGTTGTCTTGTCCTCTCCTGTAACACAAAACAAATAAGCAGCATAGGTCATATTACAGAATGCTGCTTACCAGTACTTGCTATTGTAAAAATCAGACAGAATTCTTTTAGGCTGTTCTCTGGTGTGTGAAGAACCACAGACACTATTATGGATTGTTTTAACCATAAGGCTCCAAAACAGAGATAGTTGAATATAACCCATGACTGATGGAAGATCCTTTTTGTCAAGTTTTATCAACTTGTTGTGTAAGGTTTCTTCTGCTGCTGTTTTCTGTGTATGGTACAGCATCACTAATTTTGCCTGTAACTGAAAACTCATCCTAAGTGAAGATAGGTTTCTTGAGGAATGTATTGAAACCCCACAGTGTTGACAGCAGTACTGACATCGAGATGTTGAAGAGGCTAGTTCCAGTTCTGATTTGTACTTTCACAATCTCTAGTAAATATTTTTCCATCTATCTTAAGCAGCATTGGCCTTTCTTACCTTGTCCATAAACAGCCTTATTCTGAGCCAGTACAGGTAGATCATGATCAAAATTGCATGATATTTCACTACTTGTCTCTCATTCGGTGTTATTTCATAGAATCATAGAATGGTTCAGGCCAGAAGGGACCTCTAAAGGTCATCTATCTGACCTCCCCACAGTCAGCAGGGACTTCCCCAACTAGACCAGTTGCCTAGGGCTTCATCAAGCCTCATCTGGAATATCTCCAGGGACGAGGCCTCAACCACATTCCTGGACAACCTGTTCCAGTGTTCTGCTGTCATCATGATGAATGAAGAAGTTCTGATATCCAATCTAAATCTACCCTTCTCCAGTTTGAAGCCTTTGTTCCTCATCCTGTTACTGCAGGCCTTTGTAAACAGTCATTCTCCATCCTTCTTGTAGGCCCCCTTCAGGTACTGGAAGGCTGCTATTAGATCTCCCCAGAGGCTCCTCTTCTCCAGGCTCAACAAGCCCAACTCCCCCAGCCTGTCTTTGTAGCAGAGGGGCTCCAACACCCTGATCATTTCTGTGGCCCTCGTCCGGACCCTGTCCGTCAGGTCCATGTCCTTCCTATACTGAGGGCTCCAGACCTGTACACAGTATTCCAGGTGAGGTCTCACCAAAGAAGGGTAAAGTGGTAGAATCACCTCTCTGGAGCTGCTACCCATGCATCTTTTGATCCAGCCCAGGATACCATTGGCCTTCTGGGCTACAAGCACACACTGCCTGCTCATGTCCAGCTTCTCATCCATCCACACCCCCCAGTCCTTTTCCACAGGACTGCTTTCTATCACCTCATCCCCCAGTCTGTATTGATAGCGAGGATTGTTCTGGCCATCAATTTGGACATATTGGTGCATCTTTCTGTAAGCCAGCTTCCCAGCAGTTCATTCTCAGGTTATTTAATACAGTCAAAGTAATAAACAGCTAATTTCTGTTTGTGCTGAAGCTGAGTGCCTGTCTGATTGCCACCATTCCTGTCCTGGTGCTGCTGTATATAATGAGTCACTAGATTGCTTACAAGTGCTGTGGACTCAGGGAGTTTGTACTTCTCTGCTTAGGCTGGATCATGAAGTGTGTCAGCAATGATATGTTAGTAGCCAGGTCTGAAGGCCTGCAGCTCAGAATGAGAGAAGGAGCTATTTTGGGTTGTATTACTCCATTGCAGACACAGAGGCTGTGCATAAGCACCTATATTAATAAGGTCTGAATTTTGGAAGACACCAGATATTGCAGTGATGAGTGCAGCACAAGTACCTAGATAAACTGTTTTCTGGGAGACTGCCAATGTAACATCAAATGAAATATGAAGTCAACACCTTGTGTTACATGGTGGCCATGACCATTTCACTCTGATGAGAAGAAATTGATAACACTGTCTGTTGGGTACTTAAAGTTTTACTATAGCCTAATGGAAAACCAAGTCACCATGACGATGGTGCCTGGCTACCAGAAACACAGAGATGGCATTTAATATAATGAGGTTAGGACAAGAGTCAATAACAAGTACAGGTTAATCAGTAAATAGAACGGCATGCATTTAAATCAACAAATATGTTTGTACAAAAGCATCTTCTTGTCAGCAGCAGTCCTTGCCAGTGGGGTGGGTCAGACTGAGAAAGCCTGGCAGTGCGTGTGTAAGCAAGCAGATAGGTACAGAAGCGAGGTTTCAGAATTACAGAAGTAATTAAGCTAACCAATATATCTTTGGTACAGGGATAAAATGACAATACCTCTGGGTTTGGTCATAATAATGTGCATATATATTTGTAGTTAATCTCTCTGCCTCCCTCTGTCTTTCCCTCTCTTTGGTAACATTGTCCAGATCTTCTCTCCTGCTGGTGGGGCCTCACATTAGGGTATCATGTTTTTTCCTATCTGGTTGCCTGCGGTTTGTCCATTCCTCTATCACTTGAGTGTTTCTATTTTGGTGCCAACTTATAATATCACAGACTTCAGATCAAGGGTTTCTAGAGAGAGATTGTACCATTGGCCGACTTCCTTCCTATTTGTGATCATAAACCCACCTCTTTTGTTCACATAAGGCCCATGTGGAAACTGTAGGAACTGTTATATGGAAACTCATACAAGGGAAATATTTTAGTGGGTTTTGGTAACTGCATTTAGAGTAATAAACTCTTTATTCCTCATCTTCTAATTTCTTCCTATTTCTCATGGATAAAGATAAGGAGGGATAAAACCATATGACCAGTCAGTGCTCTAAGGGCACCATAAAATGCTCTACAAACTAGCACATAACATTTTGAAGTGCTGCAGAAGCTGAGTAAAGGTATGATGAGCATTGAATCATAGACCCAGGAGTGCGTTGCAACATACACCACATGAAGGGCTTCTGGCTGATGGAGAGATGTGTTCCAAAAGGAAAATGGGAGGTGATGAGGATCAGGATGCAAACAAGTAGCTTCAAAGACAATAAAAAGTTAATATTGCTAGGTGACGATAGGCTTACATTTAACATTGCATGTTTACAAAAAAAAAATCAAATTTGGAACAAAACAGAGGCATGAAGGCAGCATAACCTATGAAATGCACAGCTCCTCCAAGAGCAAAAGAAATTATTTTCAGAATTTCTTCTGTATAGCTATGCAACCTTTCATTCAGTGGCTTGGATATTACTGCAATTTTGTTTGTGTCAGGAATGAGTGAGGGCAAAAAGAAAGGTGCAAAATTGACAGAGCAGGGTCAAATAGTGTTGTCAAACTGGTTGGTTGTATTTTTGTGCTATTCCATGCATATACTGTGACCTGTTAAAGAGTGTCTCCCTATTGTGCGAGCAGTAGGAAGGAGAGAAGTAGAATTATCACTTCGGGCAGTGCTCTTCTCTTTCACATGAACATGATCACCCCGGGATTAAGGGAAATGTTTAGGGTTTGAGCAGAATTGCAGAGGGAAAGAGGTAAGGGCTTTCTCATGACACTGTCCATGCTCACATACAAGCTCTCCAGGTGAGGCAGTGTGCACTAAATTGTATTCACACTGCTGAAGCTTCAAGGTCCCTGAGGAGTGTGGCAGTTACACCCACAGTGCTAACAGGAGAAATAACTGAATATGCACACAACCCTCCTCTGTGCTTGAGTTCCCTTCTTGTTGGAGATTTGTAGCACAACTTGCATCATAAAAAAAGTTTATGTTTTGTTTTAAAAAAGTAAACCTTAAAACTCCAGTTATTCCAGTCTCCTGCTCGTCTGCTGCCTCTGTGTATTGGTCAATAGCAAAAAGTAAGGGGGAAAAAAAACATGAAGGAAAGGAGAAAAAAAAAAAAAAAAAAAAAAATAAATAAAATAGAGATCTTGTTAAGCAAGAAAGGCTGCTAATGCAGAAAAAAAAACATCCTCATGTAGAATGCCCATTTTTATTTTTTTTTTCCCAAAATATAAAAAATAAATATGGACATGACATTTTCATATGTCAGGCTAATATTTTCTCCTAGAAAAAGGAGAATTCTTTATTGTAAGCTTTATGTTGGAATTCTGATACGTTTTTGGTTTTGTTTGTTTCAGACTACTAAAATGCATTTCTGTGTTTTATTTTTCACATGACAGCTTTAAGTTGCAGTGATCTTGGTCTTATTGTGTCACTCTTTAAAGTTTTGTGGTTTAACCTCTGCCTTTGTATTCCTCAGAAGCAGTTCTGTTGAACTGAACATATGACTCCATAACCAAGAAACCACTGTTCTGCGTGGTTTATTGAAAACAAACAAACAAACCAACCAACCCCTAAATGGCAAAAGCACTTTCACTGACAAATCCCACTTAGTAGTGTGTTTAAATTATTAATTGAAATCTAGGTAGGAAAATATACTACAGCTCCAAGATGTGCAGCTATGTCTCAAACTGAAATATTTTCTTGAGAAGAATAATGTATTTCTGTCTGACTGTGAACCATCTGAGATTTATGGTGTCCTTAGTTTTTAATTTAATGTTTTTATGTGTTTGGGTTTTGTAAAAAATGATGTAGTAGGTAACTATAACATTGTCCCCTAGCAACTCTAACAAGTTTTTGAAACAAAACTTTTCAGTTTTGTGACATATATCCAAATCATCTGAATTCTCCTGAGTAATTTGGGATAAATATGACACATATGTATTCTGATCTGGATTGTCTGTTGTGGCACTACAAAAAATATTCAAATACATATGGAAATACCATTAAACAGGGAACTTGCTTGTCCTAAGCAATATCTTCAGCCTTCATAGGACCCAAACATTGTAAAGCATTTTACTAGGTACCATTTACCAAGTGTCGTTTAACTGTTATTACAGTCTACAGCTCTAGCTTATTGGAAGGGCCCATGGTTATACTGTTGTACATTGGTGTCTGTACTCAGGCATCTACATGGTATCTCAGCCTCTCTATTAGGAGACCTGGCCACACACACATCTTTATGCATGAGTTAAGTGACCATGAATATCTTACAGATATTACAGATAATAATTTTGGCGAGTGCTGCTCTGGTTCTGGGGTCCAAGGTGAGAATGCAAGGAGAGAAGGAAAAAAATGCTTCACAGTCCCTCAGGGATGATACTCACTTTATGCTGCTGAGGGAACCAAGGCCTGCCCTAACAAGGCAAGCAGAATTTCTGCTAGTGGAAATGGAATAAATCCAATGGAGTCATCTATATGCTCCACACTTTCATCACCCAGGCGTGTAGGAGTTTTGTCTGGGCAGACTGGGTACAGTTTCATTCTGTTCCAGAATTAGGAGAGCAGATGGGTGACTTAGAGTCATACTCCCCTCCCGTCTCTGGTCCTGTACTGAATCCAGATCGACATCTCTGTTTTCCATCTCATCACCCTCATTCCCTTCTTCTAGCCAGGCTAATTCTGTTCTCTTCTTCCCAGCCTTCTCAGGTAGATGTTGTCTTTATTTCAACATGAGACTGTTACCAAAGTTTCCTCTAGGCAGTGTGATAAAGGGTGACTGTTGGTCCAAAGTTAGAAGGAGGTATGGAGTGCCATTCTTCCCCCCCTACCCCAAAACATGCTCAAGGAAAACAGAAGTATGCTTGTCCTAAAAGTTGAACTTTCTTGTTTGCAATCTATTTTAAAGGGTAGAGAAATGGCTTATTAATCATGTTCTCCAAGGATGACAATATTAACAGCAGAGAGGTGTTCATTTGAGCAGGGAATTCTGCCTTTAGTGTGCCTGCTTTATTTTATTTTTAAGAGTTCCCTCTCAAAATTGTTGCTGCTGTTGCGTTCCTGAACTCCTCTGAAGCGTGGGCAGGTTTCTGGCTGTAATGGCTTTGATTCCAGATTATTCGTCATGAGGAACCCAAAAATATTTCAGTGTTCTAGTAGCTTTTTTTGTCTATTTACACCTTTTACAGCGTATTTTTCATCTTTTTGATGCTTATGTGCCATGGAAAGAGCCAGGGTTGTACTGTTCTTGGATTTGACTCTTTATTCCAGATGGAAAACCTAAGGGGAAAAATGGAAATACGGGGTCTACCAGTTATCTATACTTTATCTGTGGAGACTGTTGCATGTGTGTTCCTATTGAGTGCTTGTTTTTGTCTACATTTGCCTGGGTCCTTAAAAAAAAGTAGTAGAGCTCTCTTTTTATTGTGCTGTGTAATCTCCCATAAAATCTAATTGTCAGGTGCACTGCAGGGCAACTCTTTACTTGGAAGGGCAATGGAAATGCAATCTGTTAAAGATCTAGGTTAAGTTTTAGTATTTAAGTCATGACTAAACAATTTAGCAAGCAATCAGAAGTTACAGTGAGACTCAGGCATTCCAGCACACACCGAGTTCTTTTGCAAGTGAAGTAATCTGTCATGTAACAAGTACTGTCTAAATGCAACTGCAATTTCAAGGAAATGCATTGCATAAGAGTATACACTTTTGCTATCAACACTGGCTTTTACAGCCTTAAGCCTGGTCCTTAAAAGTAAGGTTAAGACAGATTATGCTGTGATACTGATGCCGTTGTTTTCTTCTAGATGCTAAATAGTATCTCTTACCCCCTAGATTTCATTCCTCTATCAACTTCACTATGTGATAGTTTATTGTTCCTGAGACTTGTTGTGTCTAACATATTTTGATACAGACCACTACCAAGAACTTCCCTTTTAAGGACACTCATGTCAAGGGTGCATCAAGCATGCCCTGTGTCACAGGGGGATGCCAGTGCTGTATGAAGTTAAGCCAACAGAGTGTAGAAAGGGACCAGTGACAGAAATCAGGACCCTTTGCCCTGCCCCCAACTCTGCTTATTTAGTCTAGCAGAATATAAGAGCATATGTACAGACAAACTGGCGTCCCATTACATTCCTCCAGGGTAAATAATTTATCATGACTGATGCTGATTAAGTATAAATGCAGAGAGTGTCAGCAGTCCAGGTGACAGTAGTGTGTGCTGGTTTTTGCCTCCAAGACATGCAGGCCACATTTCATCCTTCACATTCACATCCTCTTTTGGGGAATGTGTAGTCCTTGTGTGCCTTTTTTTTTTTTTTGTCTTCCCAGAGCAGAGCTCTTTTGGAAGAAACCAACATGTGTACACTCGGGCTATGGTGTCATAGCACACATTTATTTCTAGAGCGTGTATTCATTAGGAGATAATTACACTTGGTTGGATCTTCAAACCACTGATTTTATCCAAGCCTCTTCATACATTTTTCTGTTTCAGTCCTCCCTTCTGAATCCATTTTATTCCTGAATTTATGTTTGTCTGTTTTAAAAAGGTTCCAGTTTATGTCTGCCTCAGGCCCATGGGCTTTTAAAAATTGTGTACATGTACCTCTCATCAGATGGCAATACTCACTGCACTGTGTAAGCATAATACAGGGACTGAGGCAGACCTTGGGAACCCAGTAGCTCTCAGGACATTCAAAACCTCTGTTTTGTAACACCTGAAGTCCTGATGTGGATGTAATTAAAGTATCCAAGCTGCTTTTCAAAAGAGATTGTAGCCAAATGATTTATTAGGCTGTTGCCCTGCTGAGATGGGAAATGCCATCTGCTCTTTAAAATTCCAGAAACACCTGTAATGCTGCACATTTCACATAGGGAACAAGCCTGAGCTCTACTGGTAGCAGCTATTTGGAAGATCTTTGTCAAATATACAGTTTAATGAGATAGAAAGTGTATCATCTACAGAGATAGCAAACAGGTCAGGATAAGAAATCGGAAGAGTGCTACCCTGTACGAAGGGCACAAACTTCAGCAGAAGCTAGAGCTTCTAGTAGGTGTCTAGAGAGATGACAGTTTTAACTACATGTGAATCAGCAGGGACCACAGCTGGAATGCACAGCTAGGGAAAGGGGTGGGAAGAAGGATAAACATCTTTCTAGAGCATCGACCTTGTGCTGCCAGGCTTACCTTTGATATGTTTCATGATGTTACTTGGGTCATCCTCATGTCAGTCCTGCTGTCAGTGGAAAGTACCTCTTTTTATGCAGTGAAGTATTCTCTGCTATATAGTGACTTTGGATAGAGGGATGAGCATTGGTTTTCAATGGGTGATATTGGCTACATGGCATGACAAAGAACACATAAATATTGGAGGACCTGCCCTTTTGAAACGCAAGAAAACTAACAGGAAAAAGCACTTTTGATCTAGTATGGGACAACTGATAGGGTTATCAAAGAATTATCCATCACAATGTTTTTGTGTCTATCCAAAAAACAGCTTAACATTTTCTTACAGAAAAAGAGAGACACTCCTTTTCCTATACTTGTGGTCCAGGCATGCTCAAGTACATGCCTCTTGCAGTTCAAGACACTGATATTTTAAGTCACCTTCCTCTATTTCCCATCCAGCTCCTTATATAAGTACATTAGCAATGAATCCAGTGGAATGTGCTGAAGGAAATTCCAGACACGTGGAAGGGAAGACAATCAGTTGTCTTCTGGCATGGAATATTTACAATAAAGCAAAAAAAGGCCTTTATCCAAAAGTCTACCAATTGTTATTAAGAGGAAGAAAAAAAATTAACCACATTAGCTAACTAATATATGACTAGTCATTATAGAACAGAAATATGTGAGTCTTGAAATGGACTGATTAGGTTGACATATTTTTAAACAGACTGTATCTGGTCTGTTCCTTTTTTTTTTCCCCCTGTTGTGTTAAACTGTGTTGACAGCTGTGCTAGAGAAAGTATTTCAATGCACTCAATAGATGAAGAAAGACATAAAAGCTTCCCAAAGAACAACTGGGAAGAAATCCTTTAAATAAATTTAGAAATGAGCTTAAAACCACAAAAATTTGTTGGAGCTAGTTTTGACTTTCCCCAAATATTAAGCATATTTGAATCTAAAGTCCTAATCCTTCTCTGTTTGGAAGAATTGACTCTTAAAAAATAAAATCATTGTAGAGGATTACAATTTTCAAAATATATTAATGAAAACATTTTTAAAATTTTGTTTTAATGTAACACTCACAACTTAAATATAACTTCACCTACGTTTCTGAATGCCAAACCAGTCTTTTATATAAGCAGCAGCATTTTTGTTTGAAATTCCTGCACTACACATTTGTCTGAACATTTCCCCATGAAAAGTGTCTTTCCATTTTTTTTTTTTTTCTGGACAATCTTGGAATGCTAATAGCTTTGTCCAGCCTCTGAATTATACAGCTGCTGGGCTTTACTGTCAGTCCTCGTAATTCAGATTTTCTTGCTTTGTGGTATTTGATTAATCAACATAATTTTAAGTTTATTGTGAAATGTCCATTAATTCTGGCAAGCATTGCAGCCTAAATGAGGGGTAATGCTATCTAAACTTAGAAGACCATAAGAAATAACATCTTGATGAAGGAAAAAATAGAGTCAGAACTTGCTTCTGAAATATTTCTTCATTTTTGTGTTTATATATAGCAGTCATGTTCACCACATACAATTTAGAGGATGGGGAGAATACTGGCTCTGCTGTTCATGTCTCCTTGACAAGGCGAATAAGAGAGTGTCATTTCAAGTTAGCTGGGAAGAGAGTGTGGAGCCCTCCTGGAAGAGGTACAAGGAAAGTCTGCATGCTGCACAGGAGTCAGTCTTCTTTGGAAACCTTTTATTAGTACCAAGCAATAAACTAACTAGTGTGTGTTCAACATCATGACCTACAGCTTGAGTATTCCTCCCCCTACTTGGAGCCTTGCCAGTAGGAGTAACAATTTTAAGCAGTAGGTGGCCGTGGAGCCATTTGGGCCTGATTCTCAAGGTCTTCTGTGGAAGGTGGCCTGCAGTTCATCTCATGTAACGTACAGTGTAAGCCAGTTGGGCTGATGCAGCACGCTTACCTGACTTACCCTTTCTGTGGGTGGGAGAAGTGAGCAACCAACACCTTGCCAAGGAGAGACAGCAGTCTTCCTGTGTTTCTGAGCACTTTGCTATAGCTTGTAGCTGCTTAAGTCAGCCTCTGTCATTAGTCACACGATGACGGTATATGCCATTGGCGTTCTCTCAGAAGCCAATTCATAGGTCTGTTCCTTGTGAAGGGCTTGTAATGCAAAACCAGAGCTGTGGTGAATTCAGTATTTGAGCTGATTTGGAATGGGTTTGGGGAAAAAAATAGAGACGACCATGACTCATTTCAAGACGGCCATAAAGTACAGCAGCGCCAGAATCATAAACTGTTGTCCATGAATGTACCACCCACCAGTAGCTCTGCCAATAAGAGACACACATTTGCCAGTAATTTTTTTAAAGGTGGAACATGTTGATATTTATCGCAAAACTCAAGTTTGCCACCGGAGAGACATTGTGGCATCGCTTCAGATTATTTTCTTCACCTGCTCTTAGCAGCTCTAGATACTCTACTGTGAAGCAGTGGCTTTCTTGAATATGCTTCATGAACATTAGGAGCAATAAAGGAAACACAGGCAACAGGGTTTTCAAAGTTTCCCAGAAGTCAGCACTGAAATGGGACCACGGGTAAAGAGGCAGCATAGAAAATAAAGCCATGCTTCAGAAACTGGCATGTCTTGGCATCCTTTGTACAGGATGTTCCAATAAATTCAGAAAAATAATCATACTGCTTACCTGTCCCCTTCTGTTGCCTGAGAATCAATAGATTCATAGAACTGGATCTTTATCTGAATCACCCTAGCTGCAAGCAGCAACCTGTGTTTTGCCAAGGTGGGTACAAAATGCTATCAGTTAAGGACTGAATGGAAGAGATTTTTTTTTTTTTTTTTAAGAGATGTTATGTGCTCACACAGAAGTGGGGAAAAAAACCATGCATCCTCATCCAACCTGTGTTAGTTTGTATGAGGCATGCTCGGGAATGAATACTGTGATCATCTAGAGCAGCATAAACTCAACCATATTTTCATAGTTTTTGTGTTGGTTATCATAGTCTCTTAGAAAATATGGTAGTTCTGAGAATAACAAGTGATAACTGTAGGAGGAACACAAAGGCAAGTCTGAGAGGTGATGTAAGGATTCCCAGCTTCTTAACATTATGGATGACATAATTGCTGTCACCACAATCCATCGATGCAAAGAGGCTGGAAGCAAGCTGGCAGAAATACAAATTTTTCCGTGACTTGACTGGTGGAGTCATTTATTTAACTGTCCCTTTGAGCAATGTTAGGACTTGTATAGGCTCCCCATAGAGCACATACTGTATATCTTCCCTATAAAGTATGATGAAGCACAGATCTTTTTGAGCACATTAGTAACCAGATCCAAAAAAAAGAGAGCTATAATTTTACAGTTACTGTGCATAATCCATCCCCCCCCCCCCCCCCCTTTTTTTGGCTGTTACTTTATAAAGCATGAAATATATTCTGTAGTGTAACTCTTCCTAAAAGAATATATTATCAAGTGCTTCTGTGTAGAAGATGGAATGGTCTAAAGATTTCTATTATGTTTCTCATTTTTCCAGTCTCTTTTGAATTGTTTTGAGAATAAAACAAATCAAAATCACTTGAATTTGGAAAAGGAAAAAGATGAGCAGAATTAAGAGCACCATATAACAATATTTAAGTGACTATCAGGAATTTCAGTGGCTTAATTCTAACAGGATGCTGGCTACCATGCTTTTCAAGCAAGGAAAGAGAAGACTATAAATACTTCAGTTTCTAAAGCCAAACTTCTTCACTGCTGATATCTGTGATTCAGGACCACTTAAGGAAAGAAAATGTGCAAGTTGTTATGACTGATGTCTCCTCGAACTCATGGTGAGGGAAACATTGAATTAGATGAGATGCTGTCATCTTGTTATATCACCAGTGATGTGGCTTAGTGATTTTACATGCTTTAACACACAGTGGTAAAGTATTTACTAAATCTATAGGACTAAGAGAGCAGTGAAATAAGCTTTTTACTTTTTTTTTTTTTTTAATGCAGATTGGGGGGCAGAAATAAAAGTTGAAGCAGAAAAGCAAGAAAAATATCAAAGGTAAAAAGGTTACCTCTCTCTTGTACTACACAGGAGTGCTTATAGTTCTGTAAGTGGCCCCAGAAAGTGGGAATAGCTGTGCTGCTGTGAGGAACTCCTCAGAAACTGCCAGTCCCATTCCTACTCCTAACGGACTTTTCCAAAAGTCATAAGCAAATCAATGGGTTTTTAAGTAAGAAAGTATTAAAAGGGTTTGTCTGAAACTTGCTGCCTTAGACAGAACCTGGCTCCTTTGTCTGGGATTGCGATTGCATTTTCTTGGCAGCAGGTATGAAGACTGTAGAATTTGTGGAGCATAGGGAAACTAATGCCTTATTTCAAAACAAGCTGCAGGGTTGGTATGGCAAAGTTACAACTTCTAATATCCCTTAGAGAATCTTTTGAACAGACCTAACACTGAAGCATCTGGGAGAGGAGTCTGACAGGAGTGCCACATAAAAATATGCAGTATATAATGTTTTAAATGACAGGTGGCCATCTAACTGAAGCCTCTCCTTGTCACAAGCCATGGGGTCAGTGTCTCACACACGTCACTAGTTAAAATCTCAAAAGCAAGCCATGTGATTCTAGTCAGGAGATATTCTGATCGTTGGTTGAACTACAAAGAATGAACCAGTAGGAATTGGCCTGAAAATCACTCATCTATCATTAAATGTATAACATGTTTTTCCATAATGACTCATGCTGTCATTGCAATTGCTGTAACTATCAACTGATAGCTGAGAGTGGAAGCCAACCTAAATCTCAGGGTAAACAGGGAATGTAAATATTACTTTCAGAGTTGTGCCTGCTCCTCTCTGTCAGTTAATTTCATTAGCTTCATGAAATTACAAGCATCATCCTTTGTTATGTTGTCAAGGAAAGATGGGGATTTTGAAGGGTATGTGAGTCTTTACTCCTACTATGTGAAGCAAATCAATAAAGTCTTCTGCTAATGGGCTCCTAGTGCACTAGGTCATTGCTAGGAGCTATGCTTCAGTGAGGGAAGTCTCACTCCTTGACTGCCATAACTAGCAACCACAGTGTGGGCAGACTTCAAAGAAGAAAATAATTAGTTACATGTAAAAGACTGAACCTTTGCTTTTCTACAAAACAGGGAAGGTTAATTCCTGAAATGAAGAAAGTTATATTGCTCTTCTCAAAGGTCCACTGTTTGAACATCATTGCTATACAACAGTGCTTACTGTGTTTACTTACTGTGCTCCCTTTTTGCACACAAAAGCCCTGTTTGCTGTGCTAAGAATTTTTGAGAGCCCCAAAGAATGCAGGATCAGGTAGAAGCTAGACATGGAGCTGGGGTTGCTTAGCCTGGAGAGGAGGAAACTGAGGGGTGACCTTATTGCTCTCTACAACTACCGTAAGGGAGGTTGTAGACAGGCAGAGGTTGTTCTCTTCTCCCAGGCAACCAGCACCAGAACAAGAAGACACAGTCACAGGCTGCGCCAGGGAGGTTTAGGCTGGCGGTTAGGAGGAAGTTTTACACAGAGAGAGTGATTGCCCATTGGAATGGGCTGCCCGGGAAGGTGGTGGAAGGTCACTGGAGGTGTTGAGGAGGAGACTTGATAGGGTGCTTGGTTGCATGGTTTAGTTGCTTAGGTGGTGTTGGTTGATAGGTTGGACGAGATGATCTTGAAGGTCTCTTCCAACCTGGTCTGGTCTGGTCTGGTCTGGTCTGGTCTGGTCTATTCTATTCTATTCTATTCTATTCTATTCTATTCTATTCTATTCTATTCTATTCTACTAGCTGTGGTTACAGAACATGATCTATCATTCCCTTGCTGGTTTCTCATAATTCCTGGATCAAAGAGAACACTTTATTCAGAGAAAGCAGCATAGCTGGTGTATATCACTGGGGCATAGCCCCGATGTGTGTTGGGGACATGCAACGTGCAGCACTCTGCTATTTGTTTTCTGAGTACTTGCAAGTTATGGAACTGCCCATACATAATTCAGATGTAAGTGAAAGCCACTTTCCTGAGCAACCCTGTTGATTCTTTTGGCCTTTTTAACTTTGTAGAAGCTTGCAGTGGCAAAGGGCAAATGTAGTTAGAAATGCTCTTTTTCCCTGTCAGCTGCATTTGTCTAAATTCCAGTTCCTAGCCTGACAGCGTTCTCAGAGCCATATCTTTTAAATCTTCCCAGTAATATTAATAGGCAACAAGGCTAACCTGTGTCAGTTTTACACAGCAAAGAATTTTCTTAGCTAAGCTCATAATTATATACAGCACCGTTTCCTATCACTTATTACTGTAGTATATTTGTTGTGTAAGAATGATGTCTCTTCATTCTTCCCACTGCTACCTTTCATTCTTTGCCAATCTACATAATGATTTTGGAGAATGAATGAAGAAGCTCTGTCTAGATTTTTAATGAAAGCTCCCTTTTTTATCTTATCTTCCACCCTCAAAGTAAGTTTCTGATAAGTTTGTTTGTTAGAGAGAGTAAACTGTTTGCTTCAGCTCTGGTTTAAGTATGAGACTGAACTGTAAAAAAAAAAAAGGCAGCTTGATCAGGATGCTTGGTAGTGCTGGAAAAATATTCCTGCATTTCTGCAATTACTTATAACTGGCTTTGACCTTTGGGATTGCTTTGTACATAGGATCCAGGAAAAAGTTTATTGGCAGAATACTTGCAAAAAGAGATAAATTTGGGCTTGAAATAATTTCCCTCAGTTCAGGTTTTGAATAGCTACTTTTAGTTGGGATTTTCTGCTCATTTTTTTTGCCTGACTGTCTATGGAACAGGGCTTAAGAAATCCAGCCACAAAAGAGTACTGTTACATGTAAGATGATGGTCTCTGCTACTACATTTCTAAATTTAAACCTATCTGTCCTTTTTCACCCAGAAGTCATGTTGAAATGGAAAGACTTTGAACATTTGTCCTGGGTGTCTGAATGTCCCAGATGCAGTCTGTGTGATCAGTCCGTGGGTGGTAGGTGGAGGACTTGGGTAGGTACAGGCTGGTGGTCTGCATTCATCCAGTAAACTGGGAATTGGTGCATAAGTGATGGGTATTTAGAAGGCTATGTGCACGCACCACTGAGTGCAAAACCAAACATCCCAACCTATGGAGCCTCAGCCAGGGCCACAGTCTAAGATACCACATTAACAACTGAAGCACAGAATGTGACAATTAACATGCAGTTCAGAAAAAATCTGCATCTAGCCAAACAGTGAAATTTATTGATGAGCTGAGAGACAATATAGTGCTTTGAGACTCATTTGAACCCCATTCAGAGTATTGAAGTGATGCATATGCCTTATGCTGGTCCTCCACAGAGGAATGAAATTCATCCAGTGTGAATAGTTTTGAATAGAGAATGAATATTTAAACCACATGGAGACAACTGATGAATAGAAAAAGAGGATAAATTCTCAAATTAATTAATATTAGTAGTGAGTGCTTACAAATACTGCTCATCAAGAACTAGACCTTTTGTTCTTCTGACTGGGTGGGCCCTTGCTGGTTTGAATTATCTTTGCAAGAAAACAATCATCAAAGGCAGCAAAACATATTTTAAGAAACCCTTTTAATACAGCATAACTTAGAACAAATTATACTATTGTTTAATGCATCTATCATAAGCACAATTCTGATTGTATAAAAGTTAGCTTCTTGGTTGGAAAACAGAACAATATCCTATTAAAACATATTTTGTTTACTTATTATGAGAATTTTTAGTCACTTTAGTATTTGTTTGTTACAACCTGGAACATAGTTGACCCATAAAAGTGGAAGAAATAATCACAGAGTCATAGTATTGTTTAGATTGGAAAAGACCATTAAGGTCATCCAGTCCGACCATTTACTTGGCACTGCCAAGTCCACTGCTAAATCGTCTTTTAAATACCTTCAGGAATGGTGATTCAACCACTTCTCTGGAAAGTCTGTTCTAGGCCTTGATAACCCTTTTGGTGAAGAAATTTTTTCCTAATATCCAAGCTAAACCTCCCCTGGCACAACTTGAGGACTTTTCTTCATGTCCTAGCCCCAGTTACTTGGGAGAATACACCAATGCCTATCTTGCTACAGCTTTCTTTCAGGGAGTTGTAGAGTGACAAGGTCTCCCTCAGCCTCCTTTTCTCCAGGCTAAACAACCTCAGTTCACTCCTTACAACCTCCAATTGCTTCTCACAAGACCTGTTCTCCAGACCCGTCACCAGTTTTTTTGACCTTCCTTGGACATGCTCCAGCACCTCAATGTTTTTCTTGTAGTGAGGGGCCCAAAACTGAATCCAGTATTCAAGATATGGCCTCACCAGTGCTGAGATAGGGGCATGATCACTTCCCTGGACCTGCTGGCCACACTAATTGTCATCCAGGCCAGAATGCTGTTGTCCTTCTTAGCCACCTGAGCACACTGCTAGCTCATGTTCAACCAGCTGTTGACCAGCATCCGCAGGTCCTTTTCTGACAGGAAGCTTTCCAACCACTCTGCCCCAAGCCTGTAGCATTGTATGGAGTTGTTGAGACTCAAGTGCAGGACTCAGCATTTGGTCTTGTTGAATCTCATACTACTGGCCTCAGGCCATAGATTCAGCCTGTCCAGGTCCCTCTGCGGGGACTTTGTACCTTCTAGCAGATCAATGCTCCCCACCAACTTTGTGTTGCCAGCAAATTTGGTCTTGTTGTTCAGTTCACTGATAGGTATTAAAAAGCATCCTCAAAAGCTTTGCTAAGCTTAGGTAGAGACAATCCACAGCAGCAAGTCAAACCCTTTTTCTTGAACTTTGTGAAGAAGCACTGAACAACCTTTTCTTAAGGGTTTTTTATCAGTACCATAAAATGCAAAATTGGGTCTTAAATGTAGACCAAACAGAAAACCATGTCAAAATTCTGTACCGTAGCCCCAAAGATTTTGATGATTTCATGATGATTTTTCTGAATATTGTGCAATCTCCTCCAATTTTAATAATTTTCAACTTCTATAATATATGATACTCTCACTTTTAAAATTTGAGATTTTGTGTAATGCCTGAAGTCAGGAGAGAAGACTATTAAGAGTATTTTAAACCACTTTTAAATGTTGTCAAATTTGTTGATGAGAAGCTTCAAAAGACATCTGTACCTCAACAAAAAGACATACATCATGTTTAATCATAACCAGAAAACTTCTGCAGTGTAATATTCAGCTATTCACTCTAATATTTTCACTTTCAATAACGCTGCTGTTTTGTTTTAAAAGTATTTTGCACTTGAAAATTGTAAATTTTTACATCTTAGCAAAGGTTTTGAAGTATTTAAGTGCCCTCAGATCATTAGAACATTGGATAGAAAGGAACCCTACAGTCTTTGGTTTTATGAACCCCACCCTAAAAGAAGCAAATCCAGATGGAACTGTTTTGTTTATTCAACTTAATTTTTCACCAAATAAGTTATTCAACTCCTAACCCTGTCTCTTCTCTAGTTTCCCAGTTCAGTTGTGGTCTATCTTCCTTAGCTGACACCTCATGGAGTGTAATTTTATTTCAACATGGTGCTTAACAGTTACTCACATGTTGTGTACTAATATTAGTTTTCAGTGATGTCTGCTAGTGGCCCAGCTGTATTGCAACTGAAGTTCTTGCTTTTCCTGCCCCACTTTGCTCCCATGTTGTTGGTGGTAGTTGAGCCATTATCAAATGAGCTCTGAAAATTTGATGTCTCTCTTAACTGTACACTGTCAGAATAATGATCCTGTCCTTGTTATATTCCAAAGTAGTCATATTTGTATTTAGTGAAAATTAAAACTCTAGTTTATGAATTCCACCTATGCTTTGTTCCCGGCCCTAGGCCAGCTGGCTGATAAGAGATTTTTGTTTCAGGCTCTTAATGGTTTTATTTTTTTCCAAACCAGTTTCCCTTCAGCTGGATTTTGGGTTTCAGTATGCAACAGTTGTAATCCTGTTAGCTATTGGCACTGTCAGCACTTTTAATTTCTTTGTAATAGCATTCCAATCTATGCAAATTGTATCTTCTCTATCACCAAACACAGTCTGACCTGTGAACTAGGAAAAAGTCCATGTGCTGTGATCTAGAGGACAGAGATTACAAATATTGCAAATAAATGGGTCAGAGATAAACAATGTGCTCTGAAGCTCCTGTAGTGGCTCTTATAAGGTGGAATAGAACTGAAGAGGCTGGAAATGTTTGTAAGAACAAACAAGGGAAGGGACATAGTTTAACCTTCTCAGAGAAGGAAATTTGGGAGTTAGCAGGGAATTAGCAGGAGGTGTTCAGGAGGAGACTTGATGGGGTGCTTGGTGCCATGATCTAGTTGCTTGGGTGGGTTGGATTGGTTGATAGGTTGGACGCGATGATCTTGAAGGTCTCTTCCAACCTGGTTTATTGTATTGTATCTTATTGCATTAACAAGCTAGTGTGTGAATCCAAAAATCCTGAAGGGACCAGAGTACATTAGAGCAGGAACAAGAGCCAGGAGTGGGGATGAAGGTTAGATTCCTCTCCACAACATCTCTCCTATTTGCTGAGAGGAATTCTACCTGCTAGACTCAGTGCAGCCTCCAGCCTCCCAGCTCAGGGTTGTGGCTTCATTGGGCTCTCTTCAAGGGGCTCAGTGTATCCTTCACTTCACATGGCCTTTTGCTTTCACTTACTCCTTTTCTAGACTTTTTCATCTTTGTTACTGACTTTATTCTTCAAAAAATTGTTCCACATTATATTGCATTTAACTTCTACAGGTCTTAAAGGCATGTGGTGTTTTAGTCATCTTCCTTTATTGGAAAAGGCAACATTGCAAAGCAGGTCTCTGGAGAGCCGTTGTTGGCAATATGACATTAATCAGCCTGTGTTATGCAAAGATTACATATATCAGTACAGCACAAGTCACTCCTCCACAAGCAGTGCAGACTTTCACCTGCCGGCTGCCTTTGAGTTTTCTGGCCTGTCCTTTTCTTGTCTGCGTTCTTGCTTGGTTCTCCTTTTAACATTACATTAAAAGACTCCACCAGATACTTTTAAAATTTTCTTCCTAATTATTCTGTTCCTTGGGAAAGTAAAAAAATTACAAGCTTGTACAGCTGAGCTTCCAAATGTCTATGATGCAACAGATAAAACTCTCTCAAAGAGTTATAGAAGTTGCCTTTTCTTGTAAATTGCATCATGACTGCTTTGAAATCCAGTGGAAGTAATTAAAAAGTGGCAAGAGCATTTGTTGCAAGCACATCTTTAACATATTAAAATCACTCCTGAAACAATACTGGCTATGGACAAAAGGTAGTGTTTCAAATAGAAAATACAGAAGAAAATAAAGGGTTGGCTTGCCACTCCCAGCACATGCATGTGCAGGCTGCTACAATATTTTTTCTAGATTGTCCCATCTTGAAATCACCAAAAAGCAGAATAGATACTTGTTTCATTTTTTTTGCTTTTGAAGTAGCTAGGTGATTTTCAAGACCAGATTTTCTCCCAGGCAGCCAGTACCAGAACAAGAGGACACAGTCCCAGGCTGTGCCAGGGCAGGTTTAGGCTGGATGTTAGGAAGAAGTTCTATACTGAGAGAGTGGTTGCCCATTGGAATGGGCTGCCCGTGGAGGTGGTGGAGTCACCTTCATTGGAAGTGTTCAGGAGGAGACTTGATGGGGTGCTTGGCTGCATGGTTTAGATGTTGGGTGGGTTGGATTGGTTGATGGGTTGGACGCGATGATCTTGAAGGTCTCTTCCAACCTGGTGTAGTGTATTGTATTGTATTTTATTACCTCCTTGTTAATACAACAAGGACTCAACAAAAAGGTGAATGCAACTTTGGGTATTGATAATTAATGGACCAATTTACTGCTGGTAGATGTGGGGAGATATGGTGGCCACAGCATTTTCTCTGGAGTTTGAAATTGGTACAGGAAGGTGTATATGAACATCTGTGGGGCAAGAGGGCTTTTCTTCATGCAGAACAGACAGATTTTTCCAATGCAACGTGCTACAGTGCCTGCTCAGAGGTGTAGGACCCCCATAAATAGATTTAGCACTGGAAGACAGACTTTGGCACTGAAAAACAGAAAAAGAAAAAAATCCCTTCCACAGTGAATCTATTCTTAATGATTTTCTGTTAGTATCAGTAACTAGTGAGGTCGTTTGGTGGCCTGTTTTTACTAACTCATAGTGAGGTTCTTACAAGGCGAGGCAAAATACAGATAGATCTGTAATACCAGCTGTAGGCAATAGTTTAATATTTAATTCCCAGTGGCAGAGGTATAAAGCTCTTGTAGCTCCCAAGCAGTGAAGTGAGAAGTACTGAAAACTACAAAAATCCTATTTGACTTATCTGAGCAGGAATGGGCTTTATTAGTGGCTTCCATAAATGTCTAGATTCAATCTCTTATTGCTTAAAATGCATTAATAAGTTATTAACTTTGTTGTACATAGTTTTGTATATTTGACTAATGCTGAAGGCAATATAAGGAGAAGAAATTAGCTATGCCACCATGAGGCACATCATCCCTGTTCTGCAGAAGAAGGATTACCTGTTTTCTCCATTTTCTTATCTCAAGCTGAGTTGTCGGGGTTTGGTTTGGTTTTTTTTTTTTTTTTTGTGTGAGGTTGGTTTTTTGCTTTTTCCCCTGTGGGGACATGAGATCATAGATATTCATTTCACATTAAGGAACTTAACTCCTTAACTTAAATGTGATTTTCCACTGACAGCTAAAGGAATCCCTATGAGGAGAGGCTGAGGGAGCTGGGATTGTTTAGCCTGGAGAAGAGGAAGCTCAGGGGCGACCTCATTGCTCTCTACAACTACCTGAAGGGTGGTTGTAGCCAGGAAGGGGTTGGCCTCTTCTCCCTAGCAACCAGCACCAGAACAAGGGGACACAGTCTCAAGCTGCAACAGGGGAAGTTTAGGCTCGAGGTGAGGAGAAAGTTCTTCACCGAGAGAGTGATTCGTCATTGGAATGGGCTGCCCGGGGAGGTGGTTGAGTCTCTGTCCCTGGAGGCGTTCAAGAGGGGACTGGATGTGGCACTTGGTGCCATGGTCTAGTCGTGAGGTTTGTGGTTACAGGTTGGACTCGATGATCTTCGAGGTCTCTTCCAGCCTTGGTAATACTGTGATATTGTAATACTGTGAATCTGTAGATTGAGAAAACCCTTGAGTTACCTGAGAAGGATGACATTTTTGTCCTCCTACTCTCTAACTGGGCCTTTACCTTTTGACATGATGATGTTTGGAAGACGTGAACAAAATTTGTAATCGTGATCCTCTTGTTTCCTTTAAGAGCAATAAGTGCACTTGTAGACCTGGACAGGGCGGCCACTTCCCAGATATGCTGACCTGGTGTGTTTCCAAAAGTATGATCTAAAGTTAATTTATTTCTAGGTCTTGGCTAAATTTTACACTTGTTTTCTTTTCTGAAACAATAATTCAACCTGTATGTGTACCTGCAAGTGTGTGTATTTTTGATACCGTGGGGTTGGTTTGGCTTTGTTTGTTTTGTGGGCTTGTTTGGGTTTTTTGTGGGTTTTTTGTTTGATTTTTTTAAAAAACCACCAACCAATGAAAACCAAACAAGCAAGACAAAGAAAAAAAAGAAAAAAGTCTTGCTGGAACCTTAGGCTTTGTGTTTAACACCAGCTTTCCTCTTCTTTCCCTTTCTTCCCCTCTCCCTCATTTTTGGATGCTGTGTAAGTGCAATGGTCATGACTGATTTAGACAGGAAGAAATGTGGAATGCTTGCTCTATAATTTACTTAAAAACAAAAATAAAGTGCCAAAAAAATATAGGACAAGACACAAGATAATGACCCACAGTAATTACTGCATGTGTAACAAACAAACAAAGGAAAAAAAGGGGGGAAAGGGGATTTTTATTTTTTTTTAAAAAGAACAAACTGGCTGGTAGTTTAACATTTCCACACATAATGACTCCTCTGAAATCTAAAAGAATATAGCATAGGTTGCAGGATGCTGCTTGAAAATATGTGAACTTTACTGACGTAGTTGTGGAGAGTCCGTCTCGTATCATCACGCAGTTTTGAGTTATGTTGGTGGTTCTGACTGTAAATGATCTCTATTACCTTGAACATGGTTTTAATTTGAATTGCCACTCAGTGTAATCACACCTAACTGAAAACAGAGAACCTTGCCTGTTAGGGAACATAATGGAATAGATCAAAATTTCTACAGTAGATTCTCGTAACTAACGTAAGAGTTTTATAAGTTGCTCATGACTATTTCATATTCTGCTATGGTAATCCCCCAGTAATGTGATAAACACAGATAAGATCTTATAGTCATGAAATATGGCTCCTCAATAACCATATATGGAAAATGAATCACATTAGCAGACAGTACCATATTTCGTTTTCTCCTGCATTTTTTCAGCTGTGTAGAATCTCTATGGGAATTTTAGAATGTTAAAAGAGGAAGACACTCAAAAGAACACCACTCCCCTGCACCCCCCAACTCAAGAGAAAACAAACCCCCAAAAAACTAATGCAGGAGGAATGTTCACTTCTGAGACCACTACTGACATGGCAGGATTTCATGAGTCTACAAGATGAGATAGACTGCATATGTCGATAGATGTATAATAGAAAATCAGTGTTTATTTTCTTTTAGAGAAATAATTTGATTTGCAGTTATAATACACAATCAAGGTCATAAATAAGATAGACTGAAACAGACACTATTGCTTTTGCTGCCATACTGAAAGAGAGATTCAAATCTGGTGGAGAGAGGAGAGTGGGATGGAAAAACCTGTGGAATGATAGCAAGCTGGAAATATAAGAATGGTCAACAAGTCTGCCTTGAAGAAATTTTGTTTCACCAGGTGATGTCCAAGGACTGTTGTGTCATTGCAGGCAGTGTTAGATGTAAGCCTGCACTGCATAAATCAGATGTGGTTCCAGAGTTGAATACAGATCTGTATCCCTTTTTTCCTTAAACATAAGGAGAGGCAGTGACTGAATTTCACACTACATTAGTTCAGGGCTCCAGTTCTTTATTGCTGTTCCTCACCATGAAGAGTTCTGTGCTATTATTCCCTGTGAATAAAAGTGCACAAAACAAAACCCAATGCTGATTTTTGTTCAATGTTATCTAAAACCAAAACAAAAACCCAAAACCACAAAAAAAACCCTGAAGCTGTGGTAGCTTTAGTTTCCTCCTATAAGGTAACTTTTTTATTTTAAGTACTACCATGCCATAGATGTTTTAAGATATTTGCTGTTATTTCAGCCAAATATGCCTGGTAACTTGAGAATGAATCATGTGAGAATAGCAGCGCTATTTTGAACCAAATAGAAAACTTATTAGTTCATAGTGTCTTACAGGAATTAAGCTGTGAAGTAAATAGCATTGTTCATTGTTAGAATCAAAGTGGGCAAGATTATTTTTTTCCTGTAAAAGTTTTGTTAAAACAGACAAGTCATAAGAAGTACCTTGCTCATTATCATCAGATCTCCTCTGCTTTGTCTAATTCCTTTATTAAATAAATCGAATAGATTTCCAGTTGGTGGTACTAGGATGAAAAGGTGCCTATGAAAATCGACATTGTTTCTTTATTCTTTACATTCCAAATTTTTTAGTAAATGTATATATATTCAAGAAAACATTAAAAATGTACTGTGCAGATGACTAAACAGGCTCAGCTGAACCTCTTTAACTTCCTGTGTATCTGAGAATTACTTCATAGCTTTCTCATTTGGTTTCCAGTGCTACTTGAGATTTTTGACTCCTGTACAGAATCTGGAAACTGCTTTTTTTCAGTTAGGAATAAGCAACTGTCACGAGAATAAATATATTCATATTTTACATCAAGGAATTGGTGGGCTATTTTCTGTAACCATTTTTACTGTGATATTTTCTTCTATAATAAGTTTGCTGACAAGTTATTATTCCCCACAGGAGTAGTAGACTCAGGGAAATTAGAGATGGAAAAGACCTATTAGGTCATCTTGTCAGTTTCCCTGCCAACAGAAGATTGCTCCTTGCAAAGAGTTTTTTGTCAGTGTTTTTGTCTACTGAGCTGTATGAAAAGGGTAAGAGTATACAGTTTCTGATGTAATAGTAGCAGCGAGGAGCTGCTATTTAATTTCTTTTGAGGGGCAAGGATGGTCAAATCAAGCTGAAAACAAATTCAGGGCTGTTCTTTACAAAGTAAAGAACACTTAATGATGAAGTAGAATAAAGAGTGAGATTGTATTAACTTTGCAAATTACCCCTTTTGGTAATGATATTGGATTAGTTTTATTTGCAAAACATGTTTGTTGCAAAGTTCTGGCTACAGGTACAAAGTGTACATATTGGACCACATTCCGCTGCCCATTTCTCACAGTGTCCTTAGGAATGTATTACTATAGATTAGGTTGAGTCATAGGAACAGGACCTCTTCATACAAGTTATAGTTTCAGCAATGATTATATTAGCTGTGAGAAACAAGTAATACTGAGAACTGGGTGGCAAACATACTTTCTGCTCTGAAAAACTTGTCACATGATCAAAAATGTTCCTGTTGCATGGAGAGGGGTGTGTGTGTGTGTGTGTGTGTGTGTAGGAAACAACTGTGAAAGTTTTCCATCTTGCAAAGAGAGTGTGGGTGTACTTGTGCACTAGCACAAACATGCAGCCCAGCCAACACCCCTGTGCTTGGGGCATGTAGCCAGCTCAGTGCTATCTTTCAGAAGCCCCAGGAAAGACACTAACAGGGTAGATGTCTCCCAGAATCCTCTTCACTGCTATGGGAGCCATTCCACGGCACTTAATTTTGATTTATGCAAAGTGGGACAGCTGCAGTGAGAGCAAGTGCCCCCATTATGGCCTGATTTAGAGTCTTGCGTAGGATGAGAGCAACTGTCTGAAAAACAGCTCTGAAGCCAGGTCTCGCATCCCCAGCCAGTGTTGCAACCACCTGTGAGCTCTTGGCTGTCCCTGATCCTCAGTTTCACACTGGGATTCCAATGCTGTTTTTTCTCAGGAAATCTCCTGAGGACTGGTTATGTTTCCACGGTGTGTTTCAACTTCAGTGAACTTACTCCATTATTTACATTAAAATCTGTTTACCATTGAAGCATTTGCCACTAATTCCATTTCTCCAGACTGCCAATCCCTAATATCTTATGTTAAAAACCAAAACCAAGCAAGCAAACAAAGAAAAAAAAAAAAAGCAAAAGCTGAAAGCAGTTTACATAAAACTGTTCTGAATACAGAGACTCTGGCCTGTTTATGAAAAGGCAAATTCTGCAATATTTAGACACATCAAAATTACCAAGCAGATCCTTCCTGCAGCTCTCCCCTTCCTCAGATGGTATTGTTGGGTATGACAGTATGACAGTTTATATTGCGGGAATAAGGAACATTAACTTTGCAGTGGCTAGCTGCGCTTTACTTGCAAGGAGCAGTGTCACAGGACCAGGTATGTTTGATTGTTGTGTGTGTGGCATTGGCTAGGTCACACCTTGAGTACTGTGTTTACTTTTGGGCCCCTCACTACAAAAAAAGACATTCAGGTGCTGTAGCAGGTCCAGAGAAGAGCAATGAAGCTGGTGAAGAGATCTTCAGAAGAACAGATGAGGAAACTTTGATTGTTTAGTCTGGAGAAAAGAAGGCTGAGGAGGGACCTTCACACTCTCTACAACTACCTTAAGAGGGTGTAGTGAGGTGTGTGTTGGTCTCCTCTCCCTAGTAACAAGTGATAAGATGACAGGAAATGACCTCAAGTTGCATCAGGAGAGGTTTAGGTTGGATATTAGAAGAATCTTCTTGACTGAAAGGATTCTCAAAGCCTGGAACAGGCTCCCCAGGGAGATGGTTGAATCTAGGTGTTTCAAAGAGGCAGAGATGTGATGCTGAGGGACATGGGTTAGCACCAGTTAGTTCATGGCTGGTCTTGATCTTAAAGATCTTTTCCAGCCAATGTGATTCTATGGTTCTAAATACAATATTGTTTTGTATTATTGTATTCTAAACTGACAGATCTGCCTGTTGCAGATACAGTTGTCACTGCATGAATTCCAACCACAATGTTTTAGCTGAATGCTTAACAGATTTTCTTCCTTATATATTTACTACTACACAGCGCTTCTAAAACAGGCTAGGGAAAGACACATGCAAGATGACATCAGTTTTGTATTTACTGTTAGAAATTGCCACCAATTGCTGCATTTTTTCATTGTTTTAACCCCATTTCTAACAGTAAATGCCTCTGGTTGCATCCTTCTTACCACCTGCTGTGTAAATACCTTCTTGTGTTTATTTACTGACTTTATTTACTCAGAAAGACCAATACAAGATGACATCACTCACATTATCTTTTTTTCACATACTTTTAATAAAATACAGTTCTGTTACCGGTTCTATTTGGTAGTACTAGCTTTGACAGCTTGCAAAGTATTTTACATCATCATCTGTGCAGTGACATCAAAATATATGAGCCACAATTTCTTTTATTCGGTGGTGGTGGTGGTTTTGCTTTGTTTGTCCAGTTTGTGGGTGCACAAGAACATTTCTGATTATACACAATTCAGAACAAAGTTCTGTCCATAGTTTGAGATGAATGAACATCACAAAGCACAGAGTGTAAAACACATTGTCGTCTTCATCTAAAAGCTGTGGCTGGCTAGGTATGCAAAAAATTCAGGAAACAGTGCAAATATTTAACATGTTACCTCTTGGCTATAGTGTGTCTCAGAATCGATACCTTATAAAGAAGGCTGTTGAAAAGCAAGAATTGCTAAGTTTTGCCTATGACTTTACCAATAAGAATGTTATTTATTTATTTATTTATTTAAGCTTTTACTCAGGGCTTTTAACCACTTGATATTTTGAAAGAGGTTTTCAATTCTTGTTCTACTCTTGCAGCGCTGCTTTATCAACAGCCATGCATTATCTGCCTATGGCTGCATATATACTATTCGGTTGCTGTGCCTCTGTCTGGAGAAATCCAGCTATCAAAGTAGACTCTTTGCTTTGGTTGATTTTTAACACTCTTCATCTGCAGGGTCAATTTGAATGCAGTGAGAATTCCTTATCTGCTAGTTTCTTCTAAATAGCAAGGCTTAAACACAGGTATCATAGTATCAGTCAGGGTTGGAAGGGACCACAAGGATCATCTAGTTCCAACCCCCCTGCCATGGGCAGGGACACCCCACACTAGATCAGGCTGGCCAGAGCCTCATCCAGCCTGGTCTTAAACACCTCCAGGGGCGGGGCCTCAGCCACCTAGGGCTTCACCACTCTCATGGTGAAGAACTTCCTCCTCACGTCCAGCCCAAATCTCCCCACCTCCAGCTTCATTCCATTCCCCCTAGTCCTATCACTACCTGAGATCCTGAGAAGTCCCTCCCCAGCCTTCTTGTAGGCCCCCTTCAGATACTGGAAGGCCACAATGAGGTCACCTCGGAGCCTTCTCTTCTCCAGACTGAACAGCCCCAACTCTTTCAGTCTGTCCTCACAGGAGAGGAGCTCCAGCCCTCTGATCATCCTCGTGGCCCTTCTCTGGACACGTTCCAGCATGTCCATCTCCCTCTTGTAATAGGGGCTCCAGAACTGGACGCAGCACTCCAGGTGGGGTCTCACCAGAGCTGAGTAGAGGGGGAGAATCACCTCCCTTGACCTGCTGGCCACACTTCTCTTGATGCAGCCCAGGAAGTGATTGGCCTTCCGGGCTGCAAGTGGTACATGCATACTCTGGACATAACTCATTTACTTCAGCAGTTCACAGTACTGGATAACTTAGAATAAAAGTGAATCTAGACATATAATTGTCTAGATGCTGATGAAATAACAAAATCATAGAAGTTTAGAATATCTTGATTTGGAAGGGACCTTAAATATGATCTAGTTACAACCCCTCTACAAGGGGACACTTCTTACTAGACCAGGTTGCTTGAAGCCTCATCTAGCCTGGTCCTAAACACTTCAAGGGGTCAGGCATCCACAGCTTGTCTGGGCAACCTTTTCCAGTATCTTACCACCCTAATAGTAAAGAATATCTTCCTAATGTCCAGTCTAAATCTACCCTGCTCTAGCTTTAAAATGTTGCCCTTTTCCCCATCACTACAAGCCTTTGTAAAAAGTCCATGTCCAACTCTCTGTAGGCCTACTTGAGGTACAGGAAGGATGTTGTAGGGATTTCCCTGGAGACTTCTGCAGGCTGAACAGACCCAACTCCCTCTACCTATCCTGACAGGAGTGGTGCTCCAGTCCTCTGGTCATCTTTGTGGCCTTCCTCTGGACCCTTTCCAACAGATAGATGTGCTTCTTGTGTTGCGGGCTCCAGAGCTGGACACAGTACTCCGGGTAAGGTTTCATGAGAGCAGACTGGAGGAGCAGAATCATTTCCCTTGACTGCTGGCCGTGAATCTTTTGATACAGCCCAGGATATAGTTGGCTTTTTGGTCTGTCAGTGTACATTGCTGGCTCATGTCATGCCCCTTATCAGCCAGTGCCTCCAAGTTCTCTCTGCAGAGTTGCTCTCAATCCACTCATCACCCAGCCTGCATTTGTGCTTGGAATTATCCTGACCCAGGTGTAAGACCTTGCACTTTGCCTTGTTGAAGTTCATGAGGTAGGCTGGAAAAGTGAGCCTATGCCAATCCAAATCCCTCTGCATGGCATCCTTTCCCTCCAGTGTGTCGGCTGCACCACACAGCTTGCTGTCATCAGTAAACTTGCTAAGCATGCACTCAATCCCACTGTCTGTATTGCTGACAAAGATGTTAAACAACACTGCACCCAGTAGCGACCCCTGTGGGACTCTGCTTGTCACTGTTTCCCATTTGGCCATTGATCTGTTGACCACAACTTGTTCCCCTGAATGGTCCATCTATCAAATCTGTATTCTTCCAATTTAGAGGCAAGGAAGTCATGTGGGACAGTGTCAAATGTTTTGCATGAGTCCAGGAAAATGCCATCAGTTGATGTTCCCTTATCCACTGATGCTTTGACCCCATCATAAAATGCTATGATTTGGTGAAGGAAAACTGGAAAGACAGACCTGGGTCTGGTGAGTTAAAAGTGCTAGATTCTGTCCTATTAATGTTACAGATTTAATTACTGGGTTTTTTAGTAATAATAATAATAATTTTAAAAAGGAGAATTTCATAGTGCAAAGTGGAGAATTTATAATGCATGCAAAAAAATAGTGCAGGCTCTGAAGTTGCTAATCTGACAGACTGACTGTGAGACAGCACAGGTATAGGCAGTTATGAAATGGAAAGTACAAGGCTTGTGTTCACTGAAGGAAGCATTTGAGAACAAATGGTGATTATAGAATCACAGAATTGACCAGTGATGTGTAGTGCCATACAGTACATACTAGTTTTGTCACGGCTGTAAAGCTTGCTATACCATGTTTGAGGGAGATGCTCAAAACCAGAACAATTGCAGAAAAAAAGTGTCTTTTTCCAGTCTGGAAAATAAAGCAAAAATTACTAAAATTGCACAGAGTGGGTGACTGAAGTGGAAAATAAAGAACATGCACGATTGAGATGGACCAGAGAATATAGCATTATTGACTTAGGATGAGTTTAGGTAGGAACTATAAAAGTTCAACATAAAACTGCAGAAGCTTGTTAACATAGCTCTAAGAGTGGGGGACATGATAGTTCAGGAAACTGCGTTCCACCTTGTGTTCTCCTCCTTATTTCATGTAAGAGGATAGTAAGGAAGAAGTAAGGGAGGTTGTAGCCAGGAGGGGGTTGGTCTCTACTCCCAGGCAATCAGCACCACAACAAGAGGACACAGTCTCAAACTGTGCCAGGGGAAGTTTAGGCTCGAGGTGAGGAGAAAGTTCTTCACAGAGAGAGTTGTTAGCCATTGGAATGTGCTGCCCAGGGAGGTGGTGGAGTCACCATCCCTGGAGGTGTTCAAGAGGGGATTGGATGTGGCACTTGGTGCCATGGTTTAGTAGTCATGAGGTGTTGGGTGACAGGTTGGACTTGATGATCTTTGAGGTCTTTTCCAAACTTATTGATTCTATGAATTGCTGAGGATGACAGGGGCCTCTTGAGATCACCTGGTCTAACCCATCTGTTCAAGTAGGTTGCTTACATCAAGTCACCCAGGGCTTTGTCCATCCAGGTTTTGAATGTCTCCATAGATGTCCACTCTGGGCAACCAGTGCCAATGGTTGGTCAGCCTGACAGTAAAAGGCTGTTTCCTGATGTTCAGGTGGCATCTCCTGTGTTTCAGTTTGTGCCTGTTTCCTCTGGCCATATCACTGCATATCACTGAAAAAAATCTTGACTCTGTCCTCTTTTCCACTCTCACTTCAGATATTTTTATAGATTGATAAGATCTCCCTGAGCTTTTTCTTCTCCCGTGCCAGCTCTCTTAGGCTTCCTCAGAAGTGAGATGCTCCAGTCCTTTAGTCCTTTAGTTGGCTGGATTCTCCCCAGTATGTCTATATCACTTTTGTACTTTGGAGCCCTGAACTGGACCCAGCACTATACAGGTCCTGAGCAGAGGGTCAAAAATCATTTTCCTTGGCTTGCTCTTCCTAATAAAGCCCAAGATGCATTTGGCCTTCTTTCCTGCAAGGTTGCATTCCTCTGCAAGCACACCTTGTTAACTCACCCTGATCCCAAGGTTTCCCTCAGTGCATATACATTCTTAGGGTTATTTCTCTCCAAATGCAGGACTTTTCAGTATTTTCCCTTGTCAAGTGTTGTGAGATTCCTTGCAGCCCATGTCTCCAGCCTGTTGAGGTCCTTCTGCGAATTGCAGCACAACCATGTCCCAGCCACTCCTAATTTTGTATCATCTGAGAACTTGCTGAGGGTGCACTTTGTCCCAGTCTTCAGGTCATTGATGAAGATGTTGAACATCATTGACCGCAGTATCAATCACTACTACATCACAACTGACTTGCCTCCAAGTGGACTTTGTGACACTTATCAGAAACCTCTGGGCCTAGCCACCACTGAGCCAGGTCTTAATCCAGGTCACTGTCCATTTATCCAGTTTCTATTTCATCAGCCTTATTATGGGACAGAGTCAAAGGTTTTACAACATTCAATACTCATTCATTCCCATCCACTGAACTGGACAGCTCATTATATGATATTCCCCTTAGAAAAAAATCATGCTATGTACTTCTGATCTCTTTCTTGTCTTTCATGTGTTTGGAAATGCTTTCCAGGAGGATTTTCTCCATCATTCTTCCAGGGGACTGAGTTGAGACTGACTAGCCTTTTGTTCCCTTGGTCTTCCTTCTTGCTCTTTTTTTGCAGATAGGAATGCCACTTACTCTTTCCCAGTCTTTAGGAATCTCTCCAGTCTCCATGAATATTGAAAGACAATCAAGTGGTCTCACAATGGTGTCAGCTATCTTCCTTGGCGCTCATTAGTGCAGTCTGTCAGGCCCCATGAACTTATGTATGCTCACTTTAAGTGCTCCCAAACCTGATCCTCCTCTACTGAGGATGTCCCACTTGCTCCAGGCTTTCCTCCTGTTTTCAAGGGCAAAGAAGGGATAAAGTCAGTATTTTAGTACTGTCTCCATAACCTTCACTGGATTTTGCTGGAGCTTCCCCACGGAGCTGGTACTTACCAGGTGGTCAGAGAAATATGTGGGACTAATGTATGGACTCGGTAGGCACCATTTCTCCTCTGCCAAAGAATGTTATTGCACCCCATTGCAGATAAAGCTGATTAAGATGTATTGTATTCCTCATTCACTCAAAGTAGTATCTAGAGTAACAGTGAGAAAAGCAAAGTTGGTCTGGTTGTGCTGTGTAAGGGATGTATAAAAGAGGTACCATGCAGAACATCTGTGCAAGTGGAACAGCCAGGGGAAACTCCATCAAGGGACATTTCAAAGTTCCTTGATAAACATGTATATTATTTCCAGGCAGTGTATAGGCTGACAACTGCTCTTCAAAATCTGGCTCACATACATGTTTGTGTAAGATAAAAAGATTATTGGAGCTGGTTTATTTTTCAGAACAGAGTTTTGAGGTTTGCCTGTGTATGTTCTGATTCATGATTTTGCATCTTTTCAGGCTTGGCAGTAAGTAGTAGACCTTCAATCCTTCAATTTTCTGTTGGTCATTTATCATATTAACATGTATAACTCAAAGCTCTATATTTAAGTTAGTGAAACCCCAATTCACTTTAAAGCTTATAAAAGAAGGGGGGGGAGGGGGAGGAGGAGGAGTGGGGGAGTTTTTGTAGAAGTTTCTCCACTGAAAAGTTCTAAAGCATCTATAAAGCAGAAGTTGCCTAGTAGTGACATTGTTGAGGTCCAGACATTTCTGCAACGTAAACCAGCCTCTGTTGAAACAACACAACAGTAATGCCCAATTTGAATCAAATGTAGAATTTAGGCTGCCAGCATGGAGTTAGCTTGAGTCATTCAGGGCCAGTTCCTGCTTTTCTTGCTAATGCAAGTAGGTCGTGTGACTTCAGTGTGAGCGTTCATGTGACTGAGGTAAATTTAAATTATCTTTGGAGGATAATTATTTCCTCAACAAACATCCAAGAGGTACTTTTTAATAAAATCAAATATATATTGCTAGACGTTAGTCCAACATTTTGCTTCTGAGATGTTTGTGAAGAGCTGTTGACGCTGCATTTGTGAGTAGCATATTTACACAAACAAAAGCTGCACAGGCTGGGTTTGATTACTAAAATATGCTTCAAGAGCACGTTCTTTCTTTTCAGAGGATTTGCAGATTCAGTATTAAAAAAGAAAAGGCTGGTGACTAAGAGCTTATTGACTAGTTAACTAAAATATAAGCACGCGCTGTAAAATAATGCAACGTAGTAGTACTTTGCCTTTTAGTGGGTTTGAATTTTGCCTGGTTTTAGTCTGGTCCCTTAATTTATTCTTAAATCATCCTGTAAATAACAAAGCTCTAGAATCTAAAGTGCTGGTCTGGTGATAATGTATTTCCAAACAGAACAGACAAACTGAAAGCTTGGGTATGTGAAGTGCTGAGAAAGTTAAGTGAAGGTGATTTCTCTCAAATCCCTTGGTTCAAGGTGGGTGTATATACTGACATTGTTGCTTTGTGTCCAGCACTTCATAGCAGGACCTGTTACAATTGTCTTGCTACCTCACCCGTTTCATCCTGAGATCCAGAGAAAAGCGTTCTTAAGATGTCATTGAAAAGTTGAGTCCGGTATTTACTTTCCAGAAAACTTCTGTCTTCTGAAAGGAAGACCTGCTGATAACTTACCCAAACAAGCTGGTTAGGTATTCTCTTACCATTATCCTAGAAAGTGTACTTACAAGGTCAGGTTTCTAGGAGAAAAAAGAAGTTTATCTGGTGTTGATAGTACAGTAGATTTTTTACAGGGAGGTATTGGATTTCACTATTTCCCTTTCCACCTGCGTTATCTTTTACAGATACCAAATGACAATTGCTTGCTGAGATTTTATTGAAAGCTGAGTGAAAGAGTAAACAGTCAAGGAGAAAAATCCTTGCCTAGAGCAGCCAAAGCAGAGGAGGTGGGGGGAGCTCTCTTGGAGAGTTGGGGGTGCTAAAAACACACATAAAAATTATTCTTGCAATTGAATGTTTTCCCTGATATTAAAAAAATGTAAACCATTGCAATTTTACCACATAGCTCATCATCTGATTCCAGCCTTCTGTTCTTTGTCTTTTGCTTTCATTGTTTCTTTAAAACCTGGGATTTATGGCCTTATATTTCAGGGTCTTATGAAACAGTATTTTCTTGACTCTGTAGAGCAGAGGTCTTTCTAGCCTGACAAGGCCAGCTTAAAAGGCCCTGAAATACAATGGCATTGTCGAGAGTGTAAAAGGCTTCCAGAAGATAAACTTTTAAACTCTGGATTTTGTTTTGTTTTGCTACTTTACTTTACCATGGCAAGATGCCTGGGTTCTTCTCTCACTCAATGTACAAGTCAAACTAACTTGGCGTCTGCAGACTCTTAAATTTTGGACTCTGTTTGTCAGCTGCTAGACACCTTACCAAGACAATGAACTGAGAGACAGAGAGAGTGAAACTGCAAATGCTGGCTGCAGAGGGAAGCATTTATCCCATCACAACAGCCCTTTGTTTTTGTTGCATTTGGACTGGGTATCTGGTGAAATGTCTGGATACACTGGCCACGGACACCTGACTTTCTCAAGGACAAAACTTGGTGAAATGCAAAGGTGTGTTTAAAGCTCTGTCTTGATGAAATAGCAAGGCTGTGGCTGGCTGCTGCTAGTTAAATCTGTGAAATCCATAGACCAAACCTCTAGGTAAAAAAAGCTTCCTCTCATAAGACTACTTCATCTCTTCTGCCAGTCCTACAGAAACTAACACATGCCATACCGTATCTTGTTCTATATGGTAACACTTGGTGAGGCTGGTTTCCAAGGGCAGCCTTCATGAAAAGGTGTATTGTATTTTTAAACAAGTCAAAAGTTAGCACAGAACATTTAGTCAGAGCAGCAGGGGGATAGAGGCCATCTTCATCTTTCTCAATACTCCCCCTCCCCTAAAAAGGCAAACCAGCACAACCGTAAAAAAGTTGTGCACCACCTGCTTTTTATATCAATACTGCTCCTCATGCCGTTGCGTAGCTGCAAGCCCGGAGAGGTCTATGCAGCTCGCTGACGCCAGGGGCCCAGCCCCTCCGCGGAGGTTTGGCTCTGTTGCTTCACCGGGATGAAACTGAAGTCAGCAGAGGCCACTGCAGTCTCTTGCTGTCTGCGGATGTTGAGTTTCCGCTTCACTTTTTCTGGGAAACAATGAGATTCGTGTGCAGGCATGTAGAGGGGACTTTGTTGGGAGCTGCTAGATAGTGCTAGGGAGACAGTGATCCATGAATTTGGGGCTGAGAGGGCAGAAGATCACTGAGCACTGCAGCCCTCTGACAGGCATTGTACAGCCAAACTGTGCAGTGAAGCCTGCGCCATCCTGCTCCATGTGGCATTATTCCAGGACCAAGCATCTCTGTTCAGGATTTTAGTTTTTTGCCATATCACTGTCTGGTTTGTTACTTGAGGTGACTTCCAGGATTGCAGAAAGGAATACTTTCCTGCGTGTGATGTCTGCTCCTGACTTTAGATATTGTATAATCTTCCTTTCCCACTATTTCCGCTGCTCAGATTAAAAAAAATACTTCTTGGAGGAGAAGGCAGTTGAATAAAAGGATGATTTGTTCTGTAGGCTGTGGCACTAAGGCCAGCTATGTTTCACTAGAGCTTCTCACCGCAATAGCCTGGCTGCTTTCCACTGTGCCAGTGATGGGCTGTTCCACAGCATATCCAGTTTCAATGTACACATCCCAGAAGTGACCCCTGTGTAATTCCCCTTGTGTGGGTATAAGGTAGTGGATGCTGTAGGGTACTCTAGTTGGTGACTCAGTGGATGCAGAAGGACACAAAGGAAAAAGCTACTGGGAACTGCTGTGGGTGTCCTTCCTGTGGAGGTATAACCAGATTTGCCTCCTGTTATCCTTCCGTCCTTGGCTTTCTGGACATTTATGGGAACTTGGTATCTTTGTGAGTCCTACCTTCCTACACCCCTCCCAATCATAGTACAGACCAGCAAATAGGTTCCAAACTGAGAGAGGCAGATGGAAAAAAGCATAATCATTCAAGCTTATTTCTCCACAGAATTCAAGCTTGCAATGCTACATTTGTAGTGCAAATGGCATATTTGTGGGTAGGGGTTAGGTTAACCATTAGCAAGGAATGGGGGTTCATGTTCTGCCATCCCAGTGATTTTGCTCAGCTGTGCACATTGTGCCTTCCTCCTGTGGCCAGTTCTCAGATGATGGTAAGCATCAGCACTGCACAGAGCCCTTTCACCTAGGAACGACTATGTGGGGCTGAACTAGGGTTCCCCTTGGCCCCTTTCCAATTTTGTTCCTGCAAAGTGGGACACCTATGAAATTTCCATTACATCAATATCGTACTTGTTGCAGCAAAACACAGATCATTCAGCAGTATTACAGAATTTGTTTGCACTGCTTTTTTGGTGTTTTGAGTTTTTTTGTCCTTTTTGTCTCTTTCTTTCTTTTTTTTTTTTTTTTTGTTAGTTGAAAAAATAAGCAAGCTGCATGGAAACGGTGAACATATACCCAGGAAATAGTTTGCTGATAACATAGGAGCCTTCATGTCTGCTGGGTGGTGCCCTAAGTTTTCTTAACAAAGAAGTGAGTGTTAGTTCTTCAAATAAAAGTTACTTTTTGCACTCACATAACTGAAGCTGAGAATTTCCAAGATGAAAAACTTGGCTTTTTATTTATTTTTCATAATTTTTTAAATGGGGCATAATTTGAGTGGGATCTCCTCTCCCTCTTGCAAACTCCTACCCCCTACATTGCCCTCCCCACCTTATGAGGGTTACAGTATTCCAAAAACTCTTAGCACCATGCTCAAAAGAAACAGAAATGGCTTTGCATTATGAACTGAACAGAGATTAAGTTATTGGCGGCCTTGAAATAGCTCTTTCTCAACTTCCATTCCCATGAGGTTATCCACATAAAGTTGCTGTTTAGTACAGGGTCAGCGTGATGAAATTTATTTGTTGAGTCTCTTCGGTGCCAAAGCTTTTGCCAGCAATCTGATCTACCTGATAGTGGTACTATTTCAGAAATGTCCAGTCAGTAAAAGAAATGCAATGTCTGTGGAGTTTCAAAGACAGCAATAATAAGTGGGATAAGAACAAAGAAACCAAACCTAAAATGCCTCTCTTTAAAATATATATATAAATTACTCAGGCCATTTGCAAGATATGGAAAAGTAGGCAATATTACTTTTCAATTTCACACGCTGCCTCTGAGCCCTGAGCATGGGGAATCTTTTTTGTATAGCTCAATGGGTGTGTTGGATGTGCTTCTGCCAACTGCTATTAACAAAATTAACTATTTGCTGGCCCTTTCAGGTAAAAATAGGCAGACTATATTGCAGACTATATTGATACAGAACCAAAGGGTTAAGATAGTGTGGACTGTGGATTTTGCACATGGTGTCTGCTTTGTTTCCTTTGGTCTTACTACATTTAAAGACCTCTCTGCTAAAACATTAGCTATACCAAAAAACCCACAGTACAGTATATCTACATAAATTATACATGAAATAAAGGCTTAGGAGATGAAGCCTTGCCATTTTAAGTACATACATTGTAAAACTATATATGCTTTTACTTAGTCTCCAAACAGCAAGGCAGGGTTGTCTTTCATTTCATTTTTCAAAACCTTTAATTACCAACATCAAATGAAATGATTATAATCTCTTCTTTGTTCAGTCATCTGTGAAATGAGTTTGTGGCAATGGTTTTCTCTAAGTCAGTACCACATCAAAACCTGAGTGTGTATGGGAGTAGTGAGACTGTGTTAACTGCAGGCAATTGAGCAAAATTAGTCATTTTGCCTTTTATAAGGAATATTTATGCAGGTATACAGATACCACAAAAGCTTTCCACTCATCAGCCTGCCTTTATTTCCTGCAAACTAACATGAAACCTTAGGAAGTGTCCATGATGTCCCCGCTGACTTCTGTAATGTGACATGCATCACCTCAAGATGACTGAACACCCCTTTTACAGTACCCTTGCTGGTCTGACCATTGTTGTCCTACTGCTACTCTAAGGCAATGTGATTTGACCATCATCCTTTCTGCTTACATGCAAGTATTAGCCAAAACTATTTAAACAGATGACAACAAATTGCTTTCCTGTTGTCAGGTTCATGAAACACAGCATCAGCAATGCAAAGGCCAGCTCTCATTTATTGTATTGCAAAATAAATGTCTGGCAGGAAGCAAAGTGAGCTGTCTGTGGTTTCAGATCTCTACATGCCCAGTGTGGTACACTGGCTGATGTCATCATGAGAGTTTTTCAGCCACCTCAGCTGGTCAGTGTGCTCTACTCTATACAGAGGGACTGTTATACCCCTTGGTCCACTTCTGAACCAAAGGTTGCTTCTTCATGACTGCCTGTTGCAGTCAGGCTGCTGTAGCTGTCCTGCAAGATAAAGCCCTGTGGGAGTCTCACAGCAGTAGCAAGAACACCAATTGCATTTATTGAAGCTTAGGGTTATCCCTCCATTGGTGAGTGTGGGTCCTGGTTGAAAGGCATGCCTTTCCCCTTTTCCCTCTGGCCCTTCGGCTTTGGCTACAGGGGGTTTTATTACGTTTGAATGTCTCTGAATGGCCTTGGAAGCTTTTTTCTCTGAGATGCTGTTTGCTGAAGATATTATAAAACACATTCATCTTCCAGTAGTTTGTGCCTCTCTTCTTAAAAAGCACAATTCTGTGACAGAACTTTCTTGAAGTTCAAGCAAAGTAGACACTAGTTTATGGAAAGCAGATTCAAGACGGCAGCAAAATCACAGTGGCAATGATTTGCTCCCTGTCCTTGTTAAATGCTGTAGGCTCGTGCAAGAAAGCAAACTTCTTGGCACTGCTCTTCCGTAGCTATATGTCCCAGCTGCTGGTCCTAGTTGGTGCCTTGAGATATTTCTGATTCTTTCTTCATCCACAGGATGGCCAAATCTGTTGTTACCTGCACAGCTGAGAAGCTTGCAACTGCCCTTTTGTAAGGCTGCACATGTTCAGGCAGCAGGTTTGGAAAATAAGGTGGAGAATGTAAGTGTGTCAAGTGCCTGCAAGGTGTACTGTAACTTCGTTTAAGACAGGTTAGAGATGAGATTGGGCCTCATAGTCATGGTTCATGCCAGGACTGTTTGTCATAGCAGCAGTGCAAGGAACAAGTACAGTGTTGTCAGTATTATTTTAGGAATTTAATCAAGGGCCATATGCTGACTCAGTCACAAGAGGATGATAGGGATGTCTTTTCAGTTCAGCTCTCATAGAAATTCTCCCTCCCTCTTTCCACCTCTTTTACCTTATGTTCTCTTTCTGTGCTATCCATTGAGCTCTGATTCTATGTTAAATTATGTTTTTCTCCTTTGTAATGTCTTGATTGTCCCACTTTTTAATATTCTTTTGATTGGAATTAGAAATATACAACACTTTATTCAAACAAGCAATGTCAGGGAGTTTGAAGAATGTGAATAATGGATTAACTCATACATCACTTATTCAAAGAAAGAGATCTCATGTGCCAAAATTGAAAAAACAAAACAAAAACCTCCAGGATTTCAGGAAATTTCATTATTTCAGATTTCTCTATTTTACTAGGAATCAGAGTAAGGGAGCAATAAATGATTTTAAGGCTTCTGTTAGTCAGAATGGACTCAGAATGAACACTGGTAGTTCAAACACATGTCATCCAATCCTTTGCTCCTTTGTCTTACTGATAGACTGCTTGGTGTTTTGCCCTAAAGCTTTATTTAACCTATGCTGTGTTAGGTTTCCTGTGCCAAATTCTCTAGGCCTATTTTCATAATTTACATGATAAGATAAACAGTACTTGTCTGCTGAGGAAGGTCAAATTGCTTGCCACTTGCTTTGTCTTATCTGTTGCTTCAAACAAGATAGAGGCAGATTCAGCAGATGAATAATATCAGAAATTTAGTTTTGTGGAATGCATATTGATGGAGTTCTAAAACAAGTAAACACTAAATAGTCTTGAGTGAAGGCTATTGGTTTTAACTATTTAATTATTTGACTTCTACTGTCCTTTTTCTAAAGGCCTCTGCAAACAGGTGCACATCTTGTGCTTGTGCTGAGACAGTGCGCTGTAAGGTGAAACATGTCTGACAGGCTAGGAGATTCCTGGTGAGCACCCATAACCACCCTGGGTTATGAAACCCAGGGAAAGAGCAGTAGACCTGAGCCATCTATGGGGTATACAGGGGGAAAGGTGATCTCCTCTGCAACTTGGCTGCAGGGTTCAAAAATAGCCCAGGCACAAAGCTGGCACTGTGGGACCAGGCATGCTTGGGATTTCACAGCCACCCCACCTGTAGAGGCAGGAGGTCAGTGGCTGTTTCCTGGACCTGCTCTGGCTTGTAGGATTTCTCTAAGGCTGACGGAGAGCAGCCACAGTCTCACTATGGGGTACGGAGGTCCAGGCAGCACCAGTGTCGCCTTAGACAAACAGAGAGGCCATGCCCCATGTACAGCAGACCTCTGACAGTCTTAGATGGCATGAGGATGCTGACAGTCAGGCCGACCTTTGATTGTGTTCATATTTCATAGAGGTAGAAAGGCAGAGCCAGTGTATGGCACCAGACAGATAATCGTAAGTATTAAGCAGTATGTTTCTCAGAGAGAGATATACTCTATGAAACCGCAGCCCTCCAGAAGAGAAAGTGTGAGGTGGAGCATGACTTGTTACTCCATACTTTGGTGCATTTTGATGGGCAGCAAACCAGTGTGGAGGACTTTGCTACCAACATGCAAAAAAGGCAATAAGCTGGAAAACTAGATGCAGGTAAAACTTAACTGTGTGTGGTTTCCTTCCCATGCTCAAGCACCTCCCCAGAATGCTATTACATTTAAAAAAGGCTTGTTGAATACTGCAAGTCCAGGTGTTATGGTGTGGTGATGTTTCTCCCTGGAATGGGCTCAAGAGTTTGGTATCCGGTACAAAAGGAACATACTGGATTTTGTACTCGTAGGACAGTACATTATGTTGTTTGGATGCCACAGGATTTTTCCACCTTTGTGAAGCACAATTAGTTCAGGAGGATATTGTGCACTTTTTCCATTGAAAGGTTTGACATGAGTACTAGGGAGAAGAGAGAACTGGGCAGTGGGACAGGATGAGAAATTGAAAACTAGAAAGTAACACATTGGGTTATTCAAGTCAGAACCAAACAAATGGTAGTTACCAACTCCCAGTACAGCAATGAAGGACTAAATGGAATTAAAACAAAAATAAAATGAAATTAAAAAAAAAAAACCAAACATGCAGCTGTCTGTTGATAATTGATCATTTCAAGTCTGCAGTTTCAAAACATTTAAGAGAGCTTTGCCCTTGTCCTGGCAAAAATCAGGTTTTTACTTTGTTAGTATATATCTCACACTGATTTATTGCATTGCAATTGTTGTAGTTTGGCATGTATGTAGCTGAAGGCCGTGTTTATAGTGTTTAAATGTTTTTGTTTTAATTAATTTTATGTTAAAAATCATTTAGTGCTAGTTGGCCTGCATGCCTTTGCAAAAGAAGAGTTCAGTTGTTCATGTGAGATTTCCTGGTAAAGGAATGGTTAGACAAATAAACAAAACAAAATGAAGGAATAGGGGAAAAAAAAAAAAAAAAAAAAAAGGCCAAGCACCAGCCAAGTTTTCATACTGGCATTCCTTTCTCAGTTCTCATCATCTTCAGACATCCCCTCAAGCCTTGCCATGGTATTGTTGATTTTGTATTATGAGAACAAGACAAGTGCCTGGAGGTGCTGCAGATACTGTAGCTGGATTAAGGAATCCTGCAAATTGTGGCAGCATTTTTCATTAAAAGTCTTTTAATTGCCACATGGATCATGCCAAAAAAACTATTGCAAAATATGGATAGTTTGATTTGTTTCATGTCTCTGGGGTATGTCATAAAATGGGATTCTTACCTTCAAAAAAGAATAACTGTCACAGACAGAATAACCCAGGATGCTTTCATTGCTAGTGGTATTCTCCTAGGTCAAGAAAAATGGAAACTGAGCCCTTAAAACAGTCTCTTGCCTTTTACAGATAGCGAGGATTCTTCTTTGTCAGTTCTCTTCTGCAGAGGCCCCTTTTTAGAATACTTGCCACAGCAAGATATAGCCATCTTCTAAGGTGCCCTGTGTTTCACTGTCTCACTTCATAAGAAAAATAAAATAGATGACACTTTTAAGGGGAGGTAGTCTCCATCCTGAACAGGAGACTGAAGAAATATGCATATCAGCAGGGAGACAGCTGAGATTTCCCAGAAACCAAACCCTATATATGTCTCCTCCTCCACTATATTGTGGTGGGCAAATACAGCTGGAAAGCTGAGGTATTTTCTAAATTGCATCTTTAAAACTTTTATTGTTCAAAACAAGACTTCATGGAGACATCTGCCTCTCTTGCCATTTGATGACTCATGGCTCTCTGTTGGTTTTTCTTTTTCCAGTGTGAGAATTTTGATTTATCAAGACTTTTGACCCTGTTGCAGAACATTCAAAATGCCAGGGATGTAAATTTAAAGATTATTTTGCCAGTGTTTTGTCATTTAGCCATAGGTTGGGTCCTGTTAAAAGGTTTTAAATGTTTCCCATCTGCTGTGGCACTGCAGAGGAAAACAGAACCATATCTGGAATATAAAGTGCGGTTGCGGTCAGAAAAGTGACTACGAGAAAATGGCATGTTCTTAGTCAACAGATCTGTTCCCTATGTGTATTACCACTTTCATATGCACGTTTCACTTGTGAGAGTAAGTCTGTCATTACTCTTCGATCCTCCTGCCAGTGGAGTGCCAGCGGGGCTATGGGGAGCAAACTGTATGCTATCCTGTCTCTCACGTCAGAAATGGAGTTGTTAGTGAGATTCTAGTTGCAAAATCTTTTAGTGGTGATGGAGGGGATGCATGAGCCATCCTGACTTCCAGAGACATGGCTGATAGTGTAGCACTGGTTAACCTTACTTCCGTCTCCATCCCCCCCCACATGCCTAAAAAGAAACAAAACAAAACAAACCCCAGCCCAAAACCAAGCACATGTACCATCCTTTTGGTTTCAAACTGAATAAATTTGATCTGGAAGTCGTTGAGAAACAGTAAACATGAAACCCTACTGTGACATATTTAAGGAGTGATATATTCAGAGGAGACCACACTTAAGTAAAATAAGTTCAAAGACCAGTAATCAAAAGCAAATATGGTCAGTCCATCTTCAAAGGGAAAAAAAAATTCAATAACTGGAACTAGCGTTTCTTGGGTTGAGTGGACACTGGTGTATGAATGGTAGCAAAGAAATGATGAGTTGGTAGGACTGACTGTAAAGTAGGAAAATTAACATTAGAAGAACAAAATCCTTACACAAACACAAAGCCTGAAGCAAAATTTATCTGTTGGTTTTCATTGTTCAAGTTAGTACTGTCCTAGGAAAAATAAGCAAAGAGCCTCTCCTCTTTTGTCTTCCTTGGGCTGCTTTAAGAGTTTGTAGCACAGTAGTGAACAAATCCTAGTGCCATTATTCAGTTCTGTCCACTGCTGCAAACAACCAGCCCAGCTGAGGCTGCAAACTGGTTTTTCATAAGGCGTTTTTCTCTCTGCACACTTCTGAACCACTCTGTCTCAGCAGGTAGGGTGAGTGGGTACATGTTTCTGCAATCCCAAAGGTAAGTAGATCTGCTCTGTTCTGGGCTGTCTGCAGTTGCCAGCATCAGGTAAGGATTTAGTCCCTTGTGTTCTCGTGAGCTGTATCAGAGATGACGTGTAGGAAGGTGAAAATTATATCTCTGGAACTTTCCAAGTGAATTTCCACATGTGGAAAAGCTGGAAGAAGCTGTAAATTGGAGAAACTTACATTCACTTAAGCCCTTTTAAACGTTCGTCTAAACCCATTTTTATACCCAATTAGGTGATAAAATTTGAAAGCCTCTTTCCTACGCTGACATGCTACTGGTTTATCAGCTAGTGTAATTTTGAAGTGGGTGGGAAAGGAGGAAGAGGCTAACTAGCAATTTTGATTAATAACGGTAATCTTTCTTGCTTTAGAAAGTATTACTCTTAAGCTGCCATGTGCTCTTTCCTACAGTATTTCACTTGCACTTGTTCTGTTTTCTTCCTGGGATGGGAGTCTCGGTGGAAAGTACTATGTCATGTAAATAATATACGCATGACAGTCTATTATTTTGTATAGTTATTAATCCCTGTGGAATTGAGAGCTTTCTGGTTTGCCTTAATGTAAAATCCATAAGCATGTTCCCATACAGAAAAACTTTCAAACTTATATTTCATAAACCTTAGAAAAATTCTTCCCTGTGATTGTCTGAGAAATTTTGAGAGCCTTAAAAACCTGCCGGTAAACTTTGTGCTGCAGATTAGGATTCAGAGACAGGCTTAACTTTTAGTTCTGTATACAGTACTCTCAGATATTTTAAAATTACTTAAAACCCTGGTGTTTCTAAATTTTGTGTGTGTTAATGAAAGCTTGAGGAAATTGTTCTCAATTGGACATGGCACCAAAACAGTTGTCACTCAGGAACAGGAAAATATCAAGGCAGGGAATTGGAATCAAGCCATCAAAGAGTACAAAAGAGGTACTCCCAAGGCCTCATATCTGTACATAAGTAATGATTAATTCTTGCCTCCTTTACCATGTATTCTCACTAAATTCCTCATAAAGCTGCTAAGTTAAGTATATATATGTGCACAGTCAGAGTTTATCTAGAACTGAGATTTTTGTGAGGTCTAAGTTGCACCTGTTTTACTGCAGAAGCACAAAATGGGATTTTCAAAGAAGTGCAATTAGGTAAAGGCAAAATAAAATGGCACTGAGGAAAGCACCTTGAAGGGGACTGTTTCTACTGTTTCAACTTTCTGGCTGCTTCTAGAAAATCTTGCTGTTCTCAAATGGAAAAGAGCTTTTTGGGTTTTTTTCCTCTTTCCTAGGGTGGAATTTTCCTCTTTTCCCCATACTTCCTTTCCCTCTATTTTTGTAATGGCTGAAGTGTTCAGGAAAAAAAAATTTTAAAGTAATCATCTGTAGCCAGAGGCTCAGAAAATATACTCCTAAGTGATAGCTGTCTAAGCTGTCTAAGAAATCTATCATTGTCTGAAAGCAAGAGCTATGCTATTGACTTCTGTTTTCATTTCTGCAGCAGTTCTGGTTTTCTGCAGGATTTCTAGTTTTAAAACTCATAAGGTTAGTGAGCATCATTATTAAATAAACTCAGCACTGTCTCCCTGGAAGATATAATTCAGAAAAGTGAAATGAGAAGTCTGTAAAGAAGAAAACTGAAAAAAAACTTAACAGTCCACTTAGTGGTCACTCAAAGAACTGAAATGCCTTGGATAAGGTTGAACAGGGAGAGCCAGTAAATTTTTGCATTTTTACTTCAAATACATGCGATGTTGTGAAACTTCTTAATTCTTTTGCAAGGAAGTAGGTGATGTGAGGAGGCCTGGATTTCCTCTCTCTCTCCCCTCTCTCATGCATCCTGAAGCCATAGGTTTCTGGCAGCTATGGAGAAGCACGCAAAGTGGTACAAAAGCTGGGGTGGTCCTTTTGGAGCTCAGCAGCCTTGTTTCATTAATTCCAGAGAAGCAGTTAATTTAAATTAGTGAAACAAGCATCAGAGACTCCCAACAATTCTCCTGTTCCTCCACAGGCTATCCCTGAAGCAGTGGCAGTTTCGGCCATGCTATCCTGTGTCTGACACACAGGTAATCCAGCTCAGGGTTATTGTAGCATCAGGACTTGACAGGCCACCCTGAACTCATGTAGCAGTCTCTTCAATGCTCTATCTACACCATGCTGAACACAGCTCAAAAGAAATAAACTGGGAAGCTCAGAACCAAACATATGGTCAACACTGATGAACCAGGGGACAAAACCTTGAGTATAAGAAGCATGCCAGAAATAACAGAGGGAAAGCCATCTCCAAGCTGCTGGCAGTGGTCTTTGCAAACACTGGACTTTGCATCCCTGAGTTTCACAAAGATCATACAACAGCCAACACCACAGCAAATCTTAAAGACCATATAAACGTGTGGTTTACCTCCCAAGGTCTCTCCGCTAGTGTTATTATCACCAACAATGGGACCAGTGTTGTAAAAACAGTCACTGTTGGCTAAGCCACATGAATGCCATTAAGAAAAATATCTCCCTCCCTGGACTATAACCTAAAAGGTTTGGAAGGTTTAACTTTTTATTTGTTTTTATTAAAATTGTGTTAAAATTCTAAACAGCCTTTGTGGTAGCAGTAGCTTCTATGTGATAACATGTAAGCCATTAGCTGCGAACAAACAACAGATTAAAAATAGATGTAGAAGAGTATGTACTGTTCTTGTCAATCAGGCATTTAAATGCCTTTTTTTCCCCTTTGCTTTCACACTTTAACCTCTCTGATGAAGAGGAAGATGGTGTTGAAAATACTTGTTTAAGACCTGTTCCGATATGAGTATGTGCCTTGCCCAAGGACACGTATTCACATTTTTATTGGCAGAAACAGTATGAATTCTGCACTGACCTTCTGGAATTTTGCAATTTTTTTCCTCTTAGCAGCATGAGATCTTCAGGAAAGCCCCACTGGGGAATATTTTTTCCCTGTTTTTCCCTCCCTTTTCAACTTCTGACACCATCTGGTAAATTGGATTTTGATATTTTTGCATAGCCACTCCTCTCATATTCACTCTTCTTCATACTCTCCATTTTTTCATTCCAACATTCCCGTACTCTCTGCTCTCCAATGCTCATGCAAGCAGACTGGAATTATTCTTTTTTTATTGGGTTACTAAGCACACCACTGAGGATGTTTACCAAGGAAGGAAAGCCTGACATGAACCTAATAGATGAATAGAGAACTGGTCCCAGATTTTTTAAGAGAGTCTGGAGGGGTTTATATTCCAGAATTTCATCTCTGGTGAACAATGCACTGAGCTTTAATTGATTCCTGCACAGTGTCTTTGACTGATGAAAGGGACACTTCCCAAAGAAAAACAGCCATCAAAAGTTTCACATATGCATGTGCAAACAGCCTTGGAACGATTGCAGCGAGACTTCAGATCCTGCCCCAATTCCGTGTTGAACTTCAATTAACTGTTTCACCAAATCCCCTCTCCCATGATAATCATGACATCAGTCAGCTACACCCTGATTAATATTCCTTACCTCAAACTGCATCTGAAACAGGTTTTGAGTACTAGAGGGAAAACCTCCAGCCTCATTCTCAAGTAATATTTAAATCTTTCATAGGTGAGTTAAATTCACAGAAAAATAACTTTTAGGGTTGCAGTGGATACGTTCTCATTGAACTGGAGAGAAAATAATTACCTTTTCTTCATGCTTAAATTGTTTTAGATGAAAGACAAAGGCTTAATAAATGTGTTTCATCTCAGCTCTGTTATTGCTCGGTACCCTTAAGACTGTGATCTGAGTAACATGTATTACAGCATCTTCTGATCCACCCCCTCACTGGTTTAGACTTCTGATTTTTGTTTTAATTTGCTTATCCTTTTAAGGAGAAAAGATTTAAGTTACTCGTCTGTTCATACCTGTCAGTCTTCAGATCTTTCTGCTCTCCCTCATCCTTGACCAGAAGAGTGGCAGGAGGGTGATTTAAACCTTGGTCATATCCAGCCGGGCTTGGCAGGGAAATAGATATCTCAGAGATGCACCGTCTGTGCAGATTTCTGAACATGATCAGCTGAGCTGGGTAACAAGCCCTAAAGGAAGGGCTAGTGAGGATTCACCAGGACATGCAAGTGTTGTGGCCTCTGTCTGGCAAGGCTTTCAGACCTTAGTACCACACTGGAGAGGTGGTAGGATATGTCATCTCTGATGGATGAAATGCTGTCTAGGATGTCAATGACAAAATGGGAGGGAATTGAATTAATGTAAGGGGAAAACCTTTAGGGTACAGAGGGGACACATCTGTAGCACACTTTTCATTAGTTCAGCCATATGAGAATGCCTTTAAAGTATCTTTCAAACTGACGTGAGTCCTAAGTGTTTCAAAGAACTCTTTTTCCCAAGATGTTCCATTGCTGGTTTTGTCTTTGTGCGCAGATGTCTTTCTTTTAATTAATTTTCCTTTGCCCATATGAAGGTTATTAACGTAATCAAGTACTTTTGCTCAGTAGTTCCATGTACTTTGCTGTCACCAATAAAAATAGTAGAATTCAAAACAGATCAAATTATTCAGGATTACGTATTTTTAAAAGATAACATGCTTTTGATTTTAAGAATGAAACACACATGCCAAGATGGCAGTTTAAAAGCAGCTTGTGTAAGGTTTGGGAAAAGGGTCAGGTTGACAACTTGAGGAAATAATGTAAGCTGTAAGCAGGCGGTTTTCACCATGCTGATAGATTGGTGCTTCTCATTCAGTGGAAATCTAAACGGTGGTAGCACATCTACTGTGATTTATTTAGGCCTTCCCCTTTCTGGGGAATATCACTAAGAAGAGACAAAACAAAACCATGTAGTAGGGTTAGCTTTGTGATGTCAGGAGCACTGTAAATGTGTCATTTTCCAAACAAGGTGATTGCCTATCTTCATAGTAACCAGTCAGCAACCACTAAACTATTATTTTTGGTCGGTAAAACTGATTCAAACTCACTCCTTAAACACAGAAGCCTTTACAACAGATTCTGGTTAGTACTTTGTTAATTTGTCTGTGTCCTTACTTTCCAAATATATGATAAAATGGGAGATATTAATCCAGAACAAATTTTTGTGGTGCCATTATACTTATTTTACACAGATTTTACCCTCTGACTGGCAAGTTATTGTGAAGCGTGAACATGTGTCTCATGCTGATGAGCAGTTATTCACCCATTGTCAGTTTTCCAGAATGGCTGGACCTGGAGTAATGCATGGCTTTTTAGTCAAGAATCTAGGGTTCATTTTGCTGCAGAAATTTGTTTCCTCACCTGAATTTTTCAGAACTTCTTGTCATTTCTAGTAATAATAGAATCGTGATTTTTTTGTTGTTGTTGTTTATTCTTTTGTTTTTTGGCAGAAGTCTTAATAATTTTCCTTGTTCATATGGTATGAGATATTTTATACAGTAAAATATTTTGGTTTTGAATACCTCAGACTACGTCATTACTCTGTTTCCTAGTTTAGCCATTGTACAAGTTACATGTGGAAAAGAAGTTCCACACCTGCAAGTGTCTTTTTTTTTTTTTAATGCTTGATTGTACTAATTTTAAGATTCAGTTCTGACTAATACTGCATCTGGGTCGGGGCAATCCCAAGCACTAATATAGGCTGGGCAGTGACTGTCTTGAGAGCAGTCCTGAAGAAAAGGGCTTTGGGGTACTGGTGGACGAGAAGCTCAATATGAGCTGTCAGTGTGCACTTGCAGCCCAGAAAGCCAATTGTATCCTGGGCTGCATCAAAGAAGTGTAGCTAGCAGATTGAGCAAGGTGAGACCTCTATCTCCACTCTGGTGAGACCCCCACCTTGAGTACTGCACCCAGTTCTGGAGCCCCTATTACAAGAAATATATGGACATGCTCAAGCATGTTCAGAGAAGTGCCATGAGGATGATCAGAGGGCTGGAGCACCTCTCCTATGGAGACAGATTGAGAGCGTTTGGGCTATTCAGTCTGGAGAGGAGAAGGCTCCAAGCAGACCTTATTGTGGCCTTCCAGTACCCGTAGGGGGTCTACAAGAAAGCTGGAGAGGGACTTAGGATGTTGAGTAGTGGTAGGACTAGGGGGAATGGAGCAAATTTAGAAGTGGGTAGATCCAGATTGGATGTTGGGAAGAAGTTCTTCACCATGAGGGTGGTGAGGCACTGGAACAGGTTGCCCAGGGAGGTGGCGGAAGCCCCATCCCTGGAAGTTTTTAAGGCCAGGCTGAATGGGGCTCTGGCCAGCCTGATCTACTGTGAGTTGTCTTTGCCCATGGTAGGGGGGTTTGAACTAGATGATCCTTGAGGTCCCTTCCAACCCTGACAATTCTATGATTCTAAATCTGTGTTCTGCACGACTACTAGAAAGCAGCCTAACTTTAAAAAAGACACTAGTTATGTAAAGATAGGTCATACTTGAGGTACCCAGTTCAAAGCATTCCCAGAGAAGCAGGGGTTTGGAAGGTATTGTCCCTTAGAAATTTTCCATCCTCTTCAAATCAAGCGTAAGACACTAGCTGCTTTGGAAAATTAAACCAATGTTTGCAGTTGCAGCTGGAAACAGACTTCCCAAGAAGTTCACAAAGACTTGGTACTTGTAAGGTTTGTTTTGCTGCAGGATCAGGATGTTCTATCTCCTTATATGCAGCTGAATTTTGGGACTTTTCCAAGTAAGTTATGAAGCTTTTTACCTTCCTCCTCCCTCCCCTCCCCTCTCCACCCCCTCCCCAGCTCTTTGCTTAATCTTTGTGAGAGATGCCTGAGAAACTAGATTGCATTTTACTATGAGAAAGAAAAAAAAAAAGAAAAGAAAAAAAAAGTATCTTTCATAACATAGCTACTTTCAGAGTAGATATGTCTTCATTATTGCTGAAGCCCTATTTTAATGTAGTGGAGTACTGTTTTATTCTGTGCAGCATGATTTTATGGTGTTTATTCAGTCCCTGTGTCTGCATGAGTTTGACGCTAATCAGCTGTAATTGCATAATTTACAGATGATTACTGAGAAATCCTCTACTGGTCTAGCAAAGACCTTCTGCATTACTGGCCTCTGTAGTTTCAGGCCATCATTCTTGTGGTCCTTAGTCTTTCACAATCCCATCAGTTTGGCAAATGTCCAAAACATATTTAGTCATGAACTCATTACTGATACAACAGGCAACCCAGTGCATGAAACGCCATGCTGCCCACAGCATTCCTGCAGAATATGTTCTGGAATGCTTATCTTAAATTCCATCTTGTTATTACTTTGGCACATTTAAATAAGTGGACGTGTCAACAAATAACAATCGGAAGCAACAGGCATTGTTTCGTTCAAGTTATGCTCCAGATTTCATTGTCCATACACAAAAAGCATTCCATTCTTGGGAAATAAGGAACATGGGGAAAAAAAATCAGTACATTTTAGTTACAGTTAGTATTTGACAGCAATTCATGCATTTGATGACTCAAGGAGGCAGTGATACCAATCTAACACAGTAGCATTATGGTAGCCAAGACCAGTAACTTCTACCCTGTGCATCACCTGAGTCACTGCCTGATCTTATCCAAATTGCTGCTTGCCACCAAGAGAAACCTTTGACCCCATTTTTCATGCAAAACCAACAAGAGTTGGCCAACCAGAATTTCAGAGAGAGAAATTAAGAAGCGCTCATAAAAAGCAAGTTTATGCTGTTTCTGTGCTTCCTTGCATCCTTTTGTAAAGTATAAAAACCAGTTGCTACTTATGTAAGCATTGCTTCATGGGCAGTTACTCAAAGTGCATGTCCAGAGTAAGGACCAATGTGCTCTCCAAATTAATTTTTAAACAAGTAGAGTTCTAAGAAGGGCTAATTTTTGTTTGCGTGAAAAGTGACAGAAATGTATATTACAAACTGTGATCGTGACATTTTTATGTGGCTTACAGATTTAAAGGTTTTGGGGAGATTAACAATTTAAGATTTAAAGTGAGCCTTCACAGTATTTTGTGCCATAGGAAGCAGCTATTCCAGTCACAGGATCTCTGTGTGTGGGAAGAGTGTGGGAAAGGGTGAGTGCATAACCAAGACCTTCTGAAAAGAGCAAGAAGAGCTCTTTCTTGGTTTCCATGTTTTTGAAGAATAAAGTGTCGGGTTAGGGGGTTGGTTTAAAATCCATGTAAGAGCTCCTACTCTGGCCACAGAGAAAGGCATACAGAAGAGTTAAATGTGACATTGAACATGCTGTGGTGAAAGAGAAGGCATGAGTGGGTAGTAGATAAGGCAGAGGCAATGCTGCTGATTGTTTGTGATGCAGTGTCATCAGTTCTAAGGCAAATAAATAAAACAGGCACTCTGAGCTCTCCCTCTTTTTTGTCACTGGAAGTTATCTCCAAATGCAAAAATATTAGAAGCAGGAACTATTCTGGTATATCCACATAGATGCTATTTCCTGAGACATCCAAATACACCCTTCAAAAAAACCTAACCACCAAATAACAAACCCCAAACCCACAAAGAAACAGTATAATAAAATATTTTATTGTTAGCATGGTGCTATTGCTACTCAGAGGGGCAATCACCTGCTTTGTCTTGTTTTTCCAGTGTTCCTGAATTGCTGTACTTTCCTTACTTGAGACTTTGCTTCTAAGTGATACCAATTTTGCTGCACTGAATCTCTATTTAAGGCTAGTCCACTGCTGAAAGAAAGATTGACATTTTGAGCTACGCTGGGTATTTCCCATTGTAACAGCCTACTGTTTCCATAGAAATCCTTCAAAGTGTTTTAATAGAATGCGAGTAAAGAAGGAGTTTTGTTGACACATTTATTCTGCCAGGTTTTTAACAATCTGATGAATGTCTCCTCAATATTCACTTCTTTAAAAAAAAAAAAAAAAAAAAAAGAGAGAGAAAATAAAGGAAAACCAAACCCACCCAACAAAAACAAAAGCATAAAATATAGCTGCTGTCTCCATGGCACTTTCACTGTCCATTTCCAGGACCTTTGAATTCTTTCCTGTTCTTTCCTCCCCACCACCCCTCATCCTATCATCATTCTGTCCCTGAAAGCCCTTTTTTAGCATTAGCAAATCTACGGTGGTGACAGAAAGTCCTTAAATGAGACACTGAGCATTTTATGATTCATCAGAAACTCTCTGTGCCTTTGAATCAAGTTATTACTAAATGGTGGCTGCGTTACGGGCAGAGTGAGATGTAAGTAACCCATGCCACGCATTGTCAGAACTTTTGGAGCCCGCTGGAGATACCCACGTTGAGCTGAATACATTTTGTTTTAAGGGGGTGTTGATTTAAATGTTGGATGATTCACTGCCTCCTGCTGTCTCCTGCAGTGTGGGCATAACACTCGTACATTTGAATGCAGTGCTTTTTAATCGCTTTCACTTAATGTCCATCCTCCTCCTCTTTGCCACCACACGATACCAGCTACCTTGTGAAATGTTCCAGCTACTCCTTTTAATGCTCACTCTTTATCAGGCTCTAAAGTTGTACTCCAGCCTTCCTAGGAGTCATAATTCTATCTTTCAGCATCTTTGTTATTCCTGCATGATATATTATTACATATAGCCGTGTGAATCCTTCTCATGCCTCGCTTGCATTTACTCAGTTCACACAAAAAGAAGGATTAGTTGTCAGTCTTTGTTAAGCATGAACAGAAATAGAGAATGCTGGCAATGACACACATTAACTTGATTTATAGTTAAGTTTTCTGACATCTGGAAATAAGGCTTTGGTGAGTCGTCTGATGATCAATCAACTTTTTAAAGCAATCAGCTGACCTTTTTGTTCATGACAGCCACAGAATTATTATGAGTGACTTCTAAGTGTTCATAAACCTGAACGATAATTTGAGTTCTTCTAGAAAAGAGTGAGTTGGTTCTCATTTCTTTGTACCCATTATGTAATTCGAAAGATTTCAAGCTAGTAACCTAAGCAGAAAACCCTTGATCTGCCAGGCCCTACAATGCCCCTAGCCAGTGAAGCTGTACAAGATTCCTCAAGTATGCATCTGTTTATCTTTCTTAAATACTTCCCTCCTTTCTGACTCTCTCCAAACACTGTGTATTTTACACACCTTGAGATAAGTATGTGGATGTCTCAGTGTAGGCATTTAGGGTCTGTTTAGATATCTCCAGTAAGTCCTGGTTCATAACCCCTGTGTTTTGCAAGTGTCTCAGGCAAAAGGATGCATTTAAAAGACATCAGATGCCTATACTTGAGCATCCGAATCCCATTCCTTACTACTTTTTTGCCAGCATAAACCCTCCCTCAATAAGCATATAAATTAGACAAATACAGAGCTTCTTCTCTGCATCTTCAAATGACTTTGGGACAAATCTAGCTTTGGTACTTGTACTGCATTTCCACTGGAGTGAATAAGATCCTTTTTATAGCATGAGTGTCACTGGATCACAAATGTTTTGGATCCTGGACACTTCTTTGACTATCCCATATTATTTGCAATGTTATCAGAATGAATTGGTGTAATTATAACATAAACCCTCCTGTCCATGAAGACTGGCTTCTGCCTATCAGTTGCTAAATTCTGTTCAGTATACATCAGAGACCAAAACTGCAGCTGACACCCAGTGACAAGAGCTGCTCTGTGCGTGTCTCTGGAAAGACATGATTTTAATGTCTTGCTGTCACTTGAGTGAGGTGTAGCTTATTGCCAGGGGACTTCCACAAGAATAACAAGCCTACTAGATATCAAAGTCATTGTCTGTATAGTACCTTCTCAGCACTCATGTAGATTTCCTCCATATGGCTTGCTCTGGGGGCTCAGCAGCAGCAAATAACTCTATGAATGGGGTTTTAGTTGCAGGAAAATGAAACAAAGAGATTTATAGGAAGAATAAACGCTTGAAAACACAAAAATGGAACACCTGAAAAACCTGGAGGAAAATTGAAAGTAGAGAGTCAGTGGAGGAGAATGACAACCCATGCAGCTGTGGAGAAAGAGCAATGCTATTGTGGTGTCTTTGCAAGCCAATCCAGCAGATATATGCAGCCATTACATTCAGAAATTTGAGAAATTAATTAGTAGGTTATAGATAAGATATTGCACCTCTGTTACTGTAAAGTAACTGTTTCCCACTTAAATGATACATAGCACAATCTTGACATGAACCCAGGCAGGCAGCCTTTCAGAGCTCTGATACCACACACACACACACACACAAAACCACCCAAAAAAAACCCCTGCTGCATGAATGGCAGCAAGTGAAGGGTATAGTACAGTATGGGTGGTTATGAGAGCTTTCAAAAAACCATTTAGGGTCTTCTGAGTTATCTTGCAGTTATTCTACTGCTAAAATTCTTTGCTTAGGGGATAGAAACAGCTCATTAAATTAAATGCAGCTTCTTCAAGATGTGACAGAATATAATGAAGCTAATAGTGATTTGGATTAAGGAAATTTTGATACTGGTATTTTTGCTCTGACTGTTGGCATATATTGAATGACTGGATAATTCCTTTGCAATGAATAATGGATCATTTTGTCTAGCATACTGTAACATTATGCAAATTCATCATGCACAGCAGCAGTACAAAGTTTGCTATTCCCTCTTGTTATAGCTGGCCTGTACAGCTGAAATGGGGAATACTGAATTCAGACTCGAGGGTCTGCAGGTTTTTGCACTAGCTTTGGCATTAGAACCATGTCTACATGCAGAAGTTGTGTGACTCTGTCACATATTTTTTTATTCAGTCAGATCAGTATAGAGTGCAAGCTTTTGTCTGCCTTTTATTGTTCAAGCAAAATAAAGGTCATGGTTAGTATCAATGGGTAAAGTTGCTACAGCAAGACTAAGGTCTCCTAAAACGTCCTGTGGGTCTGAATTTTGCTGTGCCTAGGTTAATATTTCAGCAGAACTTATACTGTAATGCTTACCAGTGGCATGATTACTGTAAGGTGCTTTGATATTCTCAAGGGAAAACACGCAAGAGCAATGTGAAGGGTTGTTGAATTGTACAAAAATATTGGGAGTGGAGAGCGTATCGATTTGTCTTTAAGCTAAAAGCAGCATTTGCATTTTCATATCTGAGGCATCACAAAAGTCTTTTTGAGGGTCTCTCATGGAACAGCTGCTCTCTGGGATGTGCAGATCCTGCCACACAAATCTAAGTATGCACTGGATACTTCAAACAGAGGCAAATAGGAATGTTAAGCATGTTGTCTTAGTACAATGCTGAGAATGCTGATGCTCTGTTAGATGAGTTGAGAACTCAGCAGCTAGGAGGAATATAGGAAAACAATTCATTTGGAGAGGGAAGAACAAAAGAGAGCAAGGAGCTAGGACCTGTGTGTACATAGAACAGGTAGATAATTAATAGGCAAATTCATCATTCTCTAGTTTCTTCTCAAACAGCATAGTAAGAGCTCAATTACATATCCACAGATGCAGCATTACTGAAAGCGATAGAGAGATGAGCAGGAGATTCTGTTCCTAAGAGACAATAGCTGTAAAGAGGTACCCATCTTTGTGCTACCGGTGCTTTCTTCAAGGAGTGGCAAGTACTGTGAGGGGCTTACTAGGTGGTGAAGGACCAAGGTCTTTGCTACTAGAAGCTAAGTGAAAGGAAATAGTTTGAGAACTGACCAATAAATTTTGTTCTCAAACCAGTGCTTAAATGAGAGCTGTTCATTGAAATGCAGACTCTTCCACCTCTCTGGGAATTATCAGAGTTTATTCCTATACTGGGCAGTGCTAGAAACATTTCTGAGGAGGAGGAGAAGACTATCTTTTCAAAGTGTCATTATATGTCTGAAAAGGGCACTACCTGAAAGTATCCCTCAAGAGATTTGTTGTTTTCAGATGCTATTTCTCACACAATGTGTTTAACCCCACTCTTCAGCACAGCTTTGCTCCTTACTAGGTAGGATTAAGCCCTTATCTAGCTTTGTGTACAACAATGGGCAAAGACTATTTTAGGAACTTTTTCCCTTCTGTTGAATCCCAGGCTCAACATAAGCCTCAGTTTAGGTGCAGGAACTGCTCATCTGTTGCTACTTCTGACTGCAAACCAGTTTCATGCTCTTTCCACTTGCTATTGTCTCTTTCCCTTCTGAGATCACTATAACCTAACACTAAATGGTGCTGTAAGCAGTTGCATTAAATAGGGCTGGCAGCATGAGCTACCTTCTCCACATTTATTGTGTGCTGCTGCAGAAACCTTAGCTTTCCTCTTTTAGCACCAAATATATATGTGTTTTACTTGTGTCTCCTTTTTTGCTTTGCTTGCCCTGAAGGGGCTGATTTATGTGTTTTTAAATAGTTGGTGTAAACAAATGCAATACATGAGACCTTCTGCAGTACTTGTGAAACCTCTCCCAAGTCCATCTGTCCTTTGCAATTGTTCCAAGCCGCAGAAAGGGGTGTGCACATGAGCTTGTATGTGTGGATGCGACTATATATAGAGAGTGCTTAATAATGATCAAGCTGTCCTCTTTCCATTCAATTCTAATGGAAACATCTCAGTTTTAAATATGTCATAATTTCAATACAGGATTTTTAAAATTATTCTTCTTTTTTAACCTTTGCACCAAAAATTAAAAGTAGAATGAAGAAGGTTGAAGTTGCACAGTTTGCTGAGGAAATCCGAAGTGGATGTCATAAGGGAATGCACTGCTTCTTGAACTGAGTTAATTTATGAGGAGAACAGAAAATAAACAAAGACTGCAAAGGGGGTAGTGCCTCCTTTTTCTTTTGCAGTAACTCATGATGTCAAAATACCATAAAGATTTCTTCTTTATGTCCAAAACTTCCCCTCTTCCCACTCAAGATGCAACCCCCACCCCAACAATAATACATAAAGGAAGGTGTAACTCAACAACTGAGAAAATTTTATAGTGCAACAGTTACACTTGTTTAGAAAACAGGGAAAACTTCTCATTCAGATGCTTTGTGGTTCCTTCCTGAAACTCATAATTTAAAAACCTCTTCAATATTTCAAAGATTTGAATCAGGATGTTTCAGCTGTGATAAAATGTGTATTTAAAATGCAGGCCTTGTTCTGAGTGAAGTTTCAGCGCTGATGAAAAGCATTGCCACTTTTGTCATCAGATCTAATGCCATTTGATTTAACATGAAACAACAAATTCATGACTACTTGGTGGATTCTTAAACATCATATAAGAGGTTGTCTCAACTTGTTGGGATTTTGAAGTATTGGGTGTCTTTTCTAGCATGTGTTTGTGTGTTTCCAGTGTGATGATTGTACAGCCAAGCTTTAACAGCTGTTTAGGCCAAGTTTGAATAAATCTAATGGCATTTTGGGGGTGAGATCTGAGCACTATTTAAATGAATGCACATTTTGCCATTGCTAAGTAATTTATTCTTCAACTTAAATAATTTCTTCTACAACCAATTTACATTGTTTCAAAGGTGATGTTTAATGGCCCGATGTGATACTATAGTATTTTTTGTTCTTTACCGCCTAATCACTGCTATTTCAGTACTCCTATGTACGTTCATTTGCAGTTTTACTTTATGTTCAAACACGTAATGTCTGTGTAACCCACAGCTTTGGATAATAATTTAAGGCAACTCCACTAAAATATTCAAAAGTGCTTGTGGGGAAAGTCTCATCACAGAATATATCTGTGACCTCCAAGATCGTCCAGTCCAACTTTTGACCTGGTACTGAAAGGTCAACACTAAAACATATCTCTAAGCACCAGGTCCGAATGCCACTTAAAAACCTCCAGATATGGTGACTCCACCACCACCCTGGGCAGACTGTTCTAATGTTTGAATAACCTTTCAGTGAAGAAATATTTCCTAATATCCACCCTAAACCCCGTGGCACAGCTTGTAACCATTTGCTTTAGTCCTGTCACTTGCCAGCAAGAAGTGGCTGGCCCCCTCCTCACTCCAAACTCCCTTCCAGTAGTTATAGAGAGCAATAAGATCTTCCCTCAGCCTCCTCTTCTCTAGACTGAGCAAACCCAGCTCCCTCAGACGCTCCTTGTAGGTCATGGGCTCTTGACACTTCTTTATGTCTAAGTAGCATACAATGAACTGCAGTCTCTTTTCCCTCGGTATAAATAACAGAAACCAGTAACAATGATGGGAATTGCTTTAATCATTTACAGTATCCTCTATCTATAGCAAATCTCTTGTTAATGTGATTTTATTGATACTGTTCATTTCATTGTTCCTCACAGAAAGAACACTTTAAAGTCTTCAAAGGTGGGGTGAATAATAAAAATCCACTCTGTTTGATTTTTAAGGTGACGTATTTATCTGTTCTTAATTTATCCACACTAATACAACCTTCCCTATTCATCTCATCATCTCCTGATGAATAATACATGAATAAATATTGCTACCTATACACCCTACGAATGCGAAAGTAGTTTATAATTTCCCAGAAAGGTTTTATTAATAGTACAGTGTTAACCACCTTGGTTTGAGTCATAATTAATTGTTACTGTATATTTAAGAAACCAAAGGGAATGAAGATGAGAGAAGGAAGACGAGGGGAGGGGGGAAAACCAAAACCACCCTGGAGTTAGTTGCATTAAAAGCGTGAATTCTTTTTAGTCTGAACAGGAAGCTGCTAATAGTTGTTAATGCAGTCATTCTTTAAAATAGTCATTGAGATGATTCAGATAGAAATCTTCATTGTGCTCTAGCTATTAACAGAAGCCACCTGAATTTCTGGGTGGAAGTCCAGTGGAAAGAGAGTGATAATATCCAGAAACATCTAAGTTTTCCATCGATGGGTTTCAACTCTCATATTCGCTTTTCATTTTAAAAGTATAATACTAAGGAGCAGTTGAGAGGTGGGAAAGTTTGACATCGTACCTATTTGCTGCTTCACAACCTGTTAAGAAGAAGTATCACTTAGTTTTGAACAATTGAAAAATATTATAATTATTAATTATTAATATTAAGTTGTGTGATACACGTCCCATCAACCTTGTGCTTCACAATGTCTCCAAAATCCTTCATAGGAAGTTGACACAGCAAATCACTAACAAGACCAGGAGTGAAGCCTGGATATGCAAAACATCGCTCAAAGTCCATGTGTTCCTTCATGAGTGCACAAACTTTGTGGGTGATAAAGTCCAGGGGAGCTCCTGTGAACATAGCTGCATGTCTTGGGCAGGGGAAAAATCCTGGCTAGCAGTGGAAAGCACAAATAAATACAAATCTAATGCTCTGAACTCCTCTGAACTTTGACAGTGGTAATTCATTCCCAGAGAATACCTATTTGTCATTCCACCCACTGCTGTGCTATAGCCGACACTGAAAACATATTAGGAAAGTGTATGTAATGTTCAAGGCATCTTCAGGCTCTTTCAGATGTAGGAAAAGCCAGACTGGGTTGCTCAACCACCTTATCTACCAAAACACCAGCTGGAGAGGAGCTCCTAATTATTTGGAACTCAGTGTGCTAGTATGAGCTTGAACAGATGAAGACTACACCAAGCCAAATTGCCCTTTCACACCACCTTTACACTGGTATAACATCACCAGCTTCAACGCCACTAAGCAACAGATGAGTGGGTCTAAAGATCAACGTAACATGCAGAGGGAAGCACAAACTTTTTAAAGTTATCTATAGGAACTGTTTGGGGGGGGGGGGGGCGGGGAGAGTAAAAAGAAACACAAAATACAAGGTGGTCAAAAAAATAAAAGCAAGCATTTTGCGGGGGAGGAGGAAGGCAGTTCACGAGGGGAACAGAGCTCCACATTGAAAGACCTCTGTGCGTGGTGTGTTTGTCTTATTGTCACGCCTGTAGTATGCAGCAAACACAGGAAAACACTGTCAGTATTTGCCAGCAGTGATGTCTCATTATGTCCAGGTTAAGCTGCAGGAGCACTGAATGTGCACATCGTAAATAAGAATGTTTGTTTAGGAGGCTGCAGAGGTTTTAGCAGACACGGCAAAATCATCCCAGACACTTGGAGGCTTAAGGTGTATGGATTCTTGTTCTCTCCACTCTGTTGTCACTTCATGTAAATTGATTCTTGCAAGAATTTTCACAGAAATAGGAATTTTAAAAATGAATCTTTCAGCAGCTGTGATGTTGGTGTCTCTTTTCCTTTACCCCACTCTAGCATGGAACTGGCTGGATTGTCCTCCTTCATTATTTAGATTCATATAGCTTCAGGCAAAATCTCAAGCAGAGCTGTGTATATCATCTCTGAAACCACTGATAATGATGTTGTTAACATGACTTATCAGTCTTTATATTGTCAGCAAGTGAAGCTAGCAGAGTCAAACCACTTCATTAGCAGAACACAACTGTGAGCCTCTGAAGCATAAATTAAATCTTGATGCCTTTATCTGTCTCTCCAAGCTATAGAGGAAGTGTTATCAAACCATTTCTTTACACTGCAAAGTAGCATTACTCTTTGGAAGATCTCCAGCAGATGCTGAAACAGGCCCCTTGGGGATGGCTCTCTGCAACTCTTGCTTCTTTCCTCTTAGTGATATGTGGAATCAGTAGATGGAATTGTGCATAGGCAAAGTTTGGTTTGCCTCCATGAAAAGCCTTTAAGCTCCCCAAGAAGAAGTCCTCTCTGCTCGAAGATGCTCAAGAAAAACAATTCTTGATCAGTCAAGCTGCTTGTTAAATTCCTACCCCATCAGTGGGAAGCTTAAAAAAAAAGGCAGTAAATGATTGACATATGTTTTTTTCAGGCATTGTTAACAGGTAAGTAAAATTTGATCAATATATAATTTAGAATGTAATCTGGGCACTAGAACCCTGTTAACATTGTTCATTATACTTGCTGAGTTACGTGGCAACAGTATAGGCAATGCCCTGAATACACTATTCAGGGCTTGGCGCTTTACCCATGGAGAGCTTACAGTCCCTAGGTATGCCAGGAAAATAATACTGTTGTTATACATAGGACTATAAAGAAGCTTGTATTATCAGGCAATGGCATGTCATGTATTCCAGTGTGTAAAATGGGCATTTTCAATGAAAGATGCCACTTTATTTTGAGTTTGAGTAGAGGACATAGGCAAACATTTTCCAATTCATTAGGCCACAGGCTGAAAAAGGGTGGAAATAAATTTTTCCGGTGAGTCCTGTCATCATGTTGTAATTCCAACACTGCCATTTTCTGAGATTGAGCAGACCCATGCCACCCTTTGCTCTGCTAATGTAGGTCCAAATGCATCCTAAGAGCTTCCCAGGGCTGGCTGTGAAGCTGCATCATAGTGGGAGCCATGACACAGGAGGTGCAGGAGGAACACAAGGGGATTTTTTTGCCCTGAGTACATGCTTTAAGTTAAGTTATGAGCTCATGAAACAGGAAAACAAGATATTTTCAGTTCATGCTCTCTGCCAGGTTCCATTCTTGATGCCCACTCGTACAGACATAATTATTCTGCTTTTACATCACTGGAACAAGAGCAGGGTTTGAGAATCTGAATATGACCTGTAGAAAATGCCTTGATGTAAGAATGAGGAAGGAAGAAATTCACAGAAGAAGTGCTGCAGCTTCTGTGTATTTAGAAGGGAGGAGTTCTATCATGTACTGCCTGTTGGAGGGGTTTCCCTTCTCTTTTGTGCCAACTGGCAAACTTCTTACTGAACCTTTTGTTTCAGTGTTCAGTATTACTACCAAAAATCAGTTGGCTGTTGTAATCCTGTTGTTTAGATAATTGCAATCCACTGTGGAACAAAAGATTTGCGTCATCTGCAAAAGTATGCCAGTTTGTAGAAAGTGCATGGAACTTGCTTTTTTGTTGTTGACATTTTCTTTTCAGCCATTCATATAGTTGGACTTGATGATCTTAAAGGTCTTTTCCAACCCAAATGATTCTATGATTCTATTTATAAAGAAGCAAAATCTCTTGGTGCAGCTTGCCTGATGACTGCATTCGGTTTAAACATTTAGAAACAAACATTGCTAAGCACTGTTGCTAACGGTAGATGAAGGTCATCTTGTGATGTGAACTGGTCACAGGGGTGGGCACATACCTCTTGCATTTTTGCTCTGTTTTTATGAAATAATGCATTGTGAGTTGGGGAACACTTTGTTTAGCATAAATTGTGCAATAAATGACTTGGAGCACAGAGCTTAACCACAAAGATTAAAAATATTTTTTTCTTCAGATCTGGCTAATAATTACATGGTGAATGTTGTCTTTGTTTCAGCCTCTTACAGATATAATGTCTGCATCAGGTATCTGGGGAAAATAATTCTGCTTTCCTGAGACCCCACCTGGAGTACGCCATTCAGTTCTCTGGTGGAGGTTGTTCAGCCTGGAGAAGGACCCATTTACTGTAGCCTTTCAATATATAAAGGGAGCCTATAAGAAAGATGAGAAGAATGCTTTTATCAAGGCCTGTAGTGGCAGAACAGTGAGTAATGGCTTGAAACTGAAAGAAGGTAGATTTAGACCAGACGTAAAGCAGGAATGTTTTTACGGTGAGGCTGGTGAGATGCTGGAACAGATTGCCCAGAGAAGCTGTGGATGCCCCATCATCAGAAATGTTCAAAGTTAGGTTGGGCAGGGTTCTGAGCAATCTTTCCTCACTTCTGCTGCCCAGTTGCCTTAGCCTCAGTGTGGGTTCAATAATTTTCCAATAATCTTGATAGAAATGGCCTTCATTTCAGATTTAGAAAAGATCTTTAATGAAGTGGAAATAAGAAATTATGATGCAACAGCAAAAGTGTCCTGGAGAGTGAATTTGGAATCAATCTTCCAGTGGGTTTATGTTATGTCTATAAAAAAATTGTACCATATTACATAATTTTTTTTAGTTACTGTGTTTCAACAACTAATAGTATAGGAAGATTTTGCAAAAATCTGAAAATTTGGATGCATGTTTCATGCAATTCTCTCCTATTCTTAGGAAATTACAGTAAGCTTATGTATTGTTTCCCACTCTCTTTCAATGAAAACAAGTCAGGTCTGGTTGTTGATCAGAATTTTCAGATCAACAATACTAAGTTCATATTTCTTCCTAAATTGTCAGAAGTTCTTTCTTTATTTCACTCAAGGGAGATTTTTTTTTTTCCTAAGGGTTTGTCACAAGAGTTTTTGGGCTGCTCCATGATTTCAGTACCATAGTAATGGAAAAATAAGCAAGGTTCCAGTAGTTACCAATGCTATTTTAAATAACACTTACCCTCCTCTTAAGTGTTTTGACTTCTCTTCTCATATAATCTAAGTAGCATTACACCCCCAAAGAAATATTAAAAATACAATAAATAGGATTATGTTTGCTGGCATATAGTAGAACAGTCACTGAATTTTTACACTGCTCAGTCCAATATTATGATTATTTACCTGTTGATACACAAACAAATCACTATGACTCCTAGTTAGCCGGATTCTTATGCTAATGCTTGTCATCAGTTCTCATTCAAATCAGTGAAAGTATGCAAATTCTTAAAGCTCTATACTTGGAAATATTTTTCTGAGTTGAGCTTCTGTGTCTTAAAGCAGTGTAAGCATTTTCACTGACACTAAAACTGCATAGAAACTCAAGGTACAATAATAGTGATATTTTTCTCCTAAGTGGTATGTAAGGGACCCATACTTTCCTTGACCATGTGCGTGTGAGCTGAACATGCCTGTATTTTTGTTCTATTTGGTTCTTTTGCAAAATAGTTGGTGTAGCTGTGCTAATATATATGGGTTTTTTGTGGGAACAGTTTCAAGGAAGATCTTTAATTGTTCCCTCTTAAAGCAGTAAATAGGTACTTCCATCTTGGAGCAAGGAATGTCTGGGTTTGGTTGTTTATATTTTTCTATCCCCCAGCCAACATACAACCTCAAATATGCATATGCAGTATGTATAGTGATTAGGGTTTACTTAGTAGAAAGCATGAGTTATATATTCAGTTTTGCCACAAAATAGAAGTCTTTTGTTCCAAAGGAATGTCCACATTTCCTCTGTGCCAGTCTGGTTAAAGGGCACATGATTTTCTGCAATTTACATGTTTTGTTCTTTGTTTGTTTTGGGTCTATTTTCTTTCATCTTTCTTTCATAGTTTGTAAAGAAGCTTTTCTATTTTTTAATTTTACGTGTTTCCTGGGATAAACTAATAGGATGCAATAGGGAACTGTTTTATTCAGCAGCCAAAAATAAACATGATTAGAAGTTTGTGGAAGGACATCTTAATGGTCTGGTTTTGGATCTAGCTTTACAGTTGTTGATGTGGTGGTGTCTCTTGCAGCGTTAGGCAAGTAGGTGGAAGGGGCAGGTGGTTTAGCTAATTTCTTCACGGTTTATCATCTCTTTCATGAGGTTTTTTATATCAAGGCACTGGATGAATGGATCATTAGGAGTTTGGCAAGAGAGTTTTGTGGGAAGAGTAGCCTAGAAGGAATACCGCTGTAGTAAGCACACCATAAAGCTTAAAGATAAGCAGAGGAGAGAGCTTACAATGGCAAAACACTTTGTATCAGCTTAAACTTCTGAACTTGCAGTTTGGAGAACTGAAAGCAATAGTTACTATCTGTCTGGGATCTGTTTAGGTCACTGAAATCTTGTACCCACAGTCTGTGTGCAGACAGAATTGTCATTGCTATTCATCTGGAAATTTTAGGCCACCATCACTCAGTTTGCTTGATTATATTTCACTGAGGTGATTTCCTAGTATGTGATGTGAAGTGGATGGTCATTTCAAATCCTTTTCAACCTCCTCCAGCTATCATGAGTAATGAAAAGATGATTTCGTCTTTTTGAGGACTTTATCTTCAAAATGCTTTGCATATTTTTGAAGTAATTTCTCAGACGTATTTTTGTCTCTTTAGTTAATCAGTACATAAGGACCCAGCTTTGACATCAGCTAGAATGTTCCAGGTGCATTTGGGAAACCCCAGCACAATTTAGTTGCAGAGCCTTCATTCCTCCATCCCTTAGGTTCCTATGCTCATGCCCTTCATGAGCCTTCACTGATATCTGCTTGTGCTGCAGTTTGGCAGCACATATTGATTCCATAAATTCTGCTAGCAGTCTGCTGTTTAAGCATTCTTCGAAGGGGTGGTTACGGCATTTTATGCAAGTCAGTGTATCTGTGGTTCTAAAGAAGGACATGCTTAGTTCAGGTTTCTTTTTCTCAGAAGAATATTCCTAATAAATTCTGCTTAAGATCTTCACTACCAATTCCTTCCTTGCTCAGGAAATCTCACATTATGCTGGCACGAGTGTTGTTTTGTTTGGGTTTTGTTTTGGGTTTGGGGTTTTTTTTAAAGCTTTTTAGTTACCTATTGCTCATGAGGAGCATTCTTGCTCTGTTCTCATACCCAGTACAGTTTACAACACTGAATGCTACCAATCCCATTATTTATAAAACCCTGCTTCTCAAGTACTTGCTCATTTGATTGTAAGGTTACATGGATAGAACATGAAGTACCATACAGGTGGGCTGAATATCAAATCTACTGAGCTGCTGTTTACTCTCTAAATCTCTGCTCCTTGTTCCTCTTCCTTCTTACTACAACCACTAATTCACCTCTCCTAGTTTTGGTTTTGATTAATCTTCTCTATTGAAGACCTAAGTTTGGACTCCCCAACCTCCCATTTTTTTATTTTCATCTTAGCTTTTGTGCTTTTAACACAGATGTTCCATTTATAGCCATATACTTAATTTCATATTATTTTAATGAAATCCATCTTGCACAGTACACAGGAGTACCCAGCATGTATGACATTTTGACTTACTGAGATCATGAACAGTAGCACAACCCAAACAGCTGGAAATAGGAATAAAAATGTCCAACAATAGAACAGATTGACTGTCCCCCCATCCCTATCCCTGTCCCTGATCTGAGTGTCAGGAGAGGCAAAGCCAATTCAAAATGCAATTGAACAAATAATCTGTGAATGATAAAAAGCAGCCCTTTGAAGTTATACTTTATAACTTATGTTCTCTTGTTTTCCTTTTCTGTCTTGGAGGCAATTCTCCTCTCAGTTCACTGGAAATGGCTAGTCTGCATATTTTGGTAGGAGAACTACTGGCAACTGTGTCTTGCATAGCTGTTTAACTGGAGAAAAAGGTTAACCGACTAATTGAATGTCACAAAATTCTCCAGCTTGGGTCTGCAGGCCCAAGCTAAGAGGAAGAACTGACGTTAGAAAGCAGTTTTGCAGTGCTGGCATGAAAGCATGGTCTAGCTAACACTGACTGGGTTCTGCTTATCATATTCAGAGGAGGAGAAACAATGAAGCATCCTGTTATCTGGTGTGAAAGTACTATAATCCAATTTAACCTTGAATAGTTTGCTCCTAGTGAACAGAAATCAGGTCAGATCAATTTGAGACCAAAAATCATTTCACAAGCCCACCTCAAAATGTTCAAGCTGCCTTTGCCCACGCAAGGGTATTTTGAGGATTAATGTCCTGTCAGCACTTTGAAAATGTAAAGTGCTAAGTATATGTTGTTATAACCCTTTCCATTTATTACTTTTATTGATGGTCTCATGGTTTCCATGACGCTATGTTGATTTGCACGGGATTTTCCTGCAGTGTGCATTTCATCTCATGAAGAGTAAAAAAACAAATAGTTCTTTTTAGGCCTTGTGCCTTCTTGGATATCCTCCAGTTACTGGGGGACTTGTTTATGACCCACTATCTCTGTGCTGTGAAAGCCTTACTGCAATACATTATGCAGCTGTTTGTTTTCAACTTTGTTTTCTCAACTGTATAAGCCTCTGCTGCTACTGAGACCAGCATCTTGCTCCTAACTGACTCCTGAGGGGTGCCTGAGAGAAAAGCAGAGTTGTACCACCCACTGAACTCCCTATGCTTTTTACAGTAGGTGCCTTTTTCTGATAACTGCTTTGGTGTGTTCAAGGAGTGGGGTTGAAGCCAAGCTTGTCAATCACTGGAAGTCAGGGAATATCTTGCTTGTTGAAGTTCAGTCCAGTTTTTCTCTGCCTCTTCTGGCACTGGCATTACAGCCAGACCTCCTGGTGGCCAAGCCTTTCTGAGGAAAATTCCAAACTTTATTTCAAAATTTTAGATTTACAGTTTGGCTCGCTAATGTGTCTGTCTAATTCCCAGCCAAGTCCCCAGGCGGCATTTACTTTTGGAGGAGTTTGCCTCCTCAGCTCTGCTTTCCTACAGACTTCAGGGATGAAGTTAGTCCAAGAAAAGCCAAAGGCATATGAAACCACGTGTGCCTTTTTCTTCCTCCTCTGTCAAGAGGCTCAGCAGGGAGGTTGGCCCCGACCTGTCAACAGCATTCCCTCGGCTGACAGCCTCAGCCAGGTGGGTTTTCCTTGGCCCAAGTCTCCCTTAAGAGGAGACATAAAGAAGGTTGGAAGCCACGGCTGCAGGACAGCCAGCTTCCCTCTTACACAGATGGCCATGTGACAGGGCACAAGCGCAGCAGGTTGTGCCTGAATAGGTGAACGAATTGCCAGACAATGCAGCTACTAAAGTTACCCAAGTCCCTGTTACACCTTTGGCATCCTTAGGGCCTGCATCATCTGCCACACCCTTAACTATACATTTCTCTGTCTTTCCTTGCAGGGCTTCAGGGTGCAGGGTGGACAAAATCAAAATGTGTTGCAAAGGGTCTTGGACATGCCATCTCATGTTACCTTTCATGCTCTTTGTTGAATTACAGGCTTACACCATCAGGGGAAACACACACTTGCCTTTCTTCTGTGAAATATAAGGGGGTTGGTATCATGTAGGTTGGTGGACTAATGTAGGTTGGAAGAAACCTTGGACAGTCATCTAGTCTATTCTGCTCAAATCCAAGCTAGATCTGGTGGCTCAAGGCTGTCTCCAGGTGTTTTGAATGTTCCCAAGGACAGAGGTTCCCCTGCCTCTCTGGGTATCTAGCCCATGCCTCACTACCTCACGGTGAAGAATTCTTTTCTTGTATCCAGGCCAAATTTGTATGGCTGGATTGTGCAACTGTTATTTCTTCTCCTTTTGCTATGCATCTCTCAGAAGCATCTGACTTAATCTTCTCTATAATCACCCATTAGTTAGTATTCAGTCTTGTGAAACATGCAGTATGGGTTCTTTGCCAAAAATATATCCTCAACATTTTTCTAGAATTTTCTTTTAGCTTGGTTTTGTTCTCTTGTTCAACCTAACAAGAGAATATAGCACAGAAAGAAAAGAGATGAGAGGGCAAAAAAGCTCATGATGCAACCAATTATATTTTGTTCAATACCTTTAGGGAAACAGCAAGCCCCCAAATATGATGATTCCTGTAGTCACAGTTCTCCAGTTTGGCCAGAACAATCTTTCTCTTAGTGGGAGAAAGCCCAGTTGCCTGAACTGGAGAAAAGAATAAAATATTCTAGCTTCTTAAAATGCAGATAAAAAGAAGTCAAATAGACAAAGGCTTAAACTGTATGCTACTCAGTATAAGGAGCCTATATAGCAACTTGTTCTCTATAGCAAAGAATAGTGGGGTTTTCCTGACACAGCTGAGAGATGACATACAGCTAGTTTAGGTGCCTAGTAGCTGCAGTGGGCCCTGCTCAAGAAGCTACTCCAGACTGCTATGGACACATACCTGCACTGTTTGTCCCAGCTTGCTGCCATATCTACTTGCAATAACTCGTCCCCCTCTTTCTGTGTACATTCCATGTGGCTGTGATGTGGAGAGGGACAGAAGTCCAGGCACTGGGAAAAAAATATGGACAACAAAGAAATGTCTTTTGTGGAGTGGTTTTCATATCAAAAGGAGAGGGAAGTCAGTAGGCTCAATGGCTGCCCCCTTCACAGAGATTCCACTTAGTATCTGACCCAGTTCTCATCCAAGTCAGATGACCACAATCAGCTTTATCTCCAAGGATTGCCCTGCTCCTGATGGAGAATATGTCTCTGTGTGTACTGTCTGCTGAAAGAGAAGATAAACACCAAGACAGATACAGAAGAATTGCATGCAGAGGTAGCTGTATTGCAGAGCTTTGTGGGCTGGCAATTGACCTCTTTGGCTATCAGGATAGGTAATAAGAAGCATCATGCAACCTGTCTGCATCCTTTGACCTCAGACATGAGTTGTTAAATGATGCAAAGTTCAAGAAGTTTCATGAACTGTAGTTGTGCTCCATGTTTTCCATTGTTCCTCAGGGTAATGCTGAAATAGGCAAGAAACCCCAAAGTGATGCTGTTTATGTCATGCTGTCTCTGGGGCTGTGAGTCTCAGGCCAGGTGAACAAAGCAGATCGTTAATTTTAGAACTTCCAAAGAGAAAAGAATCCATTTTGCCTCCAGGACCAGACAGATTTCAGACTGATGTGTAAACGAAGTAGTTATTCCTTTATAGAATTCCCAGTGGAAATAAGGAAACATTGTAAAAGTAGAACTTGTGGGGTTGGGGATTTTTTGTGTTACTTTTTCTTTGGTTGGTTTTTGAATGATTCTAAGATTATTGTTAGATTATATTACATATTAAGGTTATATTATTCTAAGATATGAGTTATAATGGTGTAATCAAACCTGTAGATGAATTCTTCATGAAAAATTTTAAATACTCAAACAGAAGGAAAGACAGTTAACTGGCCACCATCACATACCTTTAACAGCACAAAATGGTCAACACTGTTTCATGCTTTCTAATTTATTTTTTTCTCCATACATTTTCATATAATCTAACTTCCTTAGATAACCACACGTAAAAACTCTTTTCCACCCTTCCACATCTTTAGAAATGTGTGAGAATCCAATTGCTGAGAGGGAGAATAAATGTAGTTATTCATGCACTTTTTAGTATTTTGTTCCATTTAGAAGTAAGATTCTAACATTTTACTTGTCACTGGAAACAAGTATAATCCTAAAGAGAAACAAACATTGTTGTTCCAAGGATTGAAGTTTGCTCTGGAGCAGAAGCAGCTCTTTGTGCTTTTTTCCTTATGTTTCTGAAGTATAGTTAACATGATTCATGGTCTGAGAAAATATATCTGAGCTAGCCTGACTGTGCAGATTACATCAATTAGAGGGAACGCCGGGAGGCAGGGGATCCTCTGGTGTCAGTGTTTTGAAAAATCATCTTTTGTGCCTTTCCCTCCAGAGGACTGGGGGAGGAGGGGAACAGCAGAAAAAAACAAACCCAAAACAAACACAGAGTGAACTTTTACGTTACTTAATTGCAATGTATTTTTACCTGATCAAAGATTCATTTTCTAGTATTCTTGTTTGGCAGAAAGGCTGAGATCTCATTTATATTGCTCCAAATATCCCAGAAACAGTCATTCTAAACATCTGAATCCTTCATATTTATTTCTGTGACATATCTCAGTTAAATATTAATTAAACTTTTTGGGTCTTTGAAGAAGTTCACCGACTCTCTTTGGCTTTGACTGGGCCCAGTTTCTGTGTATTCTCAGGTTCTTGCAATGTCAGAGGAATGTAGGTTTCTGTCCTACTCCTTAAACTGAACAGAAAACCAAGTGGTAAATCGGAATCAGACCTTCTGCTTTGTGGGCTGTGTAAAAGCATTGGGTAGAGAATGAGAGTGACACATGACAAATGTGAGAAAGATTATAAAATCATCATATGCAATGCAACTTAATTTGCTATTTCTTTCTCAAGGGAATCCAGACAGTGCAGCAAGACTGTCAAATGTAGATTGTAAAATAAATTACATTAAAGGGTAACACTTGCCATTATTTCTGCTTTCACTGTATTTGTCCAGTCTCTAGAGAATTATCAAAGCTCCTTCCAAAAGTAAAATCTTATAATTAAATAAATAAATAAATAAATAAATAAATAAATAAAAGGCTTCACTGTATGTGCCTGTGTATGCCAAGGTAGATCAAGTGCTCCAGGAAAGAGAGGCAGAAGTTCAATATATCTTTCCTTTTACCTTACACATTGGAATGGCTCCAAGTTATAGGATCATAGAAATGGAAAAGACCTATTAAATTATACATTTCCTTGCCAGTGGAAGTGTATTCTCAGTATATAGTATTTTCCATCTCAGGCTATTAGGCATCTATCCCTTCACTTGAGGACTCTGTTCCATAGCACAATAAAACCAGTGTTGGGAATTTTCCCTGCTGCTCAGCCTAAAAACGGATTTATTCATTTGTATTGCCTTACTCACACCTGTAAGCCACCCTTTTCTGTCCTTCCTCCTTGAGAGTTCAACCATAAACCTCTTGTAAATTGTCATCGTACATACTCCAACCTCTGTAAAGTCAACCAAGTGCAAAAGGAAAGGGGGAAATCTGTTTCTAAGCTAAACTTATGGAAAGACTGCTATATTTACTATAGGTGAAATATTTTTCTTGCCTTTTCTTTTGCAAAATTTCTCAATTGTATCAGTTCATAGATCTTTAGCCCAATTGTTATCTTTCTCACTGTCTTTGCAAAGACAGATGACTCAGAGATGAGAAGGGCAATTTCACTTACACAGGTCTACATTTGGATTTGTTTCAACAGAGTTGATATTTGACTTCAGAAATTACTCAGAGAGGTGTGTTTCTTTCATGGAAGTATGCTACCTCATTTAACATCAGCTCCACTTCCTTTGTTCATGGAAGTAGAGCTAACTTACAAAGCAGAAGCCCTAGTGATGATGTTTTGTGCTGAGCTGGAAGTAAATCCCCCACAACACCATACAGCATATGGAGTTTCATAGACTTTGTAATTTTTCTGTCAAGTGGTACCTTCAATCACTGTCTTATTTTTATCTTCATATTGAATGTAATCTCTCTGAATCTTTCCCTTGAACTTTTCATGGTAGGTTAAACGGACCATATGCAGTTAAAAAATACTTTTGAAAGGTGCAATGTATTTAGAGGCAGAGATTCTAAGTCTCCTTGTTAGAGAAGGGCTGTGTAGTTCATTTTTTTTTAAAACAAAAAAAAAAAAAAAAAAAAAAGAGAGGGAGAGGCAGAGGAAGCCACCACTGGTCTGCATGAGAATTTGTGGGATGGCTGCCCATTGTTAAATTAAGTTCATCCATTCATTTCAAGTATTTTCACCACACTGCTTGCTCTATTTTTGCAGTGGATACCAGCCAGGTTAAGGATTTACAGCCTTCTATGGTTACTCTTGCCAACACATAGATCTCAAGAAGGTGTTCAGTGTGTATAAGGAGATTTAAAATATAACTTGTTTGCTGTAGGAATCCACTGCTTGCTCTCTTTCCCTCCTCTCCTTTCTCTGCCCCTCCACCACCTTAGTTTGTCTATGGACTTGGCTTCTTTGTTCTTTCATGACTAATATTACCATCTGTGACATTACATATCAAGATAGCAATGCAACATATTAAGCACAGGAAAACCCGGAATGTTTGAGCTCATCCAAGCATTTGTTGCTTAAAGCTCCAGCATTATTTGTAGCCACCTGAAGCATTCCAAAGTTTCTAAAAGCACGTTGCAATAAATCAGCAGGTTTCTGTGTTGTTACTGCAATTGAGATATAAGACTTTATTGGAGCTGCCTTCTTGAAAACAATCTCGGGAACTTATTCACAGTTTTATTTCTCACTAAGGGCTCATGAAAAAAGTGTTCACTTTTATGGTATTAGCCTAACTACCACATAGGGCAGTTCACTTTGGGAACTTCTCAACTCACTTTTGTTGTGTGTTCATACGCTATCAAGAAAGAGCTCTCACAGATCAGACTGTGCCCAAAGCCTGTTGGAACTATGCTCTCATGCAGCAGGGGCCAAGCAGCCTGGCAATTCCGTGAACAAATGCTTATCTCTGCTAACTTCTGCCCTTCTGAGGATGGGGAAGGGGAATCAGGTGTTGGCACAGGTGCATCAAGCAAAAAAAATCTTGAAATGGACACGTCCTGAGATGTAAGATCAAAATCAGAATGGAGGTCTCTCCCCCTCCTTCTTCTTGTATAGTTTTAGACAGATCCAAATCTTACTGACCTAATAGGGATTGCAGTAACCACCAAGATCTGATATCCTGAGAGACAGTTCTTTCCTTCCATTTGCTGATTCTTCAGACAATGAGTTGCTTCACTGCTTATCTCAAACCCTGTACTCATCTGCAGACATCAACCTCTCCAACTTTTCTCTGCATTAATAATTTTCCACTTCAGGTTCTAGTACCTGCGTGTAGCGTTGAATATTGAACAGTTGCATGCTTCGCACTCTCTTATTTGCATGATTACACTCTACTTTTGAAAAGAAACATATAGCACAGTAATAATGAAGTAATGAACAATAAAGATTCATGGCAAGGTTGGGAGTGTTCCTGCATGCCCATATTTGAAGTCTCTTACTTCCTTTCTAGTTTATCCAAATTGCCCACTAGCACACAAGTGAGGTGGGAGCAAGCTTCCCAGCTTGTCTGCTCTGCCAGTAGCACCCACAGCTCCTGAGAGCTGAGGAGTTTTTTGATCTGCTCCTCACAGTACCACGCACTCGATTTGTGCTTATACAGAGGTGAGGAAGGAAGAGTGAACAACCATCACCTGTAGCTAAGGAGGATCTAAATCTGTACTTTTTTTCTCTGTTCCTGAAGTAGATGGGGAGCCAAAAAGGAAGATGTGACTTTTACATTTACTTAATCGATTTGACCCTAAGCTTGGCAAGTACAGAGGTGAATTGCCCTTGCCCCTTATTCAGAGCAAGTTGTAAGCTAGCCCTGCTAAAACATCTTTACTGTGTTTTGATGCATAAAATAGGTATTATAATGCAAGATTTCTAAATGATGTGTAATTCTTCTTTGTCTGGACATTTGCAAGTCTTTCTTGTCTTCCATGATAAATATTCTAGTGGTTTCCTGATGAAACAAACAAACAAACAAAACATGATAAATATATATTTTTCTTTTTGTATAAGCCATAGAAATGAGAGGGAAATTACATGAGACAAGTAATGTTAGTGTTAGGATTCATGAGTTTGATTAGGCATGATGACAGACTTAGAAAAACTTGTAATAGTGGTGTTCTTTAAAGGAAGAAAGGAGGGAACTGGAGGATAGCAGAAAGAAATGGAAAGAGTAAGAGAGAAAGAGAATATGTGTCTCCTTTAAGAGAAATGTCAGCTTTTCCCCTGGACCTGCCATCAACCTTTCAAGGCCAAGACATTTGCTAGTGGTAATGGGTCATTTCTGGCCACTGTGTTGAGATGCTATGTTGTATGTGATTTATCACTAGGTAGGATAAACAACCTTCCTCTAAACAAGAATTTAAGGATAACTGATCTGGCCACTCGAGAGATACATGTGTCTGAGTGCACACAACCCACTGTATATGAGAATCCATCTGCACAGAAATTGACAGAAGTGTAGATGCTGACCCAGTCTGTAGCACACAGTTGTCTGCTGTGTGAAATATGAATGTAACTTACCATAGTTCTCTGCATCACCACAGGAGAGACAGGGTGCTATAGAAACTGCATTCAGTATTCAGTGTGTTTATGTTATTCAGACTCTAGCTATTCCTTGTATCTTATAGCATTTTAGTATAATGGAAATACTGATGGTGTAGCAATAGAATAGAATTAACCAGGTTGGGAAAGACCATCGAGATCAAGTCCAACCTATCACCCAACACCATCTAATCAACTAAACCATGGCACCAAGTGCCCCATCCAGTCTTTTCTTAAACACTTCCAGTGATGGTGAATCCACCACCTCCCCAGGCAGCCCATTCCAATGGCAAATCACTCTTTTTGTGAAGAATTTCTTCCTAACATCCAGCCTAAACCTCCCCTGGTGCAGCTTGAGACTGTGTCCTCTTGTGCTGGTTGCCTGGCAGAAGAGACCAGCCTCCACCTGTCCACAACCTTCCTTGAGGTAGTTGTAGAGAGCAAGAAGGTCACCCCTCAGTCTTCTCTTCTCCAGGCTAAGCAGCCCCAGCTCCCTCAGCCTCTCCTCATAGGGCTTGTGCTCCAAACCCCTCACCAACTTTGTTGCCCTTCTCTGGACACGATCCAGCAGCTCAACATCCTTCCTAAACTGAGGGGCCCAGAACTGGACACAGTACTCAAGGTGTGGCCTAACCAGCGCAGTGTACAGGGGCACAATGACCTCCCTGCTCCTGCTGGCCACACTGTTCCTGATACAGGCCAGGATGCCATTGGCCCTCTTGGCTGCTTGGGTGCCCTGCTGGCTCCTGTTCATCATACTATCAACCAGTGCTCCCAGATCCCTTTCTGCCTGTCCGCTCTCCAGCCACTCTGACCCCAGCCTATAGCACTGCATGGGGTTGTTGTGGCCAATGTGTAGAACCCTGCACTTAGATGTGTTAAATCTCATGCCCTTGGACTCTGCCCATCTGTCCAGCCTGTCAAGGTCCCTCTGCAGAGCACTCACTCCTACCCTCTACCAGATCAACACCTGCCCCCAGCCTGGTCTCATCTGCAAATTTACTGATGATGGGCTCAATCCCTTCAGCCAGGTCATCAATAAAGATATTGAACAGGATGGGGCCCAACACTGTATTCTCTCGAAAAGAGAGGTGGTTAACTTTTGATGTCCACCTGTGTGACCTAAACCCACTTTTGGGCACAGTTCATTATTAAAGGTAAAGACAGCTTCTATTTCTGTGCATCTTTTTGGTCTGGGTCCATAGGACCCTGTCAGCTAGGATCTTCCCCAAGGTGGTGAAGCTGGGCTCTTTGCTCAGTGAGACTGTAGAACAACCTGCAGCAATGAATCATGTTGTTTCTCTATACCTCAGATGTTTTCTACCCTGCTGCTGCCCTGTCCCTGTGGACTTAAGAGCAGGATGGATAAGGGACAGGAGGTTTTCCACTAGCTATAGTCACTCCTGGTCCCAGACACTCGTGAGGCAGCAGCAGCCCCTGTGGAGATGAGGCCGGGGAAGGCAGGTGCTGTTCCCACGACCAGAGCCCAGCTCCCAGGAGTGGAAAGCCGAGGTCAGGAAGTTAGCAAAGGTCAGCCAAGTCCTGCTGGCTCTTCCTAATCCTCTTTTCCACCCACAGCCCCTTGAAACTCCCCTGATTCCTCCCAGTGCGGTGTCTGGGGGAGTTGCTCTACTGCTGCAGGACTCTATTTTGCTTGCTTCCAAACTATACTTCTGCGAAGCCTCAAGTCAGCTTTGTTTCAGCTGGTGTCGAGCAACACACAGGAGAGATGCGTCTCTATTACACTGCTTTGTTTTTTTTCTTTCTTTTCTTTTTTTTTTTTTTTTTTTTGTGTGTGTGCTTTGTTTTGTTTTTACTATTTTGACAGGAAATCTCACTCCTTTTTCTCTTGCATAAGTATGAAGTAACCCTGTGAAAACAAATAGGGTTACTACTTGTTTACATGCGTAAAACTGAAAAGAGGGTTTTGCTGATCACGTTAGTTCTTGCTAATCTGAAGACTAGAGTTGTATAAAGACTTCATTTATTTCTAGCTGTATGCTGTCCAAACCGAAAAATCAACAACAAAAAAACCATTTCTTTTGGTCCACCCAGAATTAAAATTTGTCAGTTTTCCTGCCAAACGACGGCACGCACATTTGAAAGAAATGTCATTTCAGGTCAAAAGAGATTTCACACAGGCTTTTGAAAATTAATTAAAACAGAATATAGGTAACATTCAGAAGAAACCCTTATTGCAGAACGAGAACTGGAAAGTTTCTGTTTTGCAAATGTCAGTATGATCTTCCTTGACAATTACAAATGTTCTTTTTCATTTTGCTCCAATAAAGATGTTTCCACATAAGGAAACAAGAGCAAGTTTTTTTTTGACACTGAAGATGCCTCCTTAAAGAGTACTGGAAAGGTTGAAAAGCAGTTAACTAGCAATCTTCTTTGATATAGCTAGAGAATGTACTTCTTGAGTTTGGCTTTATGCAAAGTATCCAGGCAACAAACCAAATTAAAATATATAGCCTATAGTGTCGAGGGAAGGTTTTATCAAAACAAAATGTAAAAAATTCCATGCATCTCTCTGGGTTAAAAAAAAAAATCAAATAAACAAATAATTTTGCACATACGTAATAATCTCAACATTTTGTCATTTCTCTGCCGTTTTTAAAACAATAAGACCCAAATGTGGATAAAATTGTCTTGTTCTTCCCACTCAAAGTGAACAACTTTTTCCAAGTTCTTATGCTGAAAAAATGTGTTTCTTAGGAATAAACTATTAAAACTATATAGAATAAGTGTTTTAGTGCTCTAGTTAAGGAAAAATAAACAACTGCATTAGCTAATCTGAGTTCAAATAAACAGATGCATAAGCTGGCCTATTTCAAAGCAATGCAGAACTGAACAGAGAGCATTAACACTCAAAACACTTCATAAGGTTCAAAGCTGGTTAACCTCTTCAAAACAGAACGTGCCTAGATCTTGTATGACTGCACCAAAGGAGTGAGGAGCAGCACTCCTGTGCAGTGGTAGGCTGTAACAGCAGGTTTGCTGAGCATGCATGCTGGTACAGAAGGCAGCTCACATGAGCTTCACCTTTAAAATTAAGGGAACAAAAAATATGATCTCACTTAATGCTCACTAGAGACAGCATAGCTGACCAGACATAGCAGTATCCAGTGCTCTTTTGAGTCCTAGCAAAATGTCTACTTTTCAAGAGCTTTAAATTCCTCTGCCAGAGAAAGCCTCTTTGAGATGCTGCCCAGATTTTGTGACATGGCATTGACCATTGCATATTCAGTGCTGCGTTTAAATGATTCATGTCTCGTGATAAAAACTTTAATGGTTTGTAGGAGAATTTTGGTTACCTACACAGCTTGGCAACAGAGGTGGAAAACACGAACTCTGGTGCACCGTGGATTTTAAAGCAGATCTATCCAATTCATCCCAAGCCTATGGGCTGTTTCTATAACAAAAGATGGCCACAAAAAATGAGGTCCATATTCAGGGAATTTATTTCAAGTGTGTGTGTGTTAAATACAGAACCATATGCAACAAGCAAAGGATTGTAAGTGTTGTATATAGATCTCAGAACACACGGAAAATGAAAGCATCTTAGTAAGTGTAATAGTGCTGATATCCAGGCAGGAAACAAAGAAACCTACGAAAGTCTTCATTCAAGCATCATCTTGCAAATGTTTTAAATCCATAGCAGCGCAGACTATTTTGTATGAATTTTTAATTTGATTAGCTTTCCTCATAGCTCCAGAAAATAATTCAGAATCCTTTTCCAGCTTTCAAAATTTTAGTTTACTGAGGGGTAGGGGGAGACATTTAACACCTTCTGAAAAGCAACCAAACAAGAATTTGTTCCTCAGGAATCCACTCCAGATTTTACATGGACCTCAGTACGTGCCAGGAGAGAGTTTTGGTGTTTTAGCCCGCATGATGTGATTACCCATAGGAGGGTAGACATGATCATAAGGTTTCTAGTTAGAGAGGTCACTATTAAAATCATTACAATTGCCATTTGCCGGTAATTAACAGTAGCATAGGGTTTACAGTATTCCCCACACTAAGAGTGCTGCTGTAAAGATAATTAGGTAAAAGGTAGAAGTGTAAAGATTTTAAACTCTGTATTGCTTAATATGAAGTCTCAATGCTGTGGTTTTAAGGAATTCCCAACAACTGCAGAAGCAGCCTGGGCCTTTGCATGGGAAAGGAAGAGGAACAGTATTTCTTTTAACAGCTCCTTAAAACTTTTTCCAGTTATGTGATCCTTTTTAGTCTGTATTATTACAGCTTAAATAATATATATTGTAACACCAAATATACATATTGTAAGCACTTAGTTTTTGCACTTACAGAAGTGTCTGTTTATTCTGTTAGAAGAATTCCACTTGGAAATTTCAGTTTCAGGAACTGATAAAAATAGCTGTAAGAAGTCCTGATGCTTTTGAGGTCAAAGTTTTTAAACAGGTTTTCACATTTGCTAGTTTTTACAGCCCATTTAAAAAAATATGTGCTAGTGTCAGAGAAGCCCAGCTGTGCTGAAATGATGAACATGACTAGGGGTGCTTCAGACTGTGGGTGACCTCTTCAAAACACAGGAATGAGGCTTGACTTTTCAAGCAAGGGCAGAGCAGCACTTCTGGCACCCTAGAGACTTCCTGCACTCTTATAGGTGGATGCTCAGCTGCTTGGGAAATGTGAACAAAGGGAACAGCCACACTGCACGAGGAAGATATGAGCTACCTCAGATGAGATGTGGTGTCTGTGTGTCACCCCACAGCCCGTAGTGTAGGCAAGTCCTAAGTGTGCATGAGCTGTTTAAACATAACCCCAGGCTGAACAGTTCCATTGTTCGATACAGATTTCTACTGTGCTTGGGAATGGAATTATAAATGCCTTTTCATAAAAGCATCCTAAGGGTAATGGATGCCTAAAACACATCGGCTCTGCTATCAAGGAGCAGATTATCCCAGCTGAATACACAGTATCAGAGTTTCCTGATTTGTATATAATCTACATTCTTAACATTTTCCTGGAGTGCTGTTAGTTTGGGTTAGCAGGACTTATTGTACTCTCAGCGTTGAAAGATGAATAGGCCTATCAGCCAAACAGCATAATAAATTGGGTAGGCTGCACATGTCATGCTCCACCTCTCCCTCGTTCTTCATCATGTATAATGCAGCCTAATACAACATGACAGCTGTTAGCAGAAAAATGGTGCAGCAGCCATAAAGAAAGTGATTTATGTCTTATTACCGAAGCAGCTACAATTAAGAAGCTGGTGTTTGGGAGGGCAGCAAACAAATGAAATGTGAAACACAGCATACATATATATATATATTTATGAAACATAGGAAGCTGTGAAATGCTTAAACTGACAGTGGAATTCTCCCTGGGTATCCACCACAAGTTTGGACTAATAAAGGGAGTAATTGGTGGTGATGGTTGCGGATGTTCAGAATTGCCTACACGTCACAGCTGCTTATGTTGGAGTACCAGAAGCATGTTAAATGCATCTCCTGAAATGAACCCAAAGATCCTTACTACCAAATCACACCAGAAAGCTAATTTAAGGTGGCAGCTGGCAGAAAGAACAACATATCAAGCAGGGAAGTTGTTCTTAGCCACCACATCACAGAGAGAAAACAGTGAGCTGGGAGAGATAATGTGGACCTCAGTCCCTTCTTCATTTTATCTGCTAGTGTAAAGTCACCAGTTTAAGGCTACAGCCACGGATTAGGGATTTCTCTGCAGATGCTGAAACTATGAGCATCAGAGAAAATGCTGTGTTTGGTTTAGACCACACCTCATGTGAGCAAGTGTAATTGTGTAACAACCTGACAGTTCTGCCACTGGATGATGTGGCACATTTATCACTGCCATGTCAGATCACTCCTTGGTTTCTGTTCAGCATAGACTGTGAGTATAGAATAAATACATGTATGGCTATGTACATCTATACTCAGGCCGCTGCTTTGGTTCAGTGGGTGGCAGTCTTCCTTCTGAGTCAGTACTAGGCTAGTTCTTCCCCCCATGGTGCTTAATGAAAAGTGGAATATGGTCAGGTCAGAGAGGTTAATAGCCCTACTTTTGTGAAAAGTGCCAGGGGATCTTTCTGAGCAAGCAGTGAGAAGCTCATGTTAAATACCGTCTGAAAGACAGCCTGTCACCTGCTCAGAGTCACAGGCTGGGGTGTTGCTGTAGTGCAGAGAAGGGGAAACATTCTGTGAATTTAAGCGACTGAGTTGTCCTGTCCCATTGATATTTACCAGATGCAGTGAGACTTTGCCTGTGTGGGGTTACAAAATAATAACCAAGAGTAGCATGGCAGGAAAATATTAGAGTTTGGCATTTTGACTTAAATAATTATCACAGAAGAAGATCTAGGAGAACATTTTGTGAAGTCCTGTTGAGCTTCTGTATTTTGCAACTCAGTACTTCATATTTGCCCCTGTGAGATGACTGTCTGAAATTTACCTGCTAAAGAAGTTTGTATGACTATAGGATTAGGTTTAACTTTTGCCAATGCCAGCAGTGCCTTAACATTGCAGTAGAGAGGCATTTGTAACCACAGAGCATTTCTGTACCTGAGTAGGCTACTGCTACGACACTGGATAGTTCAGTCACAACTCAAATCACATCCAGATCCTCAACTAATCATTTCTCATGGACATCAATGACACATCATCTTCTAGCATAATGATAATTAATTTCCCCAGGATTCATCTTCACATGTGCCTCTTCTCCCCTACCCAGCCTTTCTGTCCAATGCACAAGGAAAACCTTTAGCATGTGCGGAGGAGCCTGTTCTCTGCTAGTCTGTTTATGGTGACTTCTGCCTCCACAAGCCATTTGGGGATTAAAGTACCAACCTCCAGTTCACATCTTAGAAGAGCGTCAAGGGTTTATTGCAGCACTGCTGTATGACTGAGGGAAAGGAGCATTGCCTTGCACTGGTTTCCTGCAGCATCATTCCAAGGAACTGCATCCAACTGCTGCTTCTGCATCCTTAAGTGCCTTTGTCTCTGCCCCAAACGCCTTGTGCTGGAAGTCTGTAGCTCCTAAATATGGCAAAATGTCTTAGGAGTGATCCTGTCCCACTGTGAAAAGAAGCCAGAAGTGATGAGAAATGTGTATGTGCCTCAGTGAGAATTCTCAGGGGAAAAAATGGCAAGGACAGCATGACAGGATTGAGACACATCATAATTGTCTCTTGGCCATAACTGTTTTCATAAACTGTATGATTAAATTCTACTGTGTAGTTAGGGTACCATACTTGTAAACATGAACTTTTTCATCAGTTTCTCTGCAGTCTCTCTTTTAGAGGATCCAAAATATTGTCTTTACATTTTTGGTGAAAAAGTAATTTATAAATCCTTTTGTTAGTCAATATTGAAATAATGTTACATTTTTTCATAAGCACAGTGTTTGTTCAGTCATCTCCTGAAAACTGTGATTGTTTCAGATGTCTGAACTAGATGTGCAGACTAATTCCAAGCACACAGCAGTTTGTCAGCTAAAATCTTGCATCCTGGCCTGCATCAGGAACAGTGTGGCCAGCAGGAGCAGGGAGGTCATTCTCCCCCTGTACACTGCACTGGTTAGGCTGCACCTTGAGTACTGTGTCCAGTTCTGGGCCCCTCAGTTTAGGAAGGATGTTGACTTGCTGGAACGTGTCCAGAGAAGGGCAACAAGGTTGGTGAGGGGTTTGGAACACAAGCTCTATGAGGAAAGGCTGAGGGAGCTGGGGTTGCTTAGTCTGGAGAAGAGGAGACTCAGGGGTGACCTTATTGCTCTCTACAACTACCTGAAGGGAGGTTGTAGAGAGGCAGAGGTTGGTCTCTTCTCCCAAGCAGCCAGTACCAGAACAAGAGGACACAGTCTCAGGCTGCACCAGGGCAGGTTTAGGCTGGATGTTAGGTAGAAGTTCTATACAGAGAGAGTGGTTGCCCATTGGAATCGGCTACCCGTGGAGGTGGTGGAGTCACCTTCATTGGAGGTGTTCAGGAGACTTGATGGGGTGCTTGGTGCCATGGTTTAGTTGTTTAGGTGGGTTGGATTGGTTGATGGGTTGGATGCGATGATCTTGAAGGTCTCTTCCAACCTGGTGTATTGTCTTGTATTGGTTTGGTTTGATTTGGTTTGGTTTGGTTTGGTTTGTCAGCTAAAATCTTGCACTGGTATGGACTGTTACCTGAATGGATTCCAGAAACAGAGCATAAACCATGCTAGGAATCACTTGAGCTGTCATTGCTTAGTGGTATTTAAGGTGAAATGAGGCAACTTTTAAATAGCACAAGGTAAGATTGCATAATAATTTAGGTCAAAAAGTAAGTAACATGCCACATAAGTGAAATGTTAGATGAGTAGAATACAGTGAATGCAGAACAACAAATACCATGCTTCGCTGTCATCATTCTAGATTCTTTTAGACTATTTCTCGCAGTCCAAGCAATGAAAAAGGTTAACATTTCTGCTAGAAACAGTTTCACCAGAAAGAAACTTTGGTAGGTTCTGTTTAAAAAATATTCATAGAGATGGAAGGTGCAATGAGTGTATATTTACTGGAAAGCTGACAAACTTACCCTATCATGAAGTATAACAGCTTTAATAACTGTAATACAAAGAAGTGATCCCTGCCCATTACAGAAAGAATTATTGCCCAGTTATAAAAATGTGTGTGGTATCAGAAATCGAAGCAGTACAGGCCAATTGAAGCAGGCTGTATTTCTTTCTTTGCCTTGCCTTTTTGGAGTGACTGTGCAGCACACATGGACCAAGGCAAAGGGTTGTCTACATGGCTGCAAGCTCTACTACTTCCTCTTTTATACCAAACTACACAAATTTGGCCAAATAGCCATAAACCAAAGGAACTGTGATTAGCTGACCAAAGGAATCTGGGCAGGTGGGATCAGTGGACTGAGGAGAATCTCACCAGGTTCAGTAAAGCAAAGTGCAAGGTCCTGCACCAAGTCAGGGTAACCCACCATATCAGTCCAGACTGGGAAATGATGAAATTGAGAGCAGCCCTGCAGAAAAGGAGTTGGGGGTACTGGTGAACAAGAAGCGGGACATGAGCCAGCAATGTGCACTTGCAGCCCAGGAGGTCAGTGACATAGATATAGGATACAGATACAGGCTTGCAGATATAGGACAAGGAGCAATGGTTTTAAACTGGGGCAGGATAGATTTAGGTTGGACATAAGGAGGAAGTTCTTTCAAGTTCTTTACTAGGAGGGTGGCAAACCACTGAAACAGGTTGCCCGGGGATGTGGTTGAGGCCCGACCCCTGAAGACATTCAATATCAGACTGGATGTGACCCTGGACAGCCTCATCTGGTTGGAGGTGTTGCTGCTCACTGCAGCAGGGTTGGGCAATATAACCTTTTTGAGCCCCTTCCAAGCCAATGCAATCTGTGAATCTCTCAATGTGTTATTCTATATTATGGTTTAACTGAACCATCACTTTTTTTGTTTGTTATATATCAGCTTAGCCAAGCATGCTGCTGAAACAGAGTATATTTCTGCTTGATTTATATGTTTCAGTAACAATCTATGGTGGGGTTCTGTGTCCTTTAAGCTTTGCATGAATTGCTAAAGCACTAAATTATTTACTTTTCAACAACTACCTTAGTGGATGCAAGACTTCCTTTAAGGGAAGCATCATAGTCTCATTTACAAAGATAAGGCATAGGGGCCACTTGCAATTTTGCATCTCAACAGATAAATACTAACTTTATATGCAATTTCCATTCCTAATCAGAATTTTTATGCTGTCTTGTTCTGCTTGCTATATCTTACAATAATTCCCTGACATCCTGTCTCTTTACTCTCTTGCTCAGTAACTGTACAGACAAGCATTGCTAGGACCAGCCTGAGGAGCAACCTTGCATGCTCCTTCCACCCCAAAGTTTTGTCCAATAACACTCTGAACATCCTTGCATCAATACAAAATTAGAGAATTTCTTCAACAGACAGAACTGAGTTGTAGTGCCTCTATTTGCTGCAGGTGAAAGTACTTGGCCTTCAGACTCCAAAAAGCTTTCTGGGGAATGCTGTGCCTGTGCTTATACACCCTTTTTTTTTTTTTTTTTTTTTTTTTACTTCATGTACCTTTGATGTATGTAACTGTCTTCAGGACCTCCATAATGAAGGATATTTCTGTCTTTGTTTGTTCTGTAGTTTACTAGAACCCTATTTCAGTTATACTTGACTGCATGAGAAATAATCCTAATGCAGTAACTCCAGATCTCCTCCTGTGTGCCTGAGACCAGGTCTGACTCACTTCTCCAATGCCTAATCTTTAAAATCAAATCCATTCTTTTTCTTTTTAAAACTGTCATTATGTTCTACTGTACATTAAAGTGTCGTATTACTTTGAAAAAAAGAGTGTAAAAATGACATTTCAGAGTTCTATATTTGTCTGACAGTTGTTTCTGTTGCAGAAGTGCTCATTTTATCAGTTGAAAAGCTCTTTCCCAACACCTAGCCCTGCAAAATGTACAGGGTGTTATGATTCCAGCTACTGACATGCCATCATCAGATTCTGCAACCTGTTTAGGTCATCTTATATTGTAAAGTTTCTGTCTGCTTGTACCACCCTGTCTTCTTCAAATCATGTCCTTGGTGACACTGTCAGTCCCCTTGCATTGCATGGGCATGTTACAGGTCTAAAGGATGACATTATGCAAGGAAAACACATACCACAGAATAAAATGCTGCTCAGGCTTTGTAATAGAATTGCAGGAATATCCAGTATTAATAACAGTAAAGCTTTGCTTCTCTTTCCAGAACAAAAATAGACCCACTTAAGGACATTCTTTGGGGTGAATGTTTCAGGAATAGCACTTTTAGCATAGATTGGGTCACCATTCCGCTGAAAGTACTGTGAAAGCCTTAATTTGGTCGAAGACATTTAAAACAGTATTAGTCTTGCAGAAGTGGTGATCTTTTTCAGTTCCTTTGACCAGAAATGTGTTGCTAAGGATGCGTAGGCCTGGGAAGGGGTTAACTGAAAATGGTGGATATAGCACATTATGGCATCAAGAAAACTTCCACATCTCCTTGCAGTCAAAGGTCTGTCTTTCATTTTCTTTTACAAAATGTATCAAACAATTTGGCATTAAAAGTACAAGTTTTGTCATATTGAGAATAACAACGTGTTATAAGACAAAGGAACAAAGACTGGAAGTTGGGGGAAATAAAAAAAAAAAAAAAAAAGAAGAAAGGAAGAAACAAAGAAAAAATGAAGATGTGAAACAGTTGTGTTTAGCTTGGAAGAAAAAAAAAAGGCAAAAACAAAACAAAAAAACCCAACCAGCTTCATCTTTCCCCTCCCTGTCTTTTTTTTGCAATACATTTGAAAATGCAACATTTGGAAAAATCTACATGTGCCTAAATTTAGGCTCTGTGTTCCTTTACTCTGCATTTCTTTATCGCACTTTAGTCATCCATATATCAGTTTGCAGAAAGTGTATGTGGCAGGCTGATACATGTCTTATTTTATAAATATTTATTACCCACTGGTGTGTTCCTATCTTTGAAGTTTCATCCACTTCTCCCTTTCAGCCTATGTTCCCTCCTTTTCCCTATTGAAAGAAACCGCTCTTGTCAAACAGTTTTGCTTATGTGGAAATAGTATGAAGATTAGTTTAATTTTGGTTTTGGCCTCATCTTTGTTTTAGTTTGCCTTGCTTCCCTCCTCCCCCTCACACCCTTTCCTTTTTAGATAGTGTAGGCCACGAATAATAATGTAAACAACATGATTTCTGCTGCCATTGCATGAATGGAGCAAGGCAAACCTGGCCATTCACAAGCTGGTTTGCCCACCAGTCTTTCTCCCCAGGGATGTGTATGGCTTGTAAAGTTGAAACAGACAGGAGGACTTGAACTTGAGCTTGAAGGAAGCAGTGACTGGCCTTTGAAGAAAGCCCAGAGATAATCATCACAGGCTGTTGCTGCTCAGCAATGAGGATAATACAGTTTTGTGATTTAATAGGAAGGGATCTTAAAAACTTGTATTTAAATACAAACTAAAAAATCATCTGTCTGCATCAGAAGGGTAACCAAGCTGTCTGGCTTGCTGCAGCAGATCTGTGTTTTACTCTTTTGATGTTAAGTGAATTCTCTCTGCATACACGGAATTAGTGTCTGCCCACAACCTGATCCCCGTGTTCTACCAGAGAGAGCAGAGTAAGGTAAAAGTCATACAGCTCATGGAGAATCAGCAATGAGCTTTTCCAGCCAGAAACATAATGACCTAAAAATTACGTCTTATTTTTCTTCCCTCCATCTGTCCCTCTAAGGAAATTGTATGAAAAGAGTTTGAGTGAGCCAGACTTTCTCAGCCTGGAGAGAGAAAGCCAAAGAGGGGTCTAATTGCTTTCTTCAGCTACCTAATGAGAGTTTCCATTTTACCCTGAAATACACCATTCTTTTTTGGTACTCAAAAAAATAAAAAAAAGTCTGCATTTTCCAGATATACCAACCAGGCTCACAAGCAACAAACTTTGTCTTGTCTAGTAATCTCTAATGTCCAGTTTCCCTTACTGATGATGACTATTTACTGATACTGTTAACAACATTCAAGCCCCTTTCTATGCATGTGAAATTGACATTATTTTCTCTTATGTGTCCTGTGTGCTTCTATTACTTTACAGTTATCCATACTGACTTCTGGATTGTCAGGAGACTTTGTCATCTGACTTTTCAGATTTTTATGGTCATAGCATTGCAGAGCCAAACACTCAAGACATCTTTTAATTTCTTTCATCCCTTTTAAACTACTAATTATGTGTGTGCTGTCATCTTTATCCCATGATGGTTTTGTTTCTTCAGGAAAAATAAATGGGGGTCTTTATAAATTTCTTCTGGAAAATCCAAGCTGATTACATCAGCATGTTTCCATTCCATGAACTTGTTGATTCCTTCAAAGAAATTAAACAGGTTTTCCACCTACAAAGGATGTGTTGACTCTTACTGTCTTTCTCTCACTTAACTTCTTAACTCATTCTTAGATATTACAGATTTTACAAGGTATGTGGAATATTTTCTAATCTTCTGTAATATGTTTTTTGAATTAATGTGCTGACATGTCTTTTCCATTTTTCTCACTTAAATACGACTTTATTCTGCTTACCGATCATACTGGTTTCTGGGATCTTTCTCAGCACTGTCTCTCTAATACAGTGTTCTTAAATGGAGTGCAGATGCTTTGCAATATTTTAACCTTTCGGGTGTCCCTTCTAGTTTCTTGGAGTTTTGCAATTTCTCTTTCTGGAAAAACCCAAACAAACATGCTGCTGTAGAAGAATTAAGTCAATGGAAGGGTAATTATGACTTACCTTCTTGCCGTAACAAACTTAAGTGTGGCATAGTTGCTGTATCAGAACAACAATCCTGCATGGCAGTTTGCTGCTTTGCTTGTGGATTTCTTGCCTAGCTGCTCCCTGAAGAGGTCATTCACAACAGTAAAGAATTAAATCTCTGCATCATAGCCTGATGTGACATTTACTGCATGGTAGTAATTGAAACCACTCCCCTGCTGCTGCCGCCTTTCTTTTCCCTGCAGTCCCTCTGCTCTTCCCCAGGTACTGCAGACCCTGTCAGTACCTGGGCTGGGTCACTGGCAGGGCAGGTGAAGTAGTGAGCTTCTCCTGTTTGGACCTGGAATTTCTAGTGGTAGAAAATGTCTCTTATTTGTTGACATAATTAACTTCTTTATCTGATCTCTTTCCTTCCTGCCCAGACATGTGGGGGTGGCATAATGCTCCTGTGCCTGAGAGTATTTTCTTAGGCCGTGGAAACAGGAATGCAGAAGAAAATCCTGATGCCTAAATCATGAGCCAATTTTGCCACCATAGCTGCGTAGAAATGACCAGGCTGTCCACTGAAAGCATGAGAAAGGAGTAGGATTTGCACAAAGGTGTGCATTTGAAAGCATGACACATTTAAATGTGATCCATACTAAGGTAACTTGCCAGTGTTGACACAGGCCTGAATTGCTTCTGAGGGCTGTCTTGTGCTAGAAATTTAAAAAAAATAAAATAGTCTGAGATGTTTCTTGCTAACCAATCTGTCTTCCCAATCAGGTAGGTTTGTGGCTTCTACACTCAGGGTGGCAAAAGTAGTAAGTGTCAGTGATGCCTGAAAGTAGTGCTGCATACTTTCTTCCTTCATTGCACTGTTTCTGCAGCTGGTATGACCCTAAGAAAGGGCTTTGTCAGTGAAGCAGAAGATGCAAAGCTTTGCTGAGAGTTAACATTTGTACCTTTGAATGGGCTCCTTATGTAGAAAGACCCTGTGAAATTGTATTCTGTAACTGGAGATTTTTGTGCCTCTACTCTGATTTAGGTTATCTTCACATTTTTAAAAAGTATTCAACTCTGATCACTCTCATATGTCGTTCACTAAAGTGCCCACACCACCTACCATCTTACTCTGTGCTCTTTAGTACTCACTGATCTTTCTTAAAAAATAGGACTTCATTTCACTTTTAGTTAAGCCATCCAGGTCTGTAATACCCTGCTGACTTCATTAGGATCAAGCTCAGGCCTATAAGCCGCATCCTCATGCGGCCATAAGGCATTCTTGTGTGTGCGTAAGTTGTGGAGGAGCAGTCTGCTCAAGAGCCCCTCTTGGGACCTCTGCTAGTATCTCTTGCCAGCTTTCCTCTGAATGTTTTTCTTGTTTGAATAAAGCTGCTATGTTGATTTTTGTCTGCTGTTATATGAAATTCTGGCGGCCATAACTCTGGAGATATACATTTCTCTCTTCTCGGAAACAGAGTAACTTTCTTATGCAGTAGAGACTGGTTGAGTCAGACATACGAAATAATTGTTATGCTGCTTCCTGATGTGGTGCTTTAACATGTACATTGAATTTGCCACTGCATCCATAAGATGCAGTTCAGAGACAAAAATAAACCTATTCCCTTTCACAATCCTTGTAAGACAAAGATTCATAGACAGTTACTACTCATGTGGACCTTTCTCCCAACCCATCCACTTCAGGTGCTCAGAACTGCTGACTGTTGGAAAGCAAAGGGAAACCTCACCATTAAGGTAACTCTATCCTCTAGAGAGGATTTTGGGGTGCTCTAGCAGCTGGAGATTTTTGACCCTATCTTTCCTGTCAGTGATATTCTAGCAAGCCTGATGAAAAGCAGTAGTAGGCAGGAAACATGGTCAGATGGTAACAATATAACTGAAGTGCCTAGAGGTCACAGAAGATGGGCAGCAGGTATTTGCAAGCCATGGATTTTAGTTGGCTCATAAGGGAGGACAGTCACCTTGAGCCCTAAGTAATACTTGAAATCAGTCTGTGGGTGTATTTCAGGGAGACAAACTTAAGCAAGAAAGGGAACAGTGAGGGCAGCTACTGGGACTGTGTTACTCTGTTATCTGTGTGCCAAGCATGGGAAGAGTCACACGCTGAATTATACACTGAAACTATCCCAGTGACTTAACAGCCCAAGAAGTAGCATGAAGATGTTCCCCTAAGGTAGGAAATCCACTCTGTGTAAACACTGTCTGGGTATCTGCTTTGCAAAATCACTTGGTGATTTGGTGTTATCTTCCTTTGTCTATATATTATTTTCTTGGTCTCTTTTGATCAGGACAGGGGTGTGGGTTTGGTGGTTTTTTTCCAGTTTTAGCAGATTGTTCTGCTTGTGCAAAAGGCAGCTTTTAGTTCTTCACTGTTCTTTTCAGATGGGGCATTTTAACAAGCCTGTACAATAGCAATAGTTCTCAATAGCATTCTTAAACTCAAAAAGAAAATCAAAAGGCTGGAGAAAATGGAAAAAATCTGGATTATGCCATCCAGTACTGCACTTTGTCATGCCAGAAAAAGGATAACTCCTCATTTTACACCTGACATGTAAGCTTCATATATACCAGGTTAACACAATAGCAGTTGGAATCAAGTAACCCTTATGATTTTATTCTCTTAGAGCAACTTCCAAATCCAGTTGGATTTGTCCTTGCTGGCAGTAATAATAATAGTGATCCCAACAAAGGAAAGAAAGCAAATATTCAGTCATGTCTTAATTACATCTGAAACAAAGACTTTCTCTAGCTCTGATTGACTTGATTTGTTGAAAGTTTTTTCTCACTAAGAGGAAAGCAATTAACTTCTCCAGCCTTTGTAAAAAGGCTCTCCGTGCCTGATTATTAGAAGGCCTGCTTATAGCAGTGGCCTGTGCTTGAGCACTGTGCAAATAATCCATTTAAAGATCAACCTCAAAATTCTTTTTCCCCGATTCTCACCCCACTGGAATGTAGCACAGTCCATTTATCACTGTAGGAATGCAACAACTGAAGAAATCCCTTCATAAATTCACTTTACTTTCAAATATGAGGGTATTCAGATAATTTCTCACCCTGACCAGGGCTTGCCTATGATCAGGCCTGTTTGATAATTTCATTTGACTACTAATTGATTGCTAAACTAGCACATGTGAACTGATAGCCTTTCAATTTTGTCTTGGTGATAAATATTCCCCTTTTATCTGTGTAAGCATCTAATTTTGGATTAGTCGAAGGAATTGTGTTAGTTGAAGACCTAACAGCCTCCAGGCAAAGGGAAGCTGCAGTTGGCTTTGGCTTTTGTACTCGGTATGTTTCACAGGGAGAAATGTACAGCCTAAAATTCCATTACATGTAAGGCCATGAGTTGGAACGTCTACTTAGCACAGTCACACTGAAGAGAAAGGCATTAAACTGTCCAATCCAGAGAGGCACCCACATGTCTCACCTCTAAGGTGAATGGTTTTCTCTTATTTCCCAAGGTCCCGTGAATTTCCCAACCAGGAATGCATATTAAGGGACAATTACACAATGCTTGGTGAAACTCCCTTTATTTATTTCGCTTGTGTTGTTGCTGCTGTTGTATAAGAAAGAGCAAAGTAACAAAAAGACCAAAGTAAAATAAAATAGTAGCTGACCCAAACATTTTTAACACATTGAAAACCTCTACCAAATGCAAAGACTCTTTCTTTCTCTCTTTCTTCCTTTTCTTTGCATTGATTTGCACAAGCATTTTCTCTGTAAGCCAAATACATCTCTGGTATAACTTCACTGAAGTCACTGGACTTACACCAGAGGTGGTTTTGGTCCTCTGTCCTGGGTAAATACAGTAGGAATAAATTGGTCACGCAGGCAGAGTGTTTGGCAGTAAGTGCACTGAGTGGTCCTGGCAAACCAATAGGAAAGATCTAAAGATCAAAATCTCAAAACAGGTCTTTTATTTAACATAGGGCCTAAAAAATCTACCGGGAGCTGCTGAATACTGCCCACTAACTGTACAAAGTATAGGTAGCATGCCTTCCAAATATCAAAATACCAGACGGAATGCCATGAAAATAAATAACTTCTAATATAAACAAATGAGAACATATCAAACTGTTACCTCTTTAAACATAATGTAAATAAAAAAAATACCAGTCCTTCTACACAATAAATATTAAGAAACCATTGACATAGTTGAAATGTACTCATATAAATTAACAACTTTAATTACATTAGCCGAACAGACATTGGTTAAAGCACTGCATGTAGTATGCAAAATAATAATAATAACAATAATAATAATAATAATAATAATATCAACAACAAAACACAAAATGATAAAAACAAAATAGGCTTCATAATATCTTGGCTTTCATAATTTATATATATGTATATACATATATATATAGTTGTGTGTATATATATATACTGTAGATATATATAATATGTATATATACATACATATATATATCTTCAACCCATCGTCAATGTACTGTTTTTGAAAGTATTTAAATACAAAGAAACCCATTGAGAATTAACACAGATTCACTATATCTCAAAAAATAAATAGCTATATAACCCAGAAGTGTTTGGTTTTGCCCAGGAAATTGTTGCCTATAGTTGTTTGCGAAAGGTAGAATTATGATTATTTTTCTTTCCTCATACTGAAAAGTTTTTTGCTCCATATGAATGCAGTGAGAGCAGTTGGGGAGTAAAGCTTTTTCAGTGTAAGGAAAGTGATTAGCATCTGATTCTTTTGCTGATGCACACTATTGACATGAGGTTTAACTTAAAGAACTTGATCGTTTCCATTGTGTCTCTTCTACCTATACTCTAGAAATAGATTTTGCTCACTTTATTGATGCTGACTGGTAACTTTCTAGGAAAGGAGACCCTCTGAAATCAACAGCATTGCTTACAGAGTAAGGCACTATTCCACACAAGTAACTGTTGTCTGTACAAAATTTCATTTTGCACTTAGACTTTACAGATGCCTGAACTTCCCTACCTAAGAGATATTGCTGCTAGCCTTTACATGGCCTTGTGGTGTCACAGTTAAATAAACTTGATGGCTTAAATCTCAACTAAATAAAAAATAATTAATAAAAAAAAAAAGGAGGTATATATAACAGAGTCCTACTTTGCAATGATTTGGTAAAAGACTGTTTCCATTGAAGTCAATGACAAAACTCCCATTTAATTCAGCTCTACAGTTTCGGGCCCTAGATCAGTATTCTGCTATGACATATGAGTGCAGAATAATTATAAGCATCTGTAAGCATTTCCTTTTGCTAAACCCCAAGAATACAAATACATTCAGCCCTCCCAAAGAAACATATCTTAATGTGCACTTCTGCCAGTTTCTTAGGCTTTGTAGCCAATGAGCATCTGACATGGAGAGGGAGAAAGGCAACCAAATGTGGTCAACTGTGAAGCCAGAAGATTGTGGAGGTACTAAACAAATACATTTCTGTGATTAAACATATACTGAAAATACATTTTCAATATAAACAGGAAGTAGGTTATATGGAAAGGAATGTGTTAGTAGTTAAAAGTCTCTTTTTTTCCTTCTTTTTCTTTTTCTTTTTTTTTTTTCTTTTGGTATAGTCATACCTGAAAGGAAAAGTTATTTTTGAGACTTGAACAACTGTTTAAATATGGTAACAATTTCTAATGATACTTTAAGTACCTGCAGATTTAATTAAATCAAATTATCAGGGATGGGGTGTTTTGCTGGAATCAGTCAGTCTTGATTAACATCCCAGTTTCTTATTTTATCAGATAGTTTTACATTTCCCCTACTTTAAATAACTGACCACAAATCAAAACTCCATGACTGAGCTTAAAAATTGGAGGGAGAAACCTTTAAAATTTGTCACTAGTATACACATACAAATGAAAGCTAAAAAGCAGGGCTTAGGAACAGTTCCTTCTTGATTTGAAAACTTTCTTCTGTTTTTGGTGTATCTATTAAGAAACATACTCACCACATCTAAAATCCTATTTTCTTTCCTCACTTGGAAGTTGTCTCAATCTAGTTTCATGTTTTCCAGGGCCAGGTCCCATTCATCACATAAAGGCTGGTTTCAAGCTCAGCATCAGACTTCTTTTTAAATACTATTTCTGCTTTGGCTGGGAAAACCATAAGCCTAGACTTAACTCTGCTTGCAGCCAATGGGAGTTTTGCCATTGTCATTTAGGGAAAGGTGCTGGGATTTCAGGTCTCTAATGCTCTCTAACTAATCACACTTGAGAAGCATTTTTACCACTGTGAACCACCTCACCTGCTTCCCTTGCCACTACATTCAGAAATCAACCATGAAGTGAGCAGCCTGGTTTAAATAATTAAACAATGTTGGATATGGTGCCATTCGTTCAAAACCCTTCATCTCCCTTCACACTGTCCACAGCTAAAGGAATTTGTGATTCATCCTGGCTTATCTTTACTCATGTAAGTAGTTTTACTACTTGTGTAACCAATAGATAGCAAAGATTCTGCTGACATGAGCAAGGATTCTGGGACAATATGCATCCATTTTTAAGGCCAGGCCTAAACCTCAGTGAAATAAAAGGTCCTCTTCTCGACAGCTGTCACAGACTGTGTCGCAGCTCCTGCTGTTCCAGAGCCTGGCTCTACTTCTAGAAAAATGAACAGTAATTCTGCCACTTACTTCAAAGGAAACAGAGTCAGGAACTTGATTTAAGTTATGAAGATAAATTAGTTGTGCATCTTTTAAGTTTTGTTTTTTAAATTATCCTGCTAGCATTTGGTATCCCTCCCTTTCCCCAGGAAGAAAACACAAAAAACCCCATCAAACTTCTGCGAATAATTTAAATCAGAAAGCCTTGATATTTTACAGAATACTTTAGTGACAAATTTAGCATTTAACCAATTGTTATAGTTTTTCACTTTTAAGGTTTTTTTTAATTTTTTTTTTTTTTTGCAAATTGCAAACAAGTCTGTAAAAAAAAAAAATGCATTGTATAAAAAGTACATAAATGTATAATCCATTAGCTGTACTATGCGATCTAAATACTGTGGAATAAATTAGATAGAAAACTTAGCTATAAGCATGTATGTTGATATCTATTCAACAGAGGAAAGGGCTTTTTTTTTTTTTCATTCTTTTTTTGCCTTTTTTTTTTTTTCTCTCTTTTTCTTTTTTTTTCATCTCTATTGATAGGTCCAAATGCAGACATGCGCCCATGGGCACATACAGATGCACACACAGAGAACACCCCCCCCCCCCCCCACACACACACAAACAGTTTTGGCTGACAAAGAAATGAAGGCCCTGATTACACTGTTTAAACATGATTCTTGCCATGAAGGTGCTAACACGCTATCCCATGCCAATGTGACCGGGTTACATTGTGCTATCTTTTTTTTTTTCTTTCTTTGTTGTGTTTTTTTTTTTTTTTTTTTTTTCCTTTTTTTTCTTTTCTTTCTTTTTTCTTCTTTTTTTTTCTTTTTTTTTTTGTCTTTTTTAACACTGTGCTCTTGGCAAGGTGGGGAGCCACATTAATGATTCTTTCCATGACAGGCCTTTTGAAGTCCATCCCATCAGAAAGCAGCTAACAGGGGTTTGGTCTTGCAAACCTGTGAGAGTCTGAAGCTCCAGGCTCAGGGTTATCAAACTCAGTGTAACCAGGGCCTAAAGGTTTCTCCCATTCCCTCTTATCATCTCCACCTACCCAAAGACAAACGCAATTTTAACATTCTTTTAAATATGACAGCAATAGAATTTAAAAAATAAAAACCAAAAAAGCCCAAACAAACAAAAAAAACCCCAACAAACCAACTATCTACCTATGCCCTATGGGTTGGACCCTTCAGGTTAGGTGTTGACACTGAAAATTAGGTCTTACAGGTAACACACAAACCCATTAAGAGTTGTCATGCTTGAGGGTGGTGGTTGAGACAGCCAGTCTTTCGCTGAAGACTGCATTCCAAACAGCAATCCTACCATAACAGTCATTGTTTGTGTATTCACAGGGGCAATGGTGGGCAGAGCCCAAAGCTGTTTATAAATTTACATCAAGACTTTCTAAGTGTACACCAGCACTTTAGGTTCCTCTCACACAAATACCACTTTGAACATGTAGCCTCCCACTTGGTAGTAACAATCTTTTAACATGCTATGCTTCACACACAAACATTCATTGTTTTAAAAACCTTAGTGTAAAACCAGAATTGCTTCTATATTGTGTACACATACATATATACATACATAAATATATACATATATATGTATATCTCTTGTATAAAGTTGTTTCCAACAATGCACAGTTGCTGTGCATTAAGTCCTAGTGTTGTTTATGTAGAAGAGTACAATTATGCTTAGATGGATCTCAGATCCAAGCACCATGGGTCCAAATCCCAAGGCTTTCCTGGGCTTACTTCAAATGGCAATTTTCTGTTGAGGGCACTATTTGAATTTAACTGATTAACAGATATTCTAGCCTGAATATAATCAACCCCCTGACCCTTAATTCAAACCCTAACTTATTACAGGTGAATGGTACCAACCACAAACAGACTTTTTAGAGGCGCTCACAAATGTCTTTGGTGTATGTGTCTACTCATTTTAAGGTACAAAATAATAATAATTATTACAATAATAAAAATAGCAATTTTGTGTGCTGTAGCAGTTCTTGTATAGCTCACAATAAGTGCAGCTCTCAACCCCTCCCACACCCAACCACCCTCCCTTGCAAATATTTGTTAAATAAGGATTAGACAGGTCAGACACCATTGTAGTGCAAATAGTAAACGATTAATTTTTTTTTTTTTTTTTTTTTTTTTTTTACAAAATATAGAAATGTTTGGCTCCAGTAACTGGACAAACATATTCCTTTCAAGTATCTCTCACTGAAGATTTTTTTTTTTTTTTTTTAAACAAGTTACTTCCATTTAAAAAAAAAAAAAGTCTTTCTGGTTTTGTTTTGTTTTTTGTTTTCTTTCTCTCGCAGGTAAACAGTTTCAAACCAACTATGTTGCATAGTTCTAACGTTGTAAGCACCTTTTACAAAATGTAACTTTTATTCTTTCATTCGTTCTTTTTTTTCTTATTCTGTTTCTTTTTTTTTTTCTTCACTTTTCTTTTTTCCTTTTTTTTTTTTTTTTTTTCCTTTTTTTTTTTTTTTTGTAAATGTAGTGCAGAAGATGAAGGTGTATACACCTGCACAATATTGTCCCTTTACCAATGTTTAGGATACATCTGTGCATAGTGTCTGTATGTATAGAGATATGGATATAAACCCATAACCATATAAATATACACAAAAACACTATCCACATACTCAGTTCCTTGGTAAATTTGGGGGGAAAGTGCCAGTGAATGTAGTGTTCATACACGTGGCTTTTCAAGGAATTTCAACGACAGTTTGGACTTAGTCCAAATTGCTGCAGGTTAGATGAGCTGCTACCACGGCTTGAACTGATGGGTAACTAAGGGAGGCAACATAACTCCCCTAGTAGTAACTAATGTTTAGTACTCTATAATAATATAAGGAGCATACTGAAAGGAAGGGGAAATCCCCAACCCATACCGCCATTCAGATGTATCTCATTCAAGCCCGGGTTCGTGAAGCTTTTTCTTCCTTTTGATAGCTGAAGTCTTTTCTGATCCTCCATAAGTCTTTTTATTTTCTCTTTTCTCTCTCTTTTGTTTTTTGCTTTTATTTCTCATGATCGTTTCATTCAACAAAGGTTACACCGTGTCGGGTCTTTCCTCTTCTTGGGCTTTTGATGTATTTTCTTCTCAACTTAATAGGAAGGCTCTTGCACACACGTGTGTCTACGAACAGCCACACTCCTCCACAATCATATTCTGGATGTCTTTCTTTATGATGTTCTGGCCATCGTCATAGTAGAGCATGGACATGGGCCGCAACTTGGTAGGCACACAACATGACTTGAGGTTGGCAAAGGGGCTATGGCCCCGCATGCGGTAATGGTTGATGACAGTGGAGTGGAAAGATAGTGATGAACCAGATGTGCCTGCTATATGGCTGGGGCACTCTCCTTCGCAGTAGTTGGCGTGATAACCTGTAGGTGCAATGATCCAGTCACTCCATCCTATGTCCTTGAAGCTGACAAAGAACTGCTTCTTGCAGCAGATGTTGACTTTGCCATCACACTCCAGGCCTCGTCTCTTCCGCCTGTGCTGGCGGTCCTCTGAGTGCCGGGCAAGCATCATCAGGAAGGGACGATGTGATTGCTCCTTCTCCTCCTCTCCTGTGAATTCTCCAGGTTCCTTTTCTTTCCCTTCCCCATCATCTTCCTTTTTCTTCTTCTTGCCCAGTAGCACCAGGCTGGCTCCAGTCTCTTGGCAGAGGTCACAGGCAATCCGCACATCCAAAGAGCTCTTGCCTTGGTCCAGGAGCCTCTGGACACTACTGGAGACAGGAAAGATGTGCCAAGTGCTCTTACGGGTGTCCACTGCCTTTTCTGAAATCAAAGTCTCACTCCTTTCACCTTTCAGCCCCCCATCCTCTGTATCTTCGGCTCCTTCGGAGTTGCCTTTTGGGTGCCGTTGCTGTTGAAACAGGCGGATGGTGACTTTTGTCCTGCTCCGATTGGCCTTGGAGACCTTCAGAAAGAGCCACACTTCAGCATGTTCCACCACCGACAATTCACTGCCTTCCTTGGAAATCTCAAAGTGCAACATTTTCTTGGCTGTGCCTGATTTGGTAAATGGAAATAGGAAGAACTTGTTAGTACATCTGCCTGCATTCTGCTAAAGAGAATTCTGTTAACTCTCACAACAGTCATGAGAGTTTCCTACTTGGCTCTTTAAATTTTTATGATTCTTCTGTGCTAACCTTCCTTCACCACATGCCCTCCTCAGCCTTCTGTGAAAACTCCCTCTTTAGAAAAGTATTTCTTTACCTTTTGTTTTCTGGTATCCCATTTTAACCAAAGCATTTTGTTACAGTAATGATGCAGTCATTTATGTAAAGCATCTCATGGCAAATGAGTATCAGAGCTGTTAAGAGTTAATTTGCCTAAGATGTCTTTTTGATCACTGTTAGCAGAAAGGTAAAGATGCTTTTGTGAAGAGAGTCCATACTTATATGCACTGCACACATACAAACCTGTGCCTAATCATTTGCATTAGAGAATGAGTTCCAGCCCTGACAATTCTTTGGCAATGCTTTGAAAGGTGTGTAGGAAAGAGGTCTACGTTTTCTGTCTTCTTAAAATGCCATTCCTCACGTGCCTCTTAAAATAAGTTGCTAATGTCAATTGTTTCAAAAACAATTAAATATTAAAATATGAGCCTCAGCTTTGAGGGGTTTGCAGAGTTATATTGTAAAGAATTGCAGCAGACTCTTCATCCTGTGAGATGTTAGCTGTAGATCCTGTTCTTAATTTAACATACTGTGCTCACTGTGATTATAGTAATGGTGAATACACTGAGAAATGAGCTAAAGAACTGTATAATTATGGGGATGGTTCCCTGGCATAATTGTATCAACTTGCTGAGATGTCATGATGATGATTATGATGGTGAGGGGGTGTTTCTCTGATACAGAGCTCATATCCCTGGCAGAAGTTGGAATGAATAATGAGGGCTGTTTAATGATTTGATCACTAGAGCATGAAGAAGTTAAGAGAGAATGAATTAGCTGGGGGCTGGTGGTGGTATTATCTTTTTAAGATAGGTACTTTTGTTATTTTCTTGACAAAAGAAAAAGCCATGTTGACATCTTTTGTTCCTTCTCAGCATGGAGGCCAGGGTGGACTGGGATCCTAGATTTGAAATGCAAAGACATCTGACCTTAGTGAGACAGAAACACTGCATTCATAATTATCAGTTTGTCATTGATATTATTCTTGAGCTACCCACAGTTGTCGATCCGATTCTCTGTGTGGTGGTTCTGCTTGTTAGGGAACCAGAACATTGCAAGTGGTGATCAAAACTGAAGCTGTTAGATGCACACAGTAAAAATGGCTCTCACGGAAGTACGGCTCTCCTCTGTATTTTCTATTGACACTCAGCTCCACTGGTACAGTGTCCCTCACCATCTCTCTTCTACCCCGTTCTCAGGTGAGAGAGAGAAGTGGGGCAAAATCACAAGAGACATCTACCCCATATTCACTTGCCAGTTCAGGAGCTGTGGATTTATCAAGTCTGTAGGCAGGCTGTGCTTGTCCCTAGGGCTACCTGTTGCTTTCCTTCTCTGCTACGTCCTGGCACTGACACATTCAGCTTTCCCTAGTGGCATTCCCAGGTCAAAGGGACAGACATTTCTGAATTAGAGTGGCCAAAGGGCACAGCATTTTGGTTTTGTTTTCCTTCTAAGTGAGAGTGTGAAATTGTAGATTTTAACTGTCACTGAGATAGGAAAACACATGGTTTGTGTTAACTGCTTCTCACAGACTTCACTGGTGCCAGTCTCCAAAGTGAGTTGCATTAATTTCTCAGGGAGCTACACGAGGCAGTGGGACTATGGCTTAGAAAAAGAAGTGGCTTATAGAAAAGGACAGAGCAAGCAGACCAGCCCTGTAAGACATGGTGGAGTTACTGCTTTTCTCTTATTTTTAAAACAATCTTAATAATGACTGAAAGTTCTTACCAGCTAACAAGTTGTTTTTTTTTTCCATTCTGAAAAAAAGCAAAGTTGCCAATTGTGTTAGGGCAGAAGGCAGCTGATAAGAATTAATCCCCTTCCAGCCCAAGTTTCAGACTATGAGGAGATGTACAATGACATTCCTCCACTCCAAAGTCTGCTTCAAGAGGTGAGTTGCCTTGTACGTAGAAATGTTATAAAGCATGTTCTCCATGAGAATGGAGAATTTTAAGGCCTGTGAGGACCATCCAGTCAGCCTGTGGCTTCATTTCCCCCTCTGACTCTTTTTTTCTAAAGCAAGCTTCTAACTTTAGCTTATCCTTGTTCTTGGCACAGTCCAAACAAACCCATTCTGAGGAATATCTGTGTTTCAGAGGAACCTGAAGGCAGGTGACCTGCCAGGAGTGGGTTGCTGCCTCCAAGGCTTTCCACCCAATGCCTTCTGCTAGCTATCCCTACCCAATAAAACCTTAAGAGAAAAAAGATGGTTTAGACCAGGCTGCAGAAAGTGTTCTGGAACCAGCAGCCTCCTCCCAGCTGCTCTCTTTCCCCAGAGTTCACAGAGTGGTGTGGGGCCTCGGTATACGCTGATGGAAGGTACACCACTTTTTCTCTCTTCCCCTGGTACCAAGCCAGGCACAGACAGCAGCTCTGGCACTACAAGGGGGCCTGTGCATGAGTGGATCAACTGTGCTGGACATAAACATAGAAAACTGGCCCAGTCATGCTCTAAAGAAAGCAGCTGGGCTGTGCAGAGAGGATTCAGAAGGGGAAGAAGCTGTATGGCCCATCTGATCAAAAAAGGCAGCCAGCCCTGCCTCACAGAATAACCTAACACTGCTGAGTGCTAATGCATGATATTTCACCTTCTGCTATTTCTATGCTTCTGGGAGTTGGAAATAGTTATGAAGTGACACATCTCCAGCAGTAAATATTCACGTTAACTTGTGCACTGGCCAGAAGTGTAGCAGTGCAACAAGTCTTTTTGAGAGATGTTACATGAAAGAAACAGGACCTCAAGAATGCTCTCAATTAGTTTTACATATGGTCTTGTATGTGTGAAAGTTGAATTCTCCTTATTACTAAAAATATTAGAATACTACCATGAGAGTACCCAAGTGCTTGCTTTTTTCACGTGAGGGAAATGAGCTTGAGCAAGGCAGTGTAAGAAATGTCCTTGCACAGGGATAACAACTTTGCTGTAGGTTGTCAGTTACAGCGACAGCCTCTGTGGATGTGCTCAGCAACATTTTAACACACAAATGGTCAGCTCTAAAGACAAAAAGGTACAGGAAGCTTATATGAGCCTGAGTCCTCAAACCTGTATAGCTAATAAAAAGTTTTATAGCAATTAAAAAAAACTCCTTCCTTTTCACAGATCTTTTTAGGAGACTGGGAATGCTGCAAAGTTGGGGATAAAAAGCATGCTTTCACATTAGGGAAAAATGAAGCTTTTCTGAATTGTCTCCACATTCACAACTAGTTTGTTACAATCTCACAGCACAAACGGAATGAATCCTGCAGGTTTTATGAGGTCACTATGCTCAGACAAGCCCGTTTTGAAATCCGAGTTGGGCCTATGCTAAAACCGAATTGAGATCTCTGGATCTGGCTTATTATACTTACACATAAACTTTATAACAGGATCTTTATTTCCAAAAAGGTTTGGTGCTACAATAAAATAAATTCTTCAAGTGTTCTGAGACAAAGAATCGCTGTATTTAATTTTCTCCAAATATTGCTTGGGGATTTAGTAGCTTCAAAGCTTTGGAAATACATTCTGTTCATCTAAATGAAAGTGAAAAGGAGCCTTTCCTGAAAACTGGGGATGGTATCTCCTCCATAATCAGACTTTGTTTATCCTCTTGTCCTGCCTTTTCATCTGCCACAATTGATTTGCAAGGGTCTTTTTTCATTTCTAATCATCCTGCTCCTCCTGCCTGACTCCTGTGGAAAGACCCACAGCCCAATGGTGGTAATGCCTTCATCACTTCCATGCTCGTATAAGCGGCGATGTCAACAGCCTGGATTGTTATCATAGCAGAAAGCAGCTGAAAAAGGAGATGAGGGATTACTATGGGCCCCCTTTGATTGCTTTTCCTCATCTCCCCTTCCCAAAACCTTTGAGAGGCCACCTCTCAGCTTTACTGCTGAGCAAGGTCCCTTCCAGGAAGAGGGCTGTGGTGCCGAGAGAGCAGTCTAGCCGTGCAAGTGACACGGGCAAATGCTGTGAGAAATGGTTAAAAACACAAGCCCTAGGAAGTAGTGCATATATGGTAAAAGGTTTAATGGAAGGAGTTACAGAATGGAAAGAAAGTCTAGCATCAGTATATATAGCATGAGAGTTTGCTCATATCTGGTTTTCTCTTCAGCGATGCTCACACACCTTTTTAGGAGAGAAACCTGAAGATAGAAGCAGAGGGGGCTGGCACAGGTACCTTCCTCTCCACCTCTGGAAGGGCTGTTCAGGGCTTGTGCATGGACGCTGTGCTCCATACCTGCTCCCAGTAGGCACTAGGTGACAGGCACAGTGCAAGAAAGCATGCAAGGGTTGACAGAGCCCTGACAGGCCCAGGTGTGGGGCAACTGGTGTGGGCAGCCCTGCATGGTGTAGCTGGTGCCAGGCTCGCTGCTGGAGCCTGTGGGTCTTTGTGTGGGGCTAAGGACCCTTCCTTGGCTTGGACTGTACAGACAGAGCTCACTTTTTTACGATGGGATTCAGGATCGAGCCCTGGTAACTCAAGCACTTTTCATATAGGTAGGGTCTAAGATATAAAATAAAGAAGATCTCTCTTTTTTTGAGCAAAATGCTCAGATATTTAAAATGACCTTTGTTGTTTAAACTGCATACTGTTAAATGGTTAAGGCTGGGGGTTTTTTGTAGCAACAGTGATCATCCTTTCTGACATTATAATGTGACTTATTCTTAATTTCCCTTGATAGGCAGTTTTTAAATTTTCCTTTGAAAAATGCTTACTGTGTAAGAAGGTGCTGTTACTTTAAATTTCCATGCTTTGCCACTGCTTAATTTTGAACCGGTTTTACGTTATACTGTAAGTGAACTGTTTTTCCATACAAAGCAAGCTTTTTTTCCCTTTTTTAGTTGCTAACTTTACTACTGCCTATGTTTAGATTTGGGGGAATTTGTACTGCGTGCCAATCTGTAATTACATTCAAAAGCATCCTTCTCTTCACTTCTCATTTCCGTTCCCCAGGAGACAGGAAAAAAATAGGTTACTAGAAAGGTTCCTCTAAAGAGAGTGAAGAGAGGACCATGGTTATTGAGAGATAATTGCTCAAAATGTTTACTAATGAGTGACCACTAGAGTTAGCTGAATTGTTCACAGCATCAAATTTATCCAGTGAATTTAGCACTGTTATCATCTGGTAATTATCCCCTAGGCAGACTGATTATTACAAATGTGTCATTACCGCAGTTAGACGGTGGCCATTTCTGTGAAGGCATTTCAGCCTATGGATCACTAGCAAAAGATTTATTCCAACTATTCACCCCCGCTCGTATGTGACCGGTCATCCAGGTTGTGTGCTTTCATTCCTGCTTACCCACTGCCTGACTGTTGCTTTTTACAAAGGGGGAGTAATTAAGACACAAATAACAAGCACCTTCTCTTCGTGTCCACATACCCTTTGTTGCCAGCAAAAGGAGGGTTTTTTGGTTTTGTTGTAAGAAAAAATAAAGAAGAAAAAAAAAAGAAAACTAGGAAAAATAACTATTCCCTGAGTGTTCATGGGTGAAAAAGCAACAGCAACCTCATTTAAATACCTTTTCTTGAAAAGTTAACCTGAAGGGACATTTACAAGGTCATTCAGAATGTGAAATAATTCAGTCCTGGTGAACCTTGACTTTCCTCTGCTACTTTGTTAGAAGGGGAGCACTTTACACATACAGCCTAGAGTCCTTTCCAAATTGAAAGCCCTTCCCCCACATGGCTTTAAATATTTAGAAACAGAAAAGGTGTTTGTTGGGTTGGAGTTTTTTTGTTACTTGATTCTTTGCATTTCTGTTCAAAATAGCTCAAAGTTTAGAATCATTTGCTCCAACAACATATTTCAAACAAAAGGCAATACCAAATCTTTGTCTCTCATAAAAGAGAGAGTAGTTTGTTTGGGGTTTGTTGTTACATGTTTGTAATCATTTGTTTTAAATTCTAAAATTAAGTGGATCAGAAGCTGCCAGTCTGTTTTCATTAAAATATTTAATTTCTATGCACTAAGGCCCAAATCCCAAGCCCACTGAAATTAATAACAGAACTTCCAATTGCTTCCAGTAGACCAAGCTTGTATCCTAAATCAGCCTTGCAAAGCTCTCTTGCATTAAACGAGATTGCTTTTTCATACCCGTGCAGACATAAGAACTCCTCAGCATGGCTCATGTACAGACAGGCAATGTAGATACATCCTGCACACAGGAGAGCACCTGAATGCACATGAATGCATGTTCCTGCATCTGCAGGATCCTTTTCATACTGCAGTGGTACTGGTACAGCTCCGCAAGTATATAAGGAATACCATATATATGCGAGCTCATGCACACATACATACACAGACAAATGCATATCCAGACATTCCCAGCTGTGTTTGCCTACAACACAGAAATGGACACACACAGTACTTTCTGTTTCTCTCTCTCAGGTATCTTTTTGTAAACTGTTTCCCACCTTCTCAGATTCATCTGTTCTTTCTCAAGCTGCTCTCCAGCCAACCTCCCTGAATTCTCACATTTTGTTACAATGAAAGAGATTAATACACAATAGCTTTCTTCTTCTGGAAGTAACTTGCTTTCATTTGCTACAGTATGCCAAAGGGGAAAAAAAGAAAAAAAAAGAAAAAAAAAGAAAGAAAACAACACCACCACCACCACAAAAAAAAATAAAAACCAACCCAAAACACAAAACCAAGGGGACATGGGCTTGTTTTCTAAAACCAAGGAGACTGCATTAAAAAAAAAAAAAAAAAAAAAAGTGAGAAAATCAGCTCAGATGATGATTCACAGTCACATTTCTCAGTGTTCTGTAAAATATAATAATGAGGAATTCTGATCTCTCTAGATTTCTAGAACTTCTAGCATCCATCAGTGTGTCTTTCCCCCCTGTTTCTATCTGCCTGTTTCCTTCCTGCGTTATTTTACTTGCAATCTTCCACTCCAGTGAATCTCTACCTTTTAAATAAAGTAGAAGAGAGAAACAAGAGCTCCACTCAGAGAAGCTACAGATAAGCATAAAGATCTCCGGGGCTCAGGATCCAATTAGGTAAAACGGGAGCCTGCAGGAAGGTTGCCTTGTGTGGAGCAAAAAGCCTTTGGAGTGTGCCCTCTCGTGGCCATTCCTCATTCAGCAGGGATACCTGTGCCCTTAAAGACATTTACTTTCGAACTGAGGAAATGATTTAAAGAGGCAAAGGCGGACCCATCCTTGTTTCCTCCTGCACTGCCAGCCTGGCTGCATAGAAGTAGGCATCTTCCTAGAAAAAGGTGTGTGCAGGTACACACATGGCTCTGCATGTGCAAGCACGCATCACACGATCAACTCGGTATGCTCTGGGTTCTGCACAAAGTGATACAAAAAGGTAGAAGATGCCTAAAAAGCTGTCAGAGTTTTCATTTTTCTCCCCCACCATTTCCATCCAGTAATTCCTATCACCTTCTCAGGGGCAGGTGTTAGCAATCCATTTCATTGGTAGTTTAGTTGCCAGGATAAAATAGACCTGGCAGAATTCCAGGTCTGCCTAATAAGCTATCTACTTAAAATACTGAAAGAGTTAGTAGCCAACCATATTTTATGAGCATTGGGTATCTCAGTTATAGAACCTGTTGGATTTACTTATCATAAAATTATATGACCCCTCTCCTCAAAAGACTGTTTTCAAGTCCTTGATGTAACCCACAGAGCTCTGGCACAGCTACTCTCATAGCAGAACTAATCAAGGTTAGCAATCTCAGTTTGATATGCAAGTAGAAAATCATTTTCATGTTTTACTTGTAAGAGTGCCAAAGGACAGTAGGGTGCATTTGTAAACTTTTGCCCAATACTCTTGGTCATTAGTTTTGCAAAGATCTGCCTGGATTTGTTAGCTGTGAAAACTACCTGCCAACTGTTTTGTTGATTTCCTGGACGTAATGACACCTGTGCTGCAGACAAGTTCACTGCAGTTAGTTCCCTCTCTAACTGTCTGAAGCCTGTGCTCATTCCAATTTGGGTCTATTTTAGAAAATAGCAGTCTCAGGCCAGAGCCATGTGCACAGGGCACTGTTTGTTCACTCCATTTCGTTGTATGTCTGAGGATACAGCTGATGAAAGATGGAAATACTACTTTTTTTATGAAGGCAAGTAGTAAATGTGGCTTCTGAAAGGTAGAGGGAATGGCTGGTTTATATCAGGTCATACCCAAAGGAACAAAAAGCCTGAAGTCTTAATTCTCTCTCCACAGATCTTTATTTGATACAATGTGAGATGTTTCCATTTATTTTCATTGATTTCCTACTGCCCTCTTTCAAGAAAGAGTGAGTTTCATATTAAAAACAGGAAGAACATTAACCTGACTATGTGAAGAGCATATTTATTCTCCCTCTTGGTGTTTTAAACCTATCTGTACTCTTCCCAGCACTCACAGAGTGAAAAGTGGGGAGTATCCATGTAGCTATATTCTGTTCCTATCTTTCTAAACTCTTACTTTCTATGTGACATGTTGCTTGCCTTCTTTTTGCCTCACCTTCCTCAATGGGAAATATAATACTGCTTTAACATTTGACATGCTGGTGCATTGAGGGGAACATATCCAAGGTTGAGTTCACTCAAGTTGTTGCAGCATTGGCACCTGTAGAGTGTGGTAGATCCTCCGATGTTAGCAAGATACCAGATAGGGATGGCTATAGTTGAAAAACATGTTTCAGCAGTCTGAAGTTACTACATAGAGTGGAGGTACCACATCCATCATAAACCCAAACCCTAGAGCTCAGTTTCTAGATTGCTAGTTTGTTCCTCCCTCCTCCCAAATCAAAGCCTAGTTGGTATGAGGGGGGAAAAAGAGAGGAGCAGTCCTCCTGCTCTGGCTTCCAAGCATGGGCTTAGCATGAAGGTGAGGAAGAGCAGCAGGGCAGAAAAGGCATGGGAACCACAGTAGATGCCCCTGCCCTTCAGCTGCACAACTCCATAGCACGTCTCCTTAAATTATTTTGGCTAGCAGCGGTGGGACAATGCTACGTAAGTCACGCCAAGGTGCCGGTGTTAGGTGCTTTGTGGCGGGGGATCGAAGGCTGGACTCTTGGCCAGCGTGTGGGCCATGGCACAATTTGCACTGCTCACATGACCTCGAGAGCCAATGGCTTCAGGAGCCACTGTTGGAGGGTGTCATACTGAGTAGGCATATATCAAATTCCAAATTCCTTTGTGTCAGAGCTCAGGAGAGACAATAATGTGTTTACAAATGATTGGGACTCACACAGTGAAGAGAAACCACTGCTCATGCCATATGTGTTTCACTATGCTCAGAGAGAGCGTTGCTGAGAACCAGGTGGGGAATCCAACTCACAGATAGCTCAGAGATTGCTTTGCTTTTAAAAACTCATTTCTAAACTAACACTGAGCTGCCTCTGCTTCTAATGACTGCCAGCATTGACACCTTCTGCCTGCTTTCTGAAATGGAGGGCATGGAAAAGCCAAATAGCCTGAGCTCTTGCACTGAAAGAACTGATAATGCATATAATGACAAGGGGCAAGGGCTCCTTGTACAGTGGGAAACCGGACAGCCTGCAGGAATGTCTGCTCTTAAAAGCATGCACACTTCTTGTGCATGGCTTCCCTGCAAACAGAACATCTGAGTCAACAGGTTTTCAGGACTGGAAACTCTGAGTGTTGTCTTAATTGTTTATACTTCTGCAGCAAACTTTTAAACAAAAATGCTTGGAGTTCCTTTGCATACTTTGCCTACCATATGCTGTACCAAACAAAACAATGACATTCTTTTAAAACCGTCTTGGCAACAAGAAAAATGCTTTGGCTAGACAGCATCATAAAAAGTTGCTGTTAGTTAGATGATAGAGTTATTGCAAGATACTGCTATTGACGCCTATATAAACATACTCACATATGCTAACAGATATATATGCACATACATTGAATTAAAACGGGTTCTGATCCTACTCATGTGGGAACAAGACAGTAAAGCACAACTTTAGATCTGTTTCCTATAGGCAGTTGATGTGAGTCTTAAGCCATTACTAAATAGATATCCATATTCTGAGCTCTTACTGTATAAGAGTTAGGGAAAAGAGAGCTGTGAAAGAGTTCAAAATACACCCTACCAAGGTGGCATTTTTTTGGCAGGAGTGTTTTAGAAGCAGAATTCCCCCCCTCCCCCCACCCCCCCACTCAATATGCAAAAGTCTGCATTACAAATTGGATCAGCTACAGCAACTTCTCTGGTTCTATTGAAGTCATCTGACAGTCCCTGCAACTCTTTCTTGCCGAAGATGCTGTGTTAAATTTAAAAAAAGAAAACAAAACAAAAACCCCCAAACAAACCCCAACCAAACACAAAAAAGCCCTCTCACTTCTGAAAGTTAAAGCTGCTTCATCTGATTTTACAACTTCCACTGTAATTTTTACATGAAAGGGTTGTTTCTCAAGTAGTTTGCAGCTCACTTTCTTGATAAGCTCCCCAGAAGGTTTCAGCTCTTTTTCTTTCACCACCAGCTCTACAGCCCAGTACTTTGCTGCAAGTACTCTGGTTTCACAGGCACAGTTTGGAGGACCCCGCTGCAGCCTGACTTTCTGCTCAAGATTGGTTAGAGAGCTTCCTCCCTGTGTGGCTGCCTGTGCTTAGCAAGTGTAATCTGTAGCCAAGACTAAGTCAGAAAAATCAAATTCCTTCAGAGTCCTGTTGTGTGTGTGTGCCCCCACATCCCATTCCTCCTCCCTCCTCCCCCCAGGTTTTATCCTACAACCTTGCAGAAAAACATTATTGCTGAGGAGAAGAAAAATAAGTTAATTGCAGGTCTGGCACAAAGGATATTTTACAGGTTTGTTTTTCAAGCACTCACCTGATTCCGCAAAAGTGATGATTTCTGAGGTTTGCTCCACAACTTCATTCATTTCGGCTCTTCTTCCAACATCATCCTCTATTTCCACATAACCATCCTCTCCCACCTTTCCCACGTGGAGTTTTTTGATGGCATTTAAAAGTGCTGCCTTGGGCACCGGCTGGGTAATATTAGGTCTGTCCCTCAAGTGCAACATGTTCAGTATGTGCTTCTTTACTGCTTCCACCATCTCAGGCTGTGAGCTGGGCACATCCTTTGAGAGCGTGGCAAGGGCACATGATGGACAGTCAGTGACTGAACTGTGCCCCTCGGATCCTGGGGTTGGGGAACTCCTCACTATAATCCAGCAAAGCACCAACAAAAATCCTCTCTTCCAAAGCAAAGGCATCCTGGCAGCAAAAGTTGTTGTGATTCCCTTTTTAAAAGGCCCTGCTTTTCCTCCCCCTTCACGCACAGTTTTTTTGGGGCTGGTTTGGTTTGTTTGTTTGTATGTTTGTTTTTCCTTCTCTTCAGCAAATTCTCTGGAACAAGAACCAAAAGTTTTCTGTGAAGTTTTGTTTGCAGGTTCCCTCTCTGAATGCAATAAGTGCTGTAGATGTTTGTGGCTGTCAGGGAGAAGAGTTCTGACTCTGTCTCAGAGTAGGAGAGAGACACAGAGAGAGGGAGAGAGAGAGAGAGGACGGATTGGCCTAAAGTGAGTGAGTGAATGAGAGAGGGAGGGAGTTTTGTCTGTGAGTAAAGGCTATGATTAGGAAGGGGGAGGAACAGGCAGGCTGGCTTCCTTATGCTCATTGCTCCCCTAACACACACCTCTCTTCAAATATCACTACTCGTGGTTTCTGCCCTCCCCCTTTCTGAAAATCTCTTTTCATTCCTGTAAATTTACTCCTTTTTATTATTATTATTTTTTATTCCCCCCTCTGTTTTACCTCCTGGGTCCCCTCAGCTGTCATTCCCCCTTCCCTCTCCCCCCCCCCCCCCCCCCCCCCCCCCCCCTTTCTTTCTTATTTTTTTTTTTTTTTTTTTTTTTTCCTTGTTTGTTTTATTCCTTCAACAGTATCACTGGCTTAACTAAGCAGAGGAAACATGAATGAATGAATGAATGGAGTGAAACCTTTTATTTACAAGCACCTTGCTCTTGGTCCTGTTCTGTATTGTTAGAGATAGGAGGAGATGTTAGACAGCCTGTGAATGAGATAGGCATGAGAGCAGGGGCCCTTAATATTTGGGGCAGAACACTATTCTGCCTTGAGCAGAAGAGAAAAGATCTTTTCTGCTCACTTCTAAATGCTGGAGATTATCAACACTGGCAAGAGATCTGACGGTAGCTAAACAAGACTGTTGTTTGGAGGGCTATAGAATACACGATACACTCTCCAGCTGCAGTGTGCAGCCAGGCACTGAGAGCCTAAACAGGAGACGGTGCAGCACATGTCTGTGACATGCTAAGGTAGTGCCCTTGCACCAGAAACATCCCTGCTTCTATGCTAATCTGTGCCTAGAAGTTCCCAGGAAGATATATTTAGGTTTGGGGTTAATCAAGTAATGTCTGAAAAAATGCTTTGAAGGTGAAAAGTGTTACATGTCATCTGGCCAAATCATACTCACTCCTGACTCAGGCAAATCCCTCATCAATGCCAATAATAATTCTGTCTGAGTGAAGGCTGAGTAAGATCTTCTACATTTGGCTCATTGTTATTAGCAGGCACTTTTTGTGTCATGCATTTAAACCACACAGAGCAATCATAATCTGAGAATAAGAGATGGGGAATGAAAAGCAATCAAAAACATTGCTAGGAGCCAGAGTTTCAAGGTAAATCCTTGTCAGTTTATGCATGCCCGTGAGGGTTTTTCTCCGCAGTGAGAAGACATTCCCTGTGTCACTGCCATGGCTTCATGTTGCCTTTACATTCTGTAGCCTCTCCTTTCTGTTCATTATCTAGCAAGGGTGAAGTTAGCAAACTCTCTCACATTTGAATTTGGCAATGGAAAATGACAAAACTACAGCTGATAGGCTCTAACTTTCAAAGTTCTTTTCCTCCAGACTTTAACTTGTACAGATTTTCTTAGAACAGCTTCTGCTCTTTCTTTTCCTTCCTTTCACTCTCTTTCACTCACCTCTGTCTTCTCCTACCCAGCAAGTGTTCCACTTTCACTATACTACCATCAACCACTGTATTTTAGTGGAAAGGATTAATTTATAAATATAAGCATTGTAATGTCTCCAATTTCCATGAGATGACTACAGGCACATGGGCTGAGAGACAGGCAAGGAATGAAACATGCAGAAGTAATTGAACAATCAGTGAAAGTTCTACAAATGTTATATATTGCAAGTCCTTTTCAATTAAGCTCTTTTATAAGTCTTTCACTGTTATACAGCATCCACAGTACCCCCTCATCTGTGTTTTACTGACCTCAGTTGCTATACTGTTATATGCTGTTACACTTACTGGTCTGTCAGCATTATAAACCCTGCAGCCATTCTTATAAACACATCTTTGTAACACAAACCTCGCTATAATACATCTAAATTTCTTGGATCTTGTGAACAGCCCAAAGTCTGTTGTAATTATATGAAGTCTGAAAGTCAGCTTGAAATAGAACTAAAAGTTTAATTGGACAAAAAAATAATTTCAGATGAAAATACGCATTCATAATTAGAGGTACTAACAGATGACATAATTAAAGGAGTTATTTATAGTTCTAATATAGCACCTATCCCAACAGTGTCTGATAAAAAGTAAGGGATAAGCATAAATCAATGTAAAATACAGGTAAGTATAATGGGGTTCTTGCTGTGGGGTAAACGTTACTCTCCATATAGAACAGGTACACTTATCACACACAATCTCTACTGCATAGAGGTACAGCATATTTTACTTGAATGTCATGATGATGACAGATTTAACATTAAAGCATAACTTTCCCCAAACCACTGTTTTCTAAAAGCAAGGCTGCTGCTACCGCTGCTATCTAGTTCATCTGTACTCACATCCATACATTCATCTCTGTGCAGAAACACAGAGCGCTCGAATCAATATAGAAATGGTGGTTCAGACTCCTTCTATAAAATCACCTGAGCTGCAAAGCTCTGTCTATGCATTCATTCCACACAGCCCTAGCAGTAGGCAACAGCATGCACAGGAATGAAAAGTTTCAGTTTTAAAAGAGAAAAGCTGATGTAAAGTTTTACCTCTCTAGTCCTGACTCTCAGGAGGAGACTGCTGTACTGTGCATTAGGAACTGCTGAAGTTCCTCTTGGTGGCATTTATCATGCGAAGCTTTATACTGTACTTCTCATGTGTACACTCACATCGAATGCCTGTCAAAAGTAAGTGGGCCGGATCACTGTGCTGGATTGGTTAATCCTGTTACATCAGCAATTGACTGTTTTTCCTGTATGAGACATACTTCTGGTAATTATCTAATGGAAACTCCTAATTGTCTAGCATGACAAAATATCGTGGATTCAACATGTAGTGGTGATCTCTGCATCCATTTAAAGAATAGAACTTAAAATCAGACTGAAAGCAAACATTATGAGTCAGGAAGACACACTCCAACTTGTTTTATTGCATAGCTAGATATAGATATTATTAGATGTAGATATCACTGATTTAGTTCAAATGCAGTATTTGCCAGATACTTAATTACTAGTTTGCAAATTGTTTTCTTCTTCTTTCATGCTTCAGGGTATACCACATAATCTATTTCCAAATTTGGATTCTTTTCAAATTCAGGGAAATGCATTTGCTTAAGGAGCCTTTTGCTGTGTAGGATTTTTATTTTTTTTAATTCAATCTTTATTGTAAATATGTTAACCTAGGGATCCCTTTAAAGCGCTTTAAACATGAATCATGTTACTCTTGTCCAAATCTCCTGGCTTCTTGACGTGCAGATTGCATCACACTATTAAAAACTGTTTAGCCATCTAAAAATAAGTTACAGTGAATGACAGGTTATATTTTTTGCAAGTGTGATATTAACACATGTGAGGCAAAATAAAATGCAATTTTTGTTCCAATTTACAGCAATGCAAATCAGAAACAATTGTGTGCCAGTTAGGCAGTAGAGAAGTGTTTTTTATATATATATATATATATATACACACACACACACACATATATGTATAGATATCTATCTATATATATAAGGTCAAAAGTAAATCCAAAATCCATCTCACACACATAATAGCTGGCTTTATGTGGTACCGTTTATGACAAATGGCATGATCATGCAGTCTTTACTCATTCAAAACACCCACTGATTACCAGAAAATCCCCATCCCTCAGGTTTTTTTGGTTTGGGTTTTTTGTTGTTTTATGCTTCATTTTTCCCTGAGTTGTACTTATAATTGTATTTTCATGCCCTGTTGGTAATGTAGGTTTAATCTGTCTTGGAATATGGCTGATCTGGATCAGGGAAGAAAGACTTAAAATTTTCAATTTACAGTGATGCCAGGGAGCCCTTATAGCAGCAGTGATTCCAACTGGTGTGTGTGCTCTATTCACACAACAGCTTTGGTAGAATGAGCAAAAAAATCAGGAGTTAATGGGAAACATATGACCAGATAGGTTGTTTTGTTTCCCAGGTTTAATATGCATATAATAAGTTTTCAGGCTGTAACATGCTGTGGATTGAAGCCTCTTGAAACAGGTTTCAGTAGCTTTCCTGCAATCCGACGGTGGTGGTTCCAGTTGTTACAAAGAATAGGGCTTACTCTTTTTCCTTTTTTTTTTTCCTTTTTATGTCTTTTCACTTCAAGAACAGCAAGAGACATGCTTGGGGAAAAAAAAAAAAAAAAAAGGAAAGAAAGAAAGAAAAAAAGAAAAAATCCCCAGCAAAATACTTGCAGGACCATATTTTTAATGGAGATCCTAAAAATGAGCTTTGGCAAAGAACTTTACCAGCATGAAATTCTACTTTTCTCAGGACCAGACTGAATTTGGTTTTATCTGGTACCCTAAAACTCTTTGAAATTAGTTACATATTGGTAGTGCAGTGACTGTTGTAATTTGGCAGCAGACATATGCTCAGCAAGAGATCTTGTATTGCATTGGTTTTACAGGGAGTGGAAAAGCTGCCCGGAAAGTAACAGAGTTATCTTCTCCTTGGACGGGGAGCGGTGCCGGGCTCCGCTGGCAGCAGCTGGTGCGGCAGCTGCTGACCATCACAGCCCTACCCAGGCAGCACCCAGTCACTCCACAGCTTCTCCCACAACAGCAGTGGGGCAGCGAATTCCCAGTGCAAAGCTGTGTGGTCTGTGACAAAAAAAAAAAAAAAAAGAAAAAAAAAAAAAAGAAGGCTCCCGAGTGCAGCACAGCAAACATGTATGTGATTTATAGCACAGGATAACTTCTGAAAGGAGATTAGGAGAAGTGAAAAGCATTATTCATTTCTAACCATGCTCCTTATTGCCTCGGGGAATTTGTGTATAGCTTTACCAAAGGCCTAATGAAAGCTTTACTCAGTGACTAATTTTTTTTTTCACACCTATTTCTCTCTTTATAAATATTTTTCTCCCCACCCCTCCACCTCTTTTCATTTTGTTGCACACAGCAACACCTGCTGGCAGTGGTCCGGGAGTACTGCTGGAAAGACCCACTGATCTAACTCTTCAGACCAGCTGCCATTAAGCACTGCCAAGACATATTAATGAGCTGCCTCTATTTTTACCCCTTCCTGCCAGAAAGGGCAATTGCTCTTGGGAAAGACTGTAGCATCTTTTTTTTTTAATTATTTTTTTTCCTAATTTTTTCTTTTTTTTTTTTTTTTTTTTTTTTTTTTTTTTTCCCTTTCCCCTGGCAGCTTCCAGAATCCAGATAACAATTGTTCATTTAGTGAAGTTGGGATTTCTGAATTTAATTCTGACACTGCCGATTGAGAACAGATAAACTATGGGACTGATACTGAGCCTATCTTGCTGGCTCACAGGCATATGTAAGTTTCCTGCTGGATCAGAAATAATAAAAGCAGTGGGACTGAGAGAGAAAGGTTAGTGTTCCAGCAACCTGTCTCTTTTCTTCCTAATTGTGGATTTTATCTTACAAACCATTAAAAAGAATGGCCCAATGCCACTTCGTTATTCACCTAGCAGAGATTGTCTGATTTACTGGCTATTTTGGAATCCTGAACTGCAGACAACAGTATTTGTGTGTCTCCATTCCTGCTTTGAAGAGCAGTCACTAGAAAATACATTGGCACAGATTTCCGTGCAAATCAGCTGGAATCTCACTCTGTTGTACCTCATTTTACTGTAACACTGAGAAAAGATATGCCAGAGACTTATATTTAGAAGTTTCATGTTTTTACTTTTATGTAAGTGGACCAATTAAGGCTGTTCTTGCTGTTGCTGCTAACTCTAATGCTTATGTGCTGTTTAGAGGGGCCAGTGATTTCAATCATAATTAGTGAGCTGGTCAAAAAATAAAGTTCATCTGAGGATAAGAACTCAGTCTAGAGGGTGGGGTAAAGAATAGCTTTCAAGTTCTCACCTTTTTCCAAATATTAATGGATGACACTTTTTGCAGGGGGCAGGATAACTATAAATGTGCTTAGTGAATCTTATGTAAAGTCAATCTGAATAGCAGGAGCAAGTATGTTAATTTTCTTTCTGAACTATGCCTATGTCTTCTGCCATGTCAGTCATTGATCTCATGGAACAGGGAGCTGTGTCTTTAACAGGGGTGTTTTAATGTCCATGTTATTTGAGCACCTCTATCTCCATTTTACACTTGAAAATAAAAATCAGGAGATATGAACACAGAGGAGGTTATTAGTATGATATGATATGACACTAATGTGTTCTATAATCAAAAGTTTGCATTTTTTAAATTTATAGAGTATGGAGCTTAAGTTATAACTGTAGAGGGGAGTCCAAAGAGCTAAAGTTGTTCACACAGCTTGTTCTTTGACAGGCAATTTTTCAGTATATTACTGGAAAAGTCTTCTCCTTTTTTTTTTTCTTCTTTTTTTTTTTTTTTTTTTTTTTTTTATGAGAAACAGCTCTGTACTGTGTAAAATGTCTTGAGTGATGCTGTCTTCAAAGATATTTCCAGGGGTTATGATTAGAGTCACATCAATGATTTAAACCACACAGGGAGGGAGCCCCAGATGACAGATCCTATTTGGTTCCAAGTAGGGTGAAAACTTTATGTCTAAAATTGGAGTAGCATTTAATATTTATAGGAGAAATAAATCTATTATTGTAAAGTAGATGCCACTAAATTAATTCGCATGCTGTTGAAAACTTCGACTGGTGCACAAAACATAGATCAGATTAATTCCTTATGTAATTGTACTTCGATTTGTGGAGTTTTATCAGGGATATATTTGGGCCAGCTGCAAAATAATGGGGAACGATTTGATTTCTCTGACAAGCCCTGAATTCTCTGTTCTGTGCTCCTCCTTTTACTACACTTACTGAAATCACAGTATACACAACAGTGTGAGTACAGACTTCTGCTACCTTTTTGCTCTTAAGGCCAATACTTGATGCCACCAAAGTCAGTGCTGACTGTGGGAGCAGAGGTCCCTTGAATGAGTCTTTGACTCTGAAGGTTAATACTAACCATTAGCAGCTGGAAAGAGAAACAAGAAATTGAGTCTTAGCTAAAAGCTCTTCAGATGATTATTCACTGATGTACTTCCTAAAGTAATATTGCCTGTGGATTTCAGGAAGATATACAACTCTTTGCAAGAGGAGGGCTGGACTCTTAGTTAAATGTAAATTAGGGTAGTTTTCCTGACTTCAGAGAATGGGTTAAATCAGTAGGAGGTCTAATCTATATATATATAAAATTATTTTATTATTATTATTAATTATTATTATTAATTATTATTTTCCCTTTAAAAACAGATCCCTGTTTTCATATTGTAAGAAAAGTCCAATTTCATCTTGTTTTATCTCCCTCAATGATAGGGATACATTTTACCTATTATGTTTTGATTACTTCTAAATCTGCTGACGTGTGGGAGGGAAATGAATGAAGCTCATAAGCTTGTCACTTTCATTGAGCTGAACTCTACAAGAGGTTATGCTGGCACATCTTCCAAGGCAGTCATCATGCACAGGCCATTGGGAGAAAGTGCCATGTCACACATCGACAGATACTCCCTCTCTGAGACTGGCCAGCAGAGAACTGCCATAAGTGAAATACTGAGAACACCAACAAGAGGCATGTAAAGGGTAGGTTAATCTTGTGCATTGTTGCTGCTTTGTCTGTTGTCAGTCCCTTGCAGGGCAAATCACTAAGGAAAAGTAAATAAATCCTGCAGTAAAAATGGCTAGGGGAACTCTTAACTGCTTACAACTGCTTATTGACTAGAGTATTAGATGTGGACCTGAGAAATCTAGATTCTCTGTCGCTGCCCTCAGCTGCTGAAGAGACGTGTCTCATCTCCCCAGTTGGTTTCTCATGACCCTTTGAGATCCGAATGAAAGAAGGAAAGGTAATTTCTTGCCCCCGCATCATACGGCAGAGCAGACTTGGGCTATCCCAGGAGCTAAGCACGAACAAGTATCTGTGTCTTCACTGAAAATTTCAATCCAGCAGTTTTGCCATTAACCACCAAATTCAGAAGCCCTTGTCATCATGCCTAGCTAAAGCACATAATGCAATGCTGAATTCCTACTCCTAGTACTGGCTTTCATGTTAGTTATTTAAAGTAATGCTGGGACTCATGTCCACTATAGACACTGCTAACCTCTGAGGGGTGGGTGGGGGATCAGTGGTTATTTTCAGGGAACACAGGAAATTACTGAGAGCATTTCACATATGAGAAGGTGAGGGGAGTAAAATAAACAGCCATCATTGATCCATGTAATGAAGCTATCACACACACAGTTTCAACAAGCACTGGAGATGACCCTATGATTCCAGGCTCAAATGTAAATCTACCCAAGTTTTGAGGATTGATCTCAGAATTTTCATCAAATCTGGGGATGTAACACCTGAAATTTGACTTGGTAATACTGAGGTTAAGTTTCTGGAAAGGATATGGGGTCCTCAAATCTGGATTTAATTCTGTAATCCATTTCTGTTAATTTTTCTCTTGTGACTTCGCATTTTATGGTTGAAATTTTACACTGGTAGTTCAGTGCAGGTGGGAGGTGTAACACATAGACAATTAAATACCTATTTGCCTGGTGTCTGCCTACAGTGTGCATGCCTACAGGTTTAAGCCTGTTTATCAGTGAGCACAAAATTGTACCTGGCAAACTCAGAGGTCTTGTAGAAGTGCTTTTAGAATGAGATTTATAACGCCCAGTGACAGTTGGGGGAACAGAGGGTTGATAGGCAGCAGTGATGGCCAGTTGCCTAGAATATCAGTTCCTCTTCAATAACTTTTGTATGCCAACTATGAACTTATAAACAGTTATTTTCATTATTCATTGTCTGCTTATTGGTGTCATGCCCTCATGATGACTCCTGCTAAAAGGGGTGACATAAGGTAGCTCAGAATAAAGTTTTTGTGTGCAAACAGGGCTCATCTGTGTGTCCATGCACACATTTTTTAATTGCTCCTTTGAAGCTGCCCGTTCAGGGACAGTAACCAAGAATCTAGGAAGTATAAAAACAACAAAGAAGTGCTCAGATGTTTCTCATGAAGCAGATTCTTTTGCAGGGGGGGTGAGTTCTAGTCATTTTTTTTTCCCCTTAAACTGAATTTAGCTCCTCTGATCAGAGCCAAATTGACAGCTTTGAACCATACTGTAATATGCTTGCTCACAGGAGAGATGTAGCAGGGACAGACACAGGACAACCTTCCTCACCCGTGTCCTTGGGTGCACAGAGGCTAGCTCATGCCCTCGGTCAATCAAGCTCTTGGGGCACTCAGCAGAACTGCCTGCTGGAGTGTCTTACTTTGAGTGGGAGCTGAACTGAAGAAGTGAGTCCTTTCATACAAACCAGCAAATAGCCAATCTGGAAGTGATGCCCAGAGAAGTATTCCCAAATGGGTATCTGCAGCCTAGGGAGAGAGGGGCCTCAGAGGTATTATTTAGAGAAGAAGTTTAATGTGCAGTGGCAATCACAAAGCCAACAAAATGCTGGGTGTTAGGAACCTAAGTGTGAGAACAAGACAGAGGGCAGTATTTTGTCACTATATAAAGCCCTGATGCACACACAAGGTGAATGCTGTGTGTGGTGCTGGTCTCCATAATTCAAGAGGAGCACAGTAGAGTTAAAGAACCACTGTAATAATTAAGGTGCTTAATAGGAAGAAATTGGAAGGTAATGTGTTGAAGAGAAGGCTGAAAGAAGTTATGTTTGAGGTTTAGAAAATCATGAAGATGGCAGATAAGGTGAATGCTGAACTGAATACCAGGGGGAACTCATTGAAATTAGTCAGAGAAGAATTAAAAAAGATATAGTGCTTATACAGTGGAGATGGAGCTTCTGGGATTTGTTGTAACAGGATGCTGTGGAAGCAAGCAGCATCAGAAGACTCAAAAAGGTTAATAAAAGCTACCAGAGGGAATAGGCAGGGACATATCCTTTAACATCCTTAATACAACATTTGCACATGCTGGGGAGTTTGAAGAGACAGGTTCAAGGAAAGTGTCCAGGCTCACATTCTCTAAGTATCACCTACTGTTGCCACTGCTGCAATGAGAAAGGGAGGTTAGCTGGACCACCAAGGGGTCACTGCAGAGTATCTCATGTCCTTATGTGGTAGCGAGGTGCTCCTGTCTGCACACTGTGGAAAGAAGAAATCTCCTGAAGGTGATTCAGAGCAAGACCTAACTGTTCCTGACCTGAATCACCCTCAGAAAAGCCTATCTCTTACCATCATTTTCAAAGGAAATCTACCCTAGACTAAAGCTAGTCTTGTGAATAACCACATTAGTCACAACTGACACAGATTGGGTTTGAGCTGTTGATCCAGAACTGAAGAAAATGTCATATACAAAAATCTCAATCCAGACCCCTCACAGTCATTTTGGTGAGTGGTTTTAAAAGCAAAACCATTGTATCAGATGATTATTGGTTAACTTTGATCACAAGCAATTGGAAACATTTCCTCAGCCAGTGAGGCTGAAGCAGTACGTCAGGGTCTGGCTAAGATGGAAAGTTAAGAAAACATCTTTTGTGTACATTAGACTGCTTTCTCATAGTCTCAGAGCTGAGTCACTGGGAAAGACTGCCTCTGCTGTCTAGGTGCAAAGCTGCTTTGAATTGCCCAGGTATGGCCGGATGTCCTAATGTTTATGGGAAGCCTGCTGCATGTCACCATCTGGAAAAGGAAATGGTCGTGAAGCTGGAATTGCAGGACATCTGACTCAGAAAGAAGGGTGAAAGTCAGGAGGTGATTCTTTTATGCCCCAGTAGCTTCCTTTGAGTCCTTTCAGCTCATAGAAATGAAATAACAGCTTAAGTGACTGATATTTCATTTCCCCACCTCTACATTCAATTAGCTATTTAGGCATGTAAATACAGACTATTTTTTTAACACACATTACTAGAGTTGCTGTGAGATATTTATAGGCACTTCAGGAAAAAAAATCCTTAACATTGTTCCTGAGCATATTCTGATAATCAAAACCAGGCTAAAATACAGTAAGAACTCCACAGAATCGAAACCTGTCTTTTAAATGTGTTCTAACTGTGAAGATAAGTGTACGGGATAAAAGGACTGATGACTGGTAGCATGAATACTTGGTATTCAGACTGTAAGTAGGTCTTTTCAGAAGTCAACACTGCTATATCCTTTGAAATAGGAATGGGCCTTTTTCAACTGGGAGCTTATTCAGTGTCTAATTTACTGTCTGCTGGCACCAAAGTCTATGGTCCAGATAGAAATGTGAACCTGCCATGGTTCCCAAGCTGTTCTTCCTACTTGCTAAGGTGTGTTACCATAGAATCATAGAATCAGTCAGGGTTGGAAGGGACCACCACTATCTATTTATGAACTGTAAAACCACTCCAAGCTACACAAAGCCTCCAACAGAAAATGTTTAGCGTAGAATTGGATGGACAGCAGATGAACATTTCAGTATCTCTAATACTCAGCTCATTGTCTGGATGAGTTTCCAGATATTACTGTTGGGACCTTTATTCAGTGATTCAGTTTAGAGTATTTTTCACTTCCCTCACAAGATGTCTTTGTGCACAAAGTTATTAGTGTTTGGACAAGTAAATGGTTAGCTTGCACCCTCTATCTTTTGTTTAATTCATGTTCCAAAAGGACATTTGAATTGTCCCAGCTCAGAGAACTTTTTAGTAAGGTAATGTCAGAGCTCTGCATTTCCCGTTTGGAACTGTTTTCTTGGTGCTTGCAGGGCAGAGAAGTTGAAAAGTAGTGTCATAGGCCCATTTTATTATCAGTGCACCTCTCATGAAAAAGTTAACTTGGTAGAAAGAGTCCAAAGCATCTAACCTTCTCTCAGGGCACCTCATAGTTATATTCAGAGCTACATAATGCAAGTGCTGTTATTCTACAGGGAGAGTGATTCAATTTACACTGGTGGTGCTTTCACAGGAGCATTTCAGCTCAACTGGTAAATATTTCCAGGTGGCCAAGTTTAATTTTAAGGAGGGTAAATTTGCAAAGGTTAAATAGCAAGCAGGATTGCTCTAAGTCTCTATCAATGGGGGGGGGGGGGAGAAGTAATTAAATATAGCATTCTTCCAGAGATTAATCACAGTCTCAGCATTCTACATTCCACATCTAACTTTCTGTGCTGTTATTGTTAGGATCCATGCTCCAAAGATGGGTAAGTTCCTTTTCTAGAATTAGCAATGAAAACAAAAGTTATTAGCAGATGAGACAGAAAACAGAGACTGTGCACTTTATGTTGGAAAGGCCATTGAGGTAGTTTTCAACCAGTTTTGAGTTTGCTTGTGCGTGTTTAATGAATAAAGAAAGGCAAAAGCTTGCTGTAGGCCAACCCAAACATCTTGCAACTGTAAAATGAAGCAGAAGAATTAAAATAGTGGCTTCTATTCAAACATTTTGGTAGAAGTGTCCTTCCAGTTTCAAGGGACCTTTGTGCCATCAGATGCTGTTAGCCTCTTGTTAGTCATTGCTAGAGAAAAAAACCTCAACAGCACACAGCTAAGTTTGGTCAGTTTGCTCAGCTGCTGTTGATGTCACCCCTTGCCCACTAAGTTACTGTAATAATCCTCCCCTTTTATTAATCATAACTTTGTAGAAGGCAAGAACTGAGTGACATCATTGTTGAAAAGGGCTGGCTAACTCATGCTCAGCTTTAGTCAGCTTTGCTATAACATCTCTCGCATGTCATATGAAAATAATTACCAGCTCTCACTTTCCATGTCTGACCAATCATCCCCCTTTTACCTTTTTATGAGGCTACAGGCCTCTGCCTATTTCAAACACCTGCTGAAGGTGTAATCTATTTAAAGATGAAAGAGAGTATCTTTAACTGGAAGCTGGGACATTCCAGGAGATCCTCATAGGATGAAGTCACTTGCCATATAAAATATTAGTGGCATTTATTATAGTGAAAACATAACCTTCCATAGGATAACATATTAAAGCACTTCAGGTACAGGCTATCATCATCCTCTGAGTGAGATTTCAACACTGGCACCTTTCACTGTGTATTTTTTCTCTGCTTTTGTTATGGGTAGCACAAAATGTTTGTCTGCTTGTACATCTATCTATATAAAAATTCCAAGGACAGTTTTTCCTTGTTGATTTTTTTAAAGGCTATTCAATTAGTTATTTGCTAAAAGGCCAATGTCTTTCTAGCCTTGCTGACCTATTGCATAAGACCGAGAAAGTGATAGACTCTACCCTTCACTTTTAACTCCACATTTTGAGGCCAAAAGATATCTTACTTCAAAAGTTAGATAGCCTTCATCTGTTATGGGGCAGGGAAAAGAGCAAAGCAGTAGCCATGACTGAATGGCAGACAGGTCAAATGTACAGACAGATGAATTTCAATAAAACACCAAGCAACACAAGATGGATATTTCTATAGCTTTTGGATTTTTTTCCCCATGTTACATATTAGAATGGGTACATTTCCTTATGGATAAAATACATGATTGGAGAGATTGGTCGCAAATATGTCCTTTTTCCCCTAGAGTTCTAATTTAATTTCTACTGCAATCAATAGCAAAACTCTCTGACTTCAGCTAAAGTCTTGCATTGTGTTTCTATGCTCAACAGTAATTTACAATACAATAATACAATACAATACACCAGGTTGGAAGAGACCTTCAAGATCATCGCATCCAACCCATCAACCAGTCCAACCCACCCAACAACTAAACCATGCAGCCAAGCACCCCATCAAGTCTCCTCCTGAACACCTCCAATGAAGGTGACTCCACCACCTCCACGAGCAGCCGATTCCAATGAGCAATCACTCTCTCAGTATAGAACTTCTTCCTAACATCCAGCCTAAACCTGCCCTGGCGCAGCCTGAGACTGTGTCCTCTTGTTCTGGTACTGGCTGCCTGGGAGAAGAGACCAACCTCTGCCTGTCTACAACCTCCCTTCAGGTAGTTGTAGAGAGCAATAAGGTCACCCCTCAGTCTCCTCTTCTCCAGGCTAAGCAACCCCAGCTCCCTCAGCCTTTCCTCATAGGGCTTGTGTTCCAAGCCCCTCACCAACTTTGTTGCCCTTCTCTGGACACGTTCCAGCAAGTCAACATCCTTCCTAAACTGAGGGGCCCAGAACTGGACACAGTACTCAAGGTGCAGCCTAACCAGTGCAGTGTACAGGGGGAGAATGACCTCCCTGCTCCTGCTGGCCACACTGTTCCTGATGCAGGCCAGGATGCCATTGGCCTTCTTGGCTGCCTGGGCACACTGCAAAATTTCTAGCTCTTCAACTTTGTGATATTTGAACTTACATGAAATAGTTGCGATGGCCTCTCTCCTTTCCAAGTAAGCTCCTGATTCCTCAAGAAAACATAAAAATATTACATACATTCAAAATAGGGGATTTAGCATATCAGCTATCCACACCTCCTACAATGTAAAAGATGTCACATTTTACTCCTTGACACCTGTATTCCCATCTCTCCCATGTGACCAAGTGCTGATTTTCAAAAATATGTTCATTCTTGCCAAGAAAGATCCTAAGGAAGAGATCCAACAGCATAAGAAGTTCCTAAACTTTAACTTATTAAATATTAATAAAAGACAGAATGAGACTGATTCCATGCTAAATCACTTGTGTGAATAATTGCTGTTATTAGTAGGCAAGTGCACCCTAGCTCTCAGTGTAAATTCAGCTATCATCACCTTCCTGTAAGAATTTGGTAACCATCATTACAATGACACCTTAACATCCTTTTTGGAAGGCTCATTGTTTGAGCTTCTTAAGTTTATCACCGATGAACAATCTTCCTGGTTTAAGTAATTCTTGTATTTTTCCTGAAACCTTTCTGCTTTTGTATCCCTCTTTCAGTATCTTTTTTTTTTTTTTTTTTTTTTTTTTTTTTTTTTTAAATGTGTGTGTAGTTTCACAGACTGAGGAAGCTCAAGGTGAGGAGAAAGTTCTTCACTGAGAGAGTCATTCGTCATTGGAATGGGCTGCCCATGGAGGCAGTGGAGTCGCCATCCCTGGAGGTGTTCAAGAGGGGACTGGATGTGGCACTTTGTGCCATGGTCTAGTCATGAGGTCTGTGGTGACAGGTTGGACTCGATGATCTTTGAGGTCTCTTCCAACCTTGGCGATACTGTGATACTGTGAAACCTCAGCTTCTTACTCCTTTGCAATACAATACAAAGAATTAGTTTATATAATTTATTTACTGTGACATCTTAATTTTTAACCCTAAGGTAATATGCCACATGGATGAGTACAGCAAGTATCCTCTGTTGAAAGATCCATCGCATTGCTCTCCAGTGTACTGAGACACCTGTAATGCACTTGAGCAGAGCTTAGGAAGCTGGGTCAGAATATGAGAGGTCACCCATACAGATCCCTGCCAACTGAGTATTCCGCATAAGTGATCTACTATTATTGCTGTTAATGTGGCACCAAACCTTCACTACCTTTAGCTGTTGCCAGTAATGATTTAATATTATATTCCATGTTATGCATTCAAATCGCCATGATAAGTAACTTCGAGACGCTGGAAGGTTCAAGGTAATTAAAGTGAATTGCCCTGTTCTATGCCATTCCTCAAGAACAGTTATCAACAAACTGTTAGCTATATATAAAACCACTTAATGTCTCCTGTGTTGTTGAATTTGCTACAAAGATCTTGCATTCCAAATACTCATTGGTATTCCATGGGACTAGGTGATTTGGTATTATTTGTTTTCACTCTCTTTTTTTTTTTTTTAACTGAAGGAATCCATGTACCTGTTCCAGACCTAGGAGGATGTAGTTTGACTTTATCTGATTCTTAGAGATTCAGCTGAGTGCAATGAAACTAGGTCTTTTTTGTAATAATGGGGATTATTGCTTTATTTTTTAAATGTTAAAAATCAACAATCAGGGGGGAAGAGAGCACAGAAGCCAACTCCTTTAAAACTGCTTGGAAAAATGCATTTGTCTTGGGAATGGTTAACATGAATACATCATGGTGAACAACATCTGTAGTTATTGCTAAATTAGAAACTAATCCATTATGATAATGCATGCAGTCTCGCATTTTCTTTTTTTACAGAAAAAATACAGGCCAGGAATATTTATCATGCACGTTTGCCCCTTTTTTTCTGTCATTATTGCTGACTGAAAAGTTCCAAGTAGAATTGGAACTGATGTATCGCTGGTGTTCCGTTTCTTTCTGAATTATAAACTAGCTGGGGCACGAGGTATTTATTTTTGCAATTAGCACCTATTGATCATGGAGTTTTGTTAATACTTTTAGCTTTCCTTATCAATTACTTGCATTCCTCTGTCTAATTTATAGTCATTGAACAGCATGCTCATCAGTAGTTCAGCAGAATCTATGGTTTTAGGGCTTTAGAGAAAGAAAATATCACTAAAGAACACCTATAAAATAACGTGATTTAGAAAAGTACACATTACCGTCGATAAAGACCACTTAACCTCATGTCAGCTGATCATACTTAATCTTCCAGTCCACTTAGGTTAACTGTAAATTGCTATAATGTTTAAATGTCAGTTCTTCTCAAGGCTGTCTGATTTTATATTATGCCAAGGCTGACAAGGCTGTCATATTTAACATCATGTTATTTGTCATATATACCATTTTGCCTAATTTTCTGCTCCAGTCTATCCTGTAACCTTTAAAAAGAAGTTGTCCATGTCAAGTTTGGACAGCATTACTGGAAGAATGCAGGGAATTTGCACTGTTTCTACCTGTAATGTACTTTGCTGTGTTCATAAACAGGATTTTGGTCTCCAGGCTATTAATCTGGCACCTTTCATGAATGTGAAATTCAGTGCCAAAATGCTTCAGCCTAGGAAGTAAAAAATTCTGTATCCATTTCTAATTTCAAGGAGAATCCAGGCAGGCAGCAGTTAATTGCCCAGCGTAGAATTTGGCTGGAATTACTTTACATGCTTATTCATAATATCCAGTGTGCCTAGATTTGATAATTTACCCATGCATGACTCACTTCAGTATCTTCACTTTCACATGATAATACATTAGCATCATGCTGCAAAATGTAACATACCACCAAGCAACATTATATAACTTCAGTTGTAAGAAATTTTACTTTCTCTAGTATTTGCTTGATTTAGCTTCTTTTTTTCACATATGATTACACTCACATATATAAACATATACATGGAAAGATAAGCACAATATTTTGGTGTGTGTGAAGCCCAGTATTTCACTAGCCAAGAGTTAGGAAGGAACATAAATAGACTTGTCAAGCATGTCTACATGAATTGTCCTGTAGGTTTTGAGGTTGCATGCCAATTATATGCTTGTTAAACACAGTTTCCTTAGCCTGTAAATACACCTCAGATGGCATATCTCATTCCTTCAGACCAAAGAGCAAGGGCAAAGTCAGTGAGTTTGTCCCAACAGAAATCCATCTTTCTAACGAAGGGCAGAGCAGTAAGAAATGAGGCATTATGACATTTAAGTAGATGAGCCCCACTGTTGATTTCTTAATTTAATTTAGTCATCTTCCACAGTTAAAGATGATTGAGATTCTCTTTCTTCACATTCAGGGGCACTAGGGCAGGACAGCAGCCACCAGTTTGTTCAGTGTGTCAGTACTGGTGTTTGGGTTTTTTTGGTCTTTTTTCACCTTTCTTGTGACAGCCTCCCTTTGCATCTCCTGTCAGCTTCAGGCTATGACATTCGCTTAAGATTGTTTTTGAGGGAGCAGCCCTCTGAGGGAGGGAGCCCTTTGAGGGAGTCTCTTCCTCTGAGATTCTTCTTTGAAAACAAGTTGCTGCTCTTTTTGAAACTAGTCTCTCATGCTACAAAACAGAGATTGCACAGTGGGAACATCATGTTTCTTAGAGCTCGCAGGGTGATCTGGGCTGTTAAAACTGCTGACACCTCAGGCAGGAAAGTGCACAGACCACTGGAAAGACTAGACACTGGTCATCACCCTTCATGCCAATCAAGAAGGACTTAAAGAATTTCTGAGTTTATTAGGAGAATTAATGCTAAATATGGCTGTTACCACGGGTCTGTGAGATCCAGTAGCAGTGGTCACACAAAACATATTCAGTTGTTGTGGGCTCAGTGCTGTAAGGCATGGCATGTTTGACATTGTGGAATAGTTAGACAACTCCTCCTCCTGCTAAAAAGATCACTTCAGTCCCATCTCCTTCAGGGCAGAATTCTCCAACTCCAGTGCCTTAGTAATGCTTTCAGAGCTGGGTATTGCTCCTGACTGGCATCTTTGTTCTTTGTTTGTTTTTTTTATTTTATCTAAGATTTAAAGTCTCTTCCGACGACAAGTCAAATTGCCAGCAATATAAATATCATTGTAACCATTATCTCTGGCCGTCGTAGCAGCCTTTCAGAGTTTTTTTATTCCTAGAAGTCTTTTGCTAGTCCATACTATTCACAGGTCCTGTTTTCAACCATCATTTCATCACATTCTTCTGCAGTTCCTTGAGGCTTAAATTAAAGTATCTTATTTTCCAGATTTTGTTTCTGAGAAAATTACTGAGAAAAACATTCTACTTGTAGAGGAGATGATTTGAAAATGTCCAAAATCCTCCGTACTCTGTTCTGGGACATGACTGATCTTCAAAGCAGAATTCCTCTTGAAAGTTCCTAGTAGTTTCTGTTGTAGCATCACACCAAATAGTTTACTGAAATACAAACTGTCTTACTTTTCTAGGAAATTGATGTAAATAGCAAAGGTTTGTTGATATCTTGACAAAAAGTACCTCTGATGAAACACTATCCACTTTTTACCCATTTACTGCTCAGCTGCATACAGCCGTGTGCCCTCAACTATTCTTGTCTTTAAAGCACTCCTGAGATCACTCAAATGCCCTTCTTTGCCTGGATCACAGTTCCCTCCATTATCTCTGGCTGCCACATTCAAAATTTGTCAGTAATTCAGTGGTCCCACAGCTTGACAGATTTAGTAACAGATTGTTACCAGGCTTACTGTTTAACAGGCCAATTTTAAAAAGCAATTGGGATGGCACTTACCTTGTGATTTGAGCATGCCTTAGCCATTTCAGTTTTGTTTCTACTTCAGATGTGTCCATTACAAATTCTCACTTGCATTCACTCTATAAACTTGCCCTTTAAGTTCAACAGCTGTGTCTTTGCTGAAAACTGAGGCAACACACTCAATTCATTTCTGGAGCCATATCTTCAGTTCTATGCTACCCTTTCTGCATAACAATAATTCTTGTTATATTATTATTTGTAGCAAACGAAGGACCTCTTTTGATGGTTGCTTTAAGAAAAGTCAGGAAATCCATGAGGTCTGTGTGACTTAATACAACTTTTGGCAATTTTCAGTCTTCTTGAACTCCAAAATGCAGTCTCATTCATGTGTATGTCATGTGTAAAAGCCTGGTTTTCTTCTCAAATCCATGTCCACCCAGTCAGCTCCGAAGTCTTTGTCAGATATCTTTTTATCTTTTACGGAATATAAGCCCATAGTTAAAGCAAAGTTTTGTATCTGCTGAAGTCTTCAGGGTTGGCAGAGAAGGATAAGGCACAACAGCATTCAGATATTATTTTTTTTTAATTTCCCAAGCTGTAACAGAATTAAAAAAAAAAAAATCTGGATAAAATATCCATTTAATGGTATTTTTAATCTACTTCAACCATTTATATTTTTTTCTGAATATTCATACTATTATTATTTGATCTCAGGATCTCAGGTAGTGATAGGACTAGGGGGAATGGAATGAAGCTGGAAATGGGGAGATTCAGGCTAGATGTGAGGAAGAAGTTCTTTACCATGAGAGTGGTGAAGCCCTGGAATGGGTTGTCCAGGGAGGTGGTTGAGGCCCAGTCCCTGGAGGTGTTTAAGACCAGGCTGGACGAGGCTCTGGCCAGCGTGATCTAGTGTAGGGTGTCCCTGCCCATGGCAGCGGGGGTGGAACTAGATGATCCTTGTGGTCCCTTCCAACCCTGACTGATTCTATGATTCTATGATTCTATGAAAATACTATTTGAAAAGTGTTTTGAGCCCCATTTGTCAATTTTTGAATGATTTGCCCTATTGCAGGTACTTTTTCTGTCTTTGTTTTCCAGTAAAGATATTCAGGAAAACTGCCCTTTTCTACTAAGTTTTGGTTTAGACAAATGAACATATTTGTCAGGGAAAAAAAAAAAAAACCACCACAAAACTTGCATATGATCAGAAATTTTCCATCCAAATAATTTCATCTGAGTTTTATTCTCCAGAGCGGCATTATAATGCAGTGTCATATTAAGCCACTACCTTCTGTCACTTGGCCGTCCCTTTCATTTGACAAGATGCAAGTTCATTATATGCTGTAGCACTCTGATTCTGAGGGATTTAATCATACAGGGTAAGGTATAAAAGCAAAGCAATTTCCCTTCTAGCAGTCCCACCATTCTGTATTGTGCCCAGTTACAAGTGCTATGCATGGGTCAGCAGTAGGTGAATGGTATCTGTGTGAATGGAGTAGGCTGATGAAAAAGAGGTTCTTTCTCCTGACAGAACATGTACCAGTATGTCAGAAGCTGATAAGATTAATACTGGGATTGAGATAATGTCTTTGGGAGATAAGCAAGGCCAAATTTCTGCCCACCTGCAGTTGTGAAGGTTCTCAGTATAAAGGCACTTTCTACAAATGACTTTCTTCAGTCTTCCCTTTTTGACCAGTCCTTACCTGACAGTCACATCCTGCTGATCTAACTTTCCATCACATTTCTACCTGCATGGTACCCTCCCAAAAGCCCATCTGTTCAGCAAAGTGTAATATTTAGAAGTTGTCACCCTTCACTTCTGAACAAATTGTACCCAGCTAGCATAAAAAAGATTGTGCAGTCAGCATAGTGCAACGCAAAGTGCATCATGCTCTTTCAGTTGTGAATCTAGAAGGATGAGCTGGCTTCAAAACTCTTAATAACTTCCACAAATCCGAGTGGATTTCCAATGTGTTTCACCTTATGCTATGCAGACCAAAAAAAAAAAAAAAAAAAAAAAAAAAAAAAAAGGCATGTGTGCCTCAGTGAAATTTCCAATGAGTCTGTTCTTTGCGTGCTCCATAGCTCGGTGATCAACACAGTGCAGAAGTTCTTACCTAGTGTGAGTCAACATGACTTTCTGATTGTGAGCTGAGTATGTTGTGCAGTATAACAAGGCTCTTCTTTCTAGACCTTCTCAAAGGAAGCTGGAAGTCTCCTGAGATCAGTGGCTTAGCAGATAGGGTACCCTTCCTTTTACCATTCTTTAACTCCTAAATATAATTCATCTATAGCTCTTGCTTCCTGAGAGACAGCAATCTGTATCTTGAAACCTAAGACTACTAACTCAAAATTTGCACAACTTGACCACTTCTGGTCAGGAAAGTCTCAAGCATAAGCTTGCACAGAGAGAGGCTGAGTTACTGCTGGCCCCACAAGAAGTAGTCCCTCCAGGTCATGGTTGAGGTCATTATTAGAGCATTTTCTAAAGGTTTGTCAGTATTCAGAGCATATTGTTTGCTTGTACTTGGGGGATTTAACCCTGCAAAGCACTGAATACTTCGGATAGATACTGAGCACCATCAACTTTCATTTGGATTAAGATAAAATTGAGGACACTCAATCTGTCTCAAAAATGTTTAGTGTTTCGTAATTTTGAACCTTGACCAATGTTTTGTTTTTCCCACTTGATGGTCCCTAAAGAATCTTAAATTTAATTACAAAAATTCTGCTGAAGCTTAGGCACAATGGACACCAGTACATGCCAATGGTATTCAAAACTGTCAGTGGAGTATTGAATTGCTCAGTTTGGGTTTTAATAGCTTTTTCTAAATCAGTAAAAATATTATTTAAATCCCATGTAATGTAAATGTAATTAAAATGTACTTTTAATGCAAGACAGTACATAAAGAAAACTGTTGGATACCTCTCCTGTACTCAAGGAAGGGGAAGATGTTGGGCTTAGGAGCTCTTTTTAAAAGTCTAGTGAGAGCTTAACATTTCTCTATGCACTCCTTGAAATCAGAGATAACCAAATGATGAGATAAGTGGATAGCTCTTTTTTTGTTATTTTTAATTCAATGAAGGCCTCCCAGTGCATATTCCTGTTGGAGCTGATGAATAGCTCCTTAGGGATGCTGTAAGCTCCACTCAACATATTTATGGTATACCTTCCATTTACACAGACCACATTTTTCTTCATCAGCCCACAAGTATCAGGGCAGAGAAAAAGAAGCAGTAAGCTTCATTTTTTTGTTGGTTTTCACTTCTGGACAGTCATTTTATGCTCTGCTTTATGACTGTGGCAAACTGAAGCTGGTGCGATTCAGTCCAACCTTAACCCTAGAAGGTACCATCCTCCCAAACCCTAAAGCCATCCAGTTAAAGAGTGCATTAGCCATTACTTTTCCTTTTTAGTTGAAAGTCAAGGTGTAAGGAAGACTAGCTGGGAATGAATAGGAAGAAAGGCCTTCTTTCAGCCCAGCTCACAAAAGAGCAGCATTTTTTGATGCACTGTCTTTTTCAGATATACTTCTAACATAGCCCCAGATGCTTCTTATATTTTCTTTACAAGGCCATTGGCAGATCAGTACACTGCATGACACCCTTAAATCTTTGTAGTACATACTCAGGTCATGTGTGTTGGCCCACAACTGCACTTCTCCTGTATGGGCTTTTTCCAGCTTTTTCAGACCTGCCTGGTGGCTGAAATACAGTGGCTGTAGTACTATTGATGGGGGGAAATGAAAAAGAGAAGAATTACAGGCAATAACACATGCTGCCATCATGAACTCCTCTCCTGTAAGTGAGTGGGAGGTGAATCTGATTCATACACAGCAAGCTAAATGGATTGCAAGTTTTGAGGTAAGGATGGAATCTTTCCCTGTGTCAGAGTAGTGGATGCTGGGATTTTTTGGGGGTTTGCCTTTTTACAGCAAAATTCATGCTTTATTTCTTGAAATCATTCCACTTTAAAATGATGAGAGCCTCCAGTACTTAGATGCTGATGATCCTGGATGCTGTGTGCTTTCTACAGCACATTGCAGTTCTGCATGCTCATTATTATTCATCATCTTTCTTAATTGTCTTACATAGGAACTGTTTTATGGCCAGTGACATGTGGAGTAGATGTTCTGCGCACTGTTTGCAATTAAACATCTAATTCGTAGTAGCCTACAGTGCGAGGAACGGCTCACAGATGGTTCCAGATGGTCCTTTCCAGTTCTGTGTTCTCATGTTTCTATTGCAGTCGAAGGGTAGAAGCAGCAAAAGGTAGCTGGCAATCCCTGCAGCTTTTCTTCAGTGGATTTACAATGCTCTTTGATCTCCATTTCCTTCTAAAGAAAGAAAGAAAAACATGTTACTTGAACTCAAATGCAGAAATGAAGAGTGAAATGTAAGGTTAAAAAGAAATAGTACGAGACATTATTTTGCCAGTTGGTTGGAAGGTTCTTACTACTGTATTGTTATCATTTTGCTTGGAATAGCAGTGATTTGCTCCAGCCACCAAATGAAGAGCTCACCAAATGTTTTCATCTCTCAAACAGCATCTAAGAACAACATATTGCCTCTTCTCTGGTATTAGTAGATTTAAATTGCATTAATCTGTGCATTGTAAAGTCTAAGCATTTTTCAAAATGATATCAATATATGTGACTTTATCAATCTCTTGCTAATAACTTGCATAGGAAACACTCCATATCTTGCAAAACAGACATATGACGCTTTTGCTGCAGTGTGAATGCTCCACACGCTTTACGTAACACACACAGAGGCATTCGGACGCAGAGGGATGAAGCAACCTGGCTAGGGGGAAGCCTCAGACCAAAGTGGGCCACTGAAATACGGAAGTGGGAGAACAACAGACCAGCCACAGGAAAGGTCTCAGACCTTCTCTGCAACAAGTCACTTGTGCTCAATTTCCACAGCAATCCATTATGCTAAGTGTACAGCTTGTCCATGTTGGCACACACAAAATGCCTCCTATTTAGCAAGGCCAGGATAGTACTGAAGAGTTTGTTTTCCACAGTGTTTAACACTGAGTTTCATGCTCCTCCAGCTATTAGTTATGGGGATAAGGATCCAATTAAGCCCATATACATTTGGAAGCTCCCACTGGAGGTTTTTAAGGCCGGGCTGGATGGGGCTCTGAGCAACCTGATCTAGTGTGAAGTGTCCCTGCCCATGGCAGGGGTGTTGGACCTAGCTGATCCTTGAGGTCCCTTCCAACCCTGACAATTCTATGAGTCTTAGGGGAGTTCAGAGGTCTGTGTTTCTTTGACTGTGTCTGTAACGTTTTCTATTAGAGTTGGGACTGAAAAAAACTCTAAATTCAGAATTGGGGAGATAAAAGATGGCCTTTGGATTCAGATCAGAATTTTGTAGCTCAGGTCCACCTCTGCTGTCAGTTGGTGGGACTGTGGGTGAATGGTGGTGTTTACTGTTGTCTGTACAAGCAACTGCATAGCTAGAACTTGGAAACAAGAGAGTTGGGGCTTTTGACACAACAGAATTTCCTTTTGATGGAAAGGTTCTGCTAGTGTCACTCCAGCATATTTTCAAACAAGAATTTCCTGTGTGCCAGCACTTAGAAGGAAACTCTCTAGCTGAGGGTTAAAAGCTAAGCAGGCTTGTCATTTATCAGTTTCACCTAGGCCAGCATCTCAGCACTGAGGAGAGGGGAAATCATGAGACAGTTGTCTCCTGATGCTCCAGCAATGTATGGCAAATGAAGGGATACAATGCTTTCAAAGTTAACTGATTTTTCCCTGAAGAGTGAGTATTGTGGATGAAATCTGTGTCCCAGGACTGTTTGTCCAGGCACTTTAGAAAAAGTGAATTTGGCCTGCTAGATTTCATAGTCATTTTCAGTGTTTCAGCCTGCAGCTGGAGATAAAACATTTGGGATTTTTCTCCGTCTGAGTAAGTAATGGGTACAGAAGCTTTAATCTTGCATCTTTTTACTGTCACAGAGTTAATACACTGGATTTTTTGTTTTCTCCTCGGTCTGTTGAGGTCTCAAAAGTGACCTTGACAAGTGATTTCTCTCACTTCTTCTGAGTGTGAATAATCCCAGTTATTTCTGTGTTGATGGTTTGTTTTTATTATGGATTTCCTTGAGCCTAAGAAGCTTGAAATAGCAGCTTTTATCTTAAAAATGTTTAAACTTGATTGAGTCACAAGACGTCTGTAGCTGTCCAGATATGATGATGCATATCTGCTGTTGGCACCTATGTGGCCATCACTGATGTGGTCCTCAAGCATCTTGCAGTCCTATCAGGGATTTACTCCCATGACCCCTGACAGGCAGGGAAGTACTAGCTACACTTTGTAGACAGAAAACTGAAATGTGCCACAGAGCGAGTGGTCTGTCTAAGGACTCCCAGGAGGTCCAAGTGCAAGTTCATAGCAGCATTCACTAGGTAAAGCTTATCCTCTCCCCATATTATCAGAGTAGCTGAAGGAACAAAATAACAGCAACCTTGTTTATTACAAGTTAATACACTTTGGGATTAAATGTGGCTGTTCATAACACTTTGGTTTAAAAATAAGTTTAAGCATGGAGAACGTTGCTCTTAAAAATATGCCTATACAATCAAATCAAACTAATACCTGAGGGCAACTTCTCTTACCAGGTAAGAGAATTAATAAAAGCTGATTGTTTAAGCCTCAGAAACTTCAATACACTAATTCTAGACTTAGGGTAGTGGAACTTAAAGGAGTGAGCAAGCCAGCAGTGAGTGAGCAGCTGCAATGACAAAACATGATAATCCTTTGCCTGCTAGCACTGAGAAAAAATTTCTTGGCCATTTCAAATGAGACATTTTTCTAGGTGGCCCACCATAGAATGCCTTATTTTCCTACAGGATGGATATACACCACCAGTTCAGTTGCCAACGTCCACACATACAGTAAATCCAAGAGTCCAGCCCATCAATAATCCAATGTAACCCACCCCACTCCATTGACAGGGTCTGTAAGTAAGTGTTAACAGGATAGTGTAGAGAGGAAGGCAGTGATTTGCTGGGGCTGTCAGCTTATAGGTCCTCTTATGGTTCACTCCACCTGAAACTTTTCTAGTCCTTTCATGACCTCATGACAATTGACTTATCTGTCTGTAAGTTTTGCTTCTGTGGTGTGAAATGGGGGAAAGGCTATTTCATCTGTACTTAGAGGAGGAAAAGGCAGAGGTACTTAACACCTTCTTTGCCTCAATTTTTAATAGCAGGATTGGTGGTCTTCCAGATAACTGGTCTTCTGAGCTTGCAGATGGAGTCAGGGAGCAGTACAGTTCCCCTGTAATCCAGAAGGAAGTAGTTAGAGACTTGCTCAGCCACTTGGATCCCCACAAGTCCATGGGACCAGATGAGATCCATCCTAGATTGCTGAGAGAGCTGGCAGATGAGCTGGCCAAGCCGCTCTCCATCATTTTTCAACAGTCCTGGCTCACTGGAAAGGTCCCAGAAGACTGGAAGCTGGCCAACGTGGTACCCATCCACAAGAAGGGCCAGAAGGAGGAACCAGAGAATTCCAGGCCTGTCAGCCTGACCTCAGTGCCAGGCAAGATTATGGAACAGGTCATCTTGAGTGCAATCACACAGCACCTACTGGATGGCCAAGGGATCAGGCCCAGCCAGCATGGATTTAGGAAGGGCAGGTCCTGCCTCACCAACCTCATCTCCTTCTATGATCAGGTGACCACCTGATGTGGGGAGGGCTGTGGATGTAGTATACCTGGACTTCAGCAAGGCCTTTGACACTGTCCCCCACAGTGTTAGTGGTTAGGCCACACCTTGAGTACTGTGTCTAGTTCTGGGCCCCTCAGTTTAAGAAGGATGTTGAGTTGCTGGAACATATCCAGAGAAGGGCAACGAGGCTGATGAGGGGTTTGGAGTACAAGCCCTATGAGGAGAGGTTGAGGGAGCTGGGGTTGCTTAGCCTGGAGAAGAGGAGGCTCGGAGACCTAATTGCTGTCCATAACTACCTGAAGGGAGGTTGTAGCCAGGTGGGGGTGGATCTCTTCTCCCAGGCAACCAGCACCAGAACAAGAGGACAGAGTCTCAAGCTGCACCAGGGGAGGTTTAGGCTGGAGGTTAGGAAGTTCTTCATAGAAAGAATGATTGGCCATTGGAATGGGCTGCCCAGGGAGGTGGTGGAGTCACCATCACTGGAAGTGTTTAAGAAGAAACTGGATGAGGCACTTGGTGCCATGGTTTAGTTGATTAGATGGTCCTATTCTATTCTATTCTATTCTATTCTATTCTATTCTATTTCTAGCCAGCACTGACAACGATGGCACCGTTCGTTTCGGAAGGGACCTTTGTAGGTTACTGCCTGACCACCAGAGCAGAGCAAGGCAAACTTTGAAGTTAGACCCAGCTTCAGGGCTAGGTGAGACCCCCATGCATCAGATTACAGGCTGGGAGAGGGCTGAGGAAGTCCACAGAGCAGGGTCCCCATTGCAGGTATTTGAGGGCTGCTTTGCATCCTGGGCACCACAAGAGGCTGGTGTTCGGCTCTGCAGGCGGGTGGGATGTGAGCTCTGCGCTCCAGAAGCCGCTTGGCTGTCGTCTCGCTGTGCAGAAGACATGCCGGGTCTAAGGGAGTGGTGGGACGTGAGAGAGCAGCAAGGGGCAGAAGCCAGCACATTGTTACTCTGGCAGGAGCAGCTGTGGGTTCCTCATGCGTCCATCCAAGTAGCTACCGCAGGCCGGAAGGGGGGCACACTAGATCCAGTGAGGAAACTCACAGTCCTGGGAATCAAATAAGTTATGGCACAGTCTCACTGCTGCCCTGCCCGCGCCGAGCGCCTGCCCTGGGAAAGGCAGACACTTCCCTTCGGTAGAGTCCCGTCAGCCTAGAGCAAAAGCTTCCACAAGCAAACCGCTCCCGCCGCCCGTACCACGCTCCCTGCCTCGCTCCCCGACTGCGGGTCGGCTCTGTCCCCGAGCTGCTCTGCCCACCCAGCACGGCCTGCGGAGCAGCCCCGAGCGGCTCAGCCGGCGCGGCCTGCTGCGGAACGGCCCCGAGCAGCCTGCTCCGGAGCGGCCCCGCACACCAGCGGCCAGCCAGCCCCTGCCCGGTGCGTGCGCGCCCTCTGCTGGCCCGGGCCGCCCGCGCAGGGGGGCGACGTCAGCGCAGGGAAAGGCGAAGAAGGAAAAGGAAAGAGAAAGGGGAAGCAGAAGGAGGATGCTGTGATTTGAAGGGAGGCTGTAGTGAGGTGGGAGTCGGCTTCTTCTCCCAAGTAACTAACGATAAGATGAAAGAAAATGGCCCGAAGTTGCACCAGAGGAGGTTTACGTTGGATATTAGGGAAAATTTCTTTGCAGAAAGAGTGGTCAAGCATTGAAACAGGCTGCACAAAGGAGGTGGTGGAGTCACCATCCCTGGAAGTATTCAAAAAATGTGTGGACATAGCACTTCAGGACATGGTTTAATATTCTAGTCTAGTCTAGTCTAGTCTAGTCTAGTCTGTTCTGTTCTATTCTATTCTATTCTATTCTATTCTATTCTATTCTATTCTATTCTATTCTATTCTATTCTACTATTAGGCTCAATGATCTTAAAGGTCTTCAACTGAAATGATTCTATAATACTACAACCATGGTGCATGTGGGTAGCATTCCTAGCTGTGTGTAGAATATTGCTGAGCACTCAAAATCTGGCCCAGTCAGATTTCCCAAAGTCACTCCTACCCTTCATCCCATGCACTGAAAAATCATCACTTTTTTATCTGCTTAGCATCCAGCAGAAAGGGTGAATTATCCTGTTTCTTCTCCATCACATGCTTTTCTGATGATGCGTGAAGAGCGGCGTTAGCCTGGATTTGTCTCTTAGTTTTGCTCTGTCCTTGTGACACAAGCATCATTTTCATAGAATCGTTAAGGTTGGAAGACATTTCTAAGATCAAGTCCAACTGTCAATCCAACACCACCATGCCCACCAAATCATGCCCTGCAAGTACCATGTCTACATGTTGTTTGAATGCCTTCAGGGATGGCGACTCCACCACTTCCCTGGGCAGCCTGTTCCAATGCTTGACCATTCCTTCAGTGAAGAAATTTTTCTTAATGTCCAATCAAAACCTTTCCTAGTACAACTTGAGGCCTTTTCCTCTCATTCTGTCACTTGTTACTTGGGAGAAGAGACTGACCCCCACCTCACTCCTTTCAGGGAGTTATAAAGAGCAACAAATTGTCCCCTTAACCTCCTTTTCTCCAGGATGAACCATCTTATTTTCCTTAGCCACTCCTCACCTTATTACTCTCTACAATTACCTGAAGGGAGATTGTAGCCAGGTGGGGGTTGGTCTCTTCTCCCAGGCAAACAGCACCAGAACAAGAGTGCACAGTCTCAAGCTGTGCCAGGGGAGGTTTAGGGTGGATGTTAGGAAGAAGTTCTTCATAGAAAGAGTGACTGGCCATTGGAATGGGCTGCCCAGGGAGGTGGTGGAATCACCATCACTGGAGGTGTTTCGGAGTCACCATCACTGGAGGTGGATGGGGCTCTTTGTGCCATGGTTTAGTTGATTAGATGGTGTTGGGTGATAGGTTGGACTCTTTTCTAACCTGGTTAATTCTATTCTATTCTATGCTATGCTATGCTATGCTATGCTATGCTATGCTATGCTATGCTATTCGATTCTATTCTATTCACAAGACCTGTTGTCCAGGTCCTCCTCCAGCTATGTTGCCCTTCTCTGGACATGCTCCAGCACCTCGACATCCTTCTTGCTGTGAGGGGTCCAAGACTGAACACAGTTTTAGAGGTGTTGCCTCACCAGTGCTGACTACACGTATATGATCACTTCCCTGCTCTTGCTGAACTGTTGTTTCTCATCTCTTCCAAACACCTTATTGCAACAGCCTGTGTTGCTGCTGAGAGGCCCCAGACCTGTTAATGTCAGGAATGTAATGCTGGTTACATACTGGCATATACAGAGATTTTTCTGGGAGCAGCCTTATAACTGATCTTTTTGGCTGAGAAGAAATAATGTATGTATGTGACTTTTTGGACACCACTACCGTTATTAGAGGATGCACCACTTTAAAAAGCATGACAGCTACAGTATTGTTGTTGCGGTGAAAGTAATGATCTTGCAGAACAGTCTGGGTATAACTTTCATTCATTCATCTTCCACTCTGTTCAATGACCTGTAATCCAGCAGAAAATTAAATTATTAATTTTTTTTTCCCTTCAGCCCATTCCACAAGAGGTTCTTTAGTCTCTTGTATGGGGTGAATTCCAGCAAGAGAGGAACCACAGTTTTTTGTCACAACGACCTACAAAGACTGAGAGCATTGGAAGGAAGGAACAACTTCCACATAGCTGTGAAACAGTATATGGATGGTCAGAAAAGGGAACTGCTCTGTTCTCGGACACTCAGACACCGATTGCTGTCAGGTGCAGGAGATTCAAGGAAACTGGGTTGAACAAGGCAGGAAGGTTCTTCAGAGTCAAAATTAGCTCTTGGGTTGAATGTTTTAACATACTGTCTGCAGCTATCTGGATTTTGCACCTGACTTTATTTTTGTCCACCTGAAGTTACAACGAGAAGTCAGTAGTTGTATAAGGCCGGAGTTGCTGTGTGTATGCAAGGGAGTGGGAGAGAAAGCAAACCTTTGGCTTACAGGCCACAGAGTTGACATAGATTGAGGTTGTGGGCCAGCCACAATTGTCTTGGGACTGCTGTTCTTTTCTGCTGGCACATCATCTGCCTGCAATAATGTGCTGACTGAGCCTGCTTGTCTATTGTAGTGCTTATCCTACCACTCCTTTGCCCTGTAGAGCATTTCTGCATTTCAGTTGTGGATCATAGCAGCTAGTCTTGTTTACATCCCTCTTCACTCAAAGCAGGAACAGAAGCAAACAGATTTTCTTGCAAGCACAGATACCACCCTAGGGTGTGGGAATGTGCTCTTCAGGATCCTTGCTGCTTTTACCAGTTTGTGAATCTCTTTTGTATTGATGAAGTTCAAGTCAGCACAGTATTTAAGCTTTGGTAGTGATAGCACAGAGGAGGGTCAGTCAGACAGCCCTCCTCTCCCAACACCCAAGGTAGACAATATGTGTTGCAGTGCTCTTGGTAGTACCCTACATGCCCTAGAAATCTGCAGAAGTTAGCAGCAGATTTGTCTTCCTAGAGAAGCTGATAAGGAGAAGTTAGAGATGAGTGTATTTTATTCAGTGAGCTCTCTATAAACAGACTTGGTAATGGTGAGGAAGAAGTTCCTTTGAGAAGGTTTCCAAAGTGCTTGTGGGACTGGCAAGTACAGCTAGCAACCAAGATGCCTATGGGTAAAAATGTGTATCAAAAGGAAAATAAAAAGAATAGTTTAGAAGAATTAAAGCTTTGGCTTCTCTTTCTGTGCTTCCTCAGGAAAGGATATAAACTAGCAGCAAAATGTTCTCAGCATCAGCAAAAATTTTAGTGCTGTCAGAAAGATCTGAGATGTGTTAAACTTCTGCAGATGCGAATTGAAGTTGTATCAGATTTGATCGCTCAAGGAACTGTGTGCCCTGAAATTTCACATCGAAGCCATGCCCAGCAGCTCCCAGAATGTCTGTTGGGACACAAGGTTCTACTTATGGTCAAAAACACGAAGGGTCATGAGCATTCTTCTTTCAAAAGTAATTTTCTTTCTGTTGCAGCAAACGTGGACTGTTTTATACTGACGGCATGGGATAAAGAAATGTAACAGTGTATGTGGCCCCTTGGAGGACCTGTGGGAATTGCTGGTCCTGCTGTATAACAAAACAGTACCCAAATACTGGAAATTAGCCAAGAGCTACGATTCCCAGCTGACAGCCCAAAAGGAACAGAGAGGACCAGAGGCACCTCTTTTGGAGGGATAGTCTTTCAGAAGGGCTAAGGGACCAAGAGACTGTTGCTAAGGCCTGTAGCTGTGGCCTATTGTAGCTCCTGAGACTGACTTTTCATTAAAAGGGAGACTTTGGAAGAGTAAAAAATTTTACCTGGAAAACCCAGAAAAAAGTTCTACATCACAACAGACAAGCTTGTTTCTCCTGGCACTTTGCTACTTCACAGAAAGTGGAGAACTTAATTCAAAATTTATTGAAATAAAAGAAAGAGTTCAGATCTCAACATTTTTGTCTCGTTTAGTAAAGGTGTGAAAGGAACTTATATGAGGTTTTTTTCTCCTTTGCTAGTAAAACCTAGTGTCTTGTTGCCACCATCTCTTGAGACTCATGTGTGTGTGTGAGACAGGTGTGGTCATGAGAGTGAAAATGTGCCCATGGCACCCTTTGCATAACCTCTTAGAGGGTCTTTTACACCCTTTTACCCTGTTAGAGCTGTTATTACCTGGTTTATAAGGTAATCTAAGAGCAAATCTACTTCTTAGCAAAGTTCAGTGTTGCATTATGCTCCTGCTAAACCAGGAATGAACTCTTGCCTATCTACTGAATGTTGCAGTGAGTGGCTAACTGTAATGTCACTGGTATCCCACACAGACAGCTGGGACAGCCATGTCCACTGTTTGTAGCTGAGAGCTTCAGCCCATCTTGACATTTGTTCCTGACATGAGACATTTTTATGTTGTTCTCAGTGGATAATGTGGCTTGGCATTGTGGCTGTGACTGTTAGGCTGGAGAATAGTTTTCTGTGACATTCCTCACAGAATTTTATTCCTTTGCTGTTTAACACACCTGTAAATACACTATGTATTTCTTGCCCTTCTGGGCAGCAATGCCCACATTCATACATTCAATGACATCCACACTGAAGAAGCCAGTCCTGTTCAGTGGTGCCCTCTGAGATCCAGTTGGATCCAATCACACAGTTTACTGGCCTCTTGTGCTGTTTTTAAAGGAGTGAAGTTGCAGTGGGCTTTCTCAGCCATCTCACTGCCCTGTGAATGTTCCAAGCAAGCAATATACCTCACTGGGTGTTCACTCTGTAACTTGAACTGCTAATGTTCTTTGCCTTGTACATCATGATTTGATCTACATAAACATCGATGCTGTACTAATTGTTTATTAGTTTTGGCCTCTCTTTGAATTTTAGAGTAGGAATCATATTCTAAGAAATAGGTTTTTAGGTCAAATTCTCCCTTGCTTTTCCCATAGTCTGTCATTTCATGAACTTAATAATTTTTTTCATTTGTGTTCTTTGGAACTATCATGTCTTTTATCTAAGCTTATATCCCAGGCTATAGCAAAATCCGTCTTGTCCTTTGTTAACTTTTTTTCAGTACCTATAATACTGTCTTTTTCCTTCAACTGCTGAACTCATATTTCTTCTTCTGATACTGCAAGTTTCTATTAGTTCTTTTCTTCCTAAAATGCCATGTTCTTTGCTTATTAGGTCCTTATAAAACAGGGGATTTTAGTTAACACAGAACCAGAGGGGATAAATGTATCCCTTGATGGTTTTCTGACTCTGTGGAATGAAAAGGCATGCGCTTTGTTTTCAGTTGGTGTAGATATCTTTATTGCCTTCCTAAGCATATGACCTGTCCTGAAATCAAATTGTCTCCCATATCTGTGTTCTAGTTGCAGCTCAAGACAAAAAAAATTTGTAAAAAGCCTTTTCAGTTAGAGTGCAGTTAATTTATGTAAGTCAAGTGTGAGGTATGCCTGACCATGGCAGGGGCATTAGAACTAGAGGATCCTTCCAACCCTGATGATTCTATGTTTCTATGATTATGCAATGACAACAAATCATGAAATAAGTTGCCAAAATACAGGCATAGTATTGGTGTTCCACTTAGGAACACCATTTAGATGTTGGTGTAAATAATTCACTGTCCTTCATGCACTAAGTAAGAACCTCTTCCTTTGAGAGGTTGCATAAACAAGAAAGTAGCTTGGTCAAACAAACAATTAAAATAAGTTGACAGAGTTCTTTGTGACTTGTATGTTAGCTTATGTGTATCTCTTGATGCTAAATAAATATTAGTTTGTGTGGGAATATCTTGAGCCGGGCTCAGAACATTCCTGTGTGACTTACCTCAGCTGAAGCCACCCTTATATTCAGGTATTTTGGGGCTCTGAGAAACCTGACCTAGTTGGGGATGTCCCTGCTCACTGTAGGGGGGGTTGGACTAGATGCCCTTTAGAGGTTCCTTCCGACCCAGTGAATTCTATGATGCCATGCTATAGGCTAGTGAGAAATACCATCACTCTCCAAGTGGAGTATTTGCTTCAGCACTGCTCACAGTCATACCAAAGGGTGCTATGTGTTGTAGGGAAAAGAATGCCAGTCGATGACTTGTGAGCATTTCAGGCATGGATTACATGAGTGAGTGACCTCATTCACATGCTGGGATGTGAGCAGAGGCCAGGGAGCAGAGGACTGAGCAATTGTGGCTGTGGAGAAAAATACCCCAGTGGGGACTGCTGAGGCCACAGTCAGCATACTGCTATAGGAGTGAGCTATGGGCATGAGATGGAGCGTGCTGAAGTAAGGAGATGTCCGAGCTAGTAAAAATAATCACTGCTATAAATCAACTTTTTCTGCTTGGTTTCGGTTCCTGGCTTGATGGTGTCTATTCAACCAGATATAAATTCAGTGTTCAGTATGTCTATTGTGTGGAAACATTGTCTGTGTCCTTCAGTGCAATTAAACGTCTTTGGTAAATGAAATGGTCACTTGTAAATCCATCTCTTCCTTCACTGCTCAGGGAACTCAGGTACTGACCTGGGGAGTGTCTTATGGAAATATTAATACTACCTTAACTCAGTAGACTTTATTTTAAATATCTCAGAATTTCTGGGAATGTAAATAATGTTTTTCCTGAAGGAGGTTCACCAGTGTGATTTTTTTAATGTATCTGCAGCAGGTCAGTCAGGATATACGAATGCTGTGTTTGACGTTGGGCAGATGGTACATGTATGTCATTCCTCCTCTTCAGTAATCTGCACAACAAGTATTGCTTTTTTTTTTTTTTTTTTTTTTTGCCTGGACTGCAAGAAGATGTTTATAAATCTGCAGATATTTTTGGTGTTAGGCTTCATCCGGATTCTCGAGCTGAATTTTTTATACTTGTGCTTAGCCAATGAAATTTCTTTTGGCAGATGGATCATTAGAATTATTGATTTGCACCTCTTTGTGTGGCATTTTTTTTCCCCAGATCACATAGATCTGTGGGTTGTGCTGGTTAGCTTCTCCATATGTGATCTGTGACATGTAGAGCGAGAAGCTTTTTAACTGATTTCAAAGCTGAGCAAGTATTAATCCTAACATCAGAGATACAGCTGTATTTCTGACCTAGAGGGCCATTGTTTCATTAGGCCTGATTAACTACAGCGTTATTTCAGTCTTTCTCTGGTGTAGATTTATATCAGTGTACAACTTCAGTAATGTGATAAATTAAAACCAGCGCACCAAAACCTGATTCAGCTGAAGTCCGGAGCTGCAGTAGTGCTGACCTCACGTAGCAGAATGGCCTGTTTGAAAGCACTTGCAATGTCCTCATATCTCAACTTCCTTGTGGTTTTTTGTGACTCAAAGCATAAAAAAGCCAGTTGGTTTGGGTTTTTTTGGTCTTAACCTTCTGTACACTCTCAGCAATATGTTATTGTGCTTCTTTTGCAAAACGTAGTATATACATATATTTGTTACAGTGTCTGGTTCAAAGGATGGGACTCTGCTGCCATTGTCTGTTTTGTTGTTGTTTGCCCTGCGTTTGCTAGGCCTACAAAAAGATCTGATTTACTGCCTTACTGTTACCCAACCGTGGGACATTCTTGTGGCTTTAACTGTTTGACATATCCTTAAGAATGGTTTTCATTTGATTTTAAAGCATAATTGGTCAAATGAGGGGAAGTTTACTGGCCTGTATGCTTGACCCTTATTTAATGAATAGAAGCTTTTCCTGCCCTGTAAACCATTTGTTCTTGTTGAGCATGCTAGCTGACTTTTCATACTTTGAAGTGGTTTTTTTTTTGGATGACGTAAGATTTGATAATGAGGATTTAACATCATTTACCTCAGACAGTTTTACCAGTTGAAGATTTGGCCCTGATCTCTGCTGCTTTAATTTCACACAGGCTCTCTTCCAGCATCTCTGGTCAAGGTTAAATCAGCTTTTCACAGCAGTCAGGGAAAACATAGTTGATTCATTCTATATTCTACATTTGAGCCTTTATTATATTCATGTCTGTTTAGAAATATCTATGTCAAGTGCCAAGCAGCTATCTAAACAGTGAATATCTCCTCATAACAGTTACACGGTTGCCTTAAAAATCATGTTTGAATTCCAAGTTTTAAGGCAGTAACATGGATCAGCCATGTCACAGTGTCTGTGGTGCCAAATGAAAGACAAAGGTAACAGACATGTAGCATAGTTCCTGAGATTACTTTGCTGCTTATGTGTCATGACCTCTCTTGTGCTCTTTATTCTTTTCTTGTGTAAAAGTGCTGTGTATGTATCAGCAGAAGGTTCATCACAGAAAGAAATGTCATTACATACATGTGAGTAGCCTCCTCCGTGAGAAAAGGTGTGTGAACTGTCACAGTAAATCGTTCCATTTTTCCTGCTTTGGTTCCTTCCAACTGTATAGGACTTTGTGTTGCTAGCTCCAGCCTCATTGTAATAAAATGTCTGCCACCTCAAAGAGTCAGGAGTTCTGTGCTTCAGAGAGAGCATGTCATATTTATTTAGGGGATAAGCACTCGCTTATTAAATGCCTTCTGCCTAGCTTCTGGGAACCTGCAGCTTATGCTAGGCACTCTTATTAACTCACTATAAAACTTTTGTCATCAATTTCATAGCATAACAATTCCCATTCTAGAATCATGGTACCTATACTTACAGAGTTCACACCATGTAATATGCACCACCATTAGAGGCATCTACTGAATATGGGAAACGTGGATAACTCCAGCTGTTGTTATTGCTTGTTATCCAGTGGGCTTTTGGGAATGATTCCCACTGTCTCTTCTGTTGTGGTAGTGAAGTGCATAGTTTGGTATGACATCTCGATTTTGCTATGACTAATACAGAGTTCATCATGTAGCAGAGGAATGTTTGGATCTGGCATATGAGAGAATAAGCAAAAGAAGGGGAATGGAGAGAGAATGTTAAAAATTTAAAGATTTGAGATTCTTTGGCATTGGTGGTTGTAGACTATTCTATTCAAATCAACCTTGCATGAAAATGAAGTTGGCCTCATGGTTACCCCAGCTTGCCTTGACTGAAATGAAACTCCAACTACCTCCTAATGGCGGATCCACAACAGGGAAATACTTGGACATCCTCCTAAACAATTTTTTTTTGGCAATTCTTTTGTGCCAGCAGATTGATTTGAAAAAAAGAACCATCACAGCTTGGGCCAAGATCTGTATTTATGTTCCAGTTTCCCGTATGGGAAACTTTATACTATGTGAAAACTAGAGGGGACACCTGCTCCTATAGAAGTTATGTTAAAGTTTTGCTGGGCTTATGTGAAAAACAAAATGTTCACTACTTCGTCCAGGACCAGTCGAGAGATTGTGCCTTTGTGTCCTATTGCACAGTAGGAATGATAACCCAAGCACATCATTTTTGATTGCTGTTGCTTCATTTTCCACCTGCCTTTAATCTGCTTTGCAGCATACCAGCGTCTCAGCAAACATTTATTTCCAGGAGCCTCTCCTGCCAGTTTCCTGTCATAATCACCAAACCACACATGAAGGATTCCTCCCAGTACATGGTGTACTCATTTGGCCTTTGAAATACAGTCCTGTTGCTCAGGTTCATCTTTAAACTAAGTCACTCAAGTTGCTGAAAGTCCAAGAGAAATTTGTAATGAAGAAAATATAGGGTGTCCCTCTGTTTATATTTCATGGGCAGGCCAGGGCTATATTGTCCCTATGCACAGCAGCAAGGCAAGAAACATTTTCTTTGCTGTTGCAAATGGAGAGACCACAACACTGGAAGGACAGAGGGGCAGACACCTGGGTAAGACTCTTTAAACATCTTTAATTTACATTTCTGGGCTTTTTCTTCCTTTGCTAACCTGTCATTTTCTACTTTGCCAAATTGCACATCAGACTGACCTCAGTGGTTTCAAAATGCTGTATTCATACCTCTGCATGGGCACCTGTCCCTTGAAGTGTGATCTCTGGTACATGGCCTCCAGCTTTGATTACAGGTTTCAGACAGGAGGCTGAACAGTTCTACAAGGCTGAGGAGCTGTAGCTGATCCAGAATGAACAGAGCCAACAGTAGGAACGATTTTGTATTCTCAGTGTAAAGCTGGGCAGCCCCTCTACCATACCTGTTGCTATGCAGTATATTAGTTACCTGTTAGATTAAATGTTTTGTGCTGTTTCTTTTTGTCCTAATAGCAATGCTCAACCTGCAACTGTTTCTGTTGCAGAATGCTTACAATAAACCCCCATAATCTGAAACAACAGGTAGAAATCTGAATAATGAAAGTCCCTGGGGCCTCTGGAAGGAAAAGTAATTTTCAGATAACTTCACTTGTTCAGTGTTTTTACTGATTTCTGGTTTATTTCTGTATCAAATCCCCATTCTTCACAACATTTTGCTTTCCAGCAAAGCATGGGGGAAAATTTGTTCCATTTATCTGAATACCCTCAGTTCACAAGTTCCTGAACTTTAGTTGCTAGGAGTATCAAAGTCTGAGCCAAGCTGAAGGGCAGCCCATTTTTGTAATGGTCAAAGCAAAACCCTTGATCTCAGACGTCTTGGCTTATCCCAGATCCAAACCCTGGCCCAAGCTTCACAGCTTTATCCCATCTCTCACAGTGACATCTAACACTCTGCTTTTATCCAGAGGGTGCTATCAAGAAACCACTTGTAATGTCATTATTCTCAAGATATGTTTTTAGTTGTAAGTTTAGTGTTGCCAGAAGTAAATAGAAGATATCTGAAGGAATAGTCCTGTAGACTTCACCATGTTTTTGCTAGGCTCACCTTTGAGGGTTGGGTCTGCATCTCAGCTCCAGGCAGAGGCTATTTGGCTGGCTGGTAGCAATGAGGGGGCATGTTGCTGTGGTTTGCTGCAGAGCATAGAAGGTGGTTAACTTTGTGTGTGCCTGCACTCCTGTGCCTGTGCAGTGTGCTCGTTGCTGAACTGGACAACTGTCATGGAAAGACCACTGATTTTCTTCCCATGTTCTTTAACTATAGTGACATGTGGCCAAGCTAAACCCCCACAGTGCAACTGTTTTTTCCTATTTACACATGTTACTAAGAAACATCAGCCAAGGATATGTTATTACAAGTTTGGGAATGACCCTATTCTTGGCATAGGGCCAAGCCAAACGTTTTATTTCATTTAAAAAAGCAAAATGTGATATAGTCAGTAGTTATAATTATGATTGGCAAGCAGAGGTGGAGTGCTACTATGAAACAGAAAGACGGGAAATTCCAATAATCCTAATTAATAAGCGTAGTCATTAATTCCATCAGTGGGATTCTAAAGCAGAAATGTCATTCTGGCTTAAGTGCAGTTTGACTAGGAAAGGGCACAGCAGACAAACTGTGTAAAAAAAAAGATTCATGGATCAAGGTACCTTGGTTTGATAAAGGTGCTAACATTGAGATTTTTTAAAGAGCTCGGGTTTGATTCATGAAGCTTCATGCCTATCATCAAAATAAGGAAAATTACAACACAGAAATAAGATGTAAGTAATAAGACAGACCTGGGGGGAAGAGAGGGGGGATATGACAAAACTCTTATGAAATAGACAAAGAAGAATCTAAAAACCAGTTAATTGTCTCTAAACACAACACACAATGCTTTCTTCTTTATCCCACCAGGACAGTTCCAATCAGTTTCTAGTCCTTCCCTTCTGATCGCATATACATAAGGGAATACGTTGCTTTCTCTTTGACAGACTCCATGAATCACAACATTCTAGTAACAAAATTACCCTGGGTTTGTGGTTATTTTCTAAAGAGGGACAGTAATTCAGAAATGACTATTTTCCTCTCTTTGTACTGGTTGTTTCATTGTGGACTCTAAACACTGGCATGAGACATAGTGACTGCACTGGAGCAGAATTTGGAGGGGATGTTATTGGCGCACCCTCTTGTGCTGCTCTGCTTGAGAGTTTGTCAGTGTTTCAATTGCAGAGATTTATAACTAGGTCATAAAAGTTCCCTCCCAGCTGAAATTTGCACTTCTTTTAAGTGTTATGACACAAGCATGAAATAGAAGTCTGATTTTTTTCCTGAGATGTATTTCATCATAATGCATAAAGATTTATGCACTTTAAATCCCATTTTTGTTTGGGAGAGTGACATATCAGGCTCCATCCGTGAGCATCAGCACAGGGATAGACAGACAAATCATCACTGGTACTTCCTACCCTGAGTGAAGCCCACAGAACAGCACCAGTTTGCACCAGCCCATCTGGCTCATACTCACTGTCCTTCACTTGCTGCCTGTGACCAAATTGGTTTCGTCAGTCCTTTGATCAATATAATTGCGTTATACTTCCTAAACTAGTGGTGGAGGAGAAGGAGAATCCATTTCAATGTACTTTATAAAGTAACTTAAAAAGCTGGAGTCAGAACAGCTCATAACAGATATTAGGGTCTGAAATACGTTTGGTTTTTTTCTTCTTTAACAGAACTAGCAGCCTGAATCCAAACTGATGGGAGCAAATGATGTCCACTGGCCTCCTTGTCTGTCAGTGCTGAGTCCACAATATCCACAGCCCCCTCTCACAGGGTGGTCTCCACTGCCATGCCAAGTAAAAAGTTTATTACCAACACGGAAAGACTGACATTTCATTTGTTTATGAGTTATATTTCATGTCAGATGTTAGGATCTATGCACTATTTTCCTGTCGCCATTTGTGGACAAAAGCTGTGCTTGACTTCATGAGCACCACTTGCAAACATTCTACAGTGCTGGCTGCAAGAGAAGCATACGGGCCCTTGTGTCAAAGGCCACTTCCTTCCTGAAGCTTTAGCAGACCTATCACAGATATATGTTTCTTTCCCAAGAGTACCAGCTGTCCTTCCGTGGTAACCCTGGACTCTTCCAAGATCTTCTCATTCAGCCCGAAGCCAGATCCTCAGGTAGTTGTGGTGAAAGCTGTGGCTTAGGAAAGTAAAGGATAGTGCAGTTGAAATAGTGCCAGTAGGGGTTGGGTTTTTTTACTTTTTTCCCCCCAAAATCACCACAAAAATACTTAGGTTGCCATTGTACATTACACACTTCCTTTTTGCTATTTTACCAACCCAGTTTTCAGGAATTTGGTTTTCTTTCATGGACACTGCCACAGCGTATTTCCTTAGCCAATAACTAGGGCCATGTGAAATATTCTGTCAAATCCCAAACCACCAAACACCGGCCCGGTTTCAGTTTTCATTATGAACTCAAAAGTCAGACCAGGATGGTCTGTGGAGGAAATGGTTTGTTAAGGTTCACAAACCTTGCAAACAGACTTTGGCCTTATTTTGATTAACTCCATTGCTAATGGGTGAAGGCATGTTTGAAAATCAGCCTGAAGATGGCTCCTCCTGATGCATTTCCCAGGTCTTGGCTAAGCCAGCCAGACAAACCAAGCCTCCACTTAGCCACTGCTTCTGAGCAAAATTTGTAGTGTGGTCTGGCACTCTTTACCTGTCAGGTGGTTAACCTGTGTTGGAGCACAACACTGAAACAGCCATTTCAAATTATTTTCAAACATGCTTCATTCTCAGTCCAGGCATGGAACTAGCTAATCAGAGCTGCATGGATATAGTGTTCAGGCTTCTTGGTCTCCATCCAAGGGTACTCAGAGCTCAAGGTTTTAAGTTACTGCTCAGTTAGTTATATATTCAGAACAGAATGACAATTTGAACTTCTGAATAAGCTCATTAGAAAAGAAAACTCGCCTCACCCCTTACTTCAGTGCTCTGAAACAACTCTCACCATTGTAACATTCAGTGTGCAGGGCTGTGTATGTGTGATGGAGATACTTTTGGGGTTGTTTTTTTTTTGGTTTGGGTTTTTTTGTCTCTCCTGGTGTTATATTCCTGAGACATTGTTTTATCACCAGATGAAAGCCTTGGCAGCGGTATATTGCCGTGTGGCTTACATTAGCGATAGTAATACTCTGCTCCAGAATTACCCACCCAACATGCCTTTGAATGCATTTGATTGAACTGACCTGTCGAGGTCTCAGACATGGCTAATCTTGGTTCTCCAGCAGACTGCTTCTATTAGGACATGGCAGGAGCCTGCAGGGCTAGTGTCACTTCACAGCATGCAATGCTTGCAGTCAGTAGCACAGCAAGTATTTCAGTAGGTGCTGGGGTTTTTGTTTGGTTGGGTTTTTTTCTTATACGTGCTGACTCCAAAGCTGAGGTTCCTCAGACCACTACATGAGAAGCCAAAAGAGGCAGAATGTATGTGAGGGGAAACTCCCAAGTCTGGGAGAGGCACTAAATCTAGTATCGGTTGTGGCACTGCTGAAGCTAATTCTGGCTGGCAAGTATGAATGAGTCTGAGCAATGCTGTAATCTGTCACCTCTCACCCTAGTTAATGTGACAGCAGTTGCAAGGCATCCCATGTAAAAATAAAACATAACTTAAAAAACTGTTAGAAACTGGTATGAGGTGATTTATTTGATTTGAAACACAGAGTAATCAAAGGAAGCAGCCCTCTTTCAGTTCAGCTGTGTGCATGGAGCAGCAGCCGCTTCTAAGACTGCTGTGGGTTTGTAAACTGTCCATACACAATATTTTCCTCTCTTCCCCTCCCAATACCTTTGTTCATTGACATATTTAGAAGATCTCCAGCTTTCTGTTCATGGGTATTTCACTGTAATGACTCACATAAGAGAAATTTAAACAAAAAATGATAATTCCTGTGTGGCTGAGAGGCTGAGCTGTTCCCAACTTGGTGAGAGATGCAAAGAAATAATGGGAAGACATAGTTAAGGGGGAAGTGAAGTATTTGACAGACATATGCCTAACAACTAGCATCAGAAATATCTGCAGACTGAGACATATATTAAGAATAGAAGAAAAAAGCATTTTAAAATTATTGAAAGAAAGAAGTGTTTTGATCCTGAATGTATAAACTTATTTGTCACAATCCCTGCCACAAAATGCTCTTGAGATTAAGAAGAAAATCACAAACTATCTGGGAAAAGGAATGATGTGTCAGGTGGAGGAATAAGGAGAGATCAGGAACCAAGAATGAAGACAAATGGTAGTGGATAAAAAGATGGAAGTACCTAGCGCTGTCTGGGAAATTAAAATAGGATTATAATATAGCTGGGCAGGGGATGGAAGAGAGGGAGGGAGAGGTGTTCTAAAAAAAGAAGTCTAGATCATGAAGGGATAAACTGGAGCTAACTGGCTAGGAAATATCTGAAGGCAAAAAGCTGATGAGAAGGTGGACACAACACTGTTACATAGTGTGTGTTGAGACATGAGAGAGAAATAGTAAAAAGGAAGGGTAGATGGTCAGGAAGCTAAAGTGTAAAAAGGAAATTCAGACTGTGTGGACAATAATACTAGGACTGGAAGAAGAAAAACGTCTGTGCATAAACATTCAGAGGACTCAGATTTGTTCAGCAAGAAGAGAGAGATGCTGGGAGCAGGGAATGGAAAGGTTTTATGAGAAAGATGAAATTTGGATCCTGAGGCAGCAGCAGGGAAGAGATTAATGAAGGCAAAGCTGTGTCAGAGGTGAGAAAGGAATGCTGACATGGGATAGACAAATAGCCAAGGACTATGGAATAGTACATGTGATATTTCGGTCCTCTCACAGTTCCTCTTCTGTCAGCAAAAGTCTGTTTAAGTGGTAGTGGAGTGTGTGTCATCCCACTGCAGCACTGCCAATGCAGAGGTCAACAACCTACTGCTATAAGCTACTCCATTAAATTAAATTACTTAGACCTGTGTGGAAAATTCATATGCTTGACAATGCAGTGCTTACAAGTAGCTACATGATGGAACTTCTGTTTTCTCACTTTGCTTTCAAAAAAAAAAAAAAAAAAAAAAAGTCAAATTGCACAGAAGAAAAAAATAGAGTGCTACTAAAGTTTCATTTTAAGTACCTGGAAGTTTTAAAGCTTACAAAGCACTCTGAGCTTTGCAATCATGATTGCATTTCCCTGCCCTATCTCATAAATTTGCTTCCTGATACCATCTTTAATTGCAGGCATACTGGCTGATTTCAGGGGAGTTTAATTGTTTGGGTTTTTTTTTCCATAGGCCATTTACTCACCTGCCTTGGGTATGAATCAGGAATGAGTACTGGGGCAAGGTATTGCCTTTAATGCTCTTTCTCCATTTATTACAAAAACCTGTGAGATATATTGAGATAGAGCAAAATAACTGCAGGAAGAAGAACAAGACATACAGCTACAAGAACGGAATACTGGCTCCCACAGTTGGATTCTCTCCCTTTACCATTTAGTTGCTGTGCCTTGCCAGGCATCACACTTTTCCACAGGTGGTCACTAACTGTGTGTTCCTCATTTCTGGGTCCTGACAGGAGGCTCTGGGGCCTGTTTTGTAGAAGTGCTGAGCATTCGCAGCTGCAACTCAGGTTAGTAGTACTTGTGTTTTAAACACATCAAGGACTATGTAACATTATATACTCTGAAATATACATATGATAAGTTTTAAGGGAACTGGTTAGTGAAGAAACTGGCATGAAAAATGCAGGGATTTGAATGCAGAGGAAGTTTGGAACTTCTCAAGTCAAAGGTACAAAACTATCTGCAATTTGGATCCCAACAAGGTGGATGGAAAAGATTTACCAAGAAGGCCCCAGCCCTAACTGGATGAATAACCATCTCAAAGGGGACATTAAGAGTAAGCAGGGAGCTTACAAAGAATGGGAAAAAGGATTGACCAGTAAAGAAAGTTATGTCTTGGATGTCAGGAAGTATAAAAGCAAAGTGAGAACTGCCAGGAATCAGACTGACTTGAACCTTGAAAAGAAAATTAAAGCAAGCAGCAAGAAGTTCTTTGGGTATAGAAATAAAATGAGAACAAGAGAAGAAAGGAGATGAAACTGGAATGCTATATGAACTAAGGATATGGCAGGGATTTGGTTCTCAATGTATAACCAAAAAAAGTGAGTAAATACTTTACCTCAGTTTTCAAATAAGACCAGTGATGGACAGGATGACAAACAGGAATAAGGATCTGAAGAAACCAAAATGAGGTGAAGCAAAACTTAAAATGTTTACTGCTATCAAGTGAGGAGAGTGGATACTCTCCCCTTCTGAATGCTGGAAAAACTGGCATATGAAATTGCAGGTCATAGGCAAAGTAACTTAATAAATCTATAAAAGGATTGGTGTCAGGCAACTAAGAGTAAATAGCACATTACTATGAAATTATATTTGATATTTCTAGTAAATTGAAAGCAGAAGTTTAGTGCTGCTTGAAGGGAGGAAATCTATTTTGGGGAATTTACTTGCCTGCTAGGGTCACCTACCTAATATGTAGCAGCATTTTAGATTATATTTTAAAGATAAGGCAATTAGAAATGGTGGAGAAAACACTGAATTTTATCTGGGGTGGATCAAATTTTGTCACGCCATGGTAACCTGATAACTGTTGATATTCAGTGGCTATTATGTGTGTACTTCACTGAAAATTTCCTGTAGATTATACATGGATGATACAAGTAGTTAAGAAGCAACAAATAAGGTTTAATAGTGGGGCTTCAAAGGAAAAAGGTGTGGGGAAATGAATGGTACTTGTAGGTGAAGGACAACTGGCAAGACAACACCAGTAAACATTTGGAAAGAGGTTTTCAGTCTTACCTACTCAAGCATTCTCATTAATGATACTGGATCAGAATCAACTGTATGCTAATAAAACCTGCTCTTGACTTCAAGATGGGAAGCACTGTCAAAAAAAAAAAGGGGAAAAATGCAAATGTATACAAAGAATTACATGACACTGAAGGCTGCACTGTTGTTAGGTCATGTACATAAAGAACTAAAGCCAGAAATTTTTCTTCTAGTCTGAGATCTCATCAATTTTCTGATGCATGAGATGGAAAAAGGCCTGGGGGGTTGAATTACATTGTGACCACAAATGTTCATGTAATTTGAAGGAGCCTAGGAAGTAGCAAATGAAACCCTTAAACTGTGTCAAAGGTAACTTCAGTAAAAACAGGAAAGAATTAATATTATTTTACAAAGCACAGGTGATATCCAAGAAGAGTATACCATGTAGAGTTTTGACTCTGTGTGGTGAAGACTGATGAATTTAAACCAGAACCTATGTCTGCTTTACAGGGGTGGGGGAGGAGCAGAAATAAAAGAAAAAGAAAAGAAAACCAGCTTTGCCTGCTTTATCTAGTTGGGGGAAGAAAAAGAAAAGAAAAAGGAGGCTGAGGCAGGAAATTGTTCAGTTCTATAAATATATGTGAAGAGGTAGAGCTGGTTTGAAGGTATGGGGACAGTGAGGAGGAGTATAGTCAATAATGGATTTCAAGATGTGTTCTCTAAGATAAACAAAGGCAAAGGAATGCACAGATATGAAATCCATGTGTATGCCTTAGCCTGGGAAACTGGAATGAGCTTTGTGAGTACCACAAGGCTACTGAAAAGCTTTGGATAGCATAAAGATGAGCAAAAGTGCTGTGCCACAGCTGCAGTTAGCATCCTTCCAGTGCGTACTGACCTTCCTGCTGCTTTCTGTCCCTCTGACTAGCAGCAGCAGCCTGTATTCCTCCCTCCAAGCTCCATGCAGGTTGCTTCATGGAGCAACTTGCTTGTTGCCATATCCTCTGTGCCAGTACTTGCTGATTTTCCGAGGCTAGACACTGCAAGCACGTAAGTCACAGAAGAGACAAGGAATCTTGTCTTGCCAGCCCATTATAGCCTCATAAGTCTCACAGATGTTCAAATATATTGGTTTGGAAATGAAACTCCTACTATGTGGTTGAATTATAGTGAAGGACCTGCCTCCACCCGATCTGGCTTCCCTTAATTGTTAGATGCTTTCGTGGTTGTTTGTGTGACTGGTGTATTTTATATCCAGTGATGGTTAAAACTCAGCATTTCTAAATTCTGGGCTTGGTTCCATTTATCATGACACGTGGACTTTCTGCACTTACTCTGTAGGAATATTCATGGGTTTCTCTGCCTCTTGCTTTTGCCCACAACAATGGGCTGGGTTAAGCTTGAAGGTCCATCCCTTATCCAGTATCTCTTTACTGAGGATGGTCAGGGCCAGATGACTGAAGAAGGCTGTGGGAAGAGGGCAAATGTAGTGAGACTTCCTCAAAGCACTCTTCAGGCTCCAGGAATTTGTGGCTCGGGTAGTTCCTGAGCCAGAGATGGGGCCTCTGTTTTTAATAGTTCTGATGGATTTTTCTTCTGTGAATTTGTTTGTGAATTTTTTAATGCAAGTTAACTTGTGGTGTCCCACAACATCCTGTGGCAAGGGGTTAGCTGGCTTTACTGTGAGTTAAGAAAGGGAAATGCTACCTTTTTATTTGCTTGGAAAATGCTTCCTGCTTTTCATTTAATGCCTTCTGGCTTGTATATCAGAAGGAACATTGTGTGGTTGTTTCCTATTTACCAGTCTTATGCCACTTGTGATTTTACAGACATCTGCCATAATGTCCCTTAGACTGAAGGGTCTAATTGTTCCTTATATGGGATCCAGTCCATAACTTTTGTCAGCCTTGGTATACTGCTCTGCACATTTATCAGATTTACTATCTATTTAGGTGTAGTTGGCAGTGATTTCCTCCCACACGATTTTGTACTGGGATTTCATATACAACCAGTACTGAAAGGTGAACTGACAGTGTTATTGAATTCCCAAGGCCTCAGGTCAGATACTGTTTTGATTTTGAGCTTTTTATGTGTCTCTGTCCAGTGCTCAAAGCAATGCTCTGTGCTGCCAGTTCTGCTGACTTCTTCGAGGTGCTTAACTGTCCCTCCCTTCTTTCTGCCACTTCCTTTTCCTTGTCAGTCTCTTTCCCCTGCATGCACGCATTCTCCCTGGCCTTCTGCAGACCCTTTCACCCCCACCTCAAAGTACCCCTGAGCCAAATATAACAAATAGTTGTCTAAAAATTAAACATCTTCCTAACAAGCCTTGCAAATTCAAATGACAGGACATCAGAGCCTGTCTATTCTACCTCTCCCCAACTTCCCAATTTTTGCTTGTCAGCTCCTGGTCCATCACCACTTCCTATCTGTTTCTCTGTATTTCTACTCCTAACGTCTCCTCCTTGCTGTCTCCTGACTTTGTACCCACTACCTATGCTAACTTCCCTGGTGTAGCCATCATAACTATTTCCTAAAGGAGCCTTCCTTGAACACCTCTCAAAAGCGGAAATGAATCCCTATCCCTGTTGTCAACTCATGAGCCACAGCTTACCCCCTCAATCTCTCTCAGCCAACCATTGCACAGAGAGGGAAGGCATGGGAAGGTGTCGGCAGCCATCTGTTAGCTTTATGCAAAAAGATCTTCAGCCTCCCACATCCTTTGGTCCTGTCAACTTCCTATCCCTGTGCCACTGCTGGCTCAGAGTGAATCCCCTGCCAGAGGAGAGAAAGCTTCCAGAAAGGACCACCCCTGTATGGCAGCAATGTATGTTAATTATCTGAGGCAGAGATAGGAGGAAGCAGAACCCAGAAAACCAAAGGCCCGTCGATGCAAATTAGTGGGTTGCTCCTTTCATCTCCTTGTCTAGGCATTGCTTTTGTCTCTCTCTCTGGTCTGACTAGTATCACTCAGAGATCGAAAGATGTCTGGCTTCATCTTTTCTTCATGCAGGTACATCAGACTCCTTGCTTGGGAATTGGTTGTGATTGTTACCGTGTCATCAACTAACTGGAGAGCCTGCTCTTGTTACCTTTGGCTGCTGCAACAGGGCTGTGAAGAACAACACACCTGGTGCCTCTGAATCCCTCTAGTTAGTGACAGATTTAGTCCTTCTCAGAAAATGTGGGTGGCTAGATTTGTGACAGTAGTACTGAGACTAATGATAACTGGCAAATGTGATGGCAAATAGCCAGGTGACTGGCAGCAGGTCCACACCTCAATCCTCTGCTGACATGAAACCTACTGAGCAGTTTTGCCCAAAGTAGTTTGAGTAGTAACCTCCCACCTTACTGGAGGGTGGGAGTCTTTTCAGCATTCTGCTATGTGGTTCCCTTCAGCCTTGCTTTGAAGGCTTTCTCTGGATTAGTAGACCACTGTTTGTTTCTTTTGTGGAGAGTTTTGGCTCTAACAATTATTGTCATTTCTAGAACTACTGCTAGTGACTTCATCATGGCTAGATTTTGAGCTGCACATGGAAAGTCAATTCTGGCTTTGGTTTGTCTTGTGTCTTCTTGAAATGTGGCTTTATGTGTTGATGAACATTGAACAAAGTAATTACTCTTGTTCCTGTCTTGTACTGAGAAAAACATTCTGATTAGCTGCATGATTTGTGCTGACCTGCTCTTAGTGGGTTGGCCTGTCAGTTACTCCAAATTTTGCACTTAGTTTTGTGTATATGGATGTGTTTATTTCTTCATGAAAATTTGCATTGAATAAGAGTCACTGAAATGGTAAATTAATCCAGTCTTATATGACTTGCTTAATACTATTGTGTTTCCAGCAGGCCAGAAGTAAGTCTGATAAGTTTGCTAATCTAATATATTCAAAGAAACTTTTTTTGGTGACATTAATTAAATGTGAAAGGCACTCTAACTTATCATTTGCTTGCTACCAGCCTAAATCTTTGCTGGGGCCAAAATTGGCATCTGTGCGAATGGTTTGCTGCACTATTCCCATGGCCTAGTCATCCCTAACTGCCCCAAACCACAAATCATTTGCTCATTCCTGTTCAAGCCATCAGTTTAGTCCTCTGGGCTTTGCAGAATCCAGCAATAAATCTAGCTGATGACCCAGATCTTGTGAACCCTAACCTTAAAATTAAAGTTAATAGCCCAGAGACCCCTAACAGCAAAAGAATTAATCACAAGCCATTTGTCTCTGATGGCCTAGCTTCTAGTCCTACAGCTCATGCAGTACCCAGCAGAATAACTATCTCTTTAAGCTCTGCTGTCCCAAAAGTAATATGAACCTTAACCCAAACTTTTACCCTACCCTGAAAACCCATATCTGACCCTGAATTAACCATGAATCTTTAGCCTGTAGTACAATGAAGAGATGTTGGACTCAATGATCTTAAGAGATCCTTTCCAATTGAAACAATTCTATGATTCTATAATACTAAGTTCCATGCTCTTCCTGAGCTGTCCATCACCCTTGCAGAACAAGGAAAAGAAATTGTCCCATAGCATCTCCTGATTGAAATCTTTCCTTGTTCTAAATGCTGCCATTCTCTTAATGGTAATATAGAGGCCAAGAACTGGTAAAGACCCTTCTCTAGTGCTTGGTCTTTGAACATGGCAAATTTTCAGTCGTGTAATAGGACCTGCTAGGTAACAACAACCTAAAATACTCAGTCCATTCTGCCCTGAATACTAAACATAACTGAGCAGATTACCTGTGCTGGCAAGGGGAAATGAAGCCTTCTGGTTTTGATTTGAGTACAAGATGCTCTGAATGTTAGAATTAGTTTGGGTTTAGAAGTATCTTCAGAAAGTGAAAAATTCTGTGGTTTACTCTACAATGAAATTCTTCTTGCCCAAGTCTTGCAAATCCCAAAGGATTTTTATGATTGCAGATAAATGGTTTGTAATTCATGTAAACCAGTTGTAAGTTGCAGTTTCTTTCTTCAGGCTTGGACAAGAATTAGGACTGAGGAATCCTACCTTTAATTTTATTACTGGAATTCACAGTTACCAGTGAGAGAAGAGGATGGATGTAGTTAACAAAGAAAAGTTCTGTGATGACTGTGATGCCTTCCATGATTTTCAGGCTTCTCCTTCAGAGTAGGGTTTAGGCAGCTAAAACTGTGAAGCTAGATTTGTTCCTGAATCTTACTAACACTGAGAGGGTAAGATATGGGATGAAGTTATTAGAGGGAAGGAGATTATGATTAATTTCTTTTCCCTCGTCAGGAATGACTAGATCAAAATTGACTAGGGCTAAACAACCTGCTGCTCATGGGAACCATAAAATTAATGATAAATTATTTAACTTGCCGGCTATTTACCTCATGTTGGTGATGTTAGCAAGTTCCCAGAAGAAGAGGAGTCCCTGAAGTTCTATACTTCCTCTCCCCTATCTTACCTCTGCCCTGAAAGACAGGTTCATGAAGTGCTAAAATTACTCATCAGTTAATTTTTTGCCTGCTAGCTGCATCCTTCATCTTACCTGTTATGACTTGCAAGGTACAAGCATAAAACTATTCAGAGACTTCCTCCCTCTCAGCTTCAACCCCGAAAGGGAGGTTTCCCTCCTTGCAGAAACAAAACTTAAATCATTTCTGTCAAATGAACATATGGTTCTGGCACAACTTGTAAGATTCCAGTCTAATAATGTTGCTGCTTCTTTGTCTGCAAGAAATCACAAACCATTAGAGAAAAAAAAATTAATTGTGCACTACTAATCTCTGCTAATTCTATCTTGCTGATTTTATCAGAGCACAATTTTCAAGACTTAGAAATAAAATTCATGCCACATTTCTTCTCTTCCTGTCCTACCAAGCCTAAACAGCTGAAAGAGATGCTTACAACTCAAGAGGAGTTATTTGAAATTCCAGGGTTTGATAGTAGAACTATCTCTGCTGGCTTTTCTTTTCTTAAAACCTGATGCTAACTACAGTGTTAATTCTCAGCTGAGTCAGGGGCTAGACAAAAAAATCAATCATACACCCTTTCTTGACACTAACAACTTTCTTCATCCTTCTTTACCAGCACCTGCAAGATTTAGGCTTGTGTTTCACTCTAGATTTTCTTGTATTAAATTGCAACCCTTGAGCTGACCCCGACCCTAGCCTGAAGGCAGTAAAAGTAATCCAAGGCAGTTTGCAGTACAAACATATTATATTTTACTTTGCAAACTCACAGTTTTAAGATGTATCTTTCACCTGCTCATTTGAAATTCCAAGTTTCAGAAGGAAAGCAGCTCCCTGCTTCCTAATCCCAGCGTTTGCCAGAAACATGCTTGCTGTGCTTCTGCTCTGTGTCACAGTTCTTTCAGGAAGCCCCACGAGTGTTCTGGCAAGGCAGGAGGTGAAGTTTACTAAAGCAACCCATATGCACATGGTTGGTTAAGTAGAAATACCTGCCAGGGTTGATCCTTCTAGGGACACACATGTAACCAGTTGCTGCAGCTGCTCCCTGAGTGTACAGTACATAGTGAAGATGTCCTTCCTAGCTACTTCCTAGTTTCATCTGCTGAAGTTGTTATGAGAGACCCTTTCTTCAGGCAATAGCAAATTAATTCCTACTCCAAGGCATGCTGACTTTCTCTTTATTGTGCTTTTTCATAAGACATGACGACCAAAGACATCTATACTTCTCCTGTACCCTAGTAACAAAAGGTGTGGAAACTCAGTGGGCACATCTTGGAGCTCTAGCCTAGAGCTCCAGACTGGTGAAGTATACAGGATCAGAGGTTGTCATGGCCAAGGGCATTCCTCGGTCTCTGTACCTCAGGTCTTGGGGTCCTAGAGGACCACAGTATGATGCTAAGAGCCATGGCAGAGAGCACGCCAAATCTCAGCCCAGAGAGCAAAGTATGCCTTGGAGTTGCTTGTCAGCAGGTCAAAATCTCACAGTTTCATACTGTAGAAGCATGTTTCTAGTGTCCAGAAATAGTTTTGTTTATCAGCATTTATGGAGCAACTTCCTCTGAAGCTGAAGACATTGGTGGCATGGATTTCCTCCTCATTCCAATTCTCTTCTGGACCCTACAGGCCCTGCTGGATACAGCAGAACCCCTACTTCTTCTGTTCCAAATTCTAAATACCAAGCCAAACCTAGGCCTGTCCCCAGGAGCAGCTGTGAGCCTCTTCTGGCCATGAAAATCAAATTCATGGCTTACTCTGTTGTATAATCTATGCAGCTGCCTAAGATCCTTCTCAGAGGCAAGTGGACTGCTGGTTTGATCTGTATCTTCTATGACCCACGTGGCTGTTTCAAGTGTGCCAGTGACCTGAAATAGCCACAGATCCAGCCACAGCTGTAGGAAAGCCACTCTCAGATTCCATACCATATCTTAAATAATAATAATAAATAGTCCTCAATAACAATAAGCCTAATAAAAGTTTTCCCAATCTTTCCCTAAATTCTGACACTTCCATTACTCTTCCAATCTCTTCATCTGCTGAAAGCTGTTCATTGTTCTCGACTGGCTGTATGCTGGAACAGATTTCTCACACACTTTGCACTTGTATTCAGTGGCTAAGAACATTAATTTCTGCCTTTCATGTTCTTCCTACAGTATGTACATGGAGCCATTATTTTCTCTGGCTGTGTCCTGAGTCATTGGCTTCTTTAACTTGCATCTATATACTTGTTTCTGCACACTAATGGCTGTCACTGTTTTGATTTTTCACTTGGACAGCTCCTGTGCTGTTGACATTTGTATGCATTTTGCCAGGGTTGGAGAGATTTCTCTTGATATTTTCTCCTACAAACTGAAATCACATGCCTCATAAATGGTGCTGTTTCTGATTACAGTCTTTTTTCTCTCCAGAGTTACATGTGGATACCAGAGCTCTCCATTGTGTAACTCACATATCTAAGTTACATTCTTCTTCTTGATTCTAGGTAAAACCAAAATACTTTCCCCACCTCCATCCCAACTCCAATATCTTTCCACAGTATCTTTCTGCCTAAAATCCTGTACTATTATCTGGACTGTTCCTGTATTTCCCAGCCAAAGCATGGGAATGAGGTAGAGACAAATCTTTGTCTTATTAATGCTTACTGTCAGTTCTGTACTCTTGATCCATTTTTCCTTTGTACTCTTTCAATGCTTATGCAATACTATTTGTCTAGAAACCCAGCTTTCCTGTGGAGCAAGTTGTATTGCTTCTCTCCATAAATGTTGCCTTGTACTCCTCTTAATTACGTACCCTTCTTCAGTATGAGCGTCATTCCCCCATCACTTCTACCCTAGGTAATAAAATGGCAGGATTTCATTATCCTTCCATTAAAGAGCCTTTTTTTATTAGGAGAAGCCTGTTCACAGATGCTGCAAGTCAACCCCAGCTAGCACTATGACTACATAATTCAAACAGACTGGTGCCTCCTCCAGACTTCTCCTCTAGCTCACACTCCATGCATGTTGCTACATCTCTAAAGAGAGGCTGACACAATCAATGCAGTTTTTGTATGGTTTGCACACTTTTCAGATGCTGTTAAGATCTCACATAGCATAATTTTGCTTACCAGTTCCTTGTTTGATGTTCAGTTGATACAGCTGTATTCACAGTTTACCCAGTTCAGCAGAAGCAGTTTCAGGTAGTTCTTTTTCAGTGACATGATACCATTCCAGCGGAGTTCTCTGATTCAACTTGGGGTAGGTGGGAAAGTCAGGGAGAGAAAAAGCAAAACAGGGTGAAAGTGTTGGAGAGTGTATTTCTAGACTGTAGTCCTGCTTCGGATTTCATTTCTACTGACATCAGATCATTGATTCAAACACTGCTACACACAATTTGTACCAGCTCAAATAGAATTCAGACTGGCAGCCTCCAGCAAATACTCTCTGGTAAATGCATTGATTGGATCTTTCCGATCCTTTGAAACAGCAATGCAGTAGTGATGTATCTGGGCTGCTGTTTCTCTCAGGGGAATATTCTCAATTCACTGCTCCCCATGCTGCATTGTTTTACAGAGAGAGATTTGCTTCATGCAATCTGTGCAGAGTTCATGCAATGTGCCCTCTGATCGCTCCTTCCTCCAATCAGTTCCAGTAATTTGGCACTACTATGAAGAGGTGGACATATTTTGTTTCATTTCAAACCCACTCACACACTTTTGAAATGAGGAACAGAACTCCAAAAGGATTAGATTTGTTTTTCTTTTAAAAGGGGAGACATGCCAATTTGGGCTGCTGTGAGGAGAAGGAAGTCCTGAATTAACAATGTATGTGTTCCTAGCTGTAGCCAGACGCTCTTCCCTCTGGCTGTTATGAAGAGGGGGAAAATCCCATGTTATCAGTGGATCCCAGTTCTTACAGCTGCACCCTGCAACTTCTGGAAAGCTCTGCCACTCTTCCCATTATCCCAGAAAGAAATTTTGCTGTGGATGTACATTTTAGTATCTATATTTGTTCATTTCTGGATGGGAGAAGTGATGGCAGCTTGTCCTTTCTACATCAAGGCAGCTGCTACGTTCATCTGCTTTGAGAGGTCTGTTTTCCAGAGTCACTAACTCCTAGTAATTTCCTTTCTGGGTTAGTGGAACCTAGAGAAGAGCAAGGGCAGTGCAACTGGGAGAAGCTGAATAAAAGGATTATGTCCAAGCCTTTGCTGCTGCTGCTGCCATTGCTGGCCAGGAATACAAGCTGCATGTAGGGTATGTGGAAGATGTTTACAGATGAAAGGAAAATGGAAGCCAAAATACTCAGCTGCTGCTCTGGGCAAAATGTTTCTGTTCATGTCACAAGTGTGAAACTTTCTCATTAGGTTCTTTGAAAGAAACATTCTTCAAAAGCAGGGATTTGGTTGTGTCAGAGCAAAGTCAGACTGCATTTAGACTAGACTAGACTAGACTAGACTAGACTAGACTAGACTAGACTAGAATAGAATAGAATAGAATAGAATAGACCATACCATGTTGGAAGAGACCTTTGAGATCACTGAATCAAACCTATCATCCAACACTATCTAATCAACTAAACTATGGCACCAAGCACCCCATCCAGTCTCTTCCTAAACACCTCCAGTGCTGGTGACTCCACCACCTCCCCGGGCAGCCCATTCCAATGGCAGATCACTCGTTCTGTGAAGAATTTCTTCCTAACATCCAACCTAAACCTTCCCTGGCACAGCTTGAGACTGTGTCCTCTTGTTCTCTTGGTGGTTGCCTGGGAGAAGAGACCAACCCCCACCTGGCTACAACCTCCCTTTGTTTGTGGCAGCATATACCTTGAGTATTGATGTCTTATGGGACTTTCCCTTTATGCCTTAGCTGTTGCTGGATTTCAGAATGGGTGGCAAAGTCTTGTATGTATCCCGGCAAGCCTGGGTTTCTTTCATTTCTCTCTCTCTGAATGGATAAGGAAGAAAGAATCCACTTGCAGAGCCAGGCTGCTCTTTTTTCACAGCAAATAAAGAGAAGGGGTTTTGGAAGGAAGAATACACAGCTCCCCGTGTAATGATTTATGTGACTTAATTTTTTGCAACCATCCAAATTACCTCTCACAAATCTGCATAGTTGTAATAACTCTGCACACCATTTGCACCACCACTTAAGCTTAAGGTCACTGTCTCTTGCCAATCTGCAGTAAAGCTGGGGCAAGAGCAGCGAGGTTTGAAACAGAGGCCTCAGATTAGCAGAGGTGAAGCCAGGTAACTGTGCGTGAGGTAGAAGCAGCTGGCACGATGGAGCTATCTGCCGAGACAGTTGGATATCTCTGGAGAGCAGTAACTCCCTGCTCCCAGCTGCTGCTGCTGCCAGCACAACCTTTGTGGTTCTGCTCTTATTTTTTCCTTTCTTTGCTTGAGGCTCAGAAAGCTGAGCAGCAGCTCAGAGACTGTTTTGCTGATGGGCTTCTAGGTAGTGTCATAGCTACCTTCAAATGTGAGGTACAGTCAGCAGTGCAGTCTTCTGGAGTGGAGGAGTCATGACCCAGGACAGCTTCTTTGAGAAGGCATGGCACCTAAGCTCTGCTTTCATTTCTTTATCTTTCCTTTCTTTTTCCTAAAAGAATAATAAGATTCCTAGGTAATAAGCCAGCTGCAGTAGCCAAGACCTTGAGAAAGAAACACCAGCTATCGTTATGAGTGCAATAAAAAAAGAGCAGCTTGAATACACTGACATTTGCCAGCCATTCTGCTGCTCAGCTGAGGGAAAAGCACTCTCTCTGAGCTGCTCGGGTGTGTGAGAGGCAATGGGACAGCCTAGTATCCTGCAAGGTGAACAAGATTTAGATTCTCCTTCTTGTGAGACCTACTTGACCACTGCCATTATTCCAAGAGAAGCAGTAGAGTATGAACAGAAAGAGGGAAGGTATGGATTTTCCAACTCTCTCCAATTTGGTTAGGTTGTGGTTCTTTTTTTCCCCTAAGCCTGGGATTTTATAAAACTCTAACTCCAAAGCACATTAAAAGCCTGAGCTGCTTACAAAACCTCCAGCTCCACAGGGTTTTCTTATCCCTAGTAATTATCACTTAGTATTTGGCCCCGCACAGCTATCTTTCAGTCTTATAAGGATAAATGTATTTGTTTCACTGCTATCTGAGCTCTTTTTCACCGTCAGACTGAAACCTATAGTTTATTATTCCTGGACGGAGGCCTACACACACTATGTGTTACTTCTGTAGTTTCCTCAGTCAGTGGGAAATGTTTTAGTATTATTATCATTAAATATTTTGCCAGATGCTGTGGTCTTCCAGCTTTCACATAGATAGGGAGGGAAGGGATGTGTGGCTAAAGTGCAAGCTTTAGAGATGGGAGACAGGAGGGTTTTTTTTTCTTATCTGTGCCAAATTGCTTAGAGGAAAATTCCTCTGGTAACAAGAAAGGCTATGAGGCCCTTGACTAGCTACTATCTCCTCATACTTAGGCTTCTCAACCCATCAAATGAAATGAAGGATTTTATCTCCGCAGGTGCATTTAGCAGTAAGGCTCAAGCTTAAATTACCCATGCATTAAGGCTTTGTAGCATTGTTGGTTTGGTTGGGGTTTGGTTTTTTGTTTTTCTATGCATAGAACAGTACAGGCTTAGTTAGTACTTTTAAAGGAGAAATTAAAAGACTCTTTTTGCAAAGTTCATGATTTCAGTGGGTTTAATACCTTCTCATCCACTGCAATTTTTTAATATAGTATTTAATATAAGGGTTTAAACTGGAGTTGTAGATACTGGAGTTTAAATGCGTAAGAGGCTGATGCCAACCTATTTAATAATGCTGCAAAAATCCAAACTAACAAATTAATTTTAAGCCTGTATCTTTCAAGTTCTTAAGGCTGCAGTTCAGAGTGGAAATGGTAAGCACTATGTATCATAATAGCTATGAAGCATTTAATTTCTGCAGCATTTGCAATTTTTATTACATTCACAGCATGTAAGTTTCAGAGGGCAATGTCAGAGCTGGATGAGGCACAATATCACAGTAAAGTACATGTGCAGTAGGAAATACACTAATTGCCGTGGTTTAGTAGTCATGAGGTCTTAGGTGACAGGTTGGACTTGATGATCTTTGAGGTCTTTTCCAAATTCATTGCTTCTATGATTCTATGATTCAGACTGTGCCATTCAGACTGTGTACATCATTCCTGGACAAAGACTTTGAATCTTGTAACACTGTTAATGAGAATTCCCTTAACCACTGCCTGAAAACAATGTGTGCCAATCATCTTATTTGGACTGATGTGTCTGTAGTTTCATCAAATATTCTCCCCTGTTCAAAAAGGGAGGCTTGCTGGCAGCACCAGCGGTGTCATGTGAACAAAACAGCAAGAGGCAAGGGCATTGGCAAAGAGCTGACTCCACAGAGAATCGAGGTTCCTTAACTCCCATAGCAGAGGTCTTACTGTGAAATGAGGAAAGTTGAACCCCACACACCTCGCTCAGGGGTTCACATCTCAAGCTTTCTGTTGGACTGACTTTCAGTCCTCTGACCTCAGACAAAGTTGCTCAACTTTGAAAATCAGGCCCCCCTTTAGATACAATTGGAGCATATTGATTTCAGAACTGAACTTGAGGAAATTCCAGTCTCCTATATTACCCGTCCGCCTGCACTTTGGGAGATGTAACAGGACCAGAAGAAAACCGGGGCTCATAGTTTGGCAGAAGGACTGGATGCAGGTGGATGTGGAAGAGCCATATTGCCAAATGCAATAGGATGCTGATCTCTTCCACCCTCCCCAGGAGCCTGCTCTTCCCCCAGCAGCAGAGGCCATAAGGACCAGGAACTCACACGGTGGTGAGCAAATTAATAGTTCTCCTAATGGCCTACATGCGCTACATGCATCAAATGAAATGAGTATGAAAATGGTTCATTACCTGCCTGAGATCCAAGGTCAGGTTTTTCAAAGGAATTGAGGTACATAAAGTTGCAGGTGGACAGCTAGTAATGTTTGCAAAAGCATTTGTGTGCCAGATTCCCATGGATTTCAGTATGGGTTAGAGGCATGGAGACTGTTTCTTTAGGCATCCAAATCCTTTGAGAGGTGAAGTATTTTGCATTTACTGCAGTGTCCTGCAGGGTGCATAAGGATTATTACCACAGAGCAGCTTGTGTGCTGTCAATCCAACCTACTGGCTCACCCTGCAGTGACTTATTCAGCTTCCCATACCCAGTGGAAAAAAATCTGTTGCGTACATCCCACATACCTACCATCCAGGGAACAATGCTTATTTGTGTTCTGGAAGCCTTCTCTTGAGTTTACTCTTCTTAATAAGAAGGGGAAAAGATGGAGAGAGGGGGAGCAGAGAGAAAAAGAGAGAGAGAGAGGCATCAGGGTCCAGCACACAGCACATTACCAGCTCCACTGCCAATTAACGTGCCAGGATTCCCTCACTCGCACATGTTATGTTGTTTTGATGTAACTAAACGACAGTTGCATTCAGCTGCTTCTTTCTATGGAAAAAACAGCTTCAAAAGAGCAGATGAGCATGACCCCATTTCTCATTTTGTTTCCCATTACTTTAATTTATATGCATTGAATGTATCATCTGCTTTCATCTCTGTAACATCTGCAGGACACTACTATGGCAAAGAGTAGTGCATCTGCTGACGCAGCTTTTGCTCTCCCCGTTTGTTATTCCATTTCATATTCACAAATTTCAAACCTGTGCTCCTACAGCCAGCCTGCTGAACCCACTGATTTCACTGGGAAGCACAGGTGCTCAGTGATGCAGCAGATCAGGCCATTTTTGTTTAGGTGTCTAAATATGCCTTTACTAACTTAGACATTTGGACTCAATGTTTTTGCTCTGGGAGCATTAATCTTGCATCTCAAGTGTGCACTAAATTCCAGTTTGCTTCCTCCATCTCAGTCTGTTAAAAATTTGGTTCCATGTTTTTATTAATATCATTCAGGAGAGGTTTTTGTGGTTTTTTTGCTTCAACCACAGTGCTTGCTTATTGGTGACCCCAGACCGATGGACGAGTAATGTCCTGCATGTGCATGCAGCCTTTATTTTTAGAGATGAATGGAACCCCAATACTGAGGCTGATAGTTAGAATTTCATTGCATGCCATCTCTACTCCTTGTAATCCTTACAAACCAGAAGAGCCTCTGGTTTGTCAGCAGGACTGGAAGGTCTGTGGGATTTATCCTGAGGCTAATTTATTCTGTGAGTTGCTCTGTTTAATCCCGTGACTGTCTGTGTGCAGTGCATGCATATCATCCCCAAATGCCTTGGTACACATGTTAACAATGGGAAAAGTGCTTGGTGGAAGAATGTAACTTTCTAACTCAGCTGCTGCAGTTGGCAGAGGCTGTTCCTCCCTCAGTCTGCAATTTGTCTTACTTGATCTTGTGACTGCCTGCGGAAATGCCCCAAATTGTTTTTCTTGCGTTTTCACCTGCAGGACTTTAAATTAGAGACAGGAAAAGCATTTCAGCAGTATTGAAATAAATGTTTTTCTAATTGCATGCTTTACTTTTTATAACTGAATTTTTTTCAAAGCATTTGTTTAAAGATGAAAATGCACTAGTTGTGAAAAAGAAAGACATAGGGAACTACAGAGTTCCACATGCTGAGTTCTTTTTAATCCTATTTTTAGGGAAGTAAAGACAGTTTACTTCCTTTCAAATGAGCTGTCGGTTTACTCTCCAAAGCGAGTGGAAATCTTCCTGAGAGCCACAGAGATCCTGGGACATCTGCCAGGGACAAAGACATTCGTGGCAAGGTTCAGTACCTGGTCGTCTTGTCTTTTTTTAAATCCACTTGGTAGCATCGCTGCACCCCCAGAGGTGTGAGCGCCTTTCAAGTCAGAGCCAAGATTAATATTTTGGGCAGGGGCTGCAAGCCATTTTGGCCCACTTCTCAAAGCACAAGCATCTCCTCCTCAGACCACATTAGTAACAGAGCCTGCCCAGTGACAAGGCCCTGCAAGATGATGCTTCAGTAGCATCTCACATTTATGTGTGTGTGTATAGGCCGTGGGCAAAGCAGGGAGAGAGTTTTGGGGTTTTGCTTCTCCTATTCTGCCACTGCAGAGGGGACCCCAGCAGTCTGTAAGTGCTTTTCAACCAGTTCATGTTGGTTCAAATGCTGAAGGCCTTTTTTTTTTTTTTGTAATAGGATAAAAAATATAGCTGTATTTATAAAATACATTATATATGCTTATAAAATTAAACATGATCTGTGCTGGTTTGCTTAAGTCACAGAAATCCCTGGGCAAAACAGAATCTAGGTTAGCGATAGTGAGAATATTTCCAGAATCGTTGAGCCGTTTCTTGCAGCTCTCATCTGAAAAATGAGCTTTTGTAGAGATCCTGAGGCACCATCTCTACCATGCATGCCTGTAAATCCTTACAACATTTTGAATCTCTCCTATATTGTACCTTTGAGCAGACTGAGCTCCTTACAGAAATGAATGGCTTTAATTTTGTAATAATTACCAGGGAATCTATTAGGGAATAAATCTCTTTTTGAATATGAGTGAATCTGCATTGTAATTAAAGCTCATATTTCTTTTCTTTTTTTGTAACTAAATAGGTGATTTAGTTTAAAGATCTAAATGCTCATATGTAACATATTTAGAAGAGTCAGAGTCCTTTCCACGAGGCATGCAAATTCCCATGCTCCTGATTTTCCACAGGAGTTAGACTTGCTAGATATTTTACAAAAAAACCCAAACCAGAACAAACCAAAACAAAATCAACCAAAAATTGATGCTTCTAAGTCACTTTTGGTGCTTTGCAAATATTGCACTCCAGTCAGCCCAATCCGTATTTTAAGCACAAAGTCTTTTATTTTCACCTGAAAACTGGTGTTCTGTTCTTTTGAAGTGGGGTTAATAGGTTTACTGGTCTCTTCCTTGGCTAATAGAACTGAATCACAAACTGAGTAGCCTTACAGTGGCCAGTAACCCACTTCTTGGTAAAATGAACTAACACACAAGTATTATAAACTTACCATAGGCCACAGATAAGAGAGGAGAAGCTTACCTTGGTGCAGATGTAAACATGGACTTAGCATTTGTATGTATTTAAGCCATTTACACATTTACACCTCATTCCTGTGTGCAAACTAGGAGGGTGATAAAATGTGCCAAAAGCTGTGGGAATCAAAACTGGAGGGGCATTTTTATTTAAAAACAATACCACCTCTCTAAGTTTTTCCATCCCTGGCTGTAAGGCACCAACAGAGGGGTCAAAATCCTCTGTTGAAATCAGTGGGAGTTTGCCCCTGAATTTAATGGAAATAGGTTTTGGTTCTGCTGTAAATCCCCTGTTAGGAGAATCCTACTGATCAGTAATGACTCATTCAGAAACAGAACATGTGAGCTGTTTGAAAAGGCTTTTTTCCATATTTAGCATTGCTCAAAATGTATTATTTAAACAAACAAAAAAACCCACAAACAAACAAAAACCCCAAAAAACCCCACCACCCCTCCATATAACAAATTGGCTCAGGAAATACAACTGAAGAGTTCCTTTTTCCCTCTTAAACCCAGCCTCTTCCTCTCTTTACCCAGGTCCTTCCCCTCAAAAAAAAAAAAAAAAGAAGAAGAAGAAAAGAAAAGTGAAGTTTACAATAATGCCAGTGATTATGTGTCATGTGATTTTTATTGCTTTGCAATTTATTACAAATGTTTTTGTGGGTGGTACAAAGTATTTGAACAGGTTTCAAACTACTCAGAAACTTATTAAATATTGGAGATTGTTATTACAGGTTGTGTTTTATGATCTAAGGTTGATTTATACATACAAAAACCAAAAGACAACGCAGTGTAACTCTTTCAGCATTCTTCTTCTGGTAATACTCCACAATGCAGAGTGAGCCTCTTGGAGCTGAAGGAGCTTTACATAAGCTAAAGAACAAAAAGTGACCGTTACTGAAGCAGAAACAAAAGCAAAAGTATTCTGCATGCCCTGCTGCTTCAGGCAGGGTTGGTTGATAGTCAGCAGTTCCACAGAGTTTTTTTACAAACTTTAGGAAATCTGAACTTTGGGCATTGGTTTCCGATAGTTTTGTGAAACTAGGTGTTGAATCATAGAACTGTAGAATGGTAAAGGTTGGAAGGGACCTTTGGACATCATCTATTCTAATCCCCCTGCTAATGCCTAGATCAGGTTGCACAGGAATCCATCCAGAAGGGTTTTGAAAGTCTCCAAAGGAGAATCCACAACCTCTCTGGACAGCCTGATCCAGGGTGGTCCAGCACCCTGAAAGTAAGGAAGCTTCTCCTTACGTTCAAGCAAAACATTCTTTGCTCTAATTTGTACCCATTGCTCCTTGACCGATCACTGGGCACCACTGAAAAGAGCTCAGCCCCATCTTCATGACCTCTGTCATTTAGATATTTATATGCATTTATAAGATCCTCACTCAGACTTCTCCAAACTAAAGAAATGTCCCAGGTCTTTCACATTCTGCTAATAAGAGATGCTCCAGTCCCCTGATCATCTTCATGGCCCTCTATTGGACTGTCCCTGTTGAACTGGGGAGCCCAGAAGTGGACAATAATACTCCAGGTATGGCCTCACCAAGGCAGAGTAGAGGGGGAGGAGAACCTCCCTCATCCTGCTGGCCACATTCTTCTTAATGCACTCCAGAACAGTATTGGACCTCCTGTCTACAAGAGCACATTGCAAGTGAAGATTGAAATGCACCTGTAGGAATATCTTCCACAGGAAGAGTCCAACAATTGCTACCACAATGTATGTCTGATTAACATAGACAATCCATCTGTGATAGATTCAAGGAAAGGCACAAGTAAAATCATCTATAACAAATAGAATGTGAGGTTGCCTGGGTTATTTCATTATTTGAGCTGTGCAAAAGTGACTAAGAGTCAAAAAAGGATACGTGGATGTATTTGTCCTGCAGGTATCCTGTAGATCCCAAGGTATCTAGCTGATTTTGTTAGAAGTGCTGGTAGATCCTCCATATCCTATCACATTTCAAATACAGATCATAACATCAATCACACCTTGCAAGGACTCCCCATACATCTTCTGTCCTCATTTGTTTTATTTTCCCTGTTGGTCTCTCATGAGAAATCGTTCCCATCCTGACTGGTTTGAGAACAGATAATAATGAACAGCAACTAGCCACAGAAAACCTAAAATTTGAACAGGATGTTTTCAGATAAATAAGAAACATGCTTCTGCCTGGAAATTTAAAAAAAAAAAATAAAGAAAGAAAAGGAGGCTCAAATGCAATGACTGTTTATGTACATAAGGGTTTGCCTGACCCTTCTTTCCCCTAGCTGACACACAATTGTAGATTACTGATAAGTTTAGAATCAGAGATTTGTTCCACATTAAGCTTAGAATCAGAAATCTGTTCCATATGATGGAACACGCTGGGGGAAAGGGCATGTCTATTGCCTGCACTGAGGTGACATCACCTTTTTGCCACAAGCCTGGTGCATCCGAGCTTACAGGCAACTAACTTGTTGGCCCAGAGACTGGGTACTAATTTGTCTTCAGCTGCCAGAGGTAGTGGTGTTTGGGAAATGAGTCACATCTCCCTCTGCTTCTGTTGTTGAAGCAGAGGAACTACCAAACTAATGAGCTGCAAGATTGCCTAGGTTTCTCAAATTATAAGGTCCTAAAGAAAAAAAAAGAAGAAAAAAAAAAAAAAGGCATTTTTTTGGGGCTTTGGGCCATCTCTGTGTACTTGCATTGCAGCCAGCAGCAAAAGGTTTCTGCTTCATTTCAGCCTTCAAAACCCATGGGATTTGTTTTTTCTTACATCCTCCAAAGACATGAAGAAACAAAAAAAAATTATATTCCTAAGTGCAGAAGGAAGTCATCCTGCTGGACCCAGATAGGCTGAATCTGTCTAGAAAGGGCAAATGGATTCTGTCACAAGAGCTGGCAGGGCTCATTGAGGGGCTTTAAACTAGGTTCAAAGGAGGAAGGCGGCGATGAAACCAGACTTTCCAGAGAGGAGACAGAGGATGGTAAACTAGAGTCAATGGTGACATCAGCAGCTGTTGGAATGGGCTGCCCAGGGAGGTGGTGGAGTCCCCATCCCTGAAGGCGTTCAAAAAAGGTTTGGATGTGGCACTTGAAGCCATGGTTTAGTTGTCATGTTGTGTTAGGTATTTGGTAATAGGTTGGACTTGATGATTTCTGAGGTCTTTTCCAACCTGGTTGATTCTATGATTCCATAATTCTGATTCTAAGATTGACAGCCCTTGTTCTTGTGGGTGATTTTAACCTGCCAGATATCTGCTGGGAACTTAACACAGCAGAGAGGAGACAGTCTAGAAGGCTCCTAGAGTGTGTGGAAGACAGCTTCTTGACACAGCTGTTATGTGAGCCTACCAGGAGTGAGGCCCTGCTTACATGGAATGGAATGAAGCTGGAGGTTGGGAGATTTGAGCTGGACATGAGGAGGAAGTTCTTCACCATGAGAGTGGTGAAGCCCTGGAATGGGTTGTCCAGGGAGGTGATTGGGGCCCCGTCCCTGGAGGTGTTTAAGCCCAGGCTGGATGAGGCTCTGGTCAGCCTGATCTAGTGTGGGGTGTCCCTGCCCATGGCAGGGGGTTGGAACTAGATGATCCTTGTGGTCCCTTCCAACCCTGACTGATACTATGATACATGATGTTCTCAAATAGAGAAGGGCTGATGGGAGATGTGATGGTAGGAGACTGTCTAGGGTGCAGCAATCATGAAACAGTGGAGTTTTCAATATGCAGGGAAACAAGGAGCAACAACAAGACCCTTACCTTGGACTTTCGGAGGGCAGACTTCAGCTTATTTAAGCAACTAACTCAGAGTGTACCTTGGGAAGCAGCCCTTAAGGACAAAGGGGTCCAGGATGGCTGGACCTACTTCAAGCAGGAACTCTTGGAGGAAAACTCCTGGCCAAGCTGTCAGCCCCTGGCTTGGACGGCAGCACTCTGCACTGGGTTAGGAACTGGCTGGAGGACTGAGCCCAGAGTGGTGGTGAATGGTGCCACATCCAGCTGGCAGCCAGTCACTAGTGGTGGCCCCCAGGGATCAGTGCTGGGCCCCATCCTGTTCAATATCTTTACTGATGATCTGGACAAGGGGATGGAGTCCACCATTAGTATATTTGCAGACAACACCAAGTTGGGGGCAGGTGTTAATTTGTTAGAAGGTAGGAGAGCTCTGCAGAGGGACCTTGACAGGCTGGAGAGTTGGGCAGAGTCCAACAAGATGGCATTTAACAAGTCCAAGTGCCGGGTTCTGCACTTTGGCCACAACAACCCCATGCAGTGCTGCAGGCTGGGGTCTGAGTGGCTGGAGAGCAGCCAGGCAGAAAGGGACCTGGTTGACAGCCAGCTGAACATGAGCCATCAGTGTGCCCAGGTAGCCAAGAATGGGCTGTCCAGGGAAGTGGTGGAGTCACCATCCCTGGAGGTGTTAAAAAAAAGATTGGATGTGGCACTTGGAGCCATGCTTTAGTGGTCAGGTTGTGTTAGGTGATAGGTTGGACTTGATGATCCCTGAGGTCTTTTCCAACCTGGTTGATTCTGTGATTCTGCAGTTCATTGATTGTTGGAGATTTTGGTTGAAAAATTCTGTAAGCTCTAAACGTTTGGTGCGAGTTTGAAGTCTCTGCTGAATCCATAAAGCACAGAGCTGCAGCAAAGAAGCTTCAGGCATTTCACTCCCATTTACATCAATGGAAATTAGATAATTCACACATCTGCTTCTCTGTCTAACATTTCCAACTGGGTCCTTCAGGTGCTGCTGAACTTCAGACACTAAAAAAGGCCTATTCTTAACACTAAGCAAGTTACCTTCAGCAGTTACAATGAATAAAATAAAAAAGTGGTGGCCCCTAAAGTTCTTAATTATTTTGAAGCTATCTTGTGTCTTCATTTGCTTTTCCATAAATGCAGACAAAACTTTATACAGCTTCTCTAGGTATATTTTTATCTTCCACCTTTAACTTCAAATTTAGCATACACAGAATCATAGAATGTTAGGGGTTGGAAGGGACCTCAAAAGATCATCTAGTCCAACCCCCTGCTAGAGCAGGACCACCTAGAGCAGGTCACACAGAAACACATCCAGGTGGGTTATGAATGTCTCCAGTGAAGGAGACTTCATAGCCTCTCGGGGCAGCCCATTCCAGGGCTCTGTCACTCTCACAGTGAATAAGTTTTCCTTGTGATTACATGGAACCTGGTTCCATCCTCCCAACACTCACCATTCATGTATTTATAAACATGAATGAGGTCACTTCTCAGCCTCCTCTTCTCCAAGCTAAAGGGACCCAGCTCCCTCAGCCTTTCCTTGTAAGAGAAACGTTCCACTCCCTTAATCATCTTTGTGGCTCTGTGTTGGACTCTTTCAAGCAGTTCCCTGCAAACTTTGAGGAAGGTTTGATTTCTTCCACCATTCCATGATCCATCCTAAATATCCCTCTTTTCATTTGTTGTTTTCAAATGTTTTACTAAAACCACATAACTGCACAGGTAGTCACACATATGGGCTGTGTGTTTTGCTTGATATTATAAAAACATGCATTAAATATACAGTTTTATTGTGTTTGTTATGTAGTAGTCATAATGTCCTTTTCAGCATCCTTCTCATTATGTAATATATGCATTTAAGGAGCACATTTATCTTCAACAGAGCTTAAGAGGCAGACAACTGCTGTTCTCTGAAGATCACACTCTTCTGGGGGTAGGTGCAATGCTTGCTTTTAATTTCTCATCATAAATAATTCCTTTGAGTGTCTTAATAGTTTCATTAGGGTGGGGTTTTTGTTGGTTTGACTGTGCTTTGTTTCACTGATTTGGTTTTGGTTGGGGTTTTTTTCGTTGTTGTTTGTTTGGGTTGGGGTTATTTTGTTTATTTTTGTTCGTCTGGCTGCTTTGGTTTGGGTTTTGTTTGTTTTGTTTTGGTGTAGGGTTTTTTTGTCTAAAATATTTCCAGACAGCTAACTGGTTTGAAAAATAGATATAATAATTCAGATTATGTCAAAACCAGCATGAAGACCTGAACACTGACCTTACAATGCACTGAGCACCCTGAGTGCAATCCAGAAAAACACATCTATCTGTAGGCACACCCTTGAATTGTTTGTAGCCTGTGACTGAAACTTGGAACCCAGCAAAATCAAAGCCAGGTCTTCCTTTGAGCTCTGTAATTGCAGGCCTTCACCCTGCCAATCTTTAATCAATGTGTTGTGGGCACACTGCTGTGCAGCTTGGAAGAAGGATCTTGGCGATAGTGACTTCCTGCTCTGTGATATTGCACCCTGTGGCAATGCCCCGTTGGGGAACCTTCTCCTGGAGCACTATGTGCATGTACAGGTCAGAGAGCAGGACGTTTTTTAATATTTTTTTTTTAATCTTCCTGGGCATCATTAGCCAGCTTGCTGGCTTCATTCTGCCTCATAAATATGCTCAGTGGCCTTTCTAGGTACTCATTATAAGAAACCACCATGATGCTAAACTAGGACTAAATATGCTGATCACCGCCTAGGTACTGGCCTTTTCCTGGGACATTTTTTTTACACGGAAAAGTGGAGAGAAAAAGGCCAAGGATTCCTGATGGGACACTGTGAAGGACAGCAGCTGAACATGGGTGAGTCCTGTGTGAGCATGTGTGGAGAACAAGGGTGTGCTCATCCCAGCCCTTGCATTCACAGACAGGGTGACTAAGAGAGGACTGCCCTTTTTCAGAAGTCCGTAATTTCCAGTTCCTTTTAGAAGTACCACATCTGTGGTACTTATGCCTAAACTTTGCTTCATGCTTTCCTATCATGTTGTCATGGTGGGGAGGCTAAACTGTAACAGTAACCCCGATGAGTTTTCCCATGCATGGCTTTGGGCAGCACAAAAGGGTCTGGCCACGCTGCAGGGTTTAGCCTCTATGGAAAGGAGTCAGAGGAGTTCCAGGGCCACAGCAAGTGCAAGGAGAGGCCATTTGCCTCAGAACTGGCTGGATTTGAAGCAGGTGGGACCCCATGGATTAAGCCCACTCACAGCAGACTGGTGACCTTACATGATGGGACTGAGCCAGGTTGTGACAGATGGTATCCCTGGATCTGAGACTGGGTCCTGGCTCTTACTGTTTAGTTAATTAATTTGGAGGAAGATACAAGTTAACTTGGTAAATAGTGAATACAGTATAAAACCCTCTGGGTTTGTGTAGTTGGGTTCCTGTGTTGGTATAATCTAAGGTGCTGGTAGATTTTAATATTTTTCTCCTGGCCCTTGTCAGTTGTTTCACAGAAGTAATTCTGGAAGGATACAGCTAAAAGACCTATGAGGTGATGAGATTTGATGCCTAGACAGGACTGATGAGACAGAGACATGACTGGCACTGCTATGTACCTCAGCAGGGTTTATCTCTAGCAAATCCTCATAGCAAGAGTATTTTCCACGGCTAACGTACTCACTGAAGTGACGTATCTTATGTCAAGTAGGCTGCAAGCCTGATTTCAAAGGCTGCTGCCTGAGGTGTTTTACAGAAATGAGAGAGAAAGAGACAGAAACCTCCACCCTCCACCAATGCTGGTACACATCCCCCTGCCACCAGGAGAAGTGGGCAATTGGGTTTGTTGCTGTGCTTTGGGGTGCAGGCTGCCGCTTGGGGAAAGGCTGTGCCTGTTGGATGCAAACCACCATTTGGTGAATCCTCAACAGCACAAGGAAACAAGGATGACAGGGCAAAGGTCAGCATTGGCCATGAAACCTTGCAGGCATTCTCTCCATGCCAGCAGCTCGCAAGGAGTCAATTGTCCCAGTTAAACCTCTGGAGGAATGTCCTCTTTGGTGAGCTTCCAGATAATACACAGACTTTGAAGAGTTTTTCTATCCTGGCAGTGCAACAAAAGGAGCTGCCAGTCTCAGGACAACAGCCCCATCCTCTTCAGTCAATTCTTTTGAGATGTGGGTGATGCCTCTGTGCCAAGCTTTTACCTCCACATTTACCATTTACCTCCACAGTGTTTTTTCCAATCAGGTTTCCAGGAATAAGAACAGCTGGAGAAACTGAATGTTATGCTTCATTGGTGGGGGAAATTCTCTGGAATATTAGTATTCACTGCCTGTTGTGGTCACCAAGCACTGTCATCAAGGAGGTTTCAAGGGGCTGGTAAGGAAGTGGGATGTACTGAAGCTTTCACACTTGAGCAATTCAAGTCCAGAAGGGTAATGCAGGGAGTATGTTTATCATGTAAACAGTGAACTGTCTGTAAAAAGGGAAGTTCTGTGCAGCAATGGGGATCTGGGAAATGAGAAACCACAGATTAATGAGAAATTCTACCAAGGTTAAAGTAATTTACAGATTAATTTCTATTTCACTTTGTTCAGAGTGGAAGAGAGTATGGCACAGTATGGTAAGTCTGTTATTGGCACAGAGCTGAGATTATTCATAAGTACCAATATCATAAACTATGCCATTCTACCATGTTTTTTGGATGTGCCACACAGACAAATGCTTTTAAACCTTAGGAGGCCTACAAGAAAGATGAGGAGGGATTCTTTATCAGGGAGTGTAGTGACAGGACAATGGCTGGCGATTTTTGAACTGATAGAGGGCATATTTAGATAAGATACTAGGAACAAATTCTTTACTGTGAGCATGATGAGGCAGTGGCACAGGTTGCCCAGGGAAGTTATGGGTGCCCCCTTCCTGGAATTATATAAGACCAGGCTGGGCAATGCTTTGAACAACCTTATCTAATAGAAAATGTTGCTGCCTATGGCAGGGAGGTTGGAACTAGATGATTTTTAAGGTCGCTTCCCACTCAAAACTTTCTATTGGAAGTTGTCTTTTGTTTACCTGTAAAGTTCCAGTAGAGTTCCCTGGTATTTATTCCTGAGGGGCATTTTTGAGAAATAAATAAGTTACAAAAAATACCACTGTAGAGTTATTGTTACTAGAGGCAACCCAACTTTCCAGTCTGATTTCTTGGGACCTTCCAAGTATAGTTGCAGAGTGGTGTAGAAAAACAGGAATCTCCCCTTTCTGTTCTGCCCACGCCTAGCCCTCAAGGTCATGCTCCCATCAGGGTCAAGGTTTGCTCTGATTGCTCCTTTTTGCCAAAGCACTCTATTGAGGCACTTTTTCTCCAGTTTGAGGAAAGGCTGAGAATGGTGGCATAGTAGAGGCTAGCTTTATTTTTAGGAACAGAAATGATGCATACTTCTTAAAAGTTGGGGGTTTTTAGTGAACCTTCTGGAAATGCACATCTGATGCAATTTGTGACCAACTGTCCATCACTGATTATACAGATATGAAAGTAACAGTTTGTAGCTCAGAACAATGCAGTTTGAGATGAGGGAGAGGATTTTTTTAGGAGGACTGGGACAAAGGTAGAGACTTATTGTGCAGCAGAGTTCCCAGCTGTTTACGTAACCTTTGCCTGTCTGGCAAGTGTTCAGAAGGTTAGCTGTGACACTGGTGGTGGCAGAGAGAGCAAGGTTCAGGTGAATGTCTCAAAAGCATAAAGGTATATTTGGCTCCAAAGTGTATTACTTTGTCCTCCACTGTATCATACCCCCACATGTAGCAACACTTCCTACATTCCAGAACTGACTGCAGTTTTATTTAATTTTATTTTTTTAAGGCAAAGAAAGAAATAAACAAAAAGAAGTAAAAAAAAAAAAAATTACCACAAAATCATTTCTTTCTTACATGCCAAATGTGAAAGTGGCTTGTGCTGCATGAAAAGCAGTGTTAAATGCTGCATTAGTTATAGGATGAAAGGCCAGAACTTTATGAACCATCTAGTAAAAAATGGGTGCTTTATACCAAAATATAAAGAGACTTGGAACTTCCTGACTGCAGTTTTCAGTCAGAAGCAACACTGCACTCTAATTCTGGGAGATGCCAGACTGTCACCATACCAATGCTGTTTGACACTCCTTAACCAAACTGGCCTTCTAATCTGAAAGACTGACCTCCATTCATTGTATTTTATCATGAAGTGGGCTAGAAAATTACAAGCTCCACTCCTGACTTTACCAGCAGAAATCAATGTTTTTGTCTAGATACCCCAAGATTTTTTCTGGGGGATAAGACTGATAGATGTTGCAGCTGTATTTGCTACACAATTTCACTTAAACCAACTTCTATCTGCTTTACCTGCCATGTTTTCTCATTTCTTTCTCATCTTGGCCCCTTTTTTACTCACTGTAAGAGCAGGATCTTTAAATAAAAGCTTTCTAGTATATAATCTATATAATTAAATAAGGATACAATATTGAACATGATGGTTCTGAAGCATGACTTGAACAGTAACAGCAGAGTTCTGCAGAGATGCCTTAGAAACATTATCTGACAATCTGATGCACTAATACAAATTCAAACAAAAGAGAAGCTTCTGGATGTAGAGGATTTTGAGGAGCTCCAGGATGAAGGAGGATTGTTAAAGAAACTGTCTTAGAAACACATGCCTTATCCTGCCTTTGTGAAAGGTAGGAATCTTTTCACATGGAGAACAAGAAAAATAGGGAAGTGCAAAACCCAGCAACAGCCTCAACACCTGCAGTCTCCTGTAGATTAAGAGAATATTTGTATAAGAAGTGTAGCGTCACAATGACAGAGCGCAATGTGGCACTAGTTTTGGCATACCACAGGCCGTGTTAGGGCCTTCTGACTGCACTGTGTTTTAGAAAGCACTAATATGATACTAGAGTATGTGTGATACATTGGAAGTTAAACTGTTTCATCTTTCATAGGCAATTTTTTCATCTGAATGCCTGGTCTTCATGAAGAAAGGAAGGCTGAATCACCACATGTGCAGGTACCTTTATTTTTTCTCTTTATTCTAAAGCTGGCTGGACATGAAGAATTCAGGGCAAATTTAGCTCAACAAAATTACCACACATCCATTGCTTCTAGCCTGCAGCTGGCTCATGTTTGACCAGCTCAACACATGGGAAAAAGAAAAGTGGTTTGTTGCCATCTGTCCCTTAGGACTTGGCTCTGGCTTTTGCTTGCTGCAATGTAAGGTAATTTATGCAGTATTACTGTAAAAGCAAGGTTGAAAGAAATAAGAAAACTTGGGGTTGCTTCAGGAATGTTATTCCTGTAGTGTGGTCATGTTGCACTTGTACTTTATTACCAAATTGTGAATTCCTTCAAGCTGCAATGTCACTATGATCTGAAGGTACAAAGTTAATTTATTAACAAGGTAAAAGCATGTGAGAAAAAGGCAATATTCCCGTGAGAAAAGTAAAAATAGCCATTTAGGAAATAGTTGTCTCCTACACACAAGAAGTAACAGAGGGGAATTTTCAAAATGAAGTGTCTGCACAGATTGAAAGCAAAACTTGTGAAACTATTCAGAACTCCAACAGATGAGACATGGCTACCATGCTAACAACTCCTATCAAACTCTACTTCCAACTATTTTTAAGCTTTCCAGGTGATACAGATACATGTCTGTGTTTCGGAGCATCAGAGTTCATAGAATTTCCTGCCCGGCAGTACAGTTCTGACCTCATGTGTATGAAACAGGAGAATAATTTCTTGATTCTGCTGGTTTCAGAATGCTCTCAAAAGCAAGCCACCCCCACCCCCACCTCACCCCCCATGCCCCCTAGATTGGGAGGGAAAGTAACACAAAAATCCCTGGGTTGACATAAGGATTTTAATGAAAATAATAGAGCATAGTTAGCAAAAGCAGTAGTTGCAGCAGAAACCAAGCATAAAATGACCTCTCCCCACCCCCCAAGCCTGCAGCCACCTCAGTAGAAAAGCCCAACACCCCAAAATGGGAAACCAGAAGCAGCAACCAGAAACAGGAAGCCTCGCATATTACAATCTGAACTACGAGCCCCATGATGCTTTGCTCCAGCCAGTGCTCTAGTTCTAGAGCTAGCGTGACATCAGCACGCTATTGAATATTCACCAGCAGGTTGAATTGGCTAAGCCTGTGACATGGATGTAAATCCATCTTGTGTCAAGGTCAGGTCTGCATTCAAAGAAATGTCAAGTTGCAGATTGTGTTTGTTTAGTGTAAAGTGTTGGCAAGCCTCTATTTTCCAGTTATGTCCTCTTTGTCTTTTAACACAGCAGGTCAGTGATCATGGCTAATTCACAGGAGGCCTCAAGGAGCCTCTTGATCGTGTTTTACCGCCTAACTGAAAATAAAGTTGAGAGGCTTCTTTTTTCTTATTATTCAGATGGAGAAGTGGTATTCCTAGGACTCATAAAAGTGTTCTTAACCATACCACATTTTATAACCATGTAATTTCTGACTGAGAAAAACCTGTCTCCACATTCCGGCTCCTCCCCTCTCATGACACCTATTACACAACGGTGTCATTATAGTTACTGGGCTTATTAACCTCTAAGTTCTGATAATCCCTGTACCTAGACTGAGGAAGGGCTAGATATCTCTTAAGATTTTTTTGAAGAAGTTCAGATAACCTAAGTGAAATGTTTGGATCCATGAAAATATATAGCCATTTTTTTTATACACAGGTTTTGTAGGCCCCTTGATAAATGACTGACAGGTCAGCAATGTGATGGTTTACAACACTAAAGGAACACTTCTAGTGATATTTCTATCATCAGATCAAAGCACCTCAATATTTCACTTGATACCAAGCTGGAAGCCCATTAAGGGCTATCTCAAACCGGAAAATTCACAATGCCTGAATCCAACAGCCTCACTCACCTTCAGCATTTTGTGTGATTCTCTCAATCCAGAGTGCTTGTGGAGTTTGATTCAGTTGTCCCCTTGAGACTCACTGCGCAGGAGTGCACTGAGTGCTGCTGTATGGGTGGACATGTCTTCAGCAGTACCGTTCATACAGTAGGTCTCAGCCTGAGTAATCTATGTCAGAGTGAGAACCTTTTGCTCGAGTTCAAACGTTCCTGAAATCCAGAGGGGGTCTGATTTCATGGATCTAGTAGAGGTTTCTCACAAAAATAGAGGTATTTTCAAGATATTCAGAACCACAAATCCAGCCCCCATTGGATTTCAGTTTCCCTTACAGGTCATTATTGTTTTCACCACTTTATGGCAGTACTGGCCAAAATCAATCTTTTACAACTCCACTTCCTATTCATACTAAAAGAAAAAAAAGGTTGGGGCATTTAATTAGAGCTATTTATATTTTCAAAATGAGGAAGACATTCTGAAAAAGAAATTGGTTTTGCAGCCAATTCGGGGACCTTCTGTCTACAAAATCTGCTCTAGACACTTTCCCACCACAACTTTCTTTCCATTATTAGGAACTTACACCACGTTGTATTTAGCTTGGTATGTTGCCAAAATATGTTCTTTAGGTCTCTATAGTACAAAATCTGACAGAAAGCATAACACAAGGAGAAAAAAAAAAAAAAGGTATTTTTAAGTCCCTACTTTTTTCCACTTTCCCATCAGAAAAAAATTTTTACAAAATATTAGTTATATAAATCCATCTCTGCTCCAGTTTTTTGCTGCGGTTATTTATACCCTTTAAATATTATCCATGTAGAGAAGTCCAAAGTTATTAAATCCATTCAGATAGTCCTTCAATCTATTCAGGAGCTGAGTGTACCTGGCACAGTCACCAAGTATTTCCTTTTGCTTTCTGAGCTAGAAGTAAGACTTGGAGTAAATTATTTTCTGCTATGATAATGATGATACTACCAGACATCCTGAGTGGAAAAGGCCAGGGAGGTTCCAATCCTGACTCACGTTCTGATATTGTCTCTTTCTTTTTTACCCTAGGAAAACTCAGCTCAGATTCTGTCTGTGGTTTTCAGTAAGAATAGTGCTTTTCCCTTCTTCCCGCACAATTTTCCAGCCAGATTGACTGAGCTACAGAAAGGTCAAATGACTGACTTGGAGGGTAAGCCATGAGTCAGTAGCACAGCTAGCACTGAATCAAATCCTTTCCTGTCTTCCAGTCCAACCACCAGACAACACACAATTGCTTTTCTTGATCAGAGGGCCCTAATGAAGTCAGCATTAGCTGTAGAACAGGCTAGCATGGGTCTCTGAACAGCGTCAGCATACATTAGTATGAGTCTGTGAAAATCAGTCACCTTCTACCAGCAATTCCTTTGGTCTGTGGCAGGCAGCAGCCCTTGGTTCCCCCCTCTGCATGCTTTCTGTCCTGTGTCTGCATGTCACTTTTTGCACACTTCAGCCATGCAGTTGTGCTCCCATCTGCAATGGGAGATGGTGTGTACAGTTCTACTTAGGGGCTGAACTACAGCCTTTGTTCTCAATCTTAGGGTCTTGGGACCTCCAACAGGACTTCAGCTGCCCTTTCTTTACAGTCAAGATGAGGGAAATGGGCCCATTATGCTATTCTGTAGTAATACGAGATCATGGTTTGGAAATGCTGGACAAGATAAAGTCAACAATCTAGTTAGACCTTAGACTGTACCGCTGTTTGGATTTAGCTGACCCATATACACAGATTTTGGTGGACAGACTTCTGGAAATTTTGCAGACACAATAATGGAAGATACCTTGAGCAGGCATCTCATCTATCCTCTTCTAAAGCAGGAGGGGCTTTATCAACATAATTTCTTGCAGCTTCTGTTCTCTACCTTCCCAGGTAATCAGTGCTAGCACTTCAGAACTCAAGTCATTAGGTTAGACATTAAGGAAATCTTTATTACCCTCCCTCATTGAAATGAGAATGTGACATTCACATATTTGATGCAAAGCAATTAAAAAAATAGAGCTTGTGCAATATGGAATGGTATATATTACAAAGCCAGTGGCACAGAAGTAAATGTGTCTTCAGAAAGAATTCCCTTTCTCCTACGGTACCTTTTGCAGTACAAAAAGCCTTTTGTTGCCCCTCCTTTTACTGAATAATGCCTGATTCTGCCTTTCTCCTAATTAGTTTCTATTTACAAAGGTTTTCCAGATGTTATTCTGTGCAACTGCCTGTGTACACAAAGAGAAGGTAATAGGGAAAAGATGATTTTCAAATGATGCTGAAGATTTGACTTTTCAAGTTTTCAAAGCCAGGAATTTAATACTGAATCATCTCACTGATTTGATGTGCTGTGCTGCAGTGCTTTAGCTCGTATGGCACACAAGATAACCACTGTGCAGAGACCCTGCAGTAACTCAGCAAAATAGGGTGAATGGAGGATGACATTTCTGCTATAAATCATCAAGTCTACTGTGTATATGTGCAATAGACAGGACTTGGGAAGCAGGGAAATATGTGACTATTATGGAATACCAGAAGGAACTTTTTAGCATGTTTCTTTTACTTATGACTGCTTGGCAGCTCAGGGAAACAAAAATAAACAAACAAAACCAAACCCAACAACTCCTCTAATATAAAGTCACCATGTAAATTATAAATGGAAAGAGCTACTATTAGATCATCTTTTCCATCCTCCTGTCACTGTGGAATTGTTCCCTACAGTGTGTTCTTGAGTGTTTTGTCCAGTCTTCTCTGAAATAACTTAAGCAACAGTGTTTCCATTGCTTCTCCTTGGAATCCTACCCCACACTGTAGTAGATCTTGTTACTAGGAAAAGTTACTCTAAAACATAACTTTTCCTGCTCTCAGCCTCATCTCATTAATTCTACTTATACTCCTTTCTCTGGTCCTAATCCATTCCTTTGCCTTTTAAGTGTTTATATCCTCCTAAGGCTTATGGGAAATCATCATACCCCAATTAGATATCATTCAGCCAAGATATGTGCAAAGCCCATTCCCTTCATATTCCTTCAGCCCACATCTAAGCCTTGGATCATTTTTTCCCCCTCTCTGAAGTCCCTTCAGTTTGTCATCAAGTTGCCCTCAATTTTAACTGAAGAGAGTTCTGTTCCCTACACTGCCACCGGAGACACAGCAATCAGCTTTCCAGAACACCAGCAATCCCCAACACACCATAAAGTCATATGGAGAAGAGTGGCCATGGAGCTCACTCAGGAAGAGGAAGGAGATATAGAAAAGTGCCAGCAAAACAGCCCAAACAGTGGCCCAGGGGGCAGAAGAGCCGCAGCAAACCCTCACAGGAGCGCTGGGAGCTCCACTGCCCCATGCCAGTGGGTTATGGCACCACTGGCTTATGCCACGTCTGGCAGTCCTGAGCAGTACTGGTGGAATAGAAATGCTTCCACATCACTCCTCACTCACCCCACGCCAGCAATGCCTGGCAGGGCCAGCGTCACCACTTTGCCAGCATTGCAAACCATTCCACAGTGATCTCATGAGCAGCACCAGCAACCTGGGCGAGCTTATGTTTCACAGGTGGACAAAGCCCACTCTGTGTACAGGTTTTTCCCTCGTGGCTGTAAAATTAAGGAGTGGGAGAGAAACCTGGGCTGTATCATAGTGTCCCGGTGGTCCACCCCCTCCACCCAGCCCTGCAGAGCGTCCAAAACGTTGTCATTTTACCCCAGAAGGCGAGCAGGCCTGGGGTAGATCCAGAATGGATTACAACATAATCCAATTCACAGAGAGGGGGTATTTTTGAAAGAGGATTATAATTTTTGTTCTGGCTGGCTGCCAAAAATAAATAAATGCTGTAAGCATAATGTAATGTTTTTAGAGGGCATGGTGATGGAAAGAGAAGGCTTGTTTCCATACCCACTTTAAGAGAGCAGGAGGGGCTAATTTGATTTCTGCAGCAGGGTGCAATGCAGTCTGAGGGTAAGGAAGGTATAAATGCTGGTGTTCCACAGTGGAATTTCAAACAGAATCAATCTGAAGAAAGCAGTGTTTCGCTGCTAATCAGAACAAAGTACTATGGGTGTTTGGTCTGCATTTCAGCATCAAAAAGCCTCTGCCTGAACCTTTTGTGACCTTCAGAGAGTTTTGCATAATTAGCTTGATTAAAGACACAGCACAATTTTAGCACCAGGGACCAAAAACCACAAATTACTGAGGATCGCATGTTTTGCAAAATAATACTATTCATGTGATTATTTGTTTTGCTCTAATCATTTTTGAAACATTACTCCGTTGCTTTGACTTGAATTGCTGGTCGTAATAGATAGCCAGCTCCCCAATAAAATTTAAGTATCTAGAAAAATGTTTCCATTGCATGAGAAACTGTTATTGGATTTCTCTCATGTCATAGGGCTAAGTCTGATGTTTATACTGGGGATATGACTGAAAAAGGCACACAGTCCAAAGACTTCTCAGCTACGTGTGCTGCCGTTTCACTGGGCCTTCCTCAGAGTTTGCTTTTACCATTTGGATTTGTGTGCTGACCTCAACATTTCAGTGTGGCAAATCCAACAAAAAGCAGACTCAGAATGGATGGTAATGCATACCTAGATTTTTGCATCCAAGGTCATCTTACAGAGAGTAGTTTGGGGATTGCTTTCATCAAGGAATGCACCAGATAAACATGTGGACTTGTGACAGAGGGAAGTACTGCCCTGATGCACAGGGTAGAAACTGAGTGGACAGTGCATCCCCAAGGCAGTGCCAGAGTGGAGATACCTGCCCATTGGTATAAATAAAAGGCATTCAGTTGGCAAGGCAACCCACCTACCTCCTGCATGCTAAAATGGAGACTGCCTGGTTGTTTTCTCTCCACTCACACAAAAGGTAGTAATTTCCCACTGCCTGAGGGGAGTGGAAAGAAAAATGCTCAGAATGTCCCAAGCCTCCCAGGCCCAGACGGAGAGCTCTTTTATAGGATCTTCATCCTCTGCCAAACATAATTTTTCCTCACCACTTTGCTCCAGAGTGGCTGCGGATGGCTGCCATCCGCTTGCCTTTTCTAACAGGTTTCCTAGTGCATTCCCTTGCCCTTCAAACAATGAAGAAAAGGAGTCAGGCAAGTGCAGTGGGGTTCACACAATCTGTGTTCATGTGCTTATGCAGCTGTGTAAGACCAAACTTACATCCTGTTCCTCTGTCACGCTTCCAGTAGCTTCTAGACTGAAGAAACTGGTCAGATACATTACAGAGCGTGCAAGCTCTTTAAAGTAACCCTGCCCTCATTCACACTGTACCTACAGGCCTCTGGGTCTGCTGGCCTGCTGCACAGATTTATGCGACCCTCTGCTGTTAGCTCAGCCTCATTGCTGCAAAAGAGCTCAGCCCAAGACCTTCATGTGTTAAAAGAAATTAAGGAAGTTGCAAAATCTGTTGGTACAATAATAACAGTGGGTGTTCTTACAGAAACCAGTATAAGCTGGTTGAGTGGCACATCTGGGATGGTTTTAAGAAGAAACTTGATTAATACCACAGATGACTGCTATTTAAAGCCACTCATTTTGATGCGTAGTTTGGGGAGGTTCAGTTTACCCCTAAGGAAAAAGCAGGAGTTAATATAGACAGTAAGTGTACGGCGTTCCACTGAATGGTATCGATCACCGGCAGTTTAGATTTGATATTTTAAAAGTGGAGAACTTGATTAGAATAAATATGAGGAAATTCCAGGGGGGCAAAAAATGCAAGGAATAAAGCAGCAAATCTCTTTCCCCTTTAGATCAGAGATTTATGCTGAAGATAAGTGATACAGACTCACTTGGAAAGTAAAGTGAAGGAGAAATAAAAGGTTAAATTATGATATGTAGTTGAAGAGGAATCTGCTGCAGCTCACTCCACAAGACTGACAGAAAGCCAGACAAACCACTTCACCCAAGGAAGGTGAGGTGTAAATGAGAAATGAACTGGGCCACAACAGTAGATAAAGATAGGAGAGGAGGGTAAGTCCACAATGATAAGTGCTGCTTTGTGGATAACCACGTCTGAATGGTAGAGAAAGAGGATTTTGGAGCACATAAATATATTTGTATGTTTGCCCTTTGTTGTTCAGAGGTTCTGGTTCCCTATACTCCCATTGCAGGGATGTACAGTATGATCAGGGCTGAAGACTCCTGGGTTGGAGCGACTTCCAAGAAACATATTCAGTAAAGTAATAAAATACCAGAGTGCTTAGCCAAAGGAGATGAAGTGTGAAATAATAGGTGGGATACTGGCACAGATATAACTTTTTAGTCATTAGATATAGCTGTTATTAACCAGCAGTAGAGCGTCCACATGGTGACTATTTGCAACAGATCAGAGGAAGAAGCTGGAAACCTTTTACTTCAAAGGGGTAAGCTTGACATGAATCCTTGGGAAAATGAGGAGTGAGTTAGCAATAGAGTGAAGAACCATATTTGCAATGAAGAGTTTACAAAGGGCTAAGGCCACAGAGACTCCACTAAGAAAATTCAGCTCTGCTCTCCCTTTGCCAGAGAGCCTGATCTAAACATCTGTGTTCAGAAATAGGCAAGGGTGACTGGCAAATCCTCCATAATGCACCATAACTGCCAAACAGCCCTGTGACAATGTCAGTGTTATCATGGATCGAGAGGGAGATTCTTCTCTTGGTATAAGAGGCAAAGATCAGAGCAGCTTTTGGGATGAACAGATTTTAGGCAGCACTCAGTTCAGCATACGGACAAGTTGTGGCACCATATGGAAGGTGATGATATTATAGCAATAGACGTAACGGATCTGATTGTGTTCTGGCTTGTGACAGTTCTAGGCAGATGCAGCTCCTTCAGCTCTAATGGACTTACCAGAGCTTCACACCAAATGAAGTGAAACGAGTTTTGGGTACAATATATCTACATTAAGCAATGAAAGACTTGTGATTAGTTTGATAGCTTTTTAACAGTTTTTGTTTGGCCGATTGGTTATTTTTTTTTACTAAAGTTAGAGCATGTTGTGCGGGGAGACATTTTTATTCTTATTAACAGTTGCCATTCTGTTTGTTGTAAGCTGTGTGTGGGTTCCTGTGCAAGACAAAGGCATGGCACTGATCTGGCTGGGAAGCCTTGTGCCAGCTCTTCACTGAGGAACTTCACAGCAGTTTTGGACAAATTTTACTTCATTGGAAGTGAAGGGAAGAAAACAGAGCATGTGTGCATAGCAAAGGCAAACTTTTCAAACCTGGTTAATCTGACTATACCCTTGCTGTGCACATCTTGGCTGCCATAAATTAAATAGAGCCAAGGGAAGCAAAAGCACATGGAACAGAAGAATGGAAACACAGGAGAAAAGCAATGCAAAAGGCAGGGAGTTAAAACCTAGTGGGAGAGGAGCATTGAGCAGCAGGCAGGCTGTGATAGCTGCAGTGATCCTAGAAAAGAAGAAAGTAGAGAGAAATATTTCTTATCAGATAAAAAAGACCTAGAAATCTGGCACTGTGCTACCTTTTCTCTATATGAGAACTTGCTTCCTGATAATCCATTTCCCACCACTAATCATCAGCTTTTCCTGAGAACAGATTAAGCAGAGTCAATGAGCAAATGCTTTTCTAGTAGAAGACCTCCTGGCTTGGACAACATGTTTATGTAATTTCACCTCACCTCCTGATCAGCACTTGGCTCCTCCCATTGCTACAGAAATTGATCTTGAGCAGCAGATTGCTTGTCCCCAGTGAGCATCCCTGTGTTTGGAAGGACAAGAAAGAAAATGGGGGAATGTGAACGGTGTAAGGAAAATGGGAAGCAGCAGAGAAGGCCAGGGCTGAAGAAAACAGCAAAAAGTTTATTCCATAGCCGCCCTCCTCTTCTAGTCTCCTGCTTGGCTGTGGCTGAACACATGTGATGTGTAGGCAGCACTTGGGGCCCAGGAATTTGTATGGCCTTGACATTCACAGGGATGTGTCTTCTGCAGTTGTTAGAGATGTTATTGTCTTGTCAACATGGGAAATGCCCTGGTTAATTCCAGGCCTGGGAGGCAGTGGCAGATTAGGGAAATTGTCTTTGGAGTTGTCTGTATGGGCCAATATAAATTTGAACAGGATGGTATGCTATTGTTTTAAATTTTCTGGCCACAGCTAAATAAAGAAAATATGTTGCAAATATAAGAACCATCTACTTTCAGCTTTGCAGGCTTATAAAGACTGATGATCTGGATAATAATCAAAGTTTGGGATTTCATTGTCCTATAGGCTGCTTTGATGAAACATGAAGAAAAATCGCCTTTTAAATATCATCCTTTGTGCAGAAAGGCATTTGCTGATCCTGTCAGCGGATCAGCTGCCTTTGCAGTTGCCAGCTGTACTCAGTGCTGGTGAGGCCACAGCTTGAGTACTGGTTATAGTGTTGGGGCCCTCACTGCACCAAAGACATTAAGGTGCTGGAGAAGGTCCAGAGAAGGGCAACAAAGCTGGTGAAGGGTCTGGAGTATAGGTCTGGTGAGGAGCAGCTGAGGGAACTGAGGTTGTTAAGCCTGGAGAAGAGGTTGAAGGGAGACCTTCTCTCTCTCTCCAGCTACCTGGAAGGAGGCTGTAGTGAAGTGGGGGTTGGTGTTTTCTCTCCAGTAACAAGTGATAAGATGAGAGGGAATGGCTTCAAGTGGCACCAGGAGAGGTTCAGATTGGGTATTAGAAGAAACTTCTTCACTGAAAGGGTTCTCAAGCAGTGCAACAGACGCTCCTGGGAGGTGTTTAAAAGACACAGGGATGTGGTGCTGAGGGACATGGTTTAACACCAGACTTGACAGAGTTAGGATAATGATCGGACTCAATGCTTTTAAAGGTTTTTTCCAACTGAAACCATTCTATGATTCTAAGGAATGCACTGTGACAGCATGGTGGAGGAGCTGGGAAGGCAGCCCACAGGATGATAGCATATGATGCTGTTCTAACTTTAAAACAACTCTCCATGCTGTGACAGAAGTATAGAATAAGAGGAACTCCACTGAACTACGCTAGTGTAAGACCAGGGCTTCAGCTGCAGAGATGAGACATTTGAGGAGGGACAAGTCGTGACCACAGACAGCAGACCAAGACACACTGTGGGAGAGACTCCCACCACTCCACCTCTTCCTCTTTGCATATGCACTCATTCTGCCCAAGTTCACTAAGCCAAACTGGGGCCAGCCAACAGAAGTGGTCCTGTGTCATTTCTCTTTTATGTGTAGCTGCTGGACCACATGACCTGTCAGAAAAAGCAGAAAATGGGAAACTCAGTGACAGTGCATGACAAGGGGAAAATGATCACTGAACCAGTGAATCCCCATGGGTCTTAGGGGACTGATGAGGTGGAATTGCAGCACAAGGCACATCATGTGAGTGCATTAGCCATCCTTGCAGTCATTTGGGTTGCCACAGCAGCTGTGCAATGCCAAGGGCCAGGGCACACTCCTCTGCAAAGCTGCAGAAGGGAAAATACAGCCTTGTTCTGAACTACAGTCGATGTCAATGAGTCACAACCGACCCACATGAAAGGCAAAGCTTTTTCATTTTGGTTTTTGAAGGCTTTAATAAGTTCCACAGGTCTATCACCAATAACCTGCCTTTGAATGTAGCAACAATCTGCACTGTACTTACCCCAGAGCAATCCCTAATAATATAATTTTTTTCTAATATGTCAAGTGTCACTAGGAAGTTGCTCCTCAATGAGGACTAGCTGTGTGGAAGGTTTCAGCTCTTGGAGTTCAGCTGGTTTTAATTACTCACACAGATAAGTGTAGCCATTTATTTTCTTTCAACTGGAAAAGGTTGCTTTTCTATTTTTAACCCCTGAAGACGGCTGAGTAATTAAAATTAAAGTTCTTATTCCAGAAATAACTGCTTTTTTTTTTTTCCCCTGTGAGGACCAAACCCAGTTTCTCATCAGCCAAGCTTTAACCCATACATACTCTCTTCAGTCTGATTATATTCAGGGCAGGTTTTCATTGCCCAGTAATAACCAAGACTCATCTAGCAGGGCATTGAGCAATAGAGCTTGCATTTGCCTTTTAAGAGAGAGTCTTTCTGAAGTAGTATTCACACAGCGAGGCACTGCTTAGTAGGATTCTTCACTGAGATGCTACTCAACATGTATAAGGGTGGCAAGATCTGGTCCAAAACAAACATGTATGACCAGTTTTCCAAAAGAGCTCAGCATGTTGCCATTAATGTCACAATGGGAAGAGACTGTGTACTAAGCACTTAACAAAGATCTGGCCCTTGTTTGGATGTGAACAGGGGGTTGAGCTCTTCAGAAAATCTGGCTGCAATTGTGGGTGCTGAGTACTTAGAAAGCAGTGGTGGTCTTGAACCAGAGCTGCATTACTCCCTGATTTACATCGTATTCAACCATTGACTTTCAGCAGTTACACCCTTCTGGAACTGGAGCAGCACAGTCAGGCTGCCATCGTTTATAAGTCAGAGCCTATGTAGATAGCTTATTATATTTGTTTTTATTTTAAGAAAATGTTTCTGAAATATTACCCTCTTGCCTGAATCTGGGCTGCTGCTGACCGCCTGCCAGCTCCCAGATTAAATGTAAGTCATTACGGAATGTTTTCCTCACATGGGAAAGACTGGAGTGGCTCGGTGTTAGTTTTGCCCTCCAACATTAATTCTAATTACCTCAAAATGCAAACATGTTTGAGTTTCCAGCAGATGACATTATTTTCTCTTTGACATCAGACATCAAAGAGAGAAAAATAAACACGGGACAGTGACAGCATTAGGCCTCCAGTCATTTTTCAGAAGGTTTTTCATGTTCTGTTCCAGGCTGGTGGTTCTTTAAGTCTTGTCTCGGATATTAGGGAGGGGAAAGGTTTACAGACTCACAGACTGATGAAGCCTTTTCCCTTCCAGGAGAGGAACAGTCTGGTTTAGATCAGGGTTAGAGTCTCAGTTTTTAGAGACACACAAACACCCCAATACTTGGGTTATTTGCTTAAATTTATTTTTAGCTTTTCTTCTGAATATTCATGGGTTATACTGCTGCAGCACCCATTCACCATTATTCAAAGAGAACAGAAATGTAACAAATTGTATTGTATTGTATTGTATTGTAAATGTGAAGTATTTTGCTTGTGCCTAGGAAACGCAAGAGGAGAACCTTGAATTTTGCAGGTATTTAGTAAATTTGAGACATCATTTTCTGGTGAGGTGTCACTGCTTCTGAAAGGTGATGTTGTCAGGTATTCCCTCTACAGAGCACTGACCTTCCAGGCATTTCAAGTCCACATGACTTGAAAATGGACCAACCAATGGAGACACCTCTCTTTCTACTTCTCAGGATTTGGGATCTGCTATTTTTTTTATAGGTCCCCTTTAAGTACTGAAAGGCTGCAAAAAGGTTCTCCCCACAACCTTCTCTTCTCCAGGCTGAACAAAACCAACTCTCTCATCTTTTCTTCTTAGGAGAGGTGTGCCAGCCCTCAGATCCTTCTCTGGACCCACTCAAACAGCTCCATGCCTTTCTTGTGCTGAGGGTTTCAAAGCTGCACACAGTACTCCAAGTGAAATCTCACCAGAGCAGAGGAGCAGAATCACTTCCTTCGATCTGCTGGCCGTGCAGGTTTTGATACAGCCCAGAATGCAAGTGGCCTTCTGGGCTGCAAGTGCACATTGCTGGCTCATGTCCAGCTTCTTATCCACAAGTACCCCCAAGTACTCATAATCCCCCAGCCCAGACATCCTCAATACAAGATGTCAAATCATGTGAATATTATGAAGTCTCTTCCCAGGGACCAGCGTGGAAAGGTTATTGAGGACATGGCCAAGATCCTCTGTGCTGGCAATGCTGTGCAGGGAAGCTTGGACAACAGATTTATGCTACCTTTTCCTCACTTTCTTTGAGCTCCAAAATGACTCCTAAGTTTTAAAAAAGGTCAGTTTTTGATGGACAGTGCCTGTAGGAGGTGGTGCCATGGCTGTATAGTGATCATCTTCAGCATGCTCCTCTCTTCCCCCAGTGGAAAAACAAGTCCTTCCACTTCACAGCACAAGGAGTAGTTTTTTATAATGCACAAGCCCATTTTAAAAGTGTAGAAACATTAATTTTCAGTTAATAAATAACAATCAATAAATAAATAAGCACTGCACTCCACAGTTGTTGCCTGTGGTGTGATGTCTAATATTCTGAAGTGTTCTCATTGGGACACTACAAATGTTTGTAATAAAGCTGACTGGCAAAATTCTGGGCCAGAGCCTCCAGGCTGCTCAGCCAGCTTCACACCCATCCTCCTGACCTATTTTCCCTTGATGTGTGCCCAGGGCAGGCAGCAGATCTCAAAGGGCCCTGCAAGGGCTGAGGGCTCAGATGTCTGGGCCAGTGGTCATCAACCAGCCCACCTCAGGCTCCCTGGAGCACGTTTATGGAAAGATAACAGGGTGGAATTATGCACTAAATTAATGTCTTCTGTTCTTGACACAGGTGTAGCCTAGAGTCTGATGGTGTCCGACTGAAATTTTCCCAAGAGAATTTATTTATTCGCTCTGTGAAATACCTGGACACTTCACTGGGACACTCCTGCCAGGTAGCACTGTAATACAGACCATAGATTCCTTCACAAAAGGAAGAGGAAAAATGCTTGATTAAGGACCAAGCTTTCCCTTTCCAAAACCTTCTATAGTGACTGTGGGAGCAGTCTAGCAAAAGACATCCTGAAGGGCTCTTTTGAAAAAAGAGAGTACTAAAAACCTGCCCTACAGAAGTCAGGGTTTCCATTTGGGTGTTCAGAAATCATTATGCTTGCAATCAAGCTTTGTATGGATATTTGACCTAGCCTGAATACTAATGCTGGCAGCAGCTCTGCATGGTGGTAGAACGTACCAATCCTTCTCAGGCAGAAGGTACTGTTTGGGGATATGTTCTCTAGATTAGATGACCAAAATGTTCTTACAAATGGATTTGATTACTTTCTGTCTGTACAAGACCAGGTTTTTGTAAGGGAATGGGCAACTGCCTGAGGAGAAATGGTGGTGAGGATGTGAGTATCCTTTTTCGCACACGTCAGTGCATATTTGGTATATGAGGTGGTGCTTACACAGTTTTCCTTTCCACTGTTCAGGCAGCCAGTTTTTAAAATGTGGCCTGTGGTGTTTCTGTTTCTTTGATGTTTTCAAAGGAGATCTAGTTATTTTAACATGTCCATTATATCTAGTTCTCTGTTTAGGCTATCTCTCCAGACGTCAGAGGAAAACTGGATCAGCCATCTCTAATTTAAAAGAAAAGGGAGCTGCATCCTCTGGTAAGATGGCATTCACTATTTTGTGTTTATGATGCTTCACAAATGCACAGTCCTTTCTTTCCAGTTAGCAGAGGGTCTGATAGCCGCTAGAAAGATCAGGCCAATGTGGAGTGGGAGAGTTGTTCTCATCATTTCTGGATGCTGAATGATGGCTAACAGAATTATATGCACACATTCAAAGTCAGCCCAGTGCTTCACTCAAGGTCATAAAATGAGACCAGTTATACTGGAGCAGAATTACATCTTCAATGAGGTTCCACCACAGGAACAAGCATTACCCAAATCAATTCTCACTCAAGCAATTGCTATAAATCAGCTGCATGCTTTGCAGGATGTAGAATAACTGTGTGCAGCGCAGGCTTGCTCAGGAGCGGTACTGGGCAGCTCCAGTTCTTTGCTGGGATCATTGCACATATTGGGATTACTCAATCATTCCTCAGGTCAAGTCCTCACTAAATTGTATCCCAAGCAACAATATAAATGTACAAAGTTGTGCAGAATGCTGTACACGTGTGATAAGTAGCAAAGTGTCCATTAATATTAATTGCATGACTTGGCGGAAGAGAGATTTTTTAGTGCAACTTCAGAAGTGCTTAGGACAACAAGATACTCTCTGTGGGAGCCGTCTACTTTCCACATGGAAAATGCATGATGGGGTTTTGGGTACAATTGGATATATTTTGCTGCTTTGAATTACTGTCTGGATGAGTCAAGCTATTTTTTGTCATGTCTGATCTCTGCAGCACTGGCAAATGGTTATTTCTGTGTGGACGGTGCAGTAAAGTTTCTGTTAATTGTCAGGTTATCTTTCACTGCAGATATTAATCTTTCTACGTGAAAATAAATATTTTTAAACACTTCCTCTGTTATCTGTACCTGTTTGGCAGTTTCACTCTTTGTGCAGCATATGTCTGGATAGGAGTCAGAACTGGGTTTGGGAGAGATGGCCTCTTGCCATTCCCCCTTGCTGTTTCTTTAAAATCTGGCTCTAGCGCATCTTTAAGCTTTGTGGAGGTTGCTCTTTTCTTCTCTCTGTTTCATGCTTGACAGTGGTGCTTTATACATTTGCTAAGAACGTCTAGAAATAAAGATAAGGAATTTAGGAAAGTGTCAATGTCCTTATCTCTGTTGCTGGTGCAGGTAGAATGAGAACCTGGGAGAAGAATATTGTTTTGTGTGAGGTAGCAGCTGCTGTTGCTGTAGGCACTGAGTGAGGCTGTGCTGCAGTAATTAATCTTGTACTCCTCCTGTAGCCTTTCATTAATAAGAAATAAAAGCAAAAACAAGCATTTGGTAGTTAGAAATGCAGACTGTGCCATTCAGGAAGGAAATACTAATAGCTGATGAGCATCTTTTCAAGTGCGCCTCAGTCTTCTGACTTACACTTAAGCAGTAGTATCTCTTGCAGAGAAACAGGGTCTAGGTGCTTTCAGTAGTTGCTGTAATTTGGACAGAAGGTGACCTTCACATGCAAGTTCAGTTTAACTGGAGATGTTTGCACAAAATAACCATCCCTTGTTGAACCTACCAGCAGCCAGATCACAACTGTACAGATGTCATCAGAAGACTCCCATCACAAGTCGGTTTATTATGCTGTCCGTTGTCATGCTATGCGCTAAGGAACGATTGCAAAGAAAGAAACCTTATGATTTAGATATTTACAAGCATGATGATTTAGATATTTACAAACATGATACTTGCTTGAAATTCTAAGATGTACTGGAAGGAAAAACATGCCTTCCAAAACCCAAAATACAAGAGAAACATGAACAGTATGCTGCTCTGTGCTACCAGTTTTTGGATTGCAGTCACTTGCTCATATCTACCAGAGATGAAGCTGGAAAAATACCTACAGGGACACCCACAGAAGATCTTCTTAGCATCTTCAGTTCAAGATTAGCTCTTTGGAAAATGACACATGAGAAAGACAAGAGGCAGACAGCTTATTCTAGTGATTTACCATTTCTCTGTGTGAGGGAAGTGAGTTCCTGGGGTGCCTAGCAAGCCAAATATGTATGCAGTGGTGATACCATGCAAACTGGGCAATGGGTTCGGCCTGAGGTCTTCAGGAGAAACTCTTAAGCTAAGTTCTGATTCCTATCCACCGGACCACATTACACGTCATGTAATATGCTTAGTGCTCCAGTTGTCCTATGTGACCTCTTGACAGCCCCACTTCATGAGATACAATTTGCACATGCTTTCCTCAGCACATCTGTGAACTTCTGAATGTTCAATGGGAAAAAAGCAATCTAGTGGCCTTCTGTGATGGATTGACTGCACCAGTGAACCGCAGAAATTCTACAGATGTCACCTACCCGGACTTTGGTAAGGCTTTTGACACCGTCCCCCACAACATCCTTGTCAAAGACAAGTTTATCCTCCAGCTTCCTACATCATGGCCAAGAGGAACATGATTATCAGTCATGGCAATTGCTTAACTTATTTTACACATTTAAATTGATATTTGAAGTGTAAATAAGGGGAGGCCAGGGTTTGCTAAATTGGATAAAATAAGGTTTCTACAGCTATGCTGTTAGGGTTGTCCAGTTCCTTTTAATGTCAATTTATTATTTTTTTTTTTTTAATTGAAATTAATTCTTGTGAAATAAGAGCCTGGCTTCCATGTTGTGGCACCAAAGCAGTTTGTTTTTCAAATGTGATGAGGACTAAACAGCCCAGCAGTCAAAACAGACCTCTCCATCAGGCTGCTTATACAAGATATCAACAAAAGTCTTCCTTGGTGTGTGTAAGGCTCCTGTTGATAGTTCCAGTCCTTCCCACAGCCTTTCCACAGTGCACACGTGTTCCATATGCATCTCAGTACACAGTGTGTGCAGGGACTAGTGTTTCTAATGGAGTCCAACATCCACAGGGCTAATCTTTCAATGTGTCATTGAGTAAGAAACCAATTACTGGGTTCAGCCTTGAACCATGGGAAGAAACTCATGTATGCATGTAAACACAGGGACTGAGGGTGAGCCTGAGCAGAAGGAAAGGAAGAAAAAGAAGGATCCATCTGTATTTCTGGGAGGATAAAAGGATACCAATGAGAAGCAGGATGTATCAGCTACCTGGCTGTTGGGACAGTGGGCAATGTTTTGTGGTGACAGCATGTTATAAAAAGAAGTTCAAGGAATCCGCTGTGATTCAACAGCTGGTTCAATCAAACCAGCTGAAACTGCCTTCAGTACCATCCTGGACCAGATCTTTCAGAAGAATTCAGCAGCTTGGTAGCTAAGCCCTTTTGCAAAACATCTTGCCACTTACTGTCACAATAGAAGCTGCTGGATGCTGACCACTTCAGAGAAGCTGGACCAAACGCGAGATGCCAAGCACTTGAAACTCTGGCATTGAGCTCTGTGGAGAATTTGATCCATTATGTGCTGCTCCACTTCAAAGTGGGTAGCAGCTTGTGACAACCGTACTGCATCACAGCAAATGTCACTTTTTGTGCAAACATTGAACCAACAGAAAGCGGCTTTTTAGCGTGGTAGTAAATTTCACTCAAATTTCAATTTGCTTTGAATTGTATTTATTTATTTTTTTTAGCATTTTCACTGAATGGAAAAGAAATACTGGGTCTGGGCCTTTCTGATGCAAATATTTACAGAATTCACCAGGGTAGCTTGGGGTAAAGGAATGACAGAGGAAAGTAGTGTTTCTTCACCTTGCTTTTTAATATAACAAAAAGAACATTATTAGAAGATGTTTAAAACCAGAAAGAGAGACGAAACCTCTTCTGCTGAGATTTTCTGTCATTTTCTTCACAGATTTGTGTTCTAACCTTGGGAGAAGAAAAAGAACACACACCTTCTCAAAGGAAAGAGGAAGACAGATTGGCACAAACTAAGAGCTGTAGTTCAACTCTGCAGTCTGGGTGCAGACCCATCTCCAGCTTTCAGTTATAATCTTTCTTTGGACATTCATTTTTTAAAATCAAATCCAGGAATTATACAGCTGTTGAGATAAGAATAATTAAGAACAATGCATTTCCTTTTAAAGCTCCTCAAAGGATAACCTCTCATAAGATGAATTGAGCATCTCAGTCAGGCCACACACAAATGATGGCTCATATTTAGTAACAACTTTTTTGAGGCAAAGATAAGCTAATTTTGCTCAAGGACAGAGGGTGGTCTTTAAGCCTTGCATTTGTCAAAGAAACAAGCACTTTTTTATCTATTGCATATAATCTTCCACAGCTCAAGAGGAATAATGTAGGGGGAGGGAAATGTAGGCAGTGTATTTATGTTGGAGCACATGCCTGAGCATTTGAACAGAGCATAAAGTTAAAGAGACAATGGGTTAGGCTGTGGAAAGCTCACTTGCCCTCCAAAACTTACATGCACTGATTTTTTCTGCTTCTTCAAGAGCCTTGCAAATAAGTGCTAGAAAATCTGTCATCTGGATGCCACAGAACTCATCTGGATTTAGAAGGAAACTGAAAATCCTGTTCTCATAGCTAACATCTCTGTTGCTTTTCTTAGTGCCTTTTTCTTTCTGTGGAAAAGATTCACTACTGAGGTACATGAAACATCACTCACATCATTACAGTGGAAGTGAGCCTGCAGAATGATGAAGTCCTCTGCTCCTTCTTCAAATCTGTTGGGATCTGTGCCCTGGGCATAGCACTGGATGATCCTGCTCTCTCAGGATCCAGAAAGGCACAGTCAGACAAGGAATTAGGACCCACGTCTGGTACGTGGTCCCTCTAGTTCTGAATGCCTGCTAAGAGAGTGGCTCACAATTTGCTTTCATGCACTCCTGTGTGAATCCAGGAAAACACAGTGAAGATAGTCCTTAGCAGCCTGTGTGCAGGGTGCTGGAGAGCAGAGCACAGTCTAGTGCTGTTTCTCCATGCTTGTGGAACAGGCCTCACATTGAAAAGTTCATGGAAGAAAGCTTTAATATGGAGCAAGGCAAGACATAGTGCAAAACATGCTACTGACAGGTTCTCCTCCTCCCTTCGAGACATTTCACCTGGAAAAAGAGAAGTACCAGCTGGAGTTATAAATGATTCCAGCTCCTAATTGCCAAATGCTTCCCCTCTCCCCTTTGTATCTGTTACAAATGCATCATCCACATATGAATGTTTCCTGGAATTTGGTTCCAGAGATTTGAGTCTGTGAAGTTTTGGGGCCAGACTTACTCAAATGGAACTCCCAGGGAGCAGAAATTGCCTCTGTGTTTAAATCAAGAGGCTTATCAGAGAATGTGAAATGATTTTTTTACAGCTAGAAGTCAAAAGATCTGAACAGTTTTCTCCTTGCTTCTCCTTGCATAGCTTTCAAATTAAAAATAAAATTTAAAAAAACACCACAAACCAAAACCAATAAAAAAAAACCCCTTCTTTCCAGTCCCCCTGGTCCTCCAGACAGCCAAGTCTGTTCCTGTCACCACCCTTCTAATTACTGGAAAGACCCTGCTTGGCTGCAGAGATCAATGCAGGATCATTTTACACCAGCCCAGATATTTTGCCTGCTTAAGCAGAATCTGAAAGAGTAATAGAGTGATCCATTAGCCAATCAAAGAGCACTCAATCAAGCAGTGCTCTGCATTTAGCCAGCATTTGTTACCAGCAGCAATTAAGCATTCATTGATTACAAGCATTAATTAGGTCTAATCGCAAACGAGGTGTTATGAAAACATGAAAATGAGTGCTGTGTTTTAAAATGGATTTGGGTGGTGAAGAAGGAGATAGGCATCTCCTGGGATTCTCAGGGGTTCCTCTTGCACAAAATTCAGAAAGGCAAGGTATTCATCACCCCCAAGCATCAGGCCCTGCTGATCTGTCCCAGGCAAAGCTGTCAAACATTAAAGCTTCTGATTTGGGGTTTTGCTGAACTCCAACCACTACTCCATATTACTCCATTCCAATGAAAGAGAACGCAGCAGGGGACAGCAGGCAAGGGAGCTGGAGGCCTGGCAGCACTGAGATCAGGGGCACAGCCACCCTGACCAAGGACCACACACGGAATGGGGAGCTGCCAGGAGCAACTCAAAGAAGTTGCAGGGTTTGCCAGGCTGTAGGATTACCTGATGTGATTTTGCTACTGGTTTTAATCCAATACTTTCTTTTTTCTTTTTTTTTTTCCTTTTTTTTTAAAGGCAATTCAATTTACACATACTTACAGGTATGCAACAAAGTGTAGCTAGAGGCAAGGCCATCCAGTTTGTGCCTTAGGCTGAAGAAGAGCTTCAGAAAGCTCTGTTAGCAACTCTGTACCTGTCTATGTTTTTGTACCTACTGGGTTGGTGTTTGGGCCATACAAAGCACAGCTGTAATACAACACACAAAAGGGCTTTTCTCTCCCAAGCCTGGTCTTGCTTTTCACAACCTCAACCTTCTTGTTTTTCACACTACTTCATTCCACTCTAATTTCCATTGTTTTATCTCACCCAGCTCTTTCTGTCCCTCCCCTCAGCAGGACACACACAAAAACAATGGGCAAAGTTTTAATTTTGCAGTGTTGCAAAATTGGGTGGGTTCATAGGAAAATATCAAAAAACCCAAAAATGAAACCAAATTCTTTCTCCCAGCACCCATGGTTTGATTCCAGGACCAAGAGAAGAAAAGACTGCAAGGCTGCATTGGCAAGGGCTAGCACGGACACCTGGCTGCATGGCTGCCAAATTGCTTTCAGGGAACTGCATGAATCATGAGTGAAGCCTGGATCTGCCACACTTCATGCACTCAGATGATGTCGTTCACATCCTTACACCCACTCTGCTGCCAAAAGCTCATCAGAGGTGAGGAGGTGGGGAGACACGATGTGGTTCCTTGAGTAAAATCAGTAGGCATGTAAATCCTGAGGTAGCATGATACACATTGCATTCCCATCCCTGTCTACCCTGCTCCACCCTTCCTCCACAGATGGGGATGGAAAGTAGATTCTCAATCTGACACTTGCTCAGAGGCTGCTCGCAGCATAGTTTGCACCCATCATAATTTACGCGCCTAACTTCTTTTGGATGATGCAGCAGTTCTTTCAGCACACAGATGGGAAGGCTCACAGCCCTAATGTCACTGATCCCTGTGATACGTCAATGAGTGTTGCTTTGGCCTTGACTTTTGTCTTGCCAGTGGAAACGAGGAGGAAGTTCAGGGTGTGTAGTGACACTGTAAAGCAGAATGTGTGGCCCTATATGTGGTGGAAAGGCAATCCCTCAGCAGGGATAATGGTAACAGTGGGGCATATTGCAACTAGGGTACTAGAAATGAGAGAAGATGCAGCAGAGAAGGTCCTGCATTTACTCCAGCACTAAAGTGGTTGAAGTAATTTAAGAGGAGAGGGAAATCTGGGCACCAAATGGTGTAGCAAAGGACTCTTTTAAGCATTTGAGTTCTGATGATGTGCAAATAGCAGAATGGAGATTCTGACATCTTTGTAATACTGCGAAGAGACCCAAAACCAAGTCCAGATAAACTGCTGACCTCTTACTCCTGGAGGTGGTCCTCCCTGGAGTCACAGGTAAGATGATGGGCAAAGCAGACCACAGAAGCCCTTGCCAGTGCTGTTATCACTCAATGGACGGAGTGTTTGGGAAACACATGCTCTTTCTTGGCATGGTAAGTAGGGTGGCAGCATCTGCCTCTGCTTTCTTCTGTCAGCATTTAATGACTCCACAGGTCTCAGCAGAGTTGCCTTCATGTAAAATTGGCAGATCAGCAAGCCAAATCGGGCCTCAACATCTGTAAGGCTGGATAGGTTCACAAGGTTTTAATTCCCTTTCAAGTATGTACAAATCACATGGGATGACACTGCCTAATTCCCTGCATTTCTACATAGCACGGTGCTGACACTATTCACTGGGAAAGAATTTCAAATTTGCATTATCCCAAGTGCACTAATACTGGCTTTGCTCATCTTTTCCTAATACTCATAGCAAGAGCTTCTTTCTCTGTCTCTGGAGAAAAATGGCCCAGATATTTCATATTGCATTGTATAGTCTGTGAGGGTCCTCATTCTGGTTCTATCACTTCTGCAGTGAAGTGGGGAGTAAGTGTAGACCAAATGTGTGATAAACATTGCTGTTTACTCAGGCAGCAGTCCAACTCAAATGCAAGAATAGTCACATTTCAAATGCTGAAGCGTGTCCTTCTACATGGCAGTAGAGGGCATGTTCCAGCCCCAAGAAGATGTCATCTGAGGTCCTGCCAGGTACCCCAGAAGTGCCACATACCCATGTTAAGGCAGCTAGATCCTGCTTCCATGGATTCCACACAGCAAAGGCATTGAAGAAACAAGTGGATTGCTTGCAGTACAATCAGATCATTTCAGGGCAGGTATATCCATGTTTTAAGGACCTGACCCTGCTCTATTATTTTTTCTGACAGTGCAAGAAATAGACTTAAAGAACAGCATCTGACACTTGTCAGTAAAAGGATGACACTGCTACCGAGAAATTACCTTCTGAAAGGCTTGTCTCATTAGAGAGTGATCAGGAGCTGTGCTGGTGTTACTTGTCCACTCACACTCCAGCTTGCTCTGTCCTCTAACCAAACCTCACACCCTGGAGGGCCAGTCTCAGCATTTAACCTGAAGGAGAACTTAGAGATTCTTCTCAGCAGAGACCTCAATCTGTCAGTTGCAGGCAGTGGCAGATTCCTATCTTCCTGTTGGGAAACCTACTGAGGACTTAGAGTGCTATGTGGAGGCAGCAGCCCATCACCGGAGGGGCTGCTGTGCAATGCTGTCAGCCCAGCCTGCACAAGGGCTTTGTTGTTGCCTATGGCACAGAATTCTGTACAAGTCTGTTTGTGTAAGAAATGGCACCTCCAGGCCTGCAGCATGCTGTGTCTCATTTCAGCCAGGAGAGAAAGGCTGTGCTGGTATGCAACAGGGTCATTCCCAACCATTAAGAGGAGGAGAGGAGGGAAAGTTGGCTATGGCTTTTGCTCCGAGTCCAGCTCCCAAAGGCTGTGCAGATCCTGGACCATTAAACAAAGCTAAGCTCATGAGCTACACTTGTGTTGCTATTGTCTTTGCTGCTGTTTTTGTTGTTAATACCTTGGCTGCTGCTATTATGTCTGGTGTTTTTAGAATGGAAGCCAAGAAAACAGCATTAACTGAACAACATTGGGACAGCAGAGGTTGCCAGGCCAAGAAACCCTCTGATGCTAGGAAGCAAAGCCAGCATCTCTCCTCACTTCAAGGCTGTGACCTGTGTTGGCTTTTGACCGTGGAAACCGACAGCTCTGTGTCTGAGTGAGGACCGTGGTAAGTACAAATGTTAACTGCAGGTGCTTGGGTTTGATGATACTGTTTTGTACCCCACACCTGCTGAGGGTGAGTAGGTGCTGGACAAAGAGGCTACTGGAAAATACATAGCTGCTAGAACAGGGGAAAAACACTTGGTGGAGTGGGGATTTTTTTAATTGCTCTAAATTATTTGCAATATCAGTGGTTTCCTGTGACATCAAGCTTCTGAACATTGCCTGATTGCCATAAACTGCGGTCCCTCCAATTTTCCATTCCCGGCTACGCCCAAGCCACAGCTCATCTGAAATGCTGCTTCTGCAGAAGACGTGTACTGGCTTTCAGACAAAGAGCGGGTAGATGGGGATGACACAGAGGCACCTAATTCAGGGCACTCAGCACTGGCAGGGATGGATCCATGTGGTTTCTTCTGCTGAAGTTCACGAGAAGTGATGGTAAAACAGCTAATGAGTCAAAGGGGGAGGAAGTGAGAGCAGAGGCTAGCTAAGAGTGTGTGAAAAAAAGAGAGCTCTGTGGACTGCTCTGCCTGTGCCAAGAGCCGGGGAGAGTTTCTGTCAGCTGGTTGGGAAAGTCGAGCAGCTGGAGAGTAAACTACTGTCTTGCCTGCGTGTCTGTGTGTCCGCAAGCACCACTGCCCTCTTTTGGGTGGAATTAGACCTATGCCTCTCTGTTCCACCAGCACTGGCTCCCTGGGTCGCCTAGGTGCAAGGAAGAGGGAAGGCTCCTGAGTCGATGCTAACAACGATTCTCCTGTGGGGAGAGCTGAGCACTGGGATGCCAACGTTCTGCTTAGCAAGGGTGCTGGTTCACAGCACCATGACTGTAGCATTACAGATGTAGAACATCAGTCTGCTGGCATGCACTGAGCCAGCTGCAGCAGGCTCCTCAGACAGGTTCCAGCTCCTTGGGTGTCACCAAAGCTGCAGCTCCTCCAAGCCTTGCTTTTCCTCATCTCCAGCATTGCTCTGTCCCATCATCTGCCATGCAAGAGGAAGAGAAGAATGGCTGAGCAGCATTTGGCTGCAGCCTCGCTGCAGGCAGGTAGTTATTTCAAGTGTTGCACACTAGTCCCACGCTCTGCTGAAAACAGTACATTTGAGACCTGCACCATGGAGGCCCCAAAACTTGTTATGTTGGGGCAAGGTGCACCTTGAGCCAAGCTCTCCCCATTTGTGCAAGTGCTTTGCTGGAAGACTCCTCTGCGGCTGCAAGGGCTGTTGTTAGAGACACCGATTCAGGATACAGATTGACCTACTGGTTCAACATATTTGCTGGCATGTGTCCAGCACCATTTGGATCTTGGAGGAAAGATGTAGTGATGCTATTTGTCTCAAACAAGAGAACACATTCCTTTGAGAGACATCTCATGCCCCCAGAAGTATCTGGTTACACTTAATTGAGCTTTCACAGCTAAAAAATTTTATCATGCCTGGTCACAGTCTGACAAAGTCCTTACAGTGACCTAGCTGTAAAATTTGACTTGACAAGTTACACTTTTTATAAGACCAACTGTTTCATTATGAAACTTTTGAGGTTATGGGAAAAAAACAGACAACAGCCAGCCAAACAAATAAGAACATGCCACTATTAATAAGGCCGTTGGTGCATTTTTACATATCCTCCTTGTAGCAATTGTGGCTGCATGTAAAAGGCAAGCATGCCTTGTGATCGTGAGAGAGTGGCTAAAAACCATGAGTCACACAGTCGAACCTTGTGACTTGCTAGAACTAAGGAGGTCTCCTTAAAGGCAATTTGTAGAAGAATTGGAGAGAAATGCGATTTTCCAAGGTCAGCCAAAGGCTAATGAGCGCTCTTTCATAGTGCGATTGTATTGCCTGAATTTCTGTATTTCAAAGCCAGTCTAACAACTTTATTGCTGAAGCACTGTAACTGAAGAGTCTGTAATAACATTGACAAGTAATCCTGCCAGAATCTGAGATGGTATTCAGCATAATATGAAACATTTTCTCCTTGCCTGGACAAGTACGGAACAAAGAGTTAAACAAATGTGTGGCTCTCCTGAGCGCCACTCATCTTTCTTCCCAAAGGGCATGTGTACAGATGCCTTGGAAGCTGGTTTGTCAACAGCTAAGGCTTGTGGCCAGATTCACATCTCTACCTTTTTGCTTGTGAGCTACGAGAGACTCATCTCCAGAGGGACAGTTTTTCATAACTTAATTAGATTGGCGCCATTCACTCAGCTACAGTTTCAGGTTGGCTCAGCTTTACTTCTGCTCCACCTCCTCAGTTCAGGGGATTACAGTAGCACTGAAATTGGTTCTGGACTAAATATTTGGCAGCTGCCTTGGGTCAAGGAGGCAATTTGTGTTCCTGTGGGTGCTAAATTAGATAGAAACAAATAATCAATGTGCAACCCATAATAACAGACAAGGTTTTCTGGCTCTCCACTTTGTGTGTACACAAGAATATGTTGCCTTACAGTTTAGTAAACCATGTTAGCTGAGGGAAAGCAATCTCCAATCACATCCTTTTAGAATGGATTTACACCACACCCATTTCAGTGCACCTTTAATCAACTGGAAATCCAGATGGGGTAACTAAAATTGGCCAGAGAAGGAATGCTTCCACTGGAGTTTTCAGTGGCTTAACTGAACCAGGTTTAGAAATAGATTGCTGTGAAAATCACTGAGATTTTTAGCATGGAGACAAGTCTTTAGCCTTGAGTAGCTGTATGTTTCATACTACTAAACAGCAATTCAAGAAAAAGTAGATTTACAAGCAGTGAGTGTAGACTGGAGGATAAAAGAGAGCAGGGCCACCTTTCCCAGCACGGAACATAAAATGGGTGCCTCCTGCCTGTGATGTACAGATGTTCATTATAGGAACAGCCTAGAAGTATCTGGACTGACTTCTACTTGCTGTGAGCCACAGAGACCTACAGCTCACTCCACTTCTCAGATCCTTGGTGTGGCTCATACTGTATGTGAGCCTGCTCTGGTTTACAAGTTTTTACCTGGGCAGGTGGTATCTGGAAAGCTGCATGCTTGTGATGTCTTCACAGCTTCAGTGATGGAGTGGCACCCATCCTTAGCACAGAATCACAGAATATGATAAGGGTTGGAAGGGACCTCTGCAGTTCATCTAGACCCCTGCCAAGGTACGTTCCCCTAGAGAAGGTTGTACAGGGTAGTGTCCAGGCAGACTTCGAATGTCTCCAGAGATGGAGAGTCCACTACCTCTCTGGGATGCCTGTTCCAGTGCTCTACCACCCTCAAAGTCAAGAAGCACCTCCTCATGTTTAGATGAAACTTCCTGTGTTCAAAGACACCACTGAATAAAGACTGACCCTCACCCTTTAATTATCAATAAGCATATATAAGATCCCACCTCAGTCTTCTGTTCTTCAGACTAAAAAGCCCCGAGTCCCTCAGCCTTTCTTCATAAGAGATATGTTCTAGTCACCTAATCATCTTTGTGTGAGCCATTTTGAAGAAGTCAGATGATAAATGGCACTTTAACAGGAGCAAGATGGAATAAATTAAAAGGCATCTGGCAAACCCTCTGTAAAGGAAGAAATAGAGGTGTTTGCAGAGATGGAGAAAAATGATCACTCCTGGTAGAGAGCTCACAGGAGGCAGGGAAAAAATGTGTCTTTTGACAGCACTTCTGAAATAATAACAAATCAACCAAATCCAAAATCCAGATTTTCTCACCTGGTTATAAATACATGCAATTAGACTTTGCTTGACAGACCAACTCTAGATTTTTGGTGCAGAAATGCTTCCGTTGCAGTGCTTACAGGACTGGGTTTACTTATTTGCTGTGGGTGCTGGTTGCTTTATGACTTCTCACTTTGTGCTATGAGCCGTTTGTGAGCTGGAAGCAAACTGTGGAGGTTGTCTGTAATACTGAAGGACTACTTTACAAATGGATTCAAGCCTATGCTTTATTGTGACCTGTTTGGGGCAATTCAGGGTCTGAAATTTAGCGGTCTGCATTGGATCTGCACAAACGGCCAAATGCACCATTTGCACCAGTGCCTGAGTCCTGACCTTAAGTGAAAGCCTGTTGTCTGTAGGGGTAGTTAGGACTTTGTGATACCCAATTGTTTACCTGGCACACACCAGGACCCCTCAGTAATCATGGCAGAGAGAGAGATGGGCCCCTCCAGAGGGCAGATGAAATCAGATGATTCATTTACGGACACTGAATCATCCTCTGCTGGGATTTTTTTATCTTTCTCCATGGGCCAGGATGATGCTAAAGAAACTGAGTGACTCGGCTGACCACAGTTGGTGGTGTGAAATCTCTGCTTGCCAAAGCCAGTTAAAGCATCAAGAAGCAGAGCCACCCATGACCTCTCTAAGTAATTCATTCACCCTCACTTTTAACACTTACTGCCAGCTCTCTCATTTGATCTGGTTTGGGTTCTCCTCCTTGAACTGTTGTGATGGTTTTCTCTGCCAGGTGGTGAACAATTTAGTAAGCACTGTTTCCTTCCTTCTTGGAGGAAATCAAGGAGCCTCAGAGTCTTCTCTGTGATGACAGGAATAAACTCTCTGAAACTCTTTCACTCAGATACAGTTTTGCTGTTTATTATGTGGCTTTTCGGCAGGTTAACACTCCCTCCTTTGAAAGGCATGGCTTGCAGCCACAGCCAGCACTCCAGGACCAGAAAGCAAGGCTGCAGTGCCCTGCTTCTCCTCTGCCACTCCTTCTCCATCTTACCTCTTGCTTCCAGCTCAGGGCATAAGGATATTGACCATGGGGGATTTTCTGCTTACCTGAAGCCTACCCATGTATTACAAATTTGTAATTATGAAGCAGAGCTCTTTGCAGCATGCTTCTTGAGACCCCTTTGTCAAAGAACTAAGGCAGAAGAAGGTGGTGAATTTTTAAAGCTATCAGTTTCCTACTGGACTGGAAGATAATTTGCCTTGTTGTGTAAAATAAACTCCTTGCCGCTCCTTTCCAAGACAGAAGTAATAAATAACTATTTCAGCCTTTTCCACAGGAACATAACCAGGTTTGCAATTTTTGTCTGTCATTGTTTGGACAAGGTTTTGCTCTTAATGTACTTTGTAAATTCCTTTTTGTTCCTAAATATCGTGTAACAAACATTTCTAACCAAATAAGACTATAACTTATTTACACAACCTTAAGTGAAAGGAAAAAAAAATACCTGGTTTATTTTAAAAAAGCATAACCAAGTATTTTCCTGATTTTTAGCTCTATGTAGGCATTTTTATCATTGTTTGTACTTTGCAATCACAACTGAAAGTGCTGATGGCTTTTTTCTTTTGCTCATTAGCAGTTCCCTGCATTTGTTTCCATACAAACAATGCTCAGCGTGGATAGGAAACCCCAACTTCTGAAAGGGAAACAAGAAACTGTTTCATAGCAGCATGTGCTATGGAATTGCATGGTTCTTGTGGAGTCTGATTGTGTGAAAGTCTCATCAGCCATCTCTCAAGGTTGTGTGCTCCTGACGAGAGCTGCATGTTTCACGTGAGTAATGATTTTTCATGTCTCCATTTTGTGTGCTCAGGTTTTTGTGCTTTAGAGAACCTGATTTTCTCGAGGCATTAACCATCTAACTTCAGGAACTTGAGTTGCTTTAAAGTGTTTCAAGCCCCATGAAGCTGAAGCAATCAGTAACTATTAGTCATTCCATTGTTTTTTTTCTTTTCAATCAGGCCCCCATTAGAAGCATGTGAACGTTTTTGGTTTCCATTCTTGTTTGAAATGAAGCCAGATATCAAAATCTGGAAGTTTTTCCACTCTTCATGCAGTTCTCTGGTTCCTTTATCTTGAGTACCCAAGATAAAGCCATGAAAAGAAGAGAAAAATACAAATGCTAGAGGATGGATCGTGCTTTTCACTCTCATGGGGTTTTAACCATTGGCAAGTTACACCTATGGATAGTGGCTTTATAGCGATTGAACTTTAGCCTGGCTTTGGCCCCCTCTACCACAGTACCTGGTGGTTGCCTGAGCACCTGGGCTCTTGAATGAATCATCCACCCCAGCTTCGTAAGGAAACCTTCTCAGCAAAAGAGCAGCAATATCCGGGCTGGCCATCGGTTTCTGTTCTGCTCAGCCTCAGCTGATATATTTCATATGTTTTTGTAGCTGAAGCTGGGCCAGGACTTCTCTAGCTTTGACAGGAGGGCTAAATGAGAGCAGGGAATTTTATGTGCCTCTTCCCACAGCATTCCAGTGACCGTGCAGGAAGTCATTGATCAATGGGATTTAGGCAACGTGCACCAGAAAGGTATGTGTGTGTGGCCTGGTGGCCTTTGCAGCATGTGCTCTGACGACGTCACCCTCTTATTCAATAAACGGAGGGATAAGAGACTAGGTGGTAAAGCCACACACACCATGTTTATGATGCATCTCTGCAGCCCAGCAAATGCAGTGTGGTCTGGTTTTAAAGCCCGTTCTACAAGGCTGCATGTTTCTTACTGACGCCATGGTTTATATGTGGTCATAGCAGAGGGGTTTTCCTGGAAAATTGCTTAATGTGCTGTCACAGACAGAGGGTGAGTTCCCTGACCTGGTGGCTCATCCTACCCCGAGAAGAGGAATGGGGTCTGACCATTGGCAGGTCACTTAGGTTTGTTTTATTGCCCTGATTTGTACAGCTCCCCTATGCCATAATCCAGGAGGAGATCTGAAAAGCCATGTCTCTTCACTAGGCTGCAATGCGTTCAGGCCACACAGCATAGGGAGGGTAAAAGAGCTGCTGTGCCTGCATGCTTCAGCCAGACTTAATAATAATGGTTTTGCAGGGTAACTCTGCCCCAAATGAAGCCAAACTCAATCCTAATGGTAAGTTTACTGACCTTAATGGAGCTGCACGGGAAGAGTTTTTATCCTGTGTTCATATTGCATACGCTGTGAATATAGAGAATGGAACAAATAAAACCAACCCCACCACAAGTATTTATCCAGTAAATACATGCAACTGGTCTGTAATTGCTTTGGAACATTAACATTTTCATGAAGAGGTCTTCCAGGCTTCTACCTGCCTGCGATGTACCAGCAGCGGCTATGCTGCAAAGGAAGTAACAATTTGATTTTCCATCTTTACCATGCCTCAGTTTCCCCATCTGGCTACACAGTGTGGCTCAGAGAAGGATGCAGCTGTGGCAGAGCAGACAGGGAAGGGGTTGATGTCAGTTCAGCAGCTCTATCACTGCATGACTCGAAGCATAAATTAATGAAGTAAATCTGTTTTCCTTCTCTCCCTTTTTCTTATCTGTGATTTTCCACATCCAGAGGAAATGGAGAGGGGAGGTAGTGAGAGGTTGTTATCATGTAGCAATGAGACAGGCTGTGGAGAAAAAGATGCTACTCCTTCAGCAATCCCAAATGTACTCCCAAAGCTCAGAAGTGGTGAATATTCCAGCTGAAACAGCCAGCTATAGAATAATCTTTTCCCTGGATGTCGTGACCATTGTCATTATTGTACAGCATCAACAGTCCATTGAGGTGAATGAGGGCAGTCTGTGCAGGGCTAGTGTTTCAGTCTGTCCACCTGCAGCCCAGTAAATAATGGTGAGGATAGTTTACTGTTACAGAGGGATTGGAATTGCCTGGCCGAATGGTCACAATCCAAGAAAATGTGTTTTAATTTAGCTAAATGAAAAGTAATACATCTGGGAACAAAGAGTTCAGGCAGTACCTACAGGACAGGAGGCTCTGCCTTGGAAAACAGGATTATGGGGTCATTGTGGTAACTACCTCCACAATAGCTGCTGCTTCAATGGGGCTAAGAGGGCTCAGCTGACTCTGGGAACCTAGAAGAAAACAATTGGACTTGGGGATAGCAGAGGCATCAGTAGGAGCATCCCTTGGCTGCAGCACACTCCAGCAGGAGTATGTAAAGTTCAATTAGGATTATTGTCTCTGAGGTCTCATTCTTGTCCCTTTTGGTCATGGTGGTGGGAAAAAAAACCAAATAATCTGCATTTTCCTCAACTTGCTCATTGCTGCAGCTTTGCACTGAGACAGTGCCAGTGCCCTGCCTTCAGCTTTAAGGGTTTGGGCCACAACAGAGCAAAGGTATTTCTTTTCCAGTACAAAACAGGCAGTCTGTTGTAGGGTATTGTTGGCTTTTCTTCCCCTTCTTCTGAAGCACTGGAAATAAATGGAGGAAGGTGTGAGCTGCTGCAGTACATCTCTCTCTTCCTGGCACCTACCTGTAGTCTTGCCTTTGACTGCCATGTTCCTGAGGACTTGCTGAGCTCACAGGAGGGCTGCATTGCCCTGCAGTGTGACTGCTGAATGGTCTGCCAAAAATCACTTGGGCATGTTGCATGGGCCACTCTACTTTGGTCTCTTCTAGCCTTCCCCTGTGGCATACAGCAGCTTCACTTTCACAGGACTGTGCTGCTTTAGTCTATCTGAAGCCTTCAGGCTCAGTATCAGATCTGCTGATTAGTCTGTACAGCACAGGAGCTCCTATACATACCAGGTCATAAGAAGTTCATCTTCAACCCTGAGAGCTGGGAGGCTGAAATGTGACTTTGAAGAAAGCATCTAGTTGTATCAAATAACAGGTCCAAAAAAAGTGGTTTTCTCTGTGACTAAAGGACATGAGATCTTAAAATAGGCAGAGAAGGAATAAGTCCACCTAAACAATATTCCTGGGATCTCTGCTTTGTCTCATTTTCTGCTTCTGGAAGGTAAAGCAGCAGCTGGCTTTCCCAGTCTACCTTGATGACTTTCCCATCAAAGAGGGCAGAAAGATATTTCATGCTGTGACAGAATTTAAGTCTTTGCACATTGCTTGTCCCACCACAACCACAAACTGGCCTCACCTACGGAGTTTGCACTATAACTCGTATTTGAGCTTTTTTTAGCTGTGGACCTTGGGGTTTAGATCGATGCTTTAGCAAGAGGAGGACCAGCTGAGATGAAGGGCTCAGACTCCCACTCCGGACCTTCCCAAACCGTGGGAGTGCTCCTCTTACACAGCTCTGATCCAGGGCTATCTCTAAATATAACCATAACATAAGAATAATAATAAAACCACTCCCCCCCCAAAAAAAAAAAAAAAAAAAAAACCAAAACCACAAGAAATAACTGCAACCTTCCATCCAACATTGGGTGAGTTATTACCACAGTTACATCACAGCTGAAACAGGTGCAAGGAAATAAGTTTCCCAAAAGTTTCTATTCAGGAGGGAAATGACTGAAGAAAGCAGAGCGAAAGAAGGAAGGCAGAGGTAAGGGTAGGAGCCAGGGGACATAGGGGAAGTTGTTTCTCTTGGGGTGTGGCCAACTTAGTAGCTGTCCAAACCTTAGAGATGTCTTAGATGCTCCTTCTATTACCACCCCTTTTTTTGGCAGTTCAGGCTGCCTGCAAGCAGTGTGTGATAACGCCAGGACTGTGCTGCCCCCTGAATGCCCTATTGCCTGGGACCGTCATGGCCCACTGAACCACGGTGAGGCCTGATGCAAGCAGACACACATCCTTCCAAGCAGATTTTGTGCAGTTTTCAAGGAATCCTTCAAGGACTCATCAGCTCAAGCAATTCTCTCTGCCCCAAAACTATGGGGAAGGGAAGCAATTATGCAAAAGCTCATGTTCCTCCAGCAGCTGCAGTCACTTTGGGTGGGATTCGTCTGACTAAACATAGATGTCTCCATCTGAGCTAGTCACGCTAGGCTCCCTTTATGGAGATGAAGACGGGGAAATATAGGCACAGCTATGACTCATCCCCTCCCCAGGTCAGTGTCTAAAACAGGTCAGGTGAATCTTGCCTATTTCTCTTCTTTGCTTATAAAAGGAGCTGCAACAAAGAGGCCATGTGTAGGTCTGTGAAGTTAGATGAAAACCATCCTTCATCTGGCATCCAAACTAAAATGATTTGGTCTGGGATTGAGGGGCCAAGCTGTGATGAGGGCATTGCCAGCAAAAGCCACAGCAGAGTGGGGTAAACTGGCTCAGAGTTTATTTCACTATGGAACAGGAGGCTCTTTGCCTCCTGCACAGTGCTGGAGAGTAAATGGCCCAAGAGAAATGCCTGTAAAAGTCACCGTGGGATGTCACCTTTGTGCCAAGACTCCGCTTGTTTTGAAGGCAGGCACCTCGGCTTTTCTTTTTGCTGGCTAGAGTTACTGCCTTCCTGACACCACTCTAACTCTCTGTGTGACCAGTTACTTCCTGCTCAAGGCTTTTCTATTCCTTCCCACCTCTCCTTTCCAGGCTTCAACACAAAGGGCCCATCTTCACATCCCTATGGAGCACCTGGATGCGTTGAGTGCACACATCCCCATGTGGGCCTGGAGCAAAGGACATTGTCAGTTGTGGAGCTGTGAGTCTAGGGCACTTCCAAGTGCCACAGACACTTGGGTGTCTTCCAGAGGGACACTGGTTTCCTGTGCCTTGTGCTGTAGCTCCTGATGGCTCAGCCCTGTCCATGTCCTCTGCCTGGTTGCCTGCCCCAGCACTGAGCTGTGTGTTGCAATAAAAGAGCATTTCCCATGGTACGTACTGGGGACACATGGGGAAAGGAAGTGCAGAAGCTGCCAGAAGCACCAACCAAGTTACTTTGTGTTGTTATCTGATGAGAAAATAATGAAGCAATGCATTGAGTATGCCATGAGCCAGCTCCTCTGTCGAGGGATTACTGCTAGGGATTCACAAGGCTCATGACTGTAACCCATGAGTAAGAGCATGAAGCATGCACACAAGGTAAATAAATGGGTTAGGGGGAGCTGCTCCAAGTCAGATTCCTCCCCTCACTTTTTTTTTTCTTCTCCTTTCTCACCATTGAAAGACAAACAAAAGCTCAAGTGATGTCATGGGGCAATGCATTTGGCAAGATTCTCACTGCTGTGTTCCAGTACGCATCTAGCCCCTTTACTGAAACTGCCTTTGCATTCACCAGAGTGACAGAGGCAGAAATTACAGCAGAGCCCAGCAGTACAAAGCAGGGTGCAGAGGACAGACGTGGCTTCTCAGATCTGCTGCAGCTCAGTGCTAACCTGAAGTTAGCACATGGGTCAAGTGCCAAATTTTCAACTCCTTGCTCTAGGTCATTGGCTGACAGAAAGGGGCTGGGGTTGCAGGGGCTTTTGGTTTCCCTCTTAAAACAGAAAAGTGAGTTACTTTGCTTAAAAATAGATGAACTAAAATATACCCTGTATGTGTGTATGCATGTGTTTTCACATGCACAGGAAAACCCAAGGAGTCGAAGTCCTCAGAACTTGACGTAGGAATTTAGGACCTCTCTGAACTCAGAGACTAGGCTGCTCAGCCTCAGCAGGATGCCAATGGACAGAGCTGTGCTGGGACCTTTCTCTAGCTGCTAGGCAGAATCGGGCTTACGCTGCCTGTGTATGTGCCAATGGATTTGGTATCAAGGAAGCTCTTTGCTCTGTGCTTGGATATTTCTGGGAAAGCTAGCTGGGAGGTAAGGAGAGGTATGTTCATTATGTGTCCTCACTCAGAGTTAAAGGGCCAAGTACACTCCTGCTACAAGAAGTTCATTGGGAGGAACAAAAAGCTTCTTGAGGAGAAAACAGCCTGGTAATTTCATTACCCCTCAGGGTGGGATTGCTGTAGATCACAGGTATTGAGGTACAGCCCTGGGTGAATGCCAGTTGTTGGTCTCCCCCTCCATCCACAGTCCTTGTCCAGAAAATGATATCTTTCCTTCCTCATTCATTAACACCCTGGCTGTGGGATTGGTGTGCTCCAGCTAAATGGCACAACCTGTCCTGCTCTGTATAATCCAAACGAGCTGTCCCAGGTAAACACCTCCCTTGTCAGAGGTGAAATCCCATGAGTTGGGATCCCCAGGGACAACATGTGCCTGTGCCCCACAGCTGGACTGGCACCAGTGTCTATTAATACAGGTGGAAAAAGAGGTTAGGAGGGAAGAAAATCACAGGTCTTTTCTGACCCTGCCCAGCTCTGCTCTGCTGAAAGCTCACTGTACGGCATCACCCACGCCGTTGTACACGTTCCAAGTTCCTTCCTTTCGAGTTCCTTTCTCTCGTTCTCTCTTTCTTTCTCTCTTTCTCTCTTTCTCTCTTTCTCTCTTTCTTTCTTTCTTTCTTTCTTTCTTTCTTTCTTTCTTTCTTTCTTTCTTTCTTTCTTTCTTTCTTTCTTTCTTTCTTTCTTTCTTTCTTTCTTTCTCTCTTTCTCTCTTTCTCTCTTTCTTTCTCTCTTTCTTTCTTTCTTTCTTTCTTTCTTTCTTTCTTTCTTTCTTTCTTTCTTTTTCTTTCTTTCTTTCTTTCTTTCTTTCTTTCTTTCTTTCTTTCCTTCCTTCCTTCCTTCCTTCCTTCCTTCCTTCCTTCCTTCCTTCCTTCCTTCCTTCCTTCCTTCCTTCCTTCCTTCCTTCCTTCCTTCCTTCTTCCTTCCTTCCTTCTTCCTTTCTTTCTTTCTTTCTTTCTTTCTTTCTTTCTTTCTTTCTTTCTTTCTTTCTTTCTTTCTTTCTTTCTTTCTTTCTTTCTTTCTTTCTTTCTTTTCCTTCCTTCCTTCCTTCCTTCCTTCCTTCCTTCCTTCCTTCCTTCCTTCCTTCCTTCCTTCCTTCCTTCCTTCCTTCCTTCCTTCCTTCCTTCCTTCCTTCCTTCCTTCCTTCCTTCCTTCCTTCCTTCCTTCCTTCCTTCCTTCCTTCCTTCCTTCCTTCCTTCCTTCCTTCCTTCCCTCTTTATTTCTCTTCCTTTTTCTTTCTTTTTTCTGCCTTGCCTTGCCTTGCCTTGCCTTGCCTTGCCTTGCCTTGCCTTGCCTTGCCTTGCCTTGCCTTGCCTTGCCTTGCCTTGCCTTGCCTTGCCTTGCCTTGCCTTTGCCTTGCCTTCCCTTCCCTTCCCTTCCCTTCCCTTCCCTTCCCTTCCCTTCCCTTCCCTTCCCTTCCCTTCCCTTCCCTTCCCTTCCCTTCCCTTCCCTTCCCTTCCCTTCCCTTCCCTTCCCTTTCCCTTCCCTTCCCTTCCCTTCCCTTCCCTTCCCTTCCCTTCCCTTCCCTTCCCTCCCCCTCCCCTCCCCTCCCCTCCCCTCCCCTTTCCTTCCCCCTTCCATCCTTCTTTCTTCCTTCATCTCTCACTTTCTGTTATCTGTGCTAGGATATGGAGATTTTTTTTTTTGGCTGCAAACAGCTGAGAGTCAAACTAATGCATCTCAGCTCTCTGTGGCTCCTGAATGGTGTGTTTGCCTCATGCCAAAGTGACCAGGCTGTATGGATTTGCTCCAGGCTTCATCCTCTGGTCCTTTGTCTTCAGCAGTTTGGCTAAGAAGCTTGATGCTCTCTTGAGGGTGATGAGGAGCAACAGCTGAATCTGTGGATCTGCTTCCTCCACTGAGGAATATATCCACAAATGTTTCCTGTTTCAGTCCACTTGAAAGAGAGTTGGACTGGACCCTGTACAGCTCTTGGCTTGCAGCACTTTGAGAGCCAAGCAGGCATGTGGGCAGTCTCACTTTAAGGATTTCTTTCCTAAGTGAACTGTCAACTTCTCTTGGCTAGAAAAATCTGCAAACAATTTCTAGTCACAGCACAAAGCAAATCCTTGCACTGTGCTCCAATAATTCAATCTGAAATACGGGTGCCTTTCTGGGGCTGTGAGACACGGTGTGTGCCGCATCGCTTGTCACAATGTACCTTGATGGGACTTGGGGTTGCACAGAAAGTCATCTTGCATGTCCCGTGCAAAGATGACACAGTGAGCTAATTTTAATTTGGGTAGAAGTGCAGGATGAAGCAAAGATCATAGCACAGCTCTGATGATAGAACAGCTAGGAAGGGCTGCCCATGGAGGCAGTGGAGACACCATCCCTGGAGGTGTTCAGAAAACATGTCAACATGGCACTTTGGGCCATGGTTTAGTGATTCTATGATTCTGTCATTTTATTGTTGGTATGTTTGATTCACAATTGTACAAGAGGACCTGGAGACTGGACTTTCTCTCATTTGCAACAGGGCAAATGAGGAACAACATGGGCAGAATTACTAGCAAGGAGACTGAAGGAGAACTTTAACAGCTGCAATTCCTACAAGTTGAGTTACTTAGCAGGCTGTCTTTTTGCAGTTCCAGCCTTAAATGAGTCAAAATAGGGATCACCATCTAGAAAAGTGAATGTGTTTCCAACTCATTCCCTTCTTCCTTTTGCTCTGTACTCAGTGAGCTCCCAGTAATCTGCCTCTTTTGGCCTTACAGCTGCAAAGCCCCATTACTCTGCTCAGCATCTCTCATGTCACACCTTGGCATCACTTTGCCAGGCCCAGCCGTGGCTCAGACATGGCAGCCCTTTGTCTCTATGAGAGGGGTCGTGTTAGAGCAGGCCTTGCTTCACACATTCCTTATCTGCACAGCCCAAAATGCCTCTCCTGCCCCAAGCTTTGAGTCATGGGGTCCCCCACTCCCCTGCCAGCACAAGGGCCCTTGGGCTTTAGCTGTTCTAAGCTTGATGTTTTTCTTTGCTTTTCATTCAAACACATTTTCTCAGGCTGTGACCTCTTATTCATCCCCCATCATTTTTTCCTCTTGCAGTGTTTTGCATGGAGTTGAGAGTGCATGAGCAGGGCTGCAGTTTCCCGCCCCTTCCTTCCCCCAGCCAAACCATCAGGGCCATGTGAGCCCCCCAGTACTAGTGCTTCCCACTCAGCTAGGAGATGCAGCAGCCAAGCACTGAGCAGATAGTTCCTCGGAGTGCTGCTGACTCTTGGCTCTTGGCTGGGCTGTCAATAGGGCTTTTCCGTTCCGTGTCCAGCCCTGCTCGGGCTGCTAGCTCCTGTCTCACGGGTGAGTCATATGCCAGCTAATAATAGCAGCTCCTGGCCATGCCAGCACAGCAACTGACCATGGAAAACACCACACCGCTTTGGGTGGCCGGCCCATCAGCTTTCCTGAGCCGAGCTGGCCCCAGCTGGGCATTTGCCTTTGAGGGCAGTGCCACATGGCTCAGTGAAAGGCTGCAAATAGTGCTTTGGGCATCGCTGTGGGTGGTGCTGGTCCTCCAGCCATGAGCCTTCTGTCCCAACAGTAATGCCACTGCCAGGCTGGTTTGGGAGTGGGTGGAAAGTGGACTGTTGCTCTTGCTACTTTACATAACCCAGTTGCTATTAATTACCTGCTCTGTTGGCCAGCAGTCAGCTTAAGCGGTTGCACTCAGCCTAACTGCCATCCTCCAGCCTTTCCAAGGCAAAACCATGGGTTTCCTTACTTGCTATGCCCAAATACTCTTCAAAGCATTTGCAAGAAACAGCTACATGGCTGCCAAATTCAGCCTGGCATCAGAGCTGCTGCCATGAGGCAGCATGAGATTTGCTGGGGATTCCTCCTTCACTTGTCCAGATGCTCCCAGGGAGAAAGGGTGATGGCAGGGCAAAAATGACGCTCACGTCACCCAGCCAAACTCCTGCACCATCTTATCCTGTGCTCCTGTGGTGTTTGCCCTGGCAGATGTTTGATCATCTGAAAAAAAAGGTAGGAAGGTGGTGGGGGAGGCTGAAGCAGTCTCACCCAGAGAAAGTGTAGCCGCAGCCTTGCCCCACGACTGGTCTTGATGCAGGGCAGAAGCAGGGCTGGGGAGGGTGTGAGAAGCCTGGATTGCAGTCCCAGTCAGTTAAGGGAGGATCTCACGGAGGGCCAGCGGTCCCGAGCAGACTCGTGGGATGGACGCGGGATGCCCGAGCGGCGCAGCCAGGCCGGTCCCGCACAGTGAGCCGTGACTCCCACGGCGTGGCAGCACTGAACTGAGGCAGGCTCGGACCTCGCTCCGGAGACGGCTCTGCCCCTGCTGCTTCCAACTATGCGAGCTCCGCGTCGGCCTCGGACAACGGCACACGTCTCGGGAAGATGGGGTAACTGCTGAGCCCTCGGAGCTGAGCGTCAAATACTCACCGGGGATTCATGAGAAGCCAGCAAGTGCGATGGAGCTGAGGGAATGCATCGCAGGCAGCACCGCAGAGTGAAGGCACTCATACGGAAGATCGGAGTCAAGGCCAGCCGCTTCCCTCCTGCCATCCAGTCCCACGGCTCTGAGCGAGGCTGCCCACACAGAAACTCCCGCACAGGCACCCTAGATCTTCAGGAATGTTAACCGGTGGGGATGGCAGCAGGCTAGGCTGTATGGGCTGTGCAGGACGTGTGCTCCTCCAGCTGCCCAGAGAGGTCCCAGTTTCCTGGCAGTCACGGGGATGGGACTCCACTGCCACATCACCTAAGAAGCAGCCAGGGGTTTTTCCTGGGAAGCAGCTGGGTCATCTTTTGACTTCTACCATTTGTTTGCCTTTCATGAAGGTTTTCCTTTTGTTCCTCCCCTGACCCGAGATGAAGTTGGGGTTTTGAAGCTGGGGTTTTCCAGCCCTGGGAGCAGAGTGGCACAGGGTAGCTGTGTTACCTGGGGAAAGACCCAGGAGCCAGTTCAGCTATGCACCAGCAGTGGTGAGGCAGCTGTCGTGCTCACCTTCTGAGGCTTTCAGATGTGGGCTTTGGAGCCCTCCTGCGTTGCAAAAAGCATGAAATTGTCCCTGGGTGGAAGATGAAGAACTGGCCTGGGACTCCAGTTGCTGCAGCCCTGTGTCATGTGTGGCTGAAGCCTTCAGGGACACCCTCAATTCAGAATTGGGCAGGCACCACTTTTCCTGAGTCTGTTTAGTCTAAAAATGACGAAATACTATCTTTTTGCTTTGCTTTTCTTCCTCTAAATCTAATGTTTTCATTGCAGTGGACCAGCATTTACCAGCAAAAGACTTTTCATGCTCAGCAAACATACCACACTGGCATCAGCGAACCTGGGCAATGCCACTGTGTGGGGCACATTGGGAACAAGATCATTTTGGGTTTTCAGGCTTTCACTTTTCAAGTTTAGCACAAGACCAGCCAGGCATGGGCTGACTTTAATGGAACCATGTATATCTCTCTTAAGGAAAGGGAATTTGCTTCAAAAATTGAAGGAAACCCTGAAGTTTTCAGGACAAGGTTGACATAAAACTCCTCACCTGGTGTAGGAGAAGGGAGAAGAGATCCTGTCACTCTGCAGTCCGTTCCTTTCCTGAAGGAAAGGACTTTGAGAACATGCACAAAGAAAGGATGATGGAGTTCAGCAGAGCTCTTATTTAACTGGATAAATCAAAGCTTTTACTACTTGATCCAAGACTAAATTTAAAAAAATAAAAGGTGACTTTTGTCTGTCACTTCTAAGTGAATTTTGGCAGAGAGGGTTTGCACACAAGCTGCTGAAACTAGGGGAGCTGCTAAGGGCAGAGATGAACCTGCAGCAGGCAACTACATATCCCATCTGTGTTTCAAATAGAAGTGGACACCACATATCTCAGAAGAGGCTCTGGCGTTAGCATCAGCAGAGGAGCATTCCCTATCTCATTTTGATGCCTGATGCTCCAGCCCTCTGATAGAATCATAGACCTGTTTCAGTTGAAAAAGACCTCTGAGATCATCAAGTCCAACTGCCAACCATGACAGCCACTAAACCACGTCCCAAAGTGCCATGTAGACAATTTTCTTGAACGCCTCCAGCGATGGTGGCTCCATCACCTCTCTGGGCAGCCTGTTCCAATGCCTGACCACTCTTTCAGTACAGAATTTTCCCCTAATATCCAGTCAAAACCATTCCTGGGGCAGCTTCAGGACAATTCTTTCTTGTTCTATCACTTGTTACCAGAGAGAAGAGACTGACACCCACTTAGCTCCAACCTCTTTCAGGTAGTTGTAGAGAGGAAGAAGGTTCCCCCTCAACCTCCTCTTCTCCAGGCTAAACATGCCCAATTCCCTCAGCTGCTCCTTACAGGACATTTTCTCCAGACCCTTCTCCAGACACACTCCAGCACCTCAGTATCTTTCTCATAGTGAGGGTCCCAAAACAATATAGCAGGGCTCAGGTGAAGAGCCAGTTGAAACCCAAGCTGTTTCAGAGCATGAAGGTAAGCAGGAAGCACTGTGCTGGTTCAAGACTGCACTCCAGAGAGCAATGAAAGGCATTGCTGCCTTCTGAATTGTGTAGCTAGCCTTGTGCAGCAACCAGCATTTTCTGTCACTGGGAGAATACAACAGCAATCTCCAAGGGACCAGCCAGGGAGAGGACAAAATAGCATATAATATTTTTGGGTTTCCCCTGTGGCACAGCCCTAGCCTTGAGAAGAGGAGGAAAGGGCAGGAAGAGACTCCCAAAGGAGGGTAAGGACATGGAGCAGGTGTAGCAGCTGTGCCACCAGGTTTGCTCTTGCTGTACCAGCCTGCAGTGAGGCCGTGTGGTGGGCTGGGGCTGAGACATCACACTGTGGACCTCAAGGAAGCAACAAATTCCTGGAGTTTGGGAATAAGAGACAAGAGTAGCTGGGCACATCCCCAGTAATGGTGCTCACAGGAGAGCACTGACTGGTCAAGTCAGCCACAGCAACTTCCCTACGGCAAGGGTGAGGTGAAGAGGAGCGAGCATCCCCGAGGGACTGGCTCTACTGCTTCTCCCTGCATGGCTGCAAAGGGGAGCTTGGCATTAACTGTTGCTGAAGGGGAACCAACCCCAAACCTCATAGGTAGGTGCTATGGCACTTTGCCATGTACTGTGGTCCTGCAGCCCTCCATCTTTGGCTCCAGCCCCTGGCCTCAGTGTAGGTGCTGGGACCTCCTCCCACTGATGTCATGCTGCCGGGTAGCAGCAAATGTGAGTGACACAGGTGAAGAGGCTTCCAGCTCAGGCAAGCTGATGCACAGTCACATATTATAGAGTGCTTCTGAGATACCCATTTACCACTGAGCTCCACAGTTGTGAGGGTCCAGTGTCCAGTGAGTGTTTTCACACATGGGCATAACCCCATTGTAAGGGCCGAAGTGCAGCTTCTGCAGCAGGATGACAGAAGGAGATGGGGATGGAGATGCCCTTGACCATTTGTTTTTCTTTGGAGCTCCATCCAACACACCACATTCTGGCAATGCCTTGATGTGAGGTCCCACAGCCAAAGTCAAAGGAGTTTAATAAAAGCAGTGGGCTGGGGGTGAAGTGGTCAGCAATGCCAGGAATGAGGCATATCTGCTCTTTCCCAGACAAAGCCTTCTAGGCAGATAAAAGAATTTGGCCACTGAAAACATGGCCATGACCCCTTGGCACTGCAGGGATATGCTGTAGGTCTTCAAAGCAAAACTGCCTCAAGGCAAGATAGGCAAATTGAGTGTTTTCTATGGCTTGGGAGGGCTGGCTGCTCATGTCGTGGAAATGGGAAGTCTTCCAGCAGCAAAGGTGCAGTGGGAAATGTGCTCAGGAGGAAGCAGCACACATTCCCCACAGTCCTTGCCCAGGAGATGGTGCCTGGAGCCACAGCCCTTTCTCAGCCCAGCTCTATAGGTGCCTCTACTTAGGGGCTTTTCACTAAGGGTTGCTATAGGAACTTAAGAACTTCTGTACATCCAGGCCTGAGCAGCTCCCTGCTCCCACTCCCCCTCACTAGCATGGGGCTGGCAGTGCTGAGGCTCTGAGGACAGTGGAGGATGCTCAGGTACAGCAAAAGCTGTTCAGCTCAGCCAATTAGTGCTGCTATTTCTGTCTCTGGCCTTTTCTCGGTTCCTATCCATCTGGGGCTCTTTTCAGTCATTATAGAGCTTCCACCCTCTTGGGTTTTTTCATTCTCCTCTTCTGTCTTCCAGATTTTTGCCACTGTTTCACGTTGCTGTCCAAATTATTTCTCTCTTCTGCCTTGCTCCAGTCATGGGAACATGAGAGATGTTTTTCTGCAGAGCATGGTGGTTTGGGGAATGCTTTGCAGGCCTGACAGCCATCCTGGCGCTGCTGGCACAGGCTGGAGCAGCTCATTCAATCCCTGGGAAATGATCTTGTTGATGGTTCATCACCATCTGATCAGCCCACTGCTTGGGCCCAGCTGTGCAGCCACCATGCTGCCATCGTTCTCTGCTGCGCCAAGCTGGGCAGGGAGATGCAGCCCAGCCTGCTCCTCGCTCTCCTGCCAGCGCCTCCCCACATGTGGCTGTGAAGGAAAGCGTGCCTCAAAGGGCCTCCCACCCATCACTAACAGCCTTGGTCTATCACGTCTCAGCCAGCCGGGACAGCTCAGAGGGAGGGCGCCTGCTTCCCTGGCAAGGCATGGGTGAAACAGGGAACCAAGCCTGAAAGACAGGGCAGCTAGGAGCAGCCCTGCATCAGCTGCTGGGGCTGCAGCCCAGAAACAGGGCAGGTGAGGAGCCACATGTGCAGGTGGACATAGGTTGCAGGGATTCCTGTTACATACCATCAGTTCTTACTCTGGTCAACCAGCCCCTTCCTTTGTCCTGGGAAACGCATGGGGCTAGTCTGATGCCAGGGAGTGATGCTGGGTGGGGATGGTGGGAACACAATTAGGGAAAACACAAAGCTGTTATGTGCTTCTTGGGGTGGAAAGCAGCCCAGGTTATTAACTAGAAGGCAATTTTAGCATGAGTTATTAATATTAGTTGTTTGTAGTGGGAAGCACTGCCTGGGGGCTCCCATTGGCCTAATCATGTAACAAAGCTGTGTTCCCCACAAATGCTTGTGCTTCTGCCTGTAGAGAACAAGTCGTCTCCTTCCCATCACCCGCACTTTGAAAAAGAAAAGACAAAAAAGCATGAAGATTGCACAGTCAAGCCCACAAAAACTGGAAAAGGAGATACATTAGGCTGTCCTGCAGTGCCACTGCTTACACCCAGCCAGACCAGTAATACCAGCAGCACCTGGGATCCACATTGCCTGCTCTTTCCCCATGGCTCCCCCACTTCATCCCCAACCCCAGCAGGTCTGGCCTTAGTCTCACTGGTGGCTTTGGTGCATTTCCTCCTTCAGTGGGGGGATGCTGTGGTTTTTCCCTGCTACTCTAACAAGTGCTGTGTATCTCTGTTGTGTTCCTTCAGGTTTGGCAAACTGCAGCTCTCCTAGGGAAACTAATTTGATGAATTCACAGACTCACTATGATTGGAAAAGATCTTCATCAAGTCCACTCATTATGTAACTCTACCAGAAGCACTACTACACCATATGCTTGAACACAGCTTTTAAATACATCAAATACATCCAGGTATGGGGATTCACAAACTGCTCAGGGCAGCCTATTCCAGTCTTTTGAGAATCTTTTGATACAGCAGTTTTTCCTGATGTCTAACTTAAAGCTCCCCTGCTGTAACTTGATGCCATTTTCTCTCATCCTATCAGTTATGGCTTGTAAGACGAGACCAACACCCACTGGCTCCAACCTTCTTTCAGAGAGCTGTAAAGACGTCTCCTCTCAGCCTCCTTTTCTCCAGACAACACAACCCCAGCTTCCTCAGCCACTCCTCATAAGACTTATTCCAAATTCGATTAATTCACTTACAACCTTGGCATTAAAGCACAGACTAAACGTCAACAGCATCTGCTAATTTTAGATGGTACGAACCATGACTGCCCTGCTGTTTTATTGAGGACTTGGCATTGAGTTCCCCCACATGGAAACATTGGTCCTCTTGTCCCTGGATGCAGCCTTGCACATCCATCTCCTCATCAGTCCAATTTCGGGCTAGGCTGGAGGACCAGAAACATACCCTGCAACCTCAGCTTGTCCCCTAGCAGTGGTCGCCTCTGTAACTGCTGTGGCCCTGATGCCTGATTGTGTACCAGCTGGCACCACCTTCCTCTGCACCCTTGACACAGTGAACAAGCACTGGGATGAACAGAGGTAGCGTCACCACAGCATCGCCTGCCCTCTTGACATTTACAGAGGGAGACTGGCAGGCCAGGTCTGTTACTTCCTTTATTGGAGCTTGTGTGCAATGCTGCCCATGTTTGTCTAACATGACGCTAAACCTCATAGCAGCCTCCCAGGACTTGAAGGGGGACTGTTTACAAGGCCTTGTAGTGATAGGACAAAGGGCAATGGATTTAAATTAGATTTAGATTGTGCATTAGGAAGAAGTTCTTTACTATGAGGGTGGTGGAACACTGGAACAGTTTGCCTGGGGAGGTGGTGGAGGCTTCATCCCTGGAGACATTCAAGGTCAGTCTTGATGGAGCTCTGAGCAACCTGACCTAGCTGGGGACGTCCATGCCTTCCACAGGCAATTGGTCTAGATGACCTCTTAAAGTACTTTCCAATCCAACATATCCTATGATTTGACTCTGTATGACACTGCATATTCATTTCTTTCTCCACCTGGCACCCCTCAGCTATTGTTCTTCAGAGAGAAGGCAAAGCCCTGTTCCGCTTCCCCATTGGGTTTTAAACCACAACCCAAGAGAACTGAGGGGCTGGGGCAGCAAAGGGGCTGGGGCAGCAAAGGGCCTGCAAGTGGAAGTGCTGCACAGGCTGACTGCAGCCAGGCTCCCCAGCTGAATGAAGAAAAAAAAGGCAACTCCCTCCCCCAAGGAGATATTTTAGAAGCTGAACACTAAGAACTTAAGTACAAAGGCTTTTTTGTTTTTATTGACATTGTAAGAAACTTTTTTTTCCTTTTTTTCTTTGTTACAAAAGAGCTAAGTGGTTCTGAAAGCAGAAGTACAGTTCATATGTACACAGTGCTACAGACCCTTCAGATCAACCTAAGGCTCGAGAAACATCAGATCATAACTGCAAGGTTTATCAAATGAAGCCCACTAAGGCCTGCTACAGCCCAACACTATTCCTACGGTACATAAATGTATTTACACATTTTGTTGTTTTCTTTAAAACAAAAACAAAGAAAGGATTACAAGCTCTATTTAAAAAAAAAAAAAAAAACAAACAAACAAACAAAAAACCCCCACAAAAGATCAAAGCAAAACAAACAGAAAAAGTAAAAAAGAAAAAGAACACATTTTTATCTTACACATCTGCAGGACTGACAACAGCAACTGTTTGATAGGAGACATTCCACCAACCCAAGGACAAGAACACGTGAATACCAGAGGGTCACAAGACGCTGGGACACTATTAACAGTGGTATGTGCTGTCAGCTGAACGGCGGCTACAGCTTCATCGGGAACATTTGGCAACACATCTTGGTCCCTCTCTTTTACAGGATCAGCACAAAGTAAGGCACATACATTGTGAGGATATAAACACTGCTGGTCAGAAGGATCTGTCAGAAGGAGCTGTTGCACAATAGGCGTGGGCGAGCCGACCGGTTAGTTCCTTGAGGGGAGTGTGGGAGGATTCACTGCCTGGAAGTGAGGGAGCCAGCCAGCACCTGAACACACGTACCATGGCGCTCATGCTGCTAGGAGGGAATGACATCGGCCATGGGGATGTATGGGGTCACTATACTCTGAGCTGGATGGGGCTCTGAGCAACCTGGTCTAGTGTGAGGTGTCCCTGCCCATGGCAGGGGGGGGGGGGTTGGAACTAGATGAGCCTTGAGGTGTCTTCCAACCCTGACAATTCTATGATTTTATGAAAGGTCCTCTGGAAGCCCACAGACTTCTCTGCAAAACCACCTTTCCTCCACTGGGGTGAACTACCACTGGTGACTCCCACTTGGTGGAAAGGAAAACTGCCTGGAGAAATTCCTGTGCAACATGTCCAGCTGAGCATGGTAGGTGCACCCCAGGCCAAGAGCAACAAAGCTGGAAGATACTCATCATCCCTTCCCCCCCCCCGAGCTATTAGAAGAAAAGGTGATTTAAGAGTTAGGCTGCAGTGCGTTTCCACCTGCTAATGCCAGCTGAGACATTTTGGCTCTGTAACTGGAAGAGCAGGAGTAGATGGGTACCAGTAAACCTGTAAGCAATACTGGTGGGACTTTGCCCAGACTGACACACACTGAGAATGAGGCTGACAAGTGAAAGCTGGTGCCATGTCCAAAGAGCCCAGTCTACCTTACCAAAACAAAAGCAAACACTGAAACAGGCCCTTTAGCATCAACCAGAAAAGCATCAGGAGACACTAAAAGCTGAAGCGACCCTAAGTGACACATCCCCTTAACGGTGAAAATGATAAACCATTTGCACAAACTCTCTGGGGACGCGGTGGAGTCTCTGGTTCTTCAGCTTTACCAAATCAAAACAGGATGCCCTTCTGGAGCATGTGGTTTTGGCCAAGACATATTGTTGGCCCCAGACAGGGCTAAGTGAGTGACAAAGGTTTGTCAAATCCAGGAAGGCAAATTAGCGACTCAGACAGTCCCTTTTAGCCTTGAGCAACGTGAATGGCTGCTTCTAAACTCTGATGGATCACATCTGTTAATAGCTTCCCAGCTTCAATTGCACCAGCAAATACAATTATGAACTGGAAAACTCAGTTTTAAAAAACCAGTTTGGTGGTTGTTTTTTTTTAATGTATTTGCTCTATAACAATAAAAGGCTTCTCTCCCAAGCCACCTACTCCCAAGCTGGTCGTAAGTCTCCCTGTTGAAATTGTTTATAAACATGTAATTGACGGCTTAATAAAGAGCCAGCCGTTCATTACCGAGAGCCATCCGAAGCATGTCCAGCACGGCCCCTGCTCATGTATGTGTGGCTGCTTCTCCCTGAGCGGGCTGCATCTATAGTGCTGTAGTGTCAAGCATGGTCACCACAGCATCCCTCCTGCCCTGCAGACCTGCCTGGCCAGAGACACCCTCCTGGCCTCAGCAGCAGGGCAGGGGCAAGGGCTGTGTACTGGCCACTGGTATCTCTCAGGGCATGTTGAGCAGCAAACCAACTGTTTTCCATGGTGAGCTCTGGTGATTTCCCATGCAGCTCAGGGAAGGGCTTCAGGAGGGCTGCGCTAGCTGGAAATGCACAGGGAGGTTGGGAGGTGAATGGGAAAGAATGGGACAGGGAGAATATGCATGCAAGAGCCAGAGGAAAGAAGAAATCTTTGCCAAAGATATGGTGAAATACAGGAGCTGGATGGTAATAAAAGCTGGAGGATATTTACATTTGTCCTGATTTCTGACATTCCATCTTAAGAGTGCAGCTCACTTGGTATGTCCCGTGAGAAGCCCAACTACAGCCCCAACACTGGATTCCTATGAAGTTTTCCTGCTGATTTACAGCTTCTTCCTCTGAATCTAACAGCTGTTAATAGCTCAGTGTTATCCCACAGCTTTGCTGAGGCTGTATTCCTACACATTTCTCAAATACCATGCCCTGAATTAGACAGAATTTCACATTTTTTTTTTTTACAATTAAAAACAATGAGTCCTATGGTTTATGATTTCTACAGACAGCACCTTCTGGTACTACTCCTAATTTCATCTGGGCTAAAGCTTATCTGTATTTTAAGACTGACCACACACCCCCTCCTCACGTCTACTCTAACAGCAGCTCCTTCCAGACACTTAATCCATGACTGTTAAGTGCTTGCACCACTTCTACCCTGTAGCAACATCCTACTATCAGGATTTAACTGAGAAGTTTGCAAGGGCTGGACTTGAATGCAGGTTCTATGAGTGGGTCAGTTTAAACCATGGTCTCGTAACTGTTCTCCATCCCCACCTGTTTTCCCAGGAGCACTGTGTTTTCAGGAGTGCAGACATGGAGCACAGCACAAAACACGCCAGAAAGGCTGACGCTCACAGAGCAAATGCCACTCGCCTCTACCAGTGAGCAGCTTCACAACCACAGCATGCTGGTTACAGTTTTTTGCTCATGTAACTGAGCCTGGGCACTGCCCCACTAGTTTGCTTTGAAATGAAATGTAGGTTGGAGGCTGGCTTGGTCTTCTTGAGTTTTGGTTATGAGACATAATTGCTGTTCCCTTTCTTTCTTTGCTTCTCCTAATGGCAGCTTGAAATCCTTGATTTTGTAAAGCCTGGATACAGCAGGAAAACGTTTAAGATATCAGATTGCATGCAACCACTTTGGTCTATATGGCTAGCCTGAGGACTGGGCTATTTGTTCTCTACCTGTTTGACATGCCACAGCCATGATGCCTTGGAAGCCAGAGCTGTGTGTTATGTCGACCAGCATGTCTTTTAAAACAGACAATCCATCCATGGAGCTGTATATGCTAAAAGGGGTGTTCAATAAAGTTCTCTTGGCAAAGGAACTGTTACTGTAAGAACCAGTGGCTCAGCAAATTACAACTCAATAATTTGCATTAAAAAACAAAACAACCAACCAAACCACAATTCCCCAGGATGCAATATTCCAATTTTGTTGTCTTATGGTCTGAAAGCCTCCATAAGATGCTGACCATCTCTCCATAAATGTGGTATGCAAAGAAGGGATTACAGACAGCCCAAATCACCAAACATACCCAGAATTTCACTGTCCAGTCATTTAAAAAGAAGGCTGAAAACCAGAGTACCAAATACTGAAGCAGATGAGAGCTGGACTAAGGATAGCTTTCTGGTCCTCTCCTTCCTCTGAAATGGATTAAACATGACACAATCCCAGCACCTTTACATGAGGCAGTGACAGCTCTGTGTGCTTACAAAAACCTTAAACATTTGCTAGGGATCAAAGGGCCGATAGTTCAAATTTCTTAGTTGCTTGAACCTTCTCATTTCTTGTGCTCCATGACTCTCAAACTACAGCCCAGGGGTACCATAGCAGTGCCTTTCTAAACTGGTTGTCCACCCTGGCATGGTGTATCCAATGCATCCAGGGAGGATGTGTGCCTGCTTATTTTGTGCCTATAGGTTTAGGGGGAAAGTTGCAACAGTTTTCTGAGGCCTAGTTTTCTTTTGAGTAACAGCAAAGTCATTTCATCAGACCTTTCTTCTTAAAAAAATACCCCAAAACAAAACCAAAACATGCAGTTCACACCTTTACATTGGGTTACAATTATAAACAAACCCAAACAAAACCAAAGGAAAAAGGAAGCATACAGACATTCATAAAGGGGGAGAGAGAAAAGAGAGAAGGGAGAATGGGTGTAGCAATACTGATTCAAAACTGAAATGGAAGACAGTTTCTCCCTAGAACACTTTAGGGTTTTCAGAGTCCTTATTCCATAAAAGGAATATACTTGAAACACATCCCATTTAGGTGAGATGAGATTGCTAAAATACATACACAACTAAAAAATATGAGTCTTTTTTTTTCCCATCTGTTATCTCCTAAGGGTATTTTGTTGGTTGGTTGGTGGGGGGAGGGAGGTTGTGTTTCTTTTTTTTTTTTTTAATGTCTATTGCATAACAGCAAGAAACTTGCTTTCTTCTGCAAGTGAGGTCAACAAAGAGCTCATGTCCCCAATAGCCATGTTGGTTGTGCTTACGGGCATAGCTGGGAATGTAAGAGACGCTCGGGGAGTGGTGAGGCGTGAGGAATTGCGGGAGAGATTCTGAATGATACTTGGGCTCAGGGCTCCTGAAATTAAACTGACATGGTCCCCATCATCTATGATAGCATCAAAATCAATCTGCACACCCTCTAGGCTGTTGCTGTCGATGCTGTCAACTGTGCTTGACACTTGGTTAGCCCCTGGGGAAAGAAGCTCGGATGAGTTTGCAGTTGCAGTCCCCTGCAGCAGGCAGTTGGCTTCCGAACCAAAGAAAGAACCTGTTTTGATAGCTTGGTGGCTAAAGCCTGTGCTTTGGTCATACAACTGACCAGAGTAATTCTGCATGTTAGAGCAGAACTGCTGTGATTGACCTTGCATCTCCATCTTAATGGTGTTTACCCTGTATGTCTGGTCGCCATCGCTTACGTGTCCTTGCTGTTGTGCCAAGTTGCTTCTCGGCATGTTTTGCCGTCTGCTGCTGCTGTAATTAGAGCATGGCTGGTAACTTTTGGCCACCAACAAACCTGGAGGCTGGCTACCAAGGGTGTGAGACACCGGTGGACAACTCTGCGGCCCCTGAAACAGGCTGCTTTGTGAGGTAGGACTAACCTGCCCTAGCATCATTTGACCGGACTGATTGACTCCCTGGTAATGAATGCCATTTCCAACTGGTTGGTTTTGCAAATATTCCTGCTCCATCATATTCCTGTTCTGCATCCCATTTGCCACATTGGTGGGTTGATCGCTGGATGCCGTGGGATGGCCAAAATTTTGCTGGTTCCCACTCATTAGCACATTGCCGCTTCTCAGCTTCTGCCCTTGAACCGCCAAGGCACAGGAATTGTCCATTGCCCCAGTCATCAACGCTTGCCTGCCGCCGCTGTCATTGTAAGGCTTGTTGGGCTGCATGCTGAAGGAATTAGCGCTGCCAAGAACCACGTTTGGCTGCAAACTGTAGGAACCATTGTTCTCCGCCAGGTTCTGGTAGCCGTTCTGCTGGGCCATGGTGTTTCTCTCCAAGTTCTGCTGCTGAACCATCATATTGTTGTACAGTCCGAAGGCCCGAGTCTGCTGTACTGCCGAGCGCTGACTGCATTTCAGTTTTGAAGGAGACAAGTCAGAACTTCCTGAGCTTACTTCATTCCACTGAATGGGCAAGTCACTCTTGTTTGCCTCAGAACCTGCCTGCTGACTGCTCGGTGGAGAGGCTTGGTCAAAGTTGCTGTGGTTGTTGTTTCCTAACACTGAGCTGTGATGCATTTTGTTGCTGTCTAGAACATTGTTCAACAAGTGGTCGTACATGCCCTGGTTCTGGGAATTCAGATACTGAACCACGTCATCTGGCAGGAGATCCTCATCATTCAGACTGCCCCCTGCTTCCATCGTAGCAGCCTCCAGGGCGACGTTCTCGCTGATGCTTGGAGGACAGGGGGAGCTGAAGCTACGGAAGACGTCACCCTCAGAACGGGTATAGTTCTGAAGAACAAGGTTGCGCTTTTCCGTGGATGGATGCGAAGCAGGAGGGTTAAAGCTATTAAGACTGTTGAAACGCTGGACTCTAGGGACAGAGAGGTTGTCCGAGGCCATTCTTACTGGATCGCTGGCTCTCCTTGTCCCATTTCCTAGAGCATCGTGAGACAGAAAATGCCTCCTGCTGTAACCATTTGCCCCACCATCACTACATCTTCGAGGGGCATTCACTGGAGGCAGTGGAGATACTCCGGACTCCCTGCAGTCACCCAAGAGTGCCATCCTTGTTTTGAGGCTCATCCTCTCCATGTTTGGCAGTGGAGTTGGTGGGGGTCCACCAGTAGCTGCTGCATATTTAGCTTTCAGCCTGTATTGCTGGGCTGGGGTGAGGCTGAGAAGACTTGGCAGGTCATCACACTGGCTTGCTTCACTGGAGCGCCGGGAGGCATCCGTCGAGATGGGGTCGTAGGAGTCTGCAACACTCACGTTTTGTGGTCTTCCCTCTGCCTGGGAGGCGTCACTGGACCTCCGGCTGGAGAAGCAAGGCGAGATTCCAGAGGACCTGCGGCTGCTCAAGTAGGCTGAACTGATTGTGCTAGTATTGCTGTCCCTCCTGTTCAGCATGTTCAACACAGTGATGTCCGTACTTGAAAGTTCATTCCTGTTCGGTAGGATAGTCATGGATCCTCCTATGCTGCAGCTGCTGTTTGACTGGGTACCTGCAGGCAAAACCCACAGTTAAAGCAACAGGCAGTACTCAGAAACTGGTACAGACAACACCCAGTAAAGAAGTAAGGGGAGTACAGAGAAACAGCCTGAATCACCACAGCAAATCATAGCAGTGCTCTTTCTTGAGAGAAGTTGGGACAAAAACTGTGTCCTTTGGTTAACAGCTAATTCAGAGACTCAAGGGTACCATTGCAGTGAGAATCCAAGCACAAAATTTATAGGCCATAGCCACAAACTGTCATCAGCTGGTGTAGCGCTCCAGCCCGCAGTGTGGCTGTGCTGACTGATGTGCCAGGACACATCTGTAAGGGAGATTTTTATAGGCAAAATATAATTGAACAGGCATTTGCATGGAATGGCAAAATGTACAAACTGGAGGCTATTCAAGGTCATTTCTAAGATGTCTTGAAATAACTCCTAACAACTGCAAAACATCTTTGCTGGTTTCCTTGTTTTGGTTTTAAGTAAACAGAATACATTTCTTCATTTTTACACAGTTGTTTGGGTTTTTTTTCCAATTGGATGGGCTTCAGAAAACCTGAGCTGTCACTGATGGGTGGAGCTCAGAAACCTACAGGCACGTTGCAGGCAATGCAGAGGCAGCAGGGACCTTTTTTTGGCAGTGAGCAGTTCCTTATATGAAAACAACTATGGATTTTCAGAGTTCAACATCACCTTGCTCCCACTCATGGATTATCTACCTGCTGTAGCAGCAGAATCTCTACATAAAGGATTACTTACATGTGTGGGAAGAGTTTATTTAAAGGGCAGCCCAGCACATCCATGTAAAGGGTGCCTTGCTAAGGCCTCATTTGAACGACTTCCATACAGTCAGCTGGCCTCATCTGCCTTGCCTCAAGACAGGATTATGATTATCTTGGGTCAAAACTTTTAACTGTAGGGAATATTTAAAATGTGGTGTGTGGATCCCTTGCTGGTCTCTGTTCTGTAAAACTTCTCTCAGGGTGGGCTTTGGGGCTTCTAATGAAGGAATAAACAGAAAGTGATCAATTTACCCTTCTCACAGCTGCTGAGAGTCATAAGCTGCACTACTCTTTTGCAAGGGTTGCAAGATTGAGCTAGCGCGCAAAGACCTTAAGGACAAAAAGTGTTACCACTCCTCTTATGTGTGTCTCACCATTTCCTATGAGAGGTGGCAAGGTCGGGGCTTTGGAAGGTGGAACGGGGTTCAGTCTTGGAAGCATTCCATTAACTTGTTTCAACCTTTCTAATTTCACTTGCTCCATCCATTTGGTCCCTGTCATATTCCTCCTGGCCTGTAAGCCAAGTGCTGTGGTAGCTGTGGAAATGGTAGAGTCCATGATTGGGGTTTCATCGATGACACTGAGGTCTCCTACACTACCACCACCGGTCAGAGTAAGCTCGATCCCATTGTTGGAATAGCTGCTGATGGGGGACTGTTCGCTGCTGCATGTAGACTGACCACCAGGGCTTGGCTGAGATGTCTGTTGGAGTGAAGTAAGAAACAAAAGAACGTGAGAATTAAGCAACCAATGTTAACAAAAGAACTTGCAGCAAATGCAGGTCTACATGGAGCCAGAGAAAAGGAAACTTAAAGAACAGTTTAGCATTAAATGATGACAATGGTCATTCATTCAGAGGATATCTAGATACTGATTTTAACTTCAGGAAATGCCATTGCAAAACTTAGGATTCAAATCCAATTTACTGTCTTGCTGATAGCATAAACTGAATCTACAAGAGACAGCTTCTATCAGGAGAATGACATTTGTGAGCACCTCTGGGACCGATTCTCTTTGGGTATGCGCTGTTCCCAACTGGAGCTGCAGCTCAATAAAGCAAATCAGAGTTCAGCCATCTTGAGAGCTCCAATTTACACTGCAAGGCCTGCAGCAAGCACACAAACAAACAAGACTCCACTAACACTGGAATCTGCTTTTTTAATTAGACTTGTGGCTAAAGGATATATTTTCCAAGCTCAGGGCTCATTGTTACGAGCAGTGGTTGTCCTGAAATGTTGCCTTGTAATAAAAGAGGGACAAAGCACCAGTGCAAGAAGCACTGTATCACAGAACCATAGCATTGTTTTGGTTGGAAAAGCCCTCTGAGATCACTGAGTCCAACTACTGACCTAACATCACCACGGCCATTAAACCATGTACCAAAGTGCCACGTCCACATCAGATTACGAGCATCCTGTGACCGCAGCAACACTAGAAGTCTAACTTGTATCTCCTCTCATACCCTAACTTAAACCACTTTTGCTCTGAATCAAGAAGGCCATGATCTGTTAAATCAAAGCCTTTGTTTCCTTGGAAGTTCAAACTTCAAATGTAAGAATTTAAACACACAGCACAGGCTGCTAACCTACAGGGACATAAACCCACTGCAGATGCTGCTGCTTTTTAATTGGCAGCATTCTCTGCCGCTCAAGCAGAACTCTTGCTGAGGGGAAACATGGGCTTGGTTTGTTTTTCACATTCATAAAGTTCTTGTAAAAGAATGGGAACAACTCTGTGACAAAGACTCAGACTGACAGACAAAACAGACGAAAGTCTTGGATGGAGTATCTCACTGTAGGCTGTATCAGTGTGATCACAGAGCAGTGGGACATCCAGGCATTATCATTTTACTCCCAAGAACAGCTCCATTTAACTTTTGGGGTTTCTGCCTTGTGGCTTCTTTTTGCTTTCTTTTTTTTCCCTGCCACCCTGTTTTTTTAATGCACATTTTACTGACTAAAGCCAACCAGAATTTCTGAGGGGGCAGTGACAGCTCTTGCTTCCAACATCTGTGAATGAAGACACAGGTCTCTGGCACTACTGTAGCCATACTGTGCGAGGTCATTTCCAAATCCTTGGTCATGGCAGATTTGGTGACCAGAACACAAATAACACTTAGTATCTAGAAGAGAGTCTGTGCTTCTGGACAACAGCTCCAGGCCATAAGGAAGAAAGTCAGCAGACTGCTCTTGTAGCCACATGTCAAGAGCCACAGTGAGGTAGGTTACAGAAATAAGACCTGCAATGCAAACATTTCTAGATGTGTGACAGGGAACATACATTTCTAGATGTGCAATACAGAAAAATATGGCTGCCTCATCTAGAGGGGAAGGTACAAAGACTCTTCTGAAGACATTTCATCAATCTAAGCCAGATTTTTCATGTCAAGTGTTGCAAAATGCTCACAGCACATTACATTTGGGAATGAGTTTGATGGATTGCACATTACTAAATAAAGGAATGACTGGACAACAGGCAGAAGGCTAAAATGAAGACACAAATAATGTTGCAATAAGAAAAACAGCAGGAAAGTTAAAATGCCCTCACCTTATTACCCACTGTCCTTAGGAAGTTAGAACAAGACATTTAAGAGCATTAGACAGAAAAGACATTGGATTAGTTGAAAACCAGAAAATATATCTTAATTCATACAAGTAATGAAAAGCAGGAAATACATAATTGTTTCTGGAAGATACTTTTCAGTGAGAAATACTGAACACTATGTAAGCAATCGGCATTAACACTCCTCTCCTGTTGTCTTTATTCACATTAAAACCACCTCTGTTCAATGTGACTCAATAATGGCACAGATTTGCCTAGCTAGGAAGAGGGACATGGGACTTGTGGCATTGAAATCTACAGTGATTATCACCAAAGACAACAGCGAATCCGTATGAGACTTCAGCAGGAGTTAACTCTGGGCTCTTGGAAGGTTCTGAACTCAGGATTAATACTCCACATCTTGGGAATAAGCCTTAGGCACAACATAACAGTAACTCATATTTCAATGAGTAATCATTCTGAATTGCTGCATGATTAGCAGTATGAGTAGAATTTGGAGGGTTCATATTTGTAGTCCCCAAGGGTTGGGTCCAGAAGAATCATAGACCCAGATGTGGGAGAGGATGGAGTGACTGCCTTTGCTAGTTTTAACCCTTATGGAGAGGACATATGGCACATGAAAGAAAAGCTTCTTTATTGAAAATAGCACATAAAAAATGGAATGAGGTCCTTTCAGTATTCAAGGCTCCATTGGCTTAATGCAATACATCAAGGTAAAACAGTGAAAAGATCTACAGAGACTCTTAATTCAGCTCAGTTTAGTTTAATTGGTATTAGGTTAACCTGCTCATGTAAGTATCAGATTAATGTAAGAGATGACATCACAACAGAGATCAAGCATTAGCAAAAGATCTCCTGCTGCTTAAGAAAGTTGACTTATCCTGCTTCAGTTTGAACCGTGACGGACAACCTCGAGCCCTTAAAACCTGATAGCTTCCCCAGGTTCTCCAAAACCAATCATCATCCATATCACAGCTTTTAGTCTTTTGGATTTGTGTTTCTTGCATTCTAGTTTTGAGCCTACAGGATTAACTTTTTCTAACTTCTCTAAAGGAGAGTGGAACAAAATGCCCTTTTGAAACTGAAAACTCCTTTTTTTAATACAATGATGACCACGAAAGATGGAGCTTAAGAGAAAACAATTGTGAGAGCTGCCAACACTGCACTTGCTGCATATTGCACAGACTAGATGGAATCTTTTTATTTGCTATTTCTTAGGCTTTCAAAACATTCTACAATGTAAATGGAAAACAAAAACCTCACAAAACTTCATCTTGTGAGCTGGACTTTACAGGTTTGAGCACTTCATGAAGGGATTATTATCTGGATGCAAGAAGGAAAAGGCCAAAAGGAGCGGCACGGTGTATTGCATACCATTGGTTTCTCTGCTTTGACTGCTTTCACTTGGAGGCATTCTTCACGCTTTGAGGTAGTGTTACTGAGGTCCTTCTGCTCACCAATAGCACCCTGAGTCTGATGGCCTGGTGACCGGGTCTGAGAGTGGCTGCCTGGGTCCCTCGGTGGCGGAGGCCTGGGGTGGATATCTCCCCGCTGCTTCTTGGTGACATGCGCCTCCGGGCCGTGCACGGTCTTCACGTGTTTCCGGAGAGAGCTGGGGTCTGTGTAGCGCTTCGTGCAGCCTGGTATCTTGCAAACATAGGGTTTCTGCAGAGACAGGAGAAACACTTCAAGTACATGTAATTCCACATGGGACTCCTGAAGAGCTCCTCTGAGCACAGCTCATGTTATAGCTGTATGCTTTCACAGTGAATTTGTTATCTAATATATGGACTCTACAGTGACTGTTCCTAGTCAAATCTATTAATTCCCTTTGGTTTTGAAGGTGCAGAGCTTACAGAGGGCAGAGCATCTCATGATACAAACCAGCACAGCTTTGGCTTGTCATGGCAGAAGAGTCTAAAGAGCTAATTTATTAAGATTGGCCTAATTTTTTATCCCGTCCAAGGCTCTCGGAGGTCTGATGCCCTGTTCCTAGTGCATGTCCAGTACCCGCTCCTTTACATTCAGAGGCAAACAATCTCTTCAAAACACGCTGAGACATTCATTCAGGCAGGATTATCTGAGGAAGCACATTTTTTCCTGGTATAATCACTGGTATAGTGTCAAAGCACAGGATGCAGTACCATAAGCATTTCCATAGAATCAGAGATTCAATAAGGTTGGAAAAGACCTCAGAGATCATCAAGTCCAACCTATCATCCAACACCTCAAGACTAACTAAACCATGGCTTCAAGTTCAATCCTTTTTCAAACACCTCCAGGGATGGTGACTCCACCACCTCCCTGGGCAGCACATTCCAATTGGCAATCTTTCTGTGAAGAACTTTCTCCTCACCTCAAGCCTAACTTCTCCTGGTGCAGCTGGAGACTGTGTCCTCTTGTTCTGGTATTGGTTGCCTGGGAGAAGAGATCAATCCCCACCTGGCTACAGCCTCCTTTTGGGTAGTAGTAGAGAGCAATAAGGTCTCCCCTGAGCCTCCTCTTCTCCAGGCTAAGCAACCCCAGCTCCCTCAGCCTCTCCTCATAAGGCTTATGCTCCAACCCTCCCACCAGCCATGTAGCCCTTCTCTGGACATGTTCAAGTGTCTCAATATCCTTCTTAAATTGAGGGGCCCAGAACTGGACACAGGACTCAAGGTGTGGCCTAACCAGTGCTGAGTACAGGGGCACAATGACTTCCCTGCTCCTGCAGGCCACACTATTTCTGATGCAGGCCAGGATGCTATTTGCCTTCTTGGCCACCTGGGCACACTGCTGGCTCACATTCAACCATCCATCAACCCAGGTCCTTTTCTGCCTGGCTGCTCTCCAGCCACTCCAACCCCAGCCTGCAGCACTGCACGGGGTTGTTGTGACCAAAGTGCAGCATGCAGCACTCGGACTTGTTAAATGCCATCCTGTTGGAATCCACCCATCTGTACAGCCTGTCAAGGTCCCTCTGCAGAGCTCTCCTCTAATGGATCAACACCTGCTCCCAACTTGGTGTCGTCCACAAACTTACAAATGGTGGACTCAATCCCCTTGTCCAGATCAATAAAGATATTGAATAGGATTGGGGCCAACACTGATCCCTGGGGAATACCACTAGTGACTGGCTGCCAGCTGGATGTGGCACCATTCACCACCACTCTCTGGGCTTGGCCCTCCAGCCAGTTCCTAACCCAGTGCAGAGTGCTGTTGCCCAAGCCACGGGCTGACAGCTTGGAGTTTGCTGTGGGGGACAGTGTCAAAGGCCTTGCTGAAGTCCAGGTAGACTACATCCACAGCCTTCCCCACATCAACCAGGTGGGTCACCTGATCATAGAAGGAGATCAGGTTGGTGAGGCAGGACCTGCCCTTCCTAAATCCATGTTGCAGCAATATATGCACTGGTTCTACTACCATAGCTAATCACTTTTGTAAAAGCCCACTTCCTCTTTTGTGAAATTCTCTAGTTCATGAAACAACATAGAATGAAGTAAATTCCCTGTCTTATAGTTTAAAAAGGCTTTGTTCTTTCATTCTGAGAGGGCTAGAAAGAAGAGTTGAGCTCTTCATAAACACTTACTTGTCTCATAAAACAAAGTATCATTCACTCACTTTTATTACTGAATTGTTTTCAAGAAACTACTAAAGTCTTATACTAGCCCTCAAGAAAAAGAGACCCTCATGCAGAGTTCATCAAAGTTCTGTCTGCTTACACAGGGCACTGTGGAGTTTTTGACAAATGCAGCTTCTTCATAGCTATCTAGGGCCTGAGCCTGCTTGAGTGGGCAGAAGAGTGTCAATCATGAGCAATTTAAAGTTTCTGCTGAGGCAGGTTTTCTCAAGATGCTATGGAAATGAAAAGTCAGTTAGCGCTGTTCCGTATGTAAGGCATATCTGCCCCGAGGTATGCCATCTGCTTTTAACTCTGTCCATAGGTTACCTGCTTACAACCAAAACTGGCACTGCGAGTTAGTGTCAAGTTGGGTCTGCACTTCCCACAGCAGTATTCATGGCACTCCATCAGTACAGGCTACCTAAGAACATAGGTGTGTTTCTTTGTGAAATAATGAAATGGCAAGGAAACTTCATTCGTCCTTGCTGCTGCACCTACCAGAAATGATGCACAGCAGCAGATTTTTGTTGGTGACTTGCTGCTAGACATGAAATCATGATCTTAAAACACAGGTAGTGTGGGTCATGTCTTTAAGTCTAAGAGGACCTTACTCACCAACTGGGCAACAAACACATTGGTTCAGATAGTGAATGAAAACAAAGCTCAGTCAGTGATTGGTGAGACTTGGTGAAAAGTCACAAAACTGCTGCTGGGCTTCAGTGCAGTTGTTAGCTGGGCTGCTGAGAGCACACACTGCAGGGGTGCAGTGAGATACACATTAGAGATGTGCAACACATGTGACTCCTGAGATGCTGCGGGGACCTGATGACTTGACCAAGATGAATGCTTTCAGGAGATTCTTCCAGCCCTAGTCAATGATTGAGACAGATCTGAAAGCTAGAGAAGCATACAAGATTTATGGAAATGGATGTAGCTGCTGTGATTTCCACACCACACAATCCTGCCCTTCTTTGAGGTTTAGGCCAAAAGTGAAGGACTATAGGGACAAGCCAAGGAGGAGAGACTGGGCTCCAAGGTGTGACAGTGAGATGATGTGACTCCCTGTGTAACCTGAAACAGGGCAATAGGACAAGGTATGAAGATGGTGTGATTCCTGAATGAGATGGCAGCAGTAACAGGAAACACACAGTAATAAAGGGGTGTCACACTGGAAGTTTGGGAGATCTTTGACTGCCACAGCTGGTTTGCTTGAGGAAAATCAACTTCCCTCCACTGCATCAGGATAGAAAGAGAGAGTGAAATAACCCAGTGAAGAAGGAAAATGTGTTAACTCTGAAGTTACAGGGCAACCCAAGTTTTCCAAACTCTGGAGACTTCTCCATAGCTGTCTGCAATAGCCAAAAGAGGCTAACTCAGTGGAGAGGGAGCTCCAGCTAGGCACCACCAGGTGTCACCACCGACCTAGGCAAGGGGACGCACTCTGGGTCTTGGACCAGCCCCTCAGCTCTAGAGAGAAAAACGGTCCCAGCTTTCCAGGGAAACCAGGATCCATCCTTGGTTAATGCATGTGTTGCCATCGGAGCCATCATTCAAATCTCTCACACTGAATAAAATGACCTGCAGTCCCTCTAGGTCCATATGTGCTGGTAAGAGCCATCCAGAATTTACATTCTTTCAAGGCTGCTGATGGTTTCTGTGCCTGTCTTCTGCAATAAATTTCTACAACCACACTGGAAGCCTGATTTTTTTTGAAGCTGTGCTTACTTACCTCATTGGAATGAGTCCTGTTTTGGTGCTTGGCCCTGTCAGACGCGTTGGAGAAAGCTTTGTTGCAGCCTTCATGTTCACACACATATGGTTTCTCTCCAGTGTGAGATCTCAAGTGCGTTTTCAAGTTTTCTAATCTGGAGTAGGCCTTTGTACAACCTTCAAACTGCAGGAAAGAAGCAAGCCTGGATTAACTTTAATGTTTGGACTGGCAGGAAACCGTAAAAGCTGACCAACGTACATTCCAAAATTTTCCAACAGATTTCATAACCTTGCCCAGTGCAATTTATCTTCTAATTTGTTGGATGTGCAGTAATTAATCAAATGGAGCTCTGTTTTATAATGTCTTTCGGGCCTTCTTTACACTCTATATTTGAGGAAATGGGGCAAATCTCCCAGTGAATCCCCTCTCTTAAAGCTCCTGTCATACGGGCAAGGTGGATAATGACGGAGACATGGCAGTCTCCAACGAATGTCTGATGGACGAGAGATCAGGGAATGCAGCATCTGCATCACTCTTCCCTGCACAGCCCCAGCTCCCTCATCTGAGCCTGGAGCTCAGCAACTTTTACTCACAGTGCATTTGTGTGGCTTTTCCCCTGTATGTCTCCTCATGTGGACCACCAGCATGTATTGGGCTTTGAATGGTTTCTGCTCCCGGGAGCAGTCCAGCCACCGGCACACAAACTCTTTCTTCTCACCGTGTATGTGGTCATTGTTTATATGCTGTTTGGGCAGAAGAGAGATTACATCTTAGTAGAAACACAACATCCTCCTCAACCCTACTCTGACTTTCCACTGAACAGCACCAGAGGTTCAGGTGTGAACCAGGACCCTGAGCTAATAAAGGATCATCTGTGCTCCAAAGCAATCATGGAGCTCGAATTACAGATCTCATTGGAAGTCCATGGCTTTGTTTCTGTTGACATTGACAGGCCTTGGATCAGGTCTCAGGGATACAGACTGTTAAAGGGATCCTGGATAATCTCATGCACGGCACCACTTATGTGATCCACACTAATCCTTTCTCGGACCAAGAAAAACTTCCTTAAGTGCCACTCAATATAAACAAGGTTTACAACACCTTTAAAAACACATCAATACAATACAATACAATACAATACAATACACCAGGTTGAAAGAGACCTTCAAGATCATCGCGTCCAACCCATCAACCAATCCAACCCACCTAAACAACTAAACCATGGCACCAAGCACCCCATCAAGCCTCCTCCTGGACACCTCCAATGAAGGTGACTCCACCACCTCCACGGGCAGCCAATTCCAGTGGGCAATCACACTCTCTGTATAGAACTTCTTCCTAACATCCTCCCACCTGAAAAATCAACAGAACTGCTAAACCAAGTTTCCATCCCGTTTTTTAACTCCTTCCCTGCTACCCACGTTTTCTTCTGATAAATGCATTCGTTAGTGCACAGGTTGTGACAGGGGAAACAAAACCCTACACACTCAAGTGACAAAAAATTCTGAGCATCAAAGCATCCACCATGGCAGCTTTTGCCACTGCCAAGTATGGCTCTACCTGTGAGTCTCTGGGAGCAGCACCTGCCCTAGGCTTGTGTCATCTAGGATGAGAGGAAATGGCCTCAAGCTGCACCAGGGGAGGATTAGATTGGATATTAGGAAAAATTTCTTTACTGCAGGAGTGGTCAGGCATTGGAACAGGCTGCCCAGGGAGGTGGCGGAGTCACCACTCCTTGAGGTGTTAGAAAAATGTGTAGACATGGCACTTCAGGACACGGTTTAGGGGGCACTGGGGTGTTGCGCTGATGATTGGACAAAATGATCTTAGAAGTGTTCTCCAAACTTAATAATTCTATGATTTTGTGATCAGTGTGAACATAGCTAGATACAGGATGAGGCTGTGCACCTTTTACTCTTCTGGAAATGTAGCTTGCTCTGATCTCTTCACTAAGATCCAGTGCAACAAACAATATTTCAATACGGATTTAATTCCTGATGGCTGCGTTTCTGAGCAGAAACAGGCAGATGAATCAGGCCCACCCTCTGGATTGGTTTGTTTTTCAAGATTTAATTGCCTAAATTTCTTTGCAGAGCTTCAGAAAACAGCACAAGCATTCTATATCCGGACTGTCAAGGGTTTATGAAGGCTGGAATTTCAGCAGCAGCTACGTGATTCATCCTCCCACACTCTATTGGAGAAACCCTGCCTCAGACAGCTCTCTGTTGCTGGACCTTCTTCCAGAGTTGTGCCACTAGATGGCCGCATTTCTCAGCGAATGTGACTATTGCCATTAAGGTACTAGACAAATTCCTTACAGCTTTCCTGTGATCACAGACAGTCCTGAAATCTGCATCTGCTCTGTAAGCAGCTAGAAGAAAACCAGCCGCATAGAAACTCAGTAGTTCACACTACAGTGCAAAGAAGGCAATCTCCATCTTTTCTGATGGCCTGAAAACAATCAGAAAACCAAATAAACCCACTTGTGTTCACAATTATGCAGCATCACCATGGCTAACAGATGTGCACTGCCTATAAAAGATGACTGCTCTTTTTCTCTTTCTGGAACTTTATTGCCACTGCTTAAAAGTTGCGATGGGGCACGGAGTGCCTGAACAGAGCAGATGTGGTGGACAATGTACAAGTAATCTGCAAGAATTTATGCTTCAACTGCAGATCTCCAGTCCATTCCTACTACACATGCCTGTACCAAAAATGTACAGATGCCCTGCTCTGGAAAATGGCATTGGAAGAGTACAATGCCCTCTATTTACTGAAACAGAACAAAACTCAATGCATTAAAGTAATTCTTGACCAAATCCTTCTGTAAACATTACAGACTATGAGTTATTTGGTTACGCCTACAAGGCCAGGAGGGAAATGAAAACTGAGTGTGACACAGGCTTTCCATTTGATACAAAAACTTCAATCAGTTCAAAACAGCACCTCCTTTTACCTCCTGCTGTGGAGACACTCAGGCACCAGGGATGCTCTTTCAGAGAAATTCTCCACAGGACACTTTTCTCTTTGTCCCTGCAAATGAGCTTGCTTCTTGCCCTCCAGACCTCTAGCCCTTATCAGCATGAGCATCCTCTAAAACTGGCCTTTCTCATGGGTATAAAACTCCCTTCCTAACTCCCTCCCCAGCCTGGGCTCACTGCAGTGGCTGACAAAGCTTGCCCAGGATGGTGACTTGATCATCACCTCTATCTGTCACTCCACTTGTGATTACCTTCAGGTCACCGTACAACTGTGTCCCTCCACACTTGTCTGCCTTGCTTTCTTATCCTGTCACTCCTTTCCTGCTACTCTTGTTCTTCCTACAATCAAACCCCTCTTTGTGCTGTTTTCCCTCATTGCTCTGATACTTCCAAGTAGCCTCTGAAAGCTCTCTTGCAAAGCCATCTCATTCTCATTCAACCTTTCTGAGGACCCTCACCTTCAGGTGAAGCTTAAAAGAAACAAGCTTATGACATCATCTGCTAATCTGAGTAATTCCTTTAGCATTCAGGTAAACTGCTCAATTGCTTTTTGTGGACGGGTGGTATTTCAGCAGACCTATAAATGTCCCCAAATACTGTAATGCTGGTTTGGAAGAAGACACTTGATAGACATTAAATCAGCATAATTAATAGGCCAACACTAGAAACCAGCAGTGCTCTCAGGTAGGGAGATCAACAACACTTGTAATTCTGACCACAGAGGGCTAGGCTCAATTGCCCTCGCTCACCCAAGTTATGATTTGAAAACTAGTCAGTCATCTGCTGTGGACATATAGGCAGAACTAGAAAAATATAAACCAGGAACTAAACCTACACTGTGAGCTTTTGTCATTACAATTTGGCAGAGCCAATGTGCAATATTTACTACGTGTTTAAAAGAAGAGGGAGGGCTCCACGTGCAAACAACGGCAATTAAAAAAAGTTCAGAAGTTTGTGAACCCTGGCATTCAGGTTCTTTGACTCAGATAATTACCTTTGGATTTTGCACAGTGGTTTTGGCTCCCTGGTCTCTATTATGAGAGGGAATGAATAGTTTTGAGCTTGTAGAACAAAGAACAGTCAGGAATAAGAGTATTATGCAAAGCAGAAGCTTTGGTAGAGTACAATAAGGATTTATAGGGTTTCAATTTATAATCTGTTTGTAACCTTATTACACCCATGAAATGTCACATTCCAGGGACTAGATCAGAAGGAATTTTTCTGGTGAAATTGAATTTTGATGCAGTTTCAGGCTGTGAAAAGGCTTTTCTTTTAATTTTGTAGGCCCAAACCTGCAAGTTTTACTTAGGTTGGTAATCCTTATTACAGTAAATAGGCACGTGAAAGCCAATGATATTACTCCCTAGTGTCAGGTTTGCTAACACAAGGCTCTGAAGCACCAGCTCTGTATTATTAAGAATTTCTGACCCCTAAAAAAAAAGCCCTCTTTAAAAGCTCATATTCTACTAGCTATTTCCCACTGCACAGAGCTCCAAAAGGCTGCTAAACAGAGGTCATTTACAGAATACCAGTCACTTTCATGCCACTTCAATGCTCATTACCAGACCTCAGTCTGTCCTGGCTCATTTTCTTTTTTTTTCTTTTTCCCAAACGTTGTTACTATAATTCCTCTCCAAAATACCCTAAAATGAATAGAGTGGGCTGACCTAAATACTGATTTTGGTCTCAGAATGCTCTGGCTTTGAAAAGGCAGCTCTGAGATGGGTTTCGATTCCAGAGAAAAACAAAGCCACCACATTCATTGAAATCAAGGCTGAAGTTGGCCTGTCATGTCTTCTGGGGAAGCCTGAAAACCAGAGCTAACAGGGACCACAAGGGACCACCACAGCATGCTGGAAGCATAAATGCTTACCTGGTAAGAAATAATATTAAAAAAGGGAACACCTAAAATCACACATGTTCTCATATAAACAATGCACGCTGTGCATGCTACTCCGTACTGCAGCAGATGAAGTGAGGTGACGGTGGAGGTAGGATCTGCAATAATCTTAGTGTTCCATTTCCCTCCTCCACCTGTTTTTTAGAAGAATGCAGTATCTAAGCATATCCTAGCTGACTGCTTGGTACCTATTAGTGATTCAATACAGAAACAAAAGCCAAATGTGCTCTCACAGTAGTCAAACAGCAGGAGGAAAGCCTCTTCATACTGGTGGAATGAGTTAGGAACAACAGAAAAAAATGATTGGCACCTGCTGCTGAGATTGCATTTGAAAGCTAAGTGTTATTTGGTGGATAAAGTAGAAAACATTGGAAAAATCTCCTGATTCTGCTTTCTAACCTAGACAAACTACCCTAGCATATGTTAGGAAAAAACTGGGATGAGACCATGCTGCATTGGTATCATGTGGTAAGTCAGTGGCACAGTGGAGGGTACATCACCATTGCTGAAAACTGGTTTAATTTCAATGCCACCCCGACAATTTCACACTTCTGTTGCTAAATAACTTCTCACTAAATCTCACTACTGACAACAAGCAGAAGCAGGTCCCCCTGTACTGTGTGGCCACAGAAAGCTCCTCAACCAGCTGAGCTGCTGCTTTTGCTACATAGAAGCAGCATGAGAGGTGAGGATGCATGGCAGTGGAATGGCTGCTGACCACAGCTCATCTGCAGCTGCACCAGGGAGTCATAGAGCCTACAGGGTCCAGAGAGGACATGTGTGGAGACTGTGTCCTGCAGGAGCAGAGTGGATGGCTCTGAGGCTGGCTTGGAAGGGAATTAGCTGCTCTTGACCTGTAAGTCCTGCACAGAAGACGCTTATTTATGAGTTTTGCACAGGGGATATGGACTCGTCCTTAAGCCCACGTGCACCTAGAAACAGGAAGAGCATTTCTGCTCATCAGTCCCATCCCTCACAGCGGCAAGCCCCACTACACATAACCCCAGTCACAAAGAGAGCAAGCTTCACATTCTGAGTATACTGGTGATCTGCTTCCTCTGCTCTCAGTGGAAGGCTCTTCTAGGAACTCACTCCTTTGCTGGTTAGCAACTAATTTCTAGCTTTGATTTATTCACAGCCAATTTATATCCATTTGTTCTTGTGCCAACACTATCCTTTAGCTTAAACAGCTCTGCTTCCCTGCACAATGCTTATTTCTCTCCTCCCCCTACTAACTGACACACAGCATTCTCCTTTCTGCCTTCATTTGCTGGATTAAACATGATGGATCCTTTTGGTCTTCTCTAGATGACCAAGCCCTCATTCCCTCTCTTATTCTGCTTTGGCTTAAGGTGTGGAAGTCCCTATATCCTGCCTGTCATTTTGTTCTGAGGTTCCTCACTGCCACTAGCAGGACTGTGTTGATCCAGCCCTCCTCAATTGTCCTCTTAGCCCTTCTGTCCACCTGCTCTAGTACATCTTCAACCTTCTCAACCAAAAGTGTGTGATGCACACCAGAGCTCACCAGATGCGGCGTAACAGAATTCAAATTTCTCAGTCCTTGCTTAGGTGTAAGATCTCTCCTTCCCTTTGAACTTGAGACTACTACCAAAGCGTCTGAGTACCCCATACCTTGTCAATGCACCTCTCCTAACAATAAACCCTGGGAAACAAAACCTACAGCCACAGTAGAGGCAGAGATTTAAGGCCCAGGAAGGCTAAAGTCCACACGCATAGAAGTATTTAGGTCTCTCATTCGCAGTAAAAGTAGTCACTTGTTCATGAGTGGTGTGTATACTTTGGAGGTTCTTGACCTACACAGCTTCCTGAGATATTTGAGTGACTGTAAAAAGAGTCAGCATTCAGCTAAGTGACAGGGCAGTGCTTAAGCAAGTAGCCATGCTTGCCTGCTCCCCAGGGATGCAATCCATGGCTCCTCACTACCATTTTAGGTAGTTAGGCAACTAAGAGATGACATCAGGAAGGCCTCCCTACCACCTCATTAACATCTTGACAAAGATTAACTCCATGATCCACTGCAAGATGGACAGACAAAAACTTTGTAAAGAAGTCAGGATATAAAGGAGGTCCTGGTGAGGCAGGAAATATCCTGTGACAATAGAAATCCCATTGTGAGGATGAAAAAAACTCCTGCCTCTCCATGGAGTGAAAACCCCAGCAGACTTTTTGGACACATTCCAGTAACTGCAATCAAGTCTCTCTCTCTAACCTCTGTGACTCTGTTAGAACATGTGCTTTTTAATTTCCTCTTATCTGCTGTAAAATAGGTATGGATCTCATCTGTCCTTTCCTTCCTAAAGATCATTTGAAGGCACAACCAGGCTAAACAGCCCAGTGTCTCCTCCCTGCTGCACAAGTCAAGAGTATGCTTTTGACCTCATGTCCTTAGGGTGGCATAAGTACTTCAACCATTTTTAGTTCCTGAGAAGGAAGAAGCACTTAAGCTGCTTTAAACCTTTCTGGTGCACAAATGCTTAAGCTGGATGCAGTTCCTAAAGCCAAGTTGAAGCTACAGCCATATATGAAGAACTCTGCCCATCTGCACAGGCACATGCCTGTAGAGAAGCTCAGATCGTTACCTCCACTCCCGCTTCCTTTCCTTTGGATGCATTTATTGTCATTCTCTTAGAGTCCTTGTGGCTCTCCTGCATACTTTAAGGAGAAATGCTGCTGTGACAGACTTCTGCTAGTGCTGATTAGCAACATGACAATGCATACAAGCTGCTGATCTGGCCCAGAACAGGTCAGTGCCTCGACAGTCTTGACACCTTTGCTGAAACAGAATGTCCACAGTCAGAATCAGCTGGATCTCAGAAGCACTGCACAGCAATTTCCTCCTTGGATAATGAATGCACCATTCCTGTGCCTGCACACTGCTCTCCTCACCTCGCTGTGTTTCATCTTGTCAGTCACTCTCAATACTTCATGTTCAAAGTTTTCCACTAGTAACAAGTGCCCCTCCTGCCCCGCCTTCCCCACTAGATTTGGTCACACCTTTAAGCCTAAGTGAGGGGACTAGTGACACACCACATTTCAGGAATCAGCTATTTTGGGTTTAGATGTGAGAGAAATTATTAACAGTACTTAAAAGGATTAAAACAATTTGTGCTGCTAATGTTTGTAACTCCAGTATGACTACAAAGGTTTTCCTCACTAAGAAAAATCAAACCGTTAAAGTTTCTGACTCCTACCATTCTGTGATTACGAAAAGGAGTGAAATACATGGCAAATAGGAAATATAGCTTACACTATTTTACAAACTTTAGAGATGAACTCTGTGCCCATGACTGTTAATACTTAATTATAAGAAGAAAAAAAATTAGACCTCAGTCAGCACTCCAGCTGAATTCATGCTTGAAGCTCATTTATCACTGTGCCATTCTGGATTCCCATCTCTGTCGCTTGAGAACTGGCAATAGCAGTCAATGAAGAAAGGGAGGGATCAAAATTAGAAGCCCAAGTCAACTGAAAAGTAATGATTTATAACTTGAGACAGCCTATGGAAGTAGATGGACGGGGATGACAGGAAGAGGAAAAGGGCAGCATAGAAACCAAGAGCTGGAAGAGAGGATGGGAACAGTAAGAAAGGAGAAAAGTGGCAGGTTGCAGGGGATCTCATTATGTTCTGGACATGCTGAGATGCTGTACTGTTCTGCCCTGAAACAGACCATCACTTCTCTTAGGAAGCTCTTGCTGTACTTCCAATACCACTCCTTAATGACTCAGAAACTGCTTCTTCACCTGCCTTGGTCTGAAGGGCTCGGGTCAGTCTGGTTGGTTTGAATCCCAGCACCTGAGGGAGCACTCCCACAGGAAGGGCAGATTGAGGTTCCTCATCACAGATATTGCAACACTCAGCAGGGGTCAACAGCTGTCCGGGGCCAGCACAATTGCCACTGGGAGACAACTGCGTTTACAGTCATATTTAAAAATGTATTGAAGATCTAGGGTCAGTGCAGCACATGCTAAAAGACTGCTCCTGTCTCATGGGGGGTTCAGAAGTGAGGAATGCGAAAAAACTGACAGCTGTCAAACTAATATCAATTAATGAACATTTGCATTTCATGGAGTTTATTATAAACCTGAGCACTAGTCATCTTTCATCTTTTTGTCCCAAATGCTGTGTAACCAAGGCCAGGCAAATAAAATTATTTTTTATCTATGGCTTTGTAGAAGTTTTGCTCTCTAAACATGAAACTGTATTACTAATAAACAGGAATATGCTAATTCAAAGGACACAGCCCCACAGGACTGTTTTCTTCTAACCTCCCTGTTTCATCTGAAAATATATGCCTGATTTTTTTTAATTTTCTTGCACTTCTCTGCACCAACAGCAGAAGAAAAGTTCTCAATCCCCACGTGCTACAGAAAAATATTTTCTCTCTCCTTCTCCTTTTGTTCTCTTGCAAGAAATTCCATAGTAGCCTTCATTGCCTATCAATAGGTTAAACATACCCAACTTGTATGTTTAAATGATAAAGACTGAGAAGTCCCCAAGGATATGTCAATCGTTGGCTGTGGTACAAAGAAAACACAGCATTTTGCTCAGAAGAGCTTTCTGTGGCAATTTAAACACAGTGAGACAGACACAATATCCTGGAGAGAGGAAAACCTGCCTTATTACATTCCTGACCCAAGAGAAAGGATCTGCCCTTAGGACATAAAGAGAATCAGTGGGAGGAAGAAAAAAGTTATCTAATCCTAAAAATAAAGACAGCAGTTCATAATACAGCATGACCTTCTTTTAATCTCTGATAGAGCACTTATCCAGTGCGACGTGATATAATACCAACAGGGCAAACACAGCTCGCTCCTCAGGCTGGGCAACTCAGTCCTTCAGCCTGAACTGATGCTTCCAGATTTTGGACAGCTTTTTGGTAGGCTTTGGGATATTCTGTGGAAGGAATGGAACTTATGGGATATTGCAGGGATTCTTTTCCAATAAGATCACATCTTGTTCTTGTTTTGTTTAATGCATGTATATTCACATGAACAGGACACTTCAGGCTGTTGGCAACAGAGTGTGGCCCCATCAAGGACAATGTTTTACAGCTCTCCCTTGATTTCCTGTGTAAGAACGTGCAGCTATAAAGCAACAGCCAGAAATTGCTCTTTATTTCCTAAACCTGAAAATTTAATAAATGAGATTCTGCCAGGACATCAACCTAAACATTGTGGACATTAATCACTCCACTTTTACAGTGGTAGGAAAGATGCTTTGATTACTCTCAGCTTTGTTTCTTCTCTGATGTTCTCTTCCATAACTCTGTCTAAAATCAAGTGCCATCTCTTTCCTGAAGGCTTCATTCTTGTATTACTAGCTGGGAGGTTAATAGGTGAAGCTGGTATGTTACAGGAATTCCAGATTTCATTGAGTCCCCCCCCCCCCCCCCCCCAGATGTATGGAAACCATTTTTCAAAGCATGCTGCTGTGATAACAGGGCTTTGCCAGTTCCTCCAGCACTGACGTTCTGTATTGAATTTGCCTTAGTTCAAGCAAGGTATCACAGCTTCCACATTTTCTGATGTTACCAAAACTAAAAGCTCCACTTCTCTCTTCAACCACCTGAATCTGTGACCTGCCCAAGGACTGGGTTAATTGCATTTATGTGAAGGAGGTAAAGCAAAGAAGTGAAGGAATCGAATGGGGAAACCATGAACCAGATGCCAAAATCAACTGTTCTCAAACAGGGACATTTTGGTAATGAGTCTGCCTTCCAAGAGTATACCCTTGCTGAAGCGAGGCAAGATGCAACTGGGTGACCATGAGGACAACTAAGTTCTTGGGGCACTGGGAGAGAAGAAATGCCCTTCCTACTACTAGAAAGATTACAAGGGGCCAAGTGTAAGCTGACAGCTCCTGCTGTTTCTCCTAACCACTTTCTTCTACCTGCCTGCTGTATGCATTTATTTCCCTGCTACTTTCTCCTACCTGCCTGCTGTCTGCATTACCTCCCTGCTCTGGCAGCCTCCTCTGCAGCATGCTCCTCTGCACAGCTGTTTGCATTCTGTGCCCCACACCAGTACATTAACACTGGTAAACACTCCTCCAACTTCCACTTGTTCCAGCATCTTTCTTGGTGCAAACAGGTTCAGACACACAGTTTGAGAGCTGCACTGAGCATGCAACTGCTATGTTAAGAGCAAGGAAGCCTTTTGCTGGAGGGTAATGTCTCTTGGAGAAGCCAGCATGACAGGTAGAATCCCATTACAACTTCCACCTTCACCCAGACTTCATCAATGCACAGAAATAACCTTACGTATCCATGTTTGGCTCACTTATGACTTTTTGGGGGATTTTTTATGCTCTTCACATTTCACCTGTCTTCTCTGTAAAGGTCACGTGAGAAAAATTTAGAGTCACTTGCTGTCTACAGCATAAACCAAAAGACCCAAGACAAACTAGCAAGAAGAGTAGAGGGAGAAAAAAGCCAAGGGTTAAGCGTGCACCAATGATAAAGAACTTAAACTTGACTCAAAAGGCCAGGGCTGGAAGGAGAGACTAAACAAAGTGGCTTGCTGAGAGTTTTAAGTGATGAAACTGATGTTGGCCTTCACATTAGTGACTGAAGGTCACTGTTCTGTTCTGCCTGCTTTCCTTCCTCCTTTCTCCATCACACACAGATGCAGACTCTCTCCACAGGCTTTATGAAAGCTGGCCACAGGCAGAAGTGCTACAGTTCGAGATGCAGCCATCAGGAAACATCTCTATGGCATGAACACGAGGAGGTGCAATGTTAGCTCTCGCCATAAGCTCACTGGAGGGGAGGTGTTTGTTGCAAAGAGCTCCACATTCTTCACATACCTGTTACACACTCCTCTATCACCCTAGTTAAAGCAGCAGTGCACAAACAAGTACAGGTTTTTTTTTCCTGCAACTGGAAAGGTTAAGGGAAGAAGGTAAAGACCGTCCTGAAACCAAACACCTGCCTTCCACTAGGTCTGAGATTACTAGTGGATGCTGCCTAGAAAATGCAGTCTAGTACTTCTAGGAGTGACTCTATACAGGAGAGAAAGCCACCTGAGGCTTAACTTCAAAATTTTCTGCTTCATGATCTTTGTACTTAGGGATAAAAATTGATTTTACATGCAACTGCTGCAGGATTTCCAAGAAAACCAAGTTAAACCCCATTAAAACTCCCTCACAGGCAGTACCCTACACAAGCAATAGCTGATTTTCTCCTTTACAAACCTGAGCTCGCACAGAGCTGTGTAAAATCTGTAACAAAAAACATACATGAAAAATATACCTTACCTTAAAAAAACCCCAACAACCCCAAACCTGAACAGCCTGGCACTGAGCTCTGCTACAGATGTTAGTGTAGCACACTTACAGGCATCTGTTCTGTTTCTAGATTTTACTCACTGGCAAAGACCACGGAGGACTCCTGCCAGCATGCTTGAGAAAGAAGTCATCATAAAGAGGCATTACATTAAAGTATTTCATTTTATTTGCAAATAGTGTGAAGAAGGAAAACACTATTCTGATTCAGTAAGAAGTACATGAAGCAGGAGAACTAAATATTTTGGATGTTTTCCCAAATTGCTGATGAAGACAAAAAACTAGAGAGGGCTCCTTCCTGTCACCATAACTCAACTGACTTCAATGGAAATCAGACCTGTTGTATATATTAGACTTGAAATTAACTGTTCTTCCCTCATACTGTTCAGCCTTGATGAATTCCAGCCATTGCTCCTGGCAGAGATGCACAGGTCTTGCTCTTGTGAGCTGCTCTGCGCACACAGGCTCTCACAGCAGCCTGGAGCCCTTTACATTCGACTGGGTCCACGCACACTGAACTCACAGAATTGTTAAGGTAGGAAAAGACCTCTGAGATCATCAGATCCAACCGTCAGCCCAACATCACCATGTCCACGAAACCATGTTGCAAAATGCCTTGTCTGCACACTTTTTGAACACCTCCAGGGATGGTGACTCCACCTCCCTGGGCAGCCTGATCCAACGCCTGACAGCTCGTTTGACAAAGAATTTTTTTTTTTTCCAATATCCGACCTAAGCCTCCCCTCGCACAACTTGAGGCCATTTCCTCTTCACCTATCACTAGTTACCTGGGAGATGAGGCCAATGCCCACCTCACTACATCCTCCTTTCAGGGAGTTGTAGAGAGCAAGAAGGTCTCCCCTCAGTCTCAACTCTAAGGTGCAGCAGGGCTTTAGTAGTTCTGGTAGTTAGTTATTGAACTGTGGGTTCAAACCATGCCGAAAGCAGTAACATTTTCTTTTAAAGCAGGGCACGTTCACAAGAAAAAAAATGGAAGTGATTTCTAATCTTTATATTCCACAGCACAGACCAAACCAAGAAATAAAAGCTCAACAGTAAATATGCCTAGAACAGAAAAAAAATGGAAGTAAAAAAGCACCCATCAAAATATTCCAACAGCTCTTCTGCACCAAATGAATGTATAAAGCCAAAGCTATTTTACACAAAATGATATGTCTTTAATGATAGAATTCTGATAAAATACACACTGGCCTTGTAGTTTGGAAATACACTGCAAGCAAGCTCTTCAAGTTAAAATGTAACCATAGATTACAGCAGCTTTATATCCTTTTATGCTAGTAGAGACAAACCACTTAATCCCATCACCCATTTTGTAATTCTATGAAAGGAGACATCAAGACAAACAGAAAGGCTAACAACATACCATTCCAACTACAAAGTCTTCCAAACTCCCAGACTGGTCCAACAGGTCACCTGTCTACACAGAAGTGAGCAGAATACTTGATCCCTTAGGAAGAAATGGAAGCATTGTCTTCTCTTACTGAAAATCCTATGCTCCTCACAGGGCAAAACAGCAAGGTACATGCCAGGATCTGCTCTTCAGGCTGCATTAAGCACATGGCCCCAAACCTAACCATGCACACAGGACTTGCTGCACAACAGGCACTCCACTTAGTTCAACTTTGAACCAGGTTGTGTAGACCCATGCATTTTCTTCTCCTTTCAGTACTTTGTTAATGGTTCCAGAACAGCTAATACCGAGCCACTCAGAACGAAAGAAATTCCTCTTCAGAATCTTCCTGTCTAAATCAATCAGTAAATTGCTTTAATTATTTTTTTTAAGAGGGTCCTATGCTTGCTCCATGGACCCATTCAAGTTGTCTGTATGATAAAAATACCAATGCTTTGTCTGCAGAAAGGAGCTGTTCAATATCAGGATTTTATTCAGTAAGTGCACTTAGTGTCTCCTTATACGTGATCTACAAAAGCTGCAGTTCAGATTAGGAGACAATGCCTGATTTCACTTTTTGCCATGAATTACACACACACAAAAAACAAACTAAGAAACCTGGGAATGTAGTGCCTTAAAAACATACACCACTTTCCAGAGGGACTACAAAGAAAAATGGTGGCAGTGATAAATATTACCAAAACCCCTGCTAGGTGATGTATGTTGTAACATTTGTTCCATCACAGAGGAGATCCTGGTAGAATTAACCTATCATCAGGGGTGACAGAAGCAGCAGTGTGTTAAAGCTACAACATCACAACAGAAATGGAGGAGGTATTTGGGGCACTTCATTCCTAACACCTCAAAGGAACATTTCTAACAAGCAGCAGATGATTGCTCCTCTGAGACCTTCCTCAGCTTTTTCCAATGGACATCCATTTAGAATTTACCTTTCACATCCATGCTAGGCTTGGTCATCCCTCTCACATCCTAGCAATGGTCTCTGTCACATGTTAGAAGTGACATCACCCTTGATGCTCCAAGGAACAGAGGTAGAGGTACTTTGTCTTTCATCTCTTCCCTCACCACAGGCTAACATTTTCTGTTCTCTTGTATATGCCACAGGCAGCTTTACATTGTAGCTAGACTACAGACATATGTTCAAGCTGTTGGAATGAAAACTGCACAGGACCTCTCAATAGAACATGGGGACATCACTTAACACATTTTTTTATTCTTGCATTTGACACACTAACTTTAACTGATGAGCAGTGAACTTACAGGAGCTTCTGGTAACTAAAGATCAATCCTCAATAGTCTGCTTTATCTCCAAGATTCATCTTGTCTCCTATATACCACCGTGGCACCTGGACAGGATAGACTCATGCTGGCAGTCAACCCTAGAAGTCTCTAGGAGTAATTCCAAGGGCAGCTCTGAATCTCTGCATCTCACTCTCATCCAAAAAACTGTCTGAGCTGGAGCCTGGCGCCTCCAGAATGTGATATAAACCACACTTCTTTGTTCAAGCTCTTTTTACTAACAGTGAGTGTCAGAATCCCCTTGGCAATTAATTTCCTGGCTGGTAATCCTTTGGCTCTGATCCATGCAGAGAAAGTGGCTGCACTGGAGGCACATGCTATGGCTTTGCAAAATGAAGTGGTCTCTTGATTTAAATGACAGTTGCCAAGCCTGAAAACTTCCTATTTGCCCTGCATAATGAAGTAAGCTAAGCTCACTGTTAAACACTTTTTAAGCTGGGTGTAACATGGCAAATGGTCAATTCCTGCAGGTAGGGTTTTCTGGGTTATCTGTGGTAATCCAATCCTTAATAGTTTAGGCACAAAAAAGATATGCAAAAATATCTGAATGGTAGGGGGGCACAGAAATACACACTTGCCACTGATAACTGTTTAAAGGATTCTTTAATTTACTAACTTCAAGAAAAATTACATCAACCAAAAAGAAATAAATCACTGAATACCCAAAGTGTGCCAAACTTAGGTATTCTAGCTCTTCTACAAAGGTACAAAACACCTGCAGCAATCCTGCACAGAGCTGGTAACTGGCAGACGACTTCCAAAGCACAGTCCAGAGCCACGGGGGTGCCTATCCCTAGCAGCCAGACCAGCTGATCAGTTCTGACACATATTTATGTAGACATTGTTTAAGGTCTTCTGAGAAAAAGGGATGGAGAAGCTGTCTGGTCATATGTCCCATAAACATTCAAACTCTCAAAAACATTTTGACTAAGTTTCCTCTGGTTTTAGACAAAGGCTCTCACAGAAGGAAGAAAGTTGGTACCATGCTCACATGTGCTATAAAGAATGAGATACTATCTTTTTAATTAACTCGGCCTGAAGTGATGCAGTCTTAACTGAAGCACTCCAATCCTGGTGTCCTCAAATTAGGAAGGATCAGAGTTAAATACATGAAAGTCTTTTACACTCCAGAACACTAAAATAAACTCCACAAAACCATACTGAATCTCACTTTCCACACTTGTCATGACAGCGAGGGCTTGCCCATCACTGTATCTTAAACAAGGATCATCAATAAAAGCAGTGCTAAGGGAACAACAGAAGAAAAAGCCTAGTTAGAGGTGTCCCTGCTCACTGCAGAGAAGTTGGACAAGATGACCTTTAAGAGTCCTTCCGACCCGATGCAATCTGTGAATCTGCGAAAAAAAGACAGTGAGTATTCCAGGTGCAAATACTCGTGGAGCAAGCTCTTGCCCTCACTGAAAACACTCTGAAAAAGATCCCTGAATTCCAGGGGTGTTGCCCTTACTGGCAGAAATCACTGCTGAGGCAGTGTGAAGCAAAGGGTGGACATAGCTGTGTTGTGCCTCTCTCTGCAAACGCAGTGAGCGCCTACCTGCTGCTGTGCCGCTGCTGTTCTTCCTTTTAGCGCTTTCTTGACACATGTAGGGGAGGATAAAAGCCTAATGGGTGCGAGTGTCAGCACAATATAAATTACTGCAAGGAAAAACTTGATGCATGGCTTGGGATCTGAAAGAGGAATGTCCACCATTGTTTGTGATTATGGATCACATCACAATCTAATAGCAATTTTTATTTAATCAATAATTTCCATGCTGAACAGACAGCCCTGTTACAGAGAATCGACAAGCAGGTACTGATAGCGACAAGGCTTGTTATTAATCTTTACCCTGCCAACAGATCAGCCAAACTACTGTAAAAAGGCACTACCAAGATGGATTTAGAAGATCTTTCTTTCTCTGATTTTTTTTTTTTGTCGTTCTTTTTTCTTTCTCCTTCCCTTTCTTCCTTCGCCTTTCATTTCTTTTCAGCTACACAGCCTCATTACCCTTCTCCCTTTCCAGGTCCGTAATGTTTCATACACTTTATATTCCAAGTTTATTTGAAAAACCTGGGGTTTGAATCACACAAAAAGGCAATTCTTATTAAGCAATTTTGCAAATCAGTGGGACCTAGCCCAGTGCTCAGTGTTAGCCATTATAGGCTAATAAATCATACTTTCTCTTTGAGATGTCAATCGCCAAAGTGCTTTGTAAAAATGTTGGCATCTGTAATTCAGCAAAGCCTTTTCATCTTGAAATAAGATGCTCCAGACTGATAACAAGAATAATCCTCTCTTGATCAAAAAAAAAAATCTGCATTTTACCAATTAAAGCTGCTGCCAGAAGCCAAACGGAGCAGCATTAAGACTCCACTGTAGTTTATCTCTGCTAAACACAAGGAGGGATACAGTTAGAGCTTTGTTTCATTTTCAGCTTGACTACTTTATCTCACAGAGAACTGCAGCATCTCAGCCCTGCGACACACGTAAGAATGGTCTATGCAGACCCTCATACCTACAGTGCAAGCCACCAGAGGACCCATCCCTGACAAAACCGCCACCCATTCATTTCACAGATTAGGTACCAGACTCCTTCAAGAAAAGTCACACTCACACAAAAGTTTAAGCACTGGAAAACACTGAATTTGTTCAACCACGACAAAAGGCTCATCTGTTTTTTCTTCTCCTTTCTATTAAGAAGTTATGCAAAGAAAAGAGCCTGCAAGAATGCAGCCCATTCCTTTCAAAACCAAATGCAGAAGTGGCACTCACACCTGCCCCCACCTCCACTGGTACATGCTCCTCTGCTGCTTCTGAGTAAAAACACCTCAACAAGCCATAGCTGGACTAGCACTCCAACATTTCTGTTCCTCCAGGCATCAGGTTTCTATGGGAAAACCTTCTGGGTAGAATGTAGGTGCCTACAAGGCACAAAGATATGGAGATAGGCTGCACAAAAGAGATGAGCTGCAACAAAAGCAGTGCAGAGACACCACACCAAACAGCGCACTCCAGAAGGTTCAAGCTAGTTCTTCCACTGGTTCACTGTAATAAGAGAGGTTACATCACAGTAAATAATGCTAGTCAGGAGCAGTAAGGCAGAAAAAAGCTGCTCAGAAACTATAGCCCTGACTAGGTGAATCTGCTTTGTCTTGGCCCATTGGTCAGGACTGAAAGCTACTTTGAGTCAGTGCACAAGCCCAACCTTCCTTGCAGTAGCAAGGCAGCAAAAAAAGCAGGCATGGACTTTGCTTTCTCTCTTTTTCATGACCTGCCAATAACAGTCAGAAGCCAAAGAGCCAATTAGATTTGCAACTCACGTGGGACCTGGCTGGCAGCATCTTGTCCTACACTTCTCCCCAAAACTGGTAGTCACCTATAAAACATCACTAACCTGGAAGAATCCACTAGCTGAACTCTAATGCAAAAATAAACACTTCAAAGGAGTTTGTATATCCACAGAACACCTAAAGAGTGCTTTGTGATTACAAGCATGAGCAGAGGCCAAGCTGCTCCCTGACATGCACAGCCCTTTCAACTCAAGTGCCCACTTGTTACAATTTCAATCTAAATGACAAGAGTAACTTCTTGGGGACGGGAGGAACTCTGCCCATCCCTAGCCACAACAGTGAAAAAGAAGTGCCATTTAAACGACCTGTCCCAGATTAGCAACCTCTTTCAGGGAAACCAATTCAAAGACAATGACTTTGGCAACTCGTAGGGACAGCAGCCTTAGCAGCAGCAGATGAACAACAAGTTTTGCTAATACTGTGAAAAAAAAAAAAAAAAACTAATTACAGAGGAATTAAAATTAAAATATGATTACATTTCTTTCTCTAAATCCCCTTTTAATACTTCACAGATTAGGGTGGATTTATTTTTTGTAAACCTTTCTCTATAAAAAAAAAATTCCCCACTTTTTTTTTTCCCCTTCTCCTCTACAATTCATCAAAAGCCAGACTGTAGGTAGGGGAATTGCTTAAAAGGACCTGAGCCAAAGCACAGCTGGCATTTGGGTGAAGCCCAGAGTGCATCAGACCTCTTCCCAAAGCAGCAGTGCTGACTTTCCACACTGCTGGAAGGCTGAGGGCATTGAGGTGGCTGGCACAGAGTGAGGGTATGGAGCAGCAACAAAGTCTGCCTAGAGCTAGTTAAGTTAAAACCTAACACTTACATGGTTACATTGGATAGGGGGTAAAAGACTTGCTTCATTTAAACAGGTCTGTGTTAGGTATCCACATGGAATCCAAGAGAATGAACCTGCCCTCAGGGGCACAAATCTGCTTACTGGCTGTCCTCTGCGGTGAAATGAATTGCTCCCATTTTGGCACAGATGACAACTCTGGGTTCAGCAGCCTCAGATCCAGCACAGTAAGGTGGTGTCTTAATTATAACTCAGCCTTTAAACAGGCCATTTCAAAATCTAAGAACTGCTGGACAGATGTTCCTCCTCATTATTTGCTCTAATCTCTCTCCCCCTCCTTCTTGTTCCCTCACAGTCACAAAGGTAAAATACACTGAGGGGATGCAAAAACTGGAAAAAACCTTTCTATCATCGAATCACACACAATCACAGGTGGGTGTTGGAAGGGACCTCTGAAGATCATCTAGTCCAACACCCCTGCTAGAGCAGCATCACTACATTGGAACATGTCTGGGTGGGTTTGGAATGTCTCCAGAGACTCCACAACCTCTTAGCAGCCTGTTCCAGTGCTCCGCCACCCTCAAGGTGAAGATTTTATTTCCTTATGTTTACATGGATTATCCTGGTTCCAGTTTATGTCCATTGCCCCTTGTCCTCTCACTGGACATCACAGGGAATCACAGAATGTATCTGGTTGCCAAAGATCACCCAGTCCAACCCTTGCACCAGCACAAGAGAAGACTGCATGCAACCTCTTCTTTTTTTCCAACCCACTGTAAATATTTGCATCATGGTGATTCTGAGGTCATTGGTGAGAATCAACCTCACTTTTTCTAGGTGCTTACAAATACGGCAAAACCCCACGAAAGCATCAACCTCCAAATCCTGGAATACAATTAAATAAAAATATGGTACTTGATTGCCTCTGAAAGAACTCCCTGCCTTCCTCATGTTGTCCCAACCTTTAGCCCACGCCCTGGGCTTGTCTCACTTGAGAATAATTTTTTGGTTTTGTTCACAGTATTGCTTCTCCAAATATGGATTAGGGTCCAGACCCCAAGGAGTAGAAAATAAGGTAAGATGAAATAACATAAAGCCACCAAGAAAAAGCGCTTTGCTGTTGTACGCAAAACATTCCCCTTTTGTGGGAAAAAAATGATTACTATAATGGATTTCGTGTTCTTATCTATTCCTTACTCTTTTCAATTTAAAGGAAACATTTCTGAACCTTTCAGGGCAGTAGCTGTCAGTGCCATGCACAATGAACCTGCGAATGGGCTGAAGACTCCCCGTGTTAACTGCGCTGGAGCCAAATAAAACCATAATGAAAAAGCACTGAAAACTGCCTCTGTGAAGAGTTAAAAAATAAATAAATCCCTGCAGCTATGTGGAGAGGCACACTCTCTGGGATGTGTCACTGCACCCCTTTGGGATTGTGAAAGGACTTGCTTCACATAAGTGGGTCCTTACCTGTGTCACAACTTGTTTGCAAGCACACCCCCAGCACCCAGAGAAAAGAAATTGCTACGGAATGAAGGGCAACCTGTCATTGGGGTAGCTGCAACTGCCTCCTTTCAGCCCTAGATGTCTACTCACACAGCTCTGAGTAGCACTTTTGGCAGCTTAGGACTGTTTGCTCATGAGGCAGCTTCTCCTCCTACCAGTGGCAGGCAATGTGTGATTCCTGGGGTAATTTACAGCTCTGCCACCACAGTTCCTGCTCAGGTGAACTGCTCTAACCTGGCTTATTCTCTTACTGCAGTTGGATCTTTTTTTAGAGAAGAGGTGAAGCTGTCTCCAGTCCTTACCTACCACAATGGAACAGGAGAGGAACTGAGGAAGAGGCCACAAGCCAAAGGCAGCATGGTAATAGAGGAAATGAAACTTTCAAGTAATTTGATTTTGAGTGTCCTTATTTCTGGGCATCCAAAAGCATAGAATGCTTCGGGTTGGAAGGGACCCTTAAAGGTCATTTAGTCCAACCCCTCTGCAAGTGAGCAGGGAAATGACCCACTGCAAAGAGCTTTAGTTCTTTAGAGAGTGGTGTACTCCTCACCCCCTGATTGGACACATTCTTAAGTGTTTTGAGGTGCAGATCACTGATTAATGCACTTCATATCACAACAGATGCTGCAAAACTTGAGGCAGGTTGTGGGCACAGCCCAGGTGTTAGGTCTTCACTGACTGCTGGCCAACTTCTATTAGTCAGAGCTGAACCTGTCCTCTTCTGGAGGAGTGGAGAACAAAGGAACTCAAATCTGGCAATGCCATCTAACGGCTCTTCTGTGTATCCTCAGTGCACCACAATTACCTTGGGTACACATAGGTACCTGAGAAACAGATGAAACTTTCCTCTGGTGTAGCTAAGGGAACCTGGTGAAGCATAACTGGACTGGAACACCTACCTTATGAGGAAAGACTGAGGGAGCTGGGGCTGCTTAGCCTGAAGAGGAGGAGATTACGGGGGATCTCATTAATGCTGATCAATATATAAAGGCTGAGTGTCAGGAGGATGGAGCCAGGGGCTTCTCTGTGGTGTGCAGTGACGGGACAAGGGACAGTGGACAGAAACTGGAACACAGGAGGTCTCATGTAAACATAAGGAAAAAATTCTTCAGAGCACTGGAACAGGCTGCCCAGCAAGGCTGTGGGGTCTCCGGAGGCATACAAAACATGCCTGGACATGTTCCTATGTTATTTACTCTGGGGTGATCCTGCTCCAGCAGGGGATTGACTAGATGATCTTCAGAGGTCCCTTCCAACCCCTACCATTCCATTCTGTGGCTCCACGATTACAGCAGATGACCCACGAATTACCAGGGGAGCGCTCCAGTCACCAGGGCTTTGGCAACTCAAATGCCATCAAAGAGACAGGAAAACCTTAGCAAATGAAATCCTGAACGTAAGCCATTGCTGTCAGCGCGGGCCTCTTTTGATCTCATCTAATCAAATGTAACAACAATGAGAGAGTTTTATTGCTGTACAATTAGGGAGAAAACGCTAACAAAAATAGCTCTACAGTTCTTCAAGCATGTTTTTTGAATAAAAAATAATCATCAAGGCTACACAGCAAGGGGGATGAGAAATAGGCAGCACTGTGTTTTTCTGATTGGCATTGTATTAATATTTAACAATAACTTCAGTCATTTCCTTGAAGGATAATTTTCTTAAACAAACTTTTATCTTTAGTGTCTAACCCCTCTGCAATATTTTATTCTTAAACTCATTTCTGGGAGACAAAAAAAAAAAAAGACAAAGTGCAACAAAAAGCAGATTTATAAAAATATACAATATCTTATTAGCTTCTGGGCGCTCAAGTGCATTTATCACATATTTAAAACAAACTTGAGCTCAGCTAAGCCCAATTATAATATCTCACTGGGCAGAGAAATTAATTAAACAGCTGAATGAATTATAAAGACCCCAGCAGCAAACTGAGGCTTTAAAATAAATAAGATTTTTTTTTTTTTTCTTTAAGAAGCAGCAGCAGGGAAAGGAAGAACCCTGTAATACACACGTTCCAACGGTAACGTAAGCAATCTTTTCAGGTACACTGTAAATAAGACTACCTGGTAGGGCCAATATAGTGGTGGCTCTAACGTGGCCCTCTTCAGCCTCGCGCTTTGCTCCCATGCAACACACGCACCCCTTTTGCACCAACTTCAAACAGCCCTGGGATCCCAGCAGTGCGGCTCAGCGACTGAACCAGAACAAGGGCAGAACTTGTCAGGATTTAAGAGCTTTCAGCAAAGCCCTTCAATTGCAGCCAGTACCCTATTCCATAGAAGGATATCAATTATAGATAGTGACTTGCTTTAGCAGGGCAGTCGGTACTGTCAGACACTAGATAGACAACCATGAAGAATCATGAATCTTTCTATTAACTGTAAGAGAAGCGGGGGGGGAGGATGGATAGGTACTATAAATAAGGCAGAGAGTCTCAACAGTTTAATACCTTGCTTTTTGGTGTATGTATCATGAAAATGTAACCATGCTGAATTCTAAGTGGCACGAATTGCTTGAAAATAAGAGCTCTGGCCCCAAACACATTGTGGTGTCAGACCCTTCTGGGGGGGTCAATAACCATTCTCTTATGTAGCTTTTCAGTTATTTATTCACAGCAGCCCAGGTTGTGTTCATAAATTCAGAACAGCCAGAAAACACTGACTCTTGGGGCCTAAGCACACTTCAGACAGTGCCTGCATTTTACACTAATAACAACAGGACTTTGAAGCAGAAAGTAATGGAGAAAAATGCTGTCAAATGCTGACCACTGAGCCTGAGACTGCAGTGCCTGCTCTAAAGCTACACCACACATTCAGACAGAAATGATGTTCATGTTTACTGCTGCATATGCGGCATTTCACACATCACTTTGTGATGCAGATATGGCTAGAATCTGATTCCCCTACCGCTGATTACAAAGCAAATCTGGTCCCATCATTCCCAAAAGATAATAAAACCATCCTCATGTGAGAGAGAGACCTGAATAGACGCAAACTTGTATGTGCCAACTTTTGTATTCCATAACAGATGCGTTTGTGCTTGTGTCCACGTGCTACGTGTGCACCAGGTATTGTGAAAAAACTCTCCTGAGCTCTGCTCAGCCTGGCGTGACTAGAATTCACACTGAGGAACCCAACCCTCCCCTCAAGAAACAAAACAAACAGTTCAAGACATACTTCTACTTATTCCCTAAACACTGCAGGGTCATCTAAAACTCCCGTGTTTTGGGATAACAAGCCTCGGATAACAGTCTGTGCCATTGGATGTTTTGGGTTTGATATCTTCCTATTATGTATAGCTACAAACAGCAGCTTTATTCCCCTGTAAAAGAACACCACATGAAAAGACTTACTGCTAGCCTGTGTAGATGCTGGAAATTAAGCCTTATCAGAATGTACAAGGAAGGTTTTTAGGTATTTTTTCTGAAACTCTGCATTTTACAAATTTCCTCTTCTCAGACAAGCTCCCAAAACCCAAGGAGCTGGTTTAGAGGAGGGCAGGAGACCTCCTGAGTGAGGAGACTTTTAATGACTGAGCTGATGCTCAGAAACTGAAAGCTCAGAAACTGCACATTGGCCACTGCAACCCTATGCAGTGCTAAAGGCTGGGGTCAGAGTGGCTGGAGAGCAGCCAGGCAGAGAGGGACCTGGGGGTACTCGTCGATGGTAGGCTGAACATGAGTCTGCAGTGTGCCCAGGCAGCCAAGAGGGCCAATGGCATCCTGGCCTGTATCAGGAACAGTGTGGCCAGCAGGAGCAGGGAGGTCATTCTGCCCCTGTACACTGCAGTCAGGCCACACCGTGAGTGCTGTGTCCTGTTCTGGGCCCCTCAGTTTAGGAAAGAGGTTGACTTGCTGGAACATGTCCAGAGAAGGGCAAGAAGGTTGGTGAGGGGCTTGGAACACAAGCCCTATGAGGAAAGGCTGACGGAGCTGGGGTTGTTTAGCCTGGAGAGGAGGAGGCTCAGGGGAGACCTTATCGCTCTCTAAAACTACCTGGAGAGAGGTTGTGGACAGGTGGGGGTTGGTCTCTTCTCCTAGGCAACCAGCAGCAGAACAAGAGGACACAGTCTCAAGCTGCGCCAGGGGAGGTTTAGGCTGGCTGTTAGGAAGAAGTTCTACACAGAGAGAGTGATTGCCCGTTGGAATGGGCTGCCCGGGGAGGTGGTGGAGTCATCATCATTGGAGGTGTTCAGGAGGAGACTTCATGGGGTGCTTGGTTGCATGGTTTAGTTGATTAGGTGGGTTGGATGATAGGTTGGACACGATGATCTTGAAGGTCTCTTCCAACCTGGTCTGGTCTATTCTATTCTATTCTATTCTATTCTTTCTGCCAGAGTCACACACCTAAGCCAAAGCAGGACTGTGCTCCCATGAAGCCTGAGAGAGACCCAGACTAAATGTCCCTAGTTGCTACAGGTGGACATCGAAGGGCTGCAGCAATCAAGGGCAGGTGAAATGTGGGGGAGACAGATGTGTGAAGCAGCAGACATTCCAACAGAGTTTGATGGATAAAGCACTTTGCAATTCTGGACAGAAATAACTTGCTGAAGTCCCCACAGCAAGGCTTTCAGAGCAACACAGGAAATCACAAATGTGCCCCCCAGCACCAAGTCTGCTGACTCCGACAGAGCAATTTGTGCTGCTTGAATGGGATGGTTGCAAGGATGATTTCATTGTCTTCAGGGTATCAACTCAGGACCTGCACCTTGCAATCTTAAATGACATCATCACATATCTGAATCCTGAGACTTACCAAAAATAATTTCTTGTATCAGAGAGGAAAAAAATTATATCCTTTTTTATGTCTAGAGAAACCCATTTCTGATGCTGCCATTGTGCAGAAGGTGAAAAATAAGATATTTTTTTTTCAGAGCAGCCCTGCTGTAGGCCCCTTGTTATAATAAGTCTGACTCACTATTAAAAAGAAAAAAAAAAAATCACACCAGAAACAACAAATGCATTTTTTATAAAAAGTAAAACAACCAAACTCTCACACTGCCAATTTAATGCACCTGACACTACACAATGTCAGCTATGAGCTGACACACAGTGGAATTCAATTCAATTTTATGTTTGAAACATCAAAAAAAATCCTCCTGCTTTTCTTCATTACCAAGGGCACCTTCTTTCTGAATGTCTCTTATTTCATGTATTTTTCGTGTGAATGACTCATTGTCATGACTGAGATTATTTCTGAATATTGAGAAAGGTTTGTCAGCCTTACAATTCTTAACAGCCATAAAGACTGTGCCTTTGCAGAGCCCCTGATTATGTCAACTGGTCTGTTTGCATGGAATGGGAGGTGATTCTCCCCCTCTACTCAGCTCTGCTGAGACCCCACCTGGAGTACTGCATCCAGTTCTGGAGCCCCTATTACAAGAGGGATATGGACGTGCTGGAACGTGTCCAGAGAAGGGTCACGAGGATGACCAAAGGGTTGAAGCACCTCTCCTATGAGAACAGACTGAAAGAGTTGGGGCTGTTCAGTCTGGAGAAAAGAAGGCTCCAAGGTGACCTTATTGTGGCCTTCCAGTATCTGAAGGGGGCTACAAGAAGGCTGGGGAGGGACTTCTCAGGCTATCAGGTAGTGATAGGACTAGGGGGAATGGAATGAATGAAGCTGGAGGTGGGGAGATTTAGGCTGGACATGAGAAGGAAGTTCTTCACCATGAGACTGGTGAAGCCCTGGAATGGGTTGTCCAGGGAGCTGGTTGAGGCCCCGTCCCTGGAGGTGTTTAAGACCAGGTTGGATGGGGTTCTGGCCAGCCTGATCTAGTGTGGGGTGTCCCTGCCCATGGCAAGAGGGTTGGAACTAGATGATCCTTGTGGTCCCTTCCAACCCTGACTGATACTATGAATCAACTGCAAGACTGACACCTGGTCCCTTAAATGTGTCCCAATCCTTTGCAGCAGCCATTCGTATGGCACTGCTGCCCAGAAGGACACCATGACACACTAAGAGTCTCTCCACACATTTCATTTTGTCCTAGTAAAGTGTTAGGGAATTTTTTGTGCAAAATGTTTTTAAAGGATTTTTAAAACACCTCTCATTTTGGCCATTCTTCGAGGTTTTGATAGTACTTCAGTTATTACTATTATTATTAGTGGTAGTAGTATCATTATTATTATTACTGTTGTTACTGTTACTATTACTAACAAGGAACTGAAATGACATCCTAATGACTAACTGCAACATCAAGAGGCTCTGACACTCCAAGCAAGTGAAAGCTGGCACTGCTTTCTTATAGGCAGCTTTGCAGCGTGAGTTTACCATTTTGGATGGTGTTTGGAAATAGGTGGTGGGTTTTTTAATGTATTTTGGGTGGAGAAGTACATTTTCCAACAAGATATTTTAGTAGCAGAGAGGCCACAATTTTGCAATAAATTCTGCATAATCTCCAGGGAAGTAAAAGTTTTCTGCAATGAATATGACCCTGACACCCAAGTCATTTGCTGAAGATGTTCCTCTCTAATCCATAGTAAGAATTCCTTTTCGGTTTTCAGAATATTCAATATGTTCTATGATGCTGGTAATTAGCAGAGGTGCTGCTTTCTAAGGGTGTTGGAAATGCAGGGAGGATTGTACTTGTCAGATGATATTCTGGATTTTGATCTTCCATTTTCTATCTTTCAACAGTATGAAACAGTAAAAACTAATTTATTTTGGAGAGGAATTAAAAACAAGGGAGATACTACTTCCTGGTATAGCATAAAAAAGACCACACAGTCTCCTTTTGCTAACAAGACTGAAACAACTCAGCCTCTGTGTATTCAGCCAAATAACCCCCTTCAGTTTATGCACAACAGTAAATTGATACCAAAATCCCACTCTGGGAGGGGGAAGAACTCCCCTCACCCATTTCTACTGTTACAGTCACTCTGGGGAGAAAAGAATCAAACTTGGCTAAAGGTTAATAATAATTCATGTCCAGCTTACTATTACTCAATAACTATCAAAGTCTCTAACTCAAAATAGCATTTGCTGGCTTACAGGATCAGAGCCATTACAATCTCTATTGAAGACTTTATTGAATTTTACACTAAGCTTTAGCTGACTGAACAGGTCAAGCACTGTGGCTCCAAGTTTTCTTTATTCTCAGAAACTCATAAACCCCTCTCCAGTTTGCAGCACTGTTAGCTAAGAAACTTGACTCAGCACAGGGTCAGAGAACACAACCTCCACGAAAAAGGTCACGTAGTTTTAAAACCCAGTTCCTGAATACCATTAACTTACATGCACTAGCTGTTCCTGAGTGTCAAACTCTCGGGAACAGCCTTCCCAGTGGCAGTTTGTCTCATAGACCACTTCAGGCTCCTGTTTGCTTTCATCTTTGTCTCCTTCCTCTTTTACCAGGGTCATTCCTTCTGGCTGTTCCTAGTGAGAGCCAAAAAAAAAAAAACCAGGGGTGAGGAGAAGAGAGAGGAAATTCTGAAACTGAGAAGGCAAAAACACGAATAACCTCAGCATTCAAAGAAAGATGATGTGGCTGTAGGGGGAGGATTATTTTACTCCTTTCTACAAAACACAGAAGCCCAAAACAGGCCTGATAAGCCTGTTTTGCAGGCTATAGGTGTAAGATGAACCTTTCCTCCCCAGAAGTACTCATTGCAGAGAGTTTCTTGAAAATTTAAAGATCTCTGTTTCAGTTAAAAGCAAAAGATTAAAAGTCTTTGCTTCCCTCCCCCTACATTTAAGCAGCCTGTTACTTGCATGCTTGCCCCTCATTATTCAGTGGCACCACTAGAGAAAAAGACAATGCTCACTACAGCTGAATTAACTGGAATTTGACTTAGTACTAGGGTTAGACACCAATTGGATCACCAATAATCCAAAGTGAGTTTTCATTGTTAATTCACAAAACAGTTTTGCACACTAAAACCTTTCAAGGGCAAATAGAATTTTCTGGCTATTGCTTAATCTGTTCTTGCCCATAATTTGTGCATGGAATGGGTGAGCAGGGCGGGCCAGAGACTGTTTAATTTGGGGGTTTGACTTTTCACCTTCAGAGCCTCAAGGTGCCTCATTCCCCCCACTGGTTATTTGCTGAGGGTAAGAGTCAGATGTTAGCGGAACCATTTGGTTCAGATTATGTACTCCTGCTGAAGGACTCAGTCAGACCCCTGCTTTGCTTTCATGGATTCACTCACCAGAATGAGGCCTATTTCTCATTCCCCCCAGTCGCTGTAACTCAGGAGCTGCTCTGCTAAAACCAGTGGCAAAACAGACTGGAGCTTGATAGTACAGTGCTAAGGACTGGCAAAAGTCGTGGTGGCCTAAGTGTTTTCGCTGAACAGAAAGCACCTTCTTAGTGAAGACCTGGATGTCCCTCATTTGCTTTTCCATGGCGAAGAGGGTTGAGCACTCTCTTGACTGATCAGAGGCACTTCTCCATCAGCCTCCTTCCTCTCTGCACTCATTCTGCAACAGACCCTGCATCCCAGCAGCCCCTCAATGCTCATTTACCCCTTGTTGCCCTGAACTGAGTCTCCTTGTGTGCGTGCAAGAGATGAAGAGCCCCACAAATGCAGAAAGCCTGAGAACACGTTGCTAGAGGCAAGGTGCATTTTCCCTCCTTAGGCAGCAAGATGGAAGTCCTGTGAGCGTGACCCTCTGTCCTACCTGCATGCTTCCTGCCCCGGGGCTGGGGAGGTCCTCATCAGGCTTTATCTTGGAGCGCTTGTTGTGCATGGGATCTCCAGTGCTGCTCACTGCAGATTCACTTGTGGGTTTGTTCTGCTGCAAGCAAAGTTGGGGATTTTTCCCCCCGAGAAGAAGACAAAATTAGATTGTGATAAATGTGTAGCCCCAAACAAGAATACATGGTATCTACTCCACAGCTTTATTTGGAACAGCTACACTGTTAATTACATTGGATATGCAATTACACTATGCTTCAATTGTGCAATATCAACTTGTAGAAGAGCTGCACCACTCAACCTTGTAATGGAGCAGGGAGGGAAGAAGGGCAGTTGAAGAAATTCCTCGCTACAAAGCAATGTTGGTTTTGTCAGGCCAGGGAGGGGTAGGAAGAACTTGATTTTCCACACAATGACAACTTCAGAAAGGCAGCTTTCAAAAAGCAAAATCACTGTGCTTACTCAAATGAACACAAGAGGAAGATGGGCTTTTTTCACACTCAAAGGAAAGGTTTTGCACTTAACATCTGCAGACAAGATCTGAGCTCTTTTACTCCATTTATCATTATAATGGTAAAAAGCAAGAAAAATTGAACACTGGTGTGAGACTCAGTCAAAAAATCCTAGATGAAGTCCTGAATTCTTCCAAGTCAATAGCAAAACTACTGCTGACATAAACAAGCCAGAATCTTTTTTCCCCTCTTGCTGTGCTACACTGAACACCATTAGCTATACCTGCAAATGGATCTTGTAGGAATCCAGAGATCTTTTAGAGATATCTGAACTTGCATGGACCCCACAAAAATCAATATGCTTCCTACAGCAGCATGCTCTGCTTCTACAGTTGTAAAAGCTAGCCAGAAGATAAAGAGCTCCTAGATTGATAAATAACCTATCCTAGGTCATCTGGAAACAAACAGCACTAGTTAATAACAGACAAACCATGAACTGTGATAAACACCATATTATGGGCCTGATTCTGATCACTGTGCACTCTCAGTTTTTGAGAATATTGAAATGATTAATTCAAACTTAGTAAGTCCAATTTTGCACAAATTAGTTAAAACACCATGTTCAAACCTCTGCACTATCCTCTGTTGCTCACAGACTGAGCTACTCACTTTGTGTTACTCCTGCTTGTGTCAGGAGGGCAGGATATGATCCTGTGGATATTCTAGTCAGTCTGATCCAGAAGTGAAGCTGCTAAACTTTAAAATGTCAGTGTTTTGATGTGGCTTCCCCCTTTTTCTTACTCCCCACCTCTGTTAAGTTTCTGTGCAATGTCCAGGAGACACAGTTTGGGATGAGAAGCTGCTGCAGCTCAGTGAAATACTTAAGAGCTCGTTACCAACCAGGAACCACATGTACACTCCTGTGATTTATAAAAAAAGGAGACGACAAATGCTATAGCTGTATGAAAACTGTTACCCAAGGGTCTCAGTGAGAGTGGTTATCAATTGCCACTGAGACAAAGTAATTGATTTACTTTATCTTTAAATGAATGGGGTGCAAAGGTTTCTTTTGTTGTCTCTCACCTGTGTGGACTCAGATGGTCCAGAGCTGACCTGGACAGGGTTCAGGACACTGGGGATGCCAGGAATAGGCCTCTGGGTAGGAAAAGTTGGAGCAGGGTGGATGAGAGGAGGGCTGTGTCCAAAGGCTGAACCTAGGGTTTGCTGACGACTTATAATTTGCTGATGCATTTGCTGAAGGGATACCGGTGTAGGAGGGTATGTGAAACTCAGAGCAGGGCTGAATGTGGGAGAAAAAGGAGGGAAAAGGGAGGAAAAAGATGAGGGTCATTACAGTATGGAACTGACCAGATCAAACCTCTAATACATAGTTGATATATTGACATTAATTGAAGTCAAGTCCCTTCCTCCATCCCACTCATATTTTTCTGATGATAAATCTTGGTTTTAAATCCACAGTGAGTGAAAAAAAAGATTCCACAAAACACAACATTTTCCCCTAACATTTACCGAAGAACCGCAGAAAGCCAACCAAAATAAGATTCTGAAAAGCTGAAATAAAAGGCAAGTAGTTCAATAACAGCTATTTATTGCAATAACAAACTTTATATAAAGAAAAAGAATGGGTGCCTACATGCTTTATAGTACTTTTATTGATAATGCAGTTCCCCTGCGTTCGTGTGTATGAAGCAGTTCCTTTAATCTTAGCTCACGCTACGCTCTTTCATATGTCTCTAGATCTTATTACAAGAGGAGAGAAAATCAATTGGTTAAATGTGTTCTGAACACCATGCTTGTCATATCACTCATTTGTTTGCAAAGATGGAAAGCTCAGTTCATCCAGAATGTCACCTAAAGAATTTCCATCAGTGCCGTTTGGTTACAGAAACTGATGGATTAACCTTTCCCCTCTGAAATTGGTGATCAATGAGTTTCAATGTAGAAATATTCCAATGGGAAAGCACTTCTCCTTCTCCCAGTTAAACAACATTAAATGTCTATTAAAGCCCATTATGCATGTTAATACCTGTCATCACTTCATTACTCCACAGTATTTCCCAGACTACAGTGACTTTGGAGGAAATTACATTGCCAGCTAAGAATCTATTTTTTGGGTAGTGCCAACGCATTCTTTGTGTCACTCTTGAGAAACAATGGTGTGGAATTAATCTTCACACACAGGAATATGAGGTTCTCCTGTAAACATTTGCAAATACCTTATAATCATGGGGGGGGGGGGGAATAAAGAAGTGGTGGCTTGTTGTTTGTTTTTGATTTTTTCCTTAAAAATCCAAAACACCAAGCAACCAAATTTAAAAAGGAGCGGTGAAAGCATGGTACCTTTTAAGAATGAAGGCTGCTTCTAATGTCAAAAGGATGGATTTAATCCAAATTTACACTCTGGAGCCTTAATTGCTGTTGCTGTTAAGTGCATTAACTGAGAATACTGTGATACAAAAAAGAGCTAAAATAATTTCAACCGTTTTAAGTAATAATTCTACAGAAATTCTGTGTTCCTTAATCTGACTACACATTTTGTCTGTTTGACTACAATTCATAAAGAGACAGCCTCAAAGTGATTACATTACTATTATTCCTGGTGAGAACTCTGCATTACAGTAGTTTGCCCATTTAGAACAGAATATCATTAAGAATACCCTGGGAGAATTTTACAGGTCTTTGAGAAACTCTCTTTTCATTTTGCATTGTATTCTTTTTAATAAAGGGAGGCAGAAATGTAGTGAAAACAGTAATTGTTCACAGCAAGAGTTAGGGAGAAATCAGTAATAATATTCAGTTATTGCAGCTCTATAGTCCCTGCTAGTGTTCCTGTAAGCAACCATGAATGATTACAGCACGACTTAGCTAAGGTAGCCACTATGGATGATTGATAGGACATTAATCAAAAGATGCATATCGGGCTCAGAATTTGTTCACAAGCTTTCTTCTAATAGCTGATTTCATGTTCACTGAGCTCTATGCCAGTTTGTTCAATTTATTCTTCAATGTACAAGCCATTCATCAAACAACACAATGATTTAACACCCCTTTTCCTTTTTAGTGAACAAACATTACTAAGTGTAACTACTCTGGTCTGTTCATTAAACCCCACACAATTACAATGTCATACATGAGACTGAAACAATGTCCCCTCACTATACCCCAGCAGTTTTTGCTTCCATATATATAGGAACTGTGAGTTCACCTCACACACTTCCAACACTAGACAGCACCATCCTGAAGATGCAATTCCCAAATTCACCAAGACCAACAAATGAAACAATCTGGATTAAGTATTTTATTCTTTGTGAATGGTTAATACCTAGGACATCTTCACCCTTCAGCTAAGCTGGTTCAAAAAGAAAAATCGAATGGAGTTCATTGGGAGCTCCAAGCACACAGCACCCTTGGAAATACAGCTTGGTTTTTTCCTGTTCTAAATGTTAAGAGGAGCAACAATACTGAGCTTTTCAAGTCCAGGCTCAAATCTATTCTTCACCACAGTAGAAAGACAAATTTCTGATTCAGCCACAAGACATGACTGACTTAAGACCTCAGCTCATTGATGTCACTCCTCTGTGACTACAGTTACATAAGCACCTGCATTAGCATTAGTTTTTTACCCCCTCCAAAGCAAGAGCATCAAAGGAAATCCTTCCCAAATAGTGCAGGAGGGGCAGGAAGGAACTGCTGTGATCTGAATATCTATCTCTAGGAGGCTGTTTCGGACAGGCTGAGAAGCCTGGGGCTCCTTAGCCTGGAAAAGACTGAGAGGGCATCTCCTCAAGGCTGATCAGTATCTAAATGGCACCATTCAAGAGGATGGGGCCAGTTTCTTTTCAGTGGTTCTCAGTAATAGGACAAGGGATAACAGGCACAAACCAGAACACAGGAAGTTCCACCTAAACATAAGGAAAAACTTTCCTGTGAAGGTGATGGAGCACTGAACAGGCTGCCTAGAGAGATTGTGGAGTCTCCTTCTCTGAAGACCATCAAAACCCATCTGGGCACTATCATGAGCAACCTGCTCAAGGTAAAACTGCTTTTGTAGGGAGGTTGGACTGGGTAATCCTCTAGCCTCTACCATTCCGCGATCCTGTGAATTTGCACTTACATTTACTGGAGTTTGACAATATTCTCCACTCAGTTCCTCCAAAGATGGGAAAAGATTGCTTTATCAATAGGATACTTTTGGGCAAGCACCCATCATTTGCATTTTCTACCCCATGCAGAACAATACAGCCTCTACACCACTCTCATGAGACCCCACCTAGAGTACTGTGTCCAGTTCTGGAGCCCTACTACAAGAAAAATATAGACATGCTGGAATGTGTCCAGAGAAGGGCCACGAGGATGACCAGAGGGCTGGAGCTCCCCTCCTATGAATTGGGGATGTTCAGTTTGGAGAAGAGAAGGCTCCGAGGAGACCTTATCGTGGCCTTCCAGTATCTGAAGGGAAAGAAACCTGGTGAGAGACTTTTAGGGTGTCAAGTAGTGACAGGACTACAGGGAGTAGGTCCAAGCTAGAGGAGGGGAGATTTAGATTAAATGTTAGGAAGAAGTTCTTCACCATAAGGGTGGTGAGACACTGGAACACGTTGCCCAAAGATGTGGTAGAAACCCCATCCCTACAAGTTTTTAAGGCCAGGCTGGATGAGGCTCTGGCCAACTGGACCTAGTGGAAAGTGTCCCTGCCCACGGTTCCTTCCAACTCCGACAATTCTGTAAGTACAAAAGGAGATGATGTCTCCCAAATCTTTCTAATTAAAACACAGAAGTAGCAAGATTGACTGCAGTTGTGTGCCTTACACCAGCAGTGCCAGCACTTAAATGATAAGTGTATTTGCTGATCCTATTGCTATATAAATGGCTTCTATCCAAAGGGCAGATTTTGCCTCCTAAGAGTTGTCCTCTTTTTATCTCCTTTAACATCATACAAACCTCCAGAAGGAGGTTGCCAGGGCAGGTGTTGCCAACATCTGTCCAACTTGCAATCAGGCAAACTTGTAGTGCACAGCAGAGGACACAGACATCATATAAGCTAGTTGCTCTCCATACAAATCAATGGCACCTGCAACAGATGCATTACAACACAGCTGGACAGGTGTGCACAGGAAAGGAGGAATCTTTATTTCTTTAGTATCTTTCTTTTGCCCCTATGGTAAGCAGTAAGGGCTGAGTCTGAAGTACTAGGAGCCAGGCAACCTGCACTTCATTCCTTCTACCTCCAAACTTCAAACATCTCAAATGGAAATAAAAAGGAGTTGATGAGGGAGCAGAGGAATAGCCAGCATAGCCGAGGCGAGTACTCAGAAATGTGACAATAGTTCAGCCACCAGGGTGATTTCTTAAATAGCTCACATATCTGCCTTCAAATAATTCTCTCCAGCTGTTTCTGGAAACCTCTTCACAAGGCAAGATGACCCGGCTGGGTTTAACGTCACCTGCACGCAAGATGCTGTCACAGGGCAGGCTGGATGGTTTTTCTGATCTGAAAAGATCAGAAGGATGTGAAGAGAACAGAAGGTGGCAGGTCTTTCTCTGCCTTTCAGAAACCATTCAGGCTGCTCAACAATAAAGTTGATGTTGTGGGCCAAAGAGAAGAAAAAGAAATCAGAGCTCACAGCACTGCTGTCAGGGAGTGTTCTGCGGGAAAGGGGAGACATGGATTCCTCCTACCCAAAGTTTTTAATGCACTTTGTTCAATAACTTCAATTCAGGATGAAGAATCCCCATAGCTCAGAGTTCCCTCAGACCTCATGAGATCCCCTTGCCTTGACCAGCAGCTGTATGCCCCCTTGTTGGCCCCACCAAGCTCACACTGCTTTCTAGCCAGGAGGCCAGCACTAGCAGGAATGGTGGGTGGCAGCATTACCAGCCCCGTGGATCCAGCCACGTCTGCTTAGAAATGTGCACCAAGATGTCACTGCTATTGCTCAAATTCATGCCCAGAAATGGTAAAGACCCAAAGGTAATACTTTTGAAAGGCCCAAACTACTAAAGCCAACTAAGATGTTTCAAAAGCAATGAATGGTTTCAGAGGCCTCAATTTGCATCATGCTTCTTTTAAGTGAATTATGAATCTTCTGCCACCTACCTATCTACTGAGAAATGAAAATCTACACCACTGGAGGGAATCTGATTTGTATTTCTGTTGCAGACTTTAAAAAAACCAAACCAAGTAGGAAAGGAGAAGAAGAAAAAGATGAATGCATGTGAGACCACTAATAAACTACATGCAGGTTATCTTTGCAGTTGTTGAGTATTATGGGGGATAAGGGTTATAAAGAACGTGTAATACTTCTGCTTAAGCGTTCAGTAACTCATCTGTACTGACAGAAAAGCCCATCAGTGATATCATTTATTTTTCCATACTCTGGGCCTCTGTGTCTGTCCGTCAGTCTGTCTGTCTCTCTCTTTCTTTTCTCCTCTGCAAAGTCTCAAACTCCCTTCACCGGAGGTAAAGCAGGGCAGTGAACTGCATTGCAATTACATGAGCACATCAAATTTTTAAGGAACAGACTTCAAGAAGAAGAAAAACAGACATTTAATCAAAACCAAACTTTGTGGCTACTTTGCGGCTGTCCTACTAACAAGGTCATTCAGTTTCTGGTCACAGCTGCAGAATTTACTGCAAAACAGCTGTGAATGCAAGTCAGGAAAAATTCCATCTTGCCTATACATTGCATAGGTGTGCCTAAGGAGTCAGGCTGACACAGAAGTGCCAAGCAGATTCCAATTTTACGAATACAGAATCACAGAATGGTTTAGCTTGGAAAGGACTTCAAAGATCATCTAGTTCTAACCCCGCTGCCATGGGCAGGGACACCTTCCACCAGGCCAGGTTGCTCATCTGTGAGTTTTCTTCACAAAATCCTGTGAAGATATCTTCCCTGTATCACGAACATGTTTAATTCTGCAAGATTTGATGCATGGAAGTCTTCCAAAAGTAATCAAATGCTTTGCCCTTTCTGGTTCTGCTTTGTAAGGTTCTAGGAAAAGAGCTTGTCAAGCGTGTGAACTAGGGCCCTTCAATGAAAGCCACAGATGAAGTACTTAAGAGATTAAAAAAGCCTTGGTGGACTTCTGGAACAGCTGCCCCAGGAGGCAGACACAGCCAGCAGGCTCATATGGGATGAGGTAAGTCCAAAGACAACAGGTCCATAAAGACATGCTACAAAGAACAATGAAAGTCCATGCTTTGGGATCACTAATCTGATGATTACTGTGAGAACAAAAGCCAGAAAGCAGGTGGGTTCCTGTGCTTCTTAAAGAGCACCACTGTGTGCACCACCAGAGACAGACTGTGAGGAGACAGATTTAACATCTCTAGTTTGACTATGTGTGACATTTCTTATGGTTTAAAATCTCTTCCTTTTAAAATTTATTATTATTATTATTTCAAAAGGACATATTTGCCTCCTTGGGATATCATTTTTTAATTCATAGAGAAACCTGTTATGTTTTAAAGTTCTCTTTCCTATCCTCTATCTTAAATCTTTCCTACAACAGTTCAAGACCAGTACTTTGTTATTCTACCCAGTACTCATCATGCATCTTCCCCTTTGCAGTTTCCTCCTTTCTTTTCTCTTTTGAATTATTTCTATACTCTCTCCTTGTCCACTCATCTTTAACCTGGACAAAATAGAGCTCAAGCTTGTTTTAATTAATTGGTATAATTTTTCAGACATCTGATCACTTCCCCAAGAGAGATATAGAGTAGGAAGTCAATGAGTTCTGCTTGGATGGGACCTGGGGGAGGAACAGCAGCCAGGAACATCACGTAAGAAAACCATCTTCTGTCGTTTGAGTTGGCAGAAACAGGAATTCATGTATGCTCTTTGTAAACAAACAGGAGTGAATAAAATAGAAGTTTCCAACTCTGTCATCTGCTTCTCTCTTTCTGATGGAAACAACCTGCAAGACTGACTGTTGACAAATTGCTGAGGTCATAGGAGTGACAATGCACTCAGCAACCTCACAGCCCCAAACAGATTTGTGAAATTCTTACTGCTTCAAGGATCTTAGACTCAAAATGAAAACCAAATGGTGTTATAGGAAGGCAGACTTTTAAAATGCTCTTTTTTGGGAGCATTTATCCACATTTTTAGTGATAGGAGCACACCATACATACAAGTCATCAAGCTGTTTTTACAGCTTGTCACTAAGTCCAGGGGAAAACAATATCAAACTGTGACTATGGAACCAGACCTGTGGTGTGATCCTAAAGGCAGGTGTGAGACCTGAAATTCTTTTGAAATCATTCTTTTGAAACTGACCAAGTTTGACAAACATCCCTCTGTATTTGTAACACTGACACATTTCATTAAAAATCACTAACTGAGGAACATCTAACTGAATTTGTAAAAAGCTGTATCTTGCATCTAACAAAGTACAGCATATATTACACTAATTTATTTCCAATTTCCATCAGCTAACAGTCATCATTTTACAACTGCATTTATCTCACATACATCGTTGCCTCTTTTTTTCCCACTTTTCTATTACCAGTTTAAAATTCACAGGGTCTGTGGTTTGTACTTTCTCCTCAGCTTACCATATTATCTATTCTGTTTTATCTGCTAGGCTAGGTGAAATTTTTCTTCATGAATACACTGCAATATGCCAGAGCAAAAATGGGATAGTTTCACTGAGAGGAATAGAGCCACACTGATTAACTCTGTGTGCTCAGACAGCATTGACAGCTTTGTTGCCCTCAATGGGATACTCCTTCAGATATCCTTAGCATCCTGACTGGAGTTTGTCTTAACCTTACTCTGCCTAATTAATTTATGCTTCCTCCATGCAAGCTCGTAGCACTTCTGGTAAACATCATTCTGAATTAAAGTAGTAGTTAAGCATTTTTGGGTTTCTAAAACTGTATCATTATTTACATGCAAAGTGTTAATTAATACTTGCTTTTAGGGCCTGAAAATGAAGCATTAAATGAAGTGTTAAACTCAGGCACACTTAGCTCAATATACAGAAGTAAGTACTGGTCTCTTCTCACAGGTAATTAGTGACAGAACAAGAGGGAATGGCCTCAGGCTGAACCAGGGCAGGTTTAGGCTAGACATTAGGAAAATATTTTTCACTGAAAGAGTAGTAAAGCACTGGAACAGGCTGCTCAGGGAGGTGGTTGAGCCACCAACCCGGGGGATGAGTTTAGATGTGGCACTTAGTGTTATGGTTTAGTGGTGAACTTGGAGAGTAGGGTTAATAGTTATGATCTCAGGGGTCTTTTCCAACCTGAATGATTTTGTGATTCTAAACTTTCTGGAATTTATACTGCACTGGATCCAATTACTTTACATTCTTTAAGAAACCCTAAACTAGTATGGAGCAAGGGCTCCAAATTGACTTTAATTACAAGACACATTTAAAGGTGCATTTAGAGATACACATTTATCCAAGTGTGATTAAGTATCTGTACATGTAAATGTGCACACAACATGTGACTGCATAGTCTATACTCTTTCTGTTGCTTGACCTCTGACATTGTACACTTTCTGGAGGCAGAACTGCCTTTCCTTGGTGAAAAACATCTACCACTCAAATACAAGATGCAGGGGCTCTCCAAAACAATCTCCCTGAATGTCACCATCCTGCAATCTCCATGGGCTTTCTTTAGGAGGCTGGCTGGAGAATTACATTTCAACAGAGCCTGGATTAGATGCAACTTCCTGTAATACTGACGAATTTCATTTTTATTCATTTTACAGCACTTCTCTGCCATTCACACATCTTGAAAAAGGGTATAAAATGAAGCTATTATGGCGTGATAAAGCATTATATTCCCTTCTTTAGATCCACCATACACCATACAAGACCAGGGAGAATGAAGCCCTGTGCTGCACACGTGTGACGTGTCTAGCTACAATAGGACCTGTTTCAGTGGGGTTACACCTGGTCTGAATTCAGCTCAGTCTGAACTGCACCTAAGTCTTCATTTACAACACATTACATGGAATTAACTAGAGACCTTTTAATGTAAGGAAAGCTTTCACTCTCAGCTTTGCATCTGACAATAAAACAGCTAAACATCTGTAATGCTAACAAAAATTAACACACTTTTTATCCTGCTCTATCACAATGGAGTAAAACCCTGCTGTATATATCATGTTCTGCTTTAAACGTGTCCTTTTTAAGATTAATTTCGTTAAGCAGCATGTGATTGTGTCCTTTTGCACAGATTCAATTACATAAATATACAGACTTTACAGAGTCTAAAACAGAAATCAAAGGAAAGAACCAAGTAGCTGGCTTTTAGTCAGATACAAAGCCAGATACAAAGTCAGATACAAAGCCTCAGAAGGGGCCTTCTGTTTTTTAGGGCACTTGTCAGCAATCTGGGCATGGAGTTGAGCACCAAAAAAAAAAAAAAAAGAAATCTACATATATGACAAAATTCTGTTGAGCAGCATGGTGGAGAGCTAAGAGGCTATCTTTAGAGCCAAGCATGCTAGATGAGTGAGCAATGCTGATAGCAAGATGCATATCGACACCAAAGGAGAGCTGAACCACTCATAGGCTGGTTCTAAATTAGCTGAGCCAACTCACAAGACGCACTTGCTTATCTCCATGCAGAATTCAGCAGAGGAATGAAAATTTGATCAATGTGAAGCTATGGCAAAAGTATGTTAAGACAAATAGAATGGGAAACAGAACACAGAAAATCACGGTGCATTTGAATTACTTGTCCTCTTCGGGAATATTATTGAATGTAGGAGAGGGAGGCTGTTTCAGACCGTTATCGGCAGAAGTGACAATGCAAGAACTCTCTGAAGAGCAGACTGAAAACAACCATTTGCTTCAGAGAGATGAATAAGAGGAGACATAATAAGAATATATAAAATATTGAATAAAGAATGAAGACTGAGAACATGAGGGCTCCCTTTCTTATAACTATGAGACATTCTGTTAAATCTGGAAACTGGATAATTTGAGCCTGATAAAAGGATACTCTTGCTTTTTTGAGACGGTGTATAATTAGACTGTTGGGCTTTCTGCTGGAGACAGTTTCACTTCTCTCTGTGATAACCTTGTATTTCATTTGTATACCTGAACTCTGCTTTTATTTTTCTTTTTGCCTTTGTCTTCATGTTTGCCAAGGGAAACTGGAGAAATAAATTAATACACGGTCAGTTGTCTTTAGATACAAAGCAGTTGAGAAAGGAGGGCACTGACTAATTATACAACAAATACTACTCAAGGAGCTTTTATGAGATGAGGACATCGCTGAGACTCCAATATCTGCTTGCAGAAACACAGACTTGTCTTCCTCATTGATATTAAACCACTGCTGCTTACACTCAGCCTATACATCTGGCTATCCCTTTCTAGTGCTCTTTGTGAAAAGTACCCTCACCACCATTCTCTGATGCTCAACTTCAAGTAAGCTCAGTGCAAAGTGACAGGAGCCAGAACAGCCAGGATCTGACTGTAATTAACAACAGCATGTTAATTGTTCTTTCCTGTTCTGATGACACCAGGGAAACAGGGGCAGAGCCTGGGCAGGGGAGGGTAAAGTGCTCCCCTGCTTTCTCACTTTCTTTCAAATCTTGAAGTAGATCCCAAAGGGCTCCTGTGCTCACATAAAACTGAATAATATGTTATGGGATGGCTAAGGTGTATTCACTGATAAATCTGCCTAGACCCAGAGAAAGTCTCTTGTAGGAGGTGGAACTACTGATTTAAACACCTTGTGGCTGACAGGGGATTCTCCTGAAAACCGACTTTGTAAATTTGGTATTGCAGCACTACTAAGGGACTAGAAAAATACAGAGGTTCTGAGTTTCAGATCATCTATAACACGAAGTCGCAACCTCCTGTGTTTATTAAAGACCAGCTAATCTTTTGTAAAGGTTTTGAGTCAGTACTCATAATGTCATGGGATGTGATTACCCCCTCTCTATTCACTCTAGGCCATGCTGCCTCTCAAAAAGAAGTGCTGCTGAAGTGTGAAGTCTAATAATTGTCACAGGTAGCAGATATAACATTAAGTACATCCTGACAAAAGATTAATAGCAGGGGTGCTGCACTGCAGGAATGAGGCAGGTAACCAAATGAGTAAATGTCAAATGAAGGATTATCCTCATTTGATGCCATTTCATATGCCTCCTTGCTGCATAATCTCTCCCACCTGAGACCTAAACCAGGTGTTTTCAAATGCACAAAGTAGAAACTCTACCTGGTGTGCTAAAGGAGATCCACTACTAGCTGTCAGCAGGAGAGACATCTTCTTTTCAACTACGCAGCCAGCAGTCAGGATACAGCCTTACACTGCCAGCTGACAATGACAAAGTGCCCGCCAAGTCAAGCCCTATCTGGATTGTGTTAAACTATTATTACTTATTATTCAAACTGCAGTAGTACCCATGTCAAGGACCAGAGCACTTCTCTGCTTGGCTCTGTAAAAACAGAACACAAAATGTGGCTCTTTCCATTCAATTTCACCCTCAACAACGCACAGTGCTTATGGAGAGGGTCCTATGTTTAAAAGCTGTGTGAAGCTCAGGATTCAATTCTTTAGCCACAGTTTTTGGGTTTTGTTGGGAGTTTTTTGTGTTTGGTTTGGTTTTTTTCCAAAGGTGCCACTTCTGCTAAGAAAGTGTCTGCAGGACACTTTTTGAGCCTGCAAAATCAAACATACCAGAACTAAACCTGCCCATCCCTTTGTGTACTGCCTCATCAACTTTAAAAGCTGTAAGACCATTCACCCCTTTTCCCCCTTGCAGGATTCAGGACTTGTTGAGTGCACGGAATGGAAAAAAATCTTCAGTGAGAGACCTTTTGGCAGGTTTTCTCTTCTTGCCTAGCATATTGCCCACAGGCCATACTTCCATGGTATTTAAGCCACCCGTGAACATGTAATTACTGATACCCTCCTGAGCTTCTCTACCTTTCTCATCACTGTATAATCTAAGTGCTTCACAATACATTAATGCTTTCAGCCTCCCCTGAGGTGAAGGGGAGGGACTCATTTTGTACAGGAATATGAATCAAAGAAAGATGAAGGTAAACAGTGCTGCTCATTGTGGTTGCCCAATTTCAGACATGGAGACCAAATCTCCCAGGTTAGTTAATATGACACAGTACATGAGATGTTCAAAACAGCTGTCAGGAGTGTCAAAGCCATGGCTGTGAGCAGCTCAGTTTCTTTGCAGAATTAAAGGAAACTATGTGAGACTGGTGGTCACTTCCAACTAGCTCAGTTTGCCCAGCACCAGGCTGGCACTGTGCTGCAAGGGCAGGGTCTGTGCTCTGGCCATAACCAGCCAGGTAAGAAGCTCCTGTCCCTTTTACATCTGCCTGCATCAGGTGAGGCCAGATCCTGCAGCTCTGACTGATCCAGAGGATGCTCAGACTGTGTATTGAGGCAGGCAGGGCCCTTTGAATAAAAATACTTGCAATCCTTCAATTACAGATGGCATCAAAGCACAATCACAAGGGGGCAGTACCTTCATTCTCCTCAATGATTGCCTTCTGCAGGCTTTAGTCTGCAGATTTGCTCTCTTCTAATGCAATCCTATGGTTTGTGTTACACAAAGGCATTTTGTCCCAGCCTACTTAACCTAGACAGTTCCTGGTCTGAGTCCTGTCTCCTCTGAAGATTTATTTCTTTTTCATAAGGCTGTTAGGGCTGGGCACACAGCTTAGCCTCCACAGGCTTCCCAAGGAGGTACCAGCTTAACCAGAGAACTGCAGCTGCAGGGAAAGGTCCTCCCTCCTCTCTGTGGCCCTTGGAATGGAACATGCTGAATGCTTAGCCTGTTTAATGCATGCTAATAGAAACCACTTCAGAAGGGCTTGTCACTTGGCTTGAACAGGACCATTTCTCAAGAACAGCAAGGATCTCATCTATAGCATACAGGCAACATTCCTGACTAAATTTAGCCTCTCACTGAAAAGGTAGCAAGAGCGCTTATAGTTTGTACAAGAAAGACTCTTCTAATGATGAATTAATAACTCTGGTGATGGCTTTTGGAAATACTCAACATTAGATCAGGTATCTGCCACAAAAAACACTGCCAAGTGTAAACAGATTGGGCTAAGCTAAAAGTGATTGGAAACAAGATCTAAAAGTAGGATTCTGCAAAGTCAAGCACAGTTAATGCTACTGATGTTGCCTAAAATACAAATTCTTCCTGTCTCACAATTCCAGCCTACTGAACTGTACCATTTTCTTCCAGCAACTCTTATGAGATTTACCTGCAAGTTTCCTGAAGCCGGCATTTTACACTAGGAAAAGTCTTTTTACACTTCCATCACTGTTGCAGGCAGAGTAGTAAATGGGATGAGCCTGCAGTCTGGTTTGGTATAGCAGTTCTTGTACTGAATGCATTCCTTACAATAGAGTGAGTTGCAGTAAATTAAGTTTTGCTGATAGTCTTGCTGCTATTTAGTCTTGGAATGAAAGCAATGAAATGTGGCTGGGGTTTAACACCTTACGTCACTGTTTATTTTGGTGCAAATTTATAGACAAGTTCACGTGGAAGAAGTGAAAGGGTATCAACAGAGGTGATCACCAAAGCTGGAACAAGAGCTAGCTCTCTCTCTTTTCCTCCTTTGCACTGGGAAGACCAGAGGTGCAAGTCTCCAACTTTTCACATTAATCAGGCATACTCTTGTTAATATTTTAAAAAAATAATAAATCAAAATTGTGACATTTTGAATTATGCACTACTGGAAAGTATGGCCAGGAAGTGCTGAAAGCTTCAATGAACTATAGGCTCAGTTCACAAGCCTCACTGTTTTCCTCCTTAGCATCTTTGACTTATTCCAGTTCTGCAACTGTCTTCAACAAAACTATTCCTCTGACTGGCTTTGCAGGGGTGGCCTTTAGGTTTGTGATTCTATGTCTCAAAAACATATACCAACTACTTCCAGATATGGAAGAAGAGTAAAAGGAGGGAAGACTAACTCTACTGTAGAGACTATGCCAACTTTAATCACTATTTGTTTTACCCAAGTTACAAGCAACGGAAAAGGAGGTTAATCACTGAAATGCCATCCCATCTTAATGACAGTGGGTATAGTATACCGCTACATAGTACATGTATTTAACAGATGTGGTTCCAAGCTGCTGGCAGCTATTGACATAAATCATATTCCACACCATGGAGCTTCATAATTAAGACTGTGGTTACAGAGATGTATTGCAGAGCTATGATATCATACCTGTGAAATACTATCCAGCTATTCAAGTACACCAGAGATATGAAACATGACTATTTGAAAGAAGTGCTTAAAAAAACCCCAACAGCACTTACACTAATACCAAATATTTACAGTGCTGTCACTTTCAAAGTCTGGTAGGCTCATGATTTCTAACACACCAGTCACATGCCCCATTTTCTTCAAAAGTGCAAACCCCTGTAGTCAGTTTTTGAAGTTCTGTGTGTGTCATTTTTGCTGGAGAGACATTTGAGCCTTGCCAAACCCGGATCTTTTAGAACTCAAGATATTGCTGTGGGGACTTGCTCCTTTGCCTCAATGCAAATTAATGGTGGAGGCTGCTTTTAAGCCAGGGAACTCATCAGCACCCTTTGTTTGAATGTCACAAATGCAAACCCATTATTTTCTGAGACTTTGGAGAAGTAGGGAATTCCTTTTTTTTGGCATACCAAAAGGGCTTTTCTCAGTTAACATATAGCAATGTCACTAACATGAGGATGTTCTGCACTTGCAGCTATTGTTTCTGCTGCTTAATTGTCTTCCTCCCCTTTTTTTTTTACACTTGATTCTGTTCATTCTCCCTGTATCCTGTTCTTGCTTCCCTTTCCTGCACAACTTCTGCCCATCTCTTTCCTTGCCACTCTGCCACTCTGCTCTTCTGCCTCCAGAACAACCATATTTGGCTGATTCAGTAAAAAAATCAGAGCATTTTTGATGCTACTGGATGGTAACTGTACTTACCTGCTACAAAAAAAAAAAAAAAAAAAAAGAGATAATATAGCTACAGAAAGCCTGACCTTTCAATTTACAAACTGAAATATTAAAAAAATACTTGGAAGTGAATACCACAAAGTTCTTTCTAGCCAAACACTAAAATTGAATGGTACCACACATCTGTGCTTTACTCTTTGATGACTGTCATGCAGGCATGTTTCACTGCTCATGATAGCTATGGCCAGAAGAACCCAAGTGACTCATGTTACAAATCTATCCTGGAGCTTCTCTGAAAACAGATTCCTGGCACATGTGTACTCCTGGTCAGGTAGAGTATTACCTGCCCTGGACAATAATATGCCAAAAAAAGTCCTTTGTGGATATCTTTCTGAGCAAGGAAAAAAAGAAAGACGCTCCCATGACCATACATTAAGAGACTGTAAGACACAGATACTGACAAACCCAAACAGAAGATGGGAGCACACGTTCACACCTGCCTACGTGTGTACGACACACAAATGAGAACATACAGGAGAGGTACAAAACGCTGTTCTTACCTTATTGCACTTGCAGATAAGTGGCCATAAGAACCACTGGCTGAGGAACTGCTACGAGAATTATTGAGAATTGTCACCAAGGAATTTGGAGATGTCCGGATCATGGTCTGAAGGTCAAAGCTGTGGTCAGACAGGGGGGATATGGACAACGTACGCTTTCGGCTCGGTCTAGCTGACAACCTCGGACTCGGAAACCTGGCGCCTGTTATGTAAACACAAATAATTATCCACCAGGGTACTTAATCGCATTTATTTGTTATCAGTGATGGGTTGAGGGAGTCACAAGACACCAACACGCTGTGACAAGCCCACTCTCTCCACTTGTGATCTACTGGCTACGATTGAAGAAAATTAGGAAGAAAAATCTATCTTCCTGTGGCTTACCTCAGGGGAGCTGTTTATTAATGCGCAAGCAAAATGATAAATTGCTAAACAAAAGGAAAAGACTTTTATGAGTTATCCCTCTCATTTCTGGTGATTTATGAATCTGATGGCTTCTTAGACATTCACATCATTAATTCAACCATGAGCAATGAGATAGCGGTTCAGATCCAGGCTGCCAGCAAACCCAAACCCACATCACTTTAATACACACAGCTAAAGCTAACCCTGTGGAACACAATGCAGAAATGAAGAGGCAGCTTCCCCTTTGTTGACTCTAATCGTGTCTGGTCGATACCTGATGCCGGACTAAAAATCAGGACTGGAAAAACACTATAAAGAGTCATTCTATCAGCAGAAGTCAAATTGACATTTACAGTATTACAGTGAGAGACAGTAAGACTTATTTGAATTTGTCCAAGATCCCATGATATTCTTGCATTGGGGGTGTACAGGGGCCTACGACTGCCAAATTTCTTTGAAACTAGAGATTAAGCTTTTCAAAGCAGCAAAGAGAGGCCAAGCATACAGATGCCCTTTAATAAAGATGTATTGTATTCCTAAATGTTCTCTGCTTCTCTGGAAATCTCCTCCTCCTCTGCTCTATTTTACCATATTATCCCAACTCTCTGCAGGCTTGATGGAAGATGTATCACCTTAAATGCCTGCCCTTTATTTAATTATTTTCTATCTTGGTTGAGACCAAAAAGAACAAGCTTCCCCACTGTGTACTGAACTATTTGCTTTCACAGTTCTGCTGCTTCTACCTTTTTAATCCCTTTAACATTTAGGAAAGGGCTGATTCCTAATGATCCTGACGGTCAGGGTCATGCAGGTCTCAGGTTTAATGTCTACTTTACATCTGCTTCTCCCAGAGTCCCTGACATTCTCTGTAACTTCCTAATAATTCACAGTTGGCCAGAAGTCTCCATTATAGGTCTGCCTTTCCTAACTCTTGCTTAAGTCTTAGTGCCCACTACCATTTTTAAGCAGACAATTTAAGTTTATACGTCTAACATTAACGAGAAGAGCTCAGCCTCGCCTCAGGGACAGAGCTGGATCAGAATCTGCCACTATGTTTTTCTTACACAGCTGAGTAGGTTGCCCTATTTTTTTTGTGTGTGCTATGCAAGATTTTCATCTGGTATTAAAAGCTGTTATTTTGTTGCTGCTGTGCCTGCATGAGCAGATCTTACCCCATCCAATCTGTGCTTTGAGTTGCCTCAACTAGCCAACATGGGTGTCAATTCTCCTCAACATCTGGCTAATACAGAGGTTTTTTCCTTTGAGCTTTGTCTCCTCAACAGGCCTTAGCCTGTACTGCTTCAGTGAATATTCACGCTCTTGATTCATCATTTAAAATTTAGGCATAGCCATTTATTTCTTCCTGAAAGCTATTACACGTTATTTTATGTAATCTGTTTTATCTCCTTTATATGAGCTTGCTATTGTACTGTGTCTGCTTGATATTTTATTAGTGCTGTGCTTTGTGCCTCTCAGATATCTCAGAGATCTTTTGCTAAAACAAAATGCAGCAATGACCAGCAGCTATAAGGAACTGCAACATATTTCATATGGAAATGCAACACACATGTAAAGGTGAAACAAAAATAGTAGTACTTTGTACTTATGCCTTTCATCCCTAACTCTTCTCTGCTGACTCTTCAGCCAGCATGAAGGAGGACACCAGCTCTGAAATCTGCCTCAGTTGAGGATACAATTCAAGTGCTTTAAGGTGAACAAACTCTATTATTGCGGTTTTATAAGGGGATAGCTAGGTACCGGCACTCCTGGTTAAACAGCAAGTGAAGGGGGACAAGGAAGACCATCTAGATACTGTCTGACCAGAGAAATGACAGGTCACTCAAGCACTGCTACCACCCTACTATGTGCTACCAGCCATCCGGATGGTGTGCTATCTACACAGGCAACAGTTCGCAGTTGTGTGAATATTATGATGAGCCCTCTGTTTTCCTCAAAAGTGATGAGCACAGACCTCATTGTGCCAGCAGGAAGGCAGCAGAAATGCTCAGAGCACACAAACACAGCTCCCGCTCTTTTCATAAGCAAGACCCAGTTAAATTTCTGTTCTGTAGGAACAGATTCAAATGTCATTTCTAGAAAAAATGCTTTTGAAAAAACAGTTCTAGTGGATCTAAAGTCCAGTTCTGAATCCAAACAACTATAAAGAGTTTGTCACTTATTTGATAAATTCATTACAAGCCTGTAAACATGGACTGATGGTTACTGATGCTAACTAGAGAGAGGGTGCATTAAGGCTGATCACAAAAGTGGAGCAGTTGTTAAGAACACCAGCACCTGGGCATCCCTCCTTTGAAGCTAGACTGGGCAATAAAAGCAGGAGATGATAGTTGCATTTTGCTGCTTCTGCAGTCAGACACTACTTAGTTTTGGTGCAACAACTGCCCAAGCAGACTCATTGGTGCTCTAGCCCACATCTCAGACTGGACTGAACAAACACTGCTGACAACTCATCATAGCTCTTGCGATTTTGCAGAGCAGCATGGTTGTGCTCGACAGATCACACAGGGAGGCAATTTATACCCCCTGTATAAATTGAGGTGCCTGGCAGATCCTCAAAAACTGCAATGACTTGCTTTCTCCTCCTCCTTGCCTTCTCTGGACTGAGCCCATCTCATTTATCCCTCACCTAAGTCATGCTATGCATTTTGTAAGAGGCCCCTCTCTGCCCACTGCTCATTAAATCTCCCCCTTGCCCACCAGCTGCTGCCAGGGCATTCTTGTCCCTGGTCTGCAGGGAATGTACCAGATCTGTGGCCAGTGATGGATCATAGAATCAATAAGGTTGGAAAAGACCTCAAAGATCATCAAGTTCAACCTGTCACCCAAGATCTCATGACTATTAAACCATGGCACCAAGTGCCACATCCAACCCCCTCTTGAACGCCTCCAGGGATGGTGACTCCACCACTTCCCTGGGCAGGCCATTCCAATGGCTAACAACTCTGTGATGAACTTTTTCTTCACCTCGAGTCTAAACTTCCCCTGGTGCAGTTTGAGGCTGGGTCCTCTTGTTCCGGTGCTGACTGCCTGGGAGAAGAGACCAACCCCCTCCTAGAGACACTCTTCCCAGCTGTGAGGGGTAGAGCTCCGGCTTCAGCCACACCATGCTGCAATCCTGAGCTGCTGCTTCTCTCCCTGGTACTGCCTATTTCGGGCCCCACCTAGATCTAGGAATTGGGCAGTCCTCTCCATTTACCTCGGATGGGAACAGCCTCCTAAGGGGTAACAGTCTCCTGTAAAAAAGTAGTATTTCTGCTTCACAGCAGGAGCCAATGGCTGAGGCCAGGCAAGAGCTCTGAAGTCTGACCACAGGAGAAAGGGATTCACTTCAAGGGAGGCCATGACTTTCAAAACTGAAAATACAATTAAATGGAATTACTGTATTTTCAGATCTTCATGGTTTAATTAGGCTTCACATGCCTAAAGAGCCTTAAGCATGGGCTGACCACACTGCAGGACGTTTGCTAAACTATTAATTTAAAATAACATCAGTCTTAGTATGTTACTATAAAAAGGAATAGGTCACAATTTGTCAGTGCCTCTGAATACTGAAACAAACTTCTCAGTCTTGCCCAGACATTTATTTTAACAACAAACACTTCAATATTTATTTAGCAATCTGAGACGTTCATCTGCTCACAGTATTCTCCCACCAAAGCATTACATTCCCTACTTGATAATGCTTCAAAACCAAAAAAAAATACAGGAGCACTGACTCACTAAAAATCCCTATACCTCTGTGCAAGTGCTGGAAAAAAAAACACATTAGCTTTGGCAAGGCATGCAAAGAGAAGCTGACAGTGAAGACTTGTTTAGGAATACCACCTTTTTGGAGCAGGCATGATAGCAATAAAAAGTCAGTAGTTGATACTATAGACTTGAGAGTACAGACAAAAAAATCCATTGAGTGTCAGAAGAAAAGATCTTATTCCTGGGGTGGAGATCAATTCTAAAATAACAGATATCTATCTCCATCATAAATTTCAAAAATTGAATATGCCATCCAGCAAATTTGCCCATGAATTTGATTTCTGAGTTGAAGTTTTTAGCATCGCTTAATCATTCATAAGGCAATCTTCAGACATATATCATTTATTCTATCCCTTTAAATCAAACTTCATCAAATCTTTTTTTTTTTTTTTTATTCCATCCCTTTATATCAAACTTCTTTGAACCTGTCTCAGGCACTAGTTTTTGTGAAAGGCTGTGAATAGAGAAGTTTGATATTTTCTTTTCCACATTTAAGCTTTTTTTCTTTCTTTTCTGATTCTTTTCTGATTTCTGCTCACAGATGTGCAAACTTTGTTTTCCTTTCATAAAAGTTTGTTATAAATTGTCTTAGTTTTCAAAACAGTAAAGCTGTCATCAGTATGAGAGGAAAAGGAATGGCTTTAATACCCCACCCTCACTCTTCAACTGTGCTTGAAAATCAGAAATGAAACCTAGTCCAAAGCTTCTCACACAGGCTTAACTCTTCAGGCCGGCTGAATTCTTTATATCAGTTGGGTTGCTGTCAGTGCTTCTAATGCCAAATAGGGTAGGTCAATGCTGACCACCCTTGAAAAATAAAAACCTTCCATTCTGAGTGAGCACAGGCAAAAGTTAGTCAGAGTGAGAATATTAATACTCTCAGGGTGACTAGAAGCCTCAGAGAACATATTGCTTGCCTTCCATGGAACACAATTTAAAAGCACAATGAAACATATTCTCCAAGGGAGAAACACAGGCATCAAACCCAGAAGGCCGTGGCTTGGAATTAGGTGCTTGAAAGACAGTTTTTGCACACAGTATCTTTAGAGACACAACAAGGAATTGCAGTTATTGGCATCTTCTCCCCTCCAAGTTACTTTGATGTTATACTTAGAGGCAGCAGTACATCTAAGCCCTTTACATCAAGCAAGACAGGAAGACTTGGTCTCAGATTCCAGCCACAAAAGCTTTTATAGTAGCAAATAGAAATCTGATCCTCTTTCTGTGCCACACAGGACAGGGTGAGTTAAAATTACAGTTAAGCATTCCACAATATATTTGACAGTGACGTTCAGAACTTAAAAAGTCTAGTGCTCTTTAGGCAAAATTTACCTTTCTGATTAACGTTCCTCCCACTCTATCATCTCCACTTTGAAATCTGTTTTCCAGTACCAGAGAGCAAAACAAAAGGCCCAAAACTACACAAACTGTATGTACCATGCTATTGTGCTCAGTGCAAGCTGGTGCTGGAATTTTTATTTGTACTACAGGAGAGGGCAGAGATGCCAAATTACTACATTAGATGCTGTATAAACACACGATTAGGAGACAGACTTGCTTCATGAAAGAAGAACAATGCCTTGCTTGTATCTGTTTGGTTGTTGTGTGGAATAAATGAGCAGCAGCCTTTGAGTGAGTTGAGTCAACTTGCTCAGAATTTGACAGCAGATAATAAGGGAAGCTACCAGATAATAAGTGAAGCTACCAATTTCTCTCCTGTTTCCTTGAACAAGAAGGGGCAAAGGCAAAAGAGTACTTTAAGATCACCATAAAAAAAACCCAAAGAAGAAAGATCCAAACAAATGGCAGTGCTTTGCATTGATCACTGTACTTTGTTATTAGATGCAAACATGAGCATTCATATTATTTATTTTCTAAAAGCCTTAATATTGGCTTCCTGCTAATTGTTTTGTTCTCCTTTCTAATCTCAAACTCTGACAAAGACGAAAGGGGTTTTCTTTAGCATGATGAATGATAGGACATTCAGATTTCTACTTAATGACAATTAATTTACTGTATAACCATGCAAGTTAGGATAGTTTTAATTAGTTTTTACAAAGTAAAAGGGTAACTTCATACTCTATTTAGATAAAAGCAGCTATTGCCTGACTAAACACATTCTCATCAAATACAGAAGGTGAGCTGAGTGACCCTACTAGGATTCACTCTTATTTTAATTCTCTATTTACTGTTGAAAAATAACCCATTTGCATAATAGTGCGACACAGTTTTTGTCTTTAATTCTGAAATAATCCCTAATTGAAAAGTTGCTGCCATAACGAATCTCAAACGTGTGATCTTAATTTTTTAAAACAAATACAAAACAAATTAAAGAGTGTATTTCAAATGCACCATAGCTACAGCTGGTGACGGCAACTATCCCTGTTAGAGATAGTGTTTAGGCACCTTGTATGAAGGGGCTGAAGTTATGGGCACAGGTCAAAACATTTTCCCTCAAGTAAGAACATTCTTGGGATGCAAAAGCTTGCAGTTCTCTGGATTATTGAGAGTACAGAATTGCTACTAAAACATAAAGGTCATTTGTGCAAATACCACCATTTGTATGAATACTGGAATGTCTTCTGTTTTTGTGACGTTTCTTTCTTACATCTGGGTATCCATATTGCTGTAGAGTGAACAAACTCAATCAAGTCTGCATCCAGTTATGTGGTTTGGTAACGCTACCTGCACACATTTAGAAACTCTCTCCCCATAGGAACCAAAAGTATTGGAAGTACAGAATGCATACCCCTCCTCATTGCAGGAGGGTTGGACTAGATGACTTTCACAGGTCCCTTCCAACCCAAATTATTCTATAATTCTATGATCCCTTTACTTCAGTGAAGTTGTGCCCATTCATGCAGGCTGGGGATTTGTCGTTGCAGCTGGAAACCAGCAGCAGATTTACATTACCTGACCTATGCATAACAGTTTCCATTCTGCAATATGTTACTAATATGCATCAAATGCATTAGCAGTGTACCTTGTCTCTCCCTATACTTCTCAAAATCCAAATCAAGAAGTATCATATTCTTGAGGTTTCAAGCACTGAACCCTATACGCTCAGTTCTGGTTTAAGGCCAGACTGCTTGTGTGGGTTTATTATGTTTCCAAAGTGGGTTTGAGTTATGCTACATTGTTGTAAGATCACAATGCAGAGCTATAGTAAAGTAGAATTGAGGTAAAAAACCTTCATTAAAGACTCCTTCACTATCAAGGTGGCAGAATGAAAATAGCTTTCCTGCCCAGCTTCACAACTATCTGTCTTGCCTGATTCTTGTAAAAATTGTTGGTCATTCAGCTACTTCACACTCCCAGGCATGTGCTCTGCAGGGGTAGCTATCTATATTCCCATGTGTTCCAGAAGTAAACCTCCCAACTCCCACACTCCTTGAGACCAGCAGCTATGGCATGCAGCCAACAGCAGGGAAGAAGAAACTGCATGCAAACAGAGATTTTTAAATGCTGTAGGACAACAAGGTGGTCTAATGCTATTGTACTGCTCTGTACTACCAAGCAAGACTCAGCAGTCACCACCTTTTCTTGTCACCACCTTTTATTTCCCTTGTTAGAAGAAGAGAGTACATCTCAAAAGACATGTAATAAGCATCTAATGACTAGAGGGGAGTGCTCTGCATAATCCCTTCTGGCAGCAGCAGTGAGCAGTTTGGAATGGAGTGCTCTCTTTACTCCTTCGCCAGAGAAAGGGAGACAGATCAGAGGTCTGAAAGATGCTGAAGTGTAGAGAGAAGGCTCTTAATAAGGAAAGCTAATACAGGATCCTTGAGAATTCAGCAAGCTGCTTTATTTTAAAAGTGGTCTTAAAGCCCATCACTCTCTATGATACAAAACTTATAAGAATGGCTACCACCCTCTAAGAAGGAGGGGAGCATGCTTTCTTAAAGGAAAACCAGATGTAAACCTTTTATTAATAGAAAGATCATCAGGGAACTATCCTAATAATGAAATTGAGTTACTGGTTGTGAGTAGAAAAGGACATTTTCTCAAGCCCCACTGGAAATAGAATTTACAACCTGTTTTCAGCAGCAGTCTTGTTCTCCTCCCAACTCACTTGCAAAGTTTACTTCCAGACGTGATGTAACCCTTGTCCCCTAGGCAATCACTGCTTTGGCTCTCCAGCCTCACCTCTCTATCTATGTGCAGGCCTCCTGGGTCAGACCAGGAATGACCTCTGCAGTTCCCTTTGGAGGACTCTCTGCATTTCTAGAAAACATCACTTACTATCCATGGCGTGAAGATATTCCATGTGAAGAGCACCAGCTCCTGCAGTGGCAGCTGAAGGAATGATGTCTGCATATGGGCTGCGCTGGCCTGCCAACAGAGCCATCTGATGGTAATACTCAGCTGGACTGACGCCAGCGTGTGGAGCTAAAAACACAACATAAAAAGCACCATTAATGATGTAAGATAAACAAGAAGGAAAAGTTTTATCACGCTGCTGGTTTCTCTGGCTATTAAACCAGCTTGTTTATTTTTAATGCAATGCAACATCTGCAGAGAGCCACCACCAGTCAATACATTCCAACCAAGGGTACTGCAAAGGCACCATTCAAAACCCAGCAAGGCATAAAGTATTAATGAGCCTGGTGATCTCATATTTTTATATTTATTATTAAGTGACCCAAAAAGTGACAGGCTGACAGCAATGGAAACTAACATGATTTATTTAGTGACATAAAAGAGCAGAAAAACCTTTCGAGAGCTTGATTCCCATTTACCTCATTCCTGGCCCAAAGGACTCTGTCTCTAAGGTAACAACTCAGCTCGAACGTCCATAAACATTACAGTTTCTGGAGCCTGTGCTTAGAGTACCAGAAGATTTTCACCCACAGGGTCAGTTTGTGTATAAGTTTAGGAGCTAACGAGAGCAAAGCACGTTTTCAGAACAAATACTAGTTGTTCATGAACAAAAAGGGACACGTTTTTGGGAGGACAGCTGAAGTCAATGAACATAACCATCACATCCTTCAAAGTATATATGGAAGTTTACTGAACACATGAACATGTCTGCAGAGTGAAAAACACAGGCCAGATGGATTCTACATCTCAACACTGATGCAGTCATCTGATAATGACTTATGTTATCCTTTCTGTCCTGTAAAGATACGCAAACTTTCTGTTCCCCCAGAGTTTTCAAGCATGCCAACAACTAGTGGTCAACTGCACAAACAAAAAAATTCATGTGATTTTAATACTGTCTCATCTCAGCAGGCTTCAGATGCTACAGTAAGTGATGAGTCATTTCATGGGCTTGTGTGAGAAGTACTCATAAAATAAGCTGGGATCTATCTCCTTGATTCTGACTCCAACTTGTTCTGTGATCAGAGGTGAGCAGCTGCCTTTTCTGCACTTCACTTGTCCCACTTGCAGAACTGTTGAGATTTCTCTACACTCTGATGACTAGAAAATGGTGCATCAATTTGCCTAAAACACTTCAAGCTTCACCAGTTGTTGGGCTACATTCCCATAGATTATTTTTGTATTATACATATTATTTTAGGAGTTGTTTGGGTTTTTTGTTTTGTTTTGTTTTTCTCAGCAACTGAATCTTGAGTGGCAACAAAATTTTAAGCTGAAATCCTTTGAATCATGAACTTAACCTGAATATTGTTACTTACACAGTATCACTAAACAGGGTAATTTATGTTTAGATTACAGAATCAGACCTTAAATTTAATCCTTAGAAACAAAGAATCACCATTTACACTAAAAGGAGGTAAAGAGAGTTTATCTCCATTACCTCCAAACTCCACTGCACTGGAGTTTGGAGAGAAGTTTATTCAGCAAGATTCCAACATGTAGAGTTTATTTTTAGCAAAGAAAACGGAAGAATGTGCTTTTGATGTTGTAAAGCTAAACAAAAGCAATTTCAGGAAAGAATCAGGGAAAAAAATAATCAAAGTACATCAAACAGGAATAGGAATGACATAAAAACGAGCTAAGACAAATTAAACGTTGTTGGCAGATTTTGCAAATTACAAATTGATTTCTCAACTTAATATAGTAAAACCTACTTCAGCCACAACCACCACCTTCTATGAAATGGCAAGAAAAACAGACTGAATTTTACATGAGGAGTAAATCACACTGAAACACCGACTCAAGAAAGTTTACAGTAGTAGGCGACCATCGTATCTTTCCAGACATATTTAAAGTGCTTCCTGAGCTTTCTGACATAAGTGTCTGGGTTAACTAACAACAACATTGGCTGCAAACTTTAAAATGAACTGCTGCAGGAAAGAATGAGTGCATAATTGCGTTATGAAACGTTCCATACACTGAGAAATGCTCTGATGCTCTCTAAAGAGCATTCTTTACCACCTTCTTCAAACATAAAAAATTAGCCTACTAAATGATGTATTGTATAAAGGGTAAATGAAGGGTAAATGGGAAGGCCCACAGACCTGAATTTTCTCATGTTTATTGCTGGGGAGCTTCAGCTTTGACCTGGCCTTTTTTTGACAAAGGCAGGCATGTGCTTCTGCACTGTGGGTGCTGCTGAGCTTTGTTTGAGTGCTCTGCTCTACACACACCAATGACTCAGTCCTTAGCCATGCCCTGGTCTCTCTGTGTTACTCACAGGAGTCCCTGGCCACCCCCAGCCCATTGATCCTGCTGGGTAAGATGAAGTGACAAGACAGGAGGCACTCCACCATTACTGCTGCTGCGGCAGTCATTAATTACAGCTGGCAAGATGGGTAGTGAACGTGAAACTAGCCCTTGTTATGTTATAGACTGTTTTGGCTCCTGACCATCTTTAGATCTGAGTCAACAGACTGAGCCAAATAGTATACTGACCTAATTATCTAACTGGCCTACAACAACTAGGGTAACAAGAAAAATCTCCCTATCAGTAGAACAGTAACAACTTCCAAGCTTTCATAGTTCAAATACAATACGACTGAAATCATGGTGTCCACCATGTATTTAAGTTACAGCAGAGGTTTATTTGCATTCTAGTAGTGGCCAAGCCATGACTTGGACCACCTGATCCCAAGAACCCAATAAAGTATTTCACTGTTCTACCTACCACACAACAAACTATGGGTTCTAGAAGGTAAATTTAACAGCTTTTCATTCAATAAGCACGCTGTTCTAGTGAAATATCCCCAATGCCTCATTCAAGTTACTCTATTTTCACAAAGTACTGCAGAACCAAGTGCTGGGCTGCTCTGCAAAGGTGATCAAAGCTGAGCTCTGAGCCTAGAGGAAATGTGAAGTAATGTATATTTGTTTAAAACCCAAAGAAAGCTTAGTTTGTACTCATAAAAGGCTATGGTTATGTGTACAGTCCGTGATCCAAGCTCAGGGGATGAGTGTTAAGACAGAAGCTACTCAACTTGGGCGTCCACACCTGAGGTACTGCCATCTGAAAGCCTGTAGATATCCCAGGCACCTACATGAGCCTAGCAGGTATGAGACAGGCCTTCGAGGCAAACACAACCCCTCTGAGGAGGCAGCTTGAGTTAAGGAAAGGTATCTAACACCCAACACCTCCACTGAAGAAAGATAACTCTTAGCACTGTGGTAGTTAAGACAGAGCTCCAGACTCAGCTGGTAACATTGGAGTGTCTATACCTGGGCACAGTTAATAGTTCTCTGAGGCTCCACTGCTTGCATCACATAGAACTCACTGCACTATCTAAGAGCAAAACAACACACCAAGTTAAAAGGCAGATTTCTATACTCTAAAGACCTACATTTAGGTGTCTGGAACCAAAATCTAGCCTGAGACATCCTAAGTTTCAGAGAGATTACCACTGGCTTGGTGAATATAACAAAGCACCTCTAGGAGATCTCTGCCTTCTGGGGAATCAGCTGGCTGCCAGTTCAGACACCCCAGTGTATCTCAGAGAGCGCTACGTGCCCATATCTATTTAAGTGAATTCAGCACTGTGTACCTCAGACCTAGAACCTGCACAGGTTAATATCACACAGTTGAATGACAGGTGATTTCCTTCCCTCCTTTCTTTCTAAGAGCAACTTAAGCATAACCTAAGCACAAATTAAATACTGCAGCAAGGTGATCTGAAGGTTACTGCAAGAAAGATAGCAAAGTGCTCTGCGAATTAACTTCTGTGGAAAGGCCAAATAGACATTGCAAAGGTTTTCCCAATTTATGCTATTGCATTATAGTGCTACCATATTTATCTTGCATCAAAAGCTCAAAACTTCTCTGAGTCCAAATATGCATTTCTGAGCATTCAAATTGTTCCTTCAAATTAATTTATTTTTATTACTTTAGTTAAAATACAAAGGGTAGAATTAACATGGATTTGTACAACATCCAAAGGGGAAAACCCTATGTGCATGTCATATACCTTGACTGACAATAGGTCATTAAAATTTATTCTCATAAGAATATGTGCCCATAATTAATGGATTAACTGTAAAGGTATATGCTCTTATAAGTGAAGATTAATTAGTTATCCATTTGGATAGAGTGCACCACTCATTTTTCAAATTCAGCTAAAGGCAGTTTAACTCTGTTTGGTAAGTTTCTGCATACACTAGGAAGAGCCTTCTCCTGGTTCAAGTAACAGTTTCATTATCTTCACTATGTATTTGTTTCCAAACACATAATATTTTAGCACTCTTCAGCAAATGCTACAATTTGAAATGTCACATTGCTTGGTCTGCTACTGAAAAATCTACTGCTAACAAGTCTGCACCTTTCTGAAAATCTATTAATTGCTCACTTCAGCAAAATCCCCATTGAAATGAAAAGGCAATGTGCCAGAGTAATGACAAGAGTTCACCTAATCACAGGAGGTCATTTAAACCCAAATAAGCGGGAAAGTAATATCCGGAGTCACACCGAGACCTGATTTCAAGTACACTGCCCACCATTAAAAGAGGACAGCCTGATCAGCAGCCACTTTTATGTTAGCTTCACTTCATTTGGCCCTGCACAGGCAAGGGTAAACTGAAATAATTCTACCTAACTTTAACTGAACCAGTGATTAAATATGACAAGTCAGTGCATGGTTTACATGATCAGAAAACACTATCTTAATGAACAAGTCTTTAGCAGGTGAGGAAGTCCATCACACACAATCCTGAAGAAACTGGCTCAAACCATCGGATTTCTTGGGAGATCAGAATCACAGCCTGGCTCTGCTTCACAAACAAAAGAGATCACTAGAAATACACCACCCCACCCTTCACCAGCAATGGTTTCTAGAAAAAAAGGTAAGGCTGCCTTTTTTCCCCCCCCCCTCTCCCCTTCTCCCTGAAGTTTCAACGTTTCTGAGATGTACAAATGAGCCGTGATCGGCTGATGAAGTATTGAAACATTTATGACATAATGAATATGTCTGACAAACCTGCTGAAGCTGCTTTGAACGAGGGGGAAAAATGTTGACAAGATTAATATAACTTAAGTTGCTACAATGACAGAAAACAGGAAGCCTGTCTTAACCCACCATCTGTTGGGCTGAGTCCCCGGGCTGCCGAGATCATGGAGAGGGACGGGCTGCTGTGCAGGGACCTGATGTAGTCCATGTAGGGGTTAATGTATGGGTGAGGGGTGCTGAAGGGAGACTCTGAGGTGGCAGCAGGATTTCGGTGAGGTGAAATTCTAAGGAATGGAAGCTCTGAGTATGTTGGGCTACTAGATAAGGCAGAAGGCCTGGAAGACAAAAGACAGAAAAACAAACAGGAAGCAGCCAGGTTAGCAATATGATAAATAAAAATACTATATAGGTAACACATTCATTTCGTGAAGAATAACAACTGGATTGCACATGCAAGAACTTCCACTAGAGTCAACTGCCTAGAAAGAAAAAGGATAGGAAATTAATTCTTTGACATACCCATTTTTAGCAACATTTCTCTGATCAGTTTTAACATGAGTTTATATTTGAGTTAATCTTTGTATTCCTCAATACCCTCCCCCCATGGAGTTCTGCAGAAAATCATTTCAATTAGTGTGAAACACACCCTGTAGACCACATACTAATTCTTGGTGCAATACAGAAGACACACTGAGATGCTGAATCATGTACATCTTCAAAACCATAGGGCTGCTGGAAAAAGAGTTTTGAGAGCTACACTGTGCCCTCTTCCTTCATTCACCACCTTCCTGTTCCTGAATGTGCAAGATTGCATGTGGATACAGAAGTCATTTCAGAAGACCCAAGCTCTGCAAGCCATTAAGAGAAATGGGTCCTTTGGAGGACTTTTTGCTGTTGACATCTCTTCCCATGAAAGATGCTGAAAACTTGGTGGCAAAGGAAGAAAGATTGCTGCCTATGTTTGTTTTTAGCATGGCACCAGAGACTCCATAAGACCACACTGATGAACTACCTCTTTCTCGCAAAGTGAGAACTGTGGTGTCTTCTCAGGCTATGAAGCTGTGATGAACCATGGCTGAGAGCTGAGTTCACAGCTGACAAAAGATAACTAACCTGCTGTAACCCTCCCCATCACCCTACACTGTTGACATGACAGCATCCGGGCTCTCTGTAGGGACCTTCATCTCACAGCATCCCGCCTCCAAAGGCACTGGAAAGAGGCCAAAATTTCATCAGAAGGGGTTGGAGTGCCTGCCCTTGCCAACCTGCTCTTTGGCAAAAGACAATGATTAAGCCTGTCATGCATTTGCTGTAGTCCAACTGGCTGACCTGAACTAAATGCCTTTTTGTCCCTGTTTTTCCAATTAATTTAGCGTTTATACAGCACAGACACAGGCAGCAGCTGTGAGAGCAGTGAGGGCAGCCTGTTCCTTTGATGCTGCTGGCTTACAAAGCATAATAAAACAAGAAATATTTTTTTTCCTTCAACATATACATACCATGATCAATGGAGATAGTTGTCATCACCTAAAAGGCCAAGAGAATGTAATCTTACATAGGAGCCAATTCAGCCCCGCCATCAGTGTGGAAATGCTAGAGCATGAGTGGAAGGGAGATCAAAGTTATGCATTCCTAATACAGCATCAGCTTCCCTGCCACAAAATCCATGAGGGCATGTAAAATGTAGGGAATAAAGGTTTTTAGTTTGTGATTTTCTTCTTTTTTTCCCCTTCCCTGTTTGGCTTTGTGTGTTTCCTGCCCTTCCTAGGCTTTCTGCAAGGTAAACCAGTTGAGCCTTGCCACATGAAATGACCTCCTAGCTTCAAAGTTGATCAAAGCGCTGCATTTGTTGTCTGCTGGCAGCAGGTACCAGCAGGACAATAGTGACTGGCACCTGAGCAAGTGACCCACATAAAGCCCAGTCATTCATTGGTACACCTTCAATGTATCTAAACCACATTGAGAACCTGAAACCACAAGCTGCTTTCCACCACTGTGCCAAACTCCTTTCCTCAGAGCACTTTTTCTCCGCACATTTTTGAAGCGCCTTTGTTTTACTGTGGAAATTCAGCTTTACTCTTGTTGGTTGTGAAACCCAACCAGCCATCAAACATTTTCTACCTTGTGGTTCCCTTTCAGGCTGAGTGTGGAAGGCAGAAGCCTTGAAACTCGTGGTGATGTACAAAGTAAAAATACCATAGCTGGGTGTCACATTACATTTCCCATCCTGGCAATAAGGAAAATACAGTACAGCAAACATAATACAAGAGTAAGAAATAAATTCAATTTGGATATCATTTTACAAGTAATTTTTTCTAATGTGATCTCAACTCCGACAGAAACTTGAAGAGTGTGCAAGGAAGCAGGAGCCCTGGCCTTATCTGCTGCTTCTCCAGCAGGACAGTTTAAAAGGCTTGGTGAGTTCTGCTTTGGGTCTGAGGCTACTTTGTGGGATGCAATGAGGCTTCAGCATGAGAAAAAGCAGGGACATTTGGAGCGACACTGCTTGAAACTTTACACCTCAATGTAAACTACGGGAAGGCAGAACTTGCTCTGCGTCCTCTCCTACAGAGGTTTTCCAACAACATAGTGCCCTAAGGCTTCCTTCAGAGACAGCAGTGAAGCAGATGCACTCTCTTTTCTGAATCAGAACCTATGGGTCTGCTCCCAGAAATCCTGCAAAGTCAACTCAAATTTAACACAAATTCTATCATACTTACAGTGCTTGTTTGAAGTTGGAGGTTTCCAGGTTTGGGAGTAGAAGAGATTCTATGGCTGTGTTTTATCACTGCAATCTTTATCCCAGCACTCTCGGCTGATTCTAATATTCTCCCAGTAACTTTGATTACATCTACACCCTTGGTGCAAAAGAGAAGCAGCAGAACCTGGTCTCAGCTGTGAAGGCATTTCCTTTCTGTCCACACTACCTTCCTGCTCACCCCTAAGATGCCAAAATACTAATCACCACACAGGTCTTCCTCCTCCCCACTAACCTCCAGCCTGCCAGTTCTCCCTGCCCCAACCCTGATGCTCTGAAGAAACTCACCTACTCATCAAGAGAATAGTGCTCACATGCAAGGCAGTTGAGATCAGCATAAGGGCAAACAGGTGTGTTTGTTCCTCCTCCTTGAGGAATGCTGCAAAGGTGTCTGCACAGTCTTGAAAACTTCCACAGTCACACCAGTTCAGCAGCTGCCAGCAGCATACATGTGTGGCAAATCACAAAATGCCTGAAGCCACTTTTAATTCTCATGCTTTTCCTGAAAATGTCTGAAGCACAGGTGAGCTGCGCTGCACATTTCAGTTATTACTCTTGAAAAGGGTGTCTCATTTTGGTTTGCTTCTTACAGCTGCAATAGCTGAAGTCTGCACAAGACCAGCAGCAGGTTTGGATTTTAACTGCCACAAAAACTGAACAAAGTCCTAATACCATCTTAGCCCATGCAGTCCTAGTTTTTAAGTGGGGAAAGACGATCCTGACAAGTTGAGAAAGGATGTAGCCAGCATGAATAAGCTAGACATAGTCCAAAGTGTTCTGCATGCACTTGAAAGGATCACAGTTTTCTTCCATCAGCAGAGAGAATGGGGGTAGTTGGACTCATCCCACACCTTTAGATTGCCTTTTGTACCTCTAAGCATTAGCCAGTCTTACAATGAAAAAAACGAGGTGCTCCAAACTCAAGTGGGAAGTCGACTCCATTCTTTGGTAATAAGAGAGTGGCTAACTCGTGCAGGTGAAGTACTGCAGTCTGAGTCTGACTAGAGGCAAAAATACCCAGATAGGTAAGCAAGCACAAAACTTGGTGACTATGTGGTCCTTCAGCCACCCTCTTTTCATAATGCCACACTGACAGGGCTCAGGAGCATAATTCCCAGTCTCTGCCCATGTTCCTGGTGTGGTACCGTGAGGTGTGACAGGCACCAGATCAGCTCCAGATACTAGGCTGCAGCAGTCAAAGCATTTCCCACCTTACCTCATTTTCCCTTTCTAACTTGCATCCTTTCTCTCACCTACATTCCTGAATTGCTCCTGTGGCACAAGACAGAAGGAATGTACAGATGGGAATATACAATCCCTTAAATCCTATACATTCAAAAAACCAAAATATTTGGTGATTTTGAGACTAACAAATGAAGACTGATAAAGACATTAATTCCAAGCTAAAATACCTTTAACTGTTCACCCTCTTCCAAACTAACTCACATAGTTTTATCATTCATGTACACCTAGTGAAGAGAAAGGCAGAGGAGCAGCCCAATGTACCATGAAACCAGCTTACATGGGTTTACACTTGTAACTGAGTAAGGGTGGTTAGTACAGGAATTTAAGAGGGAAAGGATGGGAAGAAAAGAGACACAGTTCAGGGCACTGGGGTGCACCAAGAGCCAGTTGCTCCCTAAAGGAAAGCTTGGCAGGAGACAAGGTTAACACCAGCAAAGGCAATGCACTCCATGCCACCAGATTGCAGGTATGTGACCAGAGCCAGGTGCTGATAACAGGGTCTATTAGAAGTCTTTCACAAGGGAAAATGACAAACCAGGTCTGGGCAGCCTGTCAAGTGCAGAAGGAGATAGGGCAGAAGATAGGACAAGAGGCAAGCTGCACTGTGTCTCTGAAGGGTCCAACCCAGAGGACAGCTATCTACAGTGCAGGTACTGAGCTCAGACAAGAGCAGGGTCAGAGATGAGCATTACCTACAAAATAGCTCAGACAGAGACTAAAGGGCCCGTGTGAGCTTAAAAGGGGTGTGGATGGATGTCCTAGGCAAGGCTGTTCAAGGCAATTATGCCATATTAGTGGCCTCAGGATCCTCACACTGGGATTCTTTGGAGCCACTAAATTGCTCTAAAACATGGCAGAACATCAGTACAGTGAACACTGTCCCTACTCTCTTGCAGCTGTGAGAAATGCAGCGAGCCCTGCTGGTACCTCCACCCCTGTCAGAGAGCACCCTTCACTAGCAATGGTTTCTAGATGCAGATGTAAAGCCCCTCAGCCAGCCTGTGGTCTGTGTCACAGGGAAATCTGGATGGAAACTCAGAGGTTGGTTTAGTGTTAAGAGAAGTAATCTGTCACAAATGGTTCCCAAATAACTTTAAGCTGTGCTTGGGCAAAAACCTCTTCTAAGCACAACCTATCTTAAAAATAAATAAATAATAAAATCATGGTGATTTAAACATTCCCTGATTTGAAAGGAAACTGTAACTTCAGGACTGGAAATTTCAATGCCAAGTTATGTCCTGATAAATTTTTAAATGGCTCTTTTATGAAACTGTTGAAAAATACATTTATATTGAAAACAGCAAGTGATCCTTAACTATAACATTGTAAATATGACACAGAGCTGACGTTACAGATGGAACAATAATCTATCTCACAGAACAAAGCTTGTCAACGAAGTGGGATGAAATACTGTAACATAATCTAATTTATTATTGCCTTTTCATCCATCTTGCTATATTATGAAAGTGTCAAAGTTCAAACCTTGATATTTAATCATTTAACAGTACGTTATTCAATGCAGGAGCAAGCACTGATGGCATAGCTCTCATACCAATGATATCCATACTGTTCTCTGATACCTGTTCAATTCAGCCCTGCCTGGAGAACTGAAGAATGTTAAATTCATTAAACTACCTATGATCCTTTTCTTTCTCCCCTTTTTTTTATAACCCTTCTCCTTCCAATATTCTTCTGATACCTATCCCCAAACCATTAAGTCTTTTATTTCTAGTAGCTCCAGAAGGATGAACAAATAAGAAGGTCTTTCTTATGTAGTGACTCCTGTTTTAAAGTACATGGCTCAGTTACTTTGGCAGTATCTCCTGTGTTAAATGAATATTGTTTGTTTAATGCCATAGCTGCTTGTACAGACTGACCCTTCAGCACCAGCAGGCAATAACTGCTTAATAAAAGGCTTTTATATTAAGAAACCTGAGCTGTAAGAAAGCAATGCTTGGTCTTGAAAATGCAAGTGAGATCAATTCCAAGTTGTGATTAGCCCAAATGATGAAGTTACTCCTCATTGGTACAATCATGTAAGTGGTTGTAGGTGCTCAATGAATCAGGCTCAGGCAGCTAACTATATGCATAAGTTATATATAAAAATTAGAGAGTCAAATAATCATTTTGCTTCTCCAAATCTTTAGTTGTTATTCAACCCTATACAAACTGCAACCATTAGGAAACTGTTCAATGATTTTAACTGATAAAATCATAGTTATGATCTTCATAAGCACAAAGTCCTGACCCAATTCTGCTCTCCCCAGAACCATCAGTAAAGTTTCCACTGACTTCAATGCAAGGAGAGTGAGGTCACCACCGAGTATTCTTAAAATGCAGTTTCCATGGTACCTTTTCTCTTTGCACTTCTAACTGGACAAGTAAATGCATAGTATGGAAAATCAGTAATATTTTAATATTTAACTTGTCTTCAGAAATCATGTCTTAAAATAGGCAATTCACTCCTCTGAAACAATTTGTTGCCTCAAAGTTGCTCTATTGAATTCTTGGTCTCGGGAATACTACGCAAGTGATTTTGAACATTTAAATAATTTAGAGGTAATTGAATACAAGAAAATGCTAGAGGATACTTCACACCAAAGAGCTCAAGTGCTATAAAAAAATTAAGCACTGCTAACTGTAATTTGTTAGTGGTGCAAAGAAGAAGAGGGAAAACAAGAACATGCCCTAATACAAGAAAGAACCTTGATTTCCTATATCCCTTTCCCTGTTCCAATGCCCAGTCAATATTCTGTTTACTTTTCCTCCAAAATTCACATTGGTACTGTAGTCAGTGCTGGGACATCACAGAATTGGATTGGGTAGCAACGTTCCATTCAGTAGATCTACAAACAAATAAATCATTAACAGGTCAGTGCCTGTGTAGTTTAGGCATAAGAGAAACTAGAGCTCTGGTTTGGTTTCCATCAGCTATGTGCTGTGCCACCTTGGAAAAGTTTGTTGACTTCCTCATCCACTGTTTCCTCATCTGTAATACTGTGGTAAAGCACTCAGACTGTTCAGTATCTACAGTGGAAAGGTCAGGCCAGGAGATCCTATGCTCTTAATATCTTTCTCATTGAGGCAAAGAAAATGCCTTACAAAATACATGCAATTCTGTATTACAAATAACCCTCACTTTGTCTTAAAACAAAATGTTTCTTTCTCATAAAGTTAAAAGGACCACTGTGGGGGGAAGACACAAGTGACTGCACAAGAGATGTTCATGGTACGGGAAATCATGCATGACAAGTAGCTGATGAGCCACAGCAACAGAATATTACTCTGGTTCCCCTTTCCTTCTTTGGGAAATGCTAACATTCTGTAGTTACAGTTAAAAATTGGCCATATTAATCAAGGCACTAAATCCTTAGTGACTGTGTTCCTATTTTCCAGCTGATGGCCTGCGTGAACACAGATCCAGCTTTTTTAAAAACACCCTCTGCTACCTGTAATACGTCACAAATAACCCAACCAGCAGCTCAAGGAGTCCCTCAAGAAGAGTTTACACTGTAAACAGCAAATGAGTACACATTCTATTACTTAGTATTTTGTTTACCTAATATCAGCTGCTACACCAATGACCTTCACCCCACAGCAACACCTGTACAGACCACAATGAGAAACTGCTGCTCCAGATGCCACTGAGTCAAGGTATATTAATTTCATTACCCAAGTCTTGACATGTGTTCCCTAAATTTGTATGCAGAAATGGCTTTGACTGATTTTTTAAAAGATTTCTTTATGTAAAACCCAAATAAAACCATACACTGACCCCCAGTATTTCTCCAAGCCAAGCCCAGGCTTCTTGGTCTCCTTCTCACACAATGGTAATTCCCCTGTAAAGACCTGTCTCTTCTATTCCTCTTCTTTCCCCTCTGCCACCAGCCACTCTCACTGCCTCCCAAGACTCCTCCAAAACATTGTCCAGCTTGCCTATCTTTCCTTCAAACTCTTCTCAGGAATGCTGCAAAGAAATCTGTGGCTAAAGGAGGATTACATGGATTTACTTGGCAGTTTCTTTGCTTGTACAAAGAATGCAAACACACAAAAACGTGACCAGCTCTAACCACTCCCCTCAAATGCCCCTTGCCTTTTAGGTTTCTAGCAGATGTCCTCTTGCAAATTCTGTGGCAACTATGTAAGCTTTCCCTTCTACAACTACCCAGCAGGTGACCCTCTGTTAGCACAGGCTTCTCTGCCTCTGACCACTTCAGTGCCCAGTTTTGGTGAGCCAGAGTGCAAATGGGGCAAAGGCACATCTCATGACCCTGCTGAGGAACAAGGGACAATCTTCAGGGTGAGGAAAACAGCTGGGGCTGGTAACCCCTGGGGCTAGACGAGCTGACTCACCACGGTTTTGCTTGCCAAAGCTCTTCCTGGCAGAGCTCCTTGTATTTGCACAACACTCAGCAGAGCTCTGATCACTGAAGCAATGTAAACAGCAAATAAAAGTAATGCTGTGACTTCCATTACTTGCTTCTGCTACAGCCTTTGCTCTCTTCTGCAAACCATAAGTAGAGTAAGACCCTACACCTAAGCTTAGTGCTAGTACATTTTTCCTCCACTGCCTTCAGCTGGTTCCAGTCTATTGCCTCCTGGTTGTTTATGTGTTAAGGACAATGTATCAATGCATTTGATGCAGAACTCCTCATCACAGATATAAAACAGATAAATGGAATGAGCAAGTGTCACTGGAATAAGCCTTGGAAAAAGCATTGTTAGACTGCCATGGACCTCCACATACCATTCCCTCTTCAAACTATGCTGCAGCACAAAGTGCAGCAAGAACGTCTAAAAGGTCTAGTGCAACCTGTCAGTAACAGACCGGACAGTAAAATTACCAACTGCATTCCTACAGCAAACTTCCCTGCTCTGTAGTTCTCTTTTGATGCTCTTAAGGTGGTCTCATTTGCCATTCAAATGTTAGCCTGCTCTCGTTACCAGCAGGGCCTGCCATCTCTTAAAGTGTCTAACCACAGCAGCACCACCATATAAAGATGTCGGCATATATAAATCCTGACGACATTCACCTAGCCCTTGCTTCCTTCCCTTTCCCCTCCCTCTCCTCTGCAAAAGAGAGGGTCAAAGGAGTGTCAGAAGCTTTCTCACACTTAATGCTGTTAAGTCAGCTAATTGAATAAACATTTGTTTAACATTTGCTCCTATTTCACTAATGCACTGTGAGAATGAGAAGAATTTTATTCGCCTTGTCCCCCATCCTCCCCCTTTCTCAGGAGTGCCACTAGCTGTTATCACAGTGACTAATGTGCTGTATGTGGCCATTATAGTCTTCAACTCTGAAATTACACCCAGGATGAACGATAGGCTCTGCCTGTATGCTGATTGGAGTTGGATGATGATTGATTAGAAGAAAGTCAGACTACGTAGCCATGCAAAAAGAACTGCACTAAGCCACAACCTTAAACACTAAAGAGTGTTTCACCAGTGGCTTCAGAGCTATTAGATGTTTTCATAGGAATAACATTTCTCGCATCCAGGTTTGCACATTTTATCTTTATTCTTTCAAATCCTGAAATTGCCAGGATAAGGGGGTTATACATATATATATTTATTTATTTATACACATTTCTAAGAGTAGCCTGAACTTTTAGGGGAAATTGAAGAGGCTTTGTGTCAAGTACAGCTAAATCCAGCCTTTCTATATCAAACCTCTGCTAGAAAATTACTGTGCAGATGATAAGGCTGAAAGATATAATAAAAAGTGACTCTACTCAATTTACACTGCAATATTGGTATGACTGAATATTTTTCATTCAGGTGACTGATAAAATCACTAAAGTGTATTGCAGATAAATAAAGGAGGCTTCTGTCAAGAATAAACACCATTAATCATGAAGTCTCACCCTCTGAGTGGCTCTGCTATGCAACTGCACAAATGCACCATCACAAGTGGCATGTGACCCACAGCCTTCTTTCTTCCCCTGGCTCCCTGGTGACGCTGTCTTCTTAGGAAACTTTTTTTCCCCCTGCCCTTAAAACATTTTGAAGCCCTGTAATATCTTTTCTATTTGAGTTTATGCCTGACTGCAACTGAAATATAAATTTCAGTGATGATACATTCAGCTAAAACTTGATCCCACGAGACAAAGTGAACCAATGCAGACTGTGATCACATTGCTTCATTTCCAGCATTACAGTGAGAAGCATTTAAACTGATGAGGATGAGGTCTTCACAATTCTAAAGCTGAAACAGCTAGGAAAATTTTATCACCTTCCCCAATCCCTCATTCCTTTTTCTCCCCAAATCACATTTTCTTACTGGTTTTATTACTTAGATTCACTGTTTCCAAATAGGTGCCGAGTTTCTTTTTAACCAGATGAATGACATTTCTCAGCAGCACAAATCTTCCAGAGCAGATTTGATGGGTCTCCTTTCAAAAAGCAACTTCCATGCTAAAACTGAACATGTGCTGAGACTTATCCAGCAAAAGCACAGTCACACAGAAAGAAAACCAGACAACTTAAGCAACCTTTTTGTAACCTGTTTTAAAGCAAGTGATGATTCAATAGTGGCCATGTTATTAAGCCAGAATGAAGCAGTGCCCTACACACTAATGAGGTTAAAACATGTAGTTAGGTCTTCAAGTTAAAGGCACTTAGCAAGCAGTTTGCTCGGCAAAGACCCAGTGCATGTTGGAGCAGAGGACTAATCACACAGGCAGAAATCAAATCGACTGGAAGAATTAGGAGACTTGCGGCCCCGAGGAATGTAATTCATGCAGAAAAGCAGTTGTCAGAGCCAGGCCAGGGAACTGTGTGGGAAGAAAGCAAAATAAACAGCTCAACAAAGAAAACAAAGACACTCAAATAGTGGCTTTTCTAATGCTTGAGTACACTGAAACTTCAGTGGGAGCATATGACAAAAACCTCATCAAAGATGACCTCTATACAAGCAATACATTGGTGAATGGCGCACTGGTTCAAAAACGTTCAGAAAATGCCTGGAGAGCTTTAAAAAATACCCTTGAAGTCGTTAGGCACAAAGGAGAAAGTGCAGATACCAATGTGTGTGCAGGACAGAAAGGCGACAAACATCCAAATAGTGCAAAGCTAAGAGAGCTGAAATGGTTTCTACAACGACTCCTGATTTCACTGTCTACCATTCACAGATCGGAAGAGAATGCAGCCTGATGCAAAGACTTCCGCTGATGTGCGGCAATATTCCCCTTGGAAAACTGTCAGTGCTAATTGGGATCCCCTTCTGCAGCATGTGGACCAGATTACTGCATTCACTCAGAGGATTACCTGACCAGAAAGAAGATCCTAAGGCTGGTTCTCTATCTCAACAAACCTCACGTGACATTGTCAGGAAGTTTTTCTTGTGATGGGTATGACCCACGACAGTAAAATGAAACTCTGAAATCAACTACTATATGAATTTCATAAGATATTCTGTTCTACTAAAAAATTAACAAACTAGTACTTTCAACTCAGGGGTTTTTACTCCCATTGTTTAATGTTTTTAAAATAGTAGAGAATTAAGCATTTAGCACCTTTAGTACTTGAGAATCTCTCTATCCTCATTTCATTCACTCACTGATGAGTTCTCAGTCCTGCCAGCGTAGAATGCCATGCTCACTATTGTTTCAGCACATTTCAGCTTCTCTTCTTTCCTTAACTCCTTCCTCCCGCTGAGGCAGGCATTCCTTCTGGCAAAGCACCCGCAGAGCCTCTCGCGTTACCTCAAATGAACACTTTCCTCAGCCTCTCGTTCCCGATGCTAAGAAACGCTCCTTTCACAAATTCAAAACCGAAGCAAACAAGCTCCCCTGCTTTCATTTCCAATGCCTACTTTAAGTCATGTCCACAAATCACAAAACTAAAGTCTGGGGGAAGAGAGAAAGCTTTTCTTCAATCCTAATTTTATATGCTAAAATAAGGTCTGAACCATTTAAAACAAAAGCCAAGTTGGTGAGGAAAAAAGACAAATTCAGTGACTGAATAGCTCTATTTTACTTGCTGCATAAATTTGGTTGTGAAGGGAATATTTTTCTCAAATTCTAACTTTAAAGGGCTACAGCCCTGACAAAAATAGTAATGTGAAGGTTCAGCATTAACCACTTTTCTCAAGGAGTGGCTGTACTGGCTTTGCACCTCTGTACTAACTAACACCAGCAGAGAGCCCAAAAGTGATATTCACAAGGATTAGTGACTATTACTCAACAGTGTTATCAGTTAGAATTTCTCACCTAACATTACTACCTGCTGCAGAAAAAAAAAACCTGTACAGATGTACAGACATTTCTGTACAAAATTTTATGTAATCACATTTCTGCATCAAATATATAGATTATTTTCTGAAATATCTCCCCTCCTCAAGTCAAATCCGTGACATGGCGAAGAAAAGCCATTTTGAGAGTGTAGCTCAGTGACAGTTCCAGACACACAGTACACACGTATGCTGTACCTAGGACAGTGAGTCAAGGAGTGACCTTATGAAAACTCAACAGCTTTCAAGCTACTTCCATTCTCTGAGCACCACCACAAACAGCAGGTGACCCACAGATCAGCACTGACCTCCGTAAGGGCAGAAGGATTCACAAGAATACGAAGCACAATTTACATCAAAGGTGAGCGATGCTAAGTTAGGAAGGGGAAAAAAGATCTGCTTTAATAGTCACCTCTCCAGCATCAAAGGTCCAGGTGCCCGAGCTGGCTAGAGTGAAAACAAATCAGAGTGGGAAAAAACTAAGTTTTCACGTTGGACTAAGAAGTTTTGTTTCAGCCAAGCCAGCTTCTTTCTTTGCTGCGGCAAGCGCTGAAAGCCATTGTGGTGCTACATAATCTGCACTGCAAGCTGGCTCTCACAAATGGTGAATATATAATGGCTGAACACCAGAGTCATCAGAAGAAACAAGAGATAAAGGCTTCACACTGCTGCTCTTGCTGTATCTGTGTGCAAAACCACAACTACAAAAAAAGCCTTTTTTGGGGTATAGCTGTAACTTCAATCAAACTCAAGAACCACAAATAGTTGGGGACATCACTTCGAATGTGACTGCAGGGAGAAGTATTTGAAAAAAAGCATTAAGTGTAAAGCAAATCAATGTCCTAGCTGCACATTTTTTAGAGAAGTAGTAAATTCAGGTTGAAGTCTTCGCGGCAAAGGCACTACCTACATGCTGGAAGCAGCATTAGCTCTCTGAACAGAGCAAGTAGCTAGGCATGCAGATACAAAACCCCAGGGGAACAAACTGGCCAGCTTGAAACACACCTGCACCAGGCAGGACATCTACACCTCTGGTCCCTCAACACCTCTGCAATTCAATATCATCACAAGAGTAGAAGCACAGTTCCCAGGAAAGGTGTCAGGAACGGAAGCCTGAAATCTGAGGAACAACTTTGGTAAGCCAAGACAGAGGCATCTACCCAGCTTTCCTGGTACCGTCTTGATGATGTACGCTGATAGTGATCTTGTGGGTCGAAGCAGAGGACATCTGATTGCCCCTGGTCATTCAGTTGGTGCTCTCCCCATCAAGTCTGTCTACAATGTTGTTAAATGGGGCTATTTGCGTTGGTGGCCTCTACAAACTGGAGGAGATGATCAATCTTTTCTTCCACAGGCCAGTGGAAAAGGCATGATAAATCTAGGCTGAATTTCAACAGGAGATACAGGACTGAAAGATGTGTATCTTTAAAGAGATAGCCACTTAAATCTGATATGTTTAGAAGCTCTCCCTCATACGAAATACTCCCTAATTTTCTGTTGATCCTTAACACCAACGGTCACAGCACCTCATAAATAATGCTTTCAAGACGATGATAGATCAGTTTGTTTCTTCAGAAGCTTTGTATTCCTGGCTCATAAGCTTCAGGATGTTTTTCTTCTGTGTCTAACCTCTGTGGGGTCTCCAGAAAATTACCAACACCCCTAAAATGAAGTCATAATGTATCACAGGATCAGACCTACACATTCAGTGCTGCAAGGGACTAAGAAATGTATATTCTTCCCTTGTCATTAATGGCAACTTCACAGGCCCCAGTTTCAATAAAGAACTTCTTCTAAAATGAAGTCCCCAGCCCTTCCTTGGCCATGTAAAGCATCCTGAGAGCAAAGATCAAATAGCATAACATTTTTCTTTAAATCATTTCCTCTATTAATCGATAACAGCAGTCACAAATGTTGGCCCAGCCTACCCTGAGGCACATAGATAAAACACCCATTGAACACAGTCCTCTGAGTGGAATTAGGGTCTTGTCCTTTTTTTTTCTTGTCCTGCCATCATATAATAAAGAATATGCAAGACATGGCTTGTTAGTCTCCCACATCCCAGAAACACAACCAACAGTATTCAAGAGCCTGATTTCTGTCACAAACATGCAAACAAATATAGACATATACATTTATATAATGTAGTAGGGTGAGTATAGGGTGACAAAAAGGGAAACAAGGTGTTATTTAGCTTCTGGGTTTTTGCTTCCTTTGAAGGAAAAAAAAAAGTTTGAACTAAATTTGGTCCATACTTCAAGATTATAGGACATGATGTCTTTGTTGAGGGACGAGGGAGTCTAAGCCATGGAAACACTGCCTAAGAGTATGATGAAGATGCTCTGTGCTCCTCCACTGCAGATCTACTCATTGCTCGCTTTTCTTCCACTTTATACCTAGCTCTCACTTTAGGGACTTTCAATTCACACCACAGAAGTCTCACCCATACACTTAAAATAAAAGAAAGGGGAAAGAAAGAAGGCTAAGACTTAACATTTCAGTTCTCTTTGAAGCAAGATTTAACATGAGTGGAAGAATTGTACTGAAAAAAACAGGAGTCTGTCACAGTCCAGTACCTCACAGGCCACTGCAACAAGTTTGACAGCAGCCTCTATAGAGTTGGCTTGCTTCTGGTTCACTGCACGTGAATACCACAGTCAATATCTGCTCACTCGACTAATACTGCTGACTACAGCACAAAGAACACAGGAATTTTGTCCAAGAAACCACAGGCTCCGAGTCTCTGAATGTGGACTATATTTAGAGCTTGCATTCTTTGCAGCCGATAACAGAATGAGATAATAGAAGTTTCAAGCAGCAGAATTGTAGCATTGCAGCTATTCATTGTACTTTTGGTTAAATGTTAAATTCAGGTGAGGAACAATCCACATGTTCTCCATGGTTTTACCCAGGAGTATTTTTCCTGCTTGTTTTGTTCATGTTTTCCTTCTATTTTTCCCTCAAACTCTGTGTAGCTCCTTTCATTAGTTTTAAGTGCAAAGATCTAGAACTACTCAGTCCATGATAAATGCAAGCAGAGATATTCAGGCGTGCACACATACACACAAACATGCCCACTTGCAGACACATCTGCACAGCAGGAGTGCCCCAAAAGCTCCAAGTCATGCTTAGTTATTCCTCAGTCTACAGAAAAACACACAACATGGTGTCCCCAGGCAGGACTTCACTGTCCATTCATTTTGCTTCCATCATCTCTTAATTCATGCTGGTTTGAAAGCCTGCCTTAGGGAACCACTTCTCACTGGCAGCTGAGAGTTTGTCTAAGCAGCACCGTTAACTACCCAGATGGGGTAAATCAGCTAAGTGGCAGCGCTGTCCAGTGCCGATAGACAACTTACTGCTGATAAACCTAGGAACTATTTCTCTCCAGCATCACCTATACCACCTCTTTTGGAATTCCCTTCTATGAATTGGAACCCTCCAGACAAACCTGTGCCACTCTGCCTCACAGGTGGGGCTCAGGCAATCGATTCCCTTTAGAGCAGCAGAGGAGCGTTCCCCAGGAGCACTTGAGGGCTTTCCCTTTTGTTTCCCGCCTTTGCATTGCCCCAGGAAGTTGCCCTGGAAGTTGTTGCTGCTACTGAGCGCCCACACTGTGAGGGGTGCTCAGCTGGCCCATGCAAGCCTGCATTTCTCATTAAGGCTGCAAGTGCTTTTTTCAACATTAAAATATGAATGGAAGATGGGGGGGGGAAGTTACTACCAAAGGATTTTTAACAAAAGACACTCTTGTATTTTCTAAGCTTTTTCTTCCACATTAAAAACCTCACCAATACATTCCTCTTATCTCAATGGCTGTAACTTCCCCAGCCATCCTGAAATCAAGCAGGCTGTATGAGAAGAACAAAGAGCCTCTGTTAACGCAATATTTATCTGCTGCTATTGTTTCTCCTTTATAAATCTGTAGTTCCTTGGCATTACAATTAGCTACTCCAGAGAAAATGATTATGTCACAAAGTATTATCCGCCACAGAAACAGATGAATGATGTGAAGCAAATGTAATCTGGTGCGCTTAGAGGCAATTCTGTTGACTTTCATGTAAATGTGCTAGCTAAAAATGGGAATGATTTTTAGCTGTGAATCCTTATTTGATCTAGAATTTATTTGCCAGCAGAAATGAACTTTTAAATACAATATTCTTTCCTCAGTACTGCTTTCTCGTTGGAGGAAGAGTGCAAATACGTGAGAAAAACTGAAGAGCTGATCTGAGCATGCAGAAGCTTCAGACTGCAGCTTACCTAAACGAATCAATGGAACTGAACTTATATAAAACAGCTACATTAAAAAATATTTACCTTTTTGAACTACCTTTTGGCAGTTTTTACCTCTTTGAAGTGTCTCTTCAGAAAGAAAAAGTGAAAAAGAATTAGAGACTCACACACTGTTGGGTTTCCCCCCCCCCCCGCAATGCAATATATGCCACCAATAATTTGCTTTCCAAACATTTCCCAGTTTCAGGCAGTTTTTAAAACCAGTCTGTTTCTGAAGCTATTCTGCAAGCCTGCTTGCACAGGAGAATTTATGATCTACAAGTCTTAAGGTAAATATTACTAACCAAGTGCCAACAGCTAAACAAAACACTGAATCACTGTTTTAAATGATGCAACACTACACACCGAGTGAGAGCTCGCAGCTCCAGTCTAGACTCAGGCTTCCACTTCCCTGCTTTGTAAAAGGCTTGGCACTGAATGAAAATTCTCTGCTCAAGTTTACGTGCAGGCATCTGGCCCTGCTCTTTCCCTTCTGTGAATTACCATCGCAGCACTGCTCTGTAACCAAGAAGAGCCATGCATGTTGCTTGCAGAGCCTACAACACACATATCCACGGCACAGAACAAACTCTGAATAACCTTAATCACCAGACCATGCTGCTTCATTCTCACAGACTTGCTGTAAAAATCCTCCAGGCTATTAGCAGCTGCTTATTCTCAATGCTGCACTTCACTTCCAGAGGCAGGTTTCTCGGGGTACTGCTTCCAATCTTATACAAGATTTCTCCCTATTTACAGGAAATACTTTCATGGATGATTTTTGAAAGCTGTAACTACAGTCATCGTTTCATATCCCAAGAGCTGCCCAGTCTTTCTTCTTTGATGGCTTCTGGCTAAACCATAAAACCGGTTCAAAAGTCTTAAAGCAATTAAAGCCAATTCAAGGAGTGATGTTTTTCACACTGGGAGGGGCTCTCCTTCCCACTGTGAAAGGATCAATGAATCCTCTGACAAGATAAGACTCCTTGCCAAGTCTCCAGCTTAGGGGAACACCGAGGTAGAGCATCAGGTAAAAGATTTCAGGGGTTTGAACGTTAAGTTTCTTAAAAGATAAATAAAAGCTTAGAAATGAAAGTGAAAAGGGGGCTGGGAAAAATCTAAATGTCCTATGAAACACAGAGCAAACAGTTTCTTTCATAATAAAGGATATTATGCAAATCAAATAGCTTAATCTTCACGCATTTGGACAACCCACGTTGTGCCGTGCAGCCCAAAATCAACGGCCAATGAAAGCTGGGCATCTGGGCCTGATCCTTCTTTTCTTCCCTGCCCTGTGTAAATGGTAACTGCATAAATAAGATATGAAATAATGTATCTAAGAAGCAGACTTCTCTTTTTATCAACTTGAAGCTGGCTGCCAGTGAAGCACATGCTTGCTTTAGCACCAGAGCATTCAGTCAGAATAGCTGCTTCGCAGCACTCATGTCAAGCACATGCATCGCTTTGGTGTGTAAGGCTGCCAAACTCAGGAGACAGTGGCCTCAGTCAGCAGTGAGGAAAAGCTTGGAGTACCATTGATCCTAGGAAACTACAAGACAGGAGCTTTATCTTGCAGCTTCCTCCTTGCAAGGGCAGCCTCCTCTGGCTGTAAGCCTATGGATAACATCAATGCACCTGCCATCAGATTTGCCTGCTCATGCTCCTTTACTCACAGACCAGGGAAATCCTAAAATAGGATGGCAACAGTAAGAGAGACAGGGACAAAGTGGATGAACGTTTTGGCATCTTGTAATACCTTTAAATAAACTTCAAATGTCTACTAGCCTCCTCCAACATGTACATTAACTGCTCTGAAATGTACGCACGTTCAGTGCAATTCAGTAAAGGTGCAGTAATGAATGCATGACCAAGAATGGTAGCTTCCCAAATTGCTGTAGTCAAATGTGCCAGTAGAAGTTTGCCTCTAAGGAGCTTTTTTTGGTGGCTGAGGTGTGTGTGTTTGTTTGAATAAATAAAAACTCTCACTCTGGCTAAGTCATATTCTACAAGGCGTGGAACTATGAAGTTATTTACATTTGCACTGTTCAGACACTTACTCCTCCTCTGCTCACTGCTAAAAACTCTCATTCCAATAAAGTCATTGCCAACAAAGACATCTGGCAATTAGAAGAATTAGCTGATAGTAAGCCTGTGATTTGGTTCTTGAAGAGTAAAGTACCACCATGCTCAAAGTATTTGCTTATGTTCAAATAAATACCCTCATTAGCAGCATGATTTTTAATCACTGCACACCAACTGGAGAAGGCATCACACTTTCCTAGACAGCCTAGCAAATGTCAAGGACCAAAACCATAATTCAGTTTCAGTTTCTCTTTTACCTTGCTTTAGAGATCAAAATTGAAAATCAAGAAAGAGCTAGGGAAAAACAAAGCAAACCAAAACCAAACCCCCCCACAAAAACAATAAAACCCAACCAAAAATCAAACCAAACCAGCAAGAACTAGCTATTATTTTTTTTGGTATGTTTTAACCATAGGATATTTAACAAGCAACTTCAGTTGCCAGTTTAATGAAAAGTACCAAAACTGAATTAAAATTTACTGGAGTATTTGTTTAAAAAATAAGATTTATGCATTGGATTTGGAAAAGGAAAACAACAACAACAAAAAGCCAACAACCCACAACAAAAACCAAACAAGGAAAACACAAGCTCCAGCTCCAATTACACTGTTCATAAGTTGCTGCTAAAGAACAACTTCAGTTTCATACATCTTCCCCCAAGTATAAAGTGAAGTTTTACTGTAGAAATTCCAGGATAACTACACAGCCCTAACAAACAGGTTTTGGTAATGCAAAATGACATATTTCAGTACATATTCATAAGGGTTGGGGGTTATTATTGGCCTGTAATTGCAGTTGTTCTAACACCTAATAAGCCTTGGCTGGAAAAACAAAGGCAGGTTAATTTGTGATTTCCTCTACTCATTCAGAGGCAAATTAAGTGTCAAACAGCTAATACAGAACATATTTCATTTTATGAGATTTTAATTTAATTCTGCACCATATCGTTGATGCCTTAATGTAGGGTGGTTTATCTAAGAGGAAGAGTAATTTATAAACCTCTTTCAATTGAAATCTTTAATGATAGGATACGATAGCATAATTACAGCAATGCCTGCTAGTCCTACTATACATAAGCATCTGTCAGCAACTCCATCATAAACATAAACCCTTATTTTAGGGGTTTGTAACTCAAATTACAAAAATTTGGCTCCAGGCTGGAATTTGGGATACAACGGTTCTGCCCATCAGCAATTAAAGTAGAATAATTATAGACAAATATATACACATCTTTGGAGCTGCAAGTATGTAAGAGTCCTGTAACACCTTAAAATGTCTCCTTTTCCGCCAATTCTTTTACACTTGCTCATTGTTCAAAATTATGTGCACACGTCGTAGGCATCGTGAAGACAAGGCACCCTCTACATATTTTCTGCACTTGTGTTATAGCTAAACCAACTAAGGCTTGACAGGTTCTGGAACACATTTCTACAAGCCTGGATGACTGGAATAATGCCAGTTTTGACCCCCTTTTTTTAGTTTATATTCCATACACATTTGAGAGCATTACGAAGCTGAGGAGAAAAACACTCATACAATGAAGTCATTGATGAAGCCGTGGGTAAACATTTAAATCCTGACTGGTGTTCTTGTCTTTTTCTCTTAGAATTCTCCAATACCTCCTCAGACCTTTTTCTTATCTTGAGGGTGTGTGTGTGTGTTAATGGTTGTTAGGAGAGCAGGTCAACAATGGCTCAAACCACCCCAAATCTAACACTCCTAAGTGAAACCCACACCAACCTCTGTAGAACTTGCAAGAAAATTGCTGGGTGTCTACCTCATACACATATTAAAACACATTCCTGAAAACTGCAAAAGCATGAAAAACCTTAAAATCTGCAAAGAAGCTGTTGAGTTTGACAGGGTTTGTTTTGGTGTTTGTTTTTTTTTAAAGAAAGCTGCTTAATTGTGTATTTACATTTAATAACACTGACCGCAGCGGCTCCAAGGGTCCGCCAGAGCTCATCATTCCTACGGCCACACAAACCAAATTAGCACAAGAATCAACAGAAGTTAATGGGAAAATAAACAGCCATGGTGAACGAATTTTGAGTTTAAAGCATGGGCAGGTATCAGAGTGTATTTCTAAAGCACCTGTCTCCTGCATTCATATCACATGGTGATAAGATCTCATCATCTCTAAGAAGCCTCTGCAGGGACTGGTAGAATCACTGCTGCTCCACAGGGTACAGTTGGAAGGGGGGCTTGGAATAGTGCTGAACACCAAATCAGGCATGAAGTTGGCATTTTTGAGGCTCTTACAGAAATCCTGGCATTTATAGCCCTCTAGGTTGCTAGCCCCTGTTTCCCACTGTCACACAAAGCAGGGAACAGTGGTCTGCCCACCCAAAAGCCCTATCTGCAGGTGCAGGGTGTCACAGTATGGGCTGGGCTCACAGGGCTCTGATTCTGGAGAGGGCTCAGCACATCAAGGGCAGCCAGAATCCATGGTACATGGATCCAGAAGCCTCTATGAAAACTCACAGCTGGTACTCTGGCTTTGGCTGAAGGTGCTCTGCTGATGAAGGTTAAAACACTTCCGGGCCTTCCTGCTTCGCCTGCCTGGCACCAAAGACAAAGGCAAATTGCTTACTAGCTGCAGGATGAGCAGGATTGCCCCTCCACCACCTCCCAAAACACATTCAGGCAGGATATTCAGTGCACTGTATAATCTAGGGTGACCACACAATGACTGTCTGAGCCTGCCACCTTCAGCTTACAATGGTTATTTAACAGCAAGTATCAGAATGTATTTGGGTATATTTGATGATATGATTGACTGTGTTGTAAATAGTGATGCGTTAGAGGAACTCTGAGGAATAAATCACAGGTTTCTGTATTCTCTCTTTCTACATACCCACTTTTCCTCTAATGCCCAAGAAGACTGCAACACAGATTTATTACTTACCTCCAGGCAAATCTGCTCTGAAATTACAATTCCGTAATAGAAGACTGACCCAAAAAAACTGGTAGTAAAATATTGTGTGTGTACTTGGGCAGGTACTTAGGACTGTTAATATCAATTAATTCTGCACACAGAGGAGGACTTGTTTTAAAACAACTTAATTTTTCTTCTGCATATATGTGTAATTACACAGCTGTAACTAATAGCCATAGCAAAGCAATCTGCCATCTAAACAACTTGCATTATTCTTCAAAGTATTACTTGTGCTTTTCTTGTTGTATTTTCTCAGTATTAGAAATGATTAGTAGATATGATTAAATGTATATATCAAGCCTTTTAGCAAAGTACCAAGCCCTGCTTCTCAGCTCCATTTTTAATGCCATATAACAGTTTTCTGGACACAACTGGTTTTATTCTGCAAAGCTGATATCTGTCTCCCCATATAGAGTAAGATAATATTTATTTCTACAGGATTTCACCACTACCACCCTTTTCTAATGCATGTTATCACCGGTATTCATTTCTTTTATCTTTGTGTAAACCATGTGCTCTATCACATTTGCCATTTTGTTTGGGTGACATTCCCATCAATCAACCGATTGCCTGTGCGTGCACACAACAGGGACTACAAAAATTTACTAAAAATTTCATTATGCTCCATAGCAGTCACTGGGAAAAAAAAAAACCAACACAAACAAGCAACGCTGGCATGAGAGGAAATTCTAGCTATGAAGAATCCCAAGCCTGATACACACCAAATACATGTTTTGTCTGGTAGTATTTTACAGGGTTCAGCACTTTCTAACCTAGGAACAACAGCACACAGAATGAATGCCAGCAAAGCATACAGTTAACACTTGCCAGCCACTTATTGTAACCAGAATTCCTCAGGCAGCAGCCTGGATTTTGCTCCATGAACAGATAACCTCAATACTTTCCAAAAGTAAATCTTGCTCTCCAGCAAGGCTCGCAGAGTGCTCCAGGTGCACGGGTTTAAGCACTGCAAAGGTTCCTGTACCTGCCCATTCTTCGGGCAGCTGAAGAAAGGGGAAACACTCAATACTCACACATGCAGAGGAGGAATGGGAGATGGTTCGTAATGGTAGCGTCCCTCATGATGTCTCGCATCAATTGGTACAGGAGGGTGGAATGCTGGGAAGAGGTGAGGCGGATCTGAAAAAAACAAGCGAGGTTCCTGCATCTGAGTATCTCCAACAACTCTTTAAAAACAACATACATAGAGATGGAACAGTAATTGAAAAGCATCTGTCAGCAGTGCTATCACTTGGGTTGCATTCCCCTTCCCTGCTGCAATCAGTCAGGTCTGAGAGGAGAGTCTGGCCCACAGTACTTGCATAATTTCAACATTACCTTTTTATAGCTGAAATGGAAAGGGACATAAAGAAGTCTTTAATAAATAATTATGTGCCTATATATGAAGTGTCAGATTAAAAAGACCATCAAGCTTTTCATAAGCATTCATGATTTATTTATTTTTTCTTAAAACAAGGCAGGGGGAAATCATCCCAGGACAAAAAGCTTAAGTAGAGAAAACAATGAAGTCTATCCTCAGAGATGTACACACAATCCTCTAACAGAAAGCATAACTGAGCTGAGAAATGACTATCTGGAGTACACCAGACAAGGCAGTGAAAAGGGAACTGCAGTAAGGGGAAAGGCAGTAGCGGAAATGCTTAGCTGGGTCACACCAATGGCTACATCTGGAGGAATGTGCCTGAGGACAGAGGGACTCATTTCAGACACTGGTTGTGAAAGGAAGAGAGTGCCCTGGCCTCAGTGCTGGAGACCCAGGGACCCATGACTGTAGTAAGCTCCTCTGCATCAGCCCCTCAAAGGCTTCTGCAGGGCCGAGGGATTTTGCAGCTGTCAGGGCTCCCATTCTCTGCTGTTCTCAGACAGCTCCAGAGAGCCTCTTTGAGGAGGATGACAACGAGATGGACTGCCCAGAGGAGCCAAGCCCAAGCCTGCCTGAAGCTGCCCACTGCTTTGGCAGAGAATTGCCTCCCAGCTTTGAAAGACACAACACACACAGACCACAGATATCCACACCAGCCCACCAATGGCACTTGTGTGCCCGAGGAGGAGATTGCCCACTCTGCACCCACTGCTACCTCCCAAATGCTCAAAATCTAAAGGAGATGCTGAGCATCTCCAGTGCCATGCGACAAACTGACCCTATCCAATCATTACCTAACAGGCGCTTTGGATGAAGTCATGTGTTTATCGAACACCAGAAGCTGAGTAGTACAGACATTAGGTCATGTCATTTACTAACATGCTTCTAGAAAGAAAGAAAACTTTAATTATGAACTGGCACTATAACTAAGCCTATTTTAGTTTTGCCTGCTGACTCCTGAAAGTATCTTCTCTTTGTATTTCCTGCCTTTCCCATTCAGGAAATACAATCCTTCTCTTAGATTATGTCATTTGTGAAAGCAGCTCCTTCATGCCAACCAGAGATGGTTAGAAAAATTAACAACCAACCAACCAACACAAATATTTTTTTTTCCTTCCCTTGGTGTTTGTCCAAAGTTGGGTTAGTTTATCAGTTATGTTTTGAAGCAGGAGAAAGAACTAGAGGAACAAACTTCATAGTCCTGAGGGAATAAACAGAGGGGACAAAGGGGAAATTGCCTAAATTCTGAGGAAATATCCCCAGTTGTCAGGAAAATCTGGAAACATCTGACACAGTCAGTCCAGTTTCATGGTTTGATTTCGTGACACATCACTAGCATGTGATCAGCCACAGCACATTTCTGCCATTTACTGACTCAGGGCTCAGACACTGTAAATGAAAAATAATTGTGGCTTACTACTGGGAGCTCAAACACATGGTTGCTTTCATTCCAGTTCTGCAGCACCTACAGGAGCTTGGCAGGCAATCTGTTACAATCTTCACTCCCCATGCTGAGCACGCCTGGGCTTCAGCAGGAGTAAAGGTGGGTCACAGATGACCAGGCACCCCTGTGAACACACTGTCACCATTTGACTAGATGATACTTGCTGCCACCTCCTAAAACACATTCTTCACCAGCCATCACTGTGGAGAAGGGAAAAAGGGGCATAGGAAGTGTGTTTTAGCACACCTCCCTGCTTGCTTTGTTCCCTACTTCGCTGGTGTTTGACTGCAGTATCATAAGCAGAAAGGAGAGGGTTTTAAAAAAGATGTATGGTATTCTATCATAGAACTCTGCCACCATGGTTTCAGCAAAGAGGGAAGTCACTCACACCCTCATAGATGCACAGAGAAGTCCTTCTCAGACTTCCTGCTCTGGGGAGCACAGGTGAGACCACAGAGACTTTGTCACCTTTATTCATGTCAGACAGGAAGGACTCCACCTGGCCACGGCAAGCAATCCCACTAAGGATGGTGAGTCTTCTCCCCATCCCATCCTCAGCCAGCCTGAGTATCTACCCAAAATTTCAAAAATTTATGCAGTGGAACTCCATTCAGCCCTCCTGAATGCAATCATCTAGCCTCCTTCACCCGGGAAAGGGAAAATGAGTATGAAATGACTCCAAAAGAGTATTGCCCTGTGTGAAACCTGTTCAGGAGAAAGCACCAACAAGCTTACTTAATACATGGGATGTAAATCTCCAAGAACACCTTTCTGAGTCCTCTCACATTAAGCTCCTTTGTATACCTTGGTTGCATCTTGTCTGCAGTTTCCATCTGGGCAGCAGCCATACTCCATCACGGTACAGGGAGCCGTCTCCTGTTAGCCCTGCGCCAACCGGAGCAGAGCTGCATATCAAACCCCAACCTAATTATCCATCTCACAGTTTATTATTTACACATGAGCAATACAGCTGGTGAACATCATAACTCAAATGTATGTGTAATAAGTTACTGTACTGCAGCCATCTCCTGTTGCAACCCTTAAGAAAAACCACATGATGACTTTTCCAAAGTCAGGCTAAAACTGCTGAAGCAGAATAAAGTGCCACTAAACCTGGCTACCTCCTATTTATCATATAATTTCCTGACTGATGGTTCCACAAACCAGCTGCTAAGTGCTGTGTACTCTACTGTCAGCACACTAACATGCTAAATGGGAGACAGGGAGACTAATGTATAGAACCAGCAGAGTCAATTTTACAGAGGGAATTCACATTCTGCCCCTTTTGGGTCAGCCCTTGGCACAGAGGTGGGCAGTAAATTCTACATGCTTGGAGGTCCAAAACCACTACGCTTTGAAGAGCATTGAATATTTATAGGGAAAGACTCTTAGATCAAACAGAGACCTGCCAAAGCACCCATCGTCCAGGGCTTCTCTTGGAATTCACATGAAGCTCCATAAAAAAGAAATGGATTGACATGCATTTATATGGAAATACAGAGTGAGAAGTTTGCAAAGCAGTAACTCAGGCTTTCACATTGCTTTTTCATATCCCACCCAGTAACTGTTTCATTAAAGGCACCATGAGAGTATTATAGGCACATTCTGCCACTATCATTTATGCTATAGGTGAGCAAAGAACAAGTGAGGCTACTCACAGGGTAGAATTGAATCTGGACCAGCCTGACTCCTGCCTGTCTGTGAGATGCTCTACCTCTAGAAAACCTAGGAGAAACTTAGCATACAAGACAGGATTCCTGCTCTGACTATAATGGTGTTTGCACATTCCTCATTTGAAGTGAGGAACAAAACTCTTCGCAAAGAGAAAATCCTCTCACCAAAACAAACTGACAAAATGTAACTTCCTAGTCTGTTAGGGAAATTATTTATTAACCACTTGCAGCTTCTTAAAAATGCTGGTTGAGATGCAAACTACCATAGCAAATGCCAGGCAGTTTTCTTAATAGTCATCCAAAGGCAACTGAATTCCTGGCCCAATCCTTCAATGACCTCCTTGCAGAGACTCCCTGACATAAGCCAACAGTAAAGTAGTCAAAGCAGAAAGACGCTGCCTGTGTATTTGGAGCTCTCAGCTCCAATTCAGCAGAAGGAACCGATTCTGTGCTTGAATTTCACCATTTTCAAGAACTTGTGGGGACACGCCAAGGCACATTCCCTACACCCTACTGGATTTGGTAGCTGCTGCCTGCTACTGTTAAGCTTCCTTTGGATGCTCTCCTGTCTCCTGCATAGCTAACAGGGTCTCCTCAAAAAAACCCCAAAAGATACAACTGCTTGCAGCAATGCTACAAACTCATCAATTTGAGCACAGGGAGATTTTTCTGGAAAATACATTAATATATGTTTTTTGTTGTGTTGCCTTCTTGAATTGAACAGCTTTATCTCTCTCAAATTACAATCATTCCTGTAGGGAAAAAAGAGACCCCATGCTTGGTTTCTGGGAGTTGGAAAGCTAAGGCTCTGCTGCAGCATGGAGGGAAAGAGACTGGTAGAAAGGATAGGTACTGTTGTTGCTGCTGAGTGGAAAACCTGAACTGAAGTCTGATGAGATGCAGCAGGCAGCAGCAATTCCCTGCAAGACTTGGTGGAAAGGTAGACAATACCTGCTGGCTGAAAGATGCTGTGTAATAAATACCTTGAGACAACAGCAGACATTAGGCTGCTCCCAAGCTCATTAAGTTAAAGACAACTCAGGGGATAGGGGAGACCTTATCACCAAGTTCCAGTATTTAAAGGGTGGCAACAAAGATGGGGACTCCCTTTTAACAAGGAGTCACATGAAAAAGACAGAGGGTAATGGGTACAAGCTACTTCTGGAGTCCCCAACCCTAGACACATTTAGAATTCCTTTGGACAAGGTACAGGGGGCCATCTCGTCTAGACTGTGCTTTTGCCAAGAAAGACCAGATGATCCTTGAGCTCTCTTCCAACCTGGTATTCTGCGACTCTCTGGCAAGTTTTCCACAGACCCTGCAGTCTCTCGCACAAGCTTTACTTGGTTTAAGGAGCTCGCTACATTTGGAAAGTTCAGCTGTGGTGGCGAGGCTAGCAAAGCACTCTGTCCTCAGCTAACCGACTTGCTCAAGCACCCTGTGATTCCTGCCAAACCCTTGAGGAAGACGGCTGCAGAAATGACAGGCTGCATTTTTCAGCACATCACGAAAATATTTGCTACTGGAGAAGACGCCTGCATCGGCCTGAACGCACCCGGTGTGGCCCCGATGCCTGCACCTGCGTCGTGAGATCAGGGCCAAGCAAACACAGCACTCCAGCCCAACACAGGAAGCCCTCATTGTGTTTCAGCAGGTTTGTCCTCACAACCACCAGCTCACCAAATTAAAAGCCAGAACTGAGCCAGGTGCTGAATGCTATCTTGGATGTAACCTCCTTTGAGGTGACACCTCTTTCCCATTTAAATTCCCTATGGTTCCTGCTGCCGAACTGGGTGGTACTAAGCTTTCACACGCGATGTAACAGAAACACTATCAGGCAGAGCACTGCCTCCCTGCTAATGTCTTTTCAATATGCACAACAGTTTTGAAGAGTTTGCCAGCAAATTTCTACACTTCCTTTGGTTCATAAGCTGATCACCAGATGGGAATTTTCTAATATTTGGGTTTGCTGAGTCCCTAAGGGCATCCTTGTTTCTCCACATACATTCTCTTTGACTGATCTGAACTTAATGGTGTTGCCAGGTTTTACTGCAAGAATTAGTTTGCTTGGTTTTTCCCCCCAAGAAAGATCTTATTTTGAATTTCTGTTTAATTATACCTTGCATTAGGGCTCAGTAAGAGCACATGTTGTCTTCTAGGGGGGCTGGGGGGTTAGTTCTCTTTTAAGAAGGGGTGAGTTATGTTCTCTATATATGCTTACACAGAGGCTTTCATCAGGAAGAAAAATGACTGAGCCACAGCCACATGTTAATGCATGCACTCAACTTCATGCACTTTGAAGAATCTCCTCCTGGTGACTGGGGCTGCTGCTCCAGCATGGCTGGTTGCCATCTGAAGCACTGCTTATTTGCAGGCTGATCCACAGATGGGCTACAGCCAGTTATCTCAGGAGGCTTTCCCGTGTGCACATGCATACTTCTGATATGCCAACCATCATGTTGACACAGACCCTGCTATGCACTATTTGGCTTCACAGAGAAAGAGAATTTAAGTTGGGAAAAAAAAAAAAAAAACACCCAACCAAAAAAACAAACAAACAAAAAAACCCACAAACAAACATGGCAAAACTGAAAAAAACCCAAACAGCTCAATTGACAAACAAATAAATGGATAAAGATGAGAAATGGATAGGGGGGGGGGGGGGGGGGGGAGTAAGAAAAAGAATCTGTAATTGGTAAGCCCTCCCCATTTCAGATACATGCAATGTTAGCTGTGATAATATAAAGGAGATGTAATGCTTTCAGAGGAAAAACTACAATTTTCAATCAGCTCACATTCCTTCCATGTGTCGGTGTGTATTCATGGTGATCAGACTTCCCCCAGCCCGCTCTCTGCTTATGCTTGTACAGCCTGCACACTGATCTTAAAAATAAACCACAGGAGTTTCAGGCCAAACCTCACAAACTAGAGTCCAGCTTCAGCTCTGTGGCTCTTGTTAGGGCTGAAATAGAATTTCTACCTGTTCAACCCCCAAAATTAAGACTCCAGGGCATCTTAGATCCCTGCCATCCATTTTACCACTTTTTCATTTGTAAACTTAAAACACCTTGTGGGAACATGTTTTATTGTTTTTAGTAGTTCCACAGCAACCACCATGCCAAACACATGAAGGAGGAGCAGTTATCAGTGTGCTGGAAGAAAAGTGGCTGGAAATGATTTCATCAGCTGGCACTGAGAAGTCTTTAATATGCCAAATTTGCTGCAGGTATTGGCTAAATAACTGCTGGATTGATTTCAGTTTGAACACTTTATTATTCCTTCCAGTCACTGCAACTCTGCTGTCTGAGGAGCAGGACTGCCTTCTGGAATACTAACTAGACTTCCTCAAGTCCATTCAACTGACTCCAGTGCTCCCTGCCATTTGCCTATCCGAAAAAGAAAAAGAAAGTAGTAAGAGGCAGACTTGCAGGGTAATAAATATAATATAACATACTTGTACTGATGAGCCTTAAATTCTTTAAGAACCTAATTTGTGATTCATCAAAGCCCAGTGATTAAAAAATGACTTTTTGCACTGGGAAGGACTCACTGGTAAGCAAAGGACTCCCTGTGCTGCCCTGACCATGCAGTCATGAACTTGCTTGGTGAGCATAACACTGCTGTTCCACATTCCCCCAGGACACTCATTCTTCACAAAAGAAGTAAAGGACAAGCCATGAGCACAATTTGCCCAAGAACAAACAACAACTTGGTGGAAATGCACCAGGGATAATTCCACCCAGACAACACTGCCTGCTTTACTCTATATGCAACCTGAGAGAACCTTCATGAACATGAGTAACAGTTGCATGTATCCAGCCTCCGTACATCAGCCTATGCTTTCAGGAGACGACGAGACATCTTGGCCTCATCACCATGCATCTTGGAGGGAAAATTGTTTCATTTAACACAGCTGGCTCTTGGTACAGCACAGCTCATCTTTTTCATAACCTCTGGATCCCATGCAGCATTTCTTAACAAACTTAATAATGTGGTCTCCACATGAAAATGAAAAATTGTCCTCTGCCAGGAAGCTGACAAAAGAAATCCTTCCCTCTGCTACCTCCAATGGACTCTGCAGCAAATTAATAAATCAGCTCCTGGCTTGCAAAATGCTTGTTGTATTGCTGCTTCTCCCCTAACTTCTCATGCTACCATGTGGGCAGTGCATACCCCCACCACTTAAAAATCCCCTACCCAAAAATACAGAAAACAGAACAAACATCCCCATTTAATTCTCAACAATCCCAGATAAGTGGTTTCACTCAGCTGCTCTGGAATGCTTCCCATCTTTTGGCTACAAGAGGACCACATCTTCAGTTTCCTCCTCCAGGAACATCAAGTAGCTGGATATAAATAATTTGTACCCAAGCATATGTGCATACCCAGTTCTGTAACATACAGCAAATTCCAGTGGTTGAAGGTGAGCTACAATGTGGAAACTAAGAAAATGAAAAGATTAGAAAATAAATTAATCCTGATCTACATTGATGAGAACTAAAGGAGAAATCTCACAACAAGGCTCTCCACTCCAAGCTACTTCTAAGCAGAGGTTTAACATGGACTTCCTGACCAGTGGAAACATGGAGCTGCCACACAACAGCTTGGTTATTCCCTACAGCTCAACACAGCTCAAAGAAAGCAGCTGAATGCCCTAGAATGCACTGCACAAATTAACTCAGCAATGACAAAGATCTGTAAGGTGCAAAGGCAATTGTGGCTCAGGGGAGGTAACCGAGAGCTAGAAATTGGGGGGAGAAAAAAAAATAAATCTAGAAATATCCTTGTATTGCTGTTCATTTGATGTGAGAACAAATAAAGACCAGCCAGGTAATTCAGCAATCCTCGGTGACATTCTTAGGAGTTTCTAATGCAGCAATGTGAGTCAGTCTGCAAGTGTTGTTTGTTTACATGATGCTTTGGAGACTTGTGTGCTCTTCTGGAAAGCAGAATGAAGTTTAAAAGCTATTTGAAAGGCCAGACCTTGAACAGATGGATATTGGTATAGTACAATGTAAATCACTGCAGCTAAACAGATTTCCAGCAACTGACGGCCCAGACCACAGGGTGAAAAACTTGGAAATAGGTTGTACTGAGCAGCTTCGATGAGTCATTTATGGCATGATAGGAAATAGAGAGGCAAAAGTATAATTAGATCAATTATGTATATTTTTAGATATTAAACCAGTTCAGATTCTATGGGATGCACAATAAGATGAACACTTGGAGAGATTTCTTTTTCCCTGCTGTTCAACCTGATTTTTTAAAGTTTCATCCAAATATTCATAATAATTGAGTTTCTCTCTGTATCATCCTTAGCAATTACTCTCCTTCTGTGGTGTTTACACTCTTCGGGCTCTTGCAGGGGAGCACACAGTGATCACATGTGCTGTCAGGCCACTTGATAATATACACTTACTGCATCCTTTAATCTCTATGTCTATATTCTAAATTAATCACAGTCACTTGGGTTTATTCTCTGGGTTCCTACCAGACTGGGAAAGATATGCCCTTGTTACCCCTGCGCTCCTGAGCATCATGTTTCCACGTAGGCTGACATGACACAGTTTAGGAGGATTTAGGCTCAGAAATTTGTACTACAAATGACCTATTTCTGCAAATCTCTATTTCCAGCAGGGGCATGTGTTTGTTATACACAACCTCAGACATCACTACTTTTCATTTTCCCCACTGAGAGACAGGGCCTTTGTCATGTGGCAGTGGCCTACCCTACCATTTCTAGTGGACTGCTGGTGAAATGGGCACTGCTCAAGTCAAGAAAAGGCAAAACAAACTGGCACTTGGTTGTTACTTCTTGACATTTCTAAATACTTGACTTTAAGCTGTTTTTCCCCTCCTTGCTCCCTTGTAGGAGAGAAACTCTTAAGAATCTGAGGAAGGACATTTCATTTTTATGCTGGGTACTTTTTGTTTCACACCATTACTGAAGATGGAAGTACGGTGAACTCCCTTAATTTGCCCTATTGACATTTATCCTAAGTGCTCATTCAGCCTAATTTTGAGAATGTCATATTGTCAATATTCCAGTCAATCCAAGCTGGTTTTTTTCAAGCCTAGCTTTGAGGCAAGCAATTTTAACCTAAAGGGCCATGGTCACATTACCTCACTTCTTTGTGTCTTAGTCCAGTCACTGCTAACATGGAGGTATCCTTTCTGGAACAGCTGGGCCCTCTTCAGTGAAAAGTCCCAAAGAAGAACTGGAGTAACAGTATTTTATCCACTCTCCAGTGCTTTAATTTTTTAAAAGTGTGGTTCAATTGCCTAAACCTGCTAGTTCTTTATGAATCTTTCTTGGGCTTTGCTTACCATGTTTTTTTATGTTTGTTTTTCTTTCAAGACAACTTCCTCTTTGTTTATAGTTACCCATGAAGAGGGTGAGAGCAGCAGCTTTAGATAGAACCACACTTTTTGTTGGGTTTTTAGATTTACTATTAGGATTCTTTCATTTCCTCTTCCCTACCAAAGGGCTTTTCTCTCTGCAGTGTATGGGAAGTTAATTACAAAATCATACCACCACCATCATCTTCATCCCCTCTTTTGTTGTCTGCAGATGTAATGGCAGAATCTGGCCCATGCTCCCCTCACTTTGGACATTAAGCACTGGTTTGTGGTGACAGGTTGGACTTGATCTTCGAGGTCTCTTCCAACCTTGGTAATACTGTGATACCAACAGTGGCCAAGCCTTTATACCACACATCAGCCCTGAGAAATGAGATATGGTCACATACGTCTGAGCATATCACAAATCAAGAAATCAGTTGACAGCCTTGGCTCAGCTAAGGCCCATGGTCCTTACACCCCATGAAGATAGACAGCCCTGACTTAGCAGTGTGATGTGTCAAAACCAGACACTAGGGCTGTGGAGAAGGGACAGAAGTCTGCAGCATCTCCTGAGCTCTCCTTCCTACAGTGAGCTCTCCTTCCCATAATGCACCCTACGTGCATAGGCCTAACTGTCCTGAACTGTGTGGGGTAGGTGCAGCGTCACCATGGAGAAAACCATGCCCATTAAAGAGAGAGAGAGCAGAAAATGGAAGAATGGAGATGTGAACAGGTAGAAGCACACAAATGCAGCATCAGGCAAAGCAGCCCATGGCATTAGCTAAGACTTTTCTGCACAGCAACAGCTCAAAAGCAAACTCTCCAGGGTCATTTCCATCTTTACATCACCTGTCTGCAGGTGCCTACCACAACACGGACCCACTCTCTTACTGAGCTTGTTTTGGCACTGCTGTAGATGATTACATCAGTGCTTTCTCCAGCATCCAGTCCAGGTGGACCAAGGAGAAAGTTACATGAACTCCCTATGCACAGCCACATTCTTAAGCATAGTTATTAAGGGACAAGTTGGGAGAAAATGTAAAATGAGGAACACAATCCTGCAAATATGAGTGAAGTGGGAAATGTCCATTCCTCTGCACTGTGTGCAAGGGGGCACTGGAGAGGGAGCCATGACTTTTCATTCCTCTCTTTACATCCTAGAGGACTGGTCAAAGATGCTATGAGGGGCTAACAGGAGCCAGAGGAGGGGAAAGATGGCCAAATGAGGATGGGGTACACAGATCACCATCCCCTAACACATAGCCAACTGCCACAGGGGGACACTGCAAGCTTAAATGGCCTCAAGGGGAAAGTCACAGAACAGAAAGGCAGTAAAGGTCCAAATGTGTAGAAATCACTTATGCACCAGGAAATTCAACTGCAAATGTTGGGAAGCTGGGAGAGTATCCAGGAGCAAACAGAAAGGAAAAGCACCTGCCATATACTTACATTAACTCCTGGGCACCTGCTTTTGGTCATTGCTTGAAAATGACGTCATGCTACATGGACCCACGGTGCAGGCCATATGGCCCCTCATGCTCTATGCACTCCTGGAATGTTCCCCAAGGCCAAGATGGCTACAAAGCCCTAACACTCAGACAGCACATCATAGAATCAGTAAGTTTGGAAAAGACCTCAGAGATCATCAAGTCCAACCTGTCACCCAACAGCTCATGACAAACTAAGCCATGGCTTCAAGTGCCACATCCAATCCTTTTTGAATACCTCCAGGGACAGTAACTCCACCACCTCTCTGGGCAGCCCATTCCAAAGGCAGATTACTCTTTCTGTGAAGAACTCTCTCTTCACCTCAAGCCTAAACTTCCCCTGGTGCAGCTTGAGACTGTGTCCTCTTGTTCTGGTGCTGGTTGCCTAGGAGAAGAGACCAACCCTCACCTGGCTAGTTGTAGGTAGTTGTAGACAGAAATAACGTCTCCCTTGAGCCTCCTCTTCTCCAGGCTAAACAACCCCAGCTCCCTCAGCCTATCCTCATAAGCCTTGTGCTCAAGGTCTCTCACCAGCCTTGTTGCCCTTCTCTGGACACGTTCAAGTGTCTCAATATCCTTCTTAAACTGAGGGACCCAGAACTAGACACAGTACTCAAGGTGTGGCCTAATCAGTGCTGAGTACAGGGGCAGAATGACTTCCCTGTTCCTGCTGGCCACACTATTCCTGATCCAGGCCAGGATGCCATTGGCCTTCTTGGCCACCTGGGCACACTGCTGGCTCATGTTCAGCCTACTATCAACCAGTACCCCCAGGTCCCTTTCTGCCTTCCTGCTCTCCAGCCACTCTGACCCCAGCCTGTAGCTCTGCATGGGGTGGTTGTGGCCAATGTGCAGAACCCAGCACTTGGACTTGTTAAATGCCATCATAGTGGACTCTGCCCATCTGCCCAGCCTGTCAAAGTCCCTCTGCAGAGCTCTCCTACCCTCTAACTGATCAACACCTGATCCCAACTTGGTGTCATCTGCAAATTTACTGATGACTGACTCAATCCCTTCATCCAGATCATCAATAAAGATATTGAATAGAATTGGGCCCAGCACTGATCCCTGGGGCACACCACTAGTGACAGGCCGCCAGCTGGATGTGACACCATTCACCACCAGTCTCTGGGCTCAGCCCTCCAGCCAGCTCCTAACCCAGCAGAGTGCTGCTGTCCAAGTCATGGGCTGCCAGCTTGGCCAGGAGTTTGCTGTGAGGGGATGGTGTCAAGGGCCTTGCTGAAGTCCAGGTAGACTACATCCACAGCCTGCCCCACATCCACCAGCTGGTCATCTGATCATAGAAGGAGATCAGGTTGGTGAGGCAGGACCTCCTAAATCCATGCTGGCTGGGCCTGATCCCTTGGCCATCCTGCAGGTGTGCAGTGATTGCCCCCAAGATGATCTGCTCCATAATCTTTCCTGGCACTGAGGTCAGACTGACAGGCCTGCAGTTTGCAGGTTCCTCCATCCGACCCTTCTTATGGATGGGGATAACATTAGCCAGCTTCCAGTCATCTGGGACCTCTCCAGTGAGCCAGGACTGATGGTAAATGGAGGAAAGTGGTTTGACCAGCTCATCTGCCAGCTCTCTCAGCACCCTGGGATGGATCCCATCTGGTTCCACGGACTTGTGAGTATCCAAGTGGCTCAGCAAGTCCCTAATTCCTCATGGATTTCAGGGGAATTATACTGCTCCCTGACCCCATCTACCAGTTCAGGAGACCCGTTATCCTGAAGTCCTCCTGCCTTACAGTTGAAAATGGAGGCAAAGAAGGTATTTAGTACCTCAGCCTTTTCCTCATCTTCAGTTACAATGTTCCCCTCCAGCTCCAATAAAGAGTGGAGGTTCTTCTTGCCCCTCTTTTTAGCATTAATATATATTTATAAAAATGCTTTTTGTCTTTCACAGAAGTGCCCAGCTTGAGTTCTAACTGGGCTTTTGCCTCTCTAATTTTTCTCCTACATGATCTAACAACATCCTTAAATGTATCTGCCCAGGGAAGTGGTGGAGTTGCCATCATTGGAGGTATTTAGGAGGAGACTTGATGGGGTGCTTGGTTGCATAGTTTAGTTGATTAGGTGGTGTTGGATGATAGCTTGGACACAATGATCTTGAAGGTCTCTTTCAACCTGGTTTATTCTATTCTATCTTGAGTTGACTCCCCCTTTCCAAAGGCAATACAGTCTCTTTCCCCCCCCACCCCTTAATTCCTTCAAGAGCTGCTTACTCATCCAGGCTGGTCGCCTTCCCCAGCAGCTCATCTTTTGGCATGTGGGCACAGCCTGTTCAAGAGCTTCAAGAGCTTCTGTCTGAAGTAGGCCCAACCACCCTGGACCCCTTTGCTCTTAAGGGCAGCTACCCAGGGCACTCTCTGAATTAGTTGCTTAAATAAGCTGAAGTCTGCCCTCCAGAAGTTCAGAGGAAGAGTTCTGTTACTGCTCCTCCTTATTTCCCTGCATATTGAAAACTCCCCTATCTCATGGTTGCTGCATCCTAGACAGCCTCCCACCATCACATCTCCTACCAGCCCTTCTCTACTTGAGAACAGCAGGTCAAGCAGGGCCTGACCCCTGGTAGGCTCACTTAACAGCTGCATTAAGCTGTCCTCCATACACTCACCAAGAGTAATGCCCAAGCTGCAGGACTTCAGCCCATACTGCTCTGTGGCATGAGCATGAAGATTTCCCATGCCTGTAAAAGGCCATTTTTCAGTTGTATATATGCACAACATGCTGCACAAAAGAGGGCTTTGGTCTAGCACCATGTGCTTGACATTAGCTGTAATAAAAATAATCTCATGTGTCTATCCCCTGCCCACCAAGACACAATCCTGCCTTCAGTGTTTCTGTGCCCAGCTCAGACACAATCTGGCTATGTAAAAACAGGGCACTTCGTGGGGGTACTTCATTTACCCTGTGAGAGAAGAAGAGGAGACAGCTCTCCTCAGTCGCACCCTCTGGAAATCTTGGAGCTTTTTCAATGCATTCAGCATCAGTTTCCCATCAGTAAAGTGTTTGATGCTCTACAAAATGCAGTGGCACTCAGAGGTATAGCAGCCCTCCATATGGAAAAGCCGTTTGACACAAAGGTTGGAGGTCAAAAGTTTAAATGTTTGTGACAGAGATGACAGCAGCCCTTTTCTGGTCAATGACATCAAAGGATTTGCCAGCTCTTAATGCTACTATTGTCACTTGTTTGGAACCCATTGAAATTCTAGCATATTTATTGCACTCCCGGAGCATAAGGACTTTTTGTTTGTTTTAATCTCTATGCTAAACCCAAGGAGTCCAAAGTGTTGTGACTCCTCTTGCTCCCAAAGAGAATGCACAAGGAAACAATGCCAGAGGATGTGGCATTGTAGTCCAAACCAACTTGATGCTTTCTTCTCCACCAAAAATTATAAATGATGGATGGAAACATATGGTCTCTATTGGACAGGGCTGGAAATCTCTGCTCCTGAGCTCCCCACATGACCAGTTTTAATTGTTTGGAGCTATGGCAGGGGGTGAAAAGCACTCCCCGCTGCCAAGATCTCCCGTTTGCCAGTCATTGTTGAGAAACTTTGTGCCGCAGCCGACTAATGCTCCCATTAGGCACAACTGTGGCAGAGCCGGGAATAGCAGAGGTTCTCAGAGACGAACTGCAATGCCATAACCACAAGCATCACATCTCCCAGCCCTCCTTTGCTCTCTGAACTTCTGCCTGCAGTTAGGCAGAAAACTTATTACCAGAGCTCTGCAGCGTGTATTCCAAGCATTGTATCAGCCATCGATACCTCATGCCTTGCCAGGAGCAGGATCCAAGTTCATTTGTTACTACCTTCCTCAGATTCCTGTTCCACTCTCCACAATGAGGATTAGCAGTTTAAGTTATGCTGCTGACCTCCATCTGGCTAGGCAGAAACAGATGTCGGCACACTCGGGCACGATCTTATTTCAAAGTGGGGACTCTTGGTTACTAATGACGTTACAAAGGCAATAGCATATGTTGGCTCTCAACAGTCCATTGTCTAATTGGGATGGTTTTAATCAAATACGAACATACTCAAGTTTTTGCAGCTAATGAATAAATCCCTTTTTTAAATAACAGCAGCAATTTTGAGCTCTCCTTCTAGGCAGCATCCTGAGGAATGCTCACATGAGCTACAGCCATCACTGAAGGGCCGCAAGAGGCTGCAGCAACATCCGCTGCAGCCCAGTTTGTTATTTAAACAGGTCCTAACTGCCCTTCCCAGAGGTAAGCTGCAGCCAAATTGTTTTCCTTCACTTCACAAACCAGATATGCATGGCTTATTTGAACAGCCCAAAAGTTTACTTTAGTCTCTGTTTAAATACCTTCTACCACATATTTCAAACAAACAGTTCACTTCATTAGAAAGGCAAACAGCGTAGCCGCAGAATACGAGCACTTGAGGAGAGCCACGGCGGGCAGAAAAATCCTCTGCCCCTGTGTAAACACTGCCTGCTCTGCAGCTCCGGGCAGCATCCGCCTGCAAGGCCACTTCAAAAGCCTTTGCACAAATACTTCACACATCTGCTTGTAAGTCAATGATAACCCTGAAGAGATTATCTGCAGGGCTGAGAGCCCCGATGACTATCACTACAGCTGCACAGGCAAAGAAAGAAAAGCCCGAACATTCATTGCCAGCCCTGGGTGAGTTATGAAACTAACAAACTCAGTGGTGAGCCAGTAGCATCAATTAAATCTGTTAAACTGAAAAAGCAGTGCTGCTTTGGTAGCCTGCTTTGGCATATTTGGCTCCACAAAGAGAAGCAAGTTTTAGCCTTTGCAATGGAAAGGTGACTGCACCTCCGTCGTTATTTAACTGAGTTGTTCAATTGGCACACAGCAGAGAGCTGTACAAAAGAGCAAAGAGACTTGCACAGCCAACAATTCACCAGATGAAGCACTAAGCAATTTCTTTCTGGACATCATACACATGGCGATTCCAAATGCCTGAGGAGCACACGCCATCCAATCGCAGAACTGGAAGAGACCTTTAAGATATTCAAGTCCAACCATTCCCTAACTCTATTAAGTCTGGTGCTAAATCATGTCACTCAGCACCACATCAGGCTCCAGAAACAAATACAAAAGGAGAAGAGAGAAAAAAGACAACTGGACATGGAAAGAAGCAGTAAAGGAAGGCAGCCAGTTCCAGAAGCTCCCATCCCCTGCCCTCCCCCCATGCAGCTCCCAGGGACACTTGCCACAGAACAGGGAATGCACCCTCAGGAGAGCAAAGCAGCTCAGAAACATAGCTTGCTGTCCCTCCCTGCTGGTTTTACTGCTTTGTGCCACATGAAAAGTTTTAATCAAAATACTGGCATTTATGTGTTTGAGGCAAAGAACACACACCTTCACCACATCCATCACTACCATCATTGCAGGCATCTCTTGGCATCAGTCAAAGCACGGAACCATGATATGCCTAGAACTTCAGTATAACCTTTGAAACAAAATAATCAACTTTCCATATACTCTTAAATCCATTCTCAAGTAAAAGGAAACAAACAAAACCATAGAAATCCTTCAGAAATGTTGTCAGCAAGGATTGGCTGTACCTAACTGTAGGGTGAGGGTTCACAAGCTCTGTGAGTGTTGCTTTCAACTACTGTATAAAGAGGAGAGGAACAGATAATTGTTTTATCAGGGGAATCAAGTTTTGTTAAGTATAGACATGATGTCGCTTACCTGAACCTGAGCAAAGCCTTCGACACTGTCCCGCACCACATCCTGGTCTCCAAACTGGTGAAACGTGGGTTTGATGGGTGGACCCATGGATGAAGAACTGGCTTGACAGCCACACCAAAACAGTGGCTGTCAATGGGTCCATGTCCCAGTGGAGGGCAGTGACAAACGCAGTCCCTCAGGGATCAGTCCTGGGACCAGTCTTGTTCAACATCTTTGTCAGTGACACGGACAGTGGCATTGAGTGCACCCACAGCAAGTTTGCTGATGACACCAAGCTGTGTGGTGCAGAAGACACGCTGGAGGGAAGGGATGTCATCCAGAGGGACCTTGACAGGCTGGAGAGGTGGGCACAAGCCAACCTCATGAGCTTCAACAAGACCAAGTGCAGGGTCCTGCATCTGGGTAGAGGCAAACCCACACACAAATACAGGCTGGGCAGTGACTGGCTGGAAAGCAGCCCTCAGGAGAAGGATTTAGGGGTGCTGGTGGACGAGAAGCTCAACATGAGCTCTCAATGTGCACTTGCAGCCTGGAAAGCCAATCAGATCCTGGGCTGTATCAAGAGAAGTGTGGCCAACAGGACAAGGGAAGTGATTCTCCCCCTCTACTCAGCTCTGGTGAGACCCCACCTGGAGTACTGCATCCAGTTCTGGAGCCCCTATTACAAGAGGAATATGGACGTGCTGGAACGTGTCCAGAGAAGGGTCATGAGGATGACCAGAGGGCTAAAGCACCTCTCCTATGAGAACAGACTGAAAGAGTTGGGGCTGTTCAGTCTGGAGAAAAGAAGGCTCCGAGGTGACCTTATTGTGGCCTTCCAGTATCTGAAGGGGGCTACAAGAAGGCTGGGGAGGGACTTCTCAGGCTATCAGGTAGTGATAGGACTAGGGGGAATGGAATGAAGCTGGAAATGGGGAGATTCAGACTAGAGGTGAGGAAGAGGTTTTTCACCATGGAAGTGGTGAAGCCCTAGAACGGGTTGTCCAGGGAGGTGGTTGAGGCCCCATCCCTGGAGGTGTTTAAGACCAGGTTGAATGGGGTTCTGACCAGCCTGATCTAGTGTGGGGTGTCCCTGCCCATGGCAGAGGGGGTGGAACTAGACAATCCTTGTGGTCCCTTCCAACCCTGACTGATTCTATGATCCTATGATTCCTGCACCCATCCCAGAACCAGGGGCAAGACTCTCACCAGCTAAGACACCACACAGAGGAGCTCAGCCCCAGTAAAGAGGCCCAGCCAGCACCCATGGATGATATTGGAGTAGTCATCAATCCTTGCCCTACCTAACCGGGGGCCACCAGGCCCCCGGCCTTTGTTGTCACCACCACCATCACCCAGTGTGCACCATAGCCACTCACCAGCGATGAGAGGAGGATCCTCCAGCCCAGATGGGCTCAGCTTAGAGCTTCTGCTTCTCCTGGCGGGAATTAAATAGGGGAGTGGGTGGGGAGGGCCAAGTGGCCACACCTGAGGTGGGAGGAGACTCAAACAGAGCCCAAGTGTCCTGGCATTTAAGGGGGAATAAAAGGGAAAATGGGGCAGGTGAGGGACTTTTAGGGTGTCAGGTAATGATAGGACTGGGGGAATGGGTAAACAAACAAACAAACAAACAAACTAGAAATGGGTAGATTCAGATTGGTTGTTAGGAAGAAGTTCCTCCCTGTAATGGGTTGAGGCAGACCCCCTCCCCACCACAGGCAGAAATAATGACTCAGACAAATGGACTGCGAAAGTGATGGGAAGTTTAAATGGAAAGCAGTGAATGTGTACAGAGAGCCAGAAGTGCAGTGACAAAAGAAACCCCAAAGAAGACCCAGAAACATCCCATCCCCACCTGAGGGTACACCCAAGACCCCCAGGACTTCCTCTTCCCCCCCCCCCCCCGCTAGGCTAGTTTCAGCTGGCCAGATCTGAGACTGCCCATCCCCCCCATGGCGCTGGGCCTACGCAGGCCCATGGCCGGGAGACATCTCCCCCAGTTACCGGGTGGCAGAGAGGGAAGAAAGAGAAAGAGCCAGACCCCGTGCTGGATCTTATAGTGGCACAGAGAATTATGGTAGGAAATACCTGGTTTCCCATGCCCGCCCACTGGGCTGGACTTCTCGACACAGGCACCCAGCCCAAACTGCTACATTCCCCATGAGGGTGGTGAGACACTGGCACAGGTTGCCCAAGGAGGTTGTGGAAGCCTCATCCCTGGAGGTGTTTAAGGCCGGGCTGGATGTGGCTGTGAGCAACCTGCTCTAGTGTGAGGTGTTCCTGACCATGGCAGGGTGGTTGGAACTGGGTGATCCTTGAGGTCCCCTCCAACCCCAACAATTCCGTGATTCTATGATTCTAAAACAATTTTGCAGTTTAGGCAGGATGTTAGAAGAAATTCTTCACATAAGCAGTGATTGGCCATTGGAACGTGCTGCCCAGGAAGATGGTGGAAGTGTTTAAAATAAGACTGGATGAGGCACTCAGTGCCATGGTTTAGTTGATCAGATGGTGTTGGGTCATAGGTTGGACTGAACGATCTTGAAGGTCTTTTCCAATCTGGTTAATTCTGTGATTCTGTGAAGGTTAGGACACCTCAGCAACTAAAACTTGAACCTTGCAGTGACTAAAAATACAGTTTTCAGTTATCTTCATTCTGAGGGTGAAGCTAAGTTCTGCTAAGTCAATGAGTCTTTTATTTTTAATTGGAGTGGAACCAGTGTAACCAGCTTTTGTGATTTTATCAGCAGTCTTATTTTTCTTTACAGTGTTTTCTTGCTATTTTAAAGCTCCAGTCTTTCCAGTCATGTTGCTAAGTAAATATCTCAGCTTTCATGTAAGAAAACAAACCAACCAACCCCAAATCCCAAAACTCCACCACCAATAAAAAACCCCAAACCAAAACCCAACAACAAAAAAGCCCAACCCTCACACATGCTTCCAGCTGTTAGGGTTGCAGAGGAAAGCTGGAAAATGATAAATCCCCCATGTTTCATAACCTGTGAGCAAATCAAAAGATCCAACAAAAACATACACAAGCAGGTATGTAGGTCCAGGATGTGTTTTGCACGCTCACACAACCCAGAGATACTATTTTGAATGCCTAGATACTTGGGGGTGACAGGACAGTACATCTGTGTTGTCAACAGTATCTGTTGGCATTCAAATCTGTGATGTTTAACTGCAGCCATCTCTGAAGCTGTTTGTACAGGTTTGGGGCCATACCAGAACTGCATATCATGTATCAGTGATTTTTTTATTTGACTACATAGATGCTTCCTATACAAAAGGTCTATTTTATTCTCTCCATTAAGAGCTGAGGATTCTTCTACATTCTGCTTTAAGACTATTATCTGGCTTTATGAGGACCGTTTACTAAAAAGGTAGAAAGCTCCTTTCTGAGCATTTTACTGGAAAGGCTGAATTGAGGTTTAAAGTGGAAATAAAACCACCCAAGTTCCAGCATCAACTCCAGAGCACAACAGTCTTAGCCAGCTCTTTGAGGGGCTACAATAATAGCAGTAATAAATTTACTATTATTATTACAACAGATAACACAAGCTGAGCTAATGGAACTAAAGTATCTTCTAAACCAGTTCTTGGAGAGCGGATAATATTAACCGTTAGGTGCCAGGAGTTGGGGATTTCCCAGTGTACTAAGCTGGTTAACTTACTGACACTAAAAATAGGACTCTAAACCCTGCTGTTCTTGTGGGGTATGTACAGACAATATGATTTTATTCAAGCAACTCTGATCCATTTAGAAGAGTAAAAACAACCAAAAAAAAAGTAAAAGAACCCATTTCTTTCAAGATGATCATGACCTGAGGCATTTCTAACACAAAAAGAGGACAAAAATATTTTTTTTATTATGCCATTTCCTAACCTTCAGCTTGAAACAGACTGCTTCTGTACAAGTTTTTTACAACACTCCAGTGAGTCCTGTCTTGCAGGGTTTTTTCCCTAATCCCTAGCTGAGATTTGCCTGGTCATTCTTAAAGCAGCTTTGGTAGAGCAGCTGTAAGTAGTACAAGATTTAATAGACAACAGGACTGTCTATTCCTGTATTGCCCATATTCATTTCATATATTATTAATAACAAAATAAGAACAGTTTTCATGTACAATTCCCTTCTGTTTGATCGCCCAAATCAAGGATATGCACCAACCTGTCCTAGTATTGTAGAGACACCTTCCAAATTTCACTTCACAGAATGGTAGGGGATAGAAGGGACCTCTGGAGATCATCAAGTCCAACTTCCCTGTCAAAGCAGGATCACCTAGGGCAGGTCACACAGGAACACACCCAGACAGGTCTTGAGAGTCTCCAGAAAAGACTACAACTTCCCTGGGCAGCTTGCTCCAGGGCTCCATCATCCTTACAGCAAAGTTTTTCCTCATGTGGAGGTGGAACTTCCTGTGTTCCAGTTTGTACCCACTGCCCCTTGTCATATCACAGACACCACTGAAAAGAGACCAGCACCTTCATCTTGACGCTCAGCCTTCAGATATTTATAAACATTAATAAGATCTCCTTTCCTTCTCCTCTTTTCCATACTAAACAGCCCCAGGTCTCTCAGCCTTTCCTCTTAAGAGAGATGTTCCACTTCTCAAGAATGATCCTGCTCAGCTTCTTGAAGAAGTTTGCATAGGCAGACAGCACACGGTTTTGTTGGGTTGGTGGCTCAAGGTGCCAGAGTTCATCTAAGCTGCATTTCAGGCACCAGCCACCAGACTATAGCTTTCCTTCCAAATTTAGTACGCCCTCTTGCCACAAATGGACAAGCTCCATGGAAGAGTCAATTTAGAGGTAAGGAAATCACACATGCACAGAGGACCCACAAGCAGAGAGGAGTCCCAGGAACAGAAAAAGCACCACCCCATATATCGCTGCAAGTGCTGCTTCTGCTCATTTTCTTTACTTGAGTAGTCTGCAGTTAGTTTCATCTATCCATACTACAGCAATGAAAACCTCAAATAAACTGAAGAGGGACAACTCACTTAAGCATCTTATGAACATATTTAAAGAGTGAAATACATAACAAGCATTCACTGAAGGAAGCCAGGTCTCTTGTTTTAGCTCCATGAGAGATCACTGTGGCCTGCCTTTTCCAAGCGTTTAACTTGGGGTGACATGTCTTTGGAAAAAAATGACCTTTCACTCGATGCCCAAATCCAGGGTCATCCTCAAGAGACACTTAATCACGTTGAGTTCAGCAGCCTACTTGATAGAGAAACGTGAACAAGAGGCATAGACAATAGTCTGGGCTCCTAGATTTCCTCTGGTGTCATAGTCTCATTAAAACAAGCTGGCAACACTTCAGTGATGTTTACCATAATGGTGGCACAAGCTGCCTTTAGTGCAGATGAAGAGCAAATAAGAAGACCTGTCCATTTCTCAAGTGCAAGCACAACCATGGCTGTAAAGCTGCAACAAATATATTTAGTATTTTCTTCTCCTCACCAAAATGGATCTCCAGCACTTGCTGAACAGTCCCAAATGGCTGAAGCAGGGAGGAGCTAGATAACTAATTTTCACAGGCCTGCAGATTCACTAGTTTCATTAGAACTTGGGGGAATCAACATCAGAAACTGTCACCACCACCAAACCTGAAACTGGGATGCAGTGAATACTCCTATGAAGAGATATCATAGAAGCTGAGACCAACACAAGACATTTCAAAAGGTCTAGTAACTACCATAAGGTTGTGTGTGAAGGCAAAATCTGTTCTGGCAGAAATCTAAGGAGCTACTTTCTAAGGCACCCAGGCTGTAGGCTCCATTCTAGGCAGATGTGGCATGTAAATCCTTAGGACAAGAGGTACATGCCTTTCCTCCCCTCTAACCTGAGAGACTTTGGGAGGGTCAAAGCAAGGCAGCAACAACCAGGACTCAACAGAACTGGAAGCCAACGGTTGAGCACCAGGCAGGCCTCCATGGGTGACTTGGTGAGGGTTGACCCATGCTGCCAGGCACACACGAGTACTTCCTGGCCAGGTGGGAAAAAGGTTTTCAAGATGAAAAGCTCCCTTTGGCTGCCTTTGCTTCTGGATTTCATTCCTCTTGGTGTCTCATTACAGATCTGGTGTAGAATTTGTTTTGCTTTGGTTTGTTGTTGATTTTTTTTAAGAAAGGAAGAAAAAAACAAAGGAGACTCTCCTGTTCAGACACAGGCTTAGAGAGAAAATGAGAGCCTCATGCTCCCTCCTCTCCCCCTCCCCATGCTGCACATAACAGGGTGGGGGTCAGGGGGCTAGTAAACCCTCTGTAAGTAATCCCCAATTAAGTCCATTCTTAACTGAAGCACTTGGCTTATGGGTGGATGGGTTTCTCCTGAACACGTGAGCTCAGCAGAGAGAAAGCCCTGGCTCAAAGCTGTGCACCTTCAACAGAGGGGAACTCCTTGTTCTCTGGCACTGAGTGAGCAGGCAAGAAGCAGCATGAAGATCATGCTGAAACAAGAGCTAGGTTAAGAGGAAGTGCCTAACTCCTGCTCTGCACTAACAGCTGTATACATGATAGGACTGAAAAGAGCCTGACTGAGAACCCAGTTCACTCACCTTGCTTTCACAAACTCAGCACACCATGCAGAACATTCAATGGAAGGCTTTTTTTGGAGCCTGATGGAGGCTTGGCAGAAGGTCTTTAAGGAAAGTATTTCTACCAGGACCATGAACATTTGGTACATGTATGGAGCAGTACCCTGAGGCTTTGCTTGCACACAAGAGATGGGACCGGCATATGCAAACATCAGAGAATGGCGAAGCCCTCCTGAGAACCAGGAGCTGCGATTCCATTGCATGAGCCACACCATGATCTGGTGCACTCCCACAGCCCCAGAATGGCAAGGACAGTTACCTGTCTCAGGGATCAATCCCTGCAGCCATGGGAAGAGGCCATGGCCTCCCTACTCTGCCCTGAAAACCCTCCTCTTCTGTCTCCTCCTGGCATTGCTAGTACAGCAGGGGGAGTGGTGCAGAACAAGCTTGGAGTCACTGCCCACCATGAGCAAAGCCATGCTTACACTGTAGCTGCTCAGTCTGCTTCTCAAGGTCCAAGCAAGAGCGGAGCATGGTAATATAAACCCTGTCACTGTGGTCCTGGTCTGTTTATTCAGGCAGTGAGCTCAGAGCCAGGGCCGGCTATGCAGTGCCCACCACAGCACCCACTGCGCTCAGCATCAGCATCTGAGCTGGTGGGATGTGGATGGGCATGAGCACCAGCCATACCTCTGGCTATGACAGACATGCAGAGTTGCTGCCAACACCTTGGGCTCAGGGTAAGTGGGAACAGGCCTAGCTGCAGGCAGCAGGATGGTAAACTAATGCTTGTTTTGCTTGTTCTGCTCCCAGGGGCAGCAGTGAGCACAGCCAGCACCTCGAGCAGGGGCACGGCTGTACTAGGTAGTCTTCGACATATACGGGCACATTCAGTCTCCTATAGAAGGTCATACTACAGCAGCCCTTAGCAAGCTGAAGGCTAAAACAGGCCAGGGAGTTTCCAGGCAGCAAATAAAATATAGAGGTTTCTGCTGGGAAGAGCTTTTCCAGCCAGTGTTCTCTATTTAGCATCCCAGTGCCTCTTCATATGCTGTTAACCCCACCATGGAAAAGGGAAAAACAAAGTGTGTAGGGGGAGAATCAGACTTTGGCCACAATCCAAAACCCACATTCCCAAAGCAGCTGAAAGTCGCTATGGGGACAGTTTAGTATGCACTGCTGCTCAGTCGACAGCCTCAGACTCAAAGCCCCAGGCACATGTTGAACTGTGCATTTAAATCCTTCCACACTGCTCCAGCCACAGCATCTGGAGTGGTTGCAGCAGTTGCTGCTGCCGTAACAGGTAAACGTTGTCTGCCAAACCAGCCAGGGAAGAGACATTGGCAGAGATCTGGCATACAGATGTTTGCAAGGGCTCTTAAAGGTTTTTTCCCCCTTAACTTGCTAACAGCAGCCTATGCCAGTACAGAATCTCTGAAACAACAGACAAGAAACACAGAGAAAGTTGAAGGAGAACCAGGAAATGAAGTAACAGCTAACAAGAGAAAAAATTCCCCAGCAAGCCAGTCTGGCACAAATGCCGGTTTTAGGAAGCATGGGGAAGAGAATCTGTTTGGATAATGAGCAATGCTACAGGAGCTCTGTGTGAAGGCTTCACTGAGCTCTCATTTGTTGAAATAGGTACAAATCTGGCAGGCAGCAACCACAAAGAGGAGTAAGAAAGGAGAAGGGAAATGAGACTGGAGCTTGGCTTAGGGATGAAGAGAAAGAGGGAAGCTGGCCTCCTGCCAGGATTTTTGTGAATGGGTGGGTGTGTAGTATCCATTTCCTCACAGTTCCAGGGGGGAAAGACAACAGGAGGGTAGGGAAATGCTTCAAGTGATATGTTATTTGGTCATGCTTCAAAAATGTGCAACTACTGTCACATAATTTGGTATTTTCTTAGTATTATGGGTATTATCTGGCAGCTTGACTTCTTCTTTCTTAACAAAGGTATTTTTCATTGTCTGCTGAATGTATTTGACTTTTACACACTAAGTGTCTATTCATAAAAAATGCAGGCCCTTTAAGTGAAAAAAATGAATTTATGAGTATAAAAGACTTTAATGTACCCTAACTGTCTTAAATCCTCATGCTGATTTCTGCGAGCTAACAATTTTTTCTTGCAGCATAAAAGGGACAGCATGGGGTGTTGCAAGAGGTCTAAGAGGCAATTTCACAGGTGCTGCAAAAATTACAGTTTCTCCAAAGTATGTTTGAGGCATAAATACTGTACTGCAGTGCTGGCAAGATGAAGAAGAAAAGAACATCTGATGACAAAAACAACGAACTAAATGCATAACAAAAATTAGACCTCTAATATGGTGAGGTTTGGGCTGTTGCTGTTCTTTCCCCCTAGCTGTATGATCAAGTCTCGTCCTTGTCATTCATTGTTTGGATCTAGTTTGTCATTACGAATGTTTCTTAATTATAAAGCATGTGAATTGTGGGGTGGAGCTATTCTGAGCCGAAATAATCATGTAACACAGAACAGATTACAGCCATTTGAAAGTTAGCTGCAAAATGAAGCAAGCAAAACTGTTCAGAATACATCAGAGAACTCCACGGAGGGACCAAATCAAAGAGAAAGACTATACAGTAATTAGAGCCAAGACTGAAAGGGCCTAAAACTTGGCTCCTCAAACTGAACTACACAAGCCAAAGATTCACTGAAGTTACAGTTCCCTAAAATCAACATGCTTAAAAGCAGGGGCGGATGCTGTTTGACTTCAAGAGGGGGAAATTTTCACCTCTGATTTTCAAATGTATTTATTACTCAGGCACTAATCAAACCCAAACTTCACTTTCCAAACTTTCTCATGCAGGTTTCTGGAAAGCATGCTGCTTTCGGTGCTCAGTAAGAATTGTAAAGATGTAACAGAAGAGTAAAATAAGAGAATGGCATTTATTCAGGGTGAACTCCAAAAATGAAATATAACTTAGCCCTGGCCTCCAGAAATGAAGCAGTTTTAGGTTTCCCCTTACCAGCAGGAAAGCTTCAGGATTGCCCTGTGGGGACCCCATAGGAGCTTGTTTAGTTTGTATGCCAAGAGTTTCATGAAAGAGCTTCTAAATGAACAGCCCTCAGCAATCACAAGCAAATGGGGACTTCTGCTCACCAGCCACAACCCCCAGAGTAAGCTAACCTATTTGAGACTGGTCCGGTGCCACAAAGGGCGAGCAGGGACCAGTGAAAGCAGAAACTCCGTTTGTAATTTCTCCCCAGCTCAGCCACGCTGCAGGATTTAAGACAGACCTCGAGGCCTGCCTGTAAAAAAAGTGCAGCCTCCAGCCTTGCAGAGCAGTGTGTGCTTGAAAAGTGTTTTGGGGATGTAAAGAAGAGGCTGTCACCTAATAGAGCGTAAGTATTAAATAACGATAACCATTTAACATTCCTGCAGAGCCTTTTGAGTCAACAACTTGTCACCTTGGGCTTGGCTGACAGAAGTGTAGAACAGCCATGCAGAGCAAACAGTTCCCCCTGCATCTCTTCCATCTCTCTCTCAGGGTTTCAATTTCTTACAATTTATTTTTCTTCCAATATCTTACCTTCAGAACAGGTTATGTGTTTACGTGTTGCCCTGCTGCCTTAAATTAATTCAATTCTTATTTGAGTACAGACACAGAAAGGAAAAGAGAATAAATTCTTCTGAGGTAAGATTATTTAAAAAGAAATATATATTCAGTCCCTGATGGCTACTGATGTGTCTGGCACAGCCTATTTTGGTTTTATGGTTCTCTAAGGATTTAGTTTGGTTTTGTGGGGGTTTTAAATACATTCATTATCATAGTATCACAGTATCACAGTATCACCAAGGTTGGAAGAGACCCCAAGGATCATCACTAGAGATGGAGCTGGTAAGCTCTGTACACTTAACTAGGGGATAGTATACATGCTGCTCAGCATTCACCAATAAAAAGATTCTTATTTTCAGTTCAGCACAAGTTCATTCAAGCAGGAGGATGTGATCATCTTCCACGCTGAACAAATTTATCACGGTATGTTCTGAAAAGTGACATCAGTAAGCAAGAAAAGGCTCTGTGCTTCTAAAGTGAAACGGCTGTTTCCTCATAGACTGGTAACTCAGTGAGGCCATCAAGCTGTTCTTTACCAAACCAAAAGCTCTGCTCCCATCTTCAGGTTACATGAATAGTTTAGAGGTGGGTTTTTTGTTGTGGTTTGTTTGCTTGCTTGTTTTTTTGTTGTTTGCTTGGGCTTTCTACCTTTAATAAATCCATTCCTTATTCCTATAACTTTTCCACAAAATTGGTTGCCCTATTGGGACTTTCTACCATACTCCTATTGCAGCCTGCTAGTCTTCCTGTCTTTTAGTTTGTTAGTACCTTTAGCTGATGTTACCACTCTGTCACCATCTTCATCACTTTGGGAGAACCCACGTTATATGTGTGTGCTACTGACAAATCTAATTCCTGATCTTCCTACACCAGGAGGGCAAATTTACAATACAATACAATACACCAGGTTGGAAGAGACCTCCAAGATCATCGCGTCCAACCCATCAAACAATCCAACCCACCCAACAACTAGACCATACAGCCAAGCACCCCATCAAGTCTTCTCCTGAACACCTCCAGTGAAGGTGAGTCCACCACCTCCACAGGCAGCCAATTCCAATGGCCAATCACTCTCTCCGTGTAGAACTTCTTCCTAACATCCAGCCTAAACCTGCCCTGGCGCAGCCTGAGACTGTGTCCTCTTGTTCTGGTGCTGGCTGCCTGGGAGAAGAGGCCAACCTCTGCCTGGCTACAACCTCCCTTCAGGTAGTTGTAGAGAGCAATAAGGTCACCCCTCAGTCTCCTTTTCTCCAGGCTAAGCAACCCCAGCTCCCTCAGCCTTTCCTCATAGGGCTTGTGTTCCAAACCCCTCACCAGCTTTGTTGCCCTTCTCTGGACACGTTCCAGCAAGTCAACATCCTTCCTAAACTGAGGGGCCCAGAACTGGACACAGTACTCAAGGTGTGGCCTAACCAGTGCAGTGTACAGGGGCACAATGACCTCCCTGCTCCTGCTGGCCACACTGTTCCTGATGCAAGCCAGGATGCCATTGGCCTTCTTGGCTGCCTGGGCACACTGCAGGCTCATGTTCAGCCTACAATCAACCAGTACCCCCAGGTCCCTCTCTGCCTGGCCACTCTCCAGCCACTCTGACCCCAGCCTGTAGCACTGCCTGGGGTTGCTGTGGCCAATGTGCAGAACCCGGCACTTGGATGTGTTAAATCTCATGCCATTGGACTCTGCCCATCTGTCCAGCCTGTCGAGGTCCCTCTGCAAAGCCTCTCTGCCCTCCAGCAAATCAACTGCTGCCCCCAGCTTGGTGTCATCTGCAAATTTACTGATGATGGACTCAATGCCCTCATCCAGATCATCAATAAAGATGTTGAAGAGCATGGGGCCCAGCACTGATCCCTGGGGCACACCACTAGTGACAGGCCGCCAGCTGGATGTGGTGCCATTCACCATCACTCTCTGGGCTCGGCCCTCCAGCCAGTTCCTAACCCAACGCAGTGTGCTCCTGTCCAAGCCATGGGCTGCCAGCTTGGCCAGGAGTTTGCTGTGGGGAATGGTGTCAAAGGCCTTGCTCAGGTCCAGGTAGACCACATCCACAGGCCTCCCCACATCCACCAGGCGGGTCACCTGATCATAGAAGGAGATCAGGTTGGTCAGGCAGGACCTGCCCCTCCTAAATCCATGCTGGCTAGGCCTGAGCCCCTGGCCATCCTGTAAGTGCTGTGTGATCGCACTCAAGATGACCTGTTCCATAATCTTGCCTGGCACTGAGGTCAGGCTGACAGGCCTATAATTCCCTGGCTCATCCAACCGGCCCTTCTTGTGGATGGGCACCACGTTGGCCAGCTTCCAGTCTTCTGGGACCTCTCCAGGGAGCCAGGACTGCTGAAAAATGATGGAAAGTGGCCTGGACAGCTCATCCGCCAGCTCCCTCAGCACCCTAGGATGGATCCCATCCGGTCCCATGGCCTCCTCCTGTGTCAATGTGTGGTGCAGCCTTCTACAAAGCTAATTTCCTCTTTCCCTGTTAATTATCACAAACCTACGGCTTCTTCATATGAACTATGTCTTGATATTGCTTGTGCTTGACTGTTTCCTTTCCTTTTGTCCTTTGTTGCTTATTTGTCTGCTGGACCTACACAAACAACTAGTGACATCATAAAGTCCTTGGGATCCTTAATGTAGAGGACAGGTTTTAACTCTGTTTTTTCACACCCACTTATTTGTTCCGGCCATCATTTCTCCCAAAACCATGGGACCACATCCCTTGCTAGAAGCAAAGGCCACATTCTCCAGACTAACCCATAGATGAGCAATCCTCTCTGCTCTCTCTGCCTACTCTGCCTTTGCTGCCAGGTGGATTTTTATCACAAACACCTTTCCTGACAATTCCTATTGTTTCAAAGGCAGCCAGGAGAATATGTAGTGAATGTTCAAATTTCTAACCAAAACCAAATCATGACAATGGCTTATTTCCTAAGAATTGACTAGCAGGCATGCTTCTAAGATATATCTCGATGACTGAAGTTTTCTATTGATGGTCAGAAGAATTAGGTTTGTTTCATGGCTGACAGCTGCATGAAGGAGCTGTGCCACAGAAACATGAAGACAATTGAAACTTCAACTTCGGGAGATACCACTTGTTACAAAGGCTTCCTAAAGGGAAAAGCTTTAAATTAATTTCTTGCTCTTTTGAGATAGGTAAGTTAGACATGGAGGTTTGGAGGGCCTGTGAAATATTTGAGATGAGATTACAGAAGGGATCAGAAGCTCCAAAACCATCCTATAATTAATAATCATAAAAAACAGTGAGAATTTGCCATTCTGTCTATGGCTAGACCAGGCCAGATCTGAACTCAAGTTCTAGAGGGAAAACAAAGCAATCACGAAGTACCAAGGGTAACAATTCTCAGATCTGTTGGGAGTAGCAGAAGCAGTATTCCAAGAAGGAGTGTGCAAAAAGCCAGCAGCATGAACCTGCAAGAGGCAGCTGGAATTGTGCTGCAATAGGAAGTGTCCAGCCTGTGGACTGAAGCAATAGAGTTTAAAAAAAAATTTTTGGTAAAACCTACAAGAAAGGACTACAAAGAGTATATGTCCAAAGTAATGAAGAATTGCTTTGTAAGACAATTTTAAAGGGTACTTAGTGAATTAAAGACCTGAACACAGGACAACTGGAAACAAGGAGTTCCACAAGAAAACTTAAGTCATGTAAAATGTGAACCAGAGAGGAAGAACATCTTATAAATATGTATCAGTGAGCATCTGAGAATTTGGTGGCAAGACTGCCATCTGGAGTGGTGACAGGTTTTCATCTCTAGGATGGGTATTCTGTTTCCTGAATGCTGTTTACATCACTTTTACTTGTGTTTTAGACTAGGCACTTGAATGAGTGAGACAACTGACAGCTGAGTTGACCTGTCCAAAAGTCTAGTGCTCAGTCTACCAGAGAAGCCAAAGATCCAAGCACCAGCAGGACTAATTCACTCTATCTTAATGAAAGTGTCTACATGCCACAGGAGCTCTCAGCACTGGCTAATGAAAAACCCAAGCCTACACTAGTCACTGACTTATGTCAGCTCATTATGTTCATCTTAATTCTTAGACTTCATCTTTCAACCATTCCTTTCTCAACAATGACAAGCCAAAGGAAAAAAGGAACACCCAGAACACAAGCTACATAATGAAAGCTCTACAAGAAAAGACACATGCATACACATAGCAGAGCAACAAAAATGGGCAGCAGAGGTTTCTCACACCAGGAAGTTGTTTCCAGCTCCCAGATGGACATGACTAACCACAGGCAGAGCCACAGAACACACATGGGGCATCTTCAGCTTCTTTTACAAAAGACAAGGGAGATACTCATGGATTCCAGAGACAAAACAGAGTGACAGGTCAAACAAAACCTGTGGGGCACTATGGAGATGGATGCTGCAAGCAACTGACAACAAATGCCCCTATTATCAGCTGTATATGCAGTTTTCCCCTACATGGTGATGTTTAAATTGCTGTTTAAACTTGATCATTACAATGAGGTATATGAGCTCTTCACCATACAGTTTGCTGCCTTATCCACTGCTAAAGGAAAGATGCACTGTAGCCAGGTGCTCTGAGTCAGAGTTCTCATTAATCACTATCTAAGCATGCTGCAGAGACCTATATGAAAAAAAGAAGGAAAAGGATCTATAGAAATAAAGTACAAAGTGAGCAGAAGCCAAGAAAAAAACCAGCAAATATAACCAGAAGAAATCCAAGTCAGGAGTAGCTGGAAACTGGAATGGACATTCCTCGCTTCTGCTATCAGAAAGACACTGTCAGTTCTGCTGAGAGGCTTTTTATCCTCTTCACCTGCTGCTAGATGCTCTGCAAAACAATTCAATAAGGCAACATGGTATAATTGGTGGGAAACCTGAACATCCTATAAACCCCAGGTCACATCAACACAGTTCTACTGTATTTTCTGAGTTGTGGTTTTTGTGGTTTTTTGGGTTTTTTTTTTTTTTTTGGGGGGGCTCTATTACTGAAGAATTTGCAGAGAGGTGTTTAATGAATTACTATTATTAAGACAAATTAATTCCTTAACTTCTTGGGTACCTTGTCCTGCTTCCAAAACTATGGATCTAGAGAGTTCATCAGAATAGCCACAGAAGGCACAGTGAGATTAATCCAGACATGCTGAAAGCCATGGACTGCTCAACTGACAGCTTGCCGACCAACACTGACTTCTGGGAAAGACTTCAGTGGGTCACTAGCCCATACATTGCATCAGGCTGTATTTTTCAAGGGGAAGACATTTCTACTGCGTTTCTACTGTGACTAGAATTCTTTCTGCTCCAGTTTTCTAAGTACTTTCATCAAGATTACAAAACCTCATGAACTCATGAAGTATCTGTATTCACACACCTTATTATATTTAAAAATAAATAGATAGCTGCATACCTAGAAAGAGAGGGAGGGGAAAAAGGATAGGTGAGGATGTAGCAAAGACTTCCTGGTTATGTTTAACTGACATAACAGGTTAAATCAGTGCAATAAATCCTATCAACCAGTGAATGACTACAAAACCATTTTCTTAGTGAAGGTGGAAGACCTGTACTGAATGCATTCCAGTATTTTTTTCCTATGCAGACATAATTACTACCATGTTTTTTTCTTTTTTCTCTTGATGATGAATGACACTAGATTTATTACTTTAATAGCTCTTATTAGCGGCACCTACACTATTAAGCAGAGTAGTTAGGCAAAGGATATAAAGTTCATCTGCCTTCTTTAGCAGAAACCTTAAGACTGTATAAATTAAGTGACCCAAGGTGCAGTGAAGCAGCTCATTCGCCCTCTGCGGCTTGCCCCCACTATGCTGTGAGATCAAATCAGTGCTCTGAGCTAAGACATGTCAGACATCATAGTTCACACAACAGACAAACTGCATATCAATGCTGCTATACTCTTCCCCACAGATACACAGGCTGCACGGACAGGTTTTTCCTAGAGCTTTTTTTCGTTCCACTCATTTCTATTGGTTAACATGCACAAAACTGGGTTGTGTTGGTTTCCCCTGACACAGGAGAAATACAGCATGTCAAGTTTCACCCTCCCCATTCTACCCCAAAACTGAGGAAGTCACCTCATTTCCTGTTGACGACGTATGGCTGTAACCAAGTCATTCGGCAGCCCAGCCAGAGTGGTGCTGCTGTGATAAATAGCGTTTACTTTTCCGTGAGGCCAACAGAAATGGTTCATTCAAACAAAACTTCTATATTTATGAGCTTACTTTGGCACCTGGTTTTCATGTCAGCATTTTATGAGTATCAATAGGGATGCAAAAGATGACAGAGTAGTCCAGGCAACAGGCAACTGTACATGTAACATCATCTGTGAACATCAAGCAGCTAATGTACCAGGTTTGAGAAGAAAGCTTCCTCACTGACAAGTCACTCAGCTAATTGAAGTCCCACACTTGGTTACAGTAAATGACAAACATCTCAGGATCTTACAGGAGAAAGCTTTCCTTTGATACATCTGCAGGCTTGTCATGCTTTTTGAGTTATTGTAAAATAAAGACATGGGACAGGAGGCTTTTGAGACTCCAAAAACATGAAGAAAAATAATGGAACTCATTACTGAGCACAGTTTTGACTTGTTTGAGGTCTGCTTTTGCTAGTGAATGGAACAAATGATGTTACGAGGTGAAAGCTGCCAAGTTTCATTAGAGTACTTCTGTGAAAGTGTATGATCTCAGAGGCTATACATGCTAATTTACAGTAGAGTTTAGATTAAAGTGATGAATGTGTATCTAGTGTACATTTAAATGCAATTTTAAAAGAAAACCAAGCTGGGGCCTTCCTGTTCAACATGCCACTGCAGATTCTCCAGCGTAAAAGCAGAGCACCTCAAGCAGTTGTTACAGTCTCTATTGGCAGAACAAGACTGCATTTAATTAAATGTCCACTATAACTATAAAGTTTGTTTCCTAAGCCTGGGTTCAGCTATCAGAACACAAGTAGTTTAAACAGGGTTTCATATCTGCTTGATGGGTAAAAGCTGTCACAAGGTCCTGTCAAACATGAAACAGAGTAAAAGATAAGATGAATTTCCCAGTAAATTCAGTTGCATCTTTTTTCTCTTTAGTTGAAGATGCTGGTTCCCTCCCCAGTGAGCAGCCCTAGCATTCAACCCTCCTGAAACTATTTTAGCATTTTTCTACTACTTCTACACACAAGTTCATACACTGACCCAAGTGCATAAACAAGGTGAACATGTGGCTATACTTACATACAAGAGTGGCAAGTCCATTCTTCAACAAGAATGTATTTTTATGGTTTTATTTCCTGATTCATAGTCCCCAGCCAAACCTACACAACTACAAACTTCAATTCTCTGATTAATTTAATGGAGCACAAGAGAGAGCTTCTTGCTTATGTCTTACATATTTCCTTGGTGTCAGGCCAGATGGACCTGCATGAATAGCTACATGTTACCCTCAAAGGCTTAAACTCTGCAGAGAACCTCTTAAGGTATGACTTACTGTCAGTTCAGAGCAGTGGACCGATGATGTTCTGGGGAGAACACGTAGAGTGCCACAGACTCAGCCTGACCTTTGCAGGAGCAGCTCCCCAAGCTGCATGGACACCTTTGTCTCCAAGTGCTGGTCCACAGAGCAGCTAGTACTGCTGGTCCAGGCTGCATTGGTGCAGAAAGCAGCTCAATTTCATGGCAAGTAGCTGCATGTATTCTGAAGAAACTTCACTGGGTTTGTGTTTTGGTGGTGGTTGTTGTTTTTTAAATCAAGTCAGTTTAAACTCAAATTGAACATTGTGCTTGTAGAAACAGGACCTACCAGCATCTGCTGACAGCTGTGCTGATACAAGCACAGCTCCTCTTCAGTGCGTGATATGGGAAACCAAGAAAGGGATTCTGTTCTCTGCTCCTGTGACTGCTGATCTGCTGACTTCAGCTCTGCTAACTGGATGTAGGAGGCAGAGAACCAGAGCCAGAGGTGCAGGCAGACCTCAGCCTAAGGAGCAGGAGCATTGCTTTGTGGAAAGGACAGTCTCTGCTCTGCAAGAACTGTAGTAATGCCCTTGTGCATTTAGGACTTTGAACCACCTAATTAACTGAAGAACGAGGTAATCGATGGCAAGCTAATGCACAGAAAATAGGTATGTTTTGTTAAATGTCAGGGGAGACTTTGGAGGGTAAGAGCATCAGTTGTAGATAAGCAGCAAGGCCTCAGAATGATACTCAAGTGGCATTTTCCTTTGCACTGCAGCCCTCAAGTTGAAAACAAAGGCCAGTAAAATAAGAAGTTGTGTTTACTGGGTCCCTAGACTTGCCATCTAATACAGCTATTCATCAAACTACAGCATGCTTTTTGCATGACACGTGTGTCGTGTTCAATCAATGGAAAGCTGCTAAAAATCTCCTAAATACCCTATTCTAAACAACACTTAGCAGCTACAACCAGAGCCTGATTTTGATTTATTGAATAATTTGACCGGAGAACACCTTAAGTCACAACCACATTAAGTGCAATAACTTTTCATTCCTTTGCTGAACACCATATGAAATTAAACAAAATAAAAATTGACAGCACCAAGCTATCCTGAATCTATTCCAGATGGATTAAGTTCACTGTATGTATTAAATGGAGATTTTAGCTTGGGTTTGACATTGCATTTCACTGACTCCCAAAAACAAATCAAAAATAACCCAGGATGTGTTACCAATTCCATTTAAAATCTAAATATTTCTGATACTAATTATGGAGCAAAGGGAAAACGTTGAAGACATTTCAACTTTAACAGCCCTGCCATTCTGATTAAAAAGTATCAGCTTTACATCTGCAAGAAATTTATATAGTGGACTCTTTACAAATTGTTACGGAGCAATTTGTGCACAGTTAGTTCTTTGTTTAATCGAGAAATCTGCCCAAACCCTGATTGTGTGCTTATTTCCCTAAGGCTGGGAGTGAAGGTTATTTCATTATGCCTTTTGGGAGCAGCAATCTATCTAATACATTTCTGAATTATTCCAGACTGAGCCGAAGCTGAACATGAGAACAAAGCCCTGCTTCCACAGCAGAAAGACCAGCCTAACTCCCAGCTGGGAAGATTTAGGCAGAGATTTATAAGTACAAACACTGAAGAAATTTGCAAGTAATTGCATGCATTTTCTCTCTGTTGTGGTATGCAGTAAACTAATATTTATTAAAACATATCAGCACAGTACTGCTCATTAGCCCCTTCCCCGTCTCCTCTTGTAGGTTGCAGCGAAGGTTTGTTTTCGGTTTTTTTTCCTTCACTCTTTCAAAGCACCAGAGCTAATGGAAGAGGGCAAGCAAATCAGGATCACCGATTGATGCCTGCTGTTTATGGAGGTTATAATGTACACAAACTCCGTCTCTGTAATTAAACAGATTATTGTAATTGCTGCCAATGAGCAGACAGGAAATACAGTACTCCCACCTCCTCTACTTAACAAGAAAAAACCTCTTGGAGAGTATGCATCTTCACTAACCATCACCTTTGGAAAGTAACTGTGAGATACTTGACTTCAGCCTTACCTACCTTTTGTGTGTCTTTCTGTATACAGCAATGGATTTCATGAGTGCCTACTGCCTCTGCAGGCACACGTTGCAACAACATTCAGCTTAGTTACTGCTGTGGTATGAAATACCACTTAGCCAGCACTACTAAAGCCTTAGTGATTTGGAGCACTAGCTACTTTGGAGGTCACTTCATTCAGGGTGCAGGAATATGGCACTAAAGATCAACACATGCAGTTGTCATGGTGGGATCCCCATTTAGCTGCCACACAGGTGGGTTTTTTGGAAGAGCAGGATCTTCCTACACAGCACTGACTTCTCCAAAAGTTTTGTCAAAGCTCAAGTTTGAGCTCAATTTGAGTCACCTTGCAAGCCGCAGCAATATTTTGGAGAATGCCAGGGATACCCAAATTTATTCCATCCAGCAACGGTCCAAACCTGCCTATTCCAAGTAGCATTTGTTTGCAATTTCTGTTTCATGTTGCTAGGTGACAGAAGGGTATCTAGCTAACACATCACTTCCAAAACACTGGCAATTTAAAAAGAAAGGAAGTAGTGGCTGTGGACATAAACTGCCTCCATCCCTGTGTCCTCATCACATAAGAGAACATACATTCCCCACCCATGTGAACCTACAACACTGCAGCCTAAACTGATGAGATTTTACAGCTGTATTATGTCACATTATCAAATAATTTCAAGTGGACACATTTCTCTGTTTAATAAATGTATTTGAAAGTAAATATTCCTGTTTAGCACTTAGTAAGCCCAAAATAGGTTTACCTGTGCAATCCTGCACGAGGAATTCAGAAGGAATCACAGGAAATGTTTGTAATGAAGGCTTTCAGTAGGAATGTAAAGCATAGTGACTTGTACTTGGAACTTTAAGCAGTGTTATCATGAAGAATTGTGTATTTAGCAAAATACACGTTTCATTACTCTTTCACCCAAAATTTTTGTGCAGTTACTACTTTCACATCACAGCTACATGAGCAGCGGTTGGGGCTTTCAAACCAAGAGTCAGAATTTCGCCTGTCTTGTCCGACATCAAAATTAAAATCTGCAACTAGTAATTACTTGGGGTTGAGTTAAAGTAGTTTAAAGTTGATAAGAATAATGTGCTTATTTACTATGTGGGTAGTGCAAGATTTATGACAGCCTTAACTATTAATTTTCACATGTGTAAGTGCTGGGATTGTATAAACTATGAGACATGTTAACTCCACTGTTGTCACTTAGCAACAGTAACTGGCTAATAAAATAAGTGTTTTCTTTGGGGAATTTCCCCATGAGGTCCTTACTCTACCTTCTCCAAGTTCCTGGTTTTTTCTTCTGGAGAAACCCAGAGTTGCATGAAAGCACATTCTTAGAGATAACAGTTAAGCAGATGCTCAATTTCAAGAGACTTGTTGTACCAGTTGGTAGTTTGTGGAATCCAAGGGCCTCTGTAAATGCTGCAATATGGCAATAAGCTTAAAAGCATTTAAAAAAAAACAACAGACAGACAGACAAAACCCAAACAAATTTCTTTCAGTAAGTGGGGGAAAAAATGGACCCATCATACAATAATCTTGGTGTGAGTTGGCCAGACTGGTAATTGCTCTTCTGAGACCTTCCACACTCACTGCACACCTGACAACACCTGCACTTCCATTCTGAAGCAAAATTAACCTCAGGCATTACTGCACAGCCTATGTTCAACTTGATTACTGGCAGAATACACACAGCCATATCTGAATGCAAGAAGTTAAGACCAAGATTTCCAGCAGTCAGAACTCAAGTTAGGCTTTAAGAGTGGGATCTTCAAAATTTTCACCTTACTAGGAATTTAGAATGCAAATCTTATTAACCTGAGACCTGATTAAGCTAGAAAAATCCACTCTTCATTTTCAAGCTACTGAGCACCCAAGGACTTCCAAAAAAGTCTTCTTGATGCTCAGCACTCCTGAAAATCCAGCCATTTCCATACATTGCTACATCAAGCTGTTCTTTGCCTCCACAGAGTTCTTGAAGCAATGTTTACAGCTTTAGCAGTAATTAAACTATGAAATTACCGACCCAATCTCAGTTCTTAGGCAGCTTCATGTGAAAAAGCTGGCAAATAAAAACACTTTGAAAGAGTATCTATAAAATGAAGGGTTAAAAAAAAATCACCCAAATTGAAAACCAAGCTAGGAACAGAGATTTGAAACCACTTTGAAAGTCTTTCTAGTTAATTTGCACAGCACATTAGACAAAGATCTTTATTTGTGGCTTTGCCACAAACTTCCTTGGAGATCTTCAACACATCTCAACCTCTCTGCCTGCTCAGTTGCCACAAATAAGAAAGGGGTCTGTGCATAGTGCTTTGAGGAAAAATAGCACTTCATACAGAACACATGACACTGGGCCTCTCTTAATCAACCCCTGGAGTTTTGTTTCTTTTTTTTTTTTTTTTAAACAAATTTATGTGGGTCAATAATGAAAACATTCTCCACTACTAGCTACTCTATACTGACTCTATTTATGAGGAACCATGTTTAACAAGTACTTAGTATCTTAGAAAAGTGCTTTCTTTAGCAGATGGAATAATCTACTTTCCTTTCCTCCCCCAGAATTACAACTTGTGAAAAATAGGATACAGACCAAGAAATAATAAAACACAGGACAACAAAAACATAAAAAAATTAATCACTTCTCATCAAGCTATTTTTAGAAGTACTTCATTTGTGCTCTTGATTTTAGAATCATAGAATCATAGAATCAGTCAGGGTTGGAAGGGACCACAAGGATCATCTAGTTCCAACCCCTGCCATGGGCAGGGACACCCTACACTAGATCACGCTGGCCAGAGCCTCGTCCAGCCTGGTCTTAAACACCTCCAGGGACGGGGCCTCAACCACCTCCCTGGATAACCCATTCCATGGCTTCACCACTCTCATGGTGAAGAACTTCCTCCTCACATCTAGCCTGAATCTCCCTATTTCCAGCTTCATTCCGTTCCCCCTAGTCCTATCACTACCTGAGATCCTGAGAAGTCCCTCCCCAGCCTTCCTGTAGGCCCCCTTCAGATACTGGAAGGCCACAATGAGGTCACCTCGGAGCCTTCTCTTCTCCAGACTGAACAGCCCCAACTCCTTCAGTCTGTCCTCATAGGAGAGGTGCTCCAGCCCTCTGATCATCCTCCTGGCCCTTCTCTGGACACGCTCCAGCACGTCCACATCCCTCCTGTAATAGGGGCTCCAGAACTGGACACAGTACTCCAGGTGGGGTCTCACCAGAGCTGAGTAGAGGGGGAGAAGCACCTCCCTTGACCTGCTGGTCACACTTCTCCTGATGCAGCCCAGGATCTGATTGGCTTTCCGGGCTGCAAGCGCACATTGAGAGCTCATGTCGAGCTTCTCGTCCACCAGCACCCCCAAGTCTCTCTCCTCAGGGCTGCTCTCCAGCCAGTCACTGCCCAGCCTGTACTTGTGCCTGGGATTGCCTCGACCCAGATGCAGGACCCTGCACTTGGTCTTGTTGAAGCTTTTTTAGAAGATTAAGATCTAATCCTGAACATATTTGCAAGTCTTCAGCTGTCCGGGGTGGAGTGGAGAGGGGTTTTGTCCCTAACAAGTCCAAAATCAGTTTGTGTGCTTTACAGGATGAGACCCTTGCTGAATGAGCTTTGCCTGCCTGCAGAGCCAAGGCCCGACCCTGCTGCTTCACAGTGTACCAACTAAACCAAGGAAAACCCCTCTTTGCCACCTTCTAGCCAAGACTTGTATGTTCTTCCAAAGCTGCAGCCAGTACCCAGATAGATACTGGAGAACTGAGCTGACAATGTGCCCAAAAGCTGCCTGAATGACATTTTGCTCTGTCACCTGGTATGCAGGTCCTTGCTCTATCTTACAGGCTACTCTTATCCTACCTTTCCTAAGAGAGAAAGCTTTGCCAGCACATGTGAATTTGGGACAGAACAGAGTGCACTCAAATACCCTAAATTTCAAAGATTTTCTTTTCTCACAGCATGAGCATAGGACAAGTAAATCTAGCTTTGGGAGACGGGGGCCAGGAAGAAAGTATTGAGAAGTTAGGAAAATTGATCATCCTGGGGATTTTCAGGGATGGATGAAACAGAATCGGGAAGGTAAGGGAGCATGCACAAGACTGCATGGGAAATAAGGTGAAAAGTTTGGATGACCTGGATGAAAAGAGACCAAAGGAAGAAAGTGTGCACAACAAGACCCTAGAAGGCTCTGAGGGAAGATGAAGTGGAAATACATCCTGGAGGGTTTTGTTTGGGTTTTGTTTTGTTTTGTTTTCTCCCATCAAAATCTTAATTAATATGATTTGAATCTATACCTAGCATTTAACACAAGATTTGGCACCTAAGACTCACTGAAACAACTTAATCGCATTTAACAGCCTTTTTCAGTATACCTTTCCCCTTGCAGGGTTAACACCTCCAGTTGCTGTGGCCACTTCTGAAAGAGATTTATAGATGCTTCCAGCAGCATTCAGCAGGTGTATGGCATGTGTGTATGACAGTGGTATTTTCTAAATGCAAACAAATACAATCTGGTGTAACCATCAGAGTTACTCCTAGTCCATTCCACACTTGTTAGCCTGTGATTTGGTTCCATCACAATTTTGTTCCTTCCTAGTAAAAAAAGGTAAGATTCCACTGCTTCTAATACAAAATGCAAAATGTACTACCACTGAAAGAATCTGGACCAATGGGAGCATAAAACTGGATTAATAAAGCATCAAAGCTGCAAAGACACTGTTAATGTATGTAATACAAAGATACACACACACATGTACTTATACACATATATAAAGAGAGGTTTGAGTAGCACTTGCTGTAGTAGATCTATACAAAAACTTACAAGACCCTATTTTTAGCCTGTTAGAGCTTTCTGAAAGCTTCTTTTTCAGGAGTCATGTTTTCCATGGTTGTTGTCCTATTGAGCAAAATCAAGTACCAGATTTTTGGTTTATGTCACAGAAGGGGAAAAAAACCCCAACAAACCAAAACAACCAACCCACAGGTTTTAATTTTGATATATTGTTTTCCTCTCACAATGAAAGAATGGCTGAACTTTACACTTTGAAATCCCAGGATGGCTGACCTGCACTGATTAGTAGGTACTTCTGATATTTAGAAAACACTAATACTAATATTAGTAAATGTTACTATGGTATACATACAAACAGTAGAAGAGGTGGCCATTTTATTTCCCTGTCTCCACAAAAGATCATTTCTTAGAGCCTACTTTGAAGACAAGGCCAGGAGTCAGCCCCAGGGCACAGAAGGGAACTCTAGCCATTTTTGCCTCACTGCAGGCTCTACAGCTGAATTCTTGGAGGGCAGCATCATGCTCCCATGATCTGAAATCAGCACCTCCTCTTTACAGAATAGGTCACACATCAGCTCAGCGTAGCCAAGCACATTTTCCCACCTGAAACAGTGCGCAATTGTGTGCAGAACCATTGTTAATCTGTGGTGTAGATTTTCCGGTGGCAAAGATGCTTTATACCGGCACTTTACACTGAAATGATACAAGCTGCCACTAAATTCAATTAAATACTTAGCACTAGCAATTTTCAGGTAGAAAAAAAAATATATCTCACATTCCCTGGTTTTATGAAGCTGCAACTTTCAGAACAGTTCTGTAGAAGTCTAAATTGCTGACAACAAGCTCTGACATGAAAGTGAAGAAGGGGATATAAATTTAACATCACATTATTCAAAGCATTTGTACCTTAGAGTCAGTGAGCATAGATTGTTCTATTTATACACATATTCAATATATGCACAAAGACTACTTGCTAGAGCACTTGATTGCATGTGTATATATAAATCAGGCAGGTGTGTCTGTGTATATAAAGTCAGGCTGCCAAGAATGTGCCTGTATTTCTTCAGAAGACAAGTCCTTTTGAAGGGATCTATAGCACCTCACATCATGATGTATTTTATTATCTTTACTTTAGTTCATCTTCCCCCCCTCCCCCATTTCTGCTTCTCCCATCCTCCCACCCTTGCAGAATTAGCTATTAGGGAAAAAATGTGTATGGGCAGAACTTAACGATCTTCACAAATACAGTAAAAATTAACTAGGTGCATTACTCTTCAATTCTGTGCAGTTTGGAAATGGGAGAGTAGATGAAAGTCACAGGCATATTTATGGTAATAATGGCACCATACGGCTTTATACAGCCAGCATTAGCTATAGGGTTTCCTATAATATTTTTATATATAAAGAAAACTAATCTGCTATCCAGGCATTACGAGCACTTCTCAACATGCCACATAAATTCCAAGCAGAGCACTTGAAAAACAACCCAGAAGGCTTGTGAAGGTGCTCTTTTGCTTGTTTTTTTTTTCTTTTTAAAGTAAAATTACTACATAACTAATGACCGGGTACTCTGCAGCAACAACTACAACTCTCACAGTTTACCCCAAAGGCCTCAACTTACAGCTATCGCTGAGTTTTCTAGGTAGAAGCATGTTGGGTTTTTTCCATAAAACACACTATCTATCACCTTTCATAATAATTTGAATTACAGTTTTATCAGGCTGCTTATTAGAGGCTCTGAGAGCTAAATTTAAGGACTTCTAGTGTGAGATAGAGATGAGTCCCTTAAGCTATTTATTACCTTCAGAGCAGCAAGTTTACTTTTACTCATCAGGGTCACTGACACTGTTTTCACACACCCAACATGAACTTTTGTTTTATTTTTACTTCAAACACCAACTTAAAGTACTGTTACAAAGTCATTTTGATACTCTCTTCAATCAATGAAATAATCAATGGCACTGAAGAAAAAAAGTCCTGTTCAGAGCAGTATTCTTCCTTTCTTTGGAATCAAGGCTGCATGCCTTTTTCCATCTCCAAGATGCAGATCTAGAACAGAGATACACAGAAACAATGACAGAATACATCAAGGGGCTGCACAGGTCTTGATTCTCATTGCATCTCCAAACCTAGGGGATGATTCCTGCCTGTATCATTGCTGCACTCTGCCTGCTGCTATTGCACTGAGAGCAGGCTTTGCCCCTTGAAGAAAGCAGGAAATGTTTTTTCAGGAACAAACCCTCCTAAGTGTAGATGCACTTTTTTAATAAATAAATGCTGATAATTTTCAGTATTCCCATATCCTGAACCGTCCTTCCCAAGCAGAATGGCATGAATGCAAACTTCACTATTGCAGGCAGGAGAACAAACTGGCAGCAGGACGATTTCTGATTCTGAAACTAAACATCATCACTCCCCTCCTTTAAAAAGGAGAAAGGGGTGCAGGAGAAGAAAGGTAAAAGAAGGACTGCCAAAGGAAAGAAAGGAAAAAGAAGGACTGCCAAAACCAGCAGGCTAAGTAGAGTAACCGGAAGCGCACAATTTACTGCTAATAGTTCGGTGTCTGCAAAGGACTGCTCAAGCTGTGCTCAACAAAAACTCAGTAATAGCCAGAGAGAGATGGCAAAAAAAGGCAAGATGTTTGGTTTTACTTTCTGTCAAATACTGTTAAATATGAGCCACTTTCGGGGGGGGGAGATAGAACGAAAGAATGCAATAATGCTTTGTACAGGTAGTACTGAGGTCCCTGGCTGGGCCTTCAGACAAAACCATTCCCATGTAAACCTTAAAGAGGATTAATCCTCAAGGACCACTGTAATGAGACCTTAAAAGGCTGAACAACAGCAGCCTATCACGGAGGGAAGCAGTAGCCTGCCCCCAGAAGTCTTCTCTAGCAGAGTTACATCAAAGCAAACTGGAACCAGATAGCAGGATTCTGCAAGAATCCCTTATCTCAGCGCTAGCGGATGCTTCTCCTCTGATTGTCTTGAACTGCCACCTGTCCCAGGCATCTTTGAAGGCAACGCTAAGCCTGTGATGGATCTGACCTCCTTGAGCTGAGATTCTTTTATGTCTTTCTTCATTTTCTGCTCTGTTACATTCTTTCCTGCGACGCGCACTACATGAAACAAAGGGAGTTCTCACTCCTTGACTTACTGTCCCCAGCTATTTGAAAGCAAAAAAACAATGTTAAGGATTATACTCCACCCGCAATATGGAGCTGTCCTCAGGAGACAAGCCTCTTATTTTTGAGAGTTATAACTAGATGGCTTTTACACGAAGGGACTTTACAATGAGGTTCAACGTTGCTGGGAGCCAAGATATGAAAGCTGCATATCAGAGATAGCTTAAAAAACAAAAAGGTTTGTAATACAGAAGTATATGAAAAATCACATTACAAAAATAAGCAGGAAAAGAACCAGCAAGCAACAAGCCTCAGAGAAAACACCAATGACAGTAGTACATGCAGTGCATCCCCTATTGCACACAAATATCCCGGAAGACCAGGGCAGAGCATTCTGTAACAGTGCCAAATTCATCCTAGATTAAAAGAGTTGCCTGGTTTAAGTAAAGAGGAGCTTTGCTACCTGAGATATGTGCATACACTGGCATAAAGCATTCACACAGAGACAGGGCTTTACCATGATTGCCACACATCCTGGCTTCAGTTTGTAAGCAGCAATATGCTGGCAACCATGGTTCCACTGTCCTGGTGACATGTACTTCTAGTAGGCATCAGCCAGACAGCTGAAGATGGGCTCAGGGACTTCTCATCAGATTTTGTTCTGAGAGCTGCAAGCCACAATATATAAGTCAACATAGTGCTAAAAAGGTTGGGCTGAGGAGGAATGCTGCTACAGCTCCCACCTCTGGCTTCCTACTCTTGCACTCAAGCAGTTCTGAACCAGTTGTTAAGTCTGTTTAGTGCATGGCATCAGCAGAACAAGCAGCAAAGCGCTGCTAGGCTGAAGAGGATCTTGCCTGCCAGCAGCACTTCCCAGTTCCCTGCACTGACAAAAAAAAAAAATGCTGTTACTAGTTGCAGTTAGGTGAAGCTCACAGAAGTATTACACAGCGGGGTGGAAGCAGGAAAGAGAAAACACCTTCTGCTTTTGAAGATTCCTGGGAAATCACAGATGGGAGAATTCAACCAGCCATGTAAATGGCAAGATTCTGCATCAAACAGCTGAGCTGGACACCTGATCTCTTACTACTACACACAGACAAGCAAAGACTGCAGCAAATACAGGGTACATCTATAGGGTTTGAATGTTAATGTTACAAGGCATTACACAGAAAACATTGAGCAGACCACAGCATTTTCTGGACCCAAGATCTACCAGTATGTGCTGCCAAACAAACCAGGCTCAAGGTGTGCTCAGCATGAATTTAACGTTGAAGGTGACTTTCTCCCATCTGTATGACACTTTCCACAATAGAATATTGTGCTTCAGGGTCACAGAACAATGTCAGGCTGGGAACAGCCTCCCGTAAGAAAACAGAAGAGCCCCTTCAACAGCCAGCAGAGCACACATCATGTCAGACAACTGTCTTCCTCAAAGAACTGTGTCAATGCCTTGGGTAACCTTAAAAAGTAGCGTCTGTGTTTACATAATTTCTTTAATGAAGCCCAGAGACTATTTCTTTAGACAAGGCATGTGAACCTTCTGTTTTGCCAGCCATCAAGCATGGCCTTAGCAGTAAGTAGCCTACACTACTATGGTACACCAGGACCTTGCATGTCCCAGCAAGCACAACATAGGCAACACTCCCACAGGCTGTCTACAAAAAAATGCTGGAGAGGGAGGTTGATCAGGGTGCAGAGGCACAGCATGCTTCAACCTCCCTGTACAGACCACCTGTTCAGAGCAGTGTACACACAAAACTAACATTTCTGGGAGGAACCACTACAGCAGCCCATGCCCTCAACCTGCCTTTCTGGTTTATAATCGACACAGGACGGAAGGCGCTACAGAACACAGGACACACGTTGCCCCGTGACATACATGATAACTAACTACTGTCTTGGAGGAGATGTGCTCTTGCCCTACAAGAACCCAGATACACTATCACAGGTCAGCACTTTGAGTTTCGTTCAGGTTTTACCATTTTTTCCATGGGAGCAAAGTCAGATCTTCCAGCTGGCTTTCTGTGCTAACAAGTTTTTTTGAGTTTTCTGTACTGAAGCTGTCAAATCAAGAAAAGCTGAAAACCTGTAAGAGTGGAAATAAGCACAGACCATGGTCACTGTCAGTTTCAGGTGAAGCAGGGGCATACATCAGGCTTTCCAATCAAGCATCCCAAGTACTGGGCAGTTCAATGATTAGCCAGTGATGGATGACTAGTGCTCTTCTTCGCCCTCTAGTTAAAAGAAGAATGAAAAAATTCCACTCCTATCATAGCAGAAATAAATGTTTTTGATGTCTGGCATGAATTTTATTGTTAAAAGTAGTGTAGACCACTGGTGTTGATGCCAACTTAAATACCATCCAGCATGAAACATGGCTTTGGTGCCAACAGCTCCCTATCACCGTACCATGATGGTCCATCACGGTGAAAGTGAGCAATCACTGTTTATACATAACACAGGCCTTGATCCAACAAGCCTTATTCACCCAAGGAACCCAATTTTCTTTAAACAATGACATCCACGAGAAGTCATTGCCAAAGCTGGAGGCTTTCAGCAGTTCCATCTGCAGGCAGGTTGGTGAAGAAACACACAAATCAAATCAGTATCTTTTTACACGGAGGAGCGTGGCGTGCTGGCATGAAATGTATTTCAACGCATTCTACCCCCTTAGTTGTTTGCTTCAACACTTGGTATGGTGTCACACTCAGCTGCTACCATCATCAGCCATTTATTTGGAAGCATGTCATATGCCATTACTTTTGGCTTCTTACCATAAGCTACTTCAACAGGGGATTGCAGATAGAGGAATAACAATGTTCAGCTCTTCATTTGCAAAATGGATCCTTGGGAATTATGATTTTAAATTACAACTAGCACAAGGAGCAGGTAAGATAAAAGCACAGAGTAAGGCAACTGGGGATTATTACAATGTTCATTGAAGCCAGCAGCTGTTGATTCATTGAACTCATTGGGTTCTGGATCAGTGCTGTTTGGTGAAAAATGATGGCTCAAGGCAGCAATGAAATGTGGAAAGGAAACCAAAAGGAACAATGGGAGGGACATACTCTGCTACCTTATGAAGTATGACACAGGAAGTAAGTGTAATTTACATTAGAAAGTTATCTGGGAGCTAACTGTGCTGAACTCCAAAAACTCAGCAACACAAATTCTGAAAGACACTAAAAAAACCCATTCTTCAGCTCTTTTTGGTTTTGTAGCATGACTATTTCTAAAAGGGAATCACAAAGCTGAGGACAAACCTGTTCATACAAACACCCCCATGCAGGTACTGCGGTGTGCTGTCCACAGGGCCGCAACTACCAATACACTGGTATTCAGTACTGCACTGGTCCCCCATGCTGGTGGTTGCTGCCTTATATGTCAAATAATCACAGAAACAGAGAATGGTAGGGGTTGGAAAGGACCTCTGGAGATCATCTTCTAGTCCAACCCCCTGCCAAATCAGGTTCACCTAGAGCAGGTTGCACGACCTTGAAAGGAAAGGCCTGTTCAACCCTGGACTCCAATAGGAAGCCTAAGCTGGTGCTGAGAGACTTCCATGGAACAATCTTGAAGCTGCACCTTGTTAACTGCAACCACAATACCTTCTAAAGCCTTCATTGACCAGTCTACCCCACAGGGAGAGTGAGTCCATGGAGCCCCAACTCCGCTATTACCCCCACTTCCCAACCTAAGGCACCCTCTGGGACACAAAGCCCTCCTACTTCAGTGCCCTCCCATTGGGCTTCCCCTTGGACTCAGGGACGGAAGTAAGGAAGAGTAGAGCACATCCAGACCCCGGTGTCAAGCACCCAAGGTACAAGAAAACTAACATGAGGGAACCATGAAGGAGGAGTACCCTGTAGACACTACTCTGCAATCCAATGATTGGCACAGATTTCTTCACAAGAGTTGGGTGATCAGTGGGGATGGGGATAAAGTAAGAACTGAACTTCAGTATTTATTTTCTATATTTGGACACAGTGATTTAAACACCAGGTTACATCACTGACAAGGATTCAGCTGCCTAAATTCTGACACATAGTACCATCTTAGACTCCTAAGGTACTGAGATGTTCATACAGAGTTAACAGATGAGATACACAGGATGTACTTGTGGTGGTGAGGGACAAGCCTTTCCAGGGTCGAAGACAAAGACCACCTAGGATCCTTCCAGGCATAAAAATGGAACTTGAAACCTCTGCTTAGACAACTGAATTCCTTCTATTGCCCTGACCAGATGGAAGGCCACCAAAGCAAGAGAATCATCTCCTTGGCAGTGTGAAGCACTGCATAGTAGCTAAGTACTCACCAGCTCAGGACAATCTGCTTCAGTTCTTGGTGAAAATCACAATTGCTGAACCAGTACTTGCTCCACATGTTCCCCATGCTTTGCTAAAAAGACTCAAGTTGCTGCGGTCACAGACTTCCTTACAGATACCAGTAACACAACTGACACCAAAAGCTGCGTGAGGCTGAGCCCTGGCTAACCTTCACAAAGCTCTAAGCAGCCAAGTCAAAGAAGCTGCTTTTCAAACTGTGTTCCCTTGGCCAAGAAACATCCACAGGGCAAAGCACTCCTAAAAAGCTGACTGATGGAGAACAACCTCAGGCATTATGGGATGCTTCAAAATCTGCAGCAAACGATGCTTATCTTCCTTTGGCCACTACTTCTCTACATGCTTCTCATACTTGGCTAACCCCTCGCACTACACACCCTCAGCAACAGCACAAAGATCATTCTGATAACTAACAAAAAGAGAAAACTAATGATCTTGCCTGTTGAAATGGCAGTAATGTGTACAACAGCTATGATGTGGGTTTTTTTTTCCTTTGGTGAGGAGAGTGGGGGTGTGTTTCTTTTTTCCCCAGTGAACACAACAGTGGGCAGTACCCCATCTCCTGTGTGACAGTGGATCTCTAGGAGGGAAGAGGAAACTTGACCAGAACTTTTCAATTGAGACTTTTATGGTTTCTACATTTATTTGTTGATGTTTTTTTCTCCACACCTTACAGATGCTGATGCTATAGAAATTACCATGTAGAGGCAGAAGATCAGCATAAATCCAGCACGGATCCTGTCACAAGGCTTTTAAAGACAGAGATGTCCACGCATCAAGGGACACAGCAACTATGCAGAAGCTTTTCATTCTCTCCTAGTTTAGGGACACCTGATCTGCTTTGAGGAAGCTAGGGAGATGGATTACATTATTTCTTGGCTTTTTTTTTCTGAATTCTATGGCTCTGAGCAATGTATTCTGTCTCCTACCATGAAAGCAGTATTACGTACTGGTGTCCCTGTCCATGGCAGGGGGATTGGAGTGGATGGTCTCTGAGGGCCCTTCCAGCCGAAGCCATTCTGTAATATTGCAAAGCATCTAAAACAGCTCTGGCTGACCAACCAAATAAAACCTGTGAAAGAGGTGGGTTTGTATTTTACCTCTGTTTGTCTTCCCTATTCCTTAAAAAAAGCCCCACACAACAAAACAAACAAACCAAAAACAAACTGGGAAGAAAAAAAAAATTCAAACCAAATGAACAAACAAAAAACCACACAAAACCAAACCAAAAAACAATGAACAAACAAAAACCCCCAAATAAACAAACAAAAACCCCCAACAAACCACAAACAAAAAGAACTCCTCACCCCCCAACCTACATACACATGAACAGCCAGAAAAATAGAGAGCTTAACAGAATCCATCTGCTTCTCCTAAAGCTCCATACCCAGAGTAGTGCCTGGCAGCTCAATTCTCTTAGGTGTCACAGAGGGATAATTTTAAAATGTGATCCTCAGGGCACTTGTAAAATTTCAAAGACCAACAGAATTCTAGGACATAAGAGATCACATAAATATCCTATTCTACCATCCACACAAACTGGATCACCTCTTTGTATATCATTGCCTACAGTTTCCAGCTGAAATTCATACTATTGGCAATGCAGAGGGGAAAAAAGAGTCAGCATTTGAAGATACCTATTCACCTCAACTTAAAACCAAAACAAAGCCAAAGAACCTACAACTCAAAAAAGGTCACCTTTCAGCTTCTCAACCACATTCCATTTGAACATCTTTCAGATATTGGCAGTTCTGCAGTATGTCTCATGCTGAGGAGAGAGAAAATCCAGCAGGAAAAAGGACACCTCTCTATCACTTCCCCCTGTAAATCTACAGGTGCAACTGTTACTTCCAAAAGGAGAGCATCACGCAGGGGCAGCAACCCCAGGGTTCTCAAGAGACTATGCTCATTCCACAGAAGGGCTTCAGAAAAGTGGACAGGAGTATCTGTAATGACCACAACCTCCCAACCAACGCAGGAGGTTTGAAAGGTATCTTGGAGAGGATATTTCCATTTAGAAGTTGCTGTTAAGCTTACAAGGTCTGCAGCACCTTCCTAAATTTCAAACTGACCTTGCCTCTGACCCTAAGTTTATTTGTTGGAGGTTATTAAAAGGTTATTGAAAGATCCTATTATGTTTTAGAGTTTTAGCCCACAAACAGTTTTGCAAACATATAATTTTCTTAAAGATCAACATTTCAGTAGCTCAGCTGACACCCATAATCTGACATTCACTTTTCTACTACAGGCTTTTTTCCTGCAAGTTTTATTAAAAGCTTTAGATTTTACTTTTTTTAGCTATACCCTATAAATCACTGTCACTGGAGAGTTTTGTTACTAAAGCACTTAAGCCCCTCCCCTGCAAAATGCTGCAGAAAGAGATGAAGAAGTAGGACCCAGATTTTCAGAGGTATTTAAAAGGCCAAACTCACTTTGAAACTGAAGAGCCTCTAAATGTCTTTAAAGACCCTAGTCCTAAATCTCTGCAAAGATTCCTCACTGACACTCTCCCACTGCTCTCCAACAAGGCTGGGGGGAGACTCGCCATCAAAAGCTGTCCCAGGCTCCTGCCTCCTGCTGTTGCTGAGAAGCTAGGAGATGAGCTAAGAAAACTGCTTGCTTTGGGACTATCCAGAAGTGTCTTGGCTGTCTCTCCAGAGTTCCAAGACGTGCCAGGCAGAATACAAGGGAGGCCACCAGCTCTCCCCTCCACAAAGCAAACAAGGACCCCCTTCCATGAGGTCATCTGCCTGTGACCTGGACTGCTGTCACTGTCCAACATGCTCCACTCAGTTGGCCATTGTGGTTCAAGCCACACTGCCATGGAAAGTCACTGCTTTCCAATTACTGCATTTTAAGGCAGTGTGTCCAGTTACAAGTTTGCACTTGCAGAAACAGACTCTAATTTCCTCTTCTTTTTTTCTCTCATATGTTTATTTTCTGTGGGGAGATGAGGGAAGGGGAATTCTTGTCAATAGAAATTGAAAGGCAGTAAATGAACAAGCACACCTAGTTAAGCAGCATTGTATTTTCCTTGCTGTGGCCTTTTGTTCATGTTGCAAATTGATTCTGAGATGACACTAACTCTGAGCAATCTAACTCAGGCAGTTATGCAGGGCCCAATCCTTACAAAGCAGAACTCCAGGCATACTCAGTGGGGACTGAGGGCAATCAATACCTTTGGAGGGTTAATCCTGTGTAGTGTACACTAAGCAGTTCCCACTTCCCCAGATGGATACAGAAGCTTCAGTAACAGCAAAATAAATCTCTAGTAAGGAGGGGAAAAAATACTGAGTTCCTGCTTTTACCTACACTCAGTGCAACCTCCTTGGATAAAGGGCTGTACCAGAACAGAACCCTACACCAGGGCCATTCCAGTGTACACACATTTTTAGATCAGAGTCAACTGAACTGTCACTGCTTTTTTTCCTTAAAATAATTCTTCAGGCTTTACACTAATTAGGTACTAACAATTCTTCCAGATGAGCTATGAAACCCAGGGAAAAATACCAGCGGTATGTTTTAAATCAAAGTGTTTACATCAGGAATGATTCATTTTTTCCATGAGAAATGGTTTGTGAGACAGGCAGTCTTAGCACTGCCATAAATCTGCGTGGGAATTAAAATTGGGGAAGAGAGTAACAAAAGGAAGTTGCTATCCTCACCTCCCCTGCCTCAGCCCCACCTCTAGAGACAGAATTTACATTAGCAAGGGGCTCCAACTACCACTAGAACCACTCTTTGAGAAACACAGGGTTGAAAATCCATTTATGAAACTAATTAAGCTCAGTAATCCCGCTCTACTCAATAAAGAAAAGGTGCAACACATGAAAGGAAGCTCCAGAGTTTTTGTCATCTCCCCCAAACTTTGTAAAAAGAAAAAAGTTTTTCAGAAGTTAAAAAAAGGTAAACCAAACCCCTCACACTTTGTGATCAGCGTTTAAACAGAAATCCCTAACACAAAAGACAGAAAGCAAAACTTTCTAGTTTAGGTGTTTGTTTTCCCTTTTATCTCTTGGAGGATAGAGGGCTGTGAGCTGAGCACGAGGCTGCGCTCTCATGCTAAATGGCTGAGGGGCTCTCTGCACTGCCAGCTCCATAGCATGTCTCATCCCAGCTTTGAAAAGCTGGTCCACTTGAAACACAACCATTATCCCCACCCACACTCTGCAGGAGAGCAAACTCTCCCTCAATGAGGTATTTATTCCCCGTATATGGTAACTATTATTTCTGACATTTACAAGATCAGTCATTTCAATTAGCAAAAAGAAATTATCACAACAAAAAATCCTGCAAGACACACACACGCTGACATGCATATTTACACGCAGAAAATGCAAAGCATTCAAGTTGTTCCTAGTAACAGCAGCTCCTGGAGGGGACACGGCTTCCACACACAATTGACTCAAGTGCTCTTTTTTGTTTTCCACTTTTTTTGCCATAAAAATATACAGATGTCCTTCTAAAAAAAAAAAAAATTTAAACATGCTCTTTTCCTGTGTTACAGGAAGCCTGCCCACACTTTTAAATACGAAGTGGGTATAAATAGAAGCACAAATTAGGCATCTTGAAAAGTCTGTATTTTCCAACCACAGGGAAACTAAAGAATTACTGTGAGTGTTTACATACCTGACTATGTTGAATTAAAACAGTAATTTCGCTCCGTATGCCCTGCAAAACTGGCAAGAAACTAAAGAAGGAAGCGACAGCCTTGCTGGCTCTTTACCTGTTGCTACGGTGGGACTAGGGCACGTCTACATTATTCAACCTTCTTCATAAGGACCGCTCTAAGTGTCAGCCTGAATGCAGTCACTGCTCTGATGAGAGCATGTCTTACATATATAAATGATACAACTACTATGAAAATTTCAGTAAGCCTTTCTGCTTTCCTACAAATCTAACCACACTTGTCTCTTTAGTTGTCCTTCTGTAGCACATTTATTAAAGGTAAATAAAAGCATGATGGCTCTTCATATGGTATTAACAGCTTGAGGGATTTTACAAATCAGTGAGTAGAAACATACAGCTCATTATAGCAGTGGTAGAGCAGGTCTGCCCGTACGGTATTTTCTGATTCCTAATTTAAAATCATGTTGCTCATTTAAAATAAAGTAATCTCCTGTTTTCTGCTGTTATATGCTGGATAATTTCTGCTCTTCTCTCAACTCCTGGCATCAATGTTTTTCTAGAAGCCCACACATCCTAACTAGCTAGGGTTACCGATCACAGCACAGACACGGTGGCTTCACCAAAGCCTGTGAGCTCTCATCAAAAGCCAAATTCAATGAAATAAACCAAAATTAACTAAATGCACAGCACTCAGACTCATTCTGACTGGCTGGACCTTTTTCTTCAGTCTGAATCTTCAGTAGTATCCGTAACACTGTGAGCTAGATTTAAGGGGTGAGCTGGCAACTGGTCAGATGGTAAAAATGTCAATCGTCATCACTAAATTCAGTGTCAAAGTTGTTTGTCTGGGGGTGGTTTTGTCATACATGTCATCTCTCCTCAGCTGTATTGTCTAAAGACAGAGGATTTATTTTGTTTCCCTAGTAAGGTTTTAAGTGGGATTTGGCAGTTCTATTAGCCAACCTTAAGCTACAATTGGTGCCTCCAACCTGCAAGCTATCATTGCTAGGCACTGCTGCTCCTGAGCGGTCTTTTGCTCTGTACATTCATGCCTGTCTGGCAGACGAGTCTGCCGCTGGTGTGCTGCAGCACATCCTCCTCAGCAGAAAGAACTCCCCCAGAGGCTTTGAGCAGGGCTGTGTGAGAGAGAAAGAGGAGGAGAGGGAGAGTGTACAGAAACCAACTGCCTAAACTGGAAGAGAGCTCAAAAGCCCCATTGCAAACTTTTTCCCCTCACTACTGATCTGAACTCTAAAGAGAACAAGTGTTTGGTTTCTCATAGCACCTCCACCCTTATTAACAATCAGCCTTCTTTTTTTCTTTTTTTTTTTTTTTTTCCAAGAAGGTTGGTGAGACTTAAGGTTGTGCAAGACATACTTTGATCTGCACCCTGATGAGTGAACATTCCCCTTTGCTGCTAGCCCAACTAATGAAGGGATAAAATTAGCTTTTATCCCTGGCACTTTCTTTAGCAAAAAAACATGCACTAATCAGCTGTCCTCACTAATCAGTCATCTGGCTAATGACCTTTTGCCTTAAAACACTAAAATTTCTGAATGATGTGAAAAAGGGGAAAAAAAAAAACAAACACACACCAAAAACCAATGCAGACTGGCCCCTCTTTGTGGGTTTTAAGCCCATCATCTGGAAATGGAGACTGGAAGGTTAAATGGCAAATCTGTATCCTGACTGGGTGATAAATCAATAATCAAAAGGCACCAGCCTTGACACCTCAAGATGTACTTCATTACTGCACAACTAAATGATTTTTTTCCCCCTCTTTCTTTTTTTGTAAACTAGAAGCAGATGAAAAAAATTGCTGAACTCCCTCATATTCTGCCTGTGGAGAAATCCCCTCCACATCTGTGTTCAAGTGCCAGTTAATTTCTTACTTTTTATTAATGCTTGAGCAAGAATTCAGAAGTTGAAACAATTTGCCTTTTTTCCCCACACACAACTTCAGGCAACTGTAGCTGGGGAAGAAAAGTGCAAATCCACTCTGTCAGTCTGCACACTCACACGCATGCATGAATCCCTTAAAAAAACTCTTCAAAACAAACAAAAAATTCTCAAAACACTGCAGTAAACCTTCCAGTCCCCCCTCAAACTCTCCTTGTACAAGGCACAGTTCTTCCTCCTCTCAATACTGTACTTTAACACTGTTTTAAAAGCAAGATTTTAGGGCCTGTTTCATTTTCCTTCTGTGCTTTCTTTAATGAGGCTTTTTCCCTTGGTGTATTAAAGAGGTGGAGCAAATGCAACCCCGGATAGCTAAGGAGGATTAGCAACAGATGAAATGTCCTGTGGAAGTTGCTTTGCAGAGGCCTGTGATCACTGCTGAGCTGCAATGCAACTGCACCCTGATATTAACTTCAGAAAAAAGGCCATGTTTACCTCAATGCCCCCCTCTCCCCCAACAAAGCAGTTCTCTCTCAGGACAATGCAAGGCAACAAATAAAATTGCATTCAATTTGACAGTCCTTACAGCCTTCCAACTTTGCATGCCCAAAGGAAGTAGCAACGGGTACTCACGGTAGTGAGGGTCCATGTAACCGTTCCGGGGTCCATGGTAAGAGCGTCCCTCGGTAAGGTACAGAAGGTTCGGGAAGGTGTGATATAGATCCATGGATCTCCTTCTTGATTAATGAGGCCCTTTCCTCGCTCGACGTGGAAGGCTCTTCACTGATCTTGCCGAGGCCTTGCCCACCCTGCGGCTGCATTGTGATCGCGTTCCTTCTCTCTCTGTGATAGGTCTGCCCAGGACTTTCATCCTCTGCAAAAAAATGAGGGAGAAGAAAGGGAGAAGGGCAGGAGAGAGACACACTTTTAGCCCATTTATAACAAATACAATAAAGAAAAGTTCTCCCCCACCTTCCTCCTCACTACCCCCTCCTTACGGTGTAAGTTGGTGACAGTAGGTGCATGTGTGGCTATGAGGGATGGTCAGGGAAGCCTGCCCGTTCCAAGCGGGCAGCTGCTGAGCAGTAGATCATTATCACCCATGCGCCAATGCTCCTACCAGAGGGACTATCAATCCTGGGAGAACAGACACAGCCTGCCTGTTTTCTTAACTCTGAGTTTGGGCTGCCTGATAGGGAGGCAAAAAATGATTTGTCACTAAGAGGAGAAGATGAACCCCACGAGCTGGGCCTAAATCAAACCTAGCCACCCACTGCTGCAGCCTTGCTCCACTCCCTGGAAGTTTGCTGGTGGGAGAGGCTGCAGCATTGCAGAAGGGTCGCTTAGTGATCAGGACTACGGCGAGCAACACTAAAATGGATAAAATGGCTGAATATACAGCACTAGCAGCATCAGACAGATGCAGGTGAGGTCACTCACTCGAAGAGTGTCACCACATGGATGTGTGTGCAGAGTGGTGGGTCATGCTCCTCCCTCTGTCTTCCATATTCACAGAGACAATACCCACAAATTCTTAATGAATAAGAGGAAAAGAAGAAGGGAGAAAAATAAAATTAGAAGGATCAAACCCAAGTCCTAGTTTGGACTAAGCCTCTAGGCCTATGAGGCAAAAAGGGCCTGCTGATGACAGCTCTAACAGCCTCCCTTGCATATAGCTCCAGGACCAGGTGCTGAACCAGCCCTCTAGTCCCACGTGAATTTTTTACCCCTGGGAGCTACATGCACTCTTTCCAAACCAGACCGGATTGTTCTGGACCTCAAAAGGCAGATACATGTTTCTGGGTACATTTCACACACGCCATGTGGCACAGGGGTTGGTTAGCTGCAGAAGTCTCTACTGCGAATGCTCTCCTTCAGTTGTATTGCCTGTTTAAAATATAGAAATGTTTCTCTAAAACAAGCACAGCTGCTAGCTGTAATCCTTGGATGATACCCATCCTCCAGGTACAGCCTTGTTCCATCAACAATGCTGAACATAAAGTGTAGACCAGTATCTCTTGACAAAGTACTGGTAAAGAGGCTGAGCTTCAAAAGTTGCTCAGCACATGCAGAACCTCAGATTATTAAACACTGTGCACAAAAAAAAGGTAAGTAGAAAGGAAATGAAAATACCCATAGGAAATAAAACTAGTACATACTCTACAACCCACACACAAGGATGCTCCATGGACAACAGTACCAAGATTGCACTTCAGTTGTCAGACATCTGAGGTCAGGGCTGAATTTTGACTTGCACCTTGCCCTGGTGTACTCATTCTCACAATGAAAGCTCCAGCCAGCAATTCACCAGGAGACTTTCACCAAACCTGACACCAGAGTAACTCAACCTATTTGCCTTCACATGAATTAAATTAGAAACAGGCTGTGCAGTATAGATACCTGGAGCCGAATTTTGGATGTCATATGCATGAACTAACTACAGCTTTGAACATGGTGCTTTTCCCTGCCCCCTTTCCTTCCAAGGAGCGGCAAGAAGAAAACCCAGCAGCGTAGCCTATTGAGAGCTTAATTATTTTTCTATCTCCAAGTATTACAGCAACCAGGGTTTGCTGACTTATCAGCATCTTCCAGGGACTGAATTCTTTTTACAGCCAGCAGTAATTTTTCCACACAGAGCATTTCCAGGCATGAGGAGAAAGAGTTAATGGGAATGGACAACAAAACTGCAAAGTTTGAACCCTTTGCCCTTTCCTACTTTTTATTAATATGCACAGGCACTGGTCCCTGCTCTGGATTAGCAGGGTTTAAGGTTTCAACTTTTTATATCAAAGCTGGTTCTAGTTAGAGACCTGCAAAAGGGAGTCTAAAACTTTAAAACTTATATGAGGTTTTTAGAAAGCTGCTTGTATAACTAAAAAAAAAATAAAATATTAATCACCCCAAAGTCATATTTTCCATCACGTTTCTCTCTAGCCAGAGTCTTTTATGTTAGATTTCAACCTAGAGTGAACTTTCACTGATGAGATGTAAACTCTTGTAAAAACAGGGGATTACACTTCATTTGAAATCCTGACAGACCCTTAAGCAGAGCAAGCTAACCTGCGCTACCACAGTACGGAAAGAAGCTAGCTGGAGTGATTTGTGGGGCTGTATAATCAATCTCAGGATCAGATAGGGTTTCAGTTCTTTTACTCTTCCATATAAAGTTAATATTTGTTAAAACTGCCGTCCTGGGATACAACAAGAAGCTGACGTCTGTCTGCAAGCTCCACTTTTATTCCTTCCTTCTCAAAACATGCATGTGTCATGAATCAAGGTACTGGTGACTGCTATGGAACAAGCTGATTTTCCAAATTGCTAAATGAAATTCAAAACCTACTTTGAGTAACTTTGAAAATTAAAGGAAAAATGTGTTTTGTTTTACTAAGCTTTCCTTTTCTTTTGGTTCTTTGTGAAAAAAGAAGGGGAAAAAAAATAGATTTATTTTTTTTTAAAGTAGCATTTTCCCTTCTGCCTCAGCCCTTTGTCCCCAGTAGGAAATTACTACCGTGTGCTGTTGGAATTCAAGCATTTCTGTACATTGTCTGCCATGTAAATATTCTCCCAGAAGTATTTCTTTTTTGTTAAGTAAACATGATGGTGTTTATGCATTAATAAGGCACTTTCAATGGGCAAACATCTCGCTAAGTGTTTCTTTCATGCTCCACACCACTGAGCTGCTTTTGATAGGGGCAGATGAGAAACTTGACAGCAGCCATGCTGCAAGACAAAAACTGGGTGGTTTGCAGGAGCAACCCTGGTGAAACTCCTCTGGCAGCAAGGCCAGCAGCTCTCACAGCGGCAGGCGAGCCACTCCAGTCTGCCAAAAGGAGAAAGCTGAGCTGGTTCTGTTTCAGCTGATTCGTTCAATAAAGGTTTAAGAGTAAGTGTGGGCAAGCCACACCAGGCCAAATTATTGACAGAGACATACTGCCCACCATGGCAACAAGTGGGACTCTGTAGTAGAAGTGTCAGCAAACAGCCTACTTCTCCAGCAGCATCTGCCCAAGGGAGTTACAGCCAAACACACAACAATTGTTACTGCTCTGCTCACATTTCAGAAGTGCCCAGCTTTAGGGTCAAAAGAAACATCCGATTTACTGAAATCTTGCAGAGACAAAAGCCAAAGTGAAAGGGACTGATCCCCCCTCATCTCCACCTGCTTCCTGACAGTGGGATCCCATCAACTCCAGCACAGCTCATCCCATCTTTTAGGGGTGTAAGAGAGAGGGGTTAAGTAAGAAAAGCAAAAAGTAATCAGGCCCCAAGAGCAATCTGCATAAGCTTCTCTTTCTTCATGTACAGCCTACTCTGCCTTAATGAGCCAGTACCCAGAGACACATGTTGCAAGTGCCCAGCCTGCAATGATCACATTAATCCAAGATTCTCCAACCCACTGAGAAATGCCTGATTTGGTCTTGCCATTCTGATCAGCAGCAGTTTTTGTTAGAAGTGCTGAGCACCAAGAAACACACCACATTTAATCAACAAGCTGTTTCAAAAACCTCACCCTGGCCAGCATGCCTGAATAAACACACTTTTAATTGCTTGGCTATTTTACCCAGAAAAATTAAGAATCAGAAGCAACAAAAACCTAACACAAAAATCCATGAAACTTTCTTTCCCTGTTGAACTTTTTTTCTTTTCCCCCTTTTTATTGTAGACCAAGAAAAAGCAGAAGCTTTTTCACTTTAAACCTCTTAAAGTTGACAACTAAAAAGTAAAAGTTAAAATCTACTGCTAGACCACACTAAAAATCAGTCTCAAGACACTTTGGAGCCCCCTGCTTGAACAAGACACAGCCAGCCCAGTGAAATCTGTTTATGTAGAAGTTTTAGCCCCGCATTTCTGCATGCATCATGCGGGGAGTGTTACTGCCTCAGGAGCGATCTGCTGACACACTTTGGCTATGAGAAAAAACAAGGTACTTACAACTCAGTCCGAGAGACCCTGGCTGATGCTCCCCTCCAAGCTCTTCTCTTGACCAAAATTTTCTAGCTGTCGGGACACGGGCATCCCTCCCTCTCTTTCCCTCTCTCTCCCTTTCCCCCCTCACCCCCCACCCACCCCCCCCCCCCGCTCCTCATCTCCCTCCCTCTCTCTCAGAGGCAGTGCTTCTCCCATTAGAGGAATTAAAAGTGGTTGGTGCCATGCTAAATTTAACAAGCTCATTAGTATTCTTCCTGTGTGCTTCCTAGTGAACTCTCCCTATTCAAGCAGCTCTCTCTAGCTGAGGGGTCAGGCGGCTAATCATTAAATCAAACTAATGTCACCCTATCACAATCAGCCTAAAAGAAGGAGGGTTTATTATTTCAGTTTATGCTAAATAAACGGTTTTACAAATGGTCTCCAAGCAAGGTCAACAGCAGCTTCAATTACAAGACAAACTTAACAAGAGTTGCTATAAACCAAGTGCTCCATATTGACCTAAGCACAAGCTCAGCTCCGCATATTGCCACTAGCAGGATTGTACAGGAATGCATATTGTAAAATAAAGGAAGGGTAATCTTTTCTCTGCCAGAATTTGTGACTGCACAGAGACTGCTCATTCACCTCTCCCCAACCAGCTTGCTGCTCAGCTCAATTCACCCCACACAAAGGCTGAAGACCAGACCTCAATGGACCGAGTGAAACATGTTCAAAACTAGGCCCTCTATTGTGACTGAATTTCTTAACATCTTTTCAAAAAGCGGAGAATGCCTTGAGGCTAAAGGAAGAAACAGGCTAATGGTGAATTGGGAATACTGAGCAAATTTCAGAGCCCTTTCCTCCTAGCTTTTGAGGTTGAAAGCAAGCTCTTTCCTTTCAAGTTTCAAAGTCCTTTTTCCTCCCGCAGTGTCACAGAAGGATTTGAAAAGAAGGTAATTGTGCTCACAGTCCCCCTGATCAGAGCTTACGTCCTATTTCTGGTATTTCAGAATACTTCTTGCAATAATGGTGCATATAGCTCAATCCCTTAACCGTCCTGCACTCTGCAATTGCTCATTAAATGAACAATTGCTGGTATAAAATGCCTTTTATGTTCAAGGTCTGGATATAAGATAAGCATTCTAGTACTCTAAATTTGGTTTACTAAGGAAACTCTCCATCATTAAATTACAAAACTGAAGTCAGAATATCAGTCTTTCCCAGAAAAGTAGCATTTTAGGTTGTTGTGAGCCAAGAGGAAGGGGGATGGAATGTAAAATAGATTGACTACTTAGATTCTAAACAGAATAGATCCCTAAGTAAGAAAGCAACTTCTCCTCACATTTAAGAGGGTCTAAGTTTTTGAGACTTAGTATTTTCTTCTTTGAAATGATGCAATAGAGCAATTGCCAGGCTCATTAGGACTTGTGTATCAACACCTTCTTGTATACAAACACTCATCTCTACTTTCTGGCCACCTTAAGAGCAAAGCAGAAGGAAAGAACATCCACAGGACTATGCCTGCCATTAAAAACAGTGTGCGTGTTGCAACCAAAGTTTTGGGTTGGGTGGGTACAGTAGTTTAAATTGGGCATTCTTGGTCCTGTGTTTGTTATTTCCCTGCATTTGGAGCGAGTGCACATTAAGTACAAGCTCTGGAAAGACTAACACAGATATGAAGCACAATGCTCATAATTGGTTTTAAAAATAGACTCCCGCCACATGAGAGGCTATAAAATCTGTTAGATAACAAGTACAGTACTCACTTTATTTGCAGTGCTTAAGCATACTTTATACAAGACTTACTGTGCTTATAAATAGCATACATTCTCTGAGCTCACCACTGAAAATGTATAGATTTATATTCTCATTTGTAATGGATTTTCAGCTTAGCTCTTTTCCCACTACCATACGTACTGTAGTTTCCAGGAACTGATTTGTGACCTCTGGAATATGAATACACAACTCTTTTCTCTGATTTTGTCTGGTTGGTTGTTTTCAGAAACTAGTTATATTCTTGTTTGTCTTTAACTTTCACTGGAAGGAAAAAGGATTTACCAACATGGCAGAAAGCAGACCCAGTTCCAACAATACCTATGTAACACTCCACTCCCCCATTATTTTCCACAAATGAGAGACATTCGTTTTTTGCTGCACCTACAGCACAACTCAATTCAGTCCTTTTTCGAAATCACAGAGGTAGCCAGAATAGAGTGCATCAATACAGTTTCCAGGACTTTTGAAACAGAGCCTAATCCTGCACTCCTCTGGGTCAATGGCAGAGCTCCCACTGACCTGAAGAAGACAAGAGTGGGCTTGTAGAGAGCTCACACTGCTCCAAAGTTAAGTCACTGATGCATTGCTATCAGCAGAACATGGCTCACAGCCTTTTCCAACTGTGCACATAACTCTTTCCCCAAGACTGCTGAGGAACCTGCAAATGGTATAAAGCAGCTTAAAATTCAGGTGAACTCTTTCAGACACCTAATCAGAGAGAGCTTTGTTAGTAGCAATGTCTTTACCTCAATTTCTTGATTACCCAGATAAATTTACACTGCTTGGTGCCTCCCCAACTGCTCCCGACTAAAATCAAGTGGCTGAAGTTAAGCTGGCATATGTGAAATTAGGTAAAAAAACACCTCACCTTTAAAGTTTCATGCAAGCAAACACCTACCAGATTTAACTTGTAGTCTATATCCACAAACCCCAGCATCAGCCCCACAAGGAAATGCTAAAAATCCAATCTGAGATACAAAAATTTCCTACTCAGGGAACACACACAAAGGCACAGGGTACTGCGGAAACCTCCTGGTCAGTCCCAGGACTCTCACCCTCAGAACGCAGAGAAGTTACTGACCTGACATTTGAGCCATCTCACTGACCTCAATGGCTTTGGAGCCGTGGAAGTTACTTGCTGCAAACCAAATTCCCGTGGTATCCTGTCAGCCAGGTTAGCCCAGAGCTGCCCTGCTGAACAGCCAACCAGTCAATATAGGGAGCCTGAGCCCCTGTGCTGCCCAGTCCTAGCACACAGGGCTACAAGTCTCAGGGAAACTGATGGAACCTCTAACTATCAACAACTCACAACGTCAGGCTCCTAAGGAGTGGGAGCCTCACATATGAACGAGCCCTCTCCTAGCCCATTTCCATAGAGGCTTTAAAATAACAAAAGCAAACTATTTAAATCAAAACAGCTGAAAAACATTTTCTGCCTTCCCAAGATCAGGGCTACATGTTTCTCCCGTGGCAGACAGTGGATTATTGCAGTGACACTGAACACCACTAGCAAGCACAGTCCCCAGCACTATGGTCTAGGTGTTGGTGACGACATTGCTGCAGGAAAAACACTGAAGCCTGCACCCAGGTAAGCAGCAGGCTGTGAGCTTTTCCGTTTAGCTTTGTGGCGCCTACAGAACCCAAATCCTGCGTGCTTTCTCACACTGTGATCCTGCAGATTCAGTGAAACTACTTGTGCAAGCAGAGCATGAGGGATTCACATCCAACGCCAGAAACACTCCCACCATTGGGCACAAATAGTTTGTGCCTGGAAAACGTACTGGAGATGTTTGTTAGCACGTGGAAATGCTGTATCATTAGCTTGATGAGAAAGGGACTCTCAGTACTACAAGTGCTTTGTAGTTCCAGCAGACAAGCAAAGAAGAAAGCCTTACTGCAGAAGTACAAGACATCTGAAGGTAGAATTAATTGGCAAAATGAACATGTAGCATGTGATTTCTCCTTTTACATTTGCAAAACTAGAAGGCTGGCAGAAACATCTTACTTTCTTGCTATAGTAATTTTAATTTGGCTACTTGAGGATTGGGAAACTCAAAGGAGGAAAAAAAAAAGGTCTCTTGCAAAAACAATCTTACTTTTTCATTTCCCCTTTTAAAAAGTCTTCCACCTTATAAAATTCAGCAAAATCTGCAAGTTACTGTGTGACAGCCCCAGCACACTACACTTGCTCCAAGTCTGCTGGTGAAGTTTAAAACTCAAGCTTTGCGTGTTCAGAATCTCACCAGGATTGTTGCTCTTCTCCGACATCCAGCCTCTTCAAAGAGCCAAGACTCAAATATAACTTAGAGAAAGATGACTTTGGATATGGACATCAAGATCTGACTATTGGCAACCTTTTCTCAGAAGGGAAAAGCTCCTCAGCCTCTTGCCAAACATTCAAAAGGATCCTGATTTGAAAACATTATGAAGTTCCTTCCATTAGCCAGTTATTAGACTCTTAGTCACTGCTTACTTTGAGCAGGCTAATTAGTTACATCAAAGGCACTACAATAAATTCCCAGGAGGGCTTTAGGGTGGGGAAAATGTATTTCTCAACCATCTAATAGCGCATTTATGCCTATCTGAGGGTAACTGTCTCGTTTCACTCAGACACTGGGGGACATATTCTGTGCTGCTGTTGCTTTCTAGCAAGCCAGCAGCAACACCAGGCCTTAAAGCTGTTTTACAAATCTGTTGTTTGTAGCCAGATAGAAATTTGATTAGCCATGCTTGCAAGCCACACAAGACCAAAAGAGGAGTTATAAACCCTCTGGTGCACCATCTCCCTTTGTAGCATCTACAGCCCAGACACACTAGCCTTGACAGAATCAAAAAGTTGTTTTAATGAGTGCTGTATAAAAACAGAGCCAGTACTTCTTTCCTTTTTCCTTCAGTGGTTAAAACTGCTAAACACAACCATTAGCCAGTTACTAAGTGGCTTGCAACAAACCAGAGGCACAGCAACCCTTCAGTTCAGATGGCAGATATCACCTATTTCATTGCAAAATTTAGTTATTGCTGCATCCTTTTGCACAGTTGCAGTAAGAGTCACTGTTTCCATGATAGCCCTGTACTTCTGGCCACTGAAGCACACCAGCTGTTTAAAAATACGTTATGGGTTACTGTGCCCTGATTTACAGTGACTGCGATCTCAGCTGTGAAGGTCTCAGGGCAAAATTCAAATGCTGCAAGAAGAAATGGTGTGTGCAGATGTACACTTCTACACACATCTATGCATGCACACCTGTGGTCACACATGCTCACAAATTCAGCTCCACCTTACATTCCATAAAATCTAGCCTCTGTGTGACACCTGAATGTCTGTGCATACGTGTCTACATAGGCATGTTGGGTACCTGAACACTTTATATATGTCCTCACTGAGGACAATGAGACTTTCCCTATTCTCCTCACTGGTAGTCTGAATAACTAGGCAGAAGAAACAAATACCAAGGCTTACAGAAAAGGAACAACCCCCAGAAAACTCTAAGTCCTGTACACCAAATGATCTGATGCATTGAATGATCTTCTGGACATTAATTAACAACTGCAGAGCCACCCGGAATATTGTCAAATATCCCTTCAGCACCACTGCTTCTCCCCAAGAACTTGGTATTCTGAGAACCCTGAACCTGACACCACCTGTTTATCCATCAAGTAGACACCAGACCTGTTCAAGTCCAGAAGCTGTCTTCCCTGTCTGGAGATTCCTCCTTACGAAAGATAAAAAAGGTGTCTCCCTAGGTCTTAAAAAGTGCTTGAACTTCCTAAAGGCAAACCTGTTTTTCCTCTCTCCCCCACTCCCACTTCTCATTTTTTTCACTTAGGAGATTGCACGAGCTCAGGCAGGGATGCACACTGCCATACTACCTCACATAGCTACTGTCTTCACATTCCAGTCATCAAAACCTACTACTGACAGCACCAAGGAGGCATCAGACTGAATTCAAAGATGGGAGTACATGAGTGGGCAAAGATGGATGGAGTGGAGAGCTGGAATGGAGGGATAAAATTCTTCATGCCATAATCTCCAATCTCCTCACCTAAGGGAAGGAATACTCTTCAACACTTTGGAGAGATGGTTTCTGACACACAGAGTTGGAGAATTACAATCATTGACAACTGCTCACGAGCATCTGCGGTCCCTTTCCAAGGGCAGTGGGTTCCTCCTTGCTCCTACCTTCTTCACCTGCACTGCACGCTTCTGGCCAGGCTTTCCAGACTCTGGCTGGGCTCACCAGATTCTCCTGCTACACTTGAGAATACGCAAGGAATCCTGAGAGCTCAACACAGCCTACAGCAGGAGGAACTGCAGGCCAACTAGATAATTTTACAGATTACAGCAAGTTCTTAGCTAATGTTTTCTGCTGATTCCTAAGGATGAGCAAAACTGGTTCTGAGACTTCACTTTTTTAACTCCTTCTGCATTTGTCTTTCTAACCTTAATGCTGTGTAACAAATGTTCAGAGACACGGGAGCAGTGCTGTAAGCTTTCACCAATCCAGCCACATGCAGGTATTTAAGTGCTTACAATTGCCTTAAGCAGTTTTATGTATTTCTATTTATTATGAAGCAATGGACACCAGAGATGAGAAAAACAGCCAAGTTAGCAAAGCACCCATTCAGAAAGAAAGTGGCAGAACAATTTCATTATAACAGTTCCCTCTTTTCCTACTACACTGGCCATGGCAGCTCAAAGAAGAGCATTCTTAGCTTGTTGATCATGTTTTGGTAGCTTCATCCATGTACAGTCTGGAAAAAGGTGAATTTTATCTTTCATTATTATTTTTCCCTTACTGTTTTTGGATACCTAGATTTTCAGGCAGCATCCATTTCAGAGAAAAATAAACTAAGTTTCATCCTTCCAAAAGGTTAAATAAGCATGATTTGTATGGAAAAAAGGTTGGGAAAGGAAGAAGGAACCACCTGAAAAGTTCGCTTGGCTATGTAAAAGGAAGCAAAATTAACATAAATAAATAAATCACTGTGCACTGCCCAGGAATATAATCGCTTCTGTGTGCTGAGAATGAATGAAAAACTGGAGCCAGTGAAGAAGGGTGCATTCCAATTCAGAAAGTAGTACAACAATAAAATTACTTACTTTTACTAAAAGTACTTTTACTCAGGGGTGACCTTATTGCTCTCTACAACTACCTGAAGGGAGGTTGTAGACAGGCAGGGGTTGGTCTCTTCTCCCAGGCAGCCAGTACCAGAATAAGAGGACACAGTCTCAGGCTGCGCCAGGGCAGGTTTAGGCTGGATGTTAGGAAGAAGTTCTACACGGAGAGAGTGATTGCCCATTGGAATCGGCTACCCGTGGAGGTGGTGGAGTCACCTTCACTGGAGGTGTTCAGGAGAAGACTTGATGGGGTGCTTGGCTGTATGGTCTAGTTGTTGGGTGGGTTGGACTGTTTGATGGGTTGGATGCGATGATCTTGAAGGTCTCTTCCAACCTGGCGTATTGTATTGTATTGTGTTGTATTGTATTGTAAAAGAAGCCTATTAAAAAAGAGAAGGTCTGCATCTCATTGCACCAGTAAGAATGTCAACTATTTGTAAAAGTGCCACAGGGTTTTTGCCATCATGGTAGAATCAAACTTAAAAACCATTTTCCTCCATTTCCATTAATAAATTTTGTGTGATAAAAAGGTGTAGCATTCTTTCACTGAGGCAAAAACCCCAAATCTAATGTCAGAAAGGGTGTTTCCACTTGAAAAACAAAGAAAAAGCACCAAAACATCTTTTGAAGGAAAACACAACCATTTCACATGCAACTGTCACAAAGGACTGAACCTCCAAGTTCTTGGACAAGTAAAATTTCCATTGAAGAATTCACAGCAGTCTCCAGACCTGAGATCTCTCTGCTCCTCAGATCTCACCCTGGTCTTCCATAAGCCACCTTATTTCTCAATGACTTTTGTCTTCGTCACTCAACAAACGTACAAAGTTCTGATAACCAATTTCACAAGAGAAAAAGGTATTTTTACATAGCAAATAAGTAATGACACAAGGATACCAGGCCCATTCCATCTGTATATAGAAGCATTCAGTAAGATCTGAAGGCAGAGTATGTTGAACAGTCAGCTGGAAAACTGCCCAACAAATCACCTTTTGTATTATGTGTTCCAATCCTGCAAGACGTAGTGCGCTTGCTTCTGCTACTATTTAAAACACTTGTCCACAACTTGCACTACTTCTCCATAAATTGATTAACAACCATATACCACATCACTCCACAGGGAAGGGACAAATAAACCCAACACATAAAATCAGAAGGAAACAAGCAAATCAACCTCTAAAGTGTTGTTGCCCTGAATTCACGACGCCTACCCCATAGAATCATAGAATTATTTTGCTTGGAAAAGACCTCTAAGATCACTGAGTCCAGCCATCAACCTAACACCTACGTGGCCACTAAATCATGTCCCACAGTAAGATCCAGCCCTCCTATTTGTTATATCACTAGCAGAGAAATCTCACCTAAAGCACACTGCTTCCCACACTTCATAGCTAAACTACCTTAAGTTTAAAATGATGGGTTTTAATGAGCTTCCTGAAAAAAAATCAGCACTAGCAATGGGCCTGATTTACCAATGTCCCCTACAGACTGCTAAGTACTTGAAGGGCTTTTTTCCCAAACGGTGGCCTTGTTCTTTCTTCCCCAGTGCAGGACAGAGGGTCCATCGTCCATCTCACTGGCACTAATGAGAATTCATTTTCACCTGTACAGAAAAACCGTAAAAATCTTTTGGAACTATAGTACAGATCTCCCTCTTCACAGTGCCAAATCTTGCAGATTAAGAATAATATTTTCATGCTAATCTCATTGTTCAGACCAGTTTTACCACAAGTCTTGTAAACATGAAAAACAGCAGATAATCTACAGCCTCATTATCTCAAGGTACTTCTACAGTCATTCACAACAACGTTGTCAACTGTGCCACAACCACGTGTTGTATTAACGTATCCACCTTGCAGAGGATATGAAATGTAACACATTTGTCCTATAAAATTCAATTAGCCTTTTTAGATGCACCATAATTGTAACATCAAAACTGGTTAGCTCCAAAGAAGAAATTCCCATTAGAAAATGCTGGGGTGTCATGGCAAGACTGACAGCCCACAGCCTTCTCACAGCAGAATACAATATTGGGCTTGCTTGCTGCCAACTGCTTTCTAAAGAGTAGGAAGAAATTCTTTTCCAGAGCAGCAAAGTTACCACTGTCAGCTGCACTCAACTACACATTTCCCTCTCTTTTGGGTCTTATCTTCAAAAGTCATGGAAACAAAGACGTAAACTTGGACATTAAAGAGTGTTAACATCAAAGCACATGCACAACTTTTGACATTAACCAAAGCCTTGAACCAGGAAACTGACTGGCACAAATCAGGGGTGTCTATGTAATTTCAGAAACAGCTGAAGTGAGCTCTCTACCGTGGCCTGCACTTGCTCACTGGCTTTTCAAAGCACAGCATTCCTGGATGTTTTTACAATTAGCTGCCCATCAAGCAAGCAGTAAGAACCCAGACTCACTTCTTAGCATCTTCACAATTCTTCTCCTCAATTTCTGAACACATGAAGCCTTCTACATGTTTCTTTTCCTTGAATAGCTGCAAATTTTTCATGTCTCATCTAGAGCAATTTGCTCACATGGGGGCAAACCACAGCCTGCTTTTTGCTTTACACAAAAATTACTTCATACCTCAAGTTCAGTGGAAGAACATACAAGTGCATCAAGAAATTATGTAAACAGATATCAATAAACATATATCACCACTTATTCTTCTGTCTGTCTACATATCCCAAAAGAGCTTCAAGTTCTCTTACCAAAAAAGGTTAAGAGAGGAAGAATATTTATTCTTTCCTAACCTTTACCATTTCCCACAAAAAGCTGGGTTTCCATCAGCTTTCTCACACACTCCTCCTTGCTCTTTAGGATAGTCCTGATGACACCTTCATCAGGTGGACTCAGGTCTGTCTTGCCCCGAATCCAAAGGCATGGCTTTACAAACAGCTAGCTCACATACTCTAGCTATTGTGAATCCTGCAGAAAAGGCAGTGCAAAGCATGCAAGCAGATGGCTGGAAAACACTTGGATTTTTAACTTAAGCTGTGTAGCCATGGTATGTAGCGGATAAAACTATCTCTTCACCTCGCAGAAGTGTTGTAAAATACATTTTGTTAATATTCATAAAGCACCCAAGACACTGTTGTGGTGAATGCCTGAGAAAGCCCAGGAGGAAATTAATAATTCTCTCTGGAGAGCTGAGCTTCAGCGAAGCACAGCACATGGAGCAGAGGGGCCACATGTAGAACTCCAGAGAACCAGGCAGTGACAAGCTGCGTATTAAACACATGTTGTCCATCCTGTGCACTGGGGTGCTGCAGAACAGACCTGGCCTATGACTCTGTATGCATCTTGAAGCAGATGGTGGGTACACATGGGAAGTCACAACTGATGGTGCACAGGCAGCCTTAATTTTGCTATGTCTTTCTTCTGGGGCCTTGACCTTAGATTTAGTCTGGAGAAGAGGAGCCTAAGAGGAGACATTCTTGCTCTCTGCCACTATCTGAAAGGAGGTTAGAGCAAGTTGGGGGTTGGTTTCTTCTCCTAAGTGATTCATGACATCATAAGAGGACACTGCACGAGGAGAGTTTAGCTTGGACACGAGGAAAAAGGTCTTTGCTGCAAGAGTGGTCAAGCATTGGAACAGGCTGCCCAGGGAGGTGGTGACATCACCATCCCTGAAGATGTTCAAAAAACACATAGACTCGGCACTTCAGGACATAGTTTAGTGGGCATGGTGGTGTTGGGTGGATGGTTAGAGCTGATGATGTCAGAGATCTTTTCTAACCTTAATAATCCTGTGTTTCAAGTTATCCTCTTTCTCATACTATTTGTGTTCTAATAGCTCTGTGTGTGCATAAATGTATAATCCTTCACAAACAGTATGTGATGGCTTTTTTTAACACTCCTGGCAAAAATGCATGCTTGCTCTCCAGTCTTTACAAGTTTGGGAAGAGGGAGGATAAATTAATGACCTCCTGCTGTAGAGCGGGTAATTGCAATCACGTAACAGACTTTCCTGGCTGGGCTCATCAGGTAAGTAGCTGCAGGACAGAGTCCTGGGTGATTCAGCAGTGCTGGTTTACTTTTCCTTATCCGCGTGTTGAGCTGTATTGCTAACACCCTGTGCTCTCTTGCCTAATGATTTAGAAACCTGCTCACATTCCATTAAAAGCTTAATTACTGACTCCTCTCAGTAATGAGACAACTTGCTGGGCCATAGCTATTTTATTGGTTTAAAGTGCAGTTTGTTTCCGACTTCCTTTGTGCCCATTCCTGCCACTGTTTCCTGCTTGTAACTTCCTCTGAAGTCATTAGTAGTCTTGTCTTGTGGAGGAGTTGGGGAGTCTTGTCTTGTGGGAGGAGTTGAGAGGAAGGCCTTTTTTCCAGTAAACCTTGCTTCTGGTGTACAAGTCTGACATTTCTACAACCCTGCTCCTGCTCTGTGAAGATCACTCCTGGGCCACTCTTTTAATTGCTAGCCTTTGTTAAGGCTTTGCTTGTGTAGTTTTCCTGATTTTCAGTTTGTAACAGGTTTTTCTGGTTAACTCAGCTAACCAAACTCTCTAGCCAGTCTCCATCCTCATGTATACAGTTTTGTGAGTAGTTGACAAGCCCACTGGACATATGAAAGCATTCCTGTGGTTGAAGAGGACTGTGGAAGACAACTGGCCACTCGTCATAAGAATACTCTTCTTGGAAACACTGTGGACATCTTAATCATCCAGACCCGCTGTAGTGCACAGAGACACATGTGAATCTGTTGCATTCTGGTGCTGTAAGTTGTAAGATTTATGCTGGAAACTTGCTCTGAGTCACATCAGCAGCTCTGTTTGAAACACAAAGCTGCTTGGCATAGCAGCAGACCTTCCTGGGAATTTTCTCCAGGGCACATCTTTCTGTCTTGATTCTCTGATGTCTAATAAGATGCTGCCTCTGAATAAAGACTTTTCTTGTGGTGGGATGCTTTTTGTGTTTTGCTCTTAAATATTTTCTTGTGCAATGAAGAGAAACCACGCAGCAACCTTGGCGTTGGAGGGGCTGGTAACAAAATATTTCCTCTATATGGATGCTTTTGGGTTTTGGTAGAGATCTAGTATGGAAACCCCTGCTTCATACAAAATGGTTTAATATGCTCAGTGGGTTTGAAAGGTATGACAAGCAGATAACCAAATCCTTTCTTCCTTCCCTTGATAGTTAGCATCAGACCTGCACAGTTTGTGTTTTCAAGAGCCATCTGCAGTTGCATTTGTAGCATGCACAAGTGCTTGCCTTTTGGAAAATCAGCTGCAAGTCACATACCAAGAAAAGCACCACGGACTGGTGCTGTTGCCTGTCTTCGAGTAATCACAGTTCTAACAGTGCTGCAATTAATGACACCACAAAAGCTACTACATATTTGCACTTTTGCAGTTAATGGGTTTAAAAAGGTGAGATTTCTGACTGTGAAGATTTCATTACTTCTGGGGTACACAGAAAAAAATCTCTCTCCTGAGACATTTTGCTATCTAAAAAGGTTATTTCAGTCTGTTACAACTTCTGCTATGGTAGCAGAGAGATACTCAGTTTTCTACTTGGTCATGTATGTTGATGAAAATACAGGAATTTTTATCACAGAGACCTCTACCTTGCTGGTAATGAAGAAAAAGTTGGCCAAGGGGGTAACGGGCTATTGTAGAAGGAAAAAGAGGAGGAGAGACGGAGAGAAATACTACAGTTGCATCCTGTTTCTTCAGGCCACCACATTAGGAAAGGATAAAAGCATGTGATCACAGAATTGAAGACAGACACAGAGTATAAAGAAAAAGGCAACAAAGAAAGGAATGGAAAGCTGAATGTGGCAGCCACAAGAAATGGGTGCTTTTGATTCAGCCCGCTGATCCCTTTGAATCATCAAGCAAACAAAACACCTTGTAACCTCACTAAGTTATCATCCCCCAGGTCATCCAGGGCAGGAAGCAATGGACAGATTCTCAAAGTTTCACAGGCAACTACTGATAACAGCAAATTTTGCATGTTGAATCCTACCCCAGGCTTGGAAGAGGAAGGTTACTCCAGCGAGAGCAAACTTGCTGCTTCTTCCCCTGGAATGTATTTCTGCTGTTCAATCTTCCACCTTATTGATGCTGCAGCTTTCCCACTACTACCCCTCCTCCCTATCCATACTGACCCTGCTCTCCACAACTCTTATCTTATCTAACCTCTTCATCCTATTCCTTGTGGGAAGAACGTCTTCACTGAGGTGTCCCAATCTTCTCTCTCAATCTCCTTCTCAATCTTCAGTGATGCATGCCAGTCAGTGTGCCCCATTCCTGATGATTCCGCATCTCTCCCTCCAAGTTTCCCACCAAATCTCAGTGCCAGCCTGGGCTCCTTTTTGTAGGGTCTTTTAGCTCTCACTCTTTTCTCCCTTCTGACAGACTCCCACTCTTCAACCCACACACCCACAGTTAAACAGAAACTTTCCTTCATTGCTCTCAGCATCAAACCCTGAACTAGCACAAGGAAACAGAGGTGGGGATGCCTTTCATATGACATTCACAACAGTGGCAATCCTGCAGGATCTTCTTCTGTTTCCTCTCACTTTTCCTTTAGGCTGTCAGCACTGCCTTTTCTTTGATGCAGTTAACTCATAATAGTGACAGATAAAAACCACAGACCTAAGGTCCACTTGCATGCTTCATGGGAGAAAGGAAGATAGTAAGTGAGGAGTAATTATTCCTGCAACTTTCACAGCTGCAGTTAAGTCTATAGAAGCTGTGAAATGCCAGCTCATACAGTCTGAGCAACAACGTAGGATCCATCTCACCGAACTGATGCAATCTAGTTGTCTAGGATGCTTTATCATCAGCTGAGAACAGACAACTCCAGACAGTGATTCAGCCTATCTCCAAATAGAAGGACTCTTCCTTTGGATGTACATCACTGACTATAGATCACCCAGCTGATTAATGCCAGGTTAGACATCTAGCTTTCAGAAAGATAAAGGCAGGTAATGTGAATCCACTTCCCCACTTTTAGAAATACAGGAAATGCTCAGTGTTTTTTCATAGTTTTCTGCAGAAGTTGCATTTAATAATAGTAATACGTGCATCCAATCTCCAACTTACTGCTGCAACTGCTTGGTCTGATTTCACCTTGCAGTAACATAGAAGCAGCCAAACCGAAACTAACAAAATTTGTCCTCTACTTTTGCTACAGTAACAAAATACTGGAGAGAAATCTAAAGCGCAGTCAATAACTACTGCTTTCAAATGATTCATCTAATCTTTACTGGCAAAATTTAAGCCTCAGCAAAATATGCAGCTGCTTGAGACAGACAAAATCACCTTGTCAGTGGCTAGACGGAGAAGCCACGCCAAACAATACAAAAACTGGAAGAGCAACCAAACAATATCACTCCTACAAGGGAAGTGTATGGCTTATCTTGATTGCTTGTATTAATCAAATATACAGTCCAGCATTTTGTAAGAAGGGGCTATCAGTGACTATTGCAAGGTTAAGATAACACAGCCAAATCAATAGAGCTGTGTTTTTCTAAAGTCTGAGGAGAACCATGAACACTTTCAGCTTATGACCAGAAAGTCTATGATAGGCATTTTGAAAGACTGGTAGATGGTCCCCTTCCTGAAACATGCTCCAGGTCAGATGTCTCACTGTAGACATCTAGGTGTCTCAGATGCAAAGATACTGAATGTTCACACGATCAGTCTCTTCAAACTGGGCATTCAAAAGCCTAAAGCAACGCAAACTGTAGCATCACTAAGTAATTGCAGTCATGAAGTACTGATCCACATTGTCCTCAGCAAACAAATTCCCAAACCCTCTGTGTCCTAGTGAACAACTGGTTAGTGTTGGCACAGAAAACTGGAGATGCTAAAGTCCAAGATCTCCATGAGTGCTATGCAGTCATTTACTTCTCTGACTTCCTCCATCTGTCTGCCTCTACCTGTTTTGACGGCAAGATCTCCACACCAGGAACTGTCTGCTATCAGGGACATATCCACAACGAACCAAAATGATGCCTCTCAGAATGGGTTCTCCACAGGCTCCACAAAAACCTTTTCCAGGCTGCACAGAGGTCTACCGCAGAGTTTCTATTTGCGACCCAAGGCATACACAGTTAGTGTTGCAATAAAATGGTGTGCTGCCCATTAAGTGTAAAGATGGTGAGGTCTCAGACATGGACAAGCCTCACAAAGTGAAGGAAGTTTTCGCTTTGTTGCCATATTTAACCAGCATCACCAATGTTTTAACAAAGTAATCTCTTGCATGTGGCACTCCAAATATTCAGCCTTGCCTTCTATTTTTCACCTGAATGTGCCTTCCCTCACTGCTGCAGAGGTAGTTTGCCCGATAGAAAAAAAGTTGTAAGCTTTTAAGTATTTCCTTCTACCTCTATTGTTGTTACCTTTAATGGTGCTTGGGGAACATCACTTGAGTTGTTGGCTATCTGGTACCACTGGTGTCCTGGTGACACAGAGAAAGAAAAGCACATGCACTCTATCTGGCTGAGAACATAATTTTTTATTTTATTTTCAATCCAAGATTCAGTGATGATTGATGAACTGTACAGTACAATTGCCACTGCTGCTAGATGAGTTATTAAAGTGGTGGAGTAATTAAATCACATCTTGTCTTTCTTCTTACACAGGAAGGACAATCTCCATGTCAGAGAAATGCAGGCAAAAATAAGAAGCAGAAAAAAACCCTTCAGATTTTGCTGCTTGCAGAGCTTGACTGAAGAGAGCTCTGAAACAACCCACTGATGGGAGACAAAATCGAGGAAGGGCTGTTTTGAGTAAATGTGGGTGTTTGCGAATAAGGCAAGGGGTAAGCTTAGCAATCACGGAAAATTCTCAAGCATTTATGCATAGCTGGGATAGGTTTAGATTTCACCTTTTCATTTTTAACTTGCATTGCCAGAATGTTTCATTTCAGACTTGGACGGGGCTCTATTTACTATTGAGGCCTAATAAGTTTTAAAACGCTGCTGCCATCTCCTAACAGCTAACAAATCCGGAGAGAAAATCAACCACAGAACGGAATTGGGACAAGGGCATTGTTAACAAAAAGAAAATACTTCTCCCTTCAACTCTACAAAGAGATCACAGAACAGTTCTTTACTCAAACCAGATTTTAGATGCTTCCTTCCGTGCACAGTACATATGGCTTGCATCTATTTTTCCTTTAAAATGGAGTTACATTTCTTCCTGTTAGTAAACATAGCAAGACTTCTATGAGAACTAACAACAACAAAATTTTTCCTGCTTTTAATGTAGACTGAACACGGGCATTTTAAATAGGAAATAACTTCTCTGACCATATGCCCAAACAAGAACTGCCAGGTAAAAATACAGCCTTCTGTAAATCTGTGAAAAGCCCTTGATTTTTACCCAGACAGCATATGAGGAACTCTGTGCCCTGTACAAAAGTACTTTGATAAAGACTGAATTTAACTTGGCAGGAATGACTGTGTTACCTTTTCCCCTTCAAGCTTACTTTCTCACCTTTCCCCTTATTCCACTTTTTTCTTTTATTTGCCACCCCTTTCTTATTTGTCTTTTTTTCCCTTATCAAAAAGTCACTGCTGAGTATAATCCAAAACTCAACCATGTGAGCAAATAATTCCTCCCCACTGCCCTGTGCCCCCTCCTCTGCCATCCTGAAGGCACTACAGTCACTCAGAAAGAAGAGTTGGTCATGATTTTAAGCAAAGCTGACGAAGTATCACAGGTTCTCATGCTTTTACGCTTCCAAGAGAACAAGGCACCGTCCACCCACTCCAACAATGGGCTCTGAAGGATTTAATTTCCTTCCCAACTGTTTCAGCTTGGTTTCAAACACAATAGTGAATCTGACCACACAAAAAAACAGCTATGCAAAAGTCCAGATTACTGGCAATGTTATTTGTCTGGTTTGCACACAGAGTGAAAAATCACCAAGAAATCTGCTCGGAAAAATGTGTAATAATGGACTCAGCAGTTGCATCTTGCTAATATTAAGGATAAACCTGGCTGGAAAAAACCCAATAGAGAATGAAAGCATAACAGAGATGTAGAGAGATAACAGGATCTGGGGGCAGTTTATGCAAATACAGGCCAAAAAATGCTTTCTGCTGTATGAAAGAGGCATGCTGGGAGTGGGGTGACACACACCAAAGAAAATCCCAGCCAACCACACAGGCTACTCAGCTCTGCCCTTCTCCAGCAGCACAAACCTGCAGTGGAAGAGAAGAAGGGTGTTGGGGAGGACAAGTCTATAAAGGAGCTGATGTTGAAATGCTCTGCAAATAAACTCTAAAAACTATGCACCCAAGAGAAAAATATTCTACAGTGATGGCACCCAGCACTATCTTGGTGACAACTGCACAGAGCACATCAAGCTTGGAAGTGGCCAAAACAACAACTACACACCAGCAATTTTGAACAAAAAGGTCTGATGTACCCACCCAACTCCGACAGACTAGTTATTTGATACTAATTGGGCTCCGCTAACAACACAAGAAAAGGCTGTACTGTGGGGCCACAGACAGCAATCATTTATCTAATCTTAATGTAGACCTTCGTTATCACAGCTTGGCATCAATATAGTACTGTCCTCTGAAAGCTTTCCTCTCTGGTACTTCCACAGTGCTACCACACCAATCACAATGACTTTCTCTGAAGCACCCAATTTTCCCAGCAAAAGGCACGTACTAAATAATGACAAGCCTGAAGCTCCCTCATTAACAACCTTTTTCATCTGTCCATCCATCCATCTATCCATCCAAAATAAGAGCATGCAGCACATTGTTCCAACCTTTGCACGGATCCCTTCTTCCCATGACCAAACTGCCCAGACATCACTGCACAAAAAAGCATCACAAGGGCATCCTTGTTTTCACGGGTACCATACATGTCTTGGCAGAACTACAAATCAAATGATATTTCTTCCCTGTCAGAATAGATACAAATAAATAAGGTTATTGTCTTAGTGGGTTTGCACACAAGTGTGTACCACAGACATTATCATCACTGGTATTTTACTCCCAGCCTTTAAGTCAGAGGTCTTGTCCAAATAATAAGTATTTTTCTTTCAAAACAGATGACCACCACAGCATCTGTGATGGTAACAATAGCAACTGAGCTGTGTTCACACACAGTTTGGAAGGGCCCTGGCTAAACTGCCTGTATTTTTGTTGAACTCGTTTCTGGCAATAATCTGGCCAACTACCCCACAGGTCTTTTTCAGAAGGCAGAGTGCAAGCAGACCAGTGACAACACGCACTGGAATGTCTCCTACAGGAAACTGAGAGAGAGAAGAACTGCCCAACCCAGACACAGAAGGACAATTAGAGCAGCCCGTCGGAATAAAGGCAGCGCCATCCATTAACAGAAAACAGATCTCTGCAGTTCCTAGGCTGCTGGCCTTCATTAGCTTCCAGTATCCAAACCACATCATTGCTTATAAACTCTCCTTAGAAGTTGTAACTTAGATGGCAAGAGAGGAGAGAGGTAGAGTTCAACAGAGGACCTCTTTAAAGCTCTTGACAGCTATCCCTCATTAGCAGAGATGAACATTTCTTGGAATCAGAAAGACAAAATTTGAGGCTAAAGAAGAGCAAGCTTGGTGTCACAGTATCCAGAAGGTCATCACTTTGAAGCGTTGGTTCTTTGAAGTATGAACAGTAACTGCAGATATGTACAAGGAAAGTCAAAATACTCCTAGCATTCCTGAAACATGCCAATAAGCAAGAAGCCCACATCTAGGCTAGAATAAGTATGCTGCTACTCATGACACTGCAGTCCCTGGAGCAACAAGACTTAGAGTGGAAGAGCCTTAACTAGTACTACCCCGTAAACTCGCCCTTTTACTTCCCCATCTTTCTTCTTTACATCTTTCCACTTCCCAGCAAACTGGAAAGTATGGCTTTAGTTGAACTGTCATGCCAGCTGCCAGGACCAGCTTTCCAGGACAATAGATCACCTGGTTATGGATACAGAAAGTTCACAAATTATTAAAGCTCACTTTAACAGTGAGGGATAAAGATCCATCCTTCCTACAGCAAAGTCTCAGCCCTGAGGATCCCTCAACCAAAAGCACCAAACTCTACAAGACCTCTAGATTTTCCCAGCAAGACATTGATAGCCAAGCTCCAGGGATGCCTCTGGAGGACATGAGTTCAGTTCTCAGAGCCTGGGGTTTGGAGTAGCGCACACTGAGGCAGAGAGGCTATGTTTTGAATGGTATAGCTGGAATCATCCTGGCAGCTGCAGATTGTCAGAACAACACTCAACGCACTCAACATCATCTTCAAACTCCTAGAGTCCACACAGTCAAAAGTCTTCCTCTGTTGTGGCAGTGGAAACTGTTACCAAACTAAGTTCCACAACTTTCAGCAAGCTAAAAAGGCAAAAGAAACTCTGATCCAAATGCAATGCTTTTAAGATCAATGTTTACTCTGTGTGACCTCTCACGTGTCTGACACACATCAGCCTGATATACCAGGTCAGTATTAGTTCAGAACAGTCTATGTTTTATGCCAACTGCTCTTGCATCAATTTTGATCAAGTCAGATGGAGCTGCTGTATCCAAAATCCAAATGTTTTGTTTTATACCTTCCCTGAACAATTTGTTAAAGGCTCCGCGCTGTTAAGCATCTGGCAGAAGTTGATTATGCACCATTAAATGCCTTCTTGCACAGGAGCATGACTGGGTTCAGGGCAGCTATTAACATATGCCAAGGTAAAACAGCATCATCCAGTGAAATCTCCATTTGAAAGAGCATCTTAAACATTGAAAAAACAAAAAGAAAATACCTATCTTTATCTGTTTGATATTGTACCTCTTCATTTAACATCTGTGCTGTTATTCTTCCGCTTATAGAACTTTCCCACCTTCTGAGGTGGAGACAGAATGTGCACCCTGATCCTTTAAGAGGAAGTTTTCAGCAAGTCTCATGCTTGACACAGTAAGCACCATCACCATTTGGTGACAGGTGAAGAATGTACATTTGATTTATACAGGTCAAAGAGTTGCTTCAGAATACTGAAAAAAACCCCCACAAAAGTGCTGACATCTCAGTAATCATTCTTGTCAAAGGAAAACACAGCAGTGTCTCTCAAACGTCTTATGAGGTTGCTCAGAACTTATTTACTAGATTGGATTAGAATTTAACATTCTTAATATTTACATAAAATATTATGACAGCAACTACAAAAATATCACCTGTCCAGAGAGAATAACTGTATTTATTTTCTAGCTGTGCCCACTGCATTTTAGCCGCTTCAAGTAAGCAAGATGATGTCATTATGTGACCAGAGAGCAGAGCAGCAGCTGATGGGCAGTGGTGTGCCCATTTTAATGTGAAATCATCTGAACTAACAAAATATTTATGGAGCTGTCTGTCCTGGGATGCATCAAAATAAGTGTGACCAGCAGGATGAGAGAGGTGATTCTCACCCTCTACTCCCTTCTTGTGAGACCCCACCTGGAGTACTGAGCCCAGTCCTGGTGACCTCAGCATAAGAGGAACATCAAACTGCTGGAGTGGGTCAAGAAGAGGGCCATGAAGATGATCAGAGGGCTGGAGCACCTCCCCTGTGGGAACAGGCTACAGGGTTTGGGGGTGTTCAGCCTGATGAAAAGAAGGCTCCAGCAGACCTTATAGCAGTCTTCCAGTATCTGAAAGAAGAAAGCCAGGAAGGGACTCTTGACAAGGGCTTGTGGTGACAGGATGAGGGGCAACATATTTAAGTTTGAGGAGGGCAGATTTAGACCAGATATTAGAAAGCAATTCTTTAGAGTAAAGGTGGTGAGACACTGGAACAGATTGCCCAAAGAGGTCATGGATGTCCCCTCCCTGGAAGTGTTCAAGGCCAGGCTGGATGAGGCCTCAAGCAACCTGGTCTAGTGGAAGGTGTCTCTGCTCACAGCAAGGTGGCTGGAACTAGATGATCTTCAAAGTCCCTTCTAACCCAAACCATTCTGTGAATCTATGAATGAATCTGTAAGTTACCACATACACACAAATATCTCTTTTTCCACACCATTCAGAGAGTTTCACAGAGCAAATAATCCCACAACTTTTACAGCCTTCAGTGCAGAGGAGTCTCTAGGACCCGGCTTATAATGTTATGAACACAGAGAGGCAGGACACACGATGTAAGTATGATTCTGTCTACACAAGGTAATGAAATGTTATGAAATATTAAGTTAAAGGATTCCAATGGATCCTACAGAAGTCATTTCTTCAGCTTCCTTGCCTCCCAAAGGCACACTAACACACATAAGTAGCCAAATACCCAATCCTGACTAGTAACTTACTGTGTAACACACGTGTCGTTACTCCCCTTGTTGCAATGAAAACCAAAGGCTGTTCCTCCCCTCACTCACCTCATCCAAGCTGCAGGGAGTAGCTGTGGGAAGAGCTTGAAATTTAAAAAAGACAGGCAATTGGTTTCTCCATTAGCTCTTGAATTTATGATCAGTCTCAGCAAGCTGAACTGCTCTGTCCCTGAAACTACTCCAAACACTACAGCATGACCCCTCCAAAAATATTCCAATTATAGTTTGGAGAAATAGTCTCCATATTTTGTTTCACGCGTGAGAGTAAGGGCTGACCTTTTCCTGCAGAGCTGTATGATTCCCAGAAATGTGGGAACACAGAACTCATAGGGGACTGTCTCTTGCAGCTTTATACCACAGAATAAAACCAATTTAGACTCAGTACATTTTAGTTAATTACATTATGTTCATCATGATTTTCAAGGAATCTGGTGGTAGCAGCTTATGAACCACGACACATTTGTTCTGTACCACTTCTGTTTATAAACCACCCAGACCCCAACATTGCTACTGGTCCTGCACAGAAGGTGTTCTGTGCCACCAGCCCTGGTCAAGAGCACAGAGTTCAGACACTTTGGCTTTCACACAGCTCTCTGTGGTGTCTCTTGCCGTCAGTGTACCTGCAGACAGCAAGCACCTGTCCTAATGACACATCAGTTAAGAACTCTTCAGTAGGTCATATTCCTATGTGAGATGCTCAGAGCCACCAGCTTCCATGCTGACTTAGCCCAAACCAGCCTCAAGGATGGCAACAGAAAAAGAAGAAAAGCAGACCCACACCTGGATGTGGTCTAAAAGGAACCTGTTATTAATTTGGGGGATATTTCTGTTAGCTTTTCCCAACTCTTATGGGCAGGACACTTTTGGGAAAGGAATTAACAGTTTCCTTGTCAGCTTCATCTGGAAAAGAACAACCAATTAGCACACTGAAATAAAGGACCACAAGAGTAGAGCAGGAGGCAGAAGTGAGGGGCATGACAATTACAAAATAATCTGTTGCTGCACCTCTAAACACATTCTGAACACATGCCAAACTTTGTATCATCTTCACCACACATCAGAGCGCAGCCTCTTCACAGTCACAGGAGCAAAACCTCAGTATTTACAGGACTAAGCGAGGACTAACAAGCCTTGGCAGAAACTCGTTTAAGAAATCCACTTATCTTAATATCAACACTTGGCACTGAAGTAAATGCTTCTAAAAAGAGAAACAGTTTTATTTGGGCATACACATGATCAATAATCAAACACAAAACAGCAACACATGCTGCTTGCTCACTGCAGACCTTGCAACAATAAGCCCTGTATCGCGTTCATTTTCAAACCGAGTTTGAAATCACACAATGCCTACAGCTCCTAAACATCACCATCATGTGTCTATGCAGGACTGCAGAGCCAGTATCTGCAACCATTTCTGCAACGTGATTCATGGGTTTTGCTGTGGTTTGTATATGTTGGCATATCTTGAGGGCATGCTCAGTCTAGTCTGGTGCCTGCTTCTCATTAAATAGGAAGTTTTTTAAAAAACAGATACAGCTTTTCATCAGAGCCCTGAGGCATCTACTCATCACCTTCTCTTGTCCCAACCAATTTTTGAACAGAGATATATCATAAAGGAGTTCTCATTTTGCCAACTGCATAAAGGATTCAGAGCTGGTGAATGAACAGAATGAAAATTTGATATACATCCTTTTTTTTGTTAATGGACTAGCAATGTCACCCATTTCATTCTCTCCATCCTGCACAGTGACTAGAGTCACTTCATTAATTCAGTGCTCAAGATACTCACTGTAAAGTAAAATACCACTATACAGGTAGAAGAAAAAGGGAATCTTTGATTGATCTCTAACTCACCTGAAGAAAACTAGAATTGTATTTCCATACATAAGACAGAACTGAAGAACAGTTCCAGAAAGCTCTAGGAATACAGGAGGCAGCAAATTCTGCTCCAATTACATCAAGCCGTGAATAAAACATCAGAGACAGGTACTGCTGGAATCAAGTAAGGCCTCAGAAGTGCAGGGCAGTCTTAAATGGGGTAAACTTGAAGTTAAACTTGAAAAGTATACGAAAACACCTACCAGAAAGAAAACAAAACATAGAGCAAACAAGAGGTGGAAACAACAGAAACCTGGCAAAGAAAAATACTTTGGAGGTCAGATGATTATGGATAGAAGAGTAACATTAGAAATGTAAGCAAGGAAGGGGAAGAAAAGTGAAGAGGCGACAGCAGAACAAGAAATAGAAAAGGCCAGTCTTGATACAGCATACACAAAAGGCTGCTGAGAAGACCAAGAAGTACCAGACCTGAAGTGCAATGTAAAAAAGTAATCTCCTAGCTAAAGAACTCACGAAAAGTAGGCAGGAGGAGCAGCACATGCTCTTCAATACCACATCCACATTATGCCTTACAGTAAGCCAGGGTTGAAAATTCAGCAACTCCTCCTTCTGTTCTTCCCCTCCTTCCCACTTAGGCAGCCCTATCTCCCAACCTGCAGCAGAGCATCCTCCTGCACTAGTAACAGCTCTTGTCATCCTCTGCTGGGCAACTCCACTGGGAACTCTGCCACCAAAAAGCCAGCGCCAGTTGATTTATGCTGTTTTTGTAGATCCTGCTGTACTTCCATGTTTACCACTACACACTACACCACTCATCACTTGTAGACTCAGGATAATGAGAACCTTAGTGACTCTCAAAATACTTGCAAACTGAGGTTTCCTGTCGTGAGAGTCATCGGTTAGGGCCTGCCTGAAGATTGCCATATAAAAAAAAAAAAATCTGTGGGAGAAGTTATTTTTGTTTCAGGTTTGTTTGGCTTCCTTAAGGAAAAAAAAAAAGAAATTTCTATGGACTTCTTATGCATGAGGCTGCTTCAGCAGAGTGTCTGCATTTCAGCTCAAACTGTGATCTCACCAGCTACTCCAATTTAAAAGCACTCATACAGACTATTTTTGTAACTCTCACCATCCTAACCAAAACATGTGACATCACTTTCTATAGGTGTAAAAATGCTCTCTTTTCCACACACAGTATTGAATTACTTCATTAATCAGACAGAAAAACTCTTTTTAAAGAGTTTGAGAAGGAGGAAAAGTAGGGCTACAAGCTGGGGTTCACCACATTAAACCAACAATATGTCGGTTTGTCATTAAAATCGTTTTTCTTCAGAGATAGGTCTCTATTCTATGTTTTTACATCCCCAGAGATCTTCTGTTTGCTTCTTTCTAACCTCAGGTCTTTTACTCTGTTCTCTGTTTTGCTTGTGATTCACCACAGATGTTCTTTCTCCAAAAAAAGGCTCACATGTCCATCTTTCTTTTCTTTGTAAGCTTATGTCTGTCTTCCTCCAGTCATTTGCTCTCTGTCTCCTGTGTCTCATACCTATCAGTTATTTTTAGCTTTCTTTTGACTCTTTAACCTTCTAACCATCACCATTTAAAAAAAGATTTCTCCCCCCACCCACCCTCCCTTGTTTTAATTCAGGTATCATTTCCCTTATTTTGCAGGGAAGTTACCTTTTTTCTTCATCTTCTGTCTTCCACCACTTCCCATCTCATTTTCTAACCCCAGAGCCCACTTAGTCCAGGACTGAGCCATGACTTCAGAGGGAACTGCAAAGTGCAGGCAGAAATAATGAAGCAAATCAAGTACTGAGCATAGCCCCAACCCAAATTCCCCAAGTCAAAACTGGGCTGATGCCACTGGGACTCCACCCCTTTCTCTGAACCGGACCAGCAGTTGCCTGGCTGCCCTGAGCTTGGGAGTTCTTACTACCTTTGTTTTTCAGGAGAGCACAGGATCTACCTCCTGCACCACATGGTAGGTCACTCCTCCCTTGCCCTTGCAGAAGAAACATCTATAGCATTAGCCCTGCTCCAAGCAAGGCCAGTCTGATCTACACTGCCACCTCTGCCAGCACTTCCATCTGTGATACCTGCTGCTTGTCACCACAGAGACAACACACCATGGAGGCAAAAGGCCTGGGAGGAGAGAGCAGCAGGAGCTCAGAATAGTCTTTCAGGGGAATGGAGCCCACAGACCACTCTGTGTTTCCCTCTCCTCCACGGCTGAGCAGGGGGAGCAAGAGCTTAAAGGGATCCTCCCTCCTGTAGGCAGCTGGTGGAAACGGCTGCAAATTGTCCCAGCTCCTCTCCTCCCCTTCTGCGAGGATGGCTAAGGAAAGGAAAAAGATCTCATTTCCCTGGTGAAGTGAAGCAGTGTGAAGCAGGCTTCAGAGTAACAGCCAAGTCCTCTGGGAAGCAGCACAATGGGCCATATGCCCATCAAGGTACCATCTTACACATGTCAAACAAACCTCTGTATGTCAAACTCTTCCTAAACAAAAGAAGATTGTTAGATATACAAAAAAATAACGTGCTCTGAAAGAATAAAGGCCCAAGTCACACAGCAAGTTGATCAGACTCAGACTGCAACCAGTTTGGTCACAGCTCTCGCTCCCTACAAAATGAGGGAGCCTCATTTAAACTGTAAGAGACAGCTTAATATTTAACTGATTTTTTTTTTTTTTTTTTTTTTAAAGAAGATCTGGCTAGTGTAAGAGTTTCTTTTATTGCTCAGAAGCAATTAAGGAGCAGCATTTACAGGCTCTGTAAAAGCTGTGATCAGTGACTGAAAGGCCGTGTGGAGCTGATTACAGCCAGAGCAAATCACAATTCCTTTTAAGAAATTTCAGGATCCCACCTCATGCTCAAATAATCCTGGGGAAGGTCTCAGAAGGCACTTCCAAAGGGCACACCATGCAGAAAGCTATGAGCCAAGCACTGAAAATTTCTTTCCAGTCTAGCTCAAAACCAATGTAAACCAAGAGAAACCATTCAGTGAAGCAACACCAAGATAAACCTGATCCAAGTGGCTAAAGGAGCACAGCCCTGGGAGAGGAGTCTCCCCCTTGCCTGGGCAGCTTTATGATCAATGGGTGTCATTGTTCTCACTGCTGACTTGTGACTTCAGTGACTCTTATCTCATGGAGTTTCATGAACAAAAATGACCCTCTGTATAAAAAGCCTTCCTAGGGCATGCTATCACTTCTACAGATGCTAAGCAAATCCTGGCTAGTCTGCTAATGCCAGTAGTTCCCAATTGGCATCTAAGATGACCCTTTTTGCATCCCAGCATGACAGCCTGCCTAATTCTGACTCTTGTAAATTACTGCTCACTGTTCTGTTTTCAGGTCTGGAGACTGAGATTTTTTTTATTATAAAAATAAGAAAATATCATAAAAAAAAGCTTTCTCACTGACAAATAGAGCTGTAACTGCACTGTAAGCCAGAGGGAAGAAATTCGGTCCATGCTCCCCAGTAAAATTCTCAGTGAAATAGAGCAAGAAACACTGCCTCCAACGCACAAAGCCATGGAGTGCAGATTCTTCCAAAATCTCAGGATTTAATAGGACAAAATAAAATCTGAAGCCTACACAGCAATGGGTTGTTCAGTTTTTTTGTCCCTGAGTTAAAAAGAAGATAAACACATGATAAGTATTTCCAGTGCAGGGGCCCTTTCCAAGTTTGAAGAGAATGATCATCAGGCTGTGATGCAGCTCTGCTTCTGCTGCGGAAAACTCCCATTGGTCTCTGTGGAAGCAGAGTTTAGATAACACAAAGGATAATCCTACATCAAATCCCTTCCAATGCAGGAAGACTGGACAATCTCCCTTGCTTCTCATCCTTGTAGTCCATATCTGTGCTCTGGACTTCACCAAACGCAGACCCTACACCCTTAATCCCACATTGCCATTCTGTGACAGACAGACTCCTGACCTTTTTTATTACCATGTTGCTTTAAAAAATGAAAATGATACACAAGAGACACAGCTGAAGTCAAGCTTTATGTCAAGGAAGACCATTCCCGTATTGTGAAGTCTAAGGTTTTGTGGAAATCTCAGTTTAACTTTCTAATGTTACAATATCCCTACCATTATGGCTTTTATCAAGACTCAAAATCAAAGTAGAAAAAAATACAGAAAGATCAGGAAATCAACAAGAACAATGTGATGAAAAGTACCAACCTTACTTTAAATATGACTTCTCTTAAACAAGTATTCATCGTGGACCAAACTCTGAACCAGCATAGCAGAACAAATCAGTGTAAGCTCATTATGACAGGACAGTAGTAAGAACAAAACTTATTTATAGGCTTCTTTATTGAAAACATACAAACTTTGAGATAAAAGAAATTTACTAAATAACTAAAATGATTATTTAAGCCCCCAACCCATCCATAGTCTATGCATACACTTAGATTTACACACTGAAACAACACAATTCTTACTAGCTGGTGTGTTTCAGGATACACACCTTACCTTGATGGTTACCGTAATTTGGCTGGAGTATTACAAACCAAACCCCAAAGAATCTATGTGACTGCACAATGCAGCTGTACCTATTGCTTGGCAATTACTCTCATCAAGAGAAATAGAAGCCCAGATCTCCAATGATATCACAAATTTTCTCCCCCTCTGTCTATTCTGCTCATGTGGGATCCCACCTGGAATACTGCATGAAGTTACAATACAATACAATACAATACAATACAATACAATACAATACACCAGGTTGGAAGAGACCTTCAAGATCATCGCGTCCAACCCATCAAACAGTCCAACCCACCCAACAACTAGACCATACAGCCAAGCACCCCATCAAGTCTTCTCCTGAACACCTCCAGTGAAGGTGACTCCACCACCTCCACGGGTAGCCGATTCCAACGGGCAATCACTCTCTCCGTGTAGAACTTCTTCCTAACATCCAGCCTAAACCTCCCCTGGCGCAGCCTGAGACTGTGTCCTCTTGTTCTGGTGCTGTTTGCCTGGGAGAAGAGGCCAACCTCTGCCTGGCTACAACCTCCCTTCAGGAAGTTGTAGAGAGCAAGAAGGTCACCCCTCAGTCTCCTCTTCTCCAGGCTAAGCAACCCCAGCTCCCTCAGCCTTTCCTCATAGGGCTTGTGTTCCAAACCCCTCACCAGCTTTGTTGCCCTTCTCTGGACACAATACAATACAATACAATACAATACAATACACCAGGTTGGAAGAGACCTTCAAGATCATCGCGTCCAACCCATCAAACAATCCAACCCACCCAACAACTAGACCATACAGCCAAGCACCCCATCAAGTTCCAGCAAGTCAACATCCTTCCTAAACTGAGGGGCCCAGAACTGGACACAGTACTCAAGGTGTGGCCTAACCAGCGCAGTGTACAGGGGCACAATGACCTCCCTGCTCCTGCTGGCCACACTGTTCCTGATGCAAGCCAGGATGCCATTGGCCCTCCTGGCTGCCTGGGCACACTGCAGGCTCATGTTCAGCCTACAATCAACAAGTACCCCCAGGTCCCTCTCTGCCTGGCCACTCTCCAGCCACTCTGACCCCAGCCTGTAGCACTGCCTGGGGTTGCTGTGGCCAATGTGCAGAACCCGGCACTTGGATGTGTTAAATCTCATGCCATTGGACTCTGCCCATCTGTCCAGCCTGTCGAGGTCCCTCTGCAAAGCCTCTCTGCCCTCCAGCAAATCAACTGCTGCCCCCAGCTTGGTGTCATCTGCAAATTTGCTGATGATGGACTCAATGCCCTCATCCAGATCATCAATAAAGATGTTGAAGAGCATGGGGCCCAGTACTGATCCCTGGGGCACACCACTAGTGACAGGCCGCCAGCTGGATGTGGCGCCATTCACCATCACTCTCTGGGCTCGGCCCTCCAGCCAGTTCCTAACCCAAAGTTCTGGTAAGCCCAGCACAAGAAGGACACCAAGCTGTTGGAGCAGGTCCAGATGAGGCCATCAAGATGATCATAGGACTGGAGAACCCCTACGGGAACAGGCTACAAGGATTGGGGCTGTTCAGCCCAGAGCAAAGAAGGTTACAGGAGACCTTATAGCAGCCTTTCAGTAACTGAAGGGAGCTACAAGAAAGCTGGGGAGGGACGTTGTACAAGGACTTGTAGTGACAGGACGGAAGAGAAGGGTTCAAAGCTTGAGAAGGGCAGATTTAGACTGGATATTAGAAAATAATTCTTTACAGTAAAGGTGGTAACACACTGGAGAAGGTTGCCCAGGGAAGTCATGGATGCCCCCTCCCTGGAGGTGTTCTAGACCAGAATGGATGAGGCCTTGAGCAACCTGGTCTTGGTAAAGTTGGCCCTGCCCATGGCAGGGAGGTTGAAACTAGGTGATCTTTAAAGTCCCTTCCATCCCAAACCATCCTATGATTCTATGAAAATTTGTTCAGCAAAGAAACTTCCCAAGAGAGAGCTAAAATTATTATTTTCTACTCTGAAACACAGGACAAATGGGGAAGGACTGATCCAGGGCATCGAGTACATTCAGTCACCCAAGTATTACACTCCTCTATGAGCAGTGTCTGCTTGAAACATAACCAAGTCAGAATGTCAATAATTCAAAGTGCAGATCAGCTTTTTTTTTTTTTTTTTTTTTTTTTTTTTAATTCCTTACAATTCTGCTGAGGGGAAAAAAAAAAAACCCAACCAGGAAAGAGGAGAGGGAAAGGGAGAGCAAGCCTGTGTGTGTCTGTGAAAGGAATGTGGGCTCGATATACAACAGCACTAAATATTTTATCTTCCAACCAAGTTGCTACAAAAGAGTCCTGATTAACATTGCATTGCAAAAGATGCACCACTATACTAAAAGGCCTTAAAAATCTACATTTAAATGGAATAATAATAAAAAAAAATTATACAAAACCATCCTCTAGGCATTCCCATTTAAAAGCAGTAGGTTAAAGGCTTGATTTATATAGACTTTAAAGAGGTTATACATTGCCTTTGTCACATCACAGTTTCAATGTGTAGCTTCACCTCAGCTTCACATTTACAAACTGGATGAAGACAACATCATTTCTGAAGTTCAAATCAAGACTTCTTTTTATTTTCTGTCTGTTAAAAATTCTCTTTGGTACATATAAATGCTAACATTTAGCCTTTGGGGTGTTGTGTGGGTTTTTTTTTTTTTTTTAATCCCCACCTATTTCTCTGAAAAACTAACATATGCTGCACGTTTTAGTTTTATTTTACAGTAAACAGCACATGGAAGTGTTTGCTGGGGTATTTATTAGATTCATCTGTTATCATTTGGTGACATGATCTGCAAAGAGTCAAAAATATACTCACAGTTATGCAGACAAGCATGGCTGGTGCACCACGAGTGCCATGGGTTGATTTTTACTGAACCCTACACCCCACATGGAAAATCCTTGGCTTTACCACATTTCAATGTGCCAAGTGTTTGCACAAGCAACGTTGTTTGAATTATCTAAGCTCTCTGCTGTGTGTCACCTGTAGACTAATAATTCTCACTCCATGCAAAACCCAACTAAGTAGTAAAGATAAAATCCCACACTGTAATCAGCTGCTACATAGTGAAAGGCAGCACAGAAGGGGCTTGCACAGCAGCCAGCCTCCACGGGATGCCAAAGCATTCACACTGGGGCCCATCCTCTCATCTAACTCCCAGTGTTTACACAAGGAACTGGTGAGAGATACTCAGCAAAGACACCAACCCACAGGAGAGCAGCCAACACTTAATAAATGCAAAACACATCACAACCTAAATATGTTAGCCTAAATGTTGAATGACTCCTAATTATTTATAATCAGCAGTCATTAGGAGTCATGCTTTTCCCCACTGATTCCTTCAGCAGAGAGGCGGCAAGCGTGAAAAATGGGTTAGCATCCTTTCCGTGGGCCAATTGCTCCTGTTCTCATAGGGACTCAGCCAAAGCCCATTAGGAAGGCACTGGCCTCAATACACCGTGGATCAGGCCCTGAGCTCCACAGAACTCTCTAGATTCCAAGAAGTTTATGCTCCACCTGGCTTTACAGGCAGAGCAAGAAGACATGGACAGCCTGACAGTACAGCCTCCTTCCCAGAAGACTTTGACGAGCCCAATAAAAGCAGCGGAGGTTAAAAGCTCCCTAACAGCCATCTTATCTCCCACAGACTTGCAAAGTGGTGGCCAGCTTCTGCAGAAAGCAAGGGAGGAGTGATGCATTTCTGCATAAACCCAAACAGTGATGACAGCTGACAAACACCTTTCTTGATGCTGCTGAAGGTTCTAAAGGAGGAAACCAACCAGCTGTCTGTGAAACAGAGCACGCCACTGTACAACATTTTGTAAATAAATGATCTGGGAAGTTGTACAGTGTTGCTGAAAAACATCTTTTGTGTTTCCAGCGACTTACCACAAGCTCATAATCACAACACTTCTAAATCTCCAGGAATCTGCATGGTAATATACTTGATGACATAGCAAATCTCTCTTTCATTGATGCAGCACCAGCAGCTCTCAGACACAACGCTGGCATTTACTCCCTGAGAAGTAAATATTGACTTAACAGCAACTCCCAAAGCATATGCAAAAGCCGTATGAACGACTGCTTCTGCCAGTGAAGACTTAGAATGACACCTGCCACTTTATTCTGACTCGTTCAGCCATGCAAATCATGAGAGAACTCTCCTCTTACATCTGTGATTAAAAGAAGCCAAGAGATTCTTTCATTTCTTCCAATTTAAAACTGTTCTTAAACAGACATTTTACACACAACACGCCAGTCCCACCAACACACAAACATAGAAACATACACATGAACGATTCCTGTGTAAATAAAACCCATCAGCATCTAGAGAACATTTTGTAGTATGTGGCTCTGGGATTTTTAGGTCAGGTCCTCATCTTCAAGGAATCACTGTTTCAAGTTAATGTTATAGTAAACAGATGGATTATTAAGCTTTGTGGGTTTCAGGCAAGGAACAAAAGGGACATCTCAATGAAGAGCAATGGATCCCACCAGTTAGGGAGACAGCCAGGAATTAAGATAACAGATTTGATTGCTATACAACACCACGAGGTGACCTGTGTCACCTCAGCTTAGTGACCACTGTCATTATGCAACCTGCTTTCCAGTCTCCTCTTCACACTGCCCTCAACGGATTTGCTCTACTGCAGGTCTCACTTACTATGTCAGGAGAGCATCTCTTTGCTCTGCCTGAGAGGAGCTTCATGATAAATAGCTCCATGGATCATAAATACACCTAACAAATGTGGTTTTAACTCTGAAATGTACCATAAGAGGTGTTGTCCTTGTCACAGGAGTCCTCAGGGCACTCCAACCCTCCACAAGCACTGTAAAATGTGAACAACTAACATCATCACACTCAGAACTCTATTGCAAGTGTTTATTGCCAAGATGAGGGCAATTCTTGACATAAAATTAGGCCAGCAGACAATGAAGCGAGATTGCTACCTACTGGTACAAACTTCTGAAAGCATGGCTTCATGGCTGTGTGTTAAGTAACCTCAGCAGATGGATGCAGTGATAAATTGAAGCACAGGTAGGCACACTAAACATGCTCATTCACTGGTTCCAGTAAGGAATTTGCATGTTCATTCCTAAAAGGAAGGGTCTGCCTCCATAAACAGATGTTTCCCTGTGCTACCACCATGACAAAGACATGAAGATGTAGTCTGCAGTGCTCAGAGTTTCAAAGCCATCTCCTCTGCCCCAATGGTGAATTAACAGTATTGGTCTCAGAAGTGTGAAGCTCTCAGGAACTTCCTCTTGATACAAACAGATCTCTGTCAGAAGCAAGGAGAAGACCTCAGACCCCACCTTAACTGCAGCACAGCCGAGAGCTAGGCATGCATCTGCAGAGATAAAATACCAGCATATAAACAAGCTGTGATCCATTGTTTCTGAACCCTAACAAGAAGGCGGTCCAACGAGGGAGTCACTGACACATCCTTAATTATGCTGGCTCCACAACAAGTTTAACTGTCATTTAGGCAATTCCAAAAACATGGCAATTGCACAATGGCTTACAACTCAACCATGAATGCTTGTTGTGAGTAACATACATCACACATTATTTTCAGACAAAAGCAAAGCAGAGAGGGGCAGCACCCTGATTTGGCCAAGGGCCCTAATGACTGTCTTTCACTAAGCCCAGAAAGGAGACAGACAGACAACCATCACCACTTCCACCACTTACCTACTTCTGGCACCCCAGAGCTAAAGGGAACACTGGGATACTCCTCCTGATAAAACATGTTACAAAACAGTATTCCCCAGAGGATACAGACAGGCTTATATAAGCAGCAATGAAACTGGGCAGTTTTCCAGTGAATTTATCCAACTGCCTGCAGTCTCCCATTTCAAGGTAGCTGAAATGCCGTGCACTGAATAAAGTCATTTGATCCACAACCCATGCATTTTAATGAAGAATAGGAAAGAACAGACACTTATTAGTGTTTGATAAATTTTATTTCTTAAAACACTGACATGTAAAGCCTCCTCCTTCTTTCCCCTGTCTACACAGTACCTTTTAGTCTTAACTCATTTGCAGGCATCTCCAGCACTGAAACAAAAAAGAAATATGCCCATATGAATAGAAGCCTTCTGAGTAGTTTTCAAAAACAAAAATGGTGTACCAGACACCAATTTAAAAGAAGAAAGGGGGGGAAAGGAAAAAAAAAAAAAAAAAAAAAAAAGTTTAATGAAAGCTCTGTAAACTTGAAGTGAAATCTCATTTTTCCTTTCCAGCTCCTTCCATCTCTCCCTTTTCCTTTAAATAAGCTGGGGTCACATGAGCCAACTCCACACTTTGCTGCCCTCTAAACAAAAAGTTTAGACTGAATGGATGGACCTATCTAGGAGAAAAGAACAGACAAAGGAGCGGTGTTACCATGTTGTCTGCAACTTCCACACACTTTTATTTTTATGTCTTGAATTTGCAGGATGGAAACTGATTTTGCCTGCCCTCCCGACCGGGCAAAAGTCAAGTCTGCAACCTGAAGGCTCAGACAGAGAGCTGGGGAACAGATTTTTAGTGAGATCATTTCATACTTCTTCAAGGCTCGTGTTTACTTTAGACAACATCCACCTAACTTCAAGGGCTTCTTACATTTTCAAGAAGAATGAACTGTTGCTAAGTTCTGAACACTCTCCCTTTCAATTACAGCTTGATGGCTTGAGATTTACACACACTGCTGCCCTCTGCAACTCCTCCAGCAAAACCAAGGAAAAGCAGTTTCACTGCTCTCTTTATTGCTAAAGCTAAAGCCCAGCAAAATAAAGGATTTTCCTTAGATTCCTCTAAATTTCTCATTGTTTAGGTATGCTCCACGTTCAAGTAAGTTTCATCCTCCAAGGATTCTCACAATCAGACTGCCAAGGATTTTGTTTCCACAGCAGCCAAGATTCCTGCAAATCCAGAAGCATCTGTGCAAGGCAATATTGCACACAGCCCCACCACGCCTGAGACCTGCAGATATGAAGGCACACACTAAGCACATGCCCAAGGCAACCTCACTTACACAGAGCCCTGGGCAGTAAGTCCGACTTCTCCAGGACTGCAAATCAGCCATCAGGCAATGACCGCATCCTGCTCTGTTCTTACACTGGGCTGAGGATCTGCCTTCATTTTCCAGAGAGCCTACAGATCTTGGAGGGTAAGCAATGTAAATCCAACACAGCGTGCCTGCCCAAATGCAAGTACTAAAGCAGTAGTCTACATTATACTCAGACACTCCAACAAAAACCTCCTGATGCCCTCCCTCTGTGTCTAACATTTATGTCTAAAGATAACATTTTGCCCCTAATTAAGGAGTCTGAAATACAATGTATTTTTGAGATTCATCTACTATAAGAATTCATGTTAAGTTATTCTCTGTTACATAGTCTGTGCCTACACAAGCTCTTACACCTCTGCAATCAAAAGTACTGGTCCTATGAACAACTTCTGTTTAGCTGCTAAAATACTGACTTTTGACAGATTCTTAGTCAAAGTATGACAACCAAAAAAAAATCACCTGAAATCCATTTACATGAGAGCACCACAGAAGACCACAGAGCTCTTTTGCTTTTTCCTTTGCTTGCTTCCTCCCCTTCTTCCTTGTCTTTCTTTCTTTCCCTTTAATTACCGCTTTTCTTCCTGTTTTTTCACTCTCTTTCCCTCTCTTGTAAATACCTGGTGGAATTTTTGGTATCTTTGCTCAAAGTTATTATTCACTTATAAATATAATTATTACCTTTTTTTAAGAGTAGGTTTATTTTTAGCATCTGTTTTGAGCCTTGAAGATAAATGTAGCAATAAATCATAGTCACTTGAAGTGTTTTTATTACTTGAGATATTTTGGTATCCCTCATACTGAGGTTATTTCTCAGAGAAAAAAAAAAAAGAAGAAGAGTAATTTTGTGGTGCCAAAGGAAATCCATGCAAGGCTTTAATTCTGACTTAGGTTAGAAGGGTGAACAAAAAGTCCTTGGAAATTTTAATAGCAAAACTAACCTACCTTTTAACAATCAAAAGAAAGTGTTCAAAGCTGAGCACAGGACTTTTAAGTGGTTCCACTATGATATATGCAATATAAATGTCTATCCTATCAGGGTGTCTTGGAACAGATATTTAAGGCTCAGAAAGTTATGCTGATGTACATCAAACTGAAAATATTAACTAAAACTGACTATAAACATTTTGCTTTGACCAATGCATTCCAGATCCATGCTTTTCTGCCAGAGCACTGTGATCCTATACTCATCCTGGTGTTTGGAAGATGCCAATGTCCATTCATGCTAACTCTTCAACCACAAGCCAAAAAGGCAAAGAATAATTAATTGCACATACATTCAGAAAAAGATACTCAAGACAATGGTCAGATAACAAAATTCCTGCATTTCTCCAAACAAAACTGTGCTGGTTTCAGCTTTGCTTTCCAGTGAGAAGTGCGATTTGTTATGAAGGCATTAATGCCTCTAAAAAAACCTAAGAGCTTTATAGCAGCTTGTGACTGAATATTTAAATGTAATTTAAAATAAAAATATTCTCATGTCACTCCTGTGGAAGTCAACAGCAGTTGTGCCACTGGCTGAATGACAGAAGCAAAGTCTGTACCCAACCAAATGTCTGACACCTGCAGTAGTATAGACTATAAGGAGTCACTCTAATTATTACAACTCCATGGGAACAGAGACCATTTATTTATTTCCTGATCACATAAAAGAGCCCTCAAGTAGGAAATTTGCTAAAGAAATCACATTTCCAGGATTAGGTTCTGAGACAGCTTCACAAGAAGTTATCTCAAGTTTCAGAGATGAAGGTTGCAATTCAGCAATCCAGGGTGTCTGGAGCCCCAATATCCCACTGGAAGGAGACAATGGCTTGAGTAAGGAGACTGGAAAGGGACATGTAAAATTAAGTATTTAAAGCCTGGACTAGTTAAAAGTTTCTAAAAGTCCTTTCAGTTCTTCAGTGAGTTGTGGACTTAAACAACAACCTTAAACAAACTAAAGTTCAGTCTTACCACGAGGAAGTAAAAGAAAATTATTACTACAAATGCACCTTATTAATCATCTTTTGTGGCGGGAATTTTGTCTCATTCCCAACTCAGTGTGGATGCTGCAAGCTGTGTTCGTGACTCCAGGAATGGGCAGATGACCCCTCCCCACAGGGAGCAGGGAGTTCTGCCTCCTTGGGGCTGTTCCACAGACACCAAGGGGAATGGACAGCTCACTGTGTGGGGACACTGCCCACAACACACTGAAGCAGCAGGATGAACTACAGAGAAGTGAACCTAAAAAGCTGAGGTGCGGAAGCCAAGCCTGCCTTCTCCCATCCAACAGCCACCATCCCTGCCAAGGTCATCTTGTGGCTGTGAGAAGCTGCAGTTTCCTGGGCACTTCCACTGGAAATATCCCTGGAATTGAGAGGGAAAGCTGCCAGGCGCTGCAGCCACCTCCAGAGTCCACTCTGCACACCATCACCTTGCAGTCAGCACTGCCATCAGCTTGGGGGTTAAGGGCTTCATCAGCACTGGTGCTGAGCACCTCAGGGAGCCCAAACAACTACCAGGGTCTCGCCTGTATCCTCCTCCTCTCCAGCAGAAACACAAACCCGAAAACACAATCAGGAAGGCAGTTTATCTGAGTTAAAGTTAGAGCGGGCTGTAAACTCCCACAGGACATCAATGCTCACACACTTCAGATGAAATGGTAAATTGAATATTAAACACATATTTATCAAATCATACTTCTCCCAGAGAAGGCTGAAGACTGCCTGTTTATTTTCTCAATCTCATTCACCACGTTTACAAGTGGTAGGAAAGCCGCTCCTATCAGCCACTCCATCTTTTTAGCTCTATTCGAATCATTTTGTTTTTCTAGCACTGCTGAAAAAACTGTAATGCACACCAAAAAAACAGAAAAACCACCTATAATCTGTGAAAAGGCTCTCTGAAATCCATCAACCACGTTGTATCCATAATTGCTTCCCTGGCTTATCAAAAAAGGCTCATTTGCATTATCTGTTATCTTTAGATACCCATCCTGGTCTATAAACAGAGTTATCAATCCCGTTCAGAGGCCAGTCCACAAATTGAAGTTTTCTATAGAGGGAACTAGCTATAAACAAGCCCGAGGCAATTTTCTTTGACAGCCAATGGTAAACCATAGGAAGTAACTTTAATAGTGATTTACAGTTCTTCTCTGGTTTCCATCCAACTTTTCCTTCTTGTGCTTCTGTTCCATCCAAAAAGGAATTTTTCAGATGTTCTAATTTCCCATTCAAGATGCAATCAATCCCAACTCTAGGTGTGTCTAATCCAATTTTTACGGTATGTTCATGGGCCAGCACCACAGAAAAAGAACTCTCTTTTTATTTTCTTTCAATTGCCTCTGCTGCAATCACAAGACTTGTCATCTCCTGGTGTGAAATGCACAACAGTAGAAGGGAAAGCGAAGGAGATTTGAGAGAGAGAGAGAGAGAGAGAGAGAAATGAGCCAACCTACTGAAAAGAAAGGGGAAAAGAAATACATGAAAATAACATTAACATTTCTGAAGTATCTTGCATACTGAAAGCTTCCATTTACCAGAATTATTAATTAACTTGAGATTTTTAAAGCCTGTGCAGAGTTTTTTAAGTTCCTCATTTAAATCACAATATGCTGTTGGAAATGGGTTATTTAGGAATGGACTCCAGCTTCACACCACCCATCTTTCTCATCTACACCACAGTGAAGTCAGATCCAAGTGCTGCACGGCTTGCTCACACGCACCACCCTTACATGCAGGAGTAAACCCCACTGCCCGACCTCTCCCACCGCTGACACTCTGAGGACTGCTCCTCCTTTATGAACAAAAAACCCCTCTTCCCTTAACAGCTTAGCATACATTCTGGCTATCTCTGAACTTCCAAGAGATGTATTTTTCAAATATTTATTTTTTCAGTCCCTAATTAAAAAAGATCTCTAAGCCACTGACACAGTCAGTGGATCTTAACGCTCATCACAGGCACAGCAAGGAAACTACAAGAAGGGGCACGGCTCCTCTCTGGGTAAACTACCGCAAATGAAGGTAAAGTAGCCAAAACCCCACTGACAACAGAGAACTACATGGATTTAAATCTGTGAGACCAGCTGCACAAGAGCAGAAGAGAATTACACCCAGGAGTTTAGCAATTAATAAACATCCCCTGTAACAAAACGGACCAATAAAAATTGTTTCCTTTTACCATAAACAAAACTACACTTATAACTCAGACCATGAAGCCTCTACACTATCCTGTTCCTTTTCTCTCTATATATATGTAAGGGGTGTATATAGACATATACACACACGTATGTATGTGCATGGGCTATTTTTCCCCTGATTGAAAGCCACCCTAATGGGTAGGCACTAATGGATTTCAAGTGATAAGGAAAAGGCAGACATGCAAAATGCTCCAGAACTTCTGTTCCTAATCAATCACCAAAGATCAGTGACATCATTCAAGCCTTTGATCAGAGCTCCCCTTTCAAGCTTAAAAAGGGGGATAGATTGACCCACACCAGCAGAGGGACTGAAGAAACACCTAGGATACAATTCAGAGTGAAATATGAGAATTCACCGGCATCTCTCTTCAGAAAAACTATCCCTTCCCACCTTCCTCAAGGAATACAGCGCACATTCCAGAGCAACCAAGCACAAACAACAGACTTATCCCCTTCCCCAATAATTAGAACACAGTCAGGGAAACAACACATCACAAAACCCTTTCAGGTTTTATTTTCAAAGTCTGTGTACGCATTTTACGCCGAGCAGGCAGTTCGTTACATTTAGTTGCGTTTAAAATTCTCCTCAAGTCCGTTAGTAAAACACAAAAGGGGGGGGAAGAAGAGGAAAAAAAAAGTTATTTTTCCCAAATGCCTGAGCAGTTTTCACAACTAAAAGCTGACGCAGAAACAATTTTCGGGAGAACCAGCATCACGGCAAGCATTCGCTGCACTTAGCCCCAGCCTTTGTCCACGCCAGGGTATTCAGAGTGTCCGGATCACTAATCCCACTTCAGCTAAAATTGAGCTCCATTGTTTCTCAGTTCATCTGAGTTTCCATGGCACTTACTAGGACTTAAGTGTTATTTACTTAGTGTGGCTTGTTAAAAACAAAAAACAACAACCAAGTCCTAATGTGAGCATCAGGTTTGCTTTTTTTGCCCCCCTTTTTTTTTTTTTCACTTTCAATAAGCTCAGGATGCTGTCAGCATTTTACAAGCCCCAGAGAGATGGTCTATCTAAAAATCTTCAACAAAAGCAAAGTTGAAAATAGACCTGAAAGCATTCACTTCACTGTTTTGACTTGGGTTTCCCCCACCTGTATTTTTTTTTTTTTTAAATCTAATTGAGCTTCCTGAAGAGCAGCAAAAATGTAGTTTATTATCTCCCTCATCAGGTGATCAATGATTTCATTAATAAGACAGATAACAAAACTGTCATATCATCGACACAGTTATGAAAGATGATCCTGGCTTCTTGCTCCATTTTCCAAGGTCTGGGATTCTCTGTGGCAGCTCTGAGTCCATTCAATATTTTCCACAGACAGAGAAAAGTGAAAATCCATTTTGAAACCAATTTCAATTAGGATCCAGAAGCTGTTATCACAGGTGTCGCAGAATGGGCCCGTAAGTGGAAATGTCGCCTATCCATTCTGAAATGAAACCTTATCAGGGGCTACGAAGATGGCTGAGGACAGCCTATCTGTAAATTACTTTTCGTCCTGTGTTAACTCAACCCTAGTTCTGTCATGTGGAATTCTTTCCAGCCCCCGTAATAATCTAATGACTAACTAGGCACTGCACCAAAACGGCTTTTATTCTGTCCGGGCTTCCCCACCGAATGGGGCCACGAATGCAAATAACCGGAGGCGGCCAGGCGAGCCCGCGTTTTTAGCAAGAGCATTTAAAGCTCTCCTTGTTTATTACGGGCAAGTAACGGGCTTGCATTCTGAAGCCTGTCTCCACCCATTGCATTCCTGGTGATTTTTCAATTGCAAACTCCAAGGCCCAGTTATTTCATTAATTCAGCACCCAAGTAGTGAGGCTTTTCTCTCACATCATTCAGTCTCCTTTTAGCAAATTATCCCATGACGGAGGATTTATTCAGTCAAAGACCTCGGACTTTGAGAGGCAACAAAAGAATCAAGAGACTTTCTGGTCCACCTGCCTGGCGAATGATGAGGCAGGGTAAAGCCTCCCTAGAGAAACCAATCAAACCATTGTGTGGCACAGTCAGACCTTTTCAACTGTCAAGCCAGGAGAGCAGGAAAAGAGATGAAAGAACTCAGGATGAAGCTACCATTTACAGAACCATGTGGGAATGGTCTCCAAAGATTTAATAACTGGGATGGAACACAACTTTCTGAAAACTAAAAGAAAGGAGGAGGAAAAAAAAAAAGAAAAAGAGAGAGAAAAGAAAGGAGAGAAGGAAGGAAAGAAAGAAAAGGAAAAGGAGGAGGGGAAAACACAACTGGTCAGACCCCAAAGGGGCTTTTCTACAAAATCCTCTGTTGTTATATACGAGCCCTGTGCTGGAAAAGAAAAGCTGAGCATACGGCAGGGATAGCAAGAGAGAGCACACCAGCTTGCAGCACTAACTTAAGTTTCAGCAATTTATTATCTCATCTGAGGAAGAAAACTAAGTAGAAGTCTGTTCTGTTAGGCAGAATACACACCAAAAAAATTTCCTTGGTTTGGGATGTCTGGGTGCCCTTTCAAAGCTATTGCATGTGTGGGACTTTAGTTTTTGCATTTCCACTTGGCTGCATGTGGAACACGCATGAGAAGTCTCACCAAATGAATGGAAACCAGCGTATTTTAGGAATCTGGCATGTGCAAAGAATGTGCTCACACAGCTCCTGTGTAACAAGACTCCAGCTGATTGCAGGAACAAGATTTAGGAACTGCTTTTTGATAATCTGACCCACAAAGCCTTACAAGCCAAGTTTTAAAATCACTGGAACAAACCCCAGTATTTCCTGTGCACTCCTCTTTTCCAGGGTGCCTCTGCACACTTGAAATATTCATTCCTCAGTAGGTCCAGACTGCACTTACAAGTAAGTCAACTTTTTTTGTGTGTATGTGTATTGCCAGCCTTATGAACAGAAGTAGAACCTGAAAATCCAATTGTGACCGCTTGCAGTAGACATCAAAGGCAAAGACTTTTAATAGGAAATAAGATAATAACACTGTAAAAAAATCCACCTCATTCCCTCTTAGTTGGGATGGCAAAAGAATGTGTCTGCCCTCCCCTCCCACTCTCACCCCAAAATATTGAGATATGGCTTGGAAAGAATACAGAGAGTGTAGTTTTAACACAGTACCTTCTTTACATAATCACATACCATACCCTAAGCACACTTCTCCTACTTATTGCCATATGTGTTTAGTAAAAAGTTCTATGTAAGCAGAAGCTGAGGGTTTATATCTTCCAGAAAAGAAGAAAAAAAGAGGGGGGCGGGGGAGGTAAATAGAAACATATAGAGCAAGGATATAATCAAATGCAACACTGATGCCTGATTATCTCCTTTTAACCAGAGACAGATATGAAATAGAAAAGACAAATGCCATTTGAAAACATATTAAGTAATTTAATTGCTTCCACTGCCTTAACTTACACAGCTCGAATCGCAAAGCCAAATAGTGTGCCTGCCAGCAGGGCTGCCTGCTTTTAAGTCAATTAGAAGATTTTTTTTTTTAATTCTTTTTATTTACTTCAAGAAGAAGATCTACTTCCACATATCTCCTTCACTTGCAGATTTCCAAGTTTGTTCTCTTTTCATGACCCAGGAGAACTCTCAGAACATGACAGTTTTCTCCCCGTATTTTTCTGGTGCCCTCCTAACCCTCCCCATCCGCCTGGCATCTGTGTGTTTGCTGACACCATTTCCAGCAGCTAGGAGGAAGGTGCCATCGCTTGGAGCAGCAGTGCTGCTGCAGATCCCTGCCTCGCTGCCATGAGGCCTCTCCACTTTGGTGGCATGGGCTGGCACAGCACTGCAAGGTCACTAGGAGGCCCTTTCCTTTTTAGAGTATCATCTTCCCCAGAGACTAGCACTTAAGGGCTGTGAGTGAGCTCTTCTCTGGAAAGCTAACAATATCACCCACGCTTCATCTGCCAGAAGCCTTTTTCCTACTAAAAATATAACCCCTTGGTTGCTCCCTGCCTCCCCAGTCCTGTGGGCTCTAGTGCTTGAATTTTTTGAGGTCTGATTGATACTGGACTCCTGCAAAGCACAAGCTACAGAGCACAGTACCACTGCCTGCTGCAGAAACCCATTTTAAACCTTTTTATTATTACCACTTACTTCAAAACCCAGGTACAATCATAGCATGATTGCTTGGGTGTCTGAGGGGTGGGTTTGTGGTGGGTTTTTTTCAAGGAAAAAAGTCCCCAATGTGTAATTTCCTAAATTTAACCTCCACCTCATCCAGGTGGCACGCTTCTGCTGCTAACTAATGTTTTCTCCCGATTCCACCTCATGTTATCCAGCAGGATGTTAAGTCATTACTTACTGATTACAGTGATTGCAGGGATAAGCCACTCAATCATCTCTTTCTGGAACTCGCAAAGGGATACAGGAGGATTGACATTTAATATCCCTTATGCTATTAACCACTGCAGGGAGGGGAAAGAAGGGGGGAAAAAGGAGGGAAATCTCAGCAGAATTAATGAAGCAATACTGCACTGCACTTGCAGCTCATTGGCTTTAGAGCAGGGCAAGGATAGGGCTGGCTCACTAAGGAACAACACTAGAAAATAGTATCAGGCAGAATGAGTTATTACAGACTACAATTAACCCTAACTTGATGACTGCAATTTTATTAGTAAGCATAAAGGACCATGGGTGCATAACTCCAAACGAACACGTATTTAATCAGCTACTCACATCAGATTACAACACACCAAGACATGCAGTCCCCACTTAATTACAACCTCAAATACTCTTCCTTCCAACACTTTGAAGCATCAGGACAGTCTATTTAATAGAAGAGCAACAAAGCTGGTAAAGGGTCTAGAGAACAAGTCCTGTGAGGAGCAGCTGAGGGAACTGGAGCTCTTCAGTTTAGAGAAAAGGAGGCTGAGGGGAGACCTCCTCATTCTCCACAACCACCTGAAAGGAGATTGGAGTGACGTGGGAGTTGGTCTGTTCTCCAAAGTAGCAAGTCACAGCAACAGGAAACAGCCTCAAATTGTGCCAGGGAAGGTTTAGATTGGACATTAGGAGAAATTTCTTTGCTGAAAGGGTTGTCAAAGATAAGGAAGAGGCTGCCCCAGGGAAGTGGTTGAAACATCATCCCTGGAAGTGTTTAAAAGGTATGCAAATGGACTGATGAGGGACATGGTTTAGCAGGAGACTTGGTAGCTTTATGTTAGTAGTTGAACTCGATGATCTTAAAAGCCTTTTCCAGACTACATGATTGCATGATTCCATTCTCCCCAAGGACAGGCACCTTCTTTTGGTTTACCCTTTTACAACCCAGCCACAACTCTTGGAACAGAAGGGTGCACAAAATCCTAAAAATTCACATCTTTGCCCTTATTTTCTGACTTCACACAAGTGACCATTCTACCATTACTTTCCATGGGGCCACATGCCACTGCTACAGATAGGAGTAACCTCAGTATCTCATTCAGCACCTTCATCAACAAGCTGGATGAAAGAACAGTGTACTCTCAGCCAGTTTGCTGATGGAACAAAACTGTGAGGAGTGGTGGACACCCCATCAGGCTGTGCTGCCATTCAGCATTACCTGGCAGGCTGGAGGGGACACTTGTGGAGTTCAGCAGAGGCAAAGTGTAGAGTCCTGCACCTCGAGAGGAGTAACACCAGGCACCAGCACAGCTAGGGAGCTGACCGGCTGGAAAACAGCTCTCTGGGAAAGTGCCCAGAAGTCTTGGTGGACAAGCAGCTCACCATGAGAAAGCTATGGGCCCTCATGCATTAGGAGTGTGACCAGCAGGTGACCCTCTACTCTGTCTTGGTGAGGCCACACTTGGTGTTATTGTGTGCAGGTCAGGGCTCTTCAGTTCAAGAGAGAAAGGGAAGTACTGGAGAGAGTCCAACAGAGGGTGATCACAAGGATGATTCCCTAGGGGACTGGAGAATCTCTCTTATGAAGAGAGGATGAGAGACCTGAGACACTTTATCCTGGAAAAGACTGATAGGGAATCTTATCAATGCATATAAATATCTAAAGAGTGAAGGTCATGAGGATGGAGTTAGGCTCTTCTCAAGTGACAGCAACTGATAGGACAAGAGGCAGTGGGTACAAACTAGAACACAGCAGGTTACAGTTGAACTTAAGGAGAAACTTCTTTAAGGGTGACAGTGCACTGGAACAGGCTGCTCAGAGAAGCTGTGGAGTCTCCATCTCTGAATATGTTCACAAGCCGCCTGGATGCGTTCCTGTGCAACCTGATCTAGGCATACCTATGTTAGCAGGGCAGCTGGACTAGATGATCTCCAGAGTTCCCTGTCAATCCCTACCATTCTATGATTGTATGGCTTGTCTCACTGAAAAACAAAACCCTCAGAAAAAATAATATACACAGAAGTCATAATTTCCAACATCTAATAATACAAGATGCTGCTTCCTCTTTGACCTGGATATGGTAAGTGAAGAGGGCCCCTCTATCCCCTTTCATTTCAGGAGAGGATGACTTTGTAGAATCAGGTCTCATATAATCAATTCAGGATTCAATTTGCAGGCCACTAAAACAGTACAGGCAATGTTTCTTGATACCCAACTACCTCTTTTGAACCCTGACCTCTCAACGGGACCCTGAGCACAACAGCCCAACAAAGGGGCCAAGAATGGTTATTATGATTTTAACACCTATTTTATGGTGACCTTGAAAGCAAGCAGCAGGACAAGTAACCAGCTGAAACTTTAAACAGGAAATGTGATTCTTATGGGGTTGCAGACTGCTGAATACTTCCCTCATTCAATCCTGAAAGAACTACTAGGAAGAAAAAACCAACCCAAACTAATAAAAAAAAAAGAGACCTAGATGAAGCTGGCTCTTCTGAAAGAATCAAAGTCGACGCATGAACTCCCTCTCATTTAATCATCTCTCAAGCTTGGTTTTAAGTTACATCACCATTAAGATAAAAATTTCTGCTTTCTATCACTTTAAAGTATGTTCTCAATAACTATCTGATTCTGATAAAGGTAGCCAAGTCCACAACCTACATACGTTTATAATTAGCTTCTTTTTTTCTTTTTAAGGCAGAGTAATAGGTTAATAAGGAGTATCAGATTACACTGGAACAAGCTCATGGGTCAAAAACTAGACAAAACACATCAAACTGAAAATAAGTGCTTGCCTGTCAGGCACTGAAGGAGCCCCTATACAATAACTGCATTGTTTTAATGCAACATTAAAAACATCAGTTTAAAACCAAAATGTGCAAAAACGGAAAGCATTTCAGTCACTGACAAAATTCACAAGCCAAACAGTAAAAAAGTCAGGGCCGAACACAGTGTTACAATCTCCTGATGCTCTCCAAGCAATGCTGTGAAGAGCAGCTTTGCCCTGCAGGAGTGGTGATTCAGCCCTCACAGAAATTTTCTGCACTTTGTAGAACATAACCCTGGGTTTACTTGAAATTAGAGGAGGCATCATTTTATCCAACAGAGCTCTAGCAAGGCTAGTTTCCTGACCTGCAATACCAGGCAAAGGTTCTCCAAAGGCAGCATAGACTTGGTTTTCATGAGTTTATCAACCTTGCACAACCTGATAGAAACCTGCATGCACACAGCAGCTTCCATGCACTAACATGGTAGGGAACAGGGTCTTACTGCTTTGTCTCCAAATGAGCAGCAAAGATGTGTGTGAGAAGACCAGACACTGGTCTCATTACTCCAGTGCCATACCAATGATATTTATTAGTTGTTGCTGTTATTTTTGCCAAAGCAGTTAAATCTGAGACTATCAAATCCAACAATATACAAAAGCAAGCTCGCTTTAGATCCTAGCACAAACATTCTATTCACACAGCTTTTTGGGAATTAACATCTCCATCAGCAGTTTTCTTTAGCACTTCCCCCTCACCACCTTGGGTGTTAGCCTGGCGGTAATTACAGCAAACAAAGAAGGAGTAAAAGAAGCAAATTTGCAAAGAAATGTGTTCTAGTAAACTGGGCACAGTATAGTTGAAATATACAAAATTAAACACACAAGAAAAAAAAAATATCAAAAGCTTGCAAAAATGGATTCAAAACAAACCAGGAGTGGTCCCAGATTACACAATCCCAGTAGGGATCAAAACACACCACAAATTGTTGTTATTTACTACAAATTATGATTTTCAATTTTTATTTTTTTTTTTTTTATCAAATGTTAAAAGAAGTTTTAATTTGTTCCAGCACTAAGACCTTCCCCACATGTTTCAGCCTGGAGCACATTTTAATGACTAAGTTATAAATGCCTGAAATTAGAGGTTGATAATGGAAAGAGGCCCTTATCTAACAGAGTGCAAGTTTCTTAGTAATATAGTCAGAGTTTGTAGTGAAGTGAGTGCAGCAGCCATTACCAATCTCCTTGGTATTAAGGACAGAAACTCAGCAGAAGTGACTAACGTGAACTAAGGCCTGTTCCTGTGTGCTGTTGGTGTCTACAGCACAGTTGGTACTTTCTCAGGGGCACCCTCAAGTCTGGGCCTCACATATCCTATCATCATACAATTTAGAAGTTTTCTACACTCCATTTTCTTTTTAACATAGATTCTTCAAGCAGAAGCGTCACTCACTTTTGGGAGCTGTTCAAATAATGGTGTCTTCTTTGCTTCTTCAAGACTGTAAGCATAAAACCTGTAACTAGCAGCTTTCAATCTACTTATAATCCAAGTTCTGACTCCTTCTCAAGACAACAGAGCTACTGAGAAAGTCAGACAACTGTCACTCAAGTACACCTTACCCTGAAAACTTTGCTAATTAATGTGCTGTCCAGAAGGACAGAAGCACTGATATTAGACATTCTTAGAGGGTGACACTGCTATGATAGGCAGATGCTACTCTGCAGTGACAGCAGTCTTCTGACAAAACCAGCAAGGATCTTTCTGTGGTTTTTGTTATTTTTAAGGGTGCCTTACCTTGTTTAATAGAGCATTCAAATGTAAATGGAAATCATTCAACATTGCCACAGCCCTCTGCAAAAGAGGGGCACTGAATCAACAGAAGTTGCATGTTTTGTAGGACTGGTGTCTTATATCAACTGATGATGCTCCTGCAGTAACACTCATTCCAGCATTAAGGAACAAAAGATGCAAATGAGATGCAAGCTCTAGCTTTCATGCAAATTGGTCCTTGTAACCCAAATTCATTATCATGACAATCACATCTGCAAGAAGCAGCAATTTAAAACTCATGTTTAAGTTCCCAAAGTTTTGGCATTAGGATTTGTTTTGGTACATGCTCCATGAAGCCTCTACAGAAAGAGGAAATTTTTCATATCCAGGGAGGAATATCCCTTTGAAGCCCAATCCTATATCTCTGGAAAATCGTTTGCTTGGTCCAGGTCCAGCTACATGAAGGTAGATTAGCAACCCAAACCTTGGAGATCCGGGTGACCTCCCTGAACACAAAACCTAACAACCCTTACCCACAAAGGTAACTGTCATTAGCTTAACCAAAGGCAGCCTCAGGCCCGAGAATGTGTACTACATTAACATCTCACTCCATTAACAGGAGATAATTCAGGTGAAAAGAATTTCTAGTCGCTCGTTAGCCTTGGAATCCTTCTAGCTCTTGGGCATGGGATGCCCCTGACATGCAGTAATACACCACCTCGATGAAGTGGGTAGTTAAGAACTAGTATTACTCTTAAAGCTGATAGGTAGAACAGAAAGAGAAAATTATTTGGCCATAAGGTAAATCAGTGTGAGAATTAGGCAAAAATATCTAGAAGGCTTTATTTTTAGCTCTCTAAATCCAACTGTTTAATGATAGCATCAAAACTAGCCCAAACAGTCAGTGCCAATATCGAGTCTGAGTACAAACCCCTGACACATCACAGAACACACACGTGTTTAAGTGTGCATGTTTGAGAAGTTGGGCCAATGTGGAAAATCCTATTACCTAGAAAAAAAGATACAATGGGGAGCTCTTCAGCTAATGTGAACCACTGTAATTCTATTGACAGCAGCAGATCTGTGCTGACTTACACCAGCTGAGGATCTGATTTCATATGCCTTAGAAAACTGATGCAACTTTTTCCATAACTGCTCAAAAGTTTCTATACTCTTGTGGGGATCAACTCCAGCTAGCCGGTCAGCAGGTGCTGAGTTTGCTTTGAATCTGAAGTCCAGTCACACAGAAGGATACTGGGACATGTGCCATGTAATTTTTACCGACACACGGAGATTCATGTATTTTCTGCTTTAGTCTAGTGGGAGATACATGTTTCTTTAAGAAACCAGAAACCTTTCTTCAAGATGTCAAAGTGAGAACCTGACCTGGACCACAAGCCCAGATGAGTGAGCACAATGGAAGCGCAAAAGGTGAACAGAAAATGTTTTGCCAGGAATACACCAGAAGGATTTCTGCCACTTTTAGCCATTCTTAGACTGATTTGCAAAAACTGACAGCTAGTTTGAAGCTATCCAAACTCCACAGATCTAAACTCTGCCCACACTTTTCCAAGCAACTTTCTTTCCTAATCCAACGTGAGTTCTGCATTAGCAGGGGCCAGTACACTCAGTCCTCTTACACTGAAAAATGCAAGAGCCTGGGCTGGGATTACACACTCTCCAGAGAGGCAAAGAATATGTAAAATTGTCAAGTGAGGTAATCTCTGGGGAGGGGATTAAGCAAACTACTCCAGTTTTGCAAATCTACAAGCTGTACATTCACAACTTTGAGATGAATTCACAAGAGGATACACTCTTAGCATGATGTTTTGTCCCTGGCCATGAAAAAGAACTTTGGGGAGGGGAGGGCAGCCATTTGAGAGGAGCAAGTTTATTTGCAAAAGAAGAGGAGGGGAAAAAAAAACCCTTTGCCATTAATTTTGACAGAGCTACTTCTCTCTTTTGTAATAACTAATTATCTAACTAGTACAAGCAATTTCAATGGCCAAATGCAAAGCACTCGTAAGCCCGGCCAGGCTAATCAAGATGATTTCCAAAACACCAAAACCAGGAACTTCCTATAATAAATAACTTAGCACATTTACATCTCAAATTAGAACATCTGGAAGAGCCTGTGCCTGATGCCAAAACAGGCCCTATTGTATCCTACCATTCTCCACCACCACCCTCCCCCGCCTTGCTCCTTCTCTTTAGCCTTTCCTTAGAACAAACACTGATCCAGGTGCAAACGCTCAATTCACAAGGAATGCAGAGAACATAAAATTACTGTAGGTTTGGCTGCTAGTAAATCCCTGCTGTTACTTACCATTGGAAGTTGTGCTGGAGGCAACAGCTTTCTCGCTGACATCTGTTCGACTGGAGCATTTCACAATGGAAGTCTCCACTTTTTTCTTCTCTGTCGTGGTAGAGCTATGGGACTGCGCCTCCATGATGACTTCTCATTACTTCAGCTCTCCTTGCACTAGTACCTGAATGAAACAAGAGAGTCATGAACTTTAAATGTTATTCAAAAGTTTAGCCCCAAACCTGTCACACCTCTCACCTGAAGAGCCTGCAGCACAACCAAATTAGCAGTCTACAGGCCATTTCTGGATGCCCATCAAATCATGTCTGCATGCATGAACTCCTGAGGAATTTAAGGAAAAACTAATAGCAAAAATAAGTGTTCGGCTTTAAAGAGAATCTGTATCATAAACCACTGTGCTGCTTGATGGATGGGTCCACTTTTTTCAAGCCTGTAGGGTTTTAATGGGGGGGCAGGAGAGGGAAATCAGTATTTTTCTCCCATGTCCAGAGCACCATGGAATACCTCAAAAGAAATCAAGACAGATCTTTGTGTTGACTACAGAAGCCAAATATTTAAATTCCAACATTCACGCTATCAGAACACACTGCAGCAAGCAGTGCCCTGTCTATCTCTACACCTTGTCTCACTCATGTAAACACCTCTCCCTTTGTTCAGAAACCCAACTCAAACAGAAGTGCATTGGAGAAACACCCTGAAAACCACAAGGCAAGGCAAATATTATTGCTAGTGGCAGATAATGAGATGATTTTCTTTTGCATGAAAATGCTGAAAATGGAACACGTTGCAGAGGCGCGTGTCTGGTTACTCTGCCTTTCCTGGCTGTTTTCAGTGTCATCTCCAACGACACCTTGCAGATCTGCTGAGCTTATTTTCAGAGCTTCTACACTCCTGGCACAAACCCAAGAAGCCCCCCGGCTTCCAAAAGGGTAAGGCTGCCTGTGCAGCAGTGTGTGCACAGCAGGCCCTGAGACTGCAGGGATTTTGGGCTGTAAAGAGCACAAGCATTCCCAAGGACTGGTCTGCAACTTGACACACGTAACCATTTTGCTTGGAAAAGACCTTTAAGGCATGCCTGTCTGCCTAAGGAAGCATTACACAGATCATCAATATTCAGTGCCCACCATCCTTAGAACCAAAGTACCTCAGTATTATGATGGTTTGAACATGATGCTATGCAACAACAAATAAAGACTTTGCAGCTCTGAGCAACACTGCAAAGGGTTTCAGCTTCAGATCTGAGGGGTCTGAAACACAAGGAAGTGGCACTGTTCTAGAACATCTAAATGAAATAAAACCCTGAAGGCTTCAAAACAAGCCACAAAATAAACTTAAATGCAATTACATCAGCAACCTGCTTCCCCAATTTTGACAGTCAAAAAAAACCAAAAAAAACAAAACACACCAAACAAAAAGGCTACAAAGCCAATTCATCACAAACACAGCTGTCCAGTAAACCTACCCCTTCCCACCTCCCTGGCTGGAGTTTAAGAGCACAATAAAACACTCCAAAGCCTCACTGTTATACAGTAGAGATCAAACAAGAATCTAATCACTGAAGGAATCATTATTTAGCCACTCAGTGCTGCTAGGGAACTGGACTAGGTATCAGAGACTCTGCCACTGACCTGCTGGTCTAACGTTCAGCCAGGCATTTTTCTTCCCTCAAGTTTCTAAACTTGCTAAACCCAGGAATAGTAAAGCTCTGCCTGCCATGGCACAGTACTTCTACAAGCACTTCCAAGATGTACTTGTGAAAGTGATACAAATATTGTGATCTGTGAAACAACTTCCTACCAGAAGTGGAAGCGGAATATCAGGTGTCTTCAAACAGGCAGTAGCAGAGATCTAATGATAAATACTCAGCTTGCAACATCCCTTCACTTGTACCCAGCAACACACAAATTCCCTTGCAGAGAGATCTCATGGCAGCTTTGTAAATGTACCACCTTTCCAAATTTCCAGTATGCTTTCACCCCACTTCCCTTGCAGATCTCACGCAGGAGCACCCACAGCTTTGGTCAGTTACCATTTCTCTCAAGCTTCTCAGTCTCTTGCACGGGGAGAAATTGGGGGAAGCTGGCACTGCTGCCAAGCTCTTCACCCTACGCTCACAAGAACAGGCTTGTTTTCTCTGTATGGCCCTGGTCATACAAACACCAGAATTTGCCTCTACTAAGCCTCCAGCCACTGCATGAGTGAGCCCTTTGATGTACCCTCTCATGCTCTGACTTACCCTCCTTTGAGTTATTCATATTCTCTACAATGAGTAACTTCTTGTGCTATCTCTGAAGGAATTTACAAAGCTGTACATTTTCATTTCTATTATTTTTCTTCTGTTTTGTCTTCTGAAGGCCAAGTCTGCGATTCAGGCAGATTCTTCATTTCCAACAGAGTTTGACTTTGAGAGCATGAATAGGGGAGCTGCAGAACTTGTCCCCCACTTTCTTCTGTCCTTGGCTCACAAGCCTGTTTTGTCACAAAAGGAAACAATTACACTCCTCACTCAACCAGAAAGGAAGAAGCCACATACTCTGCCCCCATTTCACAGGGCATTGGAGTGGCATGAAACATTTGGGCAAGGGTCATAAAAACGACAGGTATCTACAGCAGTTCCACCACTTCCTGCCACACACGTTTGTGCATATAAGCAAGGAGCCCTCACTTATCTCCACCTTCTTCCCTTCTGCAGCATGGAATACAGGACCTCCCTTACGATCTGAACCTACCACTGCTCAGGAAAGGAGATGAAGGCGTTGTAAGGAGTTAACACAGCTTTAATCTAAAAAAAGCATCTTTGAATCATCTGCAATTTAAGAGTAACACATGGCTGCTTAGACTGGCATCCATCCATTCTCTTTGTTGCTTTTTTTCTTTCCCCAACAGAGCACCAGTGACATTTTTCAGGTGCTTTGGGGCTGTTTTCTTAAACGGAGGAAAGACTGGCAGACACAGTTCCACATTTCCCATTACTCTATCACTTTCCCATTTTACACTACCTATGTGAACAATGGTGCAGAGCAGTGGCCTAAAGTAGCAGCTGAAATGGAGTTTTTGGTCAGAAGAGCGCAGAATTTGCCATCAGCTAATATAAACATCTGCTCTTGGTACTTGTTCTGGTTCGTGTCTGCTTAGTTTACATCCAGAAGGCTGCTTTTATTCATGTCAGCATGGAAGAGGGTAAGCCTTCTTACTCAGCTCTACACCCAGAACCACGAGCCATGGCCCCAGCATCACAGATGTTTCCTCCTGAGCCTGCCTTCCTCTGCTCCCAACCCGTGCATGTGTGACAAGGGCATCTGCAAGAATTTCAGAAGTTCCCATTACAGTCCAGTGCCAGTTCAACTACATGCTGGTACACATGGCTAGGAAAGTAAGGAAAGCAGGAGAGATTGCAGCACCCATCACCAGAGGTTGAGTCTTTGGTATGTTTTGCCCAGCATGCCTCATAGGGAAGGAGTCAAATGGAAATCAATATGGTGCCCCAAAACACTTCTTTTTTTCCTGAAGATGAACTTAAGCCCAAGTTGAAAACACAAACCAGACACACATGTTTTCTAGGATCAGCCTCTTTGCTTTTGGCTGTGATTTTTATTTTCTCTCAGAAACTGTACTGAAACATGAGAATTGCAGTCTACCAAAAAAAAATGTCCAGGACAACATGAAGATTTCCTTCCACTGTCTACTAATCCCTAGCAAAAAGCATGCTGAAAATCAGTCACAGCCTGACGTTGTCTTCATATCAAAACACAGAGTGGTTTATATTATGGTGTAGAGGGCTCACCCCAGCATGGGTCAGTGACTTCCCTGTTCCTGCCCTCAGGCCTGAGACAACATGTATCCCTTCTGCAGCAAGGAGCTCTGCTTCCAAAAACCCAGAAAGCCAGTTTCTGTGTGCTGTCAGGCATCTCCAAATGCATATGAATGGCAAGAAAATGCTGTAACAGTATATGGGCAAAAGCCTGAACTGTGATAGGTAAATAGAAGGATAAAGATTCCTTCTTGAATGCAAACATTCATGGCTTTTTCCTATTCAACCATGCTTGAACCTTTTGTTATTTCCCTAAAGCTTGAACCCATTACACCATTAATTCCAGATCCCCATTTTTAACCTAAACCCTTCAAACCAGCAACCTGCCTGCAGTTGTGTCTCTACTTTTAAACCATAGAAAGAATCCCCCACCAATTGCAATTGGAGCAATTATAGGAACAAGCCATCAGTATGAACTAGCTAAATCAGGAATGCTGCCTCTTTTATAAGGAATGTCAACAAACAACAGTATGTTGGAAATGTATTTCCAACAAAAAAAACCCCAAAATATCATTTTAGTAACCCAAAATCATGTAATTTCCAGTCTTTATACATGTTGCTCATAAAACTCTGCATCACAGTAGTAAAAACAATCATATTAATAATCAATATGCTGGGGAAGGGAAAAAAAATATATTGAGCAGCCTCTGCCTGGAGGAGCACGGAACATGACTCTGAACACACACTTCCATTTTCCAAGAGATCTTCATCTCTGAGCTCCTTTTCTCCTCTGAATTACTTTAAATATCATTCATTTCTATTGCATACATTAGTATTAAAGACCAGACCATATAGATCTTAGTTCAGAGGCACAGGCATAGACTTACTAACCTCAGCAAGATGACTTGCCTCAGTTTGATTGCTTGGGCAGGGATCAGCATCTACAATTCGCAATTGCACATTAGACTGACGCATATTCCCTGCAAACTTAATGTAAATTTGTAGTATTTTCAGAGGGGTCATCTTTTAATCTGTTGTTTGCTGGCTTGTTGTTCTGGGGAGGTTTCTTACCAAAAAAATAAATTTAAAAATCCTTCCCCTGTTCCATTCGATGCTGCTGTAGTTGTGTTCAATTCATTACCAAGTGGTTTGCATCCGCTGAGAAGAGCTGTCTGAAATAGCAGTGTCACAGCATTCATCATCATTGCATCAGCAGTAGGGAAGTTCATACTGATTGCTATCAACAACCCGAGTGCCCCAATCAGCCTGCGAGCAAACAGAGCATGTTTAATTTTTCAGCAAAGGCTCTGGGTAGTGAGGGTGTTCACAGGTACCACTTTGATCCGCACTACTGGAAGCAGTCTTTGGGGACACAGTGCATCTTCAACAGCACAACCGAATGGAAGTGAAAAACACAAGGGGAGGCATGAAGAACAATCAGGAAATTACAGCCTCTCTCAGCTATAAAGGGCTCTTTATCAGTTTTATCAAAACCAGCACACAGTTCCTTGGGATTATTTAAGGATTAAAATAAAAAAAATCAAAAGTGTCTTGTTCAGACACATTCAAATGCAAAATTTACATGAGACAATCTGATGTTGTTATAGGGGAGCTATTCCACACTGATTTATACAGGTTTGAGCCAGGTACATTTAACTTCAAAAACCCATCTAGATTTCAGCATTGTTTTCCATCAAACCTGCTGGAAAGCTGCACTGACAAAGTCGGCCCTAGCAGTACTTGCTGAAAACACACAAGTGTCCAAACATCTTAAGAAAGATCCTCCAGTTGTAGTATTAACCTCCTGGTACCTCTGACCACTTTTGTAACAGCTATAGGAACTGAGCTAAATATTACACATTTTGGAAGCAGTTTTATCTTTTCTCAGTTCTGTGTAAACTAAACTAGAATTCTGCAATCCCCCATTAATTATTCCTGGGCAAACTTTATTCCAGTTCTTCCCTGTTTAGATGACTGGTCACAGTAAGACTAAGACTGATATAAACAGCACAAATAATAGTCTAATATTCACTATAAATAAAACCATTACAAACCAATAGCAAGCCAGGGATAAAAAAAGATCTTATACTCTGCAATACTTCTCTCCATTTAAATGACATGCATGGGCTATAAGTGGACCAACTGCTAACTGCATACTCCTAAATCTGTTTTGAAATGTAAAGTAAAATTAGAAAGAAAAAAATTTTTAAAACACCACAAAAGCCCCACAGCTGAATGTTACAGGCAGATTTGTTGCTTGAAACTAAAATATACCCCAAGTTGTGGGGCCCCATATGCATTAATACAACATTTCCGAATCCATTACTATCTGCTGTCTTTCCCTGCCCTACATTCCTTTGATTTCTTCCCCTCATAAAGACTGCAAAACAACTAGACCTAAAGCCTGGTTAATGATGATCTGATCTGTTCCTGATAGGTTAAATAGCTTGTGGCAACAATAATGCAGGATCACAAACACAAAGACAATCAGCTAGGCAAAGCAGCGCCATTAGCACCCTCCTGATTAAGATCCTAAATCACAAACTCTTCCATGGCATACACTGAACTCCAGAGTCAAGCATCTGCTTATATCTTTGTGCTGCAGACAAACTGGATTACCAAAGTTTTTAAGATACAGAAAACACAGGATCAGTAAGGGGCACTTTCTACTGAAGCAGCACCTCAGTTCCTTATAATACACATCACCCACATACTCTTACAAGTAGATTAGCCCTACTTTGGTTACAGGATTTAGAAAGCTGTAAAGTAATAACCTCAATGAAATGTTTTTACTATTACATCAACACATTAAAGCCTGTATCTAAATAAAACAGCTTTTCACCAGGAAAGAAGTGATTCCCAGTTTCTTACCCAGTAAACAGGGTCTAATGGATACAAACTGAAGGATTTGGGTCAAACTTTCCATATCCTACCAGTCCATCCCTCACAAAAGTTGTTTGGGACCATGCAACACAAAGGTGAGGGATATAGGAGCCAGAATCTACCATGCATCTTAATAGCTTTATATTTCAGCTATGATGTAGCCTCTGAGATAAAAATGCATAATCCACACATTACCCAAGAGTGGTTAACTGAACTTCAAGACAGAAAGGTCGGACCAGGTATCCTTGGGGTCCCTTCCAACCTGGCATCCTGCAATAATTGAAAAAACCCCAACCACACAACCAAATCCAGCCAAACAAACCAGGTCATTAACTCTGCATCTACAGTTATTTTAATCACACGGCCTTGGGTTTCTTCATTCCTCATTTGACTCTCTTACAAACTATCCAAACACAGACAATGGAAAGAACAGAAGTTATTTCTTAACAAATAGGAAGGGCCACGTATTTTCACGTGTCTAAATCTGCAAATGTATTTGGGGAGGCCAGTGGGTTTAAAAAAGGTAATGCCCTTACCCTTCAGAAATGAGAACTCCTGCCAATTAAACTGCCTAATATTGCTAGAAAATTCAGAGTAAGCTGTGTTACTGCTTGTTTTGCAATCCTGCAATCCCGTTTAAACTCTGCAGAAGGAAAACAAAACAAATAAAAACTCCAACAATTATGTCAAAATAAGATTAGCTAGAAAAGAATTAGCAGGAGGTGGAGGGGCGGGGGAGGAAAAAAAAAATCTCCTGTGGACTCTGTAGCAGTAGGTTCAAATGAGTGGTGACATTTCAAACATCCCTACCAGTTTTTACCACTATCCTTCTTCAGCAATTCAGCAGCATTAAATCCAAACCAAAGTTACTACCAGTACTGACTTAGTTCTGTAAACCACTTGTTTTACGAAACCAGAATCAGAGTGCTCACATGCTCAAATTCCAAGACAGGAACGTGCATCAAGGAGGACAACCAGTCTGATGTAGTACAAGGCATCCCTACTCACTGCAGGGGTGTTGGACAACATGATCTTTGAGGGTCCCTACCAATCCAACATGATCCATGAATCTGCATCTTGCTGTGCTGATAAAACACCCTACGACTTTCTCTGCAATACTGACACTAGGAACACTCACAGGACCATCCAGGATGTCTTCTTCTTTCCCTTCTTGCCAGCATGTCGACACACAGCTTCATAAAGCAAACTACAAACATCGGTAAAGGGTGTGCTTTGCACCACAATTTATTCAGTTCATCAAATGAGAAGTCACTACAACTGTCACAGAAAAACACAGAAGTATGCCAATTTAGAGCACCAGAGATAAACATGAATTCCCATGGTGTGACCACTGTCTTCACCCATTTTGCTTCATCTCATCAATCCTAAGACATGAGTTTCTAAGAATCAAAACTAGATCTATAGATCCGTGTCTATCTATATAGCAATGGAGCTCAAATAAGAACTCTATTTAATAGACATCTACTGGAGGCATTCAAGAGGGGACTGGATGTGGCACTTGGTGCCATGGTCTAGTTGTGAGGTTGTGGTTACAGGTTGGACTCGATGATCTTCAAGGTCTCTTCCAACCTTGGTAATTCTTTTCTATTCTATTCTATTGCAAAGAAATGCCTTTTGGTTCCAACTTATTACATGCAAATTAGAGAGAGTATTGCCTATTTTACAACTGGCATTTTAAATCTAGATTAAAGGGATCAAATAGAATGTCTTTGAGAGCACCATGTTTTGATCACCAGTTCCACTCCTGGAAGCCTGTTTATCTCCTCAGAATACTCTCACATTAAGAGGTGCCTTCATCCAGGATTTCACCTCCTGACCCAACACAAATGCTTTAACCATATAAAAGAGCTAGGAAAACTCCATATATCCAGGAAGAACTTCAACTGCGAGAAGTACTTTATAAAACTTGATCTTCAGCTTTTACAGTTTACTGTAGGTTTTACACCTGTCTGATAGCAGCAGTAAAACTGCATGATGATTCCTTCACCTTGCTGTAACTTGACAAAACACAACAGCACCATTCTGAACTGCTGCAGTGCTTTGCAATCCACTACCCCTGTTCAAATAGTGCAATCACAAAATTGTACAGCTTATTTTCCCAGAAAAAACCCACCCATAGTGAATTGAAGAGCCAAGCAAAACCACAGCAAACCACATGTCCTGTTAGCTAGGAAGCGGTAGTGCTAGGATTTCACTTTAATATACGTGGCTCAGCACAGTAGACATTGTGCTGAGGTGACACTAGCTTGATCTGTTTCTGACTATTTGGTTTCAGGTATTCATACATCTTATCTGACGAAGGCTTCATTCCCTTGGCAGCTGGGTGAAGGATTCTTTACACACAGTTCATTTTCTTGACATTAACAGATTTGTGTGTAAAGAAAACAGAGTATCATACAAAGCGTAAACACAGCTGTGGGAGGTTCATCTCTAAACCACCAAAAGATTAGTTGGGTCCTTTTCCCTGACCTAAATGTCAGGTACCAAAACAAAAAAAAAAAAGGGGGGGGGGGGGGGGCGCAAAAAACCCCAAACAAAGCAGCATTTTGAACATCATTTAAAAACAAACCAAACTTAACAACAAAAAAACAACTCTACTAATTGTCCTGATAATCGGGGGGGGGGGGGGGGGGGAATTAGAAACAAAACAAAAACAAACAAACAAAACCACCGACTTCACATTAGATTGGGAACCTCAGCTCGCAAAATTTTCAATCTGATCTCTCAGTAGTGGATTCTGATATTATCAGTTCTGACACCCAGCAACTATTTAGAGACAAACACATTCTATCCCAATTAGTTCATCCTTTGTTGTAATCTAAATAATCTTGCAGGCATTTCTAAGATCAATGAATTGTCTTGTTTCTTGTTCTGTTCTTCAAAAGAGAGAGAAACCAACTCTTCAGATCAGCAGCCAATGAAGCAGGCACAATGTAGAAATGCAGTGTATACCATGAGGAAACCACAGTATGATGCCAGCACAACCTTAAAGGAAGTTTTTCCCTCAATCTCTGCAGAAAGCGGTCTTAAAAGAAAGGAGGGATTAGAATGACCTGGAAGGTAGGGAGGGGACTTACCTCAAACCCAGCCAAGTGGAAATCAGAGCAGTAATTCTACCAGTCGGCAGAGTACACTTTTAGAGTTATAATGGTGTGAAGAAGTGCTGGGCAGCAATGCCTGCAGGCAGCACTAATACAGTGATGACTAATGACTGGGCCATGCAGACAATGAATTTGGGGGTTGAAAACTAACAGAAACCTTGCAGTACCTTGACAAATGGGCTTTCAAAATTTCATTCACTGAATAACCTTTAAGCACAAAATTGGCTCAAGTTCTCTCGGGAATAAAGTGACACAGGTTGTTGGACTTTAAGTATTTTGCTTTTTAATTACAACTCTTACACCAAATACATAAGCATGACTACACTGAATAAAACATAGGAGTTAACTATTTAGCAGCTAGAAACGAAGTCAGGACCCAGAATTTGAGGTGCAACACCATTCGTTCAGAAGGGTCAACAAATCCTAGGGTTAGCTACCTGATTTGCTGAAATTCACCCTTGGCAGAACACCTTCTGCCTTCTTTCACACTTAAAGGAGAATAAGAACTTCAAAGGTATGTTTAATGAGCTGCCACAAATACAATTGCTTAAAAGAGGCTCAGAAATTATGTACTAAAAGCTTCACTGTGCTTAGAATTACAACTGGGAAAGTCTCTTTTAAAGAGCCCAGTCAAAGTCAAGCCCCCATAAAACAAATCAAGCCTCATATAAACTTTGCAGCCTTGTATACTGACAAACACATTAAAACAACAGAATCCCTCTTTAAAGGAGCTGATTTTTTTTCAGTGCAGCTCAAGTTCCAGTTTGGAAATGGCAATGTTGGCTATTTTTACAGACAGAATGAAATATCTAAAGTGTCCCTAAATTAACAAGTACCACTTGCCATAGACAGCATCGCCTTTAGCAGCTCCTAAAAACTTCAGAAAAGGATCTTAAAACAGGAAGCTTAGTGAGCTCATAAAACTGTTGTTGGAGCCAGGAACACATAGCATATTTAATCTGCAAACTGTGAGCGTCTACAATGATTTCAGCAAGATCTGAGGCATGCCCTCAAGGTTTGCTGGGATCTGGGATTAGGGAGTTGATAAGAACCCTCTACTGCCCATGGACATGTTTTTCTTCTGCAGTTAAACACAAATGCATAGAGACGTTTGACTGCTGCTTGGCGTTACTGCTCAAGTTATATAAAAGCTTTGCAGCTCCTTTTGCTGTCAATATATCAAAGTTTAAAAAAAATCATCAAAGTGTGAAATTTCATTTAAAGTCTTTGCCAGTCTACAGCTCTATTTCACAGACCTATCAAATAAAAGTAAAGATGAAAAATGCACTGAAACAACTTGAAAAGTTTGCAGCAGCACCCATGCCCTATTTTTGTTTATTCTGTCTCACTTTATTTGATTTTAAAGTATAACAAATCAATTCCCTTATAAAAACGACAAAGTCTAAAGGGAGGACATCTATAAAACCTGTGGTTAAAAGACAACTTGAAATCATTATTACAGCTGAACCTTTTGTGGAATGAAAAGCTTCCTCTGTAGCCATTTCAGTATTTTAATTGCCTAACTGCAAGTTGGCAGAAAATTTCTTGAATCTTCCAAAACAATCAGAACAACTACAGAATATGAGTGCCAGAAAAACCAAAGCCTTCTTCAAAGTATTCTTTAGCTAGGGATTTACAGCAATTGCATAAAGAAGAAAAGTCTCACTTTTAAGATAATCTACTATAGTCTAAAAGCATTAACATTCCATTACTAAGGTTTTCCTGAGGATTTCATGACTCATTGATTCACTTTTCCTTCAAGTCTGCTTTTTTCTCTGTATATTACTGTCTCCATACAGTTGAGGACATGCAACACTGATCATTAAACTGCTTCCTTCCATAACTCCAAATAAATCTTGCTTTAATAACCATGAGATTCCTTATTTATCAGGCAGAGATGACTAACTTTTTACTAACACTCTGCAACACAAAAATATGCCATTCCTTCCCTGAACAGACAGGATGAAATTCAAACATCCTATGGAGTGCAGGTAATGGAACAGCTTCCCCAAAAGGAGGCAGGAAGTGTAACTTCAACTTTTATGAGTCACTATCAAGTGCACACATTTATCTTGCAAAAAAATGTAAGCCATCTGCAAGATGAACAAATTACAGTGATATCTCAAAAGTGGCATATTTCGGTTTCTCTGCCACCAATTCCAAGGTAAACAGCAGTGATTTGTAACCATCAATACTCTAATTTCTGAGGTACAGAATGGGGTTTTTTGTTTGAAAATCATGGTGTTATCTTTCACAGCTGAAGATTACTTACGGCAGTGCACGCTGTCTTGGCCACTGCACGCCTTCTGAAGCCAAAAACACCACTCCACTTCAGCAGGGAAATGCAGGTGATGTCTTTGTTTTGTAGTACTTCCACACAAATGCTTTGGAAAATAACGTGTTCTACTGAAAACCATGCACAATTATCCAAACACATGATTGCATTCATTTAGGCACCTTAAGCCATAGTTTTACTTCTACTGCTGCTTAGAAGAATATATATACACTGAGGGAGTCCTTTTCTTACTCATTCTTCTTACTCATTCAGAATCACATAATCCTGCTTTTAAAGAAATAATCCTTCCCCTTAAAACAGGCTTCTCTCATAATTACTATTATTTATGTTTTTAGAATTGGGCTATACACCAAACTGAAAGTATTTGCATACTAGCTAGTTAAACCCAAATCTTCATTATGTAAACAAATTCTCAGGAGGCTCCCTGCAGTTTACATTGCTGAACTCATTCACCATTACTTTTAATATAGATTTCCTCTGATGAAATACAGTGGTGTGGACACGGCAATTTTCACATGTTAGGGTTACTTTACTTTTAAAACACTGCATTCGTCTTCCTTCAAAATAATCATGACATATGTAATTAAGAAACTGTCAGGTCATTATTAATTTTTAATAAAGGACCTAAATGAAATAATTATAGGAATCAATCAGTGAGGCACCTTTCCAAATTACAATGCAACTGAACAAATACTCAAACTACTTAAGGCCAGTTCTTGCAGATTTCAATCCGTGATCTTGCTGAACACTACATGAAAAACAATTTAACAGAGAGAAACTTGCTGATTTCTCTCTGTTCTGCCGTGTTAAAACAGTTTGAAAAGAGATACCTACATCACACACAGAAAGAGGGGCAGCCGTGTCCTCTTAAAAAAATGTTTGTTGATTTAGTCAGCCACATGTCTCAAGGCCTCTGAAAAAATTCTGCTTCCAGGTTCTTCTGTAGCACACAAAAGAAACGAAGTCTCCATGCTGAAGTTTTTAAAAATCACGTTTATTGAGGCTTGCAAATGAAGCGGGAAGTAGCAGGGGCGCGACGGCGGTATTTTGCTGGGGGTTGTTGCTATCTAATGCTCCTTCAGTGAAGTAGCCTGTAAAACGTGCCGCTCGCTATCAAACGGCCGGCTATCCGTACCTTTGGCTACAAGGCTCTCTCAGATCCGTACAGTCCATCACTTCAAACTGAAGTGGCAGCTGGAAAATGTGGAACAGCTGGCAAGGAGGTGAAAGAAAATGTTTTACATAAATATATCTGCATACAAACTGGCAGAAGACCATGGACATCGTACTCACAGGGCTGGATCAAAACTACGCACCAGAGGGTTAAAAAGAAAATTTGGGGGCGATGGGGGCCAGGAGAGGGATTTCCTTTTACCTTTTCACGTGGTGCGAATATTTGAGAGCTGGCACCGGCGGCTGCGCGCCGGCGAGCCCGTCCAGAGGCGCGGGAGTTGGATCTACACTTTACGGGCTAAGTAAAACCACCGAGGATCCGCTCTCCTCAGACCCTTCAAAGTTGCGCGATGTGAGACCGGGCCGCGAAAGCTCCGAGGAGCTCCCCCGGGGCACCGCCGCCCCGCTCCTCCCGCCTCGGCCCGGCCCGCCGCCAGCCGCCCAACTCCCCGGCTTGACCCAGAGCCAACAGCGGCGGCGAGGAGCGGCTCCCCACGCCGCACACGCCCCCGCACACACAAAAAGACGCTCGCACTCCCGCACACGCACTCCCCGGCCGGGATGCAAGTTGCTCTCTCTCGGGGAGCCGCCAACGGGAAACAACGGTCCGGGACGCCCCCGGGCGCTCCGCCACCCGGCCAGATATGAGAGCGCCTTCTCCCGCGTTCCTCTCGCCTTCACCCAGCCAAGTTTGCGGCCGGCCTCCCGCCTCACGGGCGTGAAAACGCCCGGGAGTTGCTCGGGGAGGCGGGAGAGTGTAAATAAAAAAGCAGCTGCCACTCGCAAACCAGCAGCTCCGCCGAGGGCCGTGCCCGGCCGAGCCTGGGCGGCGCGGCCCGGCCCGGAGCGGGGATGTCCCCGCCTCGCCCCCGCACCCCTCGCCCTCAGCTCCCGCGCTCTCTGACAGCCATTTTGGGGGTTAGACACCGCGCTCCCCTCTGCTCCCCCGCCTCCAAGTTAGGGAAGCGGCAAAGGGGCCGGGAGTGGGGAAGGAACGCTGGAAAATGAGAAGAAAGTGGCCCGGAGCAGAACCCGGGGAACAAAGAACTTCTCGCCCAAGTGGGTACGTACCTGCCACTGCCTCCGAGCCCCCGCGCTGCCCATGGGCGAGGGCCGGGGCCGCCGCGGCTCGCCCCCGCGCCGCTCCCCCGCCGCCGCGACTTAGCGGGGCCGGCCCCCGCCGCAGCCAGCGGGCATTCTCCGGGGACTGGGGACACACAAACACAGTACGGGACAGACGCGGGCCAGGGGCGGCAGAGGAGGGCCGGCAGAGGAGGGCCGGCGGGTGTTGGTGGCGGTTCTTTTATCCCTACCCGCCTCCCGCAGGGAGCAGCCCGCGCCTCTGCCTCCGTGTGGGTGTGTGTGCGCGGGTCCGACATCAGTTTCAGTGATCTTGTAATCTGATCCCTCCTGACTCACTCGCACTGACTGACATTTCTGATTTGGTTCAACAGAAAGACCCGGGGAGGGAGGAGAAAAAGAACAAGAAGGGGGAACAAAAATAATTTAATAAAAGCCCCAAATTCACTGCTTGGTCCTGTCCCGTCCGTCAACCCCCCAGCCCTGCCACAAGGCATTGTTTGGGCTCGGCACAACCCCAAAAGAGGGGAATAAACACCGCGCCGAGGTACTCACGTGTCGGAAAAGTTGCCCCTTTGCTTTCCTCCCTCTCGCACGCTTCTCTCCGCCGCCTCCTTCAAGTTTTACAGATGTTGCAGGGCTCCTCGCCGCCGCCGCCCCCTCTTCCCTGCGCTGCCCTCTGGATCAGAGCAGGGGAAAGGCTCTTTAGGGATAACTCCTAATTCAAACACCCTCCGCTAAACTTCCACACCCCCTCTCTCCCTTTAACTGGCTGAGAGGGCTCCACTCTCCTTGTCCCCCTTCCCTTTTAGGACGCGGCTGCCTGCTGCCCGGGACGCGGGTGCCCTGGGCCCAGCGGGAAGCGGGGCGCCGGCTTGGGGGAGCGGAGGCGGGAGGGCTGCGCCCCGGGGTGCGGGTCGGGCCGCGGCCTGGCGGGCTGCGAGGCGCGCTCTCGGCATGACACCCCCGCTCCCCCTTCCTCCTCCTCCTCCTCCCCCGCCATCCCCCCGGCCCGGCCCGGCCCGCCCCGGCGGCGGCCCGAAGGCGGCGACAGCCCGCCCACAGCCGGGAGGCAGCGCGGGGCGACGGAGGGGCCCCCGGAGCGGCCCCCTCCGCCTCGGTTTGCGCTTCTTCCCCTCTCCACCTCCTGCTCCATCCTTCAGTTTAGCCCGCGTCTTCCCCGCGCAACGGTGCGCCGGACCCCGTTTCCTCCCACCCTGAAGAGTTGGGTCCTTCTCCACCCCTAAAACATCAGAGCGCTTGGGGTAAAAAAGCCTGCCCTCCGGGTGGGCTTTCTGTGCATGCTGCTGCTCTGGGCTCACTTCTGCTCCGGCGCCGCAGGCAGACCTGACCAACGGACTTCAAGGAAAGTTTCACCCGAGCCACGTGCGACTGAAAAACTGCACTTCCAGGGGAAAAAATTGCCAGCACTTTGATGAGAAGAGGGGTGACGGCAGTCTCCAACTGCACCTCCTGACCCAGCTTCTCCAGTGCCCTACCCTGCCACCTCTGGCCTTCAGCCCGCGGAGCAGGGCGCCTGCCTGCCTTCAGCCCCGCTCTCCAAGCTCCTGCGAGCAGGTCTCTCACAGCAGCACACACTGCAGTTCAGAAACAGCAGCGATGAGGATGCCAAAACTTATTTGTGCTAGCATGTCTATCCTTCAGGAAGTGATACATCCTGACAAGACACCTTGCCTTTTACTAGTCCCACAGATTGCTCCCCTGATACTAAAAAAAGCCTGAGAAACCATAAAGGAACATTATTACAAGCATTTTCCGTCAAGGCAAAAGATGGGGCTGGCTCTCGGAAAGAGCATACACATTGAAGTTGTTGCCATCACAATGTCAAGTATTTCATATGCACCTTTGTTCATAACCTGGCTCACAGCAGAGCCAAGATCTATTACTGATGTGGCTGATTTATCACGGTACCTAAGCTTGGGCTGCCCTGAGCACTTGAGAAATGTTTGGGGCAACTTGGTTCATTAGTTCTTTTGGGAACAAAGCTAAGGCAAGCTTTTCTGACCCAAAGGCCTTTTCACCCAAATGTCCTCAGACTCACTTTTTTTTTTTCCCCACCTGAAAGTCTTCTCTTTGGGTGCAAAGAGGTAGCTTTGGAGAGATCCCTGTAATTTATGGATGTCCCAGGATGGTCAGATCAATGTTAATGTCAGGAACACTCATTTGTGTTCACATTTCACAGCACCAGGTCAGCACACCCTGACTTCCAGGGCAGACACTGTAGTGAGATGCTTTCATGATGTGTGAGAGATGCTCACAGAATCATGAAGGTTGGAAAAGACCTCTAAGATCATCAACTCCAACTGTCAATCCATCACCACCATACCCATGCCACCAGGTCCAGAAGTGCCATGTCTACTTGGTTTTTGAACACCTTCAGTAACGACAACTCCACCACCTCCCTGGGCAGCCTGTTCCAGTATTTCACCACTCCTTAAGTGAAGAAATTCTTCCTAATATCCAACCTGAACCTCCCCTGGCACAACATCATCCAACCTGCTATGGTGGATGGATACATGATGCCCAGTCATCATGCGGAGTCAGAGCTGAGCACTGGGACATGATGGAAAAGATGCCACCAGTGCCATGACTCCATAGCCAGTGATGTCACCCTGTACCAATGGGCAAATCTGCCCCTGCTCAGAATGAGCAGCCTTTGGTTGCCCAGCAGGCATTGCTGACAGGTGTAGTGCTGCATGGGGAGAAGACATTCAACAGCAGGGGTTGAGCACAGATGTCAAGGGCCCATATTCTTCTACCGTTTTTCATGTTATATGACTTCCTTTTTCATTCCAGTTTTGCTAGGAAAACATTGGCTGTTGCTTGATATTTGATAATAGTGATACAAAACTGCAGATGTTTTGTTTTAGATCTCTGTATGTATACGGGGGAGGGGTGCACAGAGTGTTTAGACAATCCTCTGCTCTCTTTAGATATCCTTGTAGTGCTCTATGAATCCTTCAGCCCATAGTTCCCTTCTCTCTTTTCCTGCCTATTGCCTAGTCCTTAGTATTTTTGCAATTAATATTTTTCTTAAACTTTTCCCTCTTTTCATAAAAAAAGCCCTTGAAAGTAGTGGGGGAAATTAACCAATATAAAAATTACAAAAAAAAAAAAAAGGAAGAAGAAAAAATATCATTTTATAAAGGAAACAAGTTGATGTGGAACATCCTGTTTGTGTAGCCATTTATAATTCAATATTTGCAACCCTGAGATACTGCTTTTAACAATAGGTAGAAAAGATACTCCAACAGGAGCATGATTTTAAGGTGATTGGGGCCCTTCAAATCAGTATTACTCTTAGAGCTTTGAAAAAAGAAATTCCTATTTCCTGAGAATTTCGGCATCTTGTCAGACCATAAACATTAGTTCAACTTTTTGTTTGTTTGTGACTTATGTTTTTTAATTCTGATCCATACTGGCTCTGTTGAAGGCACACGCTTCTGATTTAGGATTAAAAACCCCAAACATTTCACTACACTCAACTCACACCAAAACTAAAGCAGGGAAGAAATGTTGAATGCCAAAGAGCAGATACCTCTGCTTCTGAAAAATAAATTTTAAAAAATGATGTTGCTCATGTTTCTGAGCAGTGACAAACTTAAGGGGAAGGCAGAAACAACAGCCAGGGTTTCTGCCTGTGCCTGTCGGAATGGTCAGGCCAAGCAGAAAATAACAAGCGATGGAGCGCGGGTGACATTTGCCATTTGAAACCTATTGTAAATGTTTCAACACCTCGACAATGAAGTGCCTAACAGGAGCTTGGAGCGTCCACAACCCTTCAGCAAAACTAAATGAAAACGGGCAGCTCTCTTTGGGGAGGTGCCTTTCTTAACATCTTTCACATCTTCTTCAGAGGAATTACGCTTGAAAAACACAATAGCAAGACAGAAACGATATATTAGTGAAATGTAATGAATTTTCCACACATCTGGATTGCCCTTCCAAGAGAAACTGACCTCTGAGACTTGTCTATGATGTTTCCCTGCACATAGAGTTGGCTCTTGCAGAAGATCTGTTGGCCAGTGCCAAAACTCATTTCTCTGACAGAAGATACCGCAACCACAAAACATTTCTGCTATAAGTAATATGACACACAATACTTATGCATGTCTTCAGCTTACCTTATGTCCCCACTTTTCAGCCTATGCCTTGGAAATTACAGGCCTCCGGGCTCTGCACTCATATTCCCTTTCTGCTGCACTTGTTGTTCCAAAAAGCACAATCAGGAGCAGGCACTCTGCTGACATAAGCTGCAATGCATAAGACCTGATGTTAAGTCACACCAAGAGCTGGTTTTCTCACCACTCCCAGTGGCACCACCCTCCACTTCTGCTCCAATCCCAATGAATGCTACTCTGGATGCATTCATGGACCGTAACTGTTGCTGTTTTTCCACGTGTCACCCACTAGCAGACAAAGCTATCAAGATAGTCACACTTTTGCCAATAGGCCAATACCTTATTAGAATGTTTTCTATGAAATAAGCACATCTGCCGTGCTGTTCCAGGGGCAGCCTTAGGTAAAGCACTCAAATCTGGAGCAGTAGCATCCACTTCCAGTCATTTATGCAATATCCATAGCAAGAGAATTTAGCCAGTGCATCTTGCTCCCACCCTCAAAGGTCATCTTGTCCAAATCCCCTGCAGTGAGCAGGAACGCTTCCAACTAGATCAGGCTGCCCAGGGCCACAAGTCTGATCTTGTTCATCTCCAGGGACTGGGCCTCAACCATATCCCTAGGCAACCTGTTCCAGTATTTTACCACTTTCATAGCAAAGAACTTCCTCCTTATGTCCAACCCACATCTACCTTCCTTCAGTTTAAAGCCACTGTCCCTTATCCAATCATTAAAGCCCTTCTAAACAGGTCTATGTCTCCCTTTGCATTGCAGTCCCATAGCTGGATACAGTACTCCAAGAATTAATTAGTTAGAAACTCTTCATTTTGAAAGACAAACTGATGTTCCACTGCACACTAGTCTAATTTAGGTCTTTAGTGGAAGCCAGATTTCTTCTACGTTTCTGTGAGAAAGGAAGTAGAGTACCTGCTGTATTCCTGGAGGGAGACTTGGAGATGGGCTATTGAATGTTAGTAAAAAAATTGTTCCTTGCAATCAACTTGCAATTTTTTTACCCTTCTAGATTAATGGCAATACAATGTAATGTTGTCATATTGTGGAACATACTTAAAATTAGATAAATATTATAGCCATCAGTGTGCCCAGGTGACCAAGAAGGCCAATAGCATCCTGGCCTGCATCAGGAATAGTGTGGCCTGCAGGAGCAGGGAAGTCATTCTGCCCCTGTACTCTGCACTGGTTAGGCCACACCTTGAGTCCTGTGTCCAGTTCTGGGCCCCTCAATTTAAGAAGGACATTGAGACACTTGAACATGAACAGAAGGGCTACAAGGCTGGTGAGAGGCCTTGAGCACAAGCCCTATGAGGAGAGGCTGAGGGAGCTGGGGTTGTTTAGCCTGGAGAAAGGGAGGCTCAGGGGAGACCTTATTGCTCTCTACAATTTATAGAGGTTCTAGATAGGTGGGGGTTGGTCTCTTCTCCCAGGCAACCAGCACCAGAACAAGAGGACACAGTCTCAAGCTGCACCTGGGCAAGTTTAGGCTTGAGGTGAGGAGAAAGTTCTTCACGGAGAGAGTTATTGGCCATTGGAATGTGCTGCCCAGGGAGGTGGTGGAGTCACCGTCCCTGGAGGTGTTCAAAAAGAATTGGATGTGGCACTTGAAGCCATGGTTGTTAGTCATGAGGTGTTGGGTGACAGGTTGGACTTGATGATCTTTGAGGTCTTTTCCAACCTCATTGATTCTATGATTCTATGACATGAGTTATTAGTCTGGGAAGTTTGCTATTTACTTGTAATTCTTTGCATTTAATTTGTCTTACAAGCTTAAACTGCTCCTGTCAATTCCACTGTCAATTTCCCTTTCAGAATTTATTTTGCAGACACATTTCTGTTTCCAGCCTCACAATGAATTTTTTGGTTGCTTTAGATTCTTTCATTATTTTAGGGTTTAATTTTTATTGGTCACTAGAGGGAAGGAAGTGGGGGGAAAGAGGAAGATTGTCAGCAAATGTCCTGGGTTTTCAAAATAACACCCCTCAGAATTTTCTAAGGATGCTCACTGTAGCCTTTCACAGATTTTGACATGCAAAATTTCATGTATTCATTCCTTCTGGTGGTCCTTAGCAAGGAACCTCTGTGTCTCTCCACTTACACAGAATCAGCCAGGTTGGAAGAGACCTCCAAGATCATCAAGTTCAACCGATAACCCAGCCCTATCTAATCAACTAATCCACGGTACTAAGTGCATCATCCAGTCTTTTCTTAAACACCTCCAGGGACCTGTGAAGACAAGCTAATAAAGTTGGGTTTCTAGCAAACTTGCAGCATTTGAAGAGGGCTGCAGGACAGCTGGAGAGGAACTTTTTACAATGGCTTGGAGTGACAGGACCAGAGATAATGGCTTCAAACTGGAAGAAACTTGATTTAGATCAGACATCAGGACAAAATTCTTCTCCATGGGGGTGGTGAGGCACTGGGAACAGATTGCCCAGAGAAGTTGTGGAGGCTCAAACCCTGAAAGTGTTCAAAGCCAGGTTGGATGGGTTCCTGAGCAACCTGTTCTAGTGGAAAGTGTCACTGTCCGTGGAAGGGGTTTTGAAACTAAATGATCTTTAAGGTCCCTTCCAACCCAAACCATTCTGTGATCAGGATTACTTTTCTACTCTACCAGACCATCTCTCATCTACCATCCTCTTTCTCTGAATGTCTAACTAATCTAGAGAGCTATTTATACCATATTCATCACTAGGTTTTTTGAATACAACAAAATCAAATGAGCCAAGGCTCCATGGTTTGTTTATCACCTTTGAAATTAAAAAAAAAAAAAAAAAGATGTTTGAATCCTTCTGTGCTTGCTGAAGGAAAACTGAAGCGAAGAGCTGGGGTTTACACATAGACAAAAAGACCTTTAGTTTCTGCAGGGTTTTCTGCACTTTTGGTCTGGCTGCTTTCTAGCTCTTAAATGCAAACTTTTGCTCAAGATACTTTTACTCTCTTTGACTTTGGATGCATCGCTGCATTAAGACACTTCGTTATTATGAACATCATTTTTGTAACGAGAATGTTTTCTTCTTGGAAGAAATTGAAACTGCTGCTGCTGGTTTGTGTGAGATATTTTGGTATATGAACATAAATTTACCAACCAAACAAGCAGGGTGAGTTTCTTTTGTTTGCTCTTTAAAAGCACCCCATACACTAATTATCAGGAAAAGCATGGCCTCCCTAACAGTCTACATCCAATAAAGACTCCAAAATCATAACATTCCATGCAGAACAAGCATCAATAATCTGTTTATCTCCTTTTTGCCATGCTATGATAAGAAAAGAAATTGCTAACAGTGCTGATATTTAGGTTGTTCTAATTAGATAGATCATCATTAACATCCCCTTTAAATGATCTGGAATACTTTCAACCTCTCTCTAGAGAACTGTCTCAGCTTCACTCCCAACTGAGCTGTCGAACTACACGTGAAAGGACTTTGCAGTACTTTACAGGGCATAATCACAAGCCCTGCTCCAGGAGATGGAGTTTATATAGACTCTTCTGGCAGAATTTAAACCTTCTCCTTGAATGACATAATCTTTATCTGAAAAAAAGACAGTTTCCCCTTGCATATGCAACCCTACTTTAACATTGCCTAGTGTGCTTGTGCTAGTCATGGGTGGGAAATATCATGTATATAAAGGATCCAGCATAATTTCATTTTCGTTTATTTGCGTAGGGTTTGGGTTTTTTCAGTAGTTGATAGAGTGAGTTGGATACACATTTTGAGGTGAAACATGGCATCCAGTCACTCCTCTAGGAAATGACTAGGTTTTTCCTTGAGCCTTAAATCTACTAGCCAATATTTTCAAGATAAAGCATTCTCAAACACCATGGAAGGCTTGCAGTCTTCAGACTTCTTGTCAGCCTCTTAAATAACTATTTCAACAGCTAGTCCACTGTCACAGCTCAAATGCACATGCAAAGCCTTTACTTGCCTTTTTTTTTAATGGCAACAGGAAAAACAGGTGATCTAAGTAATTTCATCTTGACCTTGCATACCTACAGTGGTAATGCCAGTATCATTGTCATAAAATGTCAATGCTCTGCAGAGCATTGCCAAAGCAGTCCTGGGTAGAGCTGTAAATGGGACACCAAGCTATGCACCCACCAAATGGATCAAATAAAATGCTTATACTGCACCAGCTGATACTTTGAAACAACTGTCTGTGATCTTGCACCCTTACTGCTAAATGGCCCCTCACTACAAAACAGATGTTGAGGTGCTAGAGCAGGTCCAAAGATGGGCAATGAAGCTGGTGAAGGTGTGGAAAACAGGTCTGATAAGAAGTGGCTGAGGGAACTGGGATTGTTTAGTTGGGAGAAAAGGAGGCTGAGGGGAGACCTTCTGGCTCCCTACAGCTCACTGAAAGGACGCTGGAGCAAGGTGTCTTCTCCCTAACAACAAGCGATAGGACAAGAGGAAATGGCCTCAGCTTGTGCCAGGGGAGGTTTAGTTTGGGTATTAGGAAAAAATTCTTCAACAAAAGAGTTGCCAAGCCCTGGAACAGGCTGCCCAGGGAAGTGGCAGAGTCACTATCCCTGGAAGCATTAAAAAATTTTGTAGTTGTGGTGCTGAGGGACATGTTTTAGTGGTGACCTGGCAGTGCATTTCTAACAGTTGGACTTGATGATCTTAAAGATCTCTTCCAACCAATACTATTCTATGATTCTAAATCTCACTTTATAGGTTCTAGTACTGGATCAGAAATTCCACACCTCTTCAGTATAAAGCTATTCTGTTGGTAGAAAGTCAGGACATCAAAATATGTTGATGAGCCTAAACAGTTAGGATTCTTACCATGCTGATGAGCCCAAACAGTTACGATTCTTACCAGATGAGATATTTTCTGTTCCCATGCAGCCAGCGTAAAACCAGCACAATCTCTGTCTGGTTAATTTAGCAGAAGAGTGTGCAGGTACTCAGGGCAGATCAAGTTATTGTTGGTGTGTGACCCAGCAGCACTCACAGTTCTCATTAATGACAGGACAACCCTCCCATGTAGACACACGAAAACACTGTATAGCCTTTCATTTTCCCTATAGTTATTTTTCTTTGTGTGTCATTTACATCAGACTGCTTGAGTTCTCCCTTTTCCTCTTCTGTAATGAAGAACATTCACAAAAACCTGGGATGAACTGATTAGCAGGAGACTTGCACTGTCTCACAAGGGAGTAACCTGAATTACACCTCTCTGTTCCCCAGACTGGAGGTTTGGGTAATGCCTCATTGGGACACAAGAAGAAATCTGCAGCTCAGGTTCACGCAGTGTTGTTCAAAAGGAAGCAAGGACCTGGTACTTCAGAAAGAACAAAAAACAGACATTGATGTGCCTTGTTCCTTTTACCAGGGCTTCATGCTCCAGCCTTGCCTAAGTACCTTTAAAAAACGAGCCAACCCAACATGGGATCCCAGGATCACAACTATTCCTACAACATGCCCCCCTTTTGAAAAATATCCTAATATTTAGTTCTCTGCTACTACTTTTTTAACTACTCAGTTGTAAAACTGAGAAAGACAAAATACAGTAAAGTTCAGCTCCCTTCATGCAGACCTGAAGCCCTGGACTGCAAGCTGAACCAGATAGTTCTCACAGTCACACCTAGTTCGTTGGTACAAATTAAAAGTCTGGAGAAGAGCCCCATGGATCAAAACCAGCTATCCCTAGCACTGGTCTGCTGTAATCCCCACCACTAGCAGCCTGAAGTCAAATGCAAGGCCAGATGCTAGCTGAACCTTCTGGCTTTTTTCAATGTCCTTTAGCAAGCCAGGGCATCCAGGGACCTGCAAGTCCTAAGTAAAAGGAAGTGTCACATTTTTACCATTTGTGTCACAAAGGAATTTTGCCTCCCAACACAATGTCAAGCCTTCCAGGTTTCTCTGGAGTCAATGGAATTTTTGCCATAGGCTTTGGGCATGAAGAACATAATTTTAGCAGTAAATTCTGTTGAATGTACTGGAGTTACCACACGCTTAAAGTAAATGGTAATTTTTCATGTGTTTGCAGGACTTTATTCTAAGGAAGCTATTTGGAAAAGAAGGAATGGAAAAGCATTTTATTTATAAAAGTTTAGTACTTCATCAGCATTCCTCAGATTTATCAACAGTTGGCAGGAATATCTAAGAAATGCTTAACAAATTGGAAGATCTGCATGTTATTTTGCTTGAACCTAAAAGGTTTCAGTCCTGCAGTGCTCAAGCAAACAAAAAGTCTGCAAAATTTACTTGAATAAACACTTCAGGCTGGTGCTAACTTGTTATTGGTACTGACACAGCCCAGCAATTGTCCAACCAAGAAAACATTAGACAAGGAAAACAATGTGAGAGGTGCTATAATACATAGTCTTGTGTCTCAAGCATGTAAGACAAAACCAAACACAAGGTCTGAAAAAAATTACAAGAGCTTTTGGTCAGGAAATATCCCTGCACAATCCATACATTCACGTAGCACTGTAAAACCAATGCTCCTGCACAATCCATACATTCACGTAGCACTGTAAAACCAATGCTCCATCAAAGGCACTAGAACGTTTTACAATGGAGACCAACCACTGTTTTATGATTATCGTCATCAGTTCAAGTAACTACCAGAAATAGCTATAGAGAAAAAGAAGGTTGCAGAATACCTCAGAGTGGAAAAATAACCTATTAAAAATAAGGGAAACAAACTAGAAAAAATCCCAAGCCACAAAGAATGGTTCCAGGTAATCATTTTGCACACATTGAGGGTGAAGCAAAAGCCCATTTAGAGCTCAGACTGGTCACTTCTGTGAAGGACAACAAAAAATGCTTTTATAAATATATTAATGGCAAAAGGAGGGGCAAGGACAACCTCCACTCTTTAATGGAGGGGAATATTATAACAAAAGATGAGGAAAAGTCAAAGGTACTTAACACCTTCTTTGCCTCAATTTTTAGTAGTAGGATATGTTGTCTTCCAAACAGCTGGCCTCCTGAGCTGGCAGATGGAGTCAGGGAGCAGTATAGTTCCCCTGTAATCCAGAAGGAAGCAGTTAAGAGACCTGCTCAGTCACTTGGATCCTCACAAGTCCATGGGACTGGATGGGATCCATCCTAGGCTGCTGAGAGAGATGGCAGATGAGGTGGCCATCAATCTGTTAGAGGGTAGGAGAGCTCTGCAGAAGGACCTTGACAGGCTGGATAGATGGGCAGAGTCCAACAGCATGAGATTTAACACATCTAAGTGCTGGGTTCTACACATTGGCCACAACAACCCCATGCAGTGCTACAGGCTGGGGTCAGAGTGGCTGGAGAGTGGCCAGGCAGAAAGCAGCCTGGGGGCACTGGTTGACAGCTGGCTGAACACGAGCCAGTAGTGCGCCCAGGTGGCCAAGAAGGCCAATGGCATCCTGGCCTGTATCAGGAATAGTGTGGCCAGCAGGAGCAGGGAAGTCATTGTGTCCCTGTACTCTGCTCTGGTTAGGCCACACCTTGAGTCCTGTGTCCAGTTCTGGGCCCCTCAATTTAAGAATGATATTGAGACTCTTGAACATATCCAGAGAAGGGCTTACAAGGCTGGTGAGAGGCCTCGAGCACAATACAATACAATACAATACACCAGGTTGAAAGAGACCTTCAAGATCATCGCGTGAGGAGAGGCTAAGGGAGCTGGGGTTGTTTAGCCTGGAGAAGAGGAGACTTAGGGGTGACCTTATTGCCATCTACAGCTCCCTGAATGGAGGTTGTTGCCAGGTGGGGGTTGGTCTCTTCTCCCAGGCAAACAGCACCAGAACAAGAGGACAGTCTGAAGCTATGCCAGGGGAGGTTTAGGCTGGATATTAGGAAGAAGTTCTTCACAGAAAGAGAGACTGGCTATTGGAATGGGCTGTCCAGGGAGGTGGTGGAGTCACCATCACTGGAAGTGTTTAAAAAGAGACTGGATGAGGCACTTGTTGTCATGGTTTAGTTGATTAGATGGTGTTGGGTGATAGGTTGGACTCAACAATCTCAAAGGTCTTTTCCAAGCTGGTTAATTCTATATTCTGAAGCACAATCAAGAGGACAAATGCCAGTGCCATAAATCACAGAAACATTCAGGTTGGAAAAGATCCTCATAACCCTACTCTACAAAGTTCACCCCTTTAAAAAAATGTGGATCTATGTTAATTGTGAACTTGCAGCTTTTCCCTTTCCAAAAGGGAAAAAAAGCCATGGTGCATATGGATTAGTCCTTGCTCTTTTCCTTGTTATTTTACCCTCCCAAATTTACTCTGCCTTAGGTATGTTTTGGTTAGTTTGATAAATTGTTAAACTGTATTTAAAAATTAGATTCTGCCTACCTTTCAAAGCACTAGTTAATAGGAGCACAAAAGGGATCTAAACCACTTTCATTTGTGTATGGCTTTCTAAATATATTGTGTGAACGAGGTACATGGTACAACATAGTGCACAAAACCACAAGAGAGACATCAAAGTGTTCAAATCCAAGGAATTTGGCTCCTATGCATCATGAGATGTGCTTTAAAAAAGATTAAAATACAAGAGAAATACTAACGAAATCTCCTCAGTTCCTTCTGGTTATTCAGTTAGTGAGGAGTACAAAATAAAAATTGAAACTGCACCAGACTTAACAAGTTTTGCTTTGCAACTGCAAAGGCAGGGAAGGAACAGACAGAGCAGAACAGTAGCTGCTGCTCACATGATCCTGGGATCTGGAGTTTGAAGACAGAGAAATGATTCTATGATTCTATGAATAAGCGGTCACCAAACCCCGCATGATATAGCGAAATACCTGAATTAAGAGCTGGAAATCTGAGGGCACTGCACAAGGCAATTTAACAAGGCTGACAGGAATCAGGAAAAGGTACTTTTCATTTTCCCAAGTAGATAAAACAGAGGAAATTCATAAGCAAAAGACAGAAATATGACCAAAAGATGACAGAGAGCTCTACTCATCCTTCACCATATATGACTTTGTGACTCCTCGTACCATGGCCCTGACATAGATAAGATCAGCTAATGGATGGAAGACAGGAAAGTAAAGAAACAAGACAGAAACAATGCTGGTGAGCAGACCAGAGCTTTGTGGAGAGCTTGCAACCATGATACTCTCTCCTTCACCTAAATGTATACAGAAGCATTTGGTCAGTGCACAAAAACTTGTTCCTCGCTCTTTAGCAGACATCATGTCAGTTTCACTTTGATGGGCTAAAAGCTCATCCTCCAGTTTGAACTTCTCATCTGGATATCATTGACAGTCCTTGTGCTGTGATTCACCCCTCCTAAAGAGACCACTAAGACAGGGTAGATGAATCAACCTCTGAAAATCCAGGGCTAATTAATCTTACCAACTGCAAGGAAGTCACAGGAGGAGGTTAGGTGCAGGCATCCGGCTGCCCCAGCGCTGCCTGATGAGACAAATTCCACCTGGGTTCTGACCTTCCAGCTCCCTGAGTAGTGCTTTCTTCCATCTGTGGTTCCTTCCTGGCAGCCAGTGACCTCATTTCTGACTTCTACATTTGCCTTCTTCACCTTTGCCTGGTATAGTGGTACTTCCACTATAATAACATAAAAAGAACCTTGCTCATGAAGCCTTCTCAACAGCATAGGTTACTACAAGCAAATCAACCCTGTCCTTTGTCCTTCATACTGGCTTTCCAAAGCATCCCAAAGATGATGAGATTCCTCAGCTTACTGTAGCTAAAAAACATGCCTAATACTTCAAGGTGATAACCACAATAACATCATCATCCCTCAGACACACTGGAGCCTACCAGAGTGAACCTTGTTTGTATAGGAAACTGGGGTAAGGCAACACTGAGAAACAATCTTTACTGTCTTCTGTTCCAGCTGCAAAGCTGCGAGCTTCTACCTGCCATCTCCATACAGGGAAGAGAAGCACAAACAACTAAAAACAAACAGAAGACTTCCAGCCTTTAAGGTAGATCTCCATAGTCTGTGCATTGTAAGACAATGAACAGGATTTACTCAGCTGTGGAGCTCAGAAAAGGCACAACTAAGGAAAAATATGGAGGAGAAAACATTCCAAGGTGGAGTAGAGGAAAGCTTAATTTATAGTTATGCCCCCCAAATTCCATTTAGCGGGCCAAAGTGTGATTAATTTCTTCTGTTGTGTAAGAGGATGTGCTGAGCACTAAGATCTGAGCAGTCTAGTATCACTCACTACATCAAACTATTAAAAGCTCCTTCTTTCAGAGCCCAACCTACTCAAGGAGCTTTCAGACAGCTAGCAGTCTAATCTTGGCTGAAATTGTCCCACTCCTTATATCTATTCATAAGGGACAGAAGCAATGGCCACACAGTTTATTAAAACATTCTTGGATCATACATAAATTCTTTTGCTCTTGCTATTCTTTATATGCCACACAAAAGGCAGCATATCTTTATGGTCTAACCCAGGCAATTTCCATGGAACAGGGAGAAAATGTGCTGGCTTCAGATTCCCAGATACATTTATGCATCCTTTTTACAAGTCCAGGTATCAAAGATTGATTGGTGTGCTCTGCTCCTTCTGCCTGGGCTAAGGTCAGCAGGCCATATTCTGCAGTCCTTATCGAGTTCCTCTCCGTTTTTGTACTGCCTGAGTCTGAGCTGATTAAAAACCTCAAAAGCTGGTCCTGTGTTTGGTCTGTTACCTTTTGAAAAATCTGCTGGGACGTGTGGTAACAAAATGAAGTTGCAGCTTCTCCAGACCCTGAGTTTTGATCAGCACAGACCAAAATGAGCAGCAACTCCTTCTGCATCCCAGATAGCAAAAAACCAAACAAGCAACAACAACAAAAAAACAGGACAGGAGCCTATTCTGCAGAGAACAACAAAGACCTTTTGCCTCTTCCTAAGAGTCTAATGAGATGAACTTTGCAATGTTGCCTGCAGACAGCAACTGTGAGCCCCTTAGGGCTGGAAGAAGCTCAGGGGCTTGCTGAGGTACCTCCTTCCCCAGGCCTCTGCCGGAGGCTCCCTCTCCTGCAGGAGTGGCAGCAGGAAAGCTGTTCCTGATGCTGAACAGCTGCTTGGCAGAGGATAAGAGCTGTCCCTGCAGGTAGGCCAGACTCAGTACGTCTTGGGGCTTTAGGAAATGAAGCCAATTCTAGCCCCTCACGCTCAGAGCAAGGCTCAGCTTGCAAGCATTTGGAGCTGGCTTCCAAACATGTCTTGGTGGGGGTGAGTGAGGCACTGGTGAATCTACAGGTGATAAAGGCATGAATCAGAGGAATGAGATCTGGTTGAGAGAAGAGGTAGCCAGAGATAAATGTGAAGAAAAGTGTCTTTCTCAGTTAGTTAGTTATCCAGCAAGAAATGGAAAGCTAACCTGAACTGGGAACATGAGTAATAAGTGGTAGGCACACACCCTCCCAAAGGGGCAGATATTATCCCTACCATAACTCCTGATAGTTTTCCCTGTGTTATTAACAGCAACACTCTTATCTGGATGGCACCACCGCCAGCTGGCTCTCCCTCATGCACCAACCTCGCATGCCAAGGGAGGCAATCAACCCTTCTAACCAAATTAGAAAGGCAAAAAAACAGAGCCATGTTTTATCTGCAAATCCAAAGACATAGAGCAACCCACACATCTTCCCTGCCTGATCTACACCTAAACAACCTGCTCCCTGAAGTGGGGATGACAGCTCCAAAGGGAAGAAGAAAACCTCTTGAGTTTAGCGTCAAAAGATAAAGGACCTCAAGGTCCTGCCCACAAAGAAGCTTGTGGTGAGCTGAAGGGCATAAGAGTGGACTGCTCTGCCTTCAGCAGGTTCCCTTGCACTTATTCCCAGATCACTTGTGAAGCTGCTTCTACTTAGACTCCATTTCATGGTCTGAGAACCCCTCCGTTCTATAGGGGATAATGCTGCTTCTTTTTCTTTAGGCTGCCGAACATCAAAGGTGCCTGCACATGTTCTGGCTTGTACAACAGACCTGTAGTGATTTTCATCATCCTGGATAAAATATAGGTATAGGAAGTTCCATGGAAACATGAACAATTTTTTTTTCACTGTGAGGATGACAGAACACTGGAACAGGCTGCCCAGGGGGTTTTGGAGTCTCCCATTCTGGAGATATTCAAAACCCACTGGGACACATTCCTGTGTGACCTGGCATAGGTGATCCTGCTCTGACAGGGGGATTGGACTAGATGATCTTTCCAGGTCCCTTCCAACCCCTAACATTCTGTGATTCTGTGATATTAAAAGCAAAGTTTTCCTCATAAAGGATGTAGAATTATGGAATTATACAACTAAATCTCAACCTTTGCTACTTCTGGAGTTATTTATTTAGTGTACAGCTGAAACCAGAGTACTGATCTGCTAGATACAACACCCAGGAAGATGAAGCTTTTACCATTTATTTCAATTCCAATCTCACTTTGCCTCACCTTTCTACAAGCTGAAGATTTCACCATTTGTTTTACCTAACTAGAAAAAAAAAAATTCCACCGCATCAACCCTGATGACAACCAAGGGACCGCCAAAATAAATATGTATTTCTCTGAAACAACCTTATCCTTCCCCACAATACTGACCTCTGAGACAAAATGGCTTTGAAAACACCATCTCCTTCATGCTAGTTAAAGATGGAGGTAGGAAAAAGCTTTTCAGTGTCAGGCTGGTCATGGTCCACCTTTCATCATATTTCAAATGGATTGCCTTTGAAATGCAGGTAGAGTAAACCACCTGACTGATACTCACCTTCTCACATCATTTGTTAAGTTTTTTCTTATCATACAGAAATGTTACATCTGTTACAGAAGATTCAAACACACAAAGGTATGCAGAATCACGCTTGAGCAATGCCATCTTTCTCCTCTAATGCTTGGAAGATTCCAGGTATATTTGTGGCTAGGTCAGAGTCCAAATTTGGGAAGGAGGGGAAGTGCCTAAAAAGTTAACATTTTGAAAGATAAAGTGTTTTGGCAACTAAATCTTGTTAATTTTAATGCAAGGTGAATATCTAAATACCCAGGCTGGCCTTGAGAATGTCTGCCTTAGTTTCTTTGCAAATAAGTTTTTAGATCTCCTTTCTCATCTGACTGAAAAAGCCTAAACTCTTCTTTATGGTGCTCAGAACCTTTCCTTGCTGTGATTGTGCAGGTGCGTACAAACAAGGAGAACCTCAGTAATAAGCAGGCTGCTCTCATTTCCCTTCCCAATGGGAGTGACACAAAAAAAAGAAGAACATTTTTAATTCTCTGAAGTGTTGGCAGTGTGAAGGGATTCTTTAAAAACAAGTATGCTTGGGTTTCATCATACTCGAGCACATTCAGAGAAATTCTGCTGAACTCACTGAAATTATCTCTGTGTGAATCTGGTTTCAATGAGACAGGCGTGAACTAAACTAAATAGATGTTTTTCACAGAATGCCAGGTTGGAAGGGACCCCAAGGATCAGCTGGTCCAACCTTTCTAGGGGACGGTGCAGTTGAAATGAGATGGCCCAGCACCTTGTCAAGATGACTCTTAGAACTGTTGGAATCTGCTACTTTTGGGAGATGATTCCAATGTCTGACTGTTCTCATGGTGAAACATTTTCTTCTGGAGTCCAATTGGAATCACTCCAGGAGTAATTTATAGCCATCACCTCTTGTTTTTTCCATCGGACTCCTTGAAGAAAAGGACTTTCCATCGTCCTGGTAGCCATCCTTTATGTACAGGTAGATAGCAATAAGGTCTCCCCCAACCTTCTCAAGAATGAACAAACCAGTTCTCTCAGCCTTTCCTCATATAGTAGGTCTTCCTGTCCTCTGATCATTCTTGTGGCCATTGTCTTTTTGCCTGGTCATTATCAAGTTAATGTTTTTCATGAGCAAACATAGATGGCCAGACTCGTAACCAGTTTCAGTGTCATTGCATCTGCTTACATTAGCAGTACATTTGTCTCAGAATCTTTTCAAGTGGCATATTAGCCAGACAGTAGATCAATAAACAACACAGATAAACAAGTATCTGCTTTAGAAGTGTGTGAGCATTTCTGTAGAGGAAGGAATATGACCATCAGGATGTTCTCTAAACTGTAAACACATCGTTATCCAGATGTTTAATTCCCCTCTTAGACTGCATAGTAATAAATACAAATAAACACTTCTAAAAAAAACAACCAAACCAGTTAGTGTTCTTCAGAGCAGCTTAACAAACCATTATTTTTTCAAGACAGGAAAATTCTATTTACATTCCTGCTTCTTCATTACCATGCACTTTACATTTTTGGGCAAACAGTCCTCAAAGTTGGGTATCCTCACATCCCACAGGAGATAGCACCGTGGAGGGCTGATGACCAAGCTGGCCACTCATTTAGCATCCTTAGCTATTCCCAGACCTAGCCAATATTTATGCAATTAATCTGCCCAAGGGATGGGTGGTACGCAACTAAACAGCATAGAGGGACATAAATTGTCCAAGTTACTCTTTTTGTATCTTTGAAAGATGTCATTTGAAAAGATTTTTACTTATTTATGACTACTTCAGTAGGCATAATGCAATTCTGCTCAAAATATCCACACAGGACATTCATAAGGAATCTGTTCAGTATTTATAGGAAACCCACTTCCATTAAGCAACTGATCTTTGTCAGTCCCATGAGTGCTCACCATAAACAAGTTCACTGTTTCTGTTCCCACTGCCTCTCTTTCCTTCCTCCCATAATCTGCAGCACCACTGATATACCTGGAGCTTTGGAATCCATTTCTCCTCCACCCTCCGGCTACTTACTGCCCTGGCAGGCTTTGCCCTATCACTTACACCGAGAAAAGCTCTTAAAAACTTGTGGGGAATAACAGGGCTGCTGGGGCCAGGCAATGAAATTCAGCTCCAAGCACAGAGAGGAAGTGACAGACAATGGGAGGGATGTGGCAGTGATGGAAGGTGTTAGGGGTGGAAGGAGGAGAGAAGGCACGGGAGTGGAAGGGAGTCAGATATATGACTGGAAAAGTCAGAAAATGTTAAAGGGGGAAAAAAGAACTTAGAAATACATTACTCCATGGCTGGCATGCTTTCTTGAGTTAGTTATAGCAGCAGGATGAATTTGAGATGAAGGAGATGGATAATATGTGAAGAACAGGAAGATTTTTATATCTTGGGGGGGGGGAAGAAAAAGCAAATGCAGTGGGAAACATCTTTTCTGTTGACTCATTTTTCTTGCTTTTCAGTTTTTCTCAGTAACACTTCACAGGAATTTGTTCTGCCAGGGGCACTTCACTGTACTACTCTCTGGTTGCATTGGTCCCATTTCCAGCTAGAAACTGACTTGGGGGTATTGCAGAACCAACGGGAAGAGCTTTGCTGGGGGCATGGTCAGATCTGCAGACAGTGATGACCCAGGCAATTAAAATGCATGGCAGAAGCACGTATTTTCTGCAAACAGGAACCACTTTTTCTGGGTTTTCTGCTGCAAAACAACCTTGTGCCACATGAAGAGGCTCCTGTGGCATTCAGTTGCTACAAACACTTTGAAAGCCCATTTGTTTAGACACGTAAGAAGTTCAACTTCATTTTCCTAACCTCTCAGGTTTTAGTTACAGCTTCTCAGAAGGAAACCATACTGACTTCTTCGTTCCTTTACATGCCATTTGAAATGTCAGGAACTCTCACTTTTACTATTTTTCTTCCTTTGGCTATTTTACGTTCCTTTCTTTTTCCCTAAGTGTTTGGAGAGTGTCCAAAGAAATTAATTAATCTTGAAGGACATGATATTTATTTCTTGTTTCAACCTCTTTCCCAGATTCCTGCTGCTGGGCGTTGCCCTTAATTAACAGCATTTTTGTTTGAAATCGCATTCTTAATGATCCCTGTGTTCTCACTCTTTTGTTTGGTTTGGGTTTTTCCTACTTCCTTCTTCTGATTCTTTTTTTTTTGTGTGTGTGTTGTTGTTTAAAAATGTGAGCTTATTTATTTGCAAAGACTATACTGTTTATCCAAGTGGGTAGTATCTTTAAGTAGAAAAAGAAAAGCCAGGCCAATTTCCCTGCTTCTTTACTGTCTCAGCTTAATAGCTCTGTGGTTTCTACTTCTTTTTGTTCTTGTTGTTCTTTTTTGTGTGTGTTTCTAATTCCAGCTGTGCAACACACATCAAACCAGTCTGTGGTTATACTTCATGGTAAGCTATGCTACTTAACATTTCATTTAAAAAACAATTAGTCTTTCTTTCCCCCAAGAAAACAAAATGAAGCTACAATAAGATTCTTTCAGTTATAACCACAGATACTGAATAATTGATTTCCGCTCTGCAGTAGAAAGGCATTTTTCTGGTTTGTTGGCAACACCAGATCTTTTAAAAGTAATTAATGTTTCAAAAGGTAGACTGATTCAATTAGGATAGTTTTCCAATTGAAATAGTGAGATGCAAAAGAAAACGTTTTTCAAAGCTAGTTGAAGGATCTTGTGTGACTTCCTTTCTATACGTCAGCTGAGTTTCATCAATGAAAGGAGAATGGGACCTAGTAGAATCACTCTGGAGCTGAGCTACTTGCAAAAATATTTTCTTTCCCACAGTAATTATAAAAAAAATGTCTTTTTTTTAAATATGAAGACACTTCTTCCCCCTTGTACAGTCAGCCTCATTTTGTCAAAAACAGCAAACAAACCAAACAAAACCAAATTTTTCTAAAAAATATTCCAAGAACTCTTCAGGGGTGCAAAACCAAGAGGAAATCTTGCAGTAAAGAACTGCTGTGACTGCAGTACAAAATGTTTAGGTAGGGCTGCTTTATGTCTTGAGCACAAAATAACGTTACCCCACCTTGCTAGGAAGTTCCCTTCTTTTGCTGTGGGTGGACAATAATACGCTGCTGATGGGCTCAGTAGCCATTTGAGATAGGTAGCACCTCTGTGGGGTGGCCTGCTGTGGCCGGTAAAGTTGACACTCCTTTCACCTCACCCGACCCCTGCTCTGCAGAGGCAGTAGGAAAAGAGCTGCTCATTTTCAGTCTGTGTGAAGATGGACATGAACTTCATGTATGGAAGAGCAGAAGAAATCAGCAGGTCAGGCAGTGTAAGCTGAGGACTCTGATTTCTGAAGGAGCCCAGGACTAACACCTACCAGCTTTAAAGCCCCTACTCACTCATAATTTACAACAGCAGCAACACTATTTAATGGGACTCAGAAATCACCCTCTCTTTCTCATTGGGATTAAGATAATGTTACCCTGAAACTAGTGAGAAACAATAATTCTACTTGTCATGTTCAAAACCAGTCAGTTTTTAACTGCAGGCTTATACAGTCCCCACTGGAGCCCCCAAGCCTAGGAAAATCTGTTCTTCATTAAGGCTTTGGGTCATATGCCATTTATCTGTGTGCATAGAAGCCCACTGATACTGGTTTGTGGGATTGACACACAGAACAAAACCAGTGTGTAGCCCCTTTCATGCTCCATTTTTTCATATTTCAACCTGCAAGTAGCTTCAAGTGCAGAACCTGGCTGTCTCATGATTCATGCCCAAGACTTTCACTGATGCCACTGAGGTGCAGCATCTCAGAAATACAGCATCTGTTGCCTGTTCTCATCAGTGGAGGTTATAGCATCTCCTGAGCAAAAGTAATGTCTTAATCATGAGAAATGACACTGGCTTTTGGTGAAAACAATTTGAGTCATCTAAAAAATGATGGGCAAACAACCTCCTGCTTTCACCTCTGAAGTGATTAGGTAGGTAATTGTTTGTCCTTGTAAAACACAAATCCTATTCCTTTTACCTTTAGGTAATGGAAACAGTATACGTACAGCAAAACACACTGGCCATCCTCCAGCAGACCACAGAAGTCAGATGGATGCCAGTACTGAAGGAGGGTCACTTAGGTAGGCTTGGCAAAACTACTGAGAAGAGCTTGTACAGAATTCAGCCCCCTGAGCTGTGCAGCAGAGAACTGCAGAGTCTCTGAGAACACAAGCTAGCAGACACTCAGAAATGCCTACCTAGCAAAACCTAAAGGACGGCTTTTTACAGAGTGGCCAGCCAGAGACTTTCTGCTGCTGACATAATACTTGTAGCTTAATTGTCTACTTGAGAAATGTGATGAAGAAGGAGTTCCTGGAACTGTTTTAAACTACCTCAGAGCCTGCACATGTGTTTGCAGCTGAACAGTTTGAAATCCATGTTTGAAATCCACCCATGTCTTCAGGAGTTGAGCTTAATCCAGAATACAAAGCCCATGTCTCTCCTCAACCTCAGCAGTTTGGCTAACAGGCCAGACAGCATTGTTGACAATACAAATTACTGACTAATTCCTTTTACACACCTTGATGAGGAGATAAGATAAAACCAGACAACTACAGGTGTTTACACTGGTGTGACACCTTGGTATCCCTGATCCTGCCATGTCCTGCTCTCTGCTCATCTGCCAAGGGCTACCAGTATCTTCCTATTTGGAATGCATTGGCTGAAGACACTGGGAACAGTAGGGGAGGATGAGCACTCCTCACACAGCAATATTGGTCAGACTATGAAACAGTGAAAGGTGGATTGGCCTTTTTCTCGTGGCGAACCTAGGCTGTGGTGGTGAAGGAACGTGAGTTGGACAGAGAAATGGAAGGAACAAAATGCTTTCCTCCCTGAGTCAGGAAAATGGGGACTCTTCCTGCTCCCAGCCCTGTCTAAAGACATCATTCAATGATCCAAATGGAAAACCTTTAATTCATCCTTGGGGCAGGAAGCAGGATTCACTCCTCCATTTCTGAGGCAAATCCACTCCACAAATCCCTTTGCTATCTCAATCCTGCAAACTGCTAATCAGACTCAAGGGTATCAACCATAATAGCAGTTTACAACTTGGTATTGCAAAATAATTTACTCTGTAAGCACCTTAACAAATTAGGCAAGTACACAGTCACTCTCCTTCACCCCCTGCCCCAAATTCCCACTGGGAACAGATGTTCAAGGCTCTCTGTTCCACCATCACCATTCCTGTACTGCATCTAGCTTTAATATGACATTTGTGGAGCGAGGATAGTTACAGTTCTGGTAAGAAGGGCATGTAGTCAATATGCCTCACGAGGTCCCATGTAAAACTGTACCAGCATGTTTTCAGAAGGTAGAAGGAAGGTGCAAACACAATAGAAATAATCAAGCAACTTTAAGCAGTGGGGGAAGGAAATGAGCTAATTTCCAAATGCTCAGTGCCCAGTTATGGAGACTGAGGGCAGGTAAACAGGAAAAGAGAGGAAGGAGGAGGTCATTACACCTTTGGCTAGAGAAGCTTCTTGGGGCAGTTGTTTGGAGCAGCTACTGCACTTATCTTTATGAGGTGAGGAAAGATGAGGCAGGCTACTCCTTGGACCAGTTATGGAGCCCATATAGCCAGACATATAATTCAGTTGCAACATTGTGATGAGTTAATATTCTTGTTAGCTGTTTATTTAGTGCACCTAGTCCTGCCAAATGCATTTTAATTGGTCTTTCATATTTCTGTAATTTTTCATTACTCTAAGTCCACATTTTTAATTCTTGCTTTGAGCATATCTTGGCTGTCCACAGAGTAGATTTGTAGCAATCTGACTCCCAGTGCACTCATGGGGAGAAGATGAATTCTCCCTCAACACAAGCCATTTATTTTCCTTTGAATAGTGAGGGCTGAAACGCAGGTCAGATCTGTTGAATGGACTAGACTCAGTCTAGGTTCATGGTGACTGACAAAAGCAGAAGCCCACAGGCTAAGAAGTCACCAGAAGAGAGTGCTGCTCTGTCACAGCACAAAGATAGGTTTTTCTCCTTACCAAGGGTATCAGAAGTTGCCAGGGGCATATTCCATAGAGAGCTGGATTTCTGATGCTCAGCCATGCAACAGAGAAGTCAGGCAGCTTGCAGAGAGCTTTGTGGGTCATGACGCAGGGCAAAGTTGTCATACTTCTCTGCAAAACATGTCCTAGAGGTGAAAGTGGAGGAAGCTTAGGACCATAACTAGTAGATTAGCAGAGGCCCAGCAACACTTAAGAATCTGAAAAGCCCTTAAGTCTCTTAATGGATCTTCTCTTAAGCCTTAGAAAGGTAGGGAGGTAGAACTAGGGAATCTGAGGAAATTTTTGGTTAAGTAACTTCCATCGGGGGTAATTTTGTGGGATCTTGGACTCAGCTGTCCCAGTGGGAATTGTGGCAACAGGGCATCAGCAGTTGTATGGGTTGTTTTCCCTCACAGTTCAAGAGAGATGCTGGCACAACAGAATGGCTTCTGTATCGGGGAATCCATGCCTATATCTTTGACTTTTCATTTAATTCTCCTTTTTCCTTTGCTGCTTGTATTATTCTCTCCTTATCCCAATAATCCAAAAGTGTTCTTTTCTCTCTAATTTGTTTCCACAGATGGCAGGGAAGGGAAATCAAAAACAGAAGTCAGAGACCTTGGGAGTATAATGAAAATGAAATTGTGTGCCTCCAGATTAAAAAGGGGAAACGTATTAAATCTTTTAAAATACAGATTAATCAATTATGTATGCAAAAGAGGACACAAGAATTACAATCATGAAAAGCAGAAGGAAATTCAGAAGTACAGTATATGCCTCTGGGATCCTCCTGACTCAAATCCAGCAAAGGGATGTATTTTCCCTCCATGCAGGCCCATAAATCCCATGAATGTCAAAGGGACACTGTTAATTTACAATAGGCCCAAAATTTAGGTTTAGAGAAAAGGGGGAAAAGAAAAAAAAAGTTTTCATACAACATTATCATAACAGCAACAGCTTTAAAAACAATTAATCACATTTCAGTGACCATTAGTGGGGAGGGGGAAGAAAAAGAAGAAATTGAAAAACTTCTCTCACATTGTTAGAATGCCCCCCCCCCTCCAGAGACTATAATTTACAGACACTGCTATATTGGCTTTCAGTATGTCTTATACTGGTGGAAGAAGCCTGTGGCAGTCTGAAATGGATGCACCAGAAGGGACTGTAGGGAGAAGCACCTTGGAAAGGATGCCTTGTGCTCTTTAGGATTATCCGATGACCTGGCCTTGTCATTAGATTATGTAGGAAAGAGAGGGATCAAAATGCAACCATGTAAGGGTAGTGTTTAGTGTTCTGCTGTTGCAATCCTTGAGAGACATTCAAGGTGCCTTCTGGGTAAGATCATAAAGAAGAGAAAAAAGAATCCCCAAATAAATGCCCATTTATATATGTATGCTTGGAGGGCCAAATGCAATCCTATCAAATCATCTGGGACTGTAAACAACTATTTACAACTAACATAAAAGTACCTCCTAACAGCTGATCGTGTTTTCCTGGCATTTCTCTATGCTGTTATTGTGACTAGATTTCCAAGACTATGTCTTTTACCATGAGGAGTGACTATCTCACCGTGGCATTCACAAATGATATAAATGTAAAATTTAGATCCTTTCATACAGAGACACAGACTGACAGGGATCTCCTGGTGATGTAAGTCCAAATCCTTATTGTCTCAACAAACCAGCAATATGTTAGTAACATTTTAATTAGCATCAGACCAAAATGGAGCATTTTCCCTAAGCCTTCGTTCCAACATTCTTAGAACTTACCCTAGCTTATGTGAAACCTGCTGAGCTACTTGCCTCAAAAACTCTTGCAGGAGTGCTATGCTAGAGCTTCACCACCCTGATGGTTCAAAAGCTTCTAGCTCTAAATATCCACGGCCAGTGGTATTCCTTTGGGTTTGTATTAATGCTGACCTGAATAACGCAAAGTCCTGCTTGCCTTGCCTGCTCTTTATCCTCCCTACCTCCAGAGAATTACGTACTTCTCCTCCCAGACTTTGCTTTGCCAAGCCATTGAGCTTTCATCTCACCCATCACACTTGCCACTCCCAGATCATCCCACTATTATTTTTTTTATCCATTCTAGATTCAGTTAATGTTTCCTAATGTGCAAGAACACAACTATACAGACAGTAATTCTAGCTGGCTCTTAATCATACCTTACACAACACTATAAAGAGCTCCCTATTTCTACTGGAAATGCCTCACCACTGCAATTGGGATGGCATGTTACTGCTGTGGCCATGTATCCATCAGCCTCTTCCCGTGGCTGCCAGCAAAGTCAAGAGCTCCTGGCCTAAAGCAGAAATGCTACTTATTAGACCCCAAATGAATCACAGTACATTAAGGGTTAGAAGGGACCTCTAAACATCATTTAGTCCAACTCTGCTGCCAGAGAAGGATCATATAGAGCACGTCACACAGGAATGCATCCAAGGCAGGGTGTTCTATACAGAGAGAGTGATTCCCCATTGGAATGGGCTGCCTGGGGAGGTGGTGGAGTCACCATCATTGGGGGTGTTCAGGAGGAGACTTGATGGGGTGCTTGGTGACATGATCTAGTTGTTTGGGTGGATTGGTTGATAGGTTGGACGCGATGATCTTGAAGGTCTCTTCCAACCTGGTTTATTGTATTGTATTGTATTGTACTGTATTGAATACCTCCAGAGAAGGAGACTGCACAGCCTCTCTGGGCAGCCCATTTCAGTGTTTTGTCACCCTCACAGTGAAAAAGTTTTTCCTTATGTTCACAAATGAACATTTTTTTGCTGTTTACTATCATCCTATACCTCACTTCTCAGTCATTCATGCAATTCCTCTGGCAGAGCATTCCAATTCTCCCAAATATCCCCAATGCCTTCCAATTTGGAAGGTCTAGAAAACCTGGTCAATACAAATCTAATTGTGCCACTCATTAAGAAAGATATTAAATAAAGTCCCACACTGACTGCTGATGAGCTCTGCTAGCTACATCTTAAAAATAATTTACAGTTTTTATGTGGTTAGAGTAAAATTATGCTGTTGCTGTTGAGGAGAGAGTCACATTTGTCACAAAGTAAAAGGTGAGGATTAACAAACAAAAGAGATGGTTATATTGATGCCAAAGGAGAGTTTAGTTCTAAGTTTCCTCCTGTCCCCAGGGAATCCTTAGGACTGCATAAACTTTGAAAGACAAATATCTTTCCTTATCAAAGGTTCTTTCCATAGTGTCAGAACCATCCGTACTAAATAGTTCAGATTTTGTTTCATACAGAAAGCAGCCTAACACTGTTGATGTTGTGGAAGCTTTCATGTGAAGCCAAAAATGTGCACTTATAGCAAAATAAATAGTTATGACTGTACATTTCAGATGTTATTGCAAGTGTCATGGAATTTCACCAAGATCTGTGAGAGTCTCCAGCACTTTGCAACAGATTGGCTCCTGGTCTTTTGCTATAGGTTACCTTACAGCTTGCAACTACAAAATCCAAACACTCCATTTTGTCTTTGCCTGAAGCATCTGCTAGTTTCAATGGTTAGCAGCAACTTCCTAGAAACAAAAGTAAGTTTAACTCATACTAAAGAGGCAACCTTGCTTTGAGATCACTGGGAAAGTTAGGTGGCACCATCTAGTACATGATTTAGAATCACAGAATTGTTTTGGTTAGAAGGGACCTTTAAGATCAGAGAGTCCAACCAGTTTCTAACCCTATCAAATCTGGTGCTAAACCATGTTCCTCAGCACCACATCTCAGAGTATTTTAGATGGGGACCCAACCACTTGCCTGGAGAGTCTGTTCCAGTCTTTGAGAACCCTTTCAGTCGAGAATTTTCTTCTAATATCTAACCAAAACCTCTCCTGGTACATCTGGAAGCTCTTTCCTCTCATCCTATGTTACTTGAGAGAAGAGACCAACCCCTCTCTGGCTCCAGCCTTCTTTCAGGGAGTTGTAGAGCCCCAGTTCCCTCAGCTGCTCCTCACCAAACCTGTTCTTCAGACCCTTTGCCGGCTTTGTCTCCCTTCTCTGGGCCTGGTCCAGCTTCTCAGTGTTCTTCTATGTAGTGAGGGCCCCAAAACTGAACCCAAAACTGAAGGTGTGGCCTCACCAGTACTGAGTACAGATAATTTTGTCCCATAAATAAAAATTTTCATCTAACTTACATATGATTTACTTTTCCTCTAAGATTAGATATAGATATGTTATTCTTACTCTTTCTCCCATGAAAGATGTATCAGCTGATGGAATTTTGACTTCAGAAGAAGGATTCTTTTTCCACTCCATGTCTTTATTTCGGTTGTGATTCTTTTCCTCACTTCAGTTCCTCATCTTTCTTTCTGAATCGATTTATAACCTGTAATCCTATTTGGAGAAGCAGAATGAGTTAATTATGTCAAATACACAGAAGAAAAGAACAACAGACAACAACAAAGAAAACAACAATCTGAAAAGCTACTAAGTAAACATTATCCTGGTGTGTGCATCTGATGAAAACACTCATATCTATACACCTTCTGAAGAAACAAATGCTTTGATTTTTGTGAAAGGAAGCAAAGTATGTTAAGAAAATTGTCTTCACTGCAACTTTTAAACTCTGGAGTTGTGCAAGAAAGGAAAGAGCAATGCCAACCAGCAGCAAATACTGCATTTGTGCAGTTCTGTTGTGCTATTAAAGACAAAATAATTATTACCTGCTTTGATAAAAGCTGAGCAGTGTCACAATCATACACACGCACTGTGTTAAGCACCACAGTGTTCTAATCATCCAGCAACTAGAGGTATTTCACAATTCCATTTGCAACTCATTTCAACATTAAGGAATCTATCCCTTCACAAATACACATACTACCTTAATGAGGCAACTTAAAAAATGTTCAGCCATGGCAGAGACTATCACAGAGGAAGCAGAAGTGAGTGTTTGGGGCAAGGTCCTATTATACTGTGTTAGGTGCTGACTCATTTGGAGTTGGTTGCAGATGGATAATTGGTAGTATGCTCTGGGGCAGCAAAGGGGGTGCTGGGAAGAGATGCTGCATGGTCTCAGTGGTTCTTAAGCTGTTTCCATCTCCATGATGTTGCCCTTCCAGTGACCTCTTTTCTTCAGAATGTATTTTAAAAAACAAAACAGCCTTTCCAGGCTACTTTGAAATTAGTTGGCTTTAGGATGGGTTTACCTTACAACAAATAAAATTAATATAAATGTGTACAATGATAGGCATCTGTTTGCTCCTCACCAGTTTCTAAACTTGTGGTTATTGTGATGGCTCAACCTTCTTGTCCTGTGTGTACTTCAATCATAAGCAATCATACAGTGTTGATTTTATATAATAAAATTACATAATACAAGTAGGATCTTGTCCCAGTAGCTTATACTCAGAGTGTGCTTTTGGCCCTTGAAATACAGATCAACTCACTAACAGTGACTGCCACATGAAGTTGTTACTCTGACCTATCTGTTTTTACAGTATTGATTTCCACCCCTGTTCTTAAAATTCCCCTCATTCCCCTATTTTCATGTAGTCTCCTTTGTTGTCAGTCAGCCCTTCTTCCATACCTTCCTATACCCTAGCTCATGCAGTTTAGGCAGAAGGTATTCTCTTTCAAACATCATGTGTTTATAAGACCAAGCAACAAAATGTGATCTCCAAATGTAAAATATTAAGTTGCAGGTTTAGCAGGGCTACTTGTTCTGATCAGTTGAATCATCTCCAAATTCAGCTATAAAATCAGGAAGTCAAGTATCTGTGCCATTTTTCCCTGAGCAGCACCAGCAATACCAAATTATACATTCCTCTCACCCCAAACTGCAGCTAATTTTCTTTTGCTCCATATAACACAGGCAATGTTTGTTGAGTATCACAATACAAGCACTATTCCATGGATGTTTTAGTTTGAATTTAGCACATTCATTAGTTTACTGATATTTTCCCCAAAACACACACATTTGACAATGTGCAAGAAAAGCCTGTCTCATTTCAGACTGTTTCTTAATGACTGAAAGGCATGTGTTTGATTTCTCACTTTGCTGTTTAGCATTTATGCTGTTTGAAAGCTGGTATTTGTGTCCCACAGCATGCTCTGAAGTGCTGAGGAAAAATAATTCATTTTACTTTTAAATAAACATCAGAAGTTTCCTAAGGAAGGGAAACTATTTGAAGGTATTTTAAACTGTCGCTTTCAAGCACAGATGAAACTTGGAAGGTTAAACCCCTGAATTGCACTCATGGAGACCTGGCTCCCTGAGCAGATACTCAGGCAAGATGTTTGGCAAACAGGCCAGATTTGATTAGGACATCATTAGCACTTTGTCTGAAGGGTTTGGAAATGGGTGGGCTTCTGGAAAAGATTCTATTTTAAAAAACATTAGCTATTGCTGATGGATTTTGAGGAATTTTCTGCTTAAGCAAGTTGTAGTAGCAATTCAGTGGGATGTCACTTTAAGCAGGGATGAGAGCATGATGTGCTTGAGACTGTAAAATCCAAACCATGAAGACATGTATTAGCGAAGAATATCACTGTGAACACAATGTGGCCTTCAGCACTATTCTGATGGAAAATGCACGCACTTATTTTTGGTTTTCCAGTGGTCTTCTACCTTTGAAATATGTCAATGCTAACCCAGAAACTTGTATGCCTTCAAAACCTTTTTTTTCTTCTTCCTCTAGTCTTCCACTGTCAAAAGATGTTGTGTCTTTCTTTACAAATGTCCTGCTTTGGGAACCTGCACTGAAAGCTGAGCTGCTTCAATTAGCATGTCCTATTTGGCTGTGTTTCTGTTTCTTGACTGCATGTGCTTAGGTCTTCAAAGCAGATCTTCAGGGCAAATTCCTGTGGATATCTATTCCCAAATGCACTTCCCACAAATAGCCTGTAAGATATATTTAAAAATCAGATATTTTGTTTAACATTCTTTCTAGCTGACCTTTCGCTTGTCACAGTGACCTCATTCTACCCTTTCTTCCAGTCTCAGTGTTTCCTCTTATCTGCTCCCTTCCTCTTTCCTCCACCTCTCATTCTCATTTGGTTCTTTTCTCTCTGCACACAACAAAAATACCTTGTTTCTTCTGCTATCTAAAATCTCCATGTTTCACCCCACTTGCATCTAGATTTCAGCTCCGTCTCTCTTTTCCCTGTAAGGAGACAAAAGATGCTCTTTACAATAACTTCCAGAATTCCTCCCTTCTGGTTCTACCTTATGTTCACTATGTGTTTCTCTTCCTCTTTCACCTTGCAGAAACCTTATTGGTAGTTCCCTAGCTAAATCTCAGCACTCCTACTCCATCTTCATCTTCCTGGAGCTGTTAGTATCACTAACACTATCACACTCTCTTCCCATTTCTTCTTTCTCAAGCCCCCTTTTCCTCAAAGTATCTTCCCTTCTCCTGCTTTTTGTAGGTATTTCCCTTCTTTTCCTTTTCTATGCATTGTCTGTGGATAATCTCAGACACACATACAAGCAAATCACAATTTCCATAATACAGATCCAGAGCTCTCTCCCGTATCAGTTTATTCCATGTCTCCTCCTATTGAAGCAGGAGTCTTAGTCAATCTTAGGGCAACTAAAAGCTCTGAATGCTCGTAAGTCCTTTCAGTTATCTTGATCTTTGATCACGGTGAGCTATACCACTTCCAGCCGTGGATATTTACATGCAGAAGCGCAAGATCCTGTCTCCTCATCAAGTCTCCCATCTGTCTTCTGATTCAGCCTGCATTGTGTTTCCACACGCTATCTCTAAACAATAGTCTTTATTGTCTCTAGTTACTGCTGAGGTTCTTGTCCTGTTGCTCATCTCGATTAGCGCAATGCCCTTTCCTCTGGCTTTCACAAAAGCACCCTTGCCCTGCTCATTGCAGGCCCTGGCTACATAAATCATTTTCCTGGCCTGTTGTCCCGACTATACCCATTATCTTTGAACCCTTTCAATGATTCCTTTTTCCTTTGGGACATCAAGCTTATTGTGACTCTCTTAACTTTCAAAGGCCTTCATGGCTTACTCCCAACTTGTCACTTTTTATTCACTATCAAAATATAAATGCCCAGCATCAGTCGGCCCCAGATGCCAGCTTCAATTGATCAATTTGTTAAATTTTCCAACAAGCATCTTTTGTGCTTTCTCCCTTGCTGCCCCTCAGGCTTGAGAAGAGCCTGCATGTGCATTCATAAAACCAACTGTTATTCTCCTTTGAATCCCTTATTAAAATTCTCCTTTGCCAAAAACTTGAACATGGTTAGCTTACAGACACATGGAAAGCACCCCCTAGTTCAATCTTGTTATTCCCTTCTTATCCATCTGCGGTCACTGGTCTTAGATGCTGATTACATTATTATAAGCCCTTTGGGACAAAGGCTGCCTGGTTTATGCTTCTGCTGCACTTCGTGTGCCATGGTTCTAGACCACAATTTGGAGCACAAGGAGTTGTGGTGACTCAAAGAAGAAAAGCCAGTACAAAGAAAAGCAGCAACCTCATGCAGGAGGCTACCACTGAGAAGGGAAGGAGCAAGAAGCAATGAGTAATTTCTTTTAACATCTCCTACTAATGTTTGCCAGAAACTTCCTGCTAGCTTTACTCAGTGCAGAAAGGAAGACTAGACTGCCTGTTCTGGTGTGGACAGCCAGGCACAGGAACAGGAGCATGGCAGACAAATAACACACGAGTAAAGACCTTTACATATTCATGGCTATAAGCTAAACACAGACTGTATTTTCTAGCAACATGGCTTTGGAAATGCTCACAGAGCCAGGTCAGTTCCAGCAAACACAGAAGCAGACAGTTTAAGTAGGTTTGAGCTTCCAGCACATAAAAAGATGTATACTTTCTTTCTCCAGGTTTCCTTTTTTTTTTTTTTTTTTTTTTTTTTCCCAGACAGGGCTGGGATTGATAATTATGCCAAACCAGTGAGTGGCACAATGATAATCTTATTTGCCTGCTGTTTTCAAGCACCCATCTCACTTGCAGAGCTGAATTGTTCTGTGTTTCTTTCCATTGCAAAGCTATTGATCAAAATTTTAGGCTCCATGTTTTTGAAGGCAAACATAGGATAGAGGGGAAAAAAATAGCAACTCGTACATACTGCACTGACTGTGTGCTTCCCGGGGCACTGTCCAGAACACTCCTGGCCTTCCTTCATTTTAAAGGGATGGCTAGGAGAAAAAGTACCCTACATCAAGTTTTTAAAGCAACCACAGTGAGCCCTCTTATAATTAAGCCACTCCCCTTCGTTCACTTTCCTTCTGAGTTCACTGTAACCAAAATTGCAGCATCCACAGTCAAAGAATTCAAAAGCTTTATTCTCTTTCATTATAGTTAGACTTTCACTACATTGGTGATTCCCAAAAGGAGAGTTGTTACTGGTGGTTTTCTCTCTGGCTCAAAATCTTAGCACCTATCTCTACTTCTGTAGGCTCAGCTCACTGGGATGCACACACCTTACAGGACAGTGTTTCTCCTGTGCTGGGCTGGCTTTACAGGGCCTCCCCAGGACTTGTGAGCCTTAAATCTGTGCTTTACAGGAGTTTCAGCTTTTCACCTTTCTGAGGTAAGGCCAAGTGCTTGAGGATCAGAGCCCACCGATTAGAAGCTGGGTGCTAGATGTTTTCCTTTAGCAGCAATCAGACTGAAGAAACAAAGGAAAAATGGATTGGCCACATGGAAGGCTTTGAGTTTGTTTTGACTTAGATTAATGCAATTATGCTTAAAAAAAAAAAAGGTAAAATTACAAGGAGAAATAAGTAAATTTACATAGAGATTAGGTAATAAAAGGTCTGTTGCAGTGTATTCTCATTGGATGTCATAGCTTGCACTCCAAGTCAGAATTACAGAGTATCACTTTTAAGAGGATATAGGTGTCTTAAATTCTTTTTGCATTTCTTTTCTTTCAAATTTCACCTATGAGCTTACCTCTTTTGCCTTACAACTCAGAGTGCTGTATGCATATAGAATCCTTATTGCAGTGCTTTTAAGCTGTGATGCCCTGCAGGCTCCCTCTGCCTTGTATCCTATTTGAAGACCTTAATGAAAGGGCCTGGTTCCAGAATCACAGCAGCTTGTCTGCACAGCCGAATTCCATCTCCTAATGAGTTCCTCTAAATCTGCCATCAGGTGACTTTATTGACTCTATGATCATAATGAGGTAGCAGCTCACTTTCTGCAGTTTTGCTGGTTTCAAGCCTGAAGTTCTCCTCTGCTCCTGGACTTTAGCTGATATTTAATGATCAGGAATCAAGCAGGGTTTTAATGTCTGCAAGAAATGTCCCTGAAGTGCAAAAAGCCCCAGACAGCAGTCTTGACACTTTCCAGAGCCATATGACTCTCCAGTGGTACACTAACAAACAGGAAATCAGCCCATCAGTAGCTAATTGACATATCTGAAGGTTTAATTGCTTCCCTATTAGAGAAGGTGAGGCAGTATTCAAGTCGCCATTAAGACAAACACACTCTTTAATGCAGGAGGGTTTAGCAGAAACACACACCCCTCGATTTCCCTATCTGATCTCCAACTCCTGTGTCATTTAGTTTGAAACTGTGCATCTCCCAACATTGTTTTGCTCTTTCATTCCAGGGTAATTGGAAGATTATCCTATGGGATGTGAATAGGTACAAGCTGCTGAGGAAAGAAGGCAATCAGTAATGAGTTCTGTGCAGGCACACAAGGAGCCCCTCTAAGACCAGGAGTGTAAAGAGGACTATTAGTTAGTGACAGCATCTTCCGATATGGCTGTAAAGCATCAGGCACACTTTCATTCTCACAGAGAATCATAGAATCATAGCATTGTTTGAGTTGGGAAACACCTCTAAGATCACTGAATCCATATGTCTAAGAAGAGATGGAAGGGTGGAATATGAAAGTCAAGAGGCCACCTGTCTTTGGCTGCTTTGCCAGGGCTTTCTTTAACTTTCTCACTTGAAATCTTTAAGGCGCTTTATCTCTCAAAAATGTATGACACAGTCTTAGTCATCTTTGAATTCTGCAGCTTCCACTCCATCCTGAACTCACCTAGAAGTTCAGCAAATCTCATTTGAGGTTTGGAAATGTTTATCTTCGTTTTCACTTCTTCGCTCAGTTTTTGGGTTGTGTTTGACTGAGATTAGAATTGTGGGTGTCCAAGCACCAGCACATCTATTCTCAGGATGATTCTCTTTCAAGCCTTAGGAGCAACTTCAGAACTGTCATGATATCCCGCATGGTTTTGCAGACTGGATGGAAACCTTTGGTTGCTAAACTCAGCTTTTCTATTCTGTGGGCTGAACAGAACCAAAGCTGAGCTTCAGCTCATCTCTCTGCTAATTTTAGTGAGAACTAAGAAATGTCCAGTGTTCTTTTGGAAACTTGAGAGGCTTAGGTATGGAAGCTAAGCCTTTATATTTCTGCTTTAAACTTCAGGCAAAATATTTTTACTGATCAAATGTTTTTCACTTTTTTCCCCTCCAGACCTGTAGAATTCTCACATTGGTGGTGGTGAGAATATGTAGGCATACACATGAGACTACATGTGTGTAACGCACAGTGAGTGTAATCCTTTAGGTTTTAGGTCAGGACTGGTCCCAATAATATCCTCTCATTAATAGCACCTTTTAGCAGAACATCTGGAACTGGTATTGATGCTACTGCACTTTCCCCTGTTCACTTATTTCATACAACTGACAAAAGGAAGAGAAGTTGATAGTAAATATATCACTCTGGCTCCCAAATTTTATCCCAATTCTTTATAACGCATTTGGTTAGATACTGGTAACTCTGTGCATTATAATCATGTAATAAATTCACTGGCTCCTGTAGCTCTAACCACAATATACTTACAAAACTCATGAACTTGAATAGGGCCAAAATGTCTAATATGAAAAGACTCAATCCTCTCATCAGTGATGGAAACAGGGAATAGAAATGGAAAAACATCTGAGAAGAAGAAAAATAAAATGTTCAAACATGGATTTAAATAATGGAGAAAAGTACCTTCAAAGGATGCTTTCAAAAGTGACCCCCTAAAATAAGACTTGCCAACAGAGATGGTCCTGCAGCCCAGCTAGTTCAGATGAGGTGACCTTAGGCATTTTGCACCACTGATCAGGGCCTGCATGGCCAGGCTGCTACAGAGATTTCATTTAAGTCATCCTGATTTATTCATCACCTGGACTCATATTAGAGGAAAAGAAACTGTTGAACTCACTGCACTGATTCCAAAGAGAATTACCTATCTGTGTTTCACTGTTACAGTAGCACTCTAGCTTGAAGTCCTAATTACCCAGCATGAAGGTGATGAATGTCAGTTGTCAGGGCTGCTTGAGAGGAGGCTGGCATTTTCAGGGCAGTGGCAGTAGTAATACATGTATCAGAGACCTGTCTCTTAAACACCTTCAGTGATGCTTGGTGCAGCTTCCCTGGAACCCACAGACACTTTCTCATTTTTGTTTAAGTTGAGATTCAGCCAACTTTGTCTTGCAGATACTGTCAAGAATTTAGAGAACAAAACTCACATTAACGAAGCGGGTTTATGTCATCAGAGTTTGTGACCAAAAAAACCAACAGACAGGTTTTTGGACTGTTCTAGAATTGCATTATTCTTTTAGAAAACACAGTAAATAATGACATTAGAAAGCCCCACCTCTTAAATCCCTTCTTTTTACCAGTATGAAACTTTGCAAACTGGGAGAAAAACATCCATTCTCACTCGGGATTTCAAATCATCCAAGAGCTTGCACTATCAAAAGAGCTTGTCACAGACCTGTGTGACCAGAAGTTACTTTTTGCTGGATCAGAACAACCATTCCAGTTTCTGCTCCGCCTGCCTAATGTGTATGGCTTGCAGAATGCAAGGCATTTTCTCTTAATTTGCCCAGCAGGACCAGCTGAGGTTGCCAAGCTCTGTTTGGGATTGACGAGGACTGTGGTACCCTATTGGACCCTTTTTAGTGAAGTCAGAAATAAAAACACCTTGTTCTTCTTTTCATCTCCTGTGATTTGCAGGAAACAAAGGAGGGAGCCTTTGTGTTCAGTCAGGCCTAGAGAGGATTGCTTAGCAAAATGCTACAAAATACTAAAGGGAAAGGTGAGCCACACCTTGGCTCAGGCATGGTCAAGAGATCTCCAACTTAGAAGTCAAATCACAGCTCCAAGATGTCAGGCATACTTGTGTACAGGTTCTTTCTGGGTGTGATGCTGTCCTATGCTTTGCTGCTTACAGCTTTGAGCAAACAAATTTTGAGGGAATGAATCCATGCAATGCTTGCTGCTGGAAACATTTCTGAGATTCCCTTATAAGCTTTTTTCCACTTTACATCCAGCTAGCTAGCAGTGGGGCAGGTGCCATTTGGAGACTGATCACTGACTAGATCATTAAAATTAAAAAAACAATTTTCAGGTGTGCACATATTGCTTAAGCAAATTGTTTTCATAGGCCACCATGACACCAGCTACCACACCACACAACTCACGAATAACAAAAAAGAAGTAAAAGAAGGAAAGGAAGTTTGGTAGTGGTGATTTGGGCTCCAGAAACAGAAGGTGAGTATGCTTTTCAAACCTATAATCCTACAAAAGACCAGTTTATGACTCCAGCTCTGAAAGGTGTTGGGCCAAGGAAGGTAGGAGAGAAGGTCCAGCTGGTGGGAGGGCTGAGCCGGCTGTGGATTATGACTGCTCCGTGGCAAGCATAGTATCATTTGCCACGTGATTGCAACATCACTCTGGCCAGTGTTTTGTCTTCAGACACTCCCTCTGGTTCAGACTTTTGCCTATAGATTTTTCTGTTTCTAGAGATGGAGAGCAGAGTTATCACCAACAGACACATTTTAGCAGTACCTTGGATATTGCTGCTGCATGAGGAGTTCACAAGAGCTCTTTATTTTAATCAGGCTAGTTCACTAGGCAGTGACACATTTGGAAACAATTAAAAAATAATGGGCCAAACTCACCCCAGTATAACCCCACTGAACTGAGTCACTGAGCTTAGTCCAGGGAATTGGTTTTATTGCTTCAATGAGATTTGACCTCAAATGGTTTTTCCTTAGTTTGTTTTAGGCTAGGAAAACTGGGTTTAAGGGCATTTATTTTCCTGTTCATCTCTACACAGGAGTGGTTCTACTTCTGTAAATGTAAATGTGGTCCACAGCAATCTTACTGATGACATAAGGATTAAATAGGCAGAATATGAGACTTGGAGGTTTTCCTTAGGCACAAAACTGATTCTCTAGATAACTGTTAGGAACAATTGTTGTTATTTATAATATGATCTCAAGGCTGCCATTGGACTAGGACTTCTTTGTATTTCCCATAACGTCAGAACAGGGACACCCTCTCTTCAGAAAAATAGGGGGAAAGAGGAGGTAGCAAGATATTGTGACAAATAGGTATGGGTTATGCTATCTATGTTTTTCAGAACTATAAAGCATTCTTTGGTTTTAATGAAGGTTACAGCAAAGGGGAAGATCTGCAAAAAAAGCACTTAGAAGGGCAAGAGTCACCACTGGTCTTTCTCTGGCCAGCAGGCTACATTAGGCCAGGATCAGCACAAACAGAAGCCTTAAGAAAAGAAATTAAGGAAGAAGTTTCATGCTTTTTCTCAACAGGGACAATGGGCTAATGTGGGGAAAAGAAAACAGGGTTTTAATGGAAAAGGAAGTATGGAGAAGACAATACTTTATGTCTCCATAAAAAAAAACACTGAGGGTGTTGCAAAGGCTCCTAATGGCAAGACTATGCACAGAAAGATTGGCTTTCCCTGCCAACCATCTTCTCTTTGTGTTGGACATCTTTCTGTGATTCTCAGAGTAGAAAAACTATCAAACTGTGAAAAGGACCCTGTTTTCCTCTCTTACATACTCAAACAAACTGGTGGTTACATCCCATTCACAGGCAGAAAACACAATAGGCATCGAGACATTGGCTTGATTTCAGATCACAGCTCATGGTTATAGAGCTGGCAGCCGAGGGTGGGCAGAGTTTGATACACTTTGGCTTTCAATAATTCTACCAGTGCAAAAGGAATCAAACTTCCCCCTAAAAACCACTTAGATTAAAGCCAGATGAATTCCCTGGCTTGCTGATGTGATCACTGGCTGGATAGCGTTATCCCTCAGCACAAACAAAATTAATTAGATTTGGAGTAATGAAACTAACTGGTAAATAGAATCCAATGGACATTAATCTCTTGTCTGAGCAGGTCAAGGGACTTGTCCAGTACCTTAGGCATCACTGGGTTTTGTTGTTCATAGAGATGAATAATTAAAGGCTATAGGGTGTGAAGTCTACCACAGACACTTGGCTACTGGGAACCAGCCACTCTGTATGCTTTATTAAAATTCTGCTTAAATTATTGGTACTGCTGCATTACCAGTAAGAACAAACTGATCTGCATCATACAGGGTCATTTGCTGCTTCCCGCTCCTGCTTACTAATTAATTCTGGCTGCAGTTGTGCATTAGGGGAGGTGCTGGAGGCATACAGATGCTGTGATATATTCAAGTCATACATCAAAGGAGGTTACTGAACTATTAGCCTTGAAGAAAGGATCTCTGGCAAGATTATTAACATTCAAGCTTCTTTAGCCTGGATTTCTTCTTTTGTTTGGATGTACACCAAGAGTTTCTTGTGTGCACCTAGCTTTTCCTGTGTTGCTGTTTGTGCTGGCAACCTGGCAAACTTCTCTGAGATGCAGAGGTGATAAGCACAGTGCTTGCCTTGTGCAGTTCTGGGCCTAGGAAGCTAATATTTTAGTGCATCATTCCTACATGAGCTCTGTGTTACATTCATAGCGCACTGTCTCCAGGGTTATTTGCCTGTTAGCGTCACCATGGAAGAAATGTTTGCACAGCTCACACTTCAGAAGCGTGTGCTTCACCTCACCTTCCCTGTTATTTCCCATGTCTCATATTATTTGCTGGTCTGAGTCTTACTGTTATTTGGAAGCCTAGTTTTCATAGATACTCCCCTACTTAGACAATACTGCAAAGTTTCTGCACGGGGAAAGTTGGGGTAGAATGTCATTTTTGCCCTGGTTTGTCTTCCATAGGCTTTGAGTATAGCATTTTACACATCTACCCAAGTCTAAATAGATTAGATTCTAGTTCCTTACAGCTCTAAATTTTTTGAGTTGGAGCAACTTAGATATGAATGAATTTAAGCTTGAAAGAAACACAGAAGAAGTTAAGAGAAGATCTGAAAAAGAAAATTTCAATAGGCAGTCTGAAGCCCCAGGAAAGTATCATGGAGTGTGATCAGCAAAGGTTTTAGGATGAGTACTGCAGAACCAAGAACTGAGACTTCAAAGCCTGGGAACCCAGCTAACAGGGAGATTCACAGAATCACAGAATTTATCTGGTTGGAAGAGACCTCCAAGATCATCCAGTCCAACCCTTGACCCAGAGCTGAAGGGTTGACACTAAACCGTGTCCCTAAGCAGCAGGTCTACACACCACTTGGACACCCCCAGGGACGGTGACTCCACCACTGCCTTTGGCAGACCATTCCAATGTTTGGTAACCCTTTCAGTGAAGAAATATTTCCCAATATCCAGCCTAAACCTCCACTGACACAGCTTGTAACCATTGCCTCTGGTCCCGTTGCTTGTCTGAACTGAAAAAAAAAAAAAATTGATGAGGAGAACCAAGGGAAGATTGGAGAGGTGTAAATTGCACCAACATGAGCTATGTTATGCCATGATTTAGCTGCTGGGAGTGAAAGGTTCTTTGTTTCTTGAAATGTAAGGGTTAGAACAGTTAAAGTTGTATATTTGCCCAATGCTTGCTGTCTTACAAAAGAGAAAATAAGTCTTGCTGTAGAGTTCTGTTTGAAAATAGGAAAAGAAGAGAAGGTCGAGATAAAATACGAGAGAAAGATGCACTGTTCACTGTAAGCCATTGCTTTTCCTGAGAAAGTCTGTGAGAATGCCAAGGAAAAAAACCCTTATATATCTGGATGAGCTGACTCTCTGCATTAGAATCATAGAATCATCATAGAATGGCTTAGGTTGTAAGGGACTTTAGAGATCATCTACTCCAACCTCCCCTCCATGAGCAGAGTTGCCTCTCAACACTCCCAGGGAGGAGGCATCCATGATTTCTTTGGGCAATCTATTCCACTACCCCTGCGCTGAAAAATTTCCTAAAATCCAGTCTAAATCTCCTCTCTCTCAGTTTAAAACCATTCCCTCTTGTCCTACTGCTAGACACTCTTATGAAAAATCCCTCTTCAACCTTCCTGTAGGATCCCTTCAGATATCAAAAGGCAGCTTTAAGGTCCCCCTAGAGTCTTCTCCAGGCTGAACAACCCCAGCTGCCTCAGCCTATCCTCACAGCAGAGCTGTTCCAAACCTTTGGATCATCTTTGTGACCCCTGGCACCCTGAGCATCCTCAACTTGTGCACCTAAAATAGCACCAGCTAGTAGTAGTTTAGGGAACTTTGTGTTAGCAAACGCGCATCCCATTAGCACAAATGATCAATTCTGAACATTTCTCATTTTGACAACATTTGGAAAAAATCTGTGACTATATCAAAATGTTGTATTTGGGCAGTTTGCTGCCCTTTGCAGTGTCGAGGTTTGCTGGTTTGAGTATTTTGAGTGATCACATACAATACCTGAGATTTTTTTGCCTCAGTCTGATTTGAGACTTTTTTAAATCTCAGAAATGTTCAGAGAAGAACATCATTATTTCCGACCCACCCACAGTAGCTGGTGTCTATTTCAGCAGCAGTCAACTCACTTATCCATCCCCTATGGACATTCATTGAGTTGAGCCAACTCCAGCTGTTTGAACTGCCTTCTAAACACCCGATACCGTGGGCTCACAACTGAAAATACATCCCCTTTAAATTTCTCTCTTAAATACCATCAGTTATAAAACTTTTGAAGTGGAAGCCTCCTGACTCAGAGCTACACAGCAGACATGAATGAAAGAGGAGCCACCCCTGGGGCATCTCCAAACAATAGTCAGAGTAAACCATGAATACATCTCAGTCTGAAGTACTCCACTTGACTTTTTTATTGAGTAATAATATAAGGGAGTGCTTCTCGACTGCTTTTAATTCAAAAAGCACTTAAGCTTTTTAAAATTATCCATGGACTCCTCATCCTTTAAAAAACTTCATAATCGGCTGCGACACTTAGCGTTTGCACCCGTGCAGAAGTGAAGCTATAGTGAATGTTTTTCCACGCGTTTTATTTTCCATTGTCTGCCTGCTGACTTCCATGTGTGAAGAGGGGAGAAAAGCCATCCCATTTTGGAGAGGGTGGGATTTAAAATTGGTTTGTGGCTTTCCATCTGATTACCACTGATCCTTCAAACAAAAAGAGAGTAACATGGGTAAGAAATCTGTCTGGTGGTAGAATGAGTAAAACCAGTAATATCAGTAAATCTACAATAGAAAGTAGATTTTACTAAGATCTGAAATTCAAGAGATACACACTTTTCTGGAGGTTTCACAGCTGACACATTCCCAGCTAAACTAAAACAAGTGGGTTTTTTTTTTTCCACCTGTTTGTTTCAGTTTGCAAAGAGTTAAAAACACATGCCCATACTTGAAACCTAAAGTAAGGAAAAAAGTCAGCTCTACCTCACTTTTAAAAGAAGGATAAGGAAAAAGCAGAACAAGGATGACTTGTTTGGGGTGACAAAGAGGAAGGCATTTGGTTATTGTTTTTTTAAATTCCTACTAATTAGCAACACATAGATGAGCTTGAGAAAATTTAATTTAAACTGATATGAGTTCATGGAAATTCTGAGGAGGTTTTGAGGCTTGAAATTGAGTCCCAGATACTGTAAAATACAGCAAGGTCTTTGCCACATCCTGAGTTTATGTTGTCTGGGTCCTTCTGCTTGGGGAGGTGGAGAAAGGCAGGATGAGCTTTTGAAGGTGACTGACACTGGATTGAGATCTGGGCCACAGACTTGGCACAGTACCTCACCCAGAAATTGTGATTACAACATCCTCCTTTGAGCTCACAGACTAACTCTGGCAAAGAAGCCAAGCACTGGGTCATGAGCATCTGTGATCTCTGCGGTATGGAGGACAGGGAGCAAGATGCAGATGTTGCAAAGATCTGCTCTCTCACTCTTCAGATCTATTTCAGAGTGTCCACTAAGGTAAACCTGACATTTGTCTCAAAAATTTTCATTCCTTAAGGATAACATCTGGCCAACATCAAAACCAGGCTAATGCTAAATGTTTTGAGCAATTTCTCTATTGAAGCTGATCAGCCAGCATTGGTGGGTTATGTGTAACGTAAAGCTAGGTACAAGTGGTGACCATCCTGTGAAAAGGCGTAATGGTGAAACTGTCACACAAGGACTCCTGTCTCCTTTACATTTAGCATCATGCCATGCATGAGCCAAACAAAGGAACCAAAAAGCTCTGGAGCCTACCAGGAAATAGTGCACCATGATGCTTCAGACACTTTGAGTCTCCCTCAGGAAAAACATTTTCTGAGTGCTCTAGACACTGGGAAGTCACGCACTCCTACTGATTAGAAGTTAAACTCTAGAATGTTATATATGTATATGTACATAGATATGCATCCACTAACACAGTGTGTGTAAAGAGGGTTTGCACTTAAGGGAATTTCAAAAGAAAGCAGCAGTACAGCTACAGTAACAGGTTTTGTAGAGCCAGGAGAGAAACAGGCTGATGAAAACCATGTGAAGCAATGCCTGGAATCGAGTATTTCTGTGTTTTCGACTCTTTGGAGTAAAGAACCAATCACTAAAGCTACTTATCTAATAACAAATAAATAGGTTATGAAGCTTGCTGAATATTCTAACAGTCTTCACGGTTTGTTAGTGAAGAGTTACTCAACACAGGTGGTTTTACAATGACACAGTTAAAAAAATCCCTGGTGTTTGGTGGCTCTCATACACATCAGTCTGTGGAAACTGTAGTGTGCCTGCTCAGGACTGTAATACAAAGCGTACTGGCCAGACACAAGAACTGAGAGCAGAGCTTCAGACAGGAAAGGCCTGTTGTTGTCTCTAGGATATTTGAGCATGAACAGGCACTAGCACTTTGGTGATGTTCCCTGGGATCAGCATTCTCTTTCTAACCACCTCTGTGCACGGCTTGAATCAAAGGTCTGCCTTCTCCAAAAGAAATGGCTTTCCATAACACACCACCCAGCTCCTTTAGGCTAATTCCTGGGGAATGACTGTTCCTGTTGCCCAGACAAGAGCAGGCACAAGCAGCACACAGCCCCACTCCCAGCTGGCCCCATCTGACTGCCTGCACCCTGACAGCACCTGCGGAAAAAGTTTATGGCCCATAGATCACTTACCACCAGCACGAGGGATGGTGACCTATCCAGGTAGTGGGGGATGGCCCACTTCCCATGGGCCAAGGGAAGGGCAGACAGGCCATGACAGCCCACATTACTGCTGCCCTGCAAGGACACAGTGCTGAACCATGGTTAAATGCTGTTGGCAGCTGTCCCCAAGCAGAGCTGGCTGCACTGAGTGGAGCTACAAACTGCATTCAGAGTCAGCTGCCTTGCACACCTGTTATGAGTTCTGCTGTGTCTGTTGGGCACAGTGCGCTCTCAAGAGCCAGCAGGGCACTGCTGGCCTGCTGAGGAATCCTGAATTGCCCAGGTGTGGGAATGGATGGGGTTTCAGATGGGAAAGTCATCTCAGCAACTTTCACCAGCTCTGAATGCACCTGAAAAGGCATAAAGATTCTCTCTCCCACAAGTGTTCCCACTTGACATCCTCAAACTGCAGATTCCCACCCTTGTGCCTGCTTTGAGCTAAGGACTTAGTCATGTGTTTAAAATAAGACCCCTCTACCAAAGCAGTATTTCCCTTTGCCCTATCATTTCCAGCTGCAGATTCCCACCCAGTCCCTGTTTTAAGTTACACTTTAATAAATATACTTGCAATTGAAATCATCTTTCCTTTTTGTCCTCATGCTACAGATTCCCACACTGACCCCTCCTTCAAGCCACAATTAATGCATAATTTATGTCTGAAATAAAAATCATCTCCTCCTCCTGCCTTACCCATTCCAGCTGCAGTTTCCCATTGCCATCCCTGCTTTGAGCCATGATTAATACATATGTTTAAAATAAAAGAATAAAAAAGTAATCTCTATGCTCTGCTCCCCAGCTGCAGGCTCCCATTCCTATCTTACTCTCCATTTCCAGTCTGCCAGCAATCCCAGCCCTACCTCCCAGTTGACAAAGGAGCCTCTCCCTCATGGCAGCAGCAGCCTCTGAAGCACCTCTTCATGGGTCGCTTCTGTCTCCTTCAAGGAGACAGCATGTGAGGTGGAGATGGCCACAGCTTTTACTTATACCACTAATGCTTTCAGCAACAAAGGAAGGGGAAAAAAAAAAGGCAGTAAGTTAACAGTCACTAAAACAAGGACCTGCTGCTGAGGGACACATCTGGGATTTTCTCTTCTCACCCTAAGGGGGTTTGCTGTGGTGCCCAGTGAGAAGCCATTAATTCTCTGCCACAGTTCTGCCTCAGAAAAGATTTCCAGTTGAATAAAAGTGAGCCTGACTGTCTGCATAACCCTGTGTGAGGTTTGGCTTTCCCTGCTGGCCTGAACGATGCTCCCCATGGAGCTGACTGGGACAAGGATCCTGGGAAGTTATCAGTTCCTTACCCCTTCTCCACCCCCCATCCCCCCCCCCGCCCCCCAAATGCAAATACTCTACGAAAATGCTTCCATTGTACATTTAATTACCCCAAAATCCTTTCACAAGTCAAACTTTTCAAAAGTGTACTGGTTCTGTTGCACTAAAAAGCAGTGTCTCTCTTTTCCTTTCTCCTTAGCAAAGGAAGCATCAGTAGTCTTCAGTGGGATGGCAAAAAGGCTGCCAGTGGTGCTGGCAGGAGAGAGCAGCCTGATGTTCTTCACCGTCTCCCTCAGAGGAGTAGAATCATAGAACTGTTACAGTTGGAACGGACCTTTAAGATCATCAAATACAGACTATGTCTCTCAACAGCACATCGACAGGGATTCAACCACCTCCCTCTGGAGCCTATTCCAGTCTTTGAGAAGCCTTTCAGTCAAAACATTTCTTGTAATACTCAATCTAAACCTCCCCTGGTGCAACCTGAGGCCATTTCCTCTTGTATCGTCACTTGCTACTAGAGAGAAAAGACCAACGCCCACCTTGCTATGACCTCCTTTCAGTAGCTGGCAGGAATGACTTCCAGAGTGCTATTCTGATAGGAACAGAGTTTGAAACAAGCTGGTTTCGCAGTTGTTCTGGCATTTGCCTGACTTGACTCCTGAAACCCCTCACACTACATCTTCATGTTTTGCTTACACTCTTTATCGGTCATGGAAAATAACATTTGTGGGAAAGATACAGCAGAGAAAAGGAAGAAGAAAAGCCAGGAAGTGCCTGGGGTGGTATTCCAGTTCATCTGAATCACAGAGTAGAGATCAGATATCCTGGATGCTGTAGTCCTGCTGTCCCAGCCTGCACCTGAGTGATGGTTCTGACTGCTGGTACAGCCAGTCAGTCTGTGTGTGTTGGACAGAACCATCTGGCAGAACCAGAGCTCTGCATGTACAGTGGGGCACTGGGCATGCAGCCCAGAGAGGCTGTGGAGACTCCCTCTCTGGAGGCAATCAAAACCCACCTGGGTATGTTCCTGTGTGATTTACTCTAGGTGATCCTGCTTTAGCAGGGGCTTGCACTAGATAGTCTTCAGAGGTCCCTTCCTCCTCCTCCCACCATTCTGTGATCACCAAGGAGCAGGAAAGAAGTGCTGGCCTTGCACTGCTAGTCCACCCTCTCAGGGTCTCACCAGCAAGCACAATTCCCACTTGCTCCCTGCAAAAAGTTGGCTTGAACTTCTGCTTGAAAGCAAGTGGCAGATTCAGTCACACCGGTGTGCTGAGGGCTGAGCAGCCACAGCTGGCTCCTGCCTTGGTGGAAGGTATGTTAATGACGGGAAATGTTGGGGCCACCGGGGGCCTGTAAAGCTCTGAGGACTGAGAAATCAGCTGTGGCTCCTAGCAGGCATTGCTACTGCCAGGAGTTCCGGCAGCATTCTCTGCACAAGAAGGATGCCTCATCTTAAATATTTAAATATTGATTGTGCATGAAATGAGGGGAGAGAAAAACACAAATGAAGTTGAGACTTAATAGCAGTTTTGCAGCTTTTGAGGCATTTGTGGCCATGTTGGGGGTGATGGATAGTTCTGCAAATATGACTTTCCCAAAAATATCAGCACATTTTGCAGCTGTAACGAATTGGGATGTGTAGTGGTCCAAACGCTGCTTGCCAGCCAGCCACCTTAAGACAAGATGGTGAGGAAATATTTCACTTGATTAGATAATGGGCTGGTTGAAATTCCTTCAGCTTTACTGAAACAGAAGTTAGCAATTTCAGACATATCAGATGATGCATCAATTTTCTGTAAACAGAAGACTGTGCAACCCACTTTATTGAAAAGCCTTTTATACTGTGCTAGATTTAATCTCTCAATTTGAGAAGCAGCCCCATGAAATAAGATGTTTGCATGCAAAATCTCCCAGATTTCCAATGGAAATATAAAACAAAGAAGAGCATGTTCCCTTGGGGACTGCACCTATCTTGGATTAGATTTTCTCTGATGTTTTTGCATCATATTACCAATGGCTTCAGGGAAGTGAAACAGCAGTTTTCTTTCTTGAGAACAAAGGCTTACAGAGTTAAAAAAAAATGTTAATATATTTAAAGCACTTTTGCCCACTGTTCTTTTTATTACTCTGAGAATTCTGGAGAAAAAAGGTATCTTACTGTATTATTTCACCATCTATGTTAAAGACATCTGCGTTTTAGGCTACAGCTGGAGAGTTCTTTAAAGGAAACTGATTTCTAAATCAGTGGTTTCTGCTTCCCATGGATGATGTTTTAACTACTAGTAGTGCTCCGATGGTGCAGAGCTGGATCTATAGGCCACTGGAATTACGAGAAGTCTTTTCTTTTTTGAATTCCATGAATCTGGAAAGGATCCACTAGACATACACACAATGTAGGCAAACTTCTTAGAAAGTTTTGGATATCTGAGACCAGAATTTGTTCTCCTACCTTAGATCTCAATTCCTTCTCCTCCTCCTTCGCTAGCCATAGTTGCTCTTAAATCAGTTGTAAGGGCATTCAGTGCAACAGGTTTTGCACTGATGGTTTATCCCACTGAATGGGCAGGCAGTAAGGGGGAAACAGCAATTGGCACACTCACTAGTTCTGCTCCTGTTTGGATCCAAGGGAAACAGTTTGCTTTGCTTAATCGTAGAACCATAGAATGTTAGGGGTTGGAAGGAACCTCCAGAGATCATCAAATCCAACCCCCCTGCCAAAAGCAGGATTGCCTAGGGTAGTCCACACGGGAATGCAGAGGACACTCTGCAACCTCTCTGGGCAGCCTGTTGCAGTGCTCCATCATCCTCACTGTAAAGAAGTTTCTCTTCATGTTGAGTTGAAACCTTCTATGTTCAAGTTCGTATCCATTGTCCTATTACAGGGTGCCACAGAACAGAGCCTCTCCCCTTACTCTTGACACCCACCCCTCAGGTATTTATAGACATTAATAAGAACCCCTCTCAACCTTCTGTTCTCCAGACTAACCAGTCCCAGTTTTCTCAAGTCTTTCTTCATAGGGGAGATGTTCAAGTCCCTTAATCATCCTCAATGTATCAGATAGTTGTTATTATTAAATTAATAATTTTAAAATCCTCATGTATTGATAAATAATTTAAGAAAGTGGGCTTTGTCTTCTCTGTTTGGGCAATGCACATTAATAAAACTCTTTGCTAAGAGGGAATTCTTCTTGCCACAAATAACACTGAGCTGGAGACGTTACACACTTCCAGTAGAAAGATGAATCTTGGTGTTCAAAGCATGCACTGTTTTCCTGAGCATGCTTTAATCTGTGGAGTGTAATTGCTGGGGGTACAGCTACACATTTCTTTTTCTTCAAATTTCCTTGCCTGCTGTTAAGTTACAGTCACCAAGATGGTTCCTGAGGCATGCCAGTACTATCATTTCCTCTCCCAGTTCACAGACTAACTGGGAGAGCAAAGAGAAGCAGAAGGGGAAAGCAAACACTATCCTTTGCTAAGGTATATCACTTTAGACGTGGCAGCTCATTTGCAGCCTAACAAAGTTGTGTCCAGGTTGTTCCCTTCCTTCTTATGATCTCACACACACTCACACACTGCAATCAGAGTAACAGGTTTATCCATCCCTCAACAGGTTCCATAAGGCAAACTATGCACAGCCCATTCAGCAAGGCAATGTGTTAGTTAGGAAAAGGGGAAAAAAAGGAAAAAAAAAAAGAAGAGAGAAAAGCCCCATAAGAAACCAATCCACAATGCCATGGGGAAAGCAGCCATAGCTGCAGTTCTATTGTCTGAGTGCTGAAGAGCTTCAAATTTCACAGGGTCAAAGAATTCAATCCAATCTACTGCAGAAAACAAAGGACAAAACAGAACACAACTGATTAGTACATCCCTGGCCTGTGTTGCTGGGAACAAAAAGGCACCTTCTTAGATCTCTGGACATGGAGACAATTGCCAGCAGTCTGTCTTAAGCAAGAAATCAGAAAATCACTTGGTAAGTTGCTCAACTAGTTGTCTACAACCCACGTAAATACTTGAGTAAAACTTTTGTTATAAAGTAAATCAAAGTGGAAGAAGTAGACTTAAATGCAATGTCTGACATAGTTATGAGTGCAGAGGCACTAAAAATATTTGTACAAAGTGATACATAAATGCAGCCATCCTGTTGCTGTGCAGACATTCCTAGGTTTATGTCCAGTGGGTTCCTGCAACTAGCAGTAATAAAGATCTTTGTGGTGTTTTCCCAAATGGTTAACATGAAACTCTGCCTGCTCCTTATAAAATCCTTCAGAAGAACATCTAAAGTTCAATTTAAGAGCAGCATAGCTCTGCTCTGCTTTTGTTGCTCTCCATTTTCTCAGAAATGCCTTGATGTTTCAATGTCCATACATAAAAAATGGTTGGAAGGCTGCAAAACCTGTGTGTGTCTGTGTGCATGGATCTAATAAATACATAGTAAACATATTTATTATAACAAACTCTGTGTTTAATACAACCCTGCTCTCCGTATCTAGTGTGACAGCCAAAAAAACTATCCAGAAAGAAATGGAGTCTTCATTTTGTCATTGATAACATCAGACCCCTGAGAGGAGTTCACCTCAGTTGAGCTGGTGCCTCAGCTTTGACCAACTGGTCCTTACTCCCTTCATATTTCATGAAGAAACATACATAGTTGTAATACATCCTTCATCTCCTCCTAAGGTGGATACCTTGCACAGACCTGATGAATCCATCTATGGAAGAGCCTGTCTCTCACTAAATTATCTGGAGAGTCTAGTCAAAGACACTAGAAGTGCTACCAGTGGCATAGTCACAGTGAGCCACCTAAGTAGCAAGTGATGAAGTTTGCACTGAGGTCCTATTAGTGGATGTCTAAACTTCCACAGAAGAAAACAAAACAACCCAGAGCCAGGCATTAAATATTCAAAACTGTATAGAGATATTAAGTCATCTGGAAGTCCACTGTCCCAAATCAGTGGATGCCTTTGGCTGGCTGGACTTTTTATCCCAGCCCTCCTTTTCTCATCTGTAAAATGGAAATAACAGTACCACTGCATCTCAGATTTCAAGTATCAGCCTCAACATTTGTAAAACATGCACTCAACTCTTGCTCTCAGAACAGCTCATAAATGAGCCTACAGTGAAATTAATGACTCTGTACACACTGATGATACGTATTAAATAAGGCACTAGGGCCCCATGTCACCTGGGGGAAGAAAAATAAATAATGAATGCTTCTCTGAATTGTAAGGCATCACAGAGGATTGACACGAGCAGAAGACTAGAATAACAGGCAGGCAAACTGACCTCTTAAATTCCAGTGTTAAACAGAGAGCACTGCACATAACATTACATATTTGTGCAGATTTTCATTCACATGCATTTCTATTTTCTTCTACATTGCACCGTCTCTTAGAGTGTAGATGAAATAGGAAGAGCTTGAGAGGAATAACATCTAAGATAGTCCTTGGCTGAACACCAGTGGACAAGTGAATAGAGAAGAAAAAGAGCTCTATTTCTGTAGCTTCACTTCCTCCTGATTTTGCACAAAGCCAGCTAATTGCTACCAAAAGAAAACCCCACAAATATTCACCCCTCTAAATATGGGATAGAGAGAGGTCATCAGGACTGGACTTCCCATTAGGTTTCAGGTTTTCAGCAGGGGTATGTGATGGGGATGTTTGCTGACAGCATCCAACACATTCCTATTCTGTAGGACACAGGAAGTAGACACACAGAAGCAGCACAGCTCTGCCTCAGAATCAGAATAACACGGAAAGCCAGCACAAAAATCCAGACTGATATGATCGACATTTTCATACATGCTGGTATGCACTCTCCTTCCCTTCTCCCTGAGTCATCCTCTCTTAAGTTCCAGCTTTGGATAAAGCTGATTTGCATGCTTAACTCTGGGTATCCTTATCTTAGGCCTATTGGAACAAAGAGGTTTTGCTATAACTGAATTTCACCTCTGCTGTGAGGAGCATGAATCTCACTTCAAACTCAGCATGACCCTCTGAGGCATACTGCAGTGCATACCATCAGGCCTTGCTAGGTTATCTGCAGCTCCTCTCTGGTGCTTTTCCCTTTGAATCATATACTGTAAGATAAAAATGAATGACACACGTTAAAAGAGCGCACAGCTAAGTTGAAGGGACACAAATGTATGAGATCATGTAGGATTTTTGAAAGGACGACTGAAAGAGAACTCTCTTCAAGCATCTGGTTGCTGTGATAAAAAGCAAGTTCTCTCTGTCCATTTGCTGTGGATATGATCTCATCTCAGGTGGTTTAAGAAATCATCTCTGAAATGTAATTAGGTTACAAAAACACACACACTCCACACTGGATGTTTTGGAAGAACAGACTGGATTTCCGGTGAAGCCTGGGAGGAAAATGCAGATGCAACATCAAATTCCTCATCTGGTGATGTGGAAGTGTCCTAAGACACAGCAGTGCTGAGAAGGCATTATGGGACCTGAGCAGCTGTAAGCACCCAGGGACTGCAGCCCTGCTTACTATCAGGTTGTGTTCCTCAGGGACAGCCTTTGGGCTACCTCTCTTGCATCACATCTATCCACACAATGCTTGTATTTCTAACTCTCTCAGAACCTCCCAAAGTTGACTGAAACCAAGACTCACAGTGTTATTAACAGGACTTGACTTAAAGGACCATAACAAAAACGCAGAGACCTCCATAGGTGGACCTCTGATTTTGGCCAGCCAATTTCCATTGCTTTCATTAGGATGTTTTTTTCGTGGCTGAGCACCTTGAAAAGCAAGGTCCCTCAGTTTATACCTCAAAACAAAAAAGTGCTAACACCAGTGCATCCATTGTTGTGGCTGACTGAGTTGTGAGCTGGAAGCTGTGCTTGGCTAGCTGGTGATAGCTGCCTGATAGTGTTGCTGGGCAGCTGTTCATCTCTTCACAGAATGGTTAAGGTTGGAAAACACCTTTAATATCATCGAGTCCAACTGTAACCCAGTTAACATTACCACTGAATTACATCCTGTAGCATCACGTCTACATGATTCTTGAAAACCTCTAGGGATGGAGACTCCACCACCTCCCTGGGCAGCCTGTTCTATTCCCTGATCGCTCCTTCAGTAAATAAATTTTTCCTAATATCCAACCTAAACCTCCCCTGGCACAATTCAAGCCCATTTCCTCTCATCCTATCACTAGTTTCTTGGGAGAAGAGACCAACACAGGCCTCACTACAACCTCCTCTCAGGGAGCTGTAGGGAGCAAGGAGGTCTCCTTTTAGCCTTCTCTTCTCCAGACTAAACAAACTCATCTCTCTCAGCCAACCCTCATATGAAAAGGTTGCAGCAGAAAAGTGCAGCAGAAAAGTGCTACAGAAAATACCCTGTCCATCCTTCATGTAGGACAACATTCCTCTAGGATATTAGGCAAGCCTTGGAGATATGGGTAAGAAGAAACAGTTTGGCTAGTAAGATCACGGTATATACAACTTGGCATGAGTACATTTGCTAAGGTGACTGAGGTCTTACCAACAACATTCAGATGCAGATGGATGTAATCACCTTTACAGAAAGATTTTGCAGATGAAAAACACCACAGAATGCAGAGAAATTAATTTTGGTTATTTTTAAGAAAAACATGGATGTGGCATGCCCAGAATTTTTCTCTCTGAGTTTGTCTCCTCACACTCATGCTTGCAAGCAATGTTGAGTGGTGCAAAAAGGCTCTCACAGGCACTATTCAATCATCTGCCAGGTATTTTCCATCTGAAAATAATGACAATTTTCCATACCTTAGGACATGTGCGCTTTATATCAACATCAAATAGCCACTCAGCCTCGCCACATGTTGACTTGTAGTCACCTCTAGTAGTGTGACTTGCAGAGAGAGATATGAAATACTGGATCTTTAATTTAGCCAAATGTAAAATGTAAGCATAATTGCACTTAAAGAAATGCAGTTTTCAGCTGCATAAACTGAGATTATCTATGATGACCAGATTCTGTTGCATCTGGTGAAAGATTAATTCTCTGACACTGAACCCTGAATTTCTGTTTTGTTGAACTTATAACTGTTTAAAGATTCTTTCTAGTATAAACCTGAGATTGGCATATGAGTACTGGGGATTACTGTGTAAAATTCCATCTGGAGCAAGCTTCTGAGCACATTTCTTACACAGGAAGAAAAGGAGAACCTGGTAAAATACTTCATTCATTTATAAAATATGAGCTAAGTTCTTGTTTCTTCACCAGTGAGCAGCCCTGAATTCAATACAGTCACACAGGTATAACTGAAAGTAGAATTTGACCACTTGTAGAAACAATAATCCTAGAAAGATTCTATTTGATGTATTATTTCTTAGCAAGATACAAAGTAAAGAAACACCAGGTGGTTTTACAACTACAGATCCTTTCTGCAATTGACTTTGAAGAACAAAAAATGTAGGAAACAAGAAAACAGAGCTGAGGCAGCCTGCGAGGGAGTGGCTTTCCTTCCCCTTTTAATAATCTCTGGGATTGCATCTTAGTCTTTTAATGACAGCCACTTGACTTGAGGTCTTGAGCAATGTGGCCTGGTGGTAGATGTCCCTGCCCATGGTGTGTGGGGGGAGGCGTGTTGAAACTAGATAGTCTTTAGACTAGAAACTAGATGGGACTTTAAAGTCCCTTCCAACCCAAATCATTCTATGTTTTTATGACTAGACAGTAAAAAAAGATTGGAGGTAAACTATCAACAAAGGATCAAAGCAGTCCATTTAATAAGACATTGCTGTCCTCTGTCCTACACAGAGTCATATAGTCATCCAGCAGGTATAATCCAACATAATTGCATTGAGATGAAACAATCTGGATGAGTGTCTTTTTAATAAGGAATGCTGTGAACACTGAATCATGACACAGGCAGTAGCAGTAAAGTTCATTAAGTGGTGATTTTTAGCTCCCTAATACACAGTCGGTTTGTGATCAGTGACATAGTTGAACAGCTTATGTCTGGACTGAGGTTTTCTTGGCCATTAAATATAAACTCTATGCCCATTATAGAATCATAGAATCAACAAGGTTGGAAAAGACCTCAAGGATCATCAAGTCTAACCTGTCACTCATGCCTACTAGACCATGGCACCAAGTGCCATGTCCAATCCCCTCTTGAACACCTCCAGGGATGGTGACTCCGCCACCTCCCTGGGCAGCCCATTCCAACGGCAAACAACTCTCTCAGTGAAGAACTTTCTCCTCACCTTGAGCCTAAACTTCCCCTGGAGCAGCTTGAGACTGTGTCCTCTTGTTCTGGTGCTGGTTGCCTGGGAGAAGGGACCAACCCCCTCCTGGCTACAACCAGCCTTCAGGTAGTTGTAGGCAGCAATAAGGTCTCCCCTGAGCCTCCTCTTCTCCAGGCTAAACAACCCCAGCTCCCTCAGCCTCTCCTCATAGGGCTTGTGCTTGAGGCCTCTCACCAGCCTCATTGTCCTTCTCTGGACACATTCAAGTGTCTCAATGTCCTTCTTAAATTGAGGGGCCCAGAACTGGACACAGGACTCAAGGTGTGGCCTAACCAGTGCTGACTTCCCTGCTCCTGCTGGCCACACTATTCTTGATACAGGCCAGGATGCCCTTGGCCTTCTTGGCCACCTGGGCACACTGCTGGCTCATGTTCAGCCAGCTGTCAATCAGTACCCCCAGGTTCCTTTCTGTTTGGCAGCTCTCCAGCCAATCCAACCCCAGCCTGTACTGCTGCATGGGGTTGTTGTGGCCAAAGTGCTACTGAGACTAAATATCAAGAACTATTGAAGGTGAAAGTTAGCAAGAAAGAAAACAACGCTGTTTTCTCTTCCTTTCCATACACATTTTGACGAGCTCCTGTGGAGGGTGCCACTGCCAAAGAGTGCCCCTCATAGTTATCTGTTCCTCTGTCTAGCACCACTCAACTTTTCAAGGCTGTGCTCCAGTTAGAAAGTGGCTCACTTGCTGATTCCCTCCATATGAAGAGAGGCTGCTGAAATGTTGTTGTTATGCGACAGCCTTATTTAATTGAAACAGGTACTGCAGCACGCGCACGCATCACCACACCCTACACACAAAACTCTGCAGGTACTAACACCAGGCCTGAATTTGTACAGGATTTTCATCTATGAGAAACACACTCATGTTGCATTGAAAAAATCTCATCCCTTCCACATTGTTAGTGGGATGGAGTTTCCAAGTGTAAGATGGTACCATGAATACGGCAAGATTACTTGGAAAAAAGTGGGCAAAATATTTCATGAGATGCACAGAAAGGCAGAAGTGCAGTCACAGAATACTCTGCTGCCCATTCAGTTCTCATTTAGCTATTTTAAATCTGCTCTTAATTTAGCAATTCTTTCAGATATTTTACTTCTCAGTTCACTAGCCAAAATTAACATCCTTGTGAGCCGACACCCCAGCTGTCCCCATGCCTACAGTGAGCATCACCTCATCCAGATGTTCCTTGCCAAGAGCAGGCGTAATGTGTGTGGAATAGGGGTACACGTTGTATTTACCTTAATTCAATAATTAGTCTTCTGGATGACAGTGACCACATCTCAGCCATTAATAGCCTCTATTGTGTGATCACAAGTATCAATCACAGCTGTTCCATAATGAATCTCATAAAAATATTCAATCAGTGATGGAGAGGGCCTTTGAGATCCACAGAATGAGTTTCAGATGTTTGCAGAGCCCTCTGAGGTAGGCTGCAGCTCACACAAGGGAAACTCTACCAGGTGTTTGCAGTTTCATGCCTGCTGCATAAGTAATGTAACCCATAAAAAAGGATTATTTCTTTTTTTCTTCCCTCAGAGCAACTCAGCCAGAGGAAGCAGAACAAATAAGAAGATAAAGAAGCCCTTTAGGAAATGGAAATTTTGACCAATAGGGGTGAAATTCACCTTACAGCATTTGATAGGCAAAGGCTAAAAGATGTACTTTTTGGTGGGGAAAGACTGCAGTTGTTTTTTGAGGTGCAAAAGGCATGAATATAGAGCCTGAATGTTGAAAAGTATAATGTGTCAAACTTTGTGACCGAATGTCCAGTCTTGCCCCAAGTTTTGTGGACTGTTTTCTCTCTCATCTTGCAGCCAGTACCTTAAATGTAAACACGCCCATACAAACTCATGCTATGCACCATGCTACTTTCCCCTTAAATGCTTCCCTTACCTTTGCAGTATACACACCCCTAGATACTTGACCTATACCACTGGGGCAACTGTTTTAGGTTTGAAGACAGTCAGGGACATCTGTCTTGGTCATCTATACCACTACAGAGAAGGTAAGTGGCTTTTAAGGAATGATGGGACAAGGATCTAGAAAGTTTCAAAGCTGGTTTCAATGCTGTTCCCTTCCAGAACCTGGGACTACATCCACTGAAAGGAAGCCATGTTCAGCCCTACGTTCTGATCTTGTGTTGCAGATTGCTTTCACATAATACCATCCTACTTTTTTCTTTATACAACTCTTTTTTCCCCTCTAGATGCTATTTTTCCTGTGGCTCTGACAAGGAATTTTGCCCCTTTGCCTCAGTATAGTTGTATTAGAGTAGAATCATAGAATCATTTTCGTTGGAAAAGACTTTTAAGATCATTAGGTTCAACCATTATCTAACTCTATTCAGTCTGGTGCTAAACTACATCCCTCTCTGTATCTTTTAAACACCTCCAGGGATGGGGATTCAACTACCTCCCCAAGAAGCCTGTTCCTGTCTTTGAGAACTCTGTCAGTCAAGAATTATTTTTTTCTAATAACCTCCCCTGGTTCAGCTTGAAGCCATTTCCTCTCATCCTGTTGTTTGTTACCTGGGAGAAGAGGCCAACCCCCACCTTGCTCCAACCTCCTTTCAGTGAGTTGCAGAGAGTGAGGTCTCCCCTCATCCTCCTCCTCTCCAGACTAAACAACCCCAGTTCCCTCAGCTGCTCCTCATATGACCTGTTCACCAGCCCTTCACCAGCTTCATTGCCCTTCTCTGAGACCTCAGTGGGCTCCAAGTACATGAATGGGTGTAGGATTCATTCCATCTGTGCCTGTAGAGATGACAAGCAGTATAACTTACATACCGGTTATCTCATTCCTTCTGTCTGCAAAATGAGGCCATTACACAGCAGCTCTTTCTCATGTGAAAGCTGCCTACGAGTAGTTATCCCATTATTCACAAGGAGGGAGGGGAGGGAAGCAAAACCAACCAAACCAAGGAAGACCAGACCCTGAGAGGGAAATTCCATGAGGGAAAACCGTCTTAAAGTTTCCATTGGCAAAGCAAGACACGTGAAGAACAGCTTTCTATGGTAAGTAAAAATATCTATTTCCAGAGACAGGTGGAGAGAGTAACAGATTGGGAGAAGGCAAAAAAGTTAAACAACAGTTTTGGAGGCTCAAAAGTACTGCTGGGCAGTGGACACCTCTGATGCATCCAAATGTGCACATCCTGAGCTAAATACAGAGGCTTGGCCATGATGGAGTACAGCTGCGGCACTGGTCGGACATAGTCCTTTGATTCCCTGCCCAGTTCCAGTGTAGCCTCCAGCAGTCTAAGGCTGAGGGACAGCCTTAATTTGTGGCATCTGGACACGGTCCTCAAGGCACCATATGGAAGCTGGGAGAAGCCAAGTCAGGCCATTGCCTTCCCTTGCCCTGGGATACCCTTTGTGGTGGTGGGAAGAAAGCTCTGACCCTGCAGGGACATCTCCTGAGCCCTTTGTAGCTCCAGCCCTGGGTCCTGCAAAGTGTCTTAAGTGGACTGCAAAGGGCTTAGTGCTAATTTGCCTTCAACAGTCTGTCCAGGCACATCCTCCAGAATGCAGAGAGCCTACAGCCCCATCCTCCTCTGGAGAAAGCTCCCATGAAATTAAATGCTTCTACAAATTACACCAAAAGTGAGACCTGTGCACCAAGCCCACCACCTCTGCACCACTGTGGCAGCAGCCACTGGGACACCCTCCCATGGTGTGCCTTGGGTGACAGCAGCTCCCAAAAGTCATGGCTTGGACAAAGCACCACAGATTTGTAAGATAAATGCTACAAAGGCATCTGGTTTCAGTAAAACTGGAAACTGGGCCATGTTTGGTCTGCACAAGTTTCTTCCAGGTACAGCACTGACGTCCTATCTCAGCAGCATCTTAGCTTTTCCGTACCCTTGAGTTAAAAGTCAAATAATATTTACGTGCATACACTTAGAGCTTATGTGGCAATCTTCTTGAAAGACATTAACATCTTCACAGATGAGCCAGTAAGAATACTAAAGTTGTATGTGACAGGGAACAATAAATCACAATATGACACTCTGAAGATCATTTAGGCTCTTTTGTCTGGATGGTAGAATCCAGAGCCATTTGGTTTCTTTTAAAAAGAAAAAAAAAACAACCGTATTTAACCTCAGACAACAGTGGCAAAGGAAAAAGAAGAAATGCCTGTCCAAATCTCACACAGGAAAACAGGTTTTTCAGTATAGTTTAGTCTAAAAACCAAGTCAGTCTACCTTCCCAAAAGGGCCAGACATGAAAACAACTTTTTTTTTGGTGGCGTCAGACACATTCAGCAATGTTCTGGGTTAGCTTTAACCATTAAGTAACTCAAGATCCAAAACTCATTCCCTCTTTCATAAACCCAATCATAAACCTTCAGCTGAAGAGTGCACTCATGTGTTTCATGGATGCACCACTCCAGAGAAGGAAGCTTAATAAATTCTTGTATTCAATGACTGGATCAGAACATGTGTCTTCTCTTTAGGAGGTAGATGCTCAGACTGAACACAGAACTCAACAGCTATTTTCACCCATTTCTTGCTTTTCTTCCTGAAGGCCATTTGGATCATGAGCATGATGAGCCCAATTAATTTTTGTTAAAATGTTCAGCTCACTCCTTTTGGGGGTTCACTAGTATTTAAAATCTCAATGCTTTTTTAACTTTAAATGAGAAAAATATCTGGGATCTAGTGTGGTTTGCCCTCTGATTTGTTAAGTTAAAAATCCGCAATCAGATATCAGTCAGTGTGACTTGCCTGCTGAGAAACCTCTCAGCTCATCTGGTTGAAACTTGCATTGTAGTCTCACTAAAGCAGACAGTTTCCCCTCAGAAGACCTTGGTGGCTTCTGGGAGGTTTGTCTTGCAGTGTTTTGCCTTTATTGCCCCACCAAGCAATGACCAGGACTCCTCTGGAACAGGGAAGGCTTTCTTGTTAGCTTCTAGATCTTCTAGTGTGCGCCTTTGCTTTCACAGAGTCTGGCACTTGTTTTGGATGTGTGACAATGCGAAGTAGCAAATATATTTGGTGCCAAAGATATTATGCCACTGAAAAGCAGCTGAATCCTTTCCTTTACTAGTTGTCAGTCAGTCCATATCTTGTGGTCTGAAGCCGCAAAGGCAGATGCTAAGTCTGTAGCTGCAGTGACATGAAACTTTGGGTATTACTCAACACCAAGAGCTACACAAATAAAAGTTGAGAGCAGCAGTGTGCACCATAGCCAGTTCTAAAAACTGCCACAGTAATTAACCCTTGCTTCACTCTTGACTAGAACCACAAACTCATCTGCTGGGCATGAGGTTAGTCAGCCCCCTTTTTTTCCCTATGCCTCCTCAGGTGGACAGGGAGAGGGTAGGACTATCCAGCACTAGAAAATATGTAATGGGATCAGAGAAAAAAGTTCTGGTAGCAAAACAATGTGAGGCAAGGATAGGCTTGCCTGGGTAATACAATGAAAGACTTACCATATATTACTGTAATGAGATTTTGTTGACAGATTACTTTGGTGCTGTTGAACCTCAGGCACTCTCTGCCTCTCTCTGTCTCCTCTGATTTTTATTGTATTCCTTCTCGAGATTCCCTTTCTGGGGGTTGGGGGCAGGATGGGGCAGAAGCACAGGAGGAAGGCAGTCTGCCACATCCACCTTTCGTTAGCAGGAATGTCATCAGAGGATCTGGCAGCACTGAGCTGCAGTAATCAGTTGTGCATAGGATACACTAAGACTGTAACAGACAGGTCACCTGGGTCCTCTTCAGTGCCAGTACCAGGACAGATAAAGCGAAGAGCAGCTCCTCTTAGTGAGCCCTGCTGAATGAGACTAGGCAATACATCACCCACCAGGAAGAACACAACCCACACAATGGGTCAGGTGTGCTATGTATTCCTGCAACTAGAGCCGTGTGATGGCAAACAAGTGGCAGTATATTGAATCTGTAGTGGTGAACCTAAGGGCAGGATGTCAAGGACAGCCCCACAGGTCTGAAAAGAGTAGCAAGGGGAGAACATGCACAGAGCACATGAACATGTGATAGCATAATGGGGTGTTTAAAACCAAAAAGATCATAGGAGGATATACTGGACCAGGATCAGAGACTTTGGAAATACAGAAGTGGAAATGGTTAAATTATTTTGGTGCTCTTTCTGGTCTTGTTTGAGTATCATGAATATTATAATCAAGAGATTGATAATTTGGATATCTTAGCAGAACAGAAATACACAGTCCCCAAAAACTGTTAGATTGTATCAGCGTGGAAATCCCAGTAAAGGGAAATTTCACTGATCTCCAGACAGATCCTTAACTCTTTCTGTGGCAGTTGTGGTGCTCCCTTCTTCAAGATTGTGTTTTGTTGTTTAATTTAAAAAGAAAAAAAAAAAAAAAATCTCTGCTAATAATTAACCAAGATTTGTATCTGAGAAAATGTTCTCGGTTGCTTCTTAGGTAGGAGCAGTTCACAACTCTGCACAGTGACAGTCCCAGGAGAGAGAGTGGCAGCTCTACCGCTCCATGGTGTCTCATCAAGTTAATTCATAGTGTCACGGGCAGCAGGAACCCACAGATGCTGAACACAGCCTCCACTGGGCACTTTAGGATCCAGCCTCTCCTCGGAAGATTTTCCATAATAACCTTGCTGAGGGAGGGAGTTTATGAGGACAGTGTTCAAAATGACTTCTGGTTAACTAAAGCAGGCAACTAATAAAGCAGCCCTCTCACTGATCAACATGGCTGAAAGAAGAGACCATTGGGCTCCTAGCGTGTCTCGTGCCAGGGAAGTTGCTATTCTGTTGGAGATAGATTTCTTACTGTAGCAGATATCCACAAGCATCAACAAATATGCTGCTACTGAGAACAAATATAGTGAAGGGGGCGGGGGGAAGCCAAATCCTCAAAACAGACATTTTTTCTAAGCCACAAGTGGCAGCTCAGCTTTCCTTTTAATAAGCATTCGAAGTTGAATCGCCAATGCCGCTGCTCCTAATTTCTGCCAAATTCCTACTGCAAATTTTACTCAATTTTTTTAGCCCACCAGAATCATATTCACTTCAGTTGGAGTTTTATTGGCATTGGAAGCAAATGAAAAACCTGAGCAAGGACCTTGGAATGTTGTTAAGATATTATTTGTCTTTGCATGTGTGTTTATTCAGTTTTAAACATTATTATTTATATCCTCTGCAAGCAATGAGGGAAAAAAAAAAAAAAAAAAAAAGAAAGAGGGGATGTAGTATAAGTTAGTTTAAGAAAACAACAATGATTTGCATTGCTGTTGACAACTGTCTTCACTCTCCAGCACTGAGAAGTGCCAGATGGTGAATTTGGAACAGTTAGCAGCAGAAAATGAGACCATACCAGGTTCAGGGAGCCTCTGAAAGGAGGCTTGGAAACGAGATTTGGAAATGAGAACTCCACATAAGGATACAATCCAGAAGCAGATCTTACTTTTATTGAAGAGGTGGTGGCAGGTAGCATGCAGTGCATTAAAAGTGCATTACTGTCTCTGTTCTATTATTTGTCTCCATTCAGCTTCTGAAAAGGAGGAGGAAAATTTCCAAATGCATAAATATAGGGGATTTTGAAGAAGACACTGGCAATGCAGAAGTCAACTTAATAAACAGGAACACATTTTGCTGAAAGCAGGAACCTGGAGCAGAGTTCAAATTCAATGTTTCTGGGACAGACTCAGTGGCTATATTGGTTAAATATGCAGCCAAGACAAACATTTCTCACTGACTGATGATACCTGGTGGGATTTCACACCTACACATTTGAATAGGAAGGAGTGGTCATACATCTGGCCAGAGTAGGGTGACCAACTGGACAAAGGTGCCATATGAGACTGACCTGAGAGTCAGATCCTTGTTTCTTTTCTTAACAGATCTGACACTGACAGAAGACAAAAGTGATGGTGCGTGGTACTCATCTTCCACAACTTTGAATATCTAGATAGTTTTCTGGGAGCCTTCTATTTCTTCTAGCACAGAGAGGCAGGAGGCAGGCACATGAACTGGGTGAGTCACTGCATCTTAAGATGAATGTCAGGACACACCAGGTAAACCCCACCTTTTAGGGTACAGGGGTTTTGTGACTCCACTGGGTGCCCTCATGCATTGGAGTGCCTAAACAATTGCATCACGTCGTCACAGGCACCCTAGAATGTCCCACCTGGCCTTGTACTGCCTCCCTAGAAGGGCACAAGTCTCTTGTAGATCCCCTGCTTGGGCTCTGACTTCTAAAGGATGATTTTCAGGACATATGCTAGTCCTGTGCAGTTGACCTGAATACCTCTGGGCAGATCCACAGTGGTGCCAGGCAGCTGAATTTCTCCCTGAGAGGGGCAGCAATTACCAGGTAAAAACAAATCCATTTAGTGTTATCAAAATATTTTGTGTTAGAAGAAAGACATAACATAAGAGAGCAAATGTCTATTGAACACTATGCAACTGTGACAGTTAAGTGGATGATAAAGAAAAGAAGGCACAAGACAAACATATATGAAACTTCCCATTTGCAATATCCCATTCTCCACCTATTTTCAGTTTGGGAGTTCTTGAATAAGATGTGGTGCCTGAAGATTTAACAATTCTCACTGGGTTTCTCTTCCAAGAATATGGTCAGCCTGCCCTTGAACACAAACTGACTTTCACCAAAAACAGAAGCAAAAAATTACAAACATCCTGCCTTTCCAAATATATCCAAACACAGAGAAAGTCATGGAAAGCCACACAATCATTACTGGCTTAGTATAAGGTAAACAGAGTTACAAAGGAGAAATGATTTCAAAATATTTTCTGCTAAAAATGGGTTGGGACAGGTTACAGGTAAGGCTTGCATGGATCCACTGATTCTCAAATGATTCCATAAAAGCCTAAGACTATGCTAGTACTTGGTCTGGAAAATATTGGCCTTTTTCAAGTTCTGAAGAACTATAGGGAATTATGTTAAAATGTGGTTTTTAAAAACTGTGTTAGGTAATGAAAGGAGATTATTGCACTAATCCTGGCTGCACGCTGTTGCAAACATCCTTTGTCGTGTGCAAGTGGGTTGAAGGTGGATTCTTTCCTCCTGAAGAATCTGCTGACCCTGCAAGGATCACTATTCACAAAGGCTAAAGGCAGTAGCCACAAGCCGACAGAATGGTAGAGGTCAGAAGGGACCTCTGAGGCTCATCTGATCCACCCCCCTGCTAAAGAAGCTTCATCCAGAGCAGGTTGCACAGGATCACATCCAGGCAGGCTTAGAAAGTCTTCAGAGGAGACATCACAGCCTCTCTGGGTAGCCTGTTCCCGTGCTTTGTCACCCTCACAGAACAAGAGGACACAGTCTCAAGCTGCACCAGGGGATGTTTAAGCTGGATGTTAGGAAGAAATTCTTCACAGAAAGAGTGATTAACCATTGGAATGGGCTGCCTGGGGAGGTGGTGGAGTCACCATCACTGAAGGTGTTTAGGAAGAGACTGGATGGGGCACTTAGTGCCATGGTTTAGTTGATTAGATGGTTTTGGGTGATAGGCTGGACTCGATGATCTCTAAGGTCTTTTCCAACCTAATTCTGTATTCTGTAATCGCAGAATCACAGAATACATCTGGTTAGAAGAGACCTCCAAGATCATTCAGTCCAACCTTCAACTCAACACTGAAGGGTCAACACTAAAACATCCCCCTAAGTGCCAGTTCCACACACAACTTGAACACCCCCAGAGACAGTGACCCCACCACTGCCCTGCACAGACCATTCCAATGTTTGATAACCCCTTTGGTTATCAATACTTCCTAACATCCAATGTAAACCTCCCTGGTGCAGCTTGTAACAGTTTCCTCTAGTCCTGCTGCTTGTCATCAAGGAGAAGCAGCTGGTCCCCTCCTCCCTCCAACCTCCCTTCAGGTAGTTGCAGAGGGCAATGAAGTCTCTTCTCAGCCTTCTTTTCCCCAGACTGAACAACTCAAGCTCCCTCAGACGCTTCTCATAGGCCATGTGTTCCAGGCTCTTCAGGAGCCTCATGGCCCTTCTCTGCACAGTTTCCAGCACCTTAGTATCCTTCCTATGATAGAAAGGCCCAGAACTGAACACAATACTCAAGGCATTGCATTCTGCTTCTCTTCACCTGTTGATCCTATATATAAGACATTATAAGATACATTCTTCCAAACTCTGTGACTTTAAGTTTTAGAGTTGTATTTATTCCTTCTTACAACTTCACAGGTTCATCTATTACATGAAATTAGATTTGAAAACATTGGGGAGCAATATCTTCTGCAGAATACAAATGTTTGTAGAAGCAGAAATGTAAATGCTGACACAGGCAACAATGCTGATATGGAAATCCACACAAGTGCATTTGAATGGAGGGCAGGAGAACATCTCAATAGCATAAGGCAAAACATGTTACAAAAATGTTCACTATTTCAAAGCCATCTGTACTAAACTCAGGGAATTCATACTGAATACAGGAACAAGCCATAGAGAAGTACGGAGGGAGAGAAACCAAACAACTTGACAATGATCTTAGGAGGCAATGATTTTGACTTTTTTTCCTCTTTTTTGATGTCACCACTGGGCAGAAATCAAAATGACAGGGATGTAAATAATGATATGAAATTACTTCAGCGGAAAGCTAACACTGGAGTCCTGCTCAGGAGCTCATATTTAGCAATTGCCTTATGATGTAGCTGAAGTTACAAGAGGTCTGGAGAAAATTGCAGCACCTCTATGGAGGCTACAGTTGTTCATAATATCAGAAACTTATTTCAGACATTATGTGGCCAGACTGTGCACAGCCAGAATAACTCCTCTGGTGCTTCTTTGAACTCCAGGGGTGTAACAATATGCCCAGAGACCTTCCATGGGACCAGGCTTTGAGTCTCTAATGCTGAGAACATCAGAGGATACTGAACAGAAAATTGCAATGGGAACTGAAGAGAATTTGGGAGATGTTTTCATAAGTTTACAGAGTTCAGGAGAGGTCTCTGAGGAAAAAGGATGACTAATACATAATACCATAACTTTAAAAGTGAACCTATAGAGACACAGAAGGAAACTACACACCAGTCTGTTTGACATGAGTTGTGAGCAAAAGACTTTGAAAGTCTTTTAAGAGTCAAAAGGGAGAACATTTGGAAAAGCACAGATTAACTGGAAATAGCCAGCATGGCTTCAGGAAGGAGAGGTCACCATGGCTCACTAGCAGAGGGGAATTCTTCATGTATGTTACTGCTGGGCTAGGCAAGGGGCTGCAGTGCACCAGCACTGGGGCTGGGCGTTTCTCGAGGCAATTTGAAAAGCCCCACACCAGTAATTAACGAACAAGGCACAGAGTTTGTGGAATTGGAGGGGACTGAGGCTGACGAAGACTAAAGGAGAGAGCACAAAAGATGACCTAAAATAGAAAATTTCAAAGGTGAAAAGTCAAAAAAGACTAAGAAGCACTGCAAGAACTTGGGCTGACTTGAATCAATTAAGAAAGAAAAAGGAAAAAAAAAAAAGGAAGCCCTCTCCCTCAAAATGAGAGACGAAGGCTTGTTATGGATTCAGCTGATGGCAACCAGCCCTTTTTTACAGCATTCTGGAGTAATCTTGCCAAGGATTTCACAGTCACTGGCAAATAATAGACCCCTCAATACACTGTAGGTTAAGGTGGGGATTCCTATGGCCTTTTTATTCAAGAGGGAAAAGACAAGCACTGCGAAATTGATCAGCAGTGCACACAGGGCAAATGCAAAATCTGGGCGCAGGATCCTGGCAGGTCAGTAAAAGGGAAAACGTATTATCAGTGCCTTGTTTTAGAACAAATATGCTTCATAATTAGGGTGCAGATCTTGTGAGATGAAGGAATGATGCTGATAGATCCTCAGGGAGAATCAATCTATTGAAAACTACTCTCTACCTCTGACGTCTGGCAAGACCCCCAGTGCTGGATGCTCTCAGGCACGCAAGACAGATCCGGCGTGACTTCTCCCAGGGTCACCCTCTCAAGAGGATTTTCAAAAATCAGCACCTTTTATCTCCTGGTACAAATACATCATGTCTACCCAAGGTTTTGAAGATGCAGATGGAAATAAAACCACTGTGCAATTGCACCTCACCTAGTGCCCAGTCAGGAAACTCAATTGAAAGCCACTCACGCCACACAAAAATGTCCTGGAGGAAGGCTCACAAACATGTATTGCTGTTAGCACCCCAGTGCTGACAGCTCTAAGAATAAAAGCCTTTTTTCTTTTATTAGTAAACTTCTGCTGACACTGATCCTAGCTGGTGCTGCATGGATCCCAGCGCCGGGAGCCATGCCAGAGGGTAGGTGCTGGAGGGAGGATAAACCATGCCAATGGGAGTTTTTTCAGAGATGCCTGAGTGCCTAAAGCCCCAGTCTGTCCCCAGGAAAGGCCATGATTCAGAGTGCCTTCCAACTGCCAAGCATCTCTGTCCTGGGCACTGAGTGGACGGGGCTGCTCAGCCTCCTGTGTTGTATTAAACCCTCCTCAAAGTAATGAATCACAGAGCCACAGGTTTCACTCTGCAACCTTTAGCAGGCTTCTCCTGCTGCTGACGGGAACTATAAAAGCCAGGACTTTCCGCTGGCTGCCTGTGGGTTTCAAGGCCTCTTTTTCCTTTCCTTTTCTGGAGCTTCTTTGCCCTGTCTTGCATATTCTAATTAGCTTTCCTGGAGGAGTTTTATAAGATGAAGATAAGAAGAAGCTTATCCTAGGCAGTTGTTTGTCATTACATTTTCCCTCGGAAAAAAGGAAAGGACTTTCAAGGACTGAGTTTCCTATCTGAATCGTTATTTCAGGGGCTAGAGGACAGAAATGCTCTGGGCGGTCAAGCAGGGAACTTTAAAAGGAATCCATCCAAAATGTAATAAAACAAATATTTGCAAGGATTTTTGAGGAATTCCAGCATAACCCACTCCTCCCTTCTTATTAACTTCACCAGTGTTTGACGAGGCAGCTACACTCTCCAAGTGACTGACAAAACCCACTTTGAGACCATTATTTAAGAAGCACCTTATGTGGTCGTATGATGGTGTTACCCCACCAGAGAGGACATTTTTGAGCCATGCTTTGAGCTGACATTTCCTTTCCCTAGTCTCACTTTTTTTGGGAAGAGAAATATTTGCTTTCTTTCAGCAACAAGCATTTGGAGTCAGCCGAGTGCAGCTGGGAGACAGCACGATAAATATTGTTAAGCTACAGGGTAATTTTTTAAGAAAAGATTGTGACCTGTGTCTCTCCTTTGAAAGATATCCTGGCACTTATTAGCTCTGTATCCTGTGAGTTTGATTTCATAGCCTACAGTCTGGCCCATAAATTGTCAAAACCGAACTTGGCTTCCCATCACACATTGATTGCAGTCCTGGTTGTGGTGTAGTAATGGAGGCCAAGCTTACTCACCTCACTGGAGTGGCTTTTGAGCTTGGAAAAAATGGTGGAACTCCTTCCCACAGCATGCTGTAGGGGTTAAACTATTGAAGGGCTTAGAAGCACAATTCAACAAATTAATGGAAGTCCACAAGGGATTCTTAAACAGAAAGATAAAGATATGCCCTCTAGTTCAAAAAGTGCCTGAGCTGCGGATTGGCAAAAAGGAGGCAGAAATAAGGGGCAAGTATCACTGTAAGACAGCCTTTTTGGTACTGCAGCGGTGTGGTGTCCACTGCACAGATAAGTAGCCTAGCAGATGTTGAACACAAAGTTGAGCCCCATGAGGAGGAAGCCATTTTTCACAACACTGAGCTACAGCACATATATTTTATTCCGCACATGTCCCTGTTGTCATCTCTTTTTTTATGAGTTTTGTTTTGATGTGTGCAACTGGTGTTCAGCTTATAGAAATCACCCCAAGAACAAGAGAAAAAGCATTCATGGGAACAAAGAGGACTACAGCATCTGCCAAGGAGGTGTCTAGGTGCAAGGCTGCAGACCCAGGTTTCTATAGGAGGAATGGGAGATCCAGGGGGGATTTTAAGATGGGTTAGGTCTTGGATGACAGAGATTTAGCAGGTTTGAGGATGGGGTTTGGAAGAATTGGGGTTGGTGAAAAGAAAGGAGAACTTTTGTTTATTGAGTGGGAAGACAACAAAGGAATGTTCTGTCCACCTGGGCCTTTCTAATCACAGTTGTCTTTCTCAAGGGATGAGAACTAACTTTCCTTCTTTCCTTCTTCCCATCTTCTCTCTCTCATGCACAAACACATGCACATGCCCCTGCCTGTCTGGTACCTACTCCCCACCTCATTTTATCCACCTGGAATGCTATCAGATTTTTATTCTGTGGATAGAGTTTGAGAAAGTAAGAATGCCTTCACTTCCAGTGGTGGTCTTGAAACACTTCAAATCCAGTAAGAGGCTATGTTCTGGGCATCACATCTCAGGAGATAACCAATGAATCTGGACTGTACCCAGACTGTTTCCTGGGAGACAACCTTGCAGTAGCTTTGGGATAAGTGGCAAGACAAACATAGACCATGAAAGACATCACAGGAGGAGATGCTCGCCTAACACATGGCTGACCAGAGTAATTGCGTAAGTTTCAAGAACCAGAAGAAAGGCATAGATAAATCCAAGTGCCAGAATACATGAGCAAACATTGTTTTAGGATAAATAATAGTAACTAGAGAACTTTCTTGGCACTGTTATGGATTGTATAAAAGTTGCACATGGTTATATGAAGGGAAAAAAAAACCAAAACCAAAACCAAACCAAAACCAAAATAACAAAACCAGAACAGCTTTAGGAAAGATTTATGAAGTACAACATATTCACTGGGATTTTTGCATGTCCTTCCTTGGAGGGACAGGAAACTTGTAATATTTTTGTAACTCAGGAAAAAATACAGAGCATATACTTTGAGACATTTACTATGAGTTTAAAGTCACCATTAAATTTTCATTATAGACAAACTCTCTTTGTATATCTATATTGCTTGGCCTTGCGGTACAGTCTATAGCAAAATAAAACCCAAATGCCTTGAAACACACAAGAAAAAGCCAAAGCCGAAAACTATTCCAAACCACACCTCAGCCAAAAAAATTCTACATCCAAACAGCCCCTGACACACTAGGAACTAAATTGTTTAGGCCCATTTCCACTGCTATGAAATCTATCCTTCATTATTAGCTGCCATACAGGTGCTTCAATTTCTGTCCAAGTCTCCTATGGATAAAACAGGCAACTCGTGGTAAGTTCTGTATCAGATTCTCCTCCCCTTGTTGCTGAGCATCACTCCTGTGTGCTGCTGACATGATGCCATTTAATTAACTTGAGACCCTGCTGGGTTTTATTTTCCCCCCTTTCTGTTTTGCTTTTCAAGAAAATGGACATGTGATGGACATTCTAGTAGGAAATGGTTGCGTGGTTTTGAACACATAATATTTTCTCCCGAATCAAAGCAACAGCTTTTCATGGGCTGTGGGGTTTGGGGTTTGGCAGGGGTTTGGCAGGCTGAACATGAGCCTGCAGTTTGCCCAGGCAGCCAAGAGGGCCAACCGCATCCTGACCTGCATTAGGAATGGTATGGCCAGCAGGAGCAGGGAGGTCATTGTGCCCCTGTACTCTGCTTTGGTTAGGCCGCACCTTGAGTACTGTGTCCAGTTCTGGGCCCCTCAGTTTAAGAAGGACATCGAAACACTTGAACATGTCCAGAGAAGGGCAACAAGGCTGGTGAGAAGCCTTGAGCACAAGCCCTATGAGGAGAGGCTGAGGGAGCTGGGGCTGTTTAGCCTGGAGAAGAGGAGGCTCAGGGGCGACCTCATTGCTCTCTACAACTACCTGAAGGGTGGTTGTACCAGGAAGGGGTTGGCCTCTTCTCCCTGGCAGCCAGCACCAGAACAAGGGGACACAGTCTCAAGCTGCAACAGGGGAAGTTTAGGCTGGAGGTGAGGAGAAAGTTCTTCACTGAGAGAGTGATTCACCATTGGAATGGGCTGCCCGGGGAGGTGGTTGAGTCGCCGTCCCTGAAGGCGTTCAAGAGGGGACTGGATGTGGCACTTGGTGCCATGGTCTAGTCGTGAGGTTTGTGGTTACAGGTTGGACTCGATGATCTTCGAGGTCTCTTCCAACCTTGGTAATACTGTAATACTGTTTTTTCTGACTCGGTCAAAACTTCTTTCTTCTTCAGCATTACTGGAAGAGGTGAGGGTACCATTGACTTCCCAATAACTGAGAAAGATTAGGAAAGGAATCAACATGGCAATGAATATTCAGAATACAGACTGCTGTCCTGATCTGTCTGTCCTTTCCTCTCTTTGGCCCTCCATTCCAAAAGGAAGTCAGAAAACAAAGAAAGATGAGGATGGCCAGAAATATGGAGTGACTTGCCAGATAAAGAGGGATGCAATAGAGTTGAATTCTTTATCTCTGAGGGGCGAGGACTCTGAGATGGTATGATGGAAACCAGTAAAGCAATGGATGGTGTTCTCTGCTTATTGCAGTAAAAAGAGTCACTCACTGAAACTGACAAATGATAGCAACAAATGAAAAAACAGTTTGAAAGTTCTACTTCACCCTGACTGAGACCAATCTTCTTATGGTGGGACATCCGCTGTGCCCCTTTCCCTGCTCTCTCTCTCTTCATGATTTTTTTTCTTCATGAAATTCTACATCGCTTTCCACACATTGTCTACTTGTGGCTTTTTCCTCCACCATGGGCTATGGTCTCAAATGAGCCCCTCTGTTCAGGCTATTGCCTGGGTTCATGTCCTATCTTCCCACCAAACCATTTGTCAGCCATATTTAACTCAAAAATGCTGTAGAAGCTTTTGACAGACCAACCCTAGGTCTTCCACATTTTGCTCTAGGTATTTCCTAGGGGATTTCAGAGTAATCAAAGGTTTGCCTTGCAGTGGGGCTTAAGTCATTCTTACACTCCAATGGTCCTCTCACTTCCTTTTGATTTCAGACTCTCATGAATCCTAGTATCTACCCACAACAACCTCATATTTTTCCCCTCTATAGATGAAGAACCTCCAGGCAGAGTGCTGCTGAGCATGCAGGGGGAACACTGGTGCTGGCACTTTGGCAGTCAAGAATGAGGCTGGTTAGAAAACAGGCAAGACAGAGATTTAGAGGGGGAAAGTGGACAAGGAAGAGACACTTTAAGTGCTATATATCAAAATTTGCCCTGCTGACCACTCAGGTACAAATGTGTGGCTGTGGTAGGATTGCACCCAGAGCTGGAACACTACTCATCCATTTTCCACACAAACTTTATTCTTGCTTTCACTTCAGTGGTCACAAAGACAAAATTAATGAAATCAGAAAGGAAGGATGTGAATGTTTTTGGCACAGTGTTTGTACCAGGGATTTTCCAACTCTCTTATGTCCGTCATAGTATTTTTAAAGACCAACCCAATCCATTTGTCCGGTGCAACTTGGAAGTACTGGTGCTGAAAGGAAGAAGGAAGTATGTGGATGACAAATATTCATGGTGCAAGAAATAAGAAATTGTTCCTTCAGGAAAAGAAAAAGAGAGACTAGTACCTAATGCATGTGGGACATTAATGAATACTGTAGCGCTGGCAAGAACACATCAAGAATTGGCTCACATGTGCTATTAATAACTTTTAGTTATCATCCTTCTTGCTGTGCAAATAGGTTTATGGTATGTTTTTAACCAGCTCAGTAGAAATGAGGAAAATGGTACAGTATGAGGGAAGGCAAATATTTCCAATTCCTCCACTACAAAGGCATAATAATATCCTTAAACCAAGGCATTTCTCACTCCTTTCTCTCAATTTCTCAGCCATGGCAAGCCTCTCATGTTGGCTCAAATTGCATATGTACCAGACTCAAAACCCAGAGTCAAATACTGAATTTTCTGAGTTTGGAGGTTTGAGTTACTCAGGAGTACCTGTCTCTATAGCCAAAGAAATTAATCTCAGAGCTTCAAACTCCCTAGTGATCCACATATGCATTGGACATTTGAATCCTCCCAATTCCATGTTTTCATTTTAAGTTCCTGTGGCCTAAGTTATAGTGCAGCACACACCAAATCCTCAGGTGCACAGCTTGTGCACACTGTCATTTAATGGCACAGAGGTCTGACCAAGAGACTGGGTGAAAACAGTTAAAGGCAAAGCTATGTTTAGAGTGAAGAAATGCAGGCAATATAAAGTGAGTGCCCACATCAAAGTATCTGTGACTGCTCTGAACGGCATTTGCACTTTCAGGCTCCCACAGTAATATTTGCTTTAGCATTTGCGGTTGATCTGCATTCGGACCAAGCAATATACTTCAGGAGTGCATCTGAGGAGATAATCTGGGAAAACAATCGGCTTTTGCTCTGTTTCCTGAACAGCATCATCATCAAAACTTTCTGAAATAAAAACCAAAACCACTGCAAAGCACAAAGAGGTCAAGTCCCGGTCAGGCTGCAACCTACAGAGTGGCACGTGCTGCTCTCCAACCAACGTTTTTCTACACCTCCTTCAAATTATCACAGGGCAAATCTTTCATGGCCTAAATGAGGTGCTGAAGAAATGCAAATAAAGATAAAACAATAGAGATGAAATAGAGGAATAAAGATAGGGTCAGAAACCGATTTCCAAATTACAGTTAAGTAATGAAAATATTAAATAGATTTCACCTGACATGTGAAGTGACTCCAGAGGTTCACCTTGTCCTGGGTCTTCTCCATGGCAGTGATCAGTGCTGGGCAATTCAGAATGGGTTGTGAGAGTAGTTGTGTTACTAGGTATACGAAGAGCAGTGTCATGCACCTCCTCTTGGATGTATACAAAGAACGGGACATGTGTGCAAAGCACATAGTATGGCAATACTGAAGCTTAGCCCATTTTTGCACATCTTTCATTGGCTCTTTCAAGCCCCCCTCAGATTATTTTGAACCTGATGAACTTTACATTAAGGGAGAGTTTAGAATCACTTGTCATACACATTTTTTGTTACTATGCCTGCCCTGGGACAGAAAATGGAAATGACTTCCTTATTAGCTCAGTGCTGAAGGATCTCTACAGTAGGATGGGTCATGCCACTACACACAGGTACAGCCCATGGCACACAGAACCTCAGGTGAAGTAATTTTAAATATTATTTCCACAATGGTTTGTACTGTTGTCTCTATACTATGTGGGTTTGATGTGTTTTGTTCTCTACTACAATACATGTTCTTAAGGTAGAAATACCCGATATAGAAATATTTTGGGTATTAGCTGTAGGAAATATTGCTGGAGCCAGTAACACCCTAAAAACTGGAAAGAACTTCTCAAGTTTGATCTTCCAGTACCTGCATGCCATCTTGTCATTTTTATCCATGCAGAATGAGTGTCGACTGCTACCAGACCAAACCAACAATAAGAGGCTGCAGCAGGAGTTCCCAGGGGCCATAGCAGTAGCAGACTCTATGATCTTCTCTGTATTACATGTTCTGAGTCAGAGTCCCAGTGATTGAGACACAAAAAAAGCGGCTGGGACAAACTGCCCCACGCTGTCATCATTTTCCATCTTATTTCAGCTCTTTGCAGTAGAGAACAGCCAAAACTCCTATGTGCCTAAGTACCATATTCAACTTTAAAATGCAGAAAAACTTCCAGAACATAATCATTCCCTAAGGACAGTCTTACTCATTTTATGTCTCTTGGGTTATATCCTTGACTGGTGCAAGTGAGCGAGCCAAAGAGTCACTGAACTCGGCTGCAAGTCTGGCTGTTGCCTGCCAACACGGCTCACAGCTTTCCTCTTGACTTCTGGTGGCAAAGGTCAAATGGACCTCACTGCTGTTTTGCATACTTATCTCAGAGTCCAAACTCTCTTTAGTCCCCTCAGTGAAATCAACCCTCTAGCTTAGAAGTACAGGAGCTGGGACCTCAGGAGACAATGAATCTGAGACTGCCTTTGCCAGTGGGCCCTGCTGGGGCACTGTTCTCCAGAAAACCCAGAATCACAGAATGTTAGGGGTTGGAAGGTACCTCTGCAGATCATCTAGTCCAATGCTCCTGTCCCTGCAGGAATACCTGGAGTAGGTCATGCAGGAATGCATTCAGGCAGGGTTTGAAGGTGTCCAGAGAAGGAGACCCCACAAGCTCTCTGGGCAGCGTGTTGCAGTGCTCTGTCACTCTCACAGTGAAAAAGTTTTCCTTATGTTCACATGGAAACTCCTATGTTCCAGCTTGCACCCACTGCCCCCTGTCTTATCACTGGACATCACTGAGAAGAGCCTGGCTCTGTCCTCCCATCACTCTCTGAGTTTTCCTCAGGCACATATTCATGGTGGGGCTATGAAGGGATGAAAGTCATTAGCTGTGTCCTTTCTCTTTGGATAACTGGGAGCAACTCACACAAAAACCAAGTACCATATTCCCCTCCACCCCACACCCTCAAAGAAGATCTGCTCTGTCCTCCATATACTATTAATATTTCCATTCCCTGGATTTTTCCTGTTTTTCCTAATTGCTTTGTACCACACATGGGCACAGCATCCCACACGCTCAGTGAATGCATGCCACACAATTAATTACATAATGGCCTACTAAGAGTTTTCAAGTTATTTCTCCCAGTGTTCCTGAAGTAAAATTATTCCCAGTTGCTGGTCTGGTTTTGTTTTTAAACTACCATTTCATTTTTTGCAGATACAATTACCGACATGCTCACATTAAAGCTATTGGTTTTTTTCCTAAAAGAAAGTAACCACATCAAGCACAAACCCACATAATGCTGCTGTAAATAAAGACAGCAGAGTATCTAGTAATCACTGAAAACTTCCCCAAACAAATTATCTTTCTTTTTGTTTTCTATGCAGATATACAAACTAACGACAACCCAAGGGTAATCAATGAACTGAACACCACAATGCTGAACACTTAAGTCACGGGATGCTGTACTTGTTGCCTGGCTGAGATTCATGAAATGCTTCTCCCGAAAGGTATTTCATTCTTGCACCTGACTCTGAAATATCTACGAATATTTGTACAATCAAAACTCTTCCCTTACTTATGGGACATGGTAAAGGGATCAAGACAGGCTGAATCAAAATTCATTTTTAATGTGACGAAAGCCTTTTCTGAAGAAGTTTTACGGTACTCAGCCATTTGTTAGTGGTTCAGTAGCCAACAGTAGCTGCTGTACAAAATTCTTCTTCCAAGAAGAGCTTTGTTAGGAGCTTCAGGACCAGCTTACTGTACAGTTGTCTTAAGTTTGTCATATCATGGGAATCTGGAAATTATAAGATAATACTAGGAGAACAGAAGCATCCAGTCTCCACAGGTTGTTGTAGTAAGTCTAACTTCAGATGAATATGGGAGAACCCCAACAACAAGTAATGGTAGAGTGGTCTCTTCATAGAAATTAGTGTCTTCCTAACACTGGATAAATGCTGACATGAAAAAGTATCTTTCTCATGTTCTTTATTCCCTTGGTGGATTTTTCATCTTACCCACAAAATTTTAAAATCACTTGAAAAGAATCCAATTCCTTTTTTTAGCCTCCTCGGAAGCCTGTGAGCCCTTTGACACAAGTATTGACCAACCAGAGGAAGTTGCAGCTAGCAACGTGCAGTTAGCATTGTGTTTCACTGTATGTTTATCCATGCACAGTCAGCATACTCACTTCTGAGCATTGCATCTTAAGAGATCTCTCTTTCTGGGAAATGTAGTAGGCAGCAAAAAGCAAAATAAAAAGATCCTTATTGGACAAAACCATGAGAAAGAATGGAAGGCAGATGGATCTGACCAGCAGTCCCTTGGGCTCCAACTAGACCCTAATTATTTACTGAAGAGCTCACTGATGGTGCAACACCAGAGCCCATCTCAGTTCTGTGCAGCAACCCCATTATCCACAGAGATCTCAGACAACTCACCTCCCAGACAGTGAGGAACCAGGTGGGCTATGCTGTCTTGCATCTTTTGCACATTTTTTTCAGGCAAAAATGTCAAATATTTTTATATAGCTCTGAAAAATAAGCATTTTATAAGCTATGCTTTTATATGCACACACAGGTGTTAACAGGTTTTCCTTCAGTTGGGCGTTTTCATTCCCTTTCCTTTTCTTCATCTCCATCTGTAGCCATTCTAGAAGTTCTTGAATTGGTGGTTTTTCTTACCCCTATGTTTTAAAAATTCTTTCTAACCAGAAATGAGCCAGCTTTTCCTAAGAAACTCAGATCTTGTGGATCTGTAAGACACTGCAGTTTGGTAATCAAAAGGCTTGTCAAGAGAAGCATTTTCTTTGGTAGTTCTGAATGAGAACACATCTATTTATATTTTGCTGGCATAATTTGTACTGTTTCAGGCCCAGATTTCAAAAGCAAACAGAAAACAGCATCAAATAAAGAAAAATAAATTGAACCACAAAAAACCAAACCAAACAAAACTCAAACCAACCAACCAAAACCAACAAAAACCACCAAAGAAGAAAACCCAAACCTGTCTATCAGGGCAAATTAAATAGAAGAGGTTGGATGTTAGAAACAAGTTTTTTACCATGAGGGTAGTGGAACACTGGAACAGGCTGCCCAGGGAGGTGGTTGAAGTCCCATCTCTGGAGATATTCAAGGTGAGGCTTGACAGGGCTCTGGGCAGCCTGATCTAGTTGAGGAGGTTGGACTAGCTAACCTTTGGCAGTCCCTTCCAATCTAAACCATTCTCTGATTCTTTGATAAAAATTGCTCCTATGGGATCCCTTATGATTTTACCAAACCACAGCTTGGTTCAGGAACTCTAGATTTTTAAAATGCTTGAAAAGTTCCTGCAGATGAAGTTTACCCATGGAAAAAGTCTTTTTATTTTAGTAGAGCCTAAAAGTCTTGTGATTTTTATTAATTTGAAGATTATGAAAGATGACAGAATCCATAAATCAAACAAAACTATTAGTCACAAATAGTCCAGCATGTTTTCTCACAGCCATATGATGCATCCCCTATGCATTTAGGTCATTCTCATGATCCTTCTTCACCAGTTGTATTAGACTAGCATTCAGAGCCTCCTGATTAGTTCATTCTTAGAGTAACTGTGATTGAAAAGTGAAGATGTCATAATGCACACACAAACTCCATGGGACGTACATAATGCCAAAGATCACAAAGAGATCAGCAATGCAGAAGAAACCATCTGGCAGCCAGGAATTGTAAACTACTGAATGGATTGTTTGTTTTTATAACCATTAATTGAGGCTAGAGAGTATTGCCTCCTTATTTCCTATCAGTGCCATTCTTGGTAGAGGATAACACACTAAGTAGAAGTAGTTTCTATCACGGAAAGGCAGCAGTCTGAAAGGGTACATGAAGACAAAACACATCAGGAAACTCAGAGATGAGGACTGGCAGCTTTTAAAATAACTGAGTAATATACTAATTTCTGCTGAGTACTGCTGTTATTAATGAGTTAGTGCAAAGAGCCATAATCAGGGTCTGTGGACCATTTGCTAGGTCCCCTGGAAACACACACAAAGTCATCAAGGGAAAACTAATGGAGACAGGAGTGTCAGCTGGAAATAGATGTAGTGTTGAGACCAGACTCAGTGTTACTGAGAGGGCAACATATGTAGACATGATGTGAGACTGGATCTCAGACATCCATTAATGTTTCCTTCTCCCTCAGAAGAATGGCAACTCCAGAAAAGGAAGCATAAGAGGAGAAAGAAAGAGAAGAAACTAGAGGGACATTTGTCTCTAACTTATATCTACAGAATGTCATATTTGCTCCTCCCACTTCCCACTGGTAACATTTCCAACCTCTTCTGATTTTCACTAAAATTACAGCAGAGAGGTAAGCTTGACCATTATCAAGCCAACATCCAGTCTGAACGTGGTTCTGATATGCAATGTTGCTCTCCCTCTTTCTTCTTGGCAGGGAAGAGCAGGGGGTACACAACTCCTGCCTGAGCCTTGCTTTGCTCCAGGACATGCATTTCCATGAGCATCTGCCTTGCACAGTTTGCCTGGGCATCACCTTCTCCTCCCCCAGATGCAATTGTCTTATCAGCAATAACCCCTTCCACAACACACAGACAGTCTCAAGACCACACTCCAGAACTGAATTCTCCCAGCATTACAGCATCAGTGTGTTGCAGAGCACCCAAGTGCTTGCTGTTTCTACTCCTGAGCCAAGGCGTCCTAAGCAAGATTCTTCAATGGCATGCAGCTGTGTTGGGAAGAGTGAAGAGTGCAGAGTATGTCACCCAAAACAGTCTCTAATTTAGTGGCTCAAAGTTCTTTATATTTGGCCAGGGCTGATGCCAAAAGGGAAAGGAGAGATTTGAACTGAAGCACGTACACTCAGTGGGTCAGTGCTGTTTCTTCCAGGGAGCTGTTGGATAAGATGGTGACAGAAGGGGCCCCTTAGGTGACTATAAGAAGGGTTCACTCCTTCAATACGGAAAAAAGCCATTTGGATTGCTGCCACAAGGAAAAGATTTCAGATTCTTCAGCCTGACTCATTTGCCATCCAGCATGTCTGAATAAACTCTGGAGATGGGCAGACATACACACACATCCTCTGCTTTTCCCTGGGGCTAGCTCTGAGCATTACTAGATGCTCACAACAGGCTCTTCTTGGGATCACAACCTAATTTTTCTCATTCAGGACAGGACAACTGCCCTGATGAAGATGGCCTTCTGAAAACCAAACATTACAAACCCCAGCATTGCCATTCCGTTTCCCCCCCCCCCCCCCCCCCCAACTATTTTGAACCTGCTCCAGCAAGGGAATTGGACTAGATGATCTCCAGAAGTTCCTGCATTGGAAGGACTGTGACTGTGATGCCTTTTACTAGGAGCTCCACAGTCTCTTTTTGAGACTCATCACTTGTCCACTGTCTTTTAACAGGTCCCTTTCCACAGAGCTGGAAGCGGATAAATGACATTGCACTCTTTCCCCCTTTATGCATCTGCCGTCCTCCTCATGCAAACCTGGTCTCTCAGGTAAGCACTGAAGCCATAGAGGCTCTTTTGGAGATGTCACTTGACAGTATTAGTTCACCCCCAGCATGATGCATGTTTTACATGCTTGACATCACTGGCATGTAAGTTTGCCGTTGGAGTTTGGAGTCTTATGGTTTTAAGCAATCCTGCCCTGTTCTGCAGGTAGGATGACTAAATAGAAATTTCCTGCAGAGGTTTAACAAATATTGCTATGCCAAACTGTAGGAGCAATGCTTTCCCTAAGCCCTGAGTTACATCTAATATTATCCACAATGGGTGAGTCATTGCCACTGTAAACTCTGAGGGAACTGGATTTGAGGACAAAGAACACAAATCTTAAGGAAACCAGGCTTCATTACTTCATTGCTTATGGAACAGCTTGTTTCTATATATTTTATGTAAGCACCACATACAGCACAGTCATTTTACTTCTGAGGAACATGATTAGGCAGCTATCAGAGAAGCATGTGCTCTTTATTTATGAAGGAGTATGCTTCCACACTGCTTGTAAAGATATTTCCTACTGTCTTGGACAGGCAGCTCATGACTTCTTTGAATGGCTGAACCATTGGACTTGATTACTGAACCTCAGATTAATGAAAAAGATGAAATAATGTGATTAGACATGGTGTAATGAAACTGCAGCAGAGCCTACCTGATGTCATTAGTGCAAAACCTTCATGCCCTACTTCAATTTTTAGCCTGTTTAAACCTCTCTGGATGAAGGTATGGCTTGCCTGTTCTTATGATTGCCACTTGTCACTTTTACTGCCACAATTTTCCATTTGTGAGATGTAAGAATCAACAAGATACATCTGCAGGCTAACTCCTCTTACCATGTGCTCTACTGAACTGTCTTCTCACCCACAACTGCTGGATCAAGGAGAAGAAAGCTTTGTGTACTACTTAGCTACCAGAAAACCTACCTATCATGTTACTTTCACACTTTGCTGAATAAACTAAACCCAAGATTTCAAAACAGGTGCAGCTGCAAATTACTGAGCTGAGAAGTTGCAATTAGAAGGGAAATTAAGAAAACAGACAGTGGGGTGCTCTAATGTGAAATGTGACATTGATAAAGCAAAGGGAACCTGGAATGTGAGCAGCAGATCTTTCAAGTGATTACCAAAGATAACTTGCATTCTGTGCTAGCACAGTCAATGTTGCATTTGCTCAGGAAGATTAAAAAAAAACAAGTAGTCACCACATCATTAGAAGCAACATATTCATATAAATAAATAAACACAATTCTCCTTTAATTCTTGCCTAAAGGAGGTAAAGACTCCAGACAGCTACACACCAGGGGTAGTGTGAGACAGGAAACAAGGGACTCTTCATTACTAGAAAGAAGTGCTCATAGTTTCCAGAGTAAATGCCCTAATTTTTCCATAATGCAGGCAGGCCATATTTAGAGGAAAACCACAGGTTAGGAATTGAAATATGCCACAAGTGAAAACAGAATTAAGAAATTAAACATATGCTAAGCACAGTTAACACACACACAATTTCTTTTGCACTAGTAGAAATCAGTTAGCATGCAATGTTTTGTTCCCTAAATATAACAACTGCATACTTTTTCTTTTTTTCCCCATCAACTTGCTCTTTTTATTGACTCACTTCACTCTATTTTCCCAACTCTCTGATTTTTAGAATATGATGCAGCTTAGGGAAAAAAGTCAATAGAATTTGGACTGCTTACAAAGGCCTGCAGTGATAGGATGAGGGGCAATGGTTTGAAATTAGAGAAGAAGAGATTTAGATTGGATGTTGGGAACGAGTTCTTTAGCATGAGAGTGGTAGAACAGATTGCCCAGGAAAATAGTTGAGAGATATTCAAGGTCATCCTCAAAAAGACTCTGAGAAACCTGACCGAGTGAAGGATGTTCCTGCTCACTGCAGGAGGGTTGGACTAGGTGACCTTTGGAGGTCCTTTCCAACCCAAAACATTCTATGATTCTGTGAAATAGTAGAGATTACTTTTCCTAAAACCCTTCAAATTATGAATAGACCTGGCTGTAAAAAGTGGCAAAGTCAATCATAAACCCCTTTGACTGACAATATTCCAGTCTGTGCAAACAATTTCAGTTCTCAGAGTGTTCACAGTTAGCTGCAATTCCCCGGTCATGGTGCTGAAGGAGATTTTCTGTATGTATTTTCTCCCCACTCAGCCCTCCCTATATGTGTGGCCACATGAGAGAGGCTGGATCCTTGGCATGTGCTAACATGTAAACTTCAGATGATAAATCATTCTATCTACCTGCAGATTTCAAAGTGTTGCTAATCTCAACTATTTGCAGCAGAACCTTTAAGTGAAACATGGATTTTCTGAAGGGACCTGGTCATTTTTTTCTTTTGTTTTTCTAAATTATCTGATAACAGGCAGAAATGACGCCAGGAACAAAGCAGTCTTCTGGCATAAACTCAGCTTCTCTGGTCCAAACCCCCACCATTTACATGATTTTCCCTTTTACAGTCCCTTTCTTGCAGTAAGATGCAGGTGTCAGGCATCACTGCAGGAAAAGAGTCAGTTCATAGTGAGATACAGAACACAGTGAGCCATCCCTATGGGAGCAAAAAGATCCATGCAAAATTGAAAGAAACTTATGTTTGCTGGGACATCCCATTCTGCCACATTTCTGCTTAACAAATCATTAGAGGGGACTGTTTGGAAGCAAACAGTAAAAAACTCAAAACAGCTTCATAGGTCTCCTTCAAAAATGCATGGAAATCCTTCCACTGATGGGGTTGTGGAGTGCTTTGTGGAAAGGAAGTCACGCACAAGGCTTTCTTCACTGGAAGGTCTGCTTGGATATACTTTGTACTTTTGGCTTAAGATGCATGGATTTAATGCTAAAGACATAAAGAACAACTTCCATCATCACGATGAAGAATGGGGGATGGATGGAGGCCTGGTGAGATTCAAGAGCACTCATGTTTAGGAGAAAACATGGCAGAGATCATGGCATTTTCAGAAATCTCCTCAGGAAAAAGAATAAAATAATTAGGCACCATGCTTTCAGTGTTGCTTGTTGGAGGAGGGAAACCAAAAATGAGCTTGGGTGCTAGTCAGCACAAAGACAGGAAAGGGGTATGGAGACTCCTCTCCGAAGTGAAGAGGACACAAGGAGGCTGATACTTTGGCATTCCTACAGGGCTGATTTCTACCTACAGCAACAACGTTATTCATCCTGTGACACATTATTAGCTATGTGCTAATGGTAAGAAGTCAGAAGAAGATACATTTTCTTATAGATGGAGTAGCCTTATTAGACTAAATGAAATGCTTCTAGCTTCATGATACCAATTTGAAAGAAAATATTACTTTGATCTGAAGAACCCTGCAGAAGTTGTATCATGTCTCTGAAAAGCAAATCACCATCAAACATCTGTTCTATTTGCTTTATTGGACTGGTGAAGACAATGTTCCTCTGTCACCTGGTAGGGTTGGCCAATTGTGTGCAGCTAAGGCAGTGCCAGAAGAGCCTCTTCACCTTCAGGAATATTATCCATTTAGAAGAAGGATTTATAAACAATGTGTAAAGTGTGAGATGTAAACTTAGGCAGGGATCAGCAAACCTGGTATCTGTTTGGGATTCCATGGTGGCTAATCAAAGCTGGAATTGCCTGCAGGTGACCTACATACCAATTTAGCACAGCTCAGAAGCATGGAGACCATGGAGGCTGGTTCTAGGAAGCTGACTGTAACTAAGTTGGTTCCAACATGCAGTTAGAAAACACTTCTGGAGCATAACAGAATTTTAACAGCTGTTAAGCCTGTTCTGCCATAGACAAAATCACAAGGAAGAAACAATGGCTAATGTTAAAACGTGGTTCTTGTGTATCACAGTGAGCTCCACTGGCAGAAGAATCAGACTTACAAGGTGTTGGTGCATGTACAAATCCATGCACCTATGAGAAATATTGCAGTGGTTCAGACTGCAGACTGACTTTGTCCAAATAGTTAATTTAAACAAACATCTATATTTGCACTGTCATATGTGAAACGCATGGCATACAAATTAACTCTCTTCTTTGCTACAGGATATAAGCAGATGGATTTGTTTTGGACAGTGAACACAAATGGAATGATTAAGTAAGAGAAAGTAAAATATATTTGTTTTCAGAAGGTTTATCATTTAGGAAATACAGGGTCTGCTATCAGGAATTTCTGCAGGATCTCTTTGCAAAACCATGTGCAAATCAAGCTCTAGCTCCCTCTGATTGTCATCTTGGACATTTTCCTTTGAACACTGGCCATCCACAGAGCTTTTAAAGCATCAGTCATTGCTATGGGATCCTCTAATGGATATTGCAGGGACAAAGGGATTTACATCTCATTGTTGTCTTTCTCAGCTGGGACTTACAGACACAACTGAAATGCAAACAATAAATATTAATAACTCTTCCTAAGAGTTAAAGTGATCATTTCAGACAGTTAAATATTACTGAAGTAGGCCCCTGATGTGCTTCTCTCTGTCTCATAGGTATTTTTCTGCCGAGGTCTGAGCTCAGCAATGCCCAGTTTAAGTGTATGCCACATATTTTCATTCTATGTTCTTCCTCACACAAGCTCAGAGCAGTTAGTCAACTGGCCGGGCTCTACCCCTGGTCACAGCAAGGTGACTCTGGAGTAAATCCCTTGGATTCAGTTGAATTACATTGGTCTATAACTGAGAGGAATTTCCTCTGATGGATATCATTTCCATGCATGATATATGCACGCTCCTCAGCAGTAATTAAGACCAGATGGTGCTTCATATTTATACTGCAAGTGGGTGGCTCTTGCTTTTCTCTGATACCTCAGAAAGCAGTGTTCTGCCATTCCCATACATGGCCAGCACTTTCCCACACATTTGACAGCTAATAAGTTATAAAGATTCCCCTGAACAAATATCTCAAGCAATTTAAAATCAAAAAACTTGGCAAGGAATTAGGCAACAGGTGCCTGGTATCCATCCATCGTGTAGTTACAGCTGGAAGAATTACAAGCTGGGTCTTTCTAAAAAAGGTCTGGAACTCAGTGTCTCCAGAGGAACATGCGCTGAGGGCCTGACGCTGGCCTGGGGACGGCACCTGCTCGACAGGGAGCGTGACTACAAATGGAAGCAGAGTGCAGGGGTTAGGGGGTGCATCTGCACAGATGGGTGAGTGCAGGGAGATGAGGTTCACTTAGAGTTTTAGACTGGCAGTTCTGCTACTTTCCACACATGCTTTAAGCTTGGGAAGACTCCAGAAAAGCCATCCATGGTCACCAATTTAATCAAGCTTTGTAAAAGAAAGTCTCAAAGCCTTTTGAGGGATGTATTATATATGAAGACGTGTATTTTAATATATGGGTGTACAAACACACACATCTGTGTGTGTTTGTGTCCATATAGAGGCATATATGGATATTTTAAATGCTCACAGTCCTTTACTTGCTGCCTCTGAAATGAAAAGCAAAATATCTCACACTGGCAGAAGGAGATAAATACGCAGTTAGCACCTGTGACTCAGCTCATTTCTCAGACATAAGCCCTGCATACACACACAATGAAGGACTGCTTCTGTGGGGCGCAATACATCCTCCTGGATAAATCTGCAGAGGTTACATTGAGTATCTTGCAAATTTCTTACACACCTTATTTTGTAAGGCAAGCCCCTTCAATTGTGTCAGAACCAGAGGGCTGCTACCCTAGGAGCAAAGAGAAGCAAATCAACTGCATCTTCAGCTGTATCATGCTTTTTGTCAAGTTGAGATGTAGCAGAAATCTTTATTTATAGGAGAGATTAAATATTCCTGGTTTGGAAATGGACCAGCAGAAAGAGACTATTAAACAGCATGACTTGGTGGTCCAGCCATGCCACTAACAATAGACTGATGTGGTGGAGGGTGTAGGAGGCATCAGGGAAGGATTTCTGTCTCTTCTCTCTGAAAGGAATTCCACTGAGGATCTCTTGAGCAGAGAGTTAGGAAGGTCAGGTCAGTGAAGATGGTGACAAGACCAGCTCAAAGTTGATGTCCCCAATACCCTGCTTCAAGCAAGCATTTCATGTGTTTCTGGCTATTGACCTGCTGCAGAATGGAGACAGGGAGCTGAGAACGGGGCTGAAATTGTGCTGGGGAGGTTTAGGTTAGATGTTAGGAAGCATTTCATTACTAAAAGAGTGATCAGGCATTGGAACAGGCTGTCCAGGGCAGTGGTGGAGTCACCATCCCTGGAGGTGTTCAAAAACCACATAGACATGGCACTTGGTGATGTTGTTTAATAGCCATTGTGGTGCTACATTGATGGTTGGACTCAATAAACTAAAACAATTCTATGATGCTATAAATAGCAGGATATAGGCTTTTATCAGTAATCCTGCTTCTGAGAAGGCTAATCTCCACTGACCTGTTGTGCCTGTGAATATGGATGACATTTTAGAATTAACTTTGAAAACACATTCTGGGCTGAATGAAAACTGTGTTTAAATAAGCCTAGATTTTAAAACAAGATCCTTTTCTCTAGTTTCTTCATGTATGGAGAAGATCACAGATACAACTGGATAATAAATTCTGTGACTTTCATAGAAGTAAAGGTTTCTAGAAGATTAAGGAAATGGGTGATTGGTCTTTATTTTAGTGGGTAACCACCTTTTTTCCACAGCTGTACTCAGAGTATGTCCTTGTTATATGCCTGCCCAGTACTGACTCCAAGGGTGGTTTGGATCTGGACTTCAATCTATAAATCTATCTGCAGGATAAAAATCAGCTAAAGCAACAACCACTGAAAGGTACATATGCTCTTCCTTCAACCTTTCTAAAGTATCTGCTGGCTCAATGTGAACATTCTGTTTCAAGAGGATGAAGTAGGGACCAAGTCTCAGAAAGCATCAGGATGAATTCTTAAAGACCAGGATGGCACTTTTCTAAAACATCTTAAAGCTCTCTTCTTCCTTTGTCCCTCCCCAGGGACAGGTATCCATACATGCTCTTGGAGCTGCATATAGTCAAAAGGGAACAAGAGCAGCCACCAACACATAAACAGTTCCAGTCTCCACATCTCAGCATCAGCTGCCCTCTGCATCGCGATCCAGCTGTCTTGCTCAAACTTAAATGATCATGAAGGCTCTACAGATGGCTCAGGATAGACTGGATCAATTGGCCAATGTCAGTTATATTAGGTTCAACAAGGCCAAGTACCAGGTCCTGCACTTCAGTCACAACAACCTCATGAATGCTCCAAGCTTGGGGCAGAATGGCTGGAAAATTGTCTGACAGAAAAGGACCTGGGGCTGTTGGTTGACAGCTATCTGAACACAAGGCAGCAATGTGCTCAGGCGGCCAAGAAGGCCAACAGCATCCTGGTCTGGATCAGCGTTAGTGTGGGCAGCAGGAGTGTGGAAGTGATCGTGTCCCTGTACTCAGCACTGGTGAGGTTGCACTTTGAATACTGGGTTCAGTTTTGAGCCTCTCACTATGAGAATGACACTGAGATGACAGAGTGTGTTCAGAGAAGGGCAATGAAGATGGTGAAGGGTCTGGACCATAAGCCGTGTAAGGAATGGCTGAGAGAACTGGGATTGTTTAGTTTACAGAAAAGGAGGCTCAGGAGATCTTATCTCTCTGCAACTACCTCAAAGGAAGTTTGTAGAGAGGTGGGCATTAGTCTCTTCTTCCAGGTAACAAGCAACAGGATGGCAGGCAATGACCTCAGGTTGTGCCAGGGGAGGTTTAGATAGGATAGTAGGAAAAATTTCTTCACTGGAAGAGTGGTCAGGTGTTGGAACAGGCTGCCCAGGGAGGTGGTGAAATTGTCATCCCTAGAAGCGTTCAAAAATGCGTAGTTCTGGTGTTGAAGGACATGGTTTATCAGTGGGCTTGGCAACAGCCCAGTTTAACAGTTTGACTTGATGATCTTAGAGGTCCTCTGTGATTCTATCTAGCTGAAGGGTGGCTAGTCTTAGCTGAAACTAGCAAGAACAAAGTTTTGCTAGTGGAGACAAGAAGGCATTTTGAAGATTTTGCCAGTTCTGATAATTGTAATTAATGTTTGTTTTGCTCAGAGCTCCAGGTTCTGGAGTTGTGAACATCTCAGCTTCCATTAAAAGAAAAAGCAGGTTTTGTGCCTGCAGAGACAAGTCTGAAAACATGAACTTAAGGCCTGGAGAAAAAAAAAAAGAAAGAAAAAAAAAAAAGGAAGGAAAAAAAAAAAAGACAGAAGATTAAAAAGTACTTTAAAAGGTATTACTTTGAAAGCCATGATTTAAAAAATAAAAAAAAGTTAATCACATGAATTTTTAGGGCTTCAAGTATCATTTCTAAAGGCATAAGGCTAGATAAGCTACAGCTTGCAGCCAAAACTCTCCTCACAAATGAAGATAACTTGGCTTCCAGGGAGCTCACAGAGGATCAAACACAAAGAATGGAAAGGAAAGAACAAAGAATTTCACTCCTGCCACAATCAAATCAATTGGCTCCTCAACCACCATTCACCTGCTCAGACACATTGCCAAGTGCAGCATGCCAGGGTGCCCCATCGCCAGATATCATGCAAGAGATGGATCCAAGGAAAGTACTGGACTCATTCCTGTGATTCAGGTGCTGCTAAAGCAATATAGGGAGAGTAGGGCTCTGCTCCCAGCACAGCTTCTAACTAGAGGATATATCACAACCTGCCTGCTGAACACCACCATTCACCAGCAGTCCATGTACTGGACCTGGATCTCCAGTGAAGGATAAGAGAGCAACTCTCCTCCATCTAACTCAAATGCCTTGCTGTGATGATTTCTACAGCAATAGGAGACCTGAAAGCAAATATGACACAAAGCTTCCAGCAGAAGATGAGTCTGTTTTCATCTCCACAAGGTCAAGTATCCATCTCCTAATGAGTTTCTTCATATACCACATAATTTCTTTATTTACTTTTTCCAGATTAAAAGATACAATGCTTCACACATCACTGAATGGTGGGGGTTTTCTCCCCAGAAACTAACTTTTTTTTCCACACAGTTTTGTGATTTCATTTTCTTTCTGGTCATAGAATCATAGGATCAGCAGAGACATCCTCAACTAGATCGGATTGCCCCAAGCCCTGTCGAGACTCACTTTGAATATCTCTGAAGATGGGGTCTCAACCATCTCCCTGGGCAACCTGTTCCAATGTTCCCCTACCCTCATGGTAAAGGCCTCAGAGGAGCTACTGTAAACATATGCTACCAGTGGGGCTGAGTGTTAGCAGCTTTCCCAAAAGGAAAACTGGGGATAGCTGACTTCATCTACCTGTAATAACTTGGTAGCCATCAACAGAAGATCGGTGCTGCTCAGAGCAGCAGGCAAAGCACAGGACAGAAAGTCCCCAGGACAGGCTGAATCAGGAAAAGCAAAGCATCACCCATCCTAGTCAGCTGAGGTGCTCTGTAACTCATAAAAGCATTTCCAGGTATTGCTAATCTGTGCAACCAGCAATGTGTCTGGAGAATATAGGTACAACCTGGAGTTTACTGGGGATGAGTGAAACAGCTGAGGATGAGAACCATGATGATTCGACAGCTTTTGGGATTTTGGCAAGAGTCTAGATTCTAAAGGTAACAGAAAACTGTGCAGCTCCTTTTTCAAATAGGATAAACATAGGGAGAGAGGATGTTCCTCTCATTCAGTTTTCATAAAAACAACTCCTGGAGGACAGCAAGTTCACCACAAGCCAGCAGTGTGCTCTCATGGCAAAGGTGGCCAGGGGTATCCTGGGATACATTAAAAAGAGTGCAACCAGCAGGGTGAGGGAGGTTCTCCTCCCCCTCTACTCTGCCCTAGCAAGAATCACATCTAGAGCATGGGGTCTAGTTCTGGGTTCCCCAGTTCAAGAGAGACAGCACTAATACTGAAGAGAACCCAGCAGAGGCTACAGACTGGAGCATCTCTGTTTTGAGGACAGGCTGAGAGACCTGGGGCTGTTCAACCTGGAGAAAAGCAGACTGTGAGAGGATTTTATCAATGTTGATCAATATCTAAAGAGTGAGGGGGGAAGCAAGAAGAAGGGATCAGTCTCCTTTCAGTGTTGTTCAGTGACAGGACAAGGGGCAATGGGCACAAACTAGAAAATTCCACCTAAACAGAAGGGAGGGAAAATAATCTTTAATTTGAAATTACTGAAGCACTGGACCAGGCTGCCCAGAAAGGTTGTAGATTCTCCTTCTATGGAGAGATTCCAGACCCACCTGGACATTGTGATCCTGGGCAGCCTGCTGTGGGTGACCCTGCTTTAGCAGGGGGTTGAATTAGATGATCTTCAGAGGTCCCTTCCAATCCCTACCATGCTGGATTCAGTGAACTTGTCATAAAGCATTCAATGCAATCCTCCTCCAGAAGACGTGTCTTAGTCTTTGTCAGCACTTGAAGTTTTATTTACTAGACCTGAATCTCTGCTCCTTGTGCCTAATTTCTTTCATCTGTTCAAAGGTTCTCTTCTGCCTGTTGCTGTCTGAAAGATCCACACAAACAACAGGGGAACCACTGCCAACAGTGCATTAACTGTATGTAAATGCTCTTGATGCACAGTGAAAATTAACTGCAATAAATGAGAAACTTCCTGTCCCTCATCACTTTCCATTATTGTTTCATTATGTATTATTTCTTAGCTCAGATGGCCAAAAAAAAAATTAAATGGAAATTTGTTTCTATGCTGCCAGTGCTCCTACAGCACTGAAAGAGATACATTAGGATGGATGAGTGAAGCCAGTGTGATAGTGGCAACAGCTTAAAGCAGCTGAAATGCTGAAGGCTAACATACCACTGAAGCAAGTGGAGAAGGTTTGCACCTCTCTACATCCAAGCTGTATTTACCTTTGTAAAGTACACGGATAGTTTCTTCACAGTCAAAAGCAACCAATGCTCAGGACTGTTTTCCACACAGGTTATATCTGGATTTCCTTCAACTGGCTTAGTAACCAAATCAATTAAATCAGCGTGTTCCCCCAGCATGGACTCTTTCATGCCCTGCAGTAAAATAAATGTCTAAATTGTCTCATCTAGAATAATTCAATTGTCTCCACTTTTGGATGCTTGAGGAAAGTAGGTAAATGGAAAGCTCTGGAAACAGAAGTTCACTGTTACCCCCAAAGACAGAGAGCATAACCAATGACAGTTGGTATTAACTCCTCAGTATCCTAGAAACAGGTCTAGCTGCTTCCATGCCTGTTCTAGATTCTGCCCTCACTGCTGTGAACACCACCATTCCATCCCCACAGGGAAGCTTTCAAATATAGCCAGGGCCTGTTCTCTGGCTCTGAGTCCAGCTGGCATTGTCTGGACATGTTTATACTATTAATCTCTTTCATCCTCTAAATCACAGTTAAAGTAACCAGCAGCATCCGATTTGCAGCCAGGCTTCTTTGGGAACTATCCCTGGCCCATGTTAATCCCTGAAGCATGCTTGAGAGTTGTTTGGAAGAGGGCAGGTTGGTGCAGGCCAAAACCATACCCAGAAGCACACTAACAATGATGCCAATGACTGAGCTCCAGTGCTCACACCTTGGCAGTGCTTCATTTGCAGCTATTCCTGAGCTAAGAAATCCAGGAACTGGTCTAAATTGTATCAGCAATCTTTCATCCCAGATCTGATCTCTTGTTAATAAACTTCATTCGAGCAGTGACCAGACAGTATAATTTTTTTTTCTACTGCAGCACAGGCTGTTGCATGTTATCACCATGCAGAGACAGAGGCTCTGTGTGCTCAGTCCAAAGGCAATTCATATCAGGTAAAGTCTGGAAAATTAATGAAAAGCAAAACAGGGAACATCACTGTGCCACTGTACAACTCCTTCATTTCCCCATACCTTCAATACTACACCAAACTTGAATTGGAAGAGGGACTCAAAGAAAGGGAACAGGAATGATCAGAGATGTGAAATGGGTTTCATATGACAAATTTCTGAGTAGGCTTGGTCTCTTCTGCCTGGATTTGATGGGGCTTGATGAAGGTCTGTGAAATGCAGAGTAGCAAGGAGTGGCTGGATTGCGAATGACTGCTCACTCCCTCTTCCAATACAAGAACCAGAGCCTGCAGATGAATTTAAAGGAGCCAGGTTTGCCACATGGAGAAGTGTTGGGTTTTTTTTTCACCTGGTAAATGGAGGGTCTGTGGAGCTTTTACCCAAGAGTTATGGTGGATGCAAAAAGTTTACACTGGGGAGACTGGACAAGTGCTTGAAATACAAGTCCCTTGGGTTACAAAACAGGAAAACTTCACTAAGGTCAGGAAATCCCCCGAACTTAAAATAGTTGGAAGAAGAAATTATTGGCTGTGCTTGTCAGGTTCTCACCTTGGCCATTTCCATATCCTCACTGGTAACACAGATGGACTCTGCATGAAATATTCTCCTCTTCATCACTAGGGCTGAAACCATACTGACAGTGTCTCTATAGGAATTGCTGTTTTCTGAAGGGTCCTGACCTTGCTCCACACCAAGAACAGGCTGTCCCTCTTTACCACCCCTCATCTCTTGAAGTTACTCTGCAGGGTGGCCAGAAGCCTAAACCAACTGTACCACATCTTAAAAATGCTAATGTAAGGCACCAACTTAGCCAAAACTTAAGGATCAGGGAAATTATCCTGGGGGCTGCACAGTAGGTCATAACCTTGGGTTAACACAGCACAAATAAACTCAGTGCTGATTTCGCAGTTGGTTTCTTGATATTTTTCAGAGGTAGAGTGTGGATCCTCTCCAAATGTTAGCAATGCAGCTTTGAATCCGCCATAAATCCTGCTTGATTCCAGTTTCTGTTTAAAATTTTGCTTGTGCTATTACCCAGAATTTGGGAGTAAGGGAACAGGGAAGGGTGAGCTATCACTGCATGTGGGATTTGAAAGGCTGTTTCAGTCAGTTCTCTCTTCTGCCACAGGAAACAGTGATTTATTGGTGAAATGCCTTAATGCAGCTGGGAAGCTCTGCTGAAGTCTTGAATTTGTGTGAATATTTCCCACATGAGAAAAGCCCAGATGGGAAATAGTCACACAATGGGAGGGAGAAACCTGGAAAGTGGTAATGTCAACAGAGATTTAATAGTAATAGTGTGCAGCAAATTGGACATGCAGTAAAGAGTAACACAGTAGTGAAAAGTTGGTTTGGTTGAGTCACCAGAAGCTTCATTTCAGACACAGGAATGTAGCCTTAATTTCTGGGCATGTTGTTACCTGAATGACTAACTAGCTGGAATGAATTCTGAGACGGGCAGCAAAACTACTTGAGGAAAGAGAGACCAGGTGCTAACAGCATATCCTGGCTGAGGCGTGAGTGCTGAGGCACAGACTGCACAAGGGGAGAGAGCGCAGCTCTCTGCAGGATATGGACACCAAACTGAGAGGGGACAGCAGAGAGCACGGTGCCACACCAGGAAAGACAAAGAAAGGCTGCAAAAACCCCACGAGATAAAAGTCACAGAGGAGTTCCCTAACAGTGGGATATGTTAGGTGGTGAAATGACCACCAGAGCAAAAATGTTGCTGAGGTGGTTTGGACTGTAAAGGGAAGGTAAAAGCACAGCAGGAACACTGTGGAGAGATTGGTTGGAACTGTTAGCACTGTTTCCCAGTGATGAGCTGCATAGCCTGCAGATTCATGAGCTGTTGAGTGAAGATGACACAGATTTCACAAAGGGAGATCCTAACAAATTTTCAGTCAGTGTGAAATGGCTCAGACCTCATCAGTTCAACCCACTCCTTATGACCATGAGAACTAGAGCTGAACATCTACCCTTGGCATTTTGGGGAGAAGGAGAGAAAGAAAGTCACACTTCCTGGCTTGAATATGCAAAGCAGATGCTACATTGTTTAAACAGTATAATATCCTTCAACAGAAATTGCTTCCAGAGTCTTCTACATGACAAATGACCGCATCATGCCTACACTGTTACTTGTAACAAATTCCTAAAACATGATCTTGGTACAGAAGAAAAAAAAAATTGCAGTGGTGTCAGTATTCCAATTAGACACTTTTTCAATAGAGATTTTGTGCTATTATTTTTGACAAAACCCCATCCAAACCCCAATCTTTAAGACTGAATGTTAGGGAGTAGCCCAACTAATCCCCACATACTTCAAAGAACAGGAAATCAAAATTACTAGAAACATCTGAAACCTGTAAGATTATTACCCTAAGGTTTTGCTATTAACTTTTTCACAGTAGAGTCTACCACACGTCCTTCAGCAAACTTTGCCTGGGTGAAAAGAATTTACAAACAGCTGCCACATTACCAGGGATCCTCAAAATCTCTACAGATGTCACCTACCAGAAGCAGAAAGCATAGGCTCTGAAGGACAGGGTTAAAGACACAGAGTTTGAGTCTTAACACTGAATCCTTTAGATCTTTTTGCCTTCTCAGGATGCTGGAGTTATGTCAGTAGCCTGTGCGTATGACTGATTCAGAGTCTTAAGTAGAGTTTGCAAGGTAAATCTCAGCAGTGTGGCTTTACAATGATCCCCTTTGGAAGGCTGAATGTGTGTAAAGCTAAAAATTTAAGAAGTCTGGATCAGTATCAGGTGCTGCTGAACACTGTCAGCAGCTACTGCTGCTGTTCAAAGCTGGGATAAGGGTGGCTTGTTATCTCTAAGTTTATTATTTTGCAGATCCACAAACTACTATGAAAAGATTTACACTTGGAAGCCTCAGCAGACATGATTCTGGATATAACGCACAAGGCATGTGGGGAGCTAGGCTCCAGGCTAGATTGTGTGACTGTTTTAACTTGTATATCATCCATATTTAAGGATACAGACTTGTTTAGTTTGTTTTAGTAGTTTTCAATGAAGAAGAAAGGAAGAGGGAACGGAAGAGGGAACGGAAGAGGGATGAGTGTAACCTTAGAAGTTTATCACTTTACATTTCATATTTTGTTCACCTATTTCACCTAGGCTTAGAGGGCTGGTGAAGTGTAGCAAGCATGGAGACTGCTGTTATCCTTTCTCAGAAGCTCTGAGTCTCTGGGATCCCTGCAGGTCTTGAGGGAGGACTGAAGCCTTACTGTAAGGCTTACAGATTATTTCTGTTTGTGTACTTGACCCCAAACAGAAGGAAATGAAACACAACCATTTTGTGGGCCATCAAAGCAGGGGGAGCACAGTCCTGTGCTTCAAGCATGGCTGGGAGGCAGTGACCTGGATGGGGTGCCAGCTTGGAGAGATCAGATTCATACCATGGTGCTCTGCCCTCATCAGTGAATTGCAGAATTGCATCTCCTGCCTTTCATTTTCTTACAGGTAGAACAAAGATGATAGCAGCTTGGAGACCCTCTGAGGAGAAAAAGCCCCTAAAGCCTTATAAATATCATCAGTTGTAATTTTAACATTTCACTCCATCTTCAAACAAGTGCTGTTATATGGGCAAAGCATTGTTTTTCACTGCCCTCCTCTACAATACACCAGGAGCCCTGCTACAGCTTCAGAGGTTAATGTGACAGCTACCAACATTCACTGCCTAAAATCCCACCATGTCTTTGTTAAACAACTAAAAAGGGATTTCTTTCCAGGCTGTGTGGCTTTTCAAGCCTTGAAAAATCTTATTAGTCAGATAGGGAGAAAAAAGTATATATAAGTATATATAAGCAAGACATTCTAGGAGTCTATCGGCTTGTGAAGAGAAAGAACGCAATTATGCTGAGCTGCACAGCTGAAAGTTTAACAGATCAGACCCCAGGTGCCCTAACACACTGAAGTCTAACTCTGACTTGCTGAGCTGCTTTAAGCTCTCTGTCAAAACGGCAGGAGCCTTGGCAATTCATTTCACAAGCACAAGGCATGAGTGTAAGGTAAAGCTGATGCAAGCTGGGAGTAGCTGGATCAGTGAGATACAACTCTCATGTCTAAACAGGGCTTTGAGTTGAGCAGAGCTGGCTTAAAGCAACTTTCTCATCACAAACTGGAATGGATAAACAAAGCAACTGCCGCACTTTGTCCCCATGGTCATCAGCTGCAAAGAGGACCAGTACACTCCATTGTCATCACGAGGCCCTTTTATGTGTCAGCACAGTCATTGCTGAGAAATACCAGTGCTAAAATTCCTCAATAAACCAAATTCCTTAAAAACAACCGAGAAGAGAGGCTTCTAAATGTTAAAAATTTATTAGGAAGCTATTTTTTCAAAGACTTCATTTGGAAAATGAAGCCCAAGGCTTGGAACAGCCCTAAAACCTCACCGGCTCTTTTGAAAACTAAGCAACACTGCTTTTCCCATTGCTTAAACAAACTATTAAACAAAAATTCCCTATTCCTTAAGTGCTCACAATTTAAAATGGAATGTTTTTGTCTCAAGAAGCAGTTATACAAACAGAAAGAAACATTTTGCAAGACAGCAAGCCTGGGCCCAGTTTTGCTACAGCCTGACACTTGGGCTAATGCACTCAATTCAGCAGAGTTACAGAGCACTTTCAATGGATCTTTAGCCCAGGAACTTGTGCCTTCTGGGAGCTGCCCTTGACAGTGGTGGGAAAACCACTGCATGTGTGACAAACGTGAAAGAAAGTCAGAAATTCGATTTAGACTCCATACCTCATCTCTGAAAAAATATGGAGACCAATCTTTATCTTATTTACTCATCTGTACCGTGAAGTTCACTCTTATCCTGCACTGCAGTAGTCCTGCACCACTGTAGGACACCACTTAATCCGAGTTACTTGTTAACACCAAAGCTGTGGCCCCCATGTTCTTTCCCGTCTGTCCCATGGCAGGGTTTTGCTACTGATGGGAAAACAAAAGCTAACGCCTGGTTGAAAACTCCCCAGATCTTATCAGATCTTCCTAAATCGATCGCTGCTTTCTCATCTCCTTTGTGCAGGATCATCCTCTCCCTCCCCGCTCTGTGTTTGGGCTGTGGATACAGCACACGCTCTGCTCTCTGCCCTGGGCCCCTGGGAGTTCTCGCAAGAGAACGATTTATGAGGGGGTGGATGGTTGATATCTCTCCTATATGACAGGCTGACAGCTTCCTGGGCTTCCCTCTGGCTGGCTGGGTCCTGCTGATCCAGAGGTGGGAATGCCCTGCACCTTTTGGAAAAGACAAAGAAGGTCTCTCTGGCAAAGGAGCTCACAAAACCTGAGTTGTTTTTTTTTTTTTTTTACAATTGCAAAATGGACCCAAATTAGCCTTTAAAAGCTGTAAATTACCACAGTAAGCCAAGGAATTTGCATTTGTAAAGTACACGCCTGAGGTGCAAAACACATTAACAAAATACACAAATAAACAGAGCCGTTCAAAACCAAAAGCAATTATGCATTCAGGGCAAGATGCCATGGAAATCCACCTCAGCTGAGCAGTTACATTTTAAGGCAACGCTCTGCTCTGAGTCCAAACTATTTTGTTTCTCCCGTAGGAAATACACAAGAAAATAGTGGTGCTAACATATTAATGACAGGGCACCAGAAGGTAAGGAAATTAATAGTTTGAAATGTGTTCTGCGCTGGACAAGGCTAGCAGGTAAAGGCACACGTCTGAGAACTACTTCCTTGCCTGAGGGATGTGGGTTTTCAGGACCAGGGAAGTGATTTTCCCCCCGTGAGGTTATTCTTTGAGTACTGGGGTTCATTTTTGGAGTCTGCATTACAAGAAGGACGTCGAAGTGCTGGAGTAGGTCCAGAGAAGGGCAACAACGCAGGTGAAAGGTCTGGAGAACAGGTCTTGTGAGGAACAGCTGAGGAAAGTGGATGTGTTTAGTCTGGAGGAGACTGAGGGGAGACCTTCTCACTCTCTAGAACTACTCGAAAGGAGGTTGCAGACAGATGGGTATTGGTCTCTTCTCCCTAGTAACAAGTGATAGTACAAGAGGAAATGGCCTTAAGTTGTGTTGGGGGGTGGGGGGTGAGAGGAGTTTAGATTGGATATCAGAAGGAACTTCGTGACTGAAAAGATTCTTAGACCAGAACGGGTTCCCCAGGGAGATGGTTGAATCCCCACCCCTGGAGACGTTTCAAAGAGGCAGAGGTGTGGTGCTGGGAGATAAGGCTTAGCACCAGACTTGGTAGAGTTAGATGGTGGTTGGACTTGATGATCTTAAAGGTCCTTTCCAACCAAAGTTGTTCTATGATTCTGTATGCTTAAGTGCACACCTCTGCTGGAACCATACTAAATGCTGTTCCTTATGCACAGAGGATGCTAGCAGGCACCTTAAAGCCATTTGGGTACTGAACCTTCTATTTCCATGCCAGACCTTCCAGCCCACTCAGGCAGCAGAGTAATTCAATACATTGGTACAGCTATTAAGTGAAGGAGCCAACCAAACTTGCTGTAGTGGCACTTCTGAAATACCAAGAAGCTAGTGATGGTCTGAGAACACTGTAGTGATACAGAGATTCATTTTAGTAATCTTCCCCAGCATACTGGATACTGTCCCATGGATGGAAGTGTGACCTTGGAACAGAATAATTTTTGAGATATATATCCTGATACATCAGGGGTGGCTTGGATTACCATACAGCTCAGCCACTCGCTGCATTTGCATCGCTCTTGTGCCTTTCCAGCAAGGACTGTGGGGCCTTCCCGAGGGCAATAGCAAAATGAAACTTCACAGCTCCTGTATAAATGACATTCTCTTCCAGCTTTGCATCAGCATGTTCTCCAGTGAATATCATTGTTTTTTCTTCTGTCCTTGGACTCCCATACCCATCTTTTACTTCCAGATGCCTGACTCCTGTGTTTGGAGTCATTCAGTGCAGTTCAGAGATTTTTAAGAAGTCCTTTGCAAGGCCTGTGAGGGAATGGTTTCTACCCTTGTGGGAAAGTCTTAGGGGTCTCCAAAAGATAACTCAGGTTTCACCTATGCAGCTGAGTCCCCTGATTCTCCCTGTTCAAGCAATAAAACTTGCATTATGCCTGTGTAGTTTTAGGGACCAGACCTCAGTGTACACCCTCTTTGTACCTGGTCTCCCTGGCCAGGGAATCACTTAACTAACCTAAGTGTCCAACACAGCTGCAGATGCTTATGAATCATGGACAAGCTGGAAGTTACAACCCATGGGGTGTACCTCCATGAAATACAAATATGCTTTTCAGAAAATCACCAGGCTCAATGACACCACACCAGGGCCTGCAGCTACACAGGAAACTTCCTACAGGTCCACAGATCAAAAGCGTGTGGAGACAAGCATTTAGAGGGGCGGTGGGAGGACATCCCAGGCAGGCATTTTCAAGCATCACGGAGCCACGTGACATATTTCCAAGTGGGAATTTTTATGGTCTTTTGTATGAAAATTTGTTTGTCTTCTGAAAAGGACTACTAGTCCTTCCAAACAAAGAAGTCCCAGTTTGTTCTCCATTCCAGTCATGGCTGCAGGAACTGTCTGTGTTTTGAATAAGACCCTTTTTCCTGGGGGCTGTCTCAAGTAACGTAACACCAAGCAGGTAGGCTGTGCTGGTTCAAATCCAGGGAAGAGAACCCTGGAATGATTTTCCTGTCTGGATCAATACCGATGTATTGCTAATTCTGGAGGGCTTCTCTGGGCATTGTTTTGGGAATTTTTTGGTGGAGGGCCAGAAAACATACTGAATTAATTCAACACACAGAACCACCAATTAAAATGTTTTAGACAAAAGCAGACAGCATCTCACTATTATCACAGTATCACCAAGGTTGGAAGAGACCTCAAAGATCATTGAGTCCAACCTGTCACCACAGACCTCATGACTAGACCATGGCATCAAGTGCCACATCCAGTCCCCTCTTGAACACCTCCAGGGATGGTGACTCCACCACCTCCCTGGGCAGCCCATTCCAATGACGAACAACTCTCTCCGTGAAGAACTTCCTCCTCACCTTGAGCCTAAATTACGTCCTTCTTTCACAGTATCTCCCCCAGGCACAAATCCTGGTTTGACCATTGAATTAAAAAAAAAAGCTTTATGTCCTTCATAACACTGTCCTACATATACTTTTTGTTGGATTTGCTTGGTTACAGGACAGCTAAAGCTCTGTCCTTTTTCTTTTTGCCAGAGCTTACCTTACCCTCTTGCAGATGCCAAGTCTACACCTCCCTTTAGGTAGGACTGCTTTTTTTTGTCTTGGGCTGGGATCTAACTGTGGTGCCCTCCTGTAATAGCAGATCAGATCTTTGAGTCCCTGGCCTAAAGTGTGATCACAGGCATAACATGGGCCAGTTGTCTCCCTGCAAGTAAAAGTATATGGAAAAAATCCTAAACTTTTAAGGAAACTTATCTTAAAGTAACTAACTATTTACATGCATGTCCATCTGTCTAGAAAATTATCATGTCTAGGGGACAACCTGGTTGAAGCTTCAAACATCCCTGCATCTTCTTTGGCTCTGTTTTGCTTCCTCCTGGCAACTGTCAGCAATTTCCTGAGAAAGAATCTCTCCTGAGATGTGCCAAGTCTTTCTGCCTATCTGGGATTTGCTCCTCTGGTCAAATTGCAATGCCAGGTTGAATAACAGCCTTCAAGGCCAGTGACTGTCTCACATCTTTTAGGAGTGGCTTACTGTAGTGCAGTTCTTTATCTCCACTTTTCCAAAAAAACTTACCAAAAGTCTTTCTTACCAAGGAACAGCTCAATAATGCAAGTGAAAGGCATGGCCTGGCTGAAAAAATGTTAAGACAGCAGAAGTAGAACAGTTGGGTTTTTTCCCTGAGCAATCAAAATACATGAGACTTACTTTAAGGCCCATATTTTTTATCTGAACTTTACTCAGCTGACTAAGTAGGCACAAGATCTTGTCAAAACACACTGCCTGGTTATGGATGTTGAGTGTGCAATAACCTGGGACAGTGATGATGAAAATCAGGTTTGGTGTGTTTCCAGCTGGGCACTAAACATGGAGGGAGCCAAAATTCATAGACTCTGTTGAAAAACCCCACCTAAGTGATCTGATCAAAACCAAGTGAGTCAGTACCTTAGCTGTAAAAAAGATATGCTGCTGAGTTATATATTTTTATTTCTAGCTTAGATTGCTTTTTGAATTGAGGACATCTAGCTAGCCACTTTCTCATTCCTGCTCAGCTCCTTCACTACCGAGATGGAGACAGAAGAAATTAAAAACTCTGACATATCATGAGAGATCATGTTATGCTGATGTAAAATTGATTAGAAAAAGCCCAGTTCTGGAATTTTCCAGCCAAAACCTGAAGATTTGGAGGTAAAGATAATGAGCGGACATGTATTTGTTTATGGTAACTGCAAGCAGTGAAATTTGATTATCAACAGCAAAAGGGGCAGAATTTGGCCTTACCCCACATGAAAATAACAGGAAACACAACAAAGCCCATCACACAAAGCATAGATTAGATGTGAACCACAAGCTGCATAGCTCAGATCAGGAATCCTAAACTTTCCAAGAATACAGAGGACCTCGCTTCAAGGGTGCACATTCAACCTCCCATGTCACACACTTCAGGGTTATTTGGACCTGGTACTTTGCAGCAAGGCCACAGAAATTGTAATTCAGATTATAGAGAGTAAGCAACTTCCTGATGGAACCACAGCAAACCTGTCTTAAATAATGAAGCACAAGCAACTTAGTATTTTCCATTTTCAATACTATAGTAGAGAGTAAATAAATATCATAGAGTTCTTCCTCCTGGAAAGACTGCAGGAAGATTTCCTTCGGATTTTTTCTATGCATTATACATGCATATGCACATTGTACCTTGTAAAGACAGCCATAATGTTTTCACTCTGGGATGGATATAGATGTAGATGACAGATTTGCAGGGGGTAAATAATCAACTGTGTGATTATATGACTGTATATCCCTTTTGTGATCAACTTCAGTACATTGCCGAATGAATCCCTATAGAGCTAACGTTTGTAAAACTGCTTTGTAGTCCTCAGATGAAAGACACTACAGGAGTGCAAGACATTATTATCATTATTCAAACAGTAAGCCTGAAATAAAGCATGAAACTACTGCCAGAGTGACTGTGGGGAGGTGAGAGCAGGGCAGGGGTGCGAGAGAAGGTGAAACAGCAGCTGGTATTCTCATTTGCTGCCATTAGCACGGATCACATATCTCTATGTGGAGAATCATTTTCTAATTCTACCTTGGGAGAGGAGAAGGGGAAAGAGAGAGGCATTCATTCCATGTCATTCAGAAAGGACCTTAAAGACCTATTTATTATGCTCCTTCCTTCAGGGAGTTTGTGATAGGGTTTTGATTTCAGCTACGATATACTGACTGCTGGAGAAGAAAAAAAACTTCCTGAACCAGGACTCTCCCTTCCTCCTCTCAACCCCGAATTCCACATCAAGTTATATTGTTCTCTTTCCCCTTTCTGTTTGTAATGTCAACACACAGACACTTAGACACACATACACAGCAAGATTTCCAAGAGCTATGAATATTCCAGTCTCAAGAACCAAGAGGAGTGGATGGCCTTGATTTTGTCTGGAGAGGCCTGAAAGGAATTTGCTTAACTCTCTCAGCTGGGACTCTCATTTATTTAGATCAAAATTTGTTTAGGTTGTTCAGTCCTTTAAAGCTGAACAGTAGAGTTAAAATGGTACATGATTTTCATTAATAAGAGAGTCATCAGAGCTCTTACTCTTTGGCATGCAGTTCCTGCTCCTAATTGCAGATATCTTTCTTCACGACAGAGCAACTTTTAAATACCAGTTCCTCTTATCTACTCCAGTTTAGCAAGAAATAAGTATAATTTGTATATAACAAAGATCAAGCAAGAACAATCAGGTTTTGGAGAATTCCCAAAACACTGACAGCAGACATGTTTGGGTATGACCACATGAGAAAGCATCCAAACATCAGGAGTTGTTGTCTGACCGTGCTTCTCTACTATGCTGGGAGCGGTGCAAGCCAGGGGTCCTTAGATATTCATTCACTGATGAGTTCTCTGCCTCTGTAGTTTTCTTTAGGTCACCAGACCCTGAGTAGTAGTTGTAAAACCAGGAAATCTACTCAAGTATTTAGAGGGGAAAAGAACCCCAGAATTTCACCACAGGCTAAATCCTTATGTGGTTCAAACTGGGATAGTTTCATTTTAAGTCAGTGAAATTGTGCCAATTTACTTCAGTGAGAAGTTGTGTCTATTTTGTCCAAGCATCCTAACAAGTCAGCAATGTGCAGGCACAACTCAAAATCATACCTGTAGTAATCATCTGCTAATACTGGACAGAAGGAGATTGTCCCTGTATGCCTGATTCTTCTGTGCTCCTGAGTGCAAAAGCCTCAGCTGCTTAATAATCTGTATCAAAAATGCAGGCAAAAATTCCCAGTTGCCGTCGTAAATTACCAGTGAACACATAATTAGAAGAAATGCTCTTTACAACTAGGATAACTACATTCCAGTTAGATATACATTTGCTTTGCACCAAACATCACAGCCCCTTTGTGGACCTACACAGATGATGCTGAAGTAGGTAAATTTTGAACAGCTACTTTTGCCATCCCTTCCAACCCAGCGGTTCCTGTCCCTGTTGTACATCTTCTGCCACATGTTGTGGGCTCTCACAGGTCTGATGACCACAGACTTTGCCTCTGATAGCTATGGCAAGAGTTTGTAACACTGGGATTTTATTCCTATATCTGCCAGAGAGAGAAGGAAAGAACAAGTAAAAGAGATCCCAACTTACTGCTTTCATCTTTATCTTTCTCCATCTCTCACTGTATTATTTTTCTTTAAAAGCTGGTTGCAAATAGTAAATAATGTGCTGCATCAACAGGATCACTGCAAAATGGTTGGGTTTCCCAAATCTCCTTTTCCTACATCATCTCCACAGTCCTGTGCCTTTGCACTAGCTAAAACAATAGACAGAGTCACATTTAAAATGTAGACATTAAAGGGAAATACAACAGAAGTGTCAGGAGAGAGAGAAGGGCTTAATGTAATATTTTATGAGATATAAATCAGTTCTACAGGGTTTGCCCTTAAAAGTCCATTATAGTACGTTAATTGTGATTTTATACTCTAAGTGACAGGGTGTACTCCTCCTCAGTATTGAGGTTTAATGCAGGCTGGTGATCTTCTTTTATTCATAAATTCAATGCTGAGGAGCCTTTGGCTACAGAATTCCATTTCTTCAGCTTCATTCACATTCAAATGTTCACATTGATAACTCAGTTCTCTCAGACAGGGGAATAAAGGGGGTTCTGATGCCTGATTCCACTTTCAACTACACTCAACTCCAGAGTAAGTCCGAAGAAGTCAAGTCTCAAACTGATATGAAAATCAGTACAAGCACAGATTTGGTCCAAAGGCTGCTCTGCCAAGGTGTCAATCCAAGGTTTTTCCACCAGATTGGATAGGTCTGAGATAATAGCATAGGAAAGCAGTGCCCTGGGTGGCACTGCAGGATCCCACTGAAAAGTGAGACAAGCAAGCCTGACCTGACACTTGAGTAAGTACAAAGAGCTCCTTGGCCTCAACAGGCTGCATGCAGCTAAAGCTGACTTGGTGCCTCTGGTGGTGCGAGGATGAGGAGGGTGACAAACTGCTCGTAGGGAGAGGCAGAGGCGGCACTCGGTCTTCTGTAACATCCACCACCCTTCCCACAGGAGCCAGCTCTGGAAATCTTGGTGGAATGCAGGCAGCCTTGAATCATCCAGTGCTCTCACAAACAAAAACCCCACAACAGGCCTGAAGTCTGTCTTCAGCCTCACAGCAAGGGGCCAGATTGCTGCCCAGAGTTTATAGCCAGATGTCAGCTTTGCAAGCCTTGAAAATATTCCAAATCAAGGTTGTTTTCTTGTACTTAGGCCCACTTCCAACTTGGGTGTATAGCTCAAAGACCTCTGAAAGTTATCTGGAAATTTATCATGTTTGCAAAAATTCGGAGGCATCATCAGGAAAAACCTTCAAGATACTGTATATGCTCTGATCCATCTGGACAAAGGTTATGAGTACTGTAAGAGTGTTTCTGTTTCCAGGCTTGGTGTGAAAATTCATCCAAACTTCAAAGTGATTCAAAGTGATTTTCTAAATCAGACACCTGTAGTTCGGACTTGTATTGAGACAGTACGAAAAAAATATCTCTGTGTTAGATGTTTTGATCACTGAAGAATGAGAATAATTCACCCTTTCCACAAAAATTTGAGAGCTCCTGGCCAAAGGAAGGTGGTGTCCTAAATCTGTAATCGCATGTACTCACTAAACTTCATTCCACCTAGACCAGTCACTTATTTCCATTTTTAGTATAAGCTAGGATGGATGTTTGTATCCCAGACACAAGACACACCGACACACCACCAGAGAAGTTAAACAAGGAAGTGATATTTTAGGTGTGTCTTTATTAAAATCTCCCTATGAAGAATGGTCTTTTTACTAATAAGGTCTGTTGTCCTAAGATTCTCCAAGAAAATTGCCCTAAGACCCCAAATTCCACAGAAAAAAATATTGAACCAAAGGGAAATTAAAGTAGAAATTATGAATTTGAAGACTCATTACCCACCAGCCATTTGCACTCTTACAAGGCTCTAAATGCATAAGGCTACAAATGCAGCATGCTGTATTGTTGTGTCAAATAAGTAAATCCTGTATCTAAATCTACCCAAAATACCTGTTTTTAAGCAGAAATTTTTAGCTAGCCTGAGGTTTGTTCATTTCCCTCCTGTGTAATTAGCTATCAAATTACTTTCTATGAGAGCAGTTAATGCTATTCTACTTGCAGTTATTGAGTACTTAGGGTAATCAGATACTGTCTATTTAACCACAATACATTGAGAAGGAGTGAACACAGAGTAAAAATTAGTCTGTGTTCAGTGTTGTAACATACACAAACCATGCTAGCCGCTTTGCCCTACACTGTCCAAGAAAACAAGAGCTTTCCACATGACTTCAGGGGACTTAAGGTTTCACTGCTGGGTTCTACAGAAAGCTTACACAGTAGCAGCTACTGTCATAAAAAGCTATACCAGAAAAGATCTGTGGGGTTTGTGTGTCTCTCAGTGGCAGGAGCACATATCAAAGATGAATATGTCACTGTATTATAACACCAAACTTTCAGCCTCTTTGTATATCCAGGCCTAAAGGATAAAGTGGGACAGAGAAGCCCTCAATCTCCCACTGCTGTTTATACCTCTTTGGGTACTCCACCTTGCCTGTTTTGCCCTGGCTTGCTCCAGTTATCTGGGGCACTTCCCTTGGCACTCTTGAGCAAAGCAATAGAGAGAACCAGCAGCTTTCCCTCCCCTCTTTCCCATGGATGAAGAGAGCAGCCCTGTTCCATCCCACCAGGGATGTGGGCAGCTGGTGACTCAGCAAGGCAATCGCAACTCTCCTGGAAGAGAATTCATGTGGAGTAAGGCTGGGAAGAGGTCTGAAAAAAGGCTTGGAAAGCAGCCTGCGTCTGGTCAGGCCTAGCACTTCTGTGATCAAGTGTTTTAATAAAAGCCTATTTCACTTTACATATTGTAGACAGGTTTTTTTTTTTCCAGAGAAAGGCATTATCAAAGCCACAGACTTCTGCAAATTCCAATTGCTTTTCCTCTGCATGCTTTCAACTCACTCTAGCTTCTCAGCATAAATAAAAGACAGTAAATATTGTGGCAGTGGTTACTTCAGCGAGCCCAACAGTAAATAAAAATGTGTTTACAAGGTAAATGATGCAGCATACAAAGAGAAGGCAAGCAGGTAGCATGGAGGGACAGATCACTAAAGAGATTAATTTCTAGCCAAATATCACTGTACTAACCGTGGAGAAGCATCACATAAATTCACATAACCAGGGTGGATTGTGAAAGATAAGAATAAGAAAGCAAAGCATCTGACTGTCTCCTTTCTGAAAAGGAACACAAAATGAGTGAGATATTGCTGCCAGGAGCAAACCCAAGAGTCCCATAGCAGCTGGTAAAGGCATTAGAGGGCTCTCACCCCAGGAGGAATCAGACCAGGCAAAGACAGTGGTCCTCTCTCATCCCCCTCCTACCAATCCTCTTCCTACTCATCAAGACCACAAGGAGGGAATAGTTACTGCTGTAACAGCCTGAGAATAATGGTATCCACACATGAATCTGGATTCCCTCATGAAGACTGTGGGTTTCTGTGAAACATGAGATTCAAATATCCCAAGGAGGCTATTGAGGGAAAATATCTAATCCAGAGAAATGCTTCCAACTAGCAAGGACTCTGAATGAAATTTGTAATAACCAACCCAACCAAGAATGTAAGGGCAAAATGCTACAATAGTAATACTACTACTACTAATAATAATAATAAAGGGAGGAACACTTTCTGTATATCCATATAGAGAAAAAAAAAAGATGTCACTATAGGTTGTGTATGGCAAATCAAGGTTTCATGCCAGCTCTAATGTTGCTAGCCATACAAACATGCACAGCACAGACCTCCAAAGGGCTGGATGAGCCACTGCACACTTTGCAGTCACTGCTGTTGGATTTGTGTGCCCGGGCCTTCACTCCTGTTGCTTCTTGTGCAATCTTTATGTAGTCATCCTCTCACTTGCTGCCTAGATATGTTTTTAGGAGCTCTGATGATGATTGCAGCAAGAGCTCAGCAGACATTACAGATAATCAGTGCACATGCATTGCAGAAGGTTGGTAAGCATTTCACTTTCCATGTTTCCAAGTATGCTGTTAAACCAATTAGGTCCCAGCTGGAAAGTGGAATCAGCTGCAATGTGATCCTAGAAGCAGAGATAAGCAATAATAGCTGACTAAAGGCACATAACCATACCTTAGCCATCAGAGGGAAAACAATGAAAGGTCATTGGGCAAATTCTGGCAATTGCAAGAAACCCACCAGACAGGAGATATTATCCCTTGGGGTTTAGAGAAGGAGATGCAGGCAGAACAGGACAAGCTTTGGACAGGCCTGTAGTTTCATGGCAGATATTCTCAGCATGAAAAGGAAGGGAAAACAGTCCCTCTGATGCTTTGCTGCTGAATATACGTATGTCAAGGACAGACACACTGAATAAGGTTAAGAACAGACCCTGGCTGAGCAACCCGAGCCTGCTGAAATGTGGAGTTCCATTACCCACAATGGAGTCTCTAAGGAAAGAGCTGGCAAAGCTACATCTTTATTCCCGCTGTAACTTACAGCCTAGCAGTGACAAGGAAGACTTCCGGTATGCCAGACTCATACCATTACTCTGTTTGAAAACCAGCCTCCTTATAAATGTTCTCTACAGGGTCTTTGGGGCAAAGCATTCCAGCCAGCAATGCCAAAAAGTGAGCCCAGACGTACTGTGTTAGAAGAACTCTCCTGACAACCCCTGCTGTACCTTTTGGCAGGTACACAAGCACCTCTGGCTGGTCACAAATACCTCTGGCATCAGCCCAGCCTGCTGGGTAAACTGACCCATTCATTAAAGCAACCCCCAAGCCACCAAGGCTGTAACTAATGGCATTGCTATTAGAGAAGGGTCTGACAACAGAGAAGCAATTTAAGATTATGATATCAAAACATCCTGAGAAAGTGGAAAGCATTAAGGAAATCACCAGAGCAGGGGTTGTGAAAGAAATCTTGGGATGTAGAACAGGGCAGCCACCTTTTCAAAGGCTGTACAAGAGACAGAAGACTGAGAGCCATGGGGCAGCGGTGTAATCAGAACAGATGCAGAACCCCATCCTACAGGATATGTAAGAGAAATAGTATGCAAGCACCAACCTGAAGTCAGCACTCATGGGAAAACATGGCATGGGGTTCCAGACCAAGACTTGGGAGGCATGCATGTGTCCACAACACATATGCCTGAGAACCCAGCATCAGCAGATGAGGTATCAACACTCCTCCTGGCTCTGATCTTATTAAACCTTTCTGAGAACAGCTGTGAGATGTCAAACAGTGCTGGGGGTCAAAGCTACTGTGTGTTGTGGCATGAGAGGGCAGCAACATCTTGGTTTCTTTGCTAAAAGACCCCAGAGGACACAACAGAGGCAAATCAGATCACGTGAAGCAACTCATACAAGTGGTAGCCTCATGCTTCCAGCTGAACTGGTAAAAGGAGCATTGCCTCAGGGTGACTGGCAGTCATCCCAGGAGAGTGGGAATTATCTCATGAGACAGGTACGTGTTTCACACCTGGGGCTGGTGTCTCATGTGAGGTGATTCAAAAAAACAATTGCAGTATGTTGTTCATAAAAACAGAATTTGGAGTATAAAGCCATATTTTCTAATTTTCAGATCTGATAGCTTCAAAAACCCTCAAATCTAAACTAGGGAAGTGCTGCCAGGCAGCTTTTCATTGTCATAACCAAGGCTACATGGTCACAGCATATTGCTGCTCTTATTCTCATGAAGATCAGTAGGGCAAGAAGCAAGCTTGGGCACCTGATGCTGTATTCTGCAGGGGGTCATAACCTAAGACCTTTGCTCAGCCAAATGCCCACTGTGCCCTGCAGCAGTATTTGTGTAATTCAGTGCCAAAAGGGAAACTGACCACAATGCATCTTCTCTTGGATGCCTGCAAAAGCAACATCAGTAGCAGAGACAGCCCAGAGATTGATGTCAAAGACACAGAAAGCAGAAGTATGTTGCTTATCAGCCAGCATGGACCATCACATGCCAAGATGAGGCGTTTTCCCAAGGACTAAATAGTTACTCAGCATTGACTGAAGGGACAAGGAAACATGATAGCTTCCTGTGAGGAGTCCAGAGAAGGAGCAATGCAAGGCATGCAGGCAAAGGGAAGGGAATGAAAGCCAGCAGCCTGCTTGTCACAAAAAGTAAAAGTGCAAATGCATTTTTACCTTGCTGTCAAATAGCTACATAAAAAACAGGTGAAAGGCAATGTCCAAGTTGCTCTGGAATACTTGTTACATGAGGTAGCTACAAACCCAGGATAGTAAGACAAAAGGCAACGACAAACAAAAGATATCCAGCACAAGAGGACAAACAAAACCAAGGCCAGGGTGCACAGGATGAACCTCAGCCTACAATCCTGGATTCACAAAAACGGGTTTATGTTGCAGCATTTCAAAAAGGCAAGTCATGGCTCAAAAGAGTCAAGCTGGCAACAGAAGATGGGCAAATGCTATGTCAGAAGCTCTGATGCGAAGCTGCAGCAGCCACCTGAGCACCTGTCAGCTGCAGTGGCACAGGACATAGCCCATGTCATTCCTTGCCCCGAAAGCTAACAGCTAGGGAAAAAAAACCAAACTCATCTGGAAGAAGGAAGGCTCCAGAAGTTGGAAAACATGTCCAGAAAAGTCCTTTACCAGGCCTAATTTATCTATTATATGTAGCAACCTATATGGAGGTGGAACAGAAGGGCAGGAGTTACCACCTGGAGGAACTCATGGGGAGCACCTGGAAGCCAGTCTGTCCACACCTGGCCAGAGCACAGCCTGCACCTGCAGTGTCTCACACCTAAATGTATTCAAGCCTGTTTAATATTCTGAGCTTGGAGCATTCTGCTCCCCAGCCAGAATGCAAAATAAGGTGCAATAGCTTATTTCACTTAGAGGGGTAAGAGGGGAGGGGACAGGGCACGAGGTCTGTGACCAAGTTGCAGTTTATTGCTTGCACAGGTCTAGGACAGCTAAGCACCATGCATTGCTCAAGGGAGGCTGTAAAGTTACAGTCCTGTGTGGGGTGTTGAGTGCTGTGATGTGAGTGGCTGTTGTTTGAAGAGGACATTAAAGCAATTTCTTGAACACTTGCTCATTAAAAATTCTACTGCTGTTTTAACAAGAGTAGGATGTTATGTCAGGCACTGTGAGGTTTTATTAGGAAATGTGAAATTGTGCCAAACATTCCTGCTCTGAGTCTCATATCAAGCATAAAGATCAGTTCCCTTGATTTGTCAGAAGATCCTGGACTCAACTTTTAAATCTGTCTTGCCAGTTCAGACCATTTATATAAATGACCTTTATCTGTTTTCAACCTTACCATGTCTTTGCAGAGAATAAGCCCCCAAAATGTAATCTGTAGTTCATGTTACCCTCCACTTCCCAGACTTACTCTATTCTCTACTCATTCTCTATTCTACTAGCTTCACTTGTGCTGAGTTTTCTGGTTCTTCTCTTCCCTTTATCCCTTCCACAGTCAGTGACTTGTTTTGTCCCTTTCACGGCCCTGCTGTGAGTGTCTGCAAGCGAGGATGAAGACATTTCCCCTCACATGTCAGGCTTGAAACTGATGCTGTTGCTGAGCTCCTGCTGATACAGGACACACCTTTCCACTGTAAAAGCAGCAATATGACTGGCAGCTGGGGTCTGAGGTTATTGGAAAGGGAGAAGACGTGCTCAGCCACATAGACGTGCTGCTAGAAAGGGGAAGATAGTGAGGAAAGCCCTGGGGAAACCCCAGTGTTTTATTGAAATCAGGACGGACTCCAGTTTCAGCAAATCAGCTGGGACCCCAAGGATGCCTTGCATGGTTAAGACAATCCCAGTAACACAACACATCTGGTAACCCTATGGACAGAGTTAAAAAGAAATAAAACTTCCCAGGGAAAAGGTCAGAACTTTGATTAATATCTCCTAGAAAAGCAAAGTGCTTGATATTGATCTCACAACAGTTTTACATTACTGCAACTCCATTAATTTTACTGGAGTCCATGCAGACTCATCACTGCTGCTGCAGCAGCACTTTCTGATGGGTTTACTTTGGTTTTCTGTTCTTTGCTCCCCCAGGTTTCAAGAAATTCACTCTCCACAGATCTGGGAAGTTCTCTGGAATAGTTGTCATGTGGGCTTGATAAGTGTGTCTTAGTGTGCATATTCCCAGCTGCTCCATATCTCACGTACTTGACTCTCCAGCTCTGGCAGGCACAATCCCAGAAGATGGCCATGCATGGACAGCTCAATATAGAAGCCCATATTAAACTATTTATAGATAGCTATACAAGTACTCACATATCTTTATTTTCTCACTGGTTATGTATTTTGATTTGGACATCCAGACATGAAAATTGCTAGCCCAGAAAAGCTCCTAGTCCAAAGCTTAGGCACCCTAGCAATTTACTCAGGTAACAAAATAAGATGAGAAGAGCAGTAGCAAGCCAAATAGCTTCTCTTCACGGTAGAACAGCCTAAGTATTCATCCCAAACTTAATTGCTCCTCAAATTACCACAGAAAGCTAAAATATTCCTGTGGCACTCTGGGACGTGGTTTGGTGGTGGACTTGGCAGTGTTAGGTTTAACAGTTGGATTCAATGATCTTAGAGGTCTTTTCCAACCTTTATGATTCTATATGGCCAGAAGAACCTCCTGAACCCAGCCTCTTACCCTGACATGCCTTCTCTCACATGCTTCAAAATCAGCAGCTACACAAGCACTAATTCCAAAGGGTGTATAAGAATGACATACCTTTCTGACTTCCTGAGCAAACACAGGTGCTGCACAAGCAGGCTGCAGGCTCAGACCCAAGGTTTTCTGTGTGCCCCAAAGGTGTACCATGGCAGATTGGGCCCCATACCCAAGACAAAAGTGGGTTTTTGGCCATGCCATGCTGTAAGGGAGGGAATAAGCTGCCAAGTTTTGCTTCCAGACATAAACATTTCCTGAGCCATTTGCATACATGTTTGTCTGTCTTCAGCTCCACATGCAGGAGCACAAAAACAAAACGGCATACTGCTGTGAGCCTGGCTAGTAAGTCTTTTGATAATTCATACGCAGATACTTTGCCATGGAAGTAGGTAGAGGCTACAAAGCCAAGGTACAAAGCCAGACTGGAGCAGCAGTAATTCTATGGCTAGGAGTTTGGGTTGGGACCTCAGCACCATCAGACTCTGACAAACATGCAGCTCTGAGTCTTTGTGTCAGACCCTCAGTGAAGGAGATTGTCACTAGGAGCACTGCAGTCAGGTCAGGCTAGGCTTATCACTTGATGGTGCTTTTGTACCTATCACATGAGAATAAAACCACAATCCATAAGGAAGAATAAAATATTCTTGACAAACTGTGTGTTTCTTTTATTTACTGAACTTTCCATTTCCTGCACACTGTACTCTGAGCAGAGTGATTGTAGCAGTGTATGGATCCAAAGAGCAGGAAACAGACTGCCAACGACCTTCTCAGGGTATCAGCAACACAAACAAACAGAACATGCACAACAGGTGGTCTGAGCGCCAGTGCAGGGAGAAACTCAGTCTGCAGAGAAATTGATGTTGGAATTCCCCTTTAAACCACACAGAGTTGTAGTGCTATTTGGGGTCAGGAAGCAGTCAGAATCAGATCAATCTGTGAGTGTTATAAATGAGGGAGATTAACTCCTGTGAGACAGGCAGTGCAGCTAGAAATGCTGCCCAGCTGCTAGCTTCCACTGCCTGCTTCCTCTGAGCCTGCTTCTCTTTCCCTTGTGAGAGACTTTCCCTGGTGAGAAGGCAAGAGTTCCCAGCAGGCACGCCCATGGTTCAGGCACTGGGCAATGACCTATCAGCCTTTACTCCCACAGGTAATGGAGGTGGATCGAGAGGGTCTGCCACTGGTGAGCAGAGAAAGGGGACCTGCCCAGCAAGAATGGTTTTGACCCAGAGCACAAGTCATAGAATCATGAAATGGTAGGGGTTGGAAAGAATCTCTGAAGATCATCGAGCCCAACCAAAGCAGGATCACTTAGGGCAGGTCACACAGGAATGCATCCACATGGGTCTTGATAGTCTCCAGAGAAGGGGACTCCACAACCTCTCTGGGCAGCCTGACCCACTACTCTGTCACCCTCATAGTAAAGACGTTTTTCCTCATGTTGAGGTGAAATTTCCTGTGTTCCAGTTTGTATCCATTGCCCCTCGTCTTATCACAGGACACCAGTGAAAAGAGACCGGCACCTTCTTGACACTCACCCTTCAGGTATTTCTAAACATTAGTAAGATCTCCTCTCAGTCTGTAATATTCTCCCTGGGGTTAAGTACTCACGGGCAGTGATGGGGGGGAGCTCTTTGGAGCAACCACTTCTCAGGGAACTGGATGTGGCTCTGAGCAAGGGGCTCCAGAGGAGTAACACATGTCTGTGTATCATGTGTACATATGGCCAAGCGGCTTGAAGTGATTGACTTCTGGGAGAGATGAAGAATGTTACTGAACCCTTGTGGAAAATTCTGAAAGAATTTAATAGAAAATTACAGCCTTTCTCAAGAATTTAATATAGAATTATATAGGACAGTTAAAAACAACAATAGAAAGGATATTACTCTCTATTAAACTCTATAGGTTTCAAAGCAGTTTAAGTAGGGGCTTTTAATGTTTTGCAGAGATTCCTGTTACATCCTATAGGGCTTTTCCACACAGATCCTAGCAGCCCTTAGGGAAAACCTGGTGCCAGCGTGCTCCTAAGCAAACAAGTCAAGTAATTCTGATAATCTACATTAAACTGAGCTCCACTGCAGGTTTGTGACCCTCTGTGAGATTAGAAAGAGCTTGGGGAAGCTGGGGCTTTGCAAGAAACTTTCTGTTCTGGTGCCTCTAATAGCATGTGGTCATCATCATGTAAAACACACTTTCCTCTTGCACTGACTGGACCTTACAGGTGTACACAGACAAAATATCTAAAGACGAAGAATAACCTTCATTTCGGGCTGAGATGTGAAAACAGACAGTTCATTATCCCAAAGTAGGACAAATTATCTAGGGATACCAGCATCTGGGACACCCTGTGGAAGGCAGTCTTGAGTGCATGTGGGCACTAACCACTGCCTTTCAGCCAAAATGCTGCCTTTGGCCAAACTTTGCGTTTTACAGTTGTTTTTTTCTCACAGAATAATACATCTGTATTACACTGCTTGAGCATTTTAATACACTCTAGTGTGTTACACTGCTTAAGCACCAACAGTGCTTAAGGATTTTTAGTGTGCTGAACTAGGTACTTTATGGAAGGTATCCATCTTCATAGCCCTATCTTGATCCATTGTAAGAGCAGTGGGCAAACTATTTTGGGTTACAACACCCCTATAAAACACATCATTACACAATACACTACCCATACAGTAAAACATGGTTAATTTACCTCTTTTTGCCCATGACAAGTCCATTTTGTTTGTTCCACTGCCAAACTGGTGAGTTTGCTGAATGCATAGCATTGCAGTGTGGTGATCCCATCACAGTCCAGATAAATTCTCTTACTGTTGTTTGAACCTTGCCTGACCCCCATCACTGGATTGAAGCTCACTATTATATGACCGTGAGGTTCATTTGCAAAGATGTTGAAAGGTCCTTTGGTTTCCTTCAATGTCTTCTGTTCATAATGGTTTAAACCAGCAGAAAATAAACAAGCCCTTACACTGTAATTCATCCTAAAGTTTTTTATAATGCTAAGACATATTTGTCTTCCCTACCTAATAACAGCCCCAAAACAATTCATCTGGTGTTTATTTTCATTTAGACTGCATCAGTTTGGCTTTCTTGCCAATAATGTAATTTTCAAATGATGCTCATCCCTTAAAGTCTGAAATTCAGTTATTTTTGAAAGTAAAAATTATTTGCTTATGAAACCTCTACAGGCTAACAACAGCAAGAATTAGTGCACAGGCCCTAAATATTTGGCATGCGTCAACCAAGCTCTACTACACCTTACTTGGGAGGTATCTGAACAGAGGGGGAGGAAGCAAATCCAACTGCCTTAGACACCAAGTGGAGCCAGCAACGAAACTCCCTTAATACCAACAGTGCAAAATGCTTCAAGGATTTACATAGTCACAGAATGCTATTGATGTGAGGCTTTTTATTTGCATAAACATGTCTGCAAGATGAGGTTCCAAAAGTTGGAGGAGGGAGGAGAGGAGATACTGAAGGACCCATTAGACAGATTTGTCTCTGCAACCACTTTTTCCAGATTTGTCAGTGGAAGAGTTCCCAGTGTGACTTGCTGGCTAATGCTGTAAAACCAGTTGAAATGTTACTTGCATCTGAATCTCATTTTCCTCTGGTTGTCATTCTTTAAAGTCCTACCAAATTCAAATGCTCATTGTAAGCACAACTGCAAGGAGGGGAAAATCCCTCTGCCTGGTGAGAGAACCAGAAGCAAGAATCTTTCCAAGGGCAGCCTTATCAGCAAATCCATGGAGACATATCAGAAGATATACATCCAGAGGTTTTCAAGCTGCTTTTTTGTACTTCTCCTTAGGCCTGAAGTTTGATATCATTATGGGACATTTCCAAGGCAGCAGCAGCAGCAGCCATCGCCTAATCTTTTCACAAGATGTAAATCAGTTTCAGTAATTATCATAATAGATGGTTTGCTCATGTTTTCTTGCTGGGAAAAAATACCATGTCTTATAAATTCCTCAGTGCTGTAACATCAAAGCGGCAGGGTCGGCATGCAGATCCAGAGGGGAGGGGAGACTAATTTGATGAGGATGTATGCGTGATGGATAGAGATTTCATTTAAGAGACCATCCTGAATGATCTATGCCAGACTGAGTGCTGAAATCCTATAATTGGGCATGAAAAACATGCAGAGCAGAGGTGCTCACCCTTGGAGAACTGGAGCAATATCTCATAACCAAACAGTTAGGAAGAGCCAAAACATTTTGAAACAGCACATTAGGGAATTAGAGGGAAGGCAGGGGGAATCCTGCATCCCTGGCAGCACAAGGAGGGAAAGGAGGCTGTCTGAAACCGGACTTTGGAGGGTCAGAAGGGCTACTATGGGACTGATGAGGACATAGGCATATGCCCCCCCTCCCATGGGCTGCCACCCTGCAGTCAGGATCAACAACAGTCAGGTCAAAATGCTCCAGGTCTCCCCAGCACCAGTGTCCCTCAGTATGCTGCAGCTGGATGTAAGTCCCAAGAGCCAAACTAGGTCATTATCCTATTTCCGTGAATGCAAAAGTGGTGCTCAGCAACACTGGCAACCCAGCCCTTCTGTACCTCTCTGCAGAAAAGCCTTACAAGTGTAACACCCATGTAGCTTCACACCATCATTTTTGCTCTCTTCAAAGTTTACTTCCCTTGACTGAAACTGAGAGCATTCAGGAGAGATGCAAGGGTCAGGGTACAGATCCTGCCCTGAGACAGGCAGAGTGCCTTTCTGAAAGGAATGCATGGCATCACCATTTTGTTCAGGACAAACAGCTCTGTGTGTTACGCTCCAATGAGCAATAGATTCATAGCATGGAGAAATGGCAGGAGCAGAGGAAATGAAATTTAACACAAGAGGAAAACAAGTAAACATTACATATTTTTTTCAAGGGAGTCCATGTGCAAGTGATTAACTTTTGCTATCGAGGGAGGATAAAGAGGGAGCCAAGAACCTCTGTAAACCATTGCAAGAACCGAACACAGCAGCAAATATGGAAAATTTCACCACTTTGGCAGATGCTATAAAATATTTTTAGCCCAAACACCTAATGTTTGTGGTCCTAACACTGACCCCAGCCCAGCAATCTGTAATCTCAGGAAACAGTGCATTGGCTTTCATAGACTCTCACTTGTGACCAACTCTCACAAAGCTGAATCTCTCAGGGAAAATTTGCAGCCCCTGAACTGGGGATGTGCCACAGCGCGACGACAAACACTAGCTCATCTGCAAAGATAGACTGTTCCCATTTGCAGCATCTTTGGGGTCGAGGGAGACAGGCTGTTGTGGAGCAGCTGAAGAATGCACAATGCTCAAAGCTCAAGAATGTGGAAATGGCAGAACTTTTTTACAAGGTCATTAGAAATGACAGCTTAACAACATCTGCAATTAAAAATGCTCAGAGTTGGGAGACTTCTTCCCAAAAAACATGTGGTTTGTAGAATTCATTCCATTCTTATGACTTAAAAATTTGACAGCATAAGCCCAGAAAACTGAGAGAAGAGCCCCTTGCCTGCCTGTTGTTTAAGCAGCTTTCTCAGTTCCAAATTGCAGTGACAGATGACGGCGTGCTGACCTCAGAGTGTCCTCCAGCCCCATGCGGCAGTCCCCCACTAGAGATGCTACTACAGGAGAAGGCTGTCACTTGTTGCATGTCACACCTCTGTATATAACAAGTACATTTCACAATCTGGGGTTCCAAACATACCTAAAACTAAGGAATAACACCCAAAAGTTATAATGACATCTGGATAACTCACAGATTTGTTAGAGTAGCCACACTTTTAATTTCATTGTTCAGGTCCTCTCACCAAAAAGCAATGAGATTTCTGGGAAGTGACATTTTGACTCTTCTGGTGCGGGTCCGAGCATAGCAGGGGACTCTTCTTCAGGCTTGACAGAGTTATTAGCACTATCAAGACGCAGTTTGTGAGTGATCTGGTAAAACATAGCCTTAATGGGCCCTCAGGACACAAAAGATCAGCACAGGCCTTCTGCCTGATGTAAGGGGACCTGATATCACCCTGTACTCAGCACTGGTGAGGCCACACCTTGAGTATTTGGTTCAGTTTTGGGCCCCTCCCTACAAGAAAGACATCGAGGTGCTGGTGTGTGTCCAGAGAAGAACGATGAAGCTGGTGAAAGGTCTGGAGAAAAGGTTGTTTGAGGAGCAGCTGAGGGAACTGGCTTTGTTCAGCCTGAAGGGGACTAAGAGTTTGATAATGTCTGGACTTGATGATCTTAAAAGTCTTTTCCAACCAAAACAATTCTATGATTCTAGGTTATGACGCATGTGCCCTATAGCTGAACAGGCATCTTGCTACTGCACAGCTGGCAGGATGCCACTCTTGCCATGCTAAACCAAACCCAACCAATAAGGGCAAAGAGAACAGGAAAAGTGAATCCTTGGTGGGCTTCTTGGAAGCTAACTGGCAAGTAGGATAAAATGGCAGCTCTGAAGGGAACATTGAAATTAAAGAAATGTTGGGATAGGGTTAATACAAGTTTGTTAATTATCTGGTAAGGACCTGCTCAGATGTACTTTGTCTCTGCATGTGCACACACACAAACACTTCCTTCAGTGCCTTGCCTGAATAATAAGGCACAACAGGGCAATCATTGTTGTGCCATAATTGCACTCCTCGGGCGTACGCCAGCCATGAACCTGACGGAGGAGTGCTATCAGCAGCCTGAGAAGCATGATTATGGCCCAACAAGGCATGCCCTGTTGTGACTTATTACAATTAGAAAAGCCATCTACAGTGTCACAAACACTGAGGTAAGGGTGAGGAGAAATGCTTTTTAAAAGCCTGTGTTCTGGTGGTGCATATTTAAAATGTTGTACCTGCTGCTAGGACTCCCCATTAGCCAATCCTATTGCTCAAGTATCGTTTGAATGACATACTTCATGCCTCATCTCAACTCCATGCTGAAAGATTAGAAGAATTAGCAACGTTTTTCGACCCTCATTGAGCTCTCAAGAGACCTGCAAAGCAATAAGTGGTATACAGTGACTGAAAGTACATGCCCCTTGCCAACACCAAAAAGCATTGTTGAATATGTGGGGCAATTAAGTGATTTCCTCCCAAACAGAGACATTTATTTATTTATTTACATTCAGCAAACAGCTTGCAAGTATAGTTCGGAGACTCCAACTGAAATGAAAAGATAGCTTTTTGTGCCACATGCTTTCATGAGTGTGCATCCATCCATTCCTCAGCTTTCAAACAAGGGCCAAATGGGATTGAGGATACCTGACTCATCTACTTTACAAAGCAGTTGTGAAGATTGAGTAGCACCACTGATTGAATGGTCTCTGAGTTGTTCACCTGGCAGGCATGACAGGCATGTTGGGGAAAGCATAGAAAGGACTGACAATAAGCTATGAAATATCCAAATGGGAGAAATTGTTCACCATAACGTGACAGAAACTGTAAAAACAAAGACAAATGCCTTTCCTGTGGAACACCTCAAGCAGAAGCTTTGTAGGAGGCATTTGTTCAGTAATGCTAAAGTTAGTTGGATGCTGTGGCAAGGACACAGGACTGAAACCAGAAATCTTAGGCTCTCCATCTGATGCAGGAGCAGAATGTGACCTGCACGCTCAGAAAGCTCCTTTACCTTGAATGAGAAAGATAGCTTCAAACAAATAAAGTGATTGTGCATAGGTTTCAATGAAATCTGAGCTGATTCCAAACCACACTGGAGTCATAGCTGCCTCAAAACAGTTCTTGTAAGAAAACAGAGCCAACACAGACATTGCAACCTCAACCAGTTTGGAGGGAAAAGTAGGGGGGGGGGGGATTGCATATGATATTAAATTGAGAGAGCTTTACAGCCAACATCTGGACATTGGGACAGCTGGAGTAGTGTTGTGTAATGTCTGTAAAGTGCAGAATAAAAAAAACAACCAAAAAACAACTAAGAAATTGTTCTGTGATATGTAATCAGCCAGTCAAAACACATTGGAGCTAATGTATGCTAATCACTGGAAACCTTAGATAAGTTCATTAAACATTGCCTCTTACAATAGGTTTAAAAGACAGGCTGTGGAACAGCACTGTGCTCAGAAGTCTCATCCCAAGCTGACTGAAATATGCTGGAATGTTCGCATTCACCTCGGTGAGGTTTGCGTGTTGAGCTTTCTCAAGCCCCAGCAGCCGTTCCAAAATAACATCCCAGCATTATCACAGTTGTTTATTTGTGTACGAACAGCCTGGAGAGAGCACACATGACCAAGCAGAGAAAGAACACTTAGGAATATTTTTCAATTGCCATCACCAAAACTACTGACAACGTAAAAATGCAACTATTTGTGACGTCGTAACATTGTCTTTAATAAGGATGGTGGTGGAGAAATGATGTGTAATATAATCAAGAAACTACCAAAGCCCAAGGCTCTCCCAAGAATTTTCATAAGGAGAGTGTTTAAAATATTGACCAAAAAATAGTAGTGAAAAGCAGGATATAATTAAACAGTTTTAAACAATCAGTCCTGAAAGTTTCTCTCCAAAATATGTTCAAACTTTCCTAGTCAGCTCACAAGCTGCAGAAAACATGACCTATATTTTAATGTGAGCCACTGGGATAAAAATAAAGCTGTGTTTGTCCACTGTTGCCTGACTTTGGGCTCATTGAGTTAGACCGAGCAGATTTGAAATGAATCAAGATGTTGAACATCTGCCTCCTGTTATTAGGATAGTCTCTTCCTATTTATAAACAAATGCTTTGTTGGGGTTAGGCTGCAGATTCCATTACTCCCTGGACTCATGTTTCCTTAGCAATCTCAACTTCAGGCCATGAGTTAAAGGTAATTATAAGTCTTCTGAAGTCTAACAATGAGTGCAGGAGGAAAAAGAGTAATTAACAGACAGTGCAGTCCATTTGCTTGCTCCGACACAGCTAGCAGCTGACCACATACTACAAGACACTGTGTTAATGCAAACCCAGCTTCTTGATTAGAGATAGCTCATCAGAGCTATTTCTCTGCATTTCGGTTTGGGCAAGTCTTATGTCGTGTGCATGGTCATCACACCTTGTCAAGACCTTCATGCTGCTGAGACTCAAATATTCCTCTAGCTATTGATGTATGTGCTTGGAAATCCCATCGCTTCATAAATATGGGAAATAAAAAGTGTCTCCTTGTTCTCCTCGTTCCTCTGTTTACTCTCTTTCCATGGCATTGTATGCTAATCTCTACTTCCAATCTGTGTGCTAGTTCAGATTCCTCCTTTCTTCCCTACATTTGGTCTCTTACTCTACTCTGATCATTTCCAGTTAATGTTTTGAAATTGGACCTCTTTTCTCCACCTTTACTGCCAGCCTGGTTTATGTGTGTTCTTTCTCCCATGCCCTAACATAACACTTTCCTCTCTGGCCTTGCTGACTGCATGTCTTTTGCTCTACCTGTTACCCTGCATTCTGCAGAAAAATAATCTTCCTTAGCATGCTTCCCCCTACAAAAACAAACAGCATCACCTGCCTCCTTTGAAACTTTCTTCAGCAACAGATTTCAGTCCCTTCCAGGTCTGTTCTGTGTACTTTTTCCATCCTAACCTGCTCTAGTCAATCCTTACCAGGACCTAAATATCTATGATTGATACAGCCTTATAGCTCATGCTTACATTTTCTCTGCATCCAAAGCATGTTCACAGCCAAAATGCCTTAAAACACATGACTTCACAACATAATACTGCACAACATACAGGTTAGAATTTATCTGGGTACATTCACCGCCTGTTTCATTACAAAGAATGGGGATCTTGAAACCAAGGAGTTTAAGAAGACAATGAAATTTTATGACATCACTTATTGCAACCAGAAAGATTAAAGCAGGAACAAGAAATATGTACTTAATTTCTAACCTGTTCCTAAAACATGTAATTCCACCATCTCCAGTGCTGGCAACTCCCCCCAAGTCATACCCAAAGTGTCCTTGCTTTGGCATCAGCCTGTCACCCCTTGCTCTGTCCAGAGGACACAGAGAGCTGTTTAATCCCATCCTCTTCTGGAGCAACTTTTAATATGCCCAAAGGCTGTGATCATCTAACTCTGTAAGTCTTCAGACTAAACAAACCCCAATATTTCAGTCTTTTCTCAGGAGGTCATGCTTTCTGAGCCTCTGAATATTCATCATTTTTCTTCTTTGGGCTATCACTAATTGGTCCCTTTTCTTCTTAAAGCTGAAACCAAACTTAGAAATTAATAGCAATAATTTCAGAGCTGATATACTCTTCCCCAAGCAACCAGCATCCTCCACTTGATTATTTGATTTAAGTATTACTTGATATAAAGGTGGAGTGAGCATCTTAATTCCCAAGGTAGCATAGCTAAACAGGATAATGCAAGTGCAATAACAGAGCAATCATTCAGAGACAATACATTTGTCTCATTCCTTCCCCCCCCCCCATTTTACACTTTTAAAGAGATTTACTCATTACCTGATGTTATCCACCATTAAAATTCCATTATGTGAAGAGATTTTGGCTTACAACTTGAATGGGAGCGTTCTACATGTCTCACTTGTAAAGCTAAATTGAATTTAATTCACTGATTTTGATCATAAACTATCTTGGTCTATCTTTGGATTTTTAACTCAAAGAATAATCCCAGATCTTATTTCTTAGCCAATGTAAGAAATGTTTCTTCAAATCCTGTATATGCAAAATCAATAGACTATTATTTAATCAAATCAAGCAATGGAGAACTTACAAATCTGCTGTTGATTACCTCATGTCTTAAGCAGGACAAATATATAAGACATTCAACCTAAAAGATGGCTATAAAGATAACTGATGAGTTTTCAGACTGTCCCACACAAGTATTGTTTTCTGAAGACGACATTTCAGCAACATTTGGCATGCAGTATGCTGTACATGTCAAAATCCTGTCATGTCTCTTTAAGTGTCTTGCTGTGTGTACATAATGCATCAAATCCCCATGGCATGGATGTTCTCACCGAGTTTACTTCCATAGCTGGGAGGGCCATGTCCATACCTGTTTGCACAGGCAGGGAGTTCACTTAATGCATTTCCCTACGTTTGGTTAATCACTCAAGGTTTGAGACACTTGGAGTTCATCATTCCAAATTTTTTTCAGCATGGATTAGGTACTAAATCCTCTTCTGTGTGTAACCCATGCTTATCCTGCTAATGCTCCTCAAAATATTGTAATTTTGATTGTTCTCATCACAAAACAAGCAGCGCATTGGCTGCGTGGTTTCATCAAGGCTACTGTCCCTGTAGTGCTGTCCTGGATGAAGTTCACACCAAGTTAAGAATGTGTTGAGTAGGTTAAGTAGTGGTATTAAATGTCACAGAGACATTTGGTGTCAATGTGGGCCAATTTCTTTCTCCATGTTGTTTAATACTACTCTACAACTCAACGTGTTCTCAAAAGGATATGACCCCAGCCTCCTGACACCCACCCTGTAAGTATTTGCAAGCACTGATAAGATCCCCTTCAGTCTTCTCTTCTCTAGACTAAAAGGTCGCAAGTCCCTCAGCCTTTCTACATAAGATGTGTCCTAGTCCCCTATTCATCTTCATAGCCCTTTGTTGTACCCTCTCAAGCAGTTCCCTGTCCTTCTTGAACTGGGGAACCCAGAACTGGATCAAGTACGCCAGATGTGGTCTCAATAGGACAGAATAAAGGGGGAGAAGCTCCCTCACACTGATGGTCACTCTCTTCTTAATGTATCCCAGAACACTACTGGCCTTGGCTAAGTCATCTGTTGGACACAAGCACAGATCTGCCTTTGGCTGAGACACAAAGTAGTTAGGCCTCTGCCTGGTGGATAGCAGTACAAAAGCAGCAGAAGCACTGAGCTGCTTCACATACCAAGACATAGTGATAGGAAAAAAGGTTGCCAAACCTCATTTAACCAACACCTACTTTACCTATTCCAGCTTCTGAATTACAACTCCCTTGGCAACAGTAGGTGATGCCGTGATACAAATGCAGATGGTGCAGCAGACAAAGACTTCTGTCCCTCTTAGCAACGTTGCACTGTTAGACCATTTGGCCCAGCAAGGCTGTCCTCCCATCAAAGAAGGAGACAAACCCTGACTGAGCCAAGCATGGGTTTGGTTCACAAAAGTCATGCCCAGAATTCGCAAGTTTTGTGGGTTTATTTTGTGAGGCAGTGACCTCAGCTGGCTAATACCTCAGGAGACCATGTGTCATCATCAGATTGCTGTGCTGGCAAAAAGGTTAAAACCACCCAGCTGTCCCCTGCTGCTCTGCACAAACCCAGCCCCCAAACCCAAATGGGGCTTGGAGTCAGCAAGGCCAGTAACCAAGTCCTCCTGCTGGCTGGTTGAGTGAGTGGTTTTTGGCACTCCCAGCCTGTTCCTAAAAGATGTATCTCCTCCCAAAGGGTGGGAAGGATCCTGTCCTGGGAAATAACTCAGGGAGCAAAGTTGCTGCGTGGAGGTATTTCCTGTCTTGGAGAGATAGCTGCTCCAGACCACTGGTTGGAGGGGTGTGCTGGCGTTTATGCCAGATGGAGTTAACCATGAGCTAGTTTAACTCCACAGCAAGATTTACACCACTGAGCCCATTTCTCAATACAACAGAAACAGGAAGGAGAGCTTCAGTTTACTACAAAATGGTTTTGTTCTGCCAGTGGCATAAACTATTTGATCTCTTTGTGGTCGAAGTTTTCTTGCTCAGGAGCTGGATTATCACCTAATCAAATGCCCCCTGATTCTCTTACTGCTTAGATAATGAAGGAGAACATTTTTCTCCTAAGAAAAGTATGAACCATTATGGCATGAATCATCCTTTACAGAAACTTCAAGCTAGTTTATGACACAGAAACATTAAAAGCAGGTGGGGAAGTAGACTACAACCAGCCAAAAGCCACTGATGCCTGAGTGTGCCACATAAAATCTCTACAGGAAGATCAAATTAAAAAGTCATGCATGTGCCACAATCACAGATGCAAACTAATGTGCTGTACTAACATTCAGTGCTGCCCGTTGTTAGCCCTAAGGGGGCCTAAAATGCTCAATCCAGATTTACTGGAGAGAAGATGGCATTGAGGAGATATCAGCTATCATGACATAAAGGAGAGCTGATTTACCATCAAAGTACCCAGTTCCAGGAAATTCCTCAGCATCATTTGCACAGTTTATACTGTAGAGCAAATAGAGAAGTACCTGGGAATACCTGAGAAGTAGAAGGTGGTTGAACAGTAGAACAGGTTTACAAGAGAAGCTGTGGAGTCCCCACTTGGAGATAATAAAAACTAAAATCAGTCACAGCCCTGAGCTGTCTGCTGTAGTTGACCCTACTTTGATCAGAGGGACCTCCAGAGGCCCCTTCTGATCATTGTGATTCTGTGAAAGAGCCATTAAAGAAAACGGGACTTGCATTCAACCCCTGATCTTCAGGGGGAAGCTGGCAGAAATACAAGCTATGCAGGGCTTAGCAAAGGAAAGATGCTGTTAATCCTGTTGATTCTGTGAGGTGCTGGAAAGGATAAGAAGGTGAAGGAAGCTTGGTCAAGCATAACCATTGGCTCTACAGAGGTGGCAAATCAACATGTGAATAGGACAGTCTTCACAACAGTGTTCCCAGTATACACAAGGTATCCTAATGAAGCTGCGAGTGGCTGCCCAGGAGGCTGGTGCAGCCTGGAGCTGGCTGTCAGGAAGAAATCCTTTCTGGCAGGCAGAAAGGAACAGTTTTACTGCAAGGAATGAGCAGAAGAGAAATATTGCGGCTCTGGATGAACCTCAACCACTGCCAAACTTCTCCTTCTCATCAGCCCAGTTCTGCGCTCCCCTCCACCCCTTACTTTCTCTTGTACTTCAGCCACCTGGAGCTTCAGGCCTTCCCTCAGGGTCCGCCCCAGCCTTGGAAATGGTGTGCTGTTTGGTTTGGCTAGGGCAGTTTTACTATCAGACTCACTATCAAGGAGGATGCTCACTCCCTGAAAATCACAACAGGCAGCCACATGTGCTCAGAGCTGGGGCTCACACAGATGTCCAACACACAACACTTATCCCTGCTCTCTCCCATCACCCCTACTTCTACCTCCCATGTGTCCTGCTCTCCCCTGCCCCAGCACGGCCATGCTGCACAGACAGCTGCCCATTACTCCTCTGTAGTTGCTTGAATCCCACTAAACGCTTGTCAAAGTGCCCAGGGAGCTGAAAGTGAGCTCTTTAAATTACATTTGTTGAAAGATCCCTGGTGCCTGTTCCTGCTTTTCGTTTTCAGCAGCTCTCTGAAATCATAGTTTGTTTTACAGTGATGTTTTGTTTTTCTTTTCTTGCATCCAACGTATAAGTCATGGATGATGCATGCTAAACACATTAAATGGGTTTCAGTGGGGCTGTGCACCATGTGTGCACAAGGCTGAGATCTGGGACAACGGCATTTTCTTGCTTACTTTCTATGCTGGGAAGCTTTATAGTGTGCTGCTCCCTTAGACAGCACTGGAGAGACATTTGGCCCTGTGGTAAAATCTAAGAAAGAGGCTGTGTGGAGGGAGGTGACAAAACTGCTGTGGAGGAGGGAGGAAGAACTGCTCGATGGGTTAAAGCAGAGCCTTGAAATCAGGACTGCTTGGACTGATGCCTGACCACAGCTGACAGTGGGCAAGCCACTTCTGTGCGTCTGCTTCCCCATCCCGGAAGTGAGGACAAAAAGCAAAGTCGGTACCCTTTCTTCAGGGAAAGCGTACAGAGTTTGGAAGGAGTTCTGAGCTCTCCACACAGAACCTCTTCTTTGGATGCAAGAAGCTGTCATGCATTCTTAGAATAGTTTGCAATTAGAAGAAGAATAGCTTCCTCCTGCTAACAAAAACTGAGAGTTTTGTTCTTATTACACGTTTATGACCCTGCACCAGTTTATATTTTTAAATCCTGTGCCTTTCAAATTTTGCTATTAATATGTCATAAGAAAACCAGGGATTGTGTCCAAATTCCAATTCATGGGATTGGAATTGAGATCTCCATTAAAATGAAAAAGGGGGAGTTATGGGGGGAAGTCTCAGAAGCCCTGGCGGGTGGTAATAGTTGGACTCAGCTCTCCTCTCCTGGTGACTCATTCTGGGAATGGATAGTGCCTCTGTCGTCTTCAGACATTTAACACCTCCCTAACAAGATTTAGCATCAGCTGGGATGTGTGAACAAATAATATTAAGCAACTTGAGACTTCCTAGAACATCTGTCTCTAAGCCATGTTAGGGCCTGATCCTGTCAGAGCCGGGTGGGAGCTGGAAAGGCTTCGCATTAGGCTTTTTGTTATTAAGACCAGCAGTGGGGAATTTCAGTTACAAGTCAACCCTCCCAGATCATGTTTCTGAAGATGTAAAGAAGAAAACAAGGTTCAGAAGACAGCACCCTGCCAAAAGGAAGAATATTTTAGGAAGATCTTTCTGCTTCTTGCCAGATTATGTGTAAATGTAAGTTACCAGGAGTAAATGAGAACCATTTGTTTAAAGTTCAGATCCTGTCTGGCCTTTACTAGGCTGGGTTTCAAGCATCCTGTTTTGCCTAATCTCTGTGTCTCAATCCATCACCTTGATGCAGCTTCCCCATGAGAGATCTTCGTAGCCCTACCCAAGCAGTTGGATGTGGGAACAAAAACATCAGTGCTGGAGCTCTCTCCTGGCAACTTTTATGTGTTGTCAAGTGTTTGAGCACAAGCAGAGTATGAGATACCCCTAAGCTGTGTGGTTTCAAGTATCTAGGGCTGAGTAGGTGTCAGAAAATTGAGTTAAAACCAAACCCTTTTCTCAAACTTTTTTGAATTTTATCTTCAAGGGAGCCCCATAGGGTTGAGTTTGGACTGTGGACTCCAAAAACCTGGTTGTGCCTCCACTCACCCTTGTAATTTGGCTGTTCTGGCTCTACCATTGTGGAAATTTATGGCAGGACACTCAGGACTACATGGGAGAGGCTGGAAACAAGTATTGACTATCCATTTTTCAAAGCAATCCAAATTTTTCAACAGTTTTTCTCCTAGAAAATTGTAAATAGTTTCCAGATCTGAAGTGCATAAAAGCAATCCTGAATTTATATGTAAGTAATAAAATGGTTCTGAAAGTTAGCTGTTGATTGGGAAAACTTGAGGATCCTATAACAAAAACCTAATGAAAGCAGTGTGGTTTCCTGGTGTTTCCAGTGTAATTTATAAGCCCTCAATTTATTTTTGAAGGTTCTGGAAGCTCGACCTTTCATTGATATATTTCCCATGCAACTCGCTTCAACTTATCTTTGGCTTTTTGATGGTGAAATGTAAAATGGGGACCTCTAAAAGGTTAGCTAAACTATAGGCACCGAAGGAGTGTCAACGCTTCTAATAATACCTGCTCCTGCTTTCTAGGGAAAACCTTGCCTGCCATCAGCCCAAATGCACACTGTCCTCCTCAGGGACCTTCTGTATGGACCTTCAGGGAGGAAGAAGTCATACCTACCCCTTAACAAATGACATGCAGCAGCACACAGTCTTTTTTTACCAAAAGCTTTTAAGACAATGTTGGCTGGACACCCACAATGCAGCCAAGTTCAGAAAGATCAGTTGGTTATCTTCTGACACATGCGCAAACAGTCAGAGAATCTGAGCATGTGAGAGCTACTGCTGAAACAACTCCCACCCACCCACAAGGTCAGAACCAAAAGGGAAATAATTAAGTACTACAGCTGTTGTCAGTCACCTACCAGGTAAAGAGATGAATGTACTCATGAACCTGTTTGTCATTGCTAACATTTATTTTCACAACATAAGCCCTCTTTCTTTTCACAGATATGAAATCAGGCCTTTTTCACTTGGGAAAACCTTTGCTACAAGCATCTAGTTATCTGGTAGCCTGTAAGAACACTGAAATTTTCAAAGGCTGTGGAGATTTTGGCAGACAAATGATTGCAGCCTCTGCTAATCAAACTGCCTTGTAGTGATGAGGAGACAGGACTATAAATCAGTGGATAAATCAGTGGTTTTCACCACCAGTTGCCATGCTGAGGGGAAGATGCCAAAGGTTTTGATGTGGTTTTAAAAAGCAGAACTTGCAAGGGAGGACACACTCTAGTCTAAATGATGAGAGCTGAGCAGCTATCTGGTGAACTCCAAAAGCTTGTATCTGTACTGATGGGTGGGGAGTACATGCTGCCCCCCTCCATGTGCATGCTTCATCCCTTCACAGAAAAAACAGTAGCCTCATAGTGTATTTGCTGTGCCTATGCTGTGTGACTGGTGTTGCTGTAAATATATGCCCATCCCTCGCCCCTGGAGCAGGAATAGAGAGAAGAAAGCCTTTTGATCACTGATGACCATCCTCATCCCATGCCATCAGCCCACAGATGAGGCTGATGGACTTATCTATCCTATGGACCTCCTGAAATTATTTTCATGGACCTCAAGGTCCTGAATGCTACTGAGCATTGCTGATGATCGATTACTGAGATGAGTGAGGTTTTCCTGAAATCCCTGAGCCCTGAAGTCACCTGGTTACATGAGGATCTCAGCTTTCATTTAAAAAGAAAAAATTTCTAGGCCTGGTAAGTGGAGAAGACTTCCCCAAATCTGGTATCTAATGGCTCCAAACACAGTACCCAAAACAAAGAAATGAAATTATATACTTAAAGTCTTACTATTTTACAACCAGTCATATGATTCCTTTTTGAAACTTCTGACATTTACATGCTCGAGAGTAGAAGTATCTGCTCCTTGACCTCAGAAAAGGCTTGTAATAACAACAAGTTATGCCATTACTATACAGCAGCCACTGTACTACTGCAGCAACCTCTAAAATCTTTTCAATTGCCTGAGGTAACCAAATAACGATACTTCATTATTCACAGCTTGCTCAGCTATTCACTACAGTTAGTGCAGGGCAGTTTAGATAACATCTAACTGCAAAGAGAAGCACTAGAGAAGCTTTTGAGGTGGCCACTGCATACCTAAATGACATTTATTTATTTAGAAATGCTTAAGACATGCCTTTCACTTATCCCAGGCAGACACAGAGCCTTGAAATCAAAGTTCATGTAATATCGCTTGGCCCAGTGCCTATACTTGGAAGAACTTTTTCAGCACACCCAAACCAAAAGACTTCCAGTTTCTATCACTCAATAATCCTTCTTCTGCAGACACCACCCAGAGTAAAAAAAAATTAAAGAATAATGAGGCAAGCAGTGAAATCTTTGCTTAACTACAAGGCTGCAGATAAGTCTATTAAACATGTTAGCAAAATAATAAAGGGAAAAAAAGTTAATTCCTTGAGGTTTTTCTGCTGTGATTAATTTCAGAGCTAATTGTTCCCTGTATCAAACACCAACTCAACCACAACAATGGCAATGAAGCTGTGATGTACCAACATTAAGAGCAAGGCAAAGGGGTAACCCACAACTTGTCAGGATGCTTGGCAAAACTCTGTGGCCACAAGACATAACTTCAGAATGAACACTCACAGAACAGGGAAGTATGTTGTTGTCATGTAGCTGGGATGACCTACTAAATACAAGCCATAGACTCAGGAATTTCTGTGCCTTCTATCACATGCTTCGTGCTGAGCTGGATTTTTTTCATGCTAATACAGGCAAAGCCATACCTACAAAGTTCTCTACCATCCTACCCTCTTACACAAGTAAGTTTGAGGCCTCTTTCAAAACAGCCTTCAACAATGCCCTTTAAAAATATCTTCCCTTTCCCCATCCCCAGAGCAGCACATTGAAAACAAGTTTTTCAATACAGCAACCCTAACCCCCTCTTAGAAGCAGGCACTTTGTGTTTCAGATAAACTGGAGCATACCTGGCACGGCTCCAGCCCTATTTGAAGCACGCACACTTTGGGACAGTTTGTAAGCACAGAAATCTTTACCATTGCTCATTTTTGGCAAGGCACCTTGCCAAGGGGAGGGAGGCTGCGCTGCTCCCTGCCTGTTTACAAGGAGCCAGGGAGTACCGTGTTCAGCAGCATACAAAGCAAAGCCTTTCACTCCAGCAGGCGCACACACATGATTCCAATATCCTTGCTCCAAAATTGGAAGCCACAGCTGCTACTTTAGACCACAGCAACTGAAAACACCCCAGGGGAGAGCAAGCAAGAGGCTGTGATCCTGTACAGAGAGCCATGACATCAGGGTGGTTCAGAGCCCCACTGCAACCAGTAGCCATTGGTGCAGAACATCCTATAGCACTGGAATTTCTTTCTGAGGCAAGTGGGCACACAACAAGTAAAATGAACATGAAGACAGCCTGGTTTTCATCAAGAGAGGCAGTGAGGAAGAAAGAGCCATGGCAGAAGGCTGCTCTTATCAAATGATTCACTCTGGATGGGAAAGTGACCCTTGTCTGTAAAGGCAGCAGCACAGGAGGTTTATTTACACTGATGGGTGGCTGCTTCACACAAATGCTCTCATAGCACCAGAGAGAACACAGAATCAGATTTTCAACAAATAAGGACAAATAAATAATGGGAGCACCAGAGCACCCCTTCCTATTTATCACATCTCCTGCTGCTTCTTACTGACTTCGGTAGAGCCTCCCTGCTCTGCTCATTTGGTGCCTTGGCTAAACCACTCAGTGATAACACAGGGAGAGGAGTCTGCATTGTCAGGAGGTGTTCAGGCAAGCCCAGTATGGGTCGGTTTGGCCTAACGCTCTGTAAAATACTAAATGCACTGAAAGTCCTACAAAATAGTTGTGCACTCTATTTGTATTTGAGAGTGTGTGGCTTTAATAATTCCTGCTTTGGAGCGGTTTTTGGTGTGCTGTGGGTCTGAGAATTCTCTGTGGTTTGTGGTCAGTTGTTTTTGTAATATTTTGGTCAGTGTCCAATCTCACCAGTGTTGCTGTTTATACCCATGTGATTCCTGCTAGAGCTGAATTTTCCTCACAGTGCAACTTTATAGACCTCTGGTGTTCCCTGACACATGAAGAAAGGTTACCACCAGTTTGACCAGTCTCTGGTATTCATGCTTTCAAGTCGGGGGTAGAATAACATTAGCTGAGTCTCTTCAAAGTCCTGGTAAAGTGCATTACAGCGGCTTAGTCTTCCCAATAGGAGCAGAACTTATTAACTCCTTTTTTTGACAGCACATGCTTCCTGAGGTGTGGTGGAGCGCAGAAGGAAAGTTTGGACATGGAAGTTTGCAATCCCATCAACTCAAGAGTTGTATTTCAAGAGGTGTAGTTATGGTTCATCAAAACCCAAAGGCAGCACTGCAGACCACCATCCTCATCTTTTTAAGAGCCCCAGTAGCAGCAGGTGTAAAATGGGATGTAGAGATGTTGCCAGGAGTCCCAGTGATTTGGAACACCCACTGCTAGGCACAGGAAGGATTCTTTTCCTCAGGGTCTATCAAGCCAGTGGCCATTTAGCCACTCTGAGAAGCCCCTGAGATAATAGCTCCAGGCTGAGGGAGAAGAGGGCTTGGGCATCTCCTGGGTGTTATGACCAGCCTGTGGGAGCAGAAAGCAGGTCTTACTCACATTCTCAGGGAGTAGCCAGGTGCCAGCACTGGGGTCAGGAAGGAATTTTTTTCCCCCGAGGCAGATTGGCACTGGGCCCCAGGTTTTATTTTTTGCCTTCCTCTGCAGCACTGAGCATGACCACTTGTCAGGGCTCCTCTGGCCCCTTTTGGCTGGGTTACTGCCTGCTGCTCATGCACCAGGAAGATGGCCTCTCATGCACTGCAACTCAGGGAGGAAGGCTTTTTTCCCTCATAATGGACTATTAAGTGTCCCTGGTTTTTTTTTTTTTTTTTTTTTTTTGCCTTCCTCTGCAGCACTGAGCATGGCTACTTGGCAGGCCTCTATTGGGCCATTCTAGCCAGGTGCCTGCAGCTTGTGCTACACAAATGGGGCCCTCAGGCTGCACATCCAAGACAGAAAGCTTTCTAGATTCCCAGCATGGGGAAGCTTTCTCAGCTTCCCCAGGAGTTGCTGCTTTTTTTCCTGCAGCACTGACCATGGCCCTTCCCTTGTCAGAGCTTCTCCAGACCCCACTCTAGCCAGGTTCCTGTTGCTTGTCCTTCACAAAGGTGGCCTTTGGGCTGCCCATCCAGGAGGAGGAAACTTTCTAGACTCCCAGGACCGGGGAGTTTCCTTGGCCTTCCAGAGCATTGTAGGGTTTTTAAAAAATAGCATAAAATAATACAAGAAGTCCTGTTTGCACTTTGTATCCTTTGTGTTTTGTGTCCTTTAAAGTGTTTTTGGAGCTGGAAATCCCCCGGCATTTCAGGCAAATAACAGGCTCATGGTTCCTCTACACATGGTGATCACAGAGAACAGAAGAGCACAGTTCTGCTGTGTGATGCTAAGTTCTGCACAAGCTCTGACACAGGGTTGAGGGCTCCATGGAGGAGAGCAGTGCTTTGCAGTGCAGGCCCAGCCCCATCCAGGGGACCAGAGGCAGGGACAGGTGCACCTACAACATGGCTCAGGCAGGGACTGGAGGCACCAGGCTGAGCTGAGTCGCATTCCCTGGGCCCTTGGCAGGACATGGTAGTGGTGGTGGAGGTCCAGGGGAGACTGGTTCCAGACACTGAGACCTATGAGCACCCAGCCCCATGTCCTTGACTGAATTAGACTTGCACTGTTCATATGCTTTCCTTCATATATTTATGGTTGACCACTTTGGAGACAGAGTATTGGGCCAGATGGATGTTCTCTGTGATGAAGTACAGTTGTTCTTGAGCTCTTGTGGCTTAGTATGTTTGTCCAAGGGAAACAGCTCAGCCATATATGAAAATGAATGCTAGGAGGGGAAAAAAAAGAACAACAAGAAGCACTGTGGAGAAATGAAGAAGTATTGCTCGCATCCAAAAGCTTTGCAGCTCTTTAGTTGAAGAGCATGTCCTGCTTCAGACTGAGGGCTTGATCATTGAGCCTCACTAGTGTCAGAGATGTGGTGGTTTGCCATCCTGTGGAAACCCAGCCACACTGGATGAGCACAGAAGAATTTTAATAGCCACACTTCTCACATTTGCTGTTTCCTCTGTCTTGGGGCTGGCTGGAAGGCAGCTCTATTCAACACAGAGGAAGCTTCTGGCATCTACTCACAGGAGACACCACTGCAAGCCCCCTCTCTGTTACTAAAACCTTTCCACATAAACCTAATACACCAAGCTTCCACTGAGTGCCACACAGATCATAGCTAAGGCAACATTACTGCCATCTGCACAGAAGGCTTGGCCAGCAGCATCTGAAGCCTCACAGCAGCACACTGGCTAGTGAGCAGTGCTCTTCTGTGGGGACCGTGGTAGCTCATGCAGATCCTGGGAACTCTTACTCCAAAACTTCTAAAGACAGTCTTTGCCAGTCCTCACACTTATGCTGTTTGACCAGTTCATCTTAAAACCCCATCAAACTGCATCTCTTTGTAATAATAGAAGTCCTCTACAGTTGCCTATAAGCACTTCACTCCACAGAACTTTACACCTAAGTATAGAAAGTGATTTGTGCCAAAACTGTCATAGCCATTCATCTCGTGTGTAGCTGGAGCAGCTTCAAACTCTCTACAACTCTGTCTACATGTGAACAGCTCCTCTAGTATCCTAATCAACAAACCATTCCTGTGTGAATGTTGAGTTCAGAGCTGATAGATGCCCTCAGTCCAAGCAGTTTTAGCTGCTTTATTAAAACACTGGCTTTGATTATTTGGGCTAGGCTTTTTAAATGCCCACAGACCCCCAAGGACTGCACTCCAACACATTAAAATGTATTATATTATTGCAATATTTGTAGTAGCACTTATTAAAGCTGTGTTCAGGGAGTTGGGATCATAAATCCTCCTGGTCTGTATCCATACCCAAGCTGGAGTACGTTTATGTTTGATAGATGGGCTGTAAAATGAGGGCACATTCTCACATGTGAAGTGTGAATAGTTTCTCCACTTATTTATTGCAGTTGATGTGATGTGGAGCCTGGGACAGACCCTGTGTTCCAGAAAGAACTGACAGAGGGGAAATGACTGTAAAAAAAAAAAAGTGTGCTGTCAGAAAGCCTGAATAAACATCAATTAAATCTTCCAACTGATTTCCTCAGACTTTGAATCAGGGAAAGATTTCTAAAAACCATTACTGATTTCCATACATTCAATTACTGTAGCTGCTAGACTATTTCAGCACCAAAAACTTCCCACTGTTGGACTTCATTCTGAAGGGCTGGAAAGATAAATTAAAAAGTGCTCAGTTAAACCCAACCCATATGCCCAGAAAACAAGAAGCTGGCAGATGTGGAAAATATTAGGCTTGAACCCACAAGCAAAATATATCCTCTTCTGTGCTAGAAATTTCCATTCTGGAGCTACTGTTATTATAGCTGGACAGTGGTGCAAGCCATGACTAGCGGGAGCTCTTGATCTCAAACCATTACCCTTTCTGTGAGGATGGGCTTTCATTCTTGCCCAAGAGCTTCTTCAAGGACTGTGGATAACCTCTGAAGTAGACCTGCATCTTTCATAAAGAATAGAATAGAATAAACCAGGTTGGAAAAGACCTTTGAGACCATTGAGTCCAACCTATCACCCAACACCATCCAATCAAATAAACCATGGCATCAAGTAACCCATCCAGTCTCTTCCTAAACACCTCCAGTGATGGTGACTCCACCACCTCCCTGGGCAGCCCTTTCCAATGCCCAATCACTCTTTCTGTGAAGAACTTCTTCCTAACATCCAGCCTAAACCTCCCCTGGGGCAGCTTGAGACTGTGTCCTCTTGTTCTGCTGCTGGGTGCCTGGGAGATGAGACCAACCTCCACCTGTCCACAACCTCCCTTCAGGTAGCTGTAGACAGCAATAAGGTCTCCCCTGAGCCTCCTCTTCTCCAGGCTCAGCAACCCCAGCTCCCTCAGTCTCTCCTCATAGGGCTTGTGCTCCAAAGCCCTCACCAGCTTTGTTGCCCTTCTCTGGACATGTTCCAGCAAGTCAACCTCTTTCCTAAACTGAGGGGCCCAGAACTGGACACAGGACTCAAGGTGTGGCCTAACCAGTGCTAAGTATAGGGGCAGAAGGACTTCCCTGCTCCTGCTGGCCACACTGTTCCTGATACAGGCCAGGATGTCATTGGCCTTCTTGGCCACCTGGGTGCACTGCTGGCTCATGTTCACCCTACTATCAACCAGTACCCCCAGGTCCCATTCTGCCAGGCCACTCTCCAGCCACTCTGACCCCAGCCTGTAGCACTGCATGGGGTTGTTGTAGCCAATGTGCAGAACCCGGCACTTGGATGTGTTAAATCTCATTCTGTTGGACTCTGCTCATCTGCCCAGCCTGTCAAAGTCCCTCTGCAGAGCACTCCTACCCTCTAAAATCCTCCACTTCCTCATAAAACAAAGGAAGACAAGCAAGGCAGTAACATGAGATGATATCTTAATCAAGAAGGTATTTCAAGGCGATCTCACTATCTGCAAGTTGCTTGCAAAGGTTTTCAGCTTCACCGAAACCAAGCGCATTGCATTTTGGCTCAAGTAAGCAAGCACAGAGAAGTGAGTAGCATGAAATAAGATTATCAAAGCAAATCACATTAAGAGAGTGTTAACTTCTTTCAAAACAAGATAGAACCACACCACAGTTTAAGTAAATTTCCTGCCTTACAGAGACAAAGGTACAGTAAGCAAGACCAGCCATTTTAGAGTTGCAGTTCTGTCATCCTGTAGCCTTTATTTAGTATTAGACAATGATAGCACTACCAAAACAAAACCAACCACCAGTATGAAGGAGATGGAAGAACCCCTGAATGCAAGCCTTGGGGTATAAGGTAGGGGTGAGGCCATGCTTCCGGCTGCACAACACTTCTCTCACACATGCTCATATTCAGCCTGTTAGCAATGATAAGGAGCAGTGACAGAGGACTGGTATTCACAGCAACGCCATGGAGACTTGGAGATCCCATCCGAAGTCCTAGGACCAGTGGCAGTGCAGGTTTTTGTACATGTTGATAAGACACGAGGGACACAATAGGTGAGGAAGGTGAATGCAGGGAAGCAGTGGAAACAGAAATAATTTTATAGAGTCACAGAACAGGGTCAGCAGCAACAACAGAAAATAAAAAGCAACCTGAGATCCCTTGCACTGCTCTATCTGCACGTCCCCACTGACATGCCCTCGGAAGGTAGTGTGACAGGGCAAGCTATGTCTGTGTTAAACTGGCAAATCTGCCTCATGTTCTACTGAACACATGTCCAAACATAACAGAAACATAAACATACTAAATTATGTGCTAGAGACCAAGTCTGCCCAGAAAAGCTGCTTGATACTCTGATGAAGGACCACGACTGAGAAGCCATTGAGGGAGCAGTCTGTAGCTATCAACTTTGAATGATTACGCTTCTGAATATTGTAGAGAAACGGTTTTCCACAGAGGAAATGCCAGCACGATGAGGGAGGAGACCAACACTTGTTAAAACTGTGCTTGGCAGAGACTACTTCAGCATGTGTTGGTGCTTTCAGTACCCCCAAGCAAGTGGGAAAAGATGGACATACAGAGCAAGGTGGCCCCAATAAGTACCTTTTCCTTTTAGCATGGCACTGCTAGGCAAAGAGTTCTGAATACTCACAAAATCAAATGGCCCCTGAGGGTGATGTTTGAGTGGTTCAGGAACTTTGAGACTCTGGCACAAAATGCACAGGGAAGGCCTGCAGAAGCTCTTTTGCTGTAGCTAGATGTGCTATACAGAACTGGAGCCAGGCACAGCATCTCTTTGCAGTCCCGTGAGGTCCAGAGGTGCAACAGATCTCCCATGTGATCAGCTTTTAGCAGACCGGTGGTTATCTGCTCAGGAAACTATGATAGCCTGGTACAAGTTTGTAACTAAAAAATGTCACCTGAAAATGAAAAGACAACTTCTTGCTCACTGCTGTAGTAACTGATTTGCTACTACACTGTGTAAGTACTGTCAGTGCCCAGCTTGGCCACTGTTATCGCTACTGAGTCTGGGATAAGAATCCACAATTTCCTTCCCTCTGTTGAAGCTGGAGAGCAGGAAGCGCTGACCCCTGCCTCACCGGTGTCTAGTAACAGCAAGGAAAGCAAAACAAGCCAAAATTTATGTGAATCTCCTGGATGGAAATCTGCCAGGTATGCACACACGGCTTGGGTTTGCAGAGGGGGAAGGGAGGATGTATACACAGGTGAAGATAAAAAAACTGGAATTTAAGTGATTACACAGAATGTGAAGTCAGCATTAATTGAACTTTTGATTCAGATCCCAAATTCTAGTGTTGTGATAGTATTCTGATCAGAGATAAGAGTAGTGAAAGTAAAGACGGGCACAGATGGTTTGGGTTAGGGTCACATTAAACTTTCTTCCTCCAAAATAACGTCTCACACATCACTTTAAGACCTGAAATTCCATATTTTTCCTCATGCTTTCATCTGCTCTATTTACTTAGACTTGGCTATTTCCTCTTGTTGGTAATTTCCTGAAGCAAGACATAGTAAACCAATGGCTACTTCCAGTAATCTCAAATTTCATCTATTTCAACAACCACAAAATGTCCAAGTTAGTTATCTTCCAGAGCCATCATCCTTCCCTGTCTTCCAACAACTCAAAAATTGGCAAAGCTCCATTTCAATATGTCAAAAGCTCCCCGACTCTTCCCTTTCTCACCTGCATAGGGCCTGTAATCTGTGAACGTGTGTCCTGCATCTTTTCTCTTCCCACTTCCCGATTTCCTTGTGCCGGTTCACTTATTCAGACCTTCAGCAATTTCTCTCCTGACAGCCCAAACTTCCTTCTCTCTTGCCTGGGTGATGTCCATGTGAAAGAGAAGTGAAACATTAATCTTTTGCCTGTTACCCTAAATGCAACCACTTCCTTTGGATACCTTCACTGACTTCACTTCAAGTTCAACCTTTCAGTCTTAATCTTCAAAATGATCCACAGATCTCCCAGTTACCTACACTAAGTTGCTCCTTCCATCCTCAGTCACAGATCATAAACTGTTGCATTTTCACCTAGAGAGTCATGCAATCATAGATTTTTTTTTTTTTTTTTAGTGGAAAAGACCTCTAAAATCATTGAGTCCCACTGTCAACCCAACACTACCATGCCCACTTAGTCATGTCCCAAAGTACCATGTCCACTGGTTTCAGGGATGGTGACTTCACCACCTACTCAGGCAGCCTGTTCCAATGCCTGACCACTCTTTCAGTGAAGAAAGTTTTTCTGACTTTCAGTCTGTACTTCCCATGGCACAATTTGAGGCTATTTCCTCTTGTTCTGTCACTTGATACTAGGGAGATAAAAAGCCCATGTGCATGTCTCCCCCTCCAATCCTAGATAGAAACAGCTTATGCTGCTAGTCCTGGTCACCTATTTCTGAACACCTTGCTACAGTTTTAAACTGAAAGGATGAAAATATGCCTCAAGATCCCTTCTTATTATATTTAAGTGACTTTTGTAATTCCTGTAGATCATACACAGATCATATTTTATTCTAAAATATGCCAACGAGAAGCTTACCCTTTTCCTAATATGAGAAAACTCCTGGGGAAGGTGCCTTGCATAAAGCCACGACATGTTAGAGCCTGATGGAGCTCCTAGGGCCTTCCTCCTAGTGCTTCGCTGTTACCCAAGCTTTAGTATAATTTCTGAAATTAACTCCTCTTAGGATTTCTGTCTGTACATGAGCCTTGTATTGCCTTACCTAGGGTCACATTTAGCTTTTCACTGTGTTGTGTTGATTAATCAACATTTCTCCACTGCTTCCCTCTACCCACCAAACTGCCTTTCTCCTCCCTCCTTCACCCACTTCTTTTTCTTAATCAGTCCCTCATGTACTAGGGTCTGTTCAGAGTGAGCCGTCCTTCCTGCCATCAACTCAGGGAACAGACACAGGCTTCATCACACCAGGGAAAAAACTATTACTATATAATACAACTTAGCTTTCTTAACAGTGTTTAATGTTCAAAACTGCCCAAGAATGAACTGGTTTGTATGACACAGGGCAGGAAATTATTTACAAATGGAGAAACAGAGGCAGAGAGGTAACAGGAGTTGTGCAAGGTTTCACAGAGAGATCATGGCAGGGTCAAAAGTTTCCTGACTTCTAACTCCAGACTGTTAACTGCTTGCTCATTTTTCAGAATGTGCTGTGTTTCATCTTAGGTGTTTCATTTCACATCTCAAATTAATAACCAACCCACTGTATGCAACCAACCCACTCAGCATGCAAAGAGTATTGAAGCTGTGTGAGTGTGCACTGCACATCTCATGGTGAAGCTGATTCCTTACTTCCAGGGCAGATCTCACAATGCCCTTGAAGCCCAAGCTGGCATTTGTCACAGTGTCTGTACCATCAGAGCTGATGAACCCATCTATACTGTACAAAGAATTGGTACACTTAGCCCTTCAAGACACCTCCAGATAAGCTGGTCTACCAGTGATGAGAAATCCATGCAAGGTATAGAATAGAACAGAACAGAATAGACCAGGTTGGAAGAGACCTCTGAGATCATCATGTCCAACCCACCATCCAACACCACCTAATCAAATAAACCATGGCAACAAGTAACCCATCCAGTCTCTTCCTAAACACTTCCAGTGATGGTGACTCCACCACCTCCCTGGGCAGCCCTTTCCAATGCCCAATCACTCTTTCTGTGAAGAACTTCTTCCTAACATCCAGCCTAAACTTCCCCTGGGGCAGCTTGAGACTGTGTCCTCTTGTTCTGCTGCTGGTTTTCTGGGAGATGAGACCAGCCCCCACCTGCCTACAACCTCCCTTCAGGTAGTTGTAGAGAGCAATAAGGTCTCCCCTGAGCCTCCTCTTCTCCAGGCTCAGCAACCCCAGCTCCCTCAGCCTCTCCTCATAGGGCTTGTGCTCCAAAGCCCTCACCAGCTTTGTTGCCCTTCTCTGGACACGTTGCAGCAAGTCAACATCTTTCCTAAACTGAGGGGCCCAGAACTGGACACAGGACTCAAGGTGTGGCCTAACCAGTGCTAAGTATAGGGGCAGAAGGACTTCCCTGCTCCTGCTGGCCACACTGTTCCTGATACAGGCCAGGATGTCATTGGCCTTCTTGGCCACAGCATTCAAAATGACTATTGGAGCCTGGGGCATCACTTTACCCTCCAAACCTAGGATCTGGCCTTTTACAGACAGAGCTGTATTGCAACATCTCATGAAACATCAACTCCTCATAATTTCCTAGACTTCCAGGCAGATACAGGTGGAATCTTCCAAAGCCTACACACACATATATATGTGTATGTATTAAAAAGATATAGATGATGTAAAAAGCATCTGCCTACCCACTGCCTCTAACCAGACCTATATCACAGCATAAACACAGAGGTGCATATCCCTTCTGCGTACGGTGTGTCTGATTAAATATTTTGTTAGCCAACATATTTTGTTTGGTTGGTAGAAGGACTGCAAGAACATTAATTTCTGTTTCTAAAGGTCTGCTGGATTTTGATATATCCTGCATTATTCTGTTTGATTAGATTTTCCAAAGGGGCTCTGAAAACTTCCCAAAGTAATGCTGGAGAAAGAAGCTAAAAATATAATTCTGTAGACTGCAGGAATAAATACTGGAAGTCACACAATGCATTTGCACTTGGGCACAAAAACTCACTCTTGGGAAAATATTGGCATCAGCATCGTTGTTCACACACTGGTCCGTGCTTTTTGTATTAGTACTGGTTCCAGTAGTCATTTAAAGGAATCTACAGTGCCCCTCCTTTTTAACTGCAAACAGAAATAACAACAATTGTGGTAACGGTGGACTATGGCTACCAGGCAGACATCAGCCCCGTTTTCACTCTTACCTCACAGGGCTCCCAGTTTCCTTTATTCCTCTCCTTGCAGCTCAGAGGAAAGAGGGAACCTTGCCCAGCATGGAGGTGCTATCCTCCGCTGACTTTCTTGCTCGTGGTTTGAACACCGATAAGGGCAAAAAGCTACCCTCAGTGAGAACTAGAAAGTACTATAAGAGCAAGATAAGCGCAGTGACTTGACATATATCCTGAGGCAGTGAATTTGAATCCATTCCTTGATCTGAAGTGCCAGACAACTTTCAGGTTTTTGATATGCGAATGCTGCAGTAGCCTTTATTGAAACAAAGAAAAGAAGGAGAACAAAAGAACAGGAGGAGAAAGAAGAGACCATCTCATCCCAGTTATGGCATATGAAGTGGGAAGATTTAACATTGGGTCAAGCAATCATAGCTCTGCCTCAACCTGTTTGCTGCACGGACTTTGTCTGTAAGACAGCCATGCCTCTGTATCCTGATGTTTTAGGAGACTTTTTAGAGGCATTAGAAGAGAAGGCTTGTCTCAACAGATGGGTCACCTGGGACAGAAGGGACCACTGATGGTTTTAGGAAAAGCAATTTAAACCTGACTCATTCGGCATATGTAAATCTCCCTGTGCACTGCCACTGAAAATCCCCAGCTCTGGCTCCTCTGCACCTCCTTACCCATTCCATGCGCAAGTGTTCACACCACTAAGCTCATCGGTAAGCATGCTGGGAGACAGCTCTACTGAAGCTGTGCAAAGTGGGCTGAATTTGGTATGTAACCACTACAGCATCCCTGACCCAGTGCTGATTAACGTCTGCTCTTTTTGTTACCTGAGGGTAATGAACAAGTGTGTCCCAATGCACTCATTCTTGTTGGAGGAGGTATTTGCATGTCTTCTCACAGACTTCCATTTTCTCTATGGAACCTCTTTTCTACATCTTACCTTCAAATCTGTCGTTCTAGTTGCTCATCCTCCACTATATTTTCTGCTATATTTGTGCTGCTCAAAAAAGAATAAGTATTTCTTGCAGTCACAGATTATGGAAGATACTGTACAAATGATATTCCCATTTATACAGCCCAATATAAGGAATTATGGATCTTTGGGGAATTCTAATTAGTTTAATCATGAATCCTGCAGATGACTCAAATCTATCACATGAGTTTGTGTAAAGATACTCACCCCCGTGCCCCCCCCCCCCCATTCCAGATGCATAATTTACTAATTTTCTAAAGACAAAATGTCTGGGGTTTTTCTATAGTTATAAAGCACTTAACATCTTTCTTTCAGGGTATCTGATTTTATTAACCCTTGTGTACCTGCCCTCTACCTTAGAAAAATTCTACAATGCTTCCTTTCACTTGACAAAAGTGAGGGGGGTGACTTTTAAAGAATGAAAAACAATTGTGAGCTTTTTTTGGTGGTTATTCAAGGGAAATCTTTGACCCTTTCTTTGACTTGTCAAACAGGTAGGACTGCTTTGCTAACATAGAAGTATGGATGTGATGGGCAGAGAATGAGTGAATCAGCACATTTAGCCTCCTGAAATCCCATGAACTGCCCACAAGGATATAGAAGTCTCCTTTGATGCACACTGTAATTCACACAGGTGTCCTCAACACCTACAGGGTGAAACCACTCATGTACTGATTCCCTGCAGAAGCAGAAGACTTGAGGGTTGAAAGTGCCTGAGCAAACAAGAACCAAATAGTGTCCCATATTAATAAGGAGGGCCGAAACATCTCAGCAGCTCCTTTTTCATGTCAGCTGGTCACACAACTGCCATCTCTTCCCAGTAGGGTGAATCACACAACCAAGAACCTCAGAGGTCTCCCAGCATCACCAGGAGTGACCTGCCCTTTCCTACCGCAATCTTTGACCATTCCTTGGAGGAATGTGAGGAAGTTTCACAACTTCACAACAGCTTTAAGGAGACAAATGGAATTTTTTTTTGGCTCTTGCTAAGACCAACAAAGGCAACTCTTAAAATATTAATATGTTTTGACAACTTAACAAGCAGGAAGTGCCCGAGTTTAATGTCAGCATTCATTAAGAGATCACTCCATCTCTGATAAATAATTTTTATCACAAGGCCGCTGAGACTGGTGGAAAGGTAACTTTGCTTCCTTGCCCCAAGTCATGTATCAGGAGACTGTTTGAGGGCTTCGCTCTTCCAGTGCTTAAAAGTCTCCACAGTTCCACCCTGAAACAGGAACTACTGAAACCCATTTGAACATCTACAACTTTAGTAATTTTGTTTATTATAGCTCATTTTGCTTAAATCTCTTTCTTGGTATTTGCACCATTTCCTGAGAGCACCAAATTCATTATACCTTAGCAAGCAAGTTGTGCTGCAGCCAGTATCAAGGGCTGTCCAGAGTCTACATCATGAACAATATCAGCAAATCAGAGATTTCAGAGCTATTAAGAGCTGAGGATGTATTTTTTGACCACTTCTCTATTTCACAAAGACATTCATAGGTTCAGATTCCTCATTGTTCACCTGGTAATACTCTGGCCTTTGATGCCAGAGGCAAGCAGCAACACTAGCAGGTAACACCAGCCTTTCACATAAATGAAAGTCCTTTGTAGTGGTACAGCAAAAGTCACAAATCATTCTTGTTGTGGACCGCTGATTTTACAGCTCACAAAGCTACTACACACAGAGAACAGCCTAAGAAAGCAACTTGGGAGGTACTTCTTACAGGATTTGGTGATAACCCATCTCATGTCCCAGATGTGGCTTACTGCCATGAAGCCCAGAGACAAGGTAGATGAAAAATATCTTCACAATGGTGTGCCTTAAAATCAAAACCAAGAACCAAACCTCGTTTTGGAGGTGCTGTAGCCCTTATACTACAGAGTACTGCTGCCCAAAAGCCATTGCATACAACTGCCACGGGTTTATTGTCGCCTAGCTCGTTGCCCTTATTGTGGCCCCCTGTCTCTGAAGCGTGCACAAAGGCAAGCTCTACTACCAGGTTGACCACTCATGTATTCACAAGCTGAAGAAAAGCAGCACTTTCTGTTCTCACAAAATAACCTCAACTAACTTTTTTTCCTCTTCTCCAAGTCTCAGTGTCTAAAACCAGCTGCCATTTGGGAAATTAAATTCAATACCTATGATGTGATTTTTGAAAGTGCAGGTTTTCAGCACAAGGGAACTGAAGTTTATCCAGCATTCCTGAAAAATCAGACTGTTTAATTGAGTGTCTGACTAAGAGAGAAGCTCAGCTTCACACACCTGTTGTGAAAGCCTTGGGCTTCAATTAATGGCAGGCAAAGGATGCATAATTAATATAACAAGAAACCAGGAAATGAATATGTTAAAGTTCCTACTGCAGTTTTAACTTTGTCACAACATGAAGGTCTTTTCTTGGCTTTCTCCATAGAGGTGAATTTCCTGTTTTTCCTGGTTAAATGTATATACCAGAAATTACTCATTAAATGTCAGGAAATGCAATTTGACTGAGTTAACCATGTTGCTAGAAAAATCTGGATGGAGCAAATTACATCCCTTCTCTGTGTATGAATTGTTCATGAATAGACATGTATTATTTGCTAGGGACTTTTTCCCTTGTTCAAAAGCAACTAAATGACATAAGTGATCATATTCAGTGAGAAGGTGACATCATTCAGAAGATATTCCTGATTCCAGCTTCAGATATTTACCATTCTGTACCCAGTCCCTCTGCAAAGGTCCAACACAGGGCTCTTGAAAGAATTAAGTCTTGCTTACAGCCTCAAAACACACTATTTAAATCTGTGACACCCAGTTTTATCCACGTGAGACTGGACACAGAATTTGCAAGCTCCTGAGTATGTTCATTTGGGGGCCAACGTAAACCTGAGCAATAGCTATCAAGCACGTCAGGTAGGAATGTTCAGAGGACTGTAATATCCACATGTGCTTCTTGCAAACAGACAAAATCCCAGCAATTTCCTCCAAGTGAAATTATCTGGGCAGTGGATTTGAAACCAAACCCCAAGATCTACTGTTTCACAAGCTGGTGTAGCTACTCAGAACCTCCCTTTTTTATTTCCTTATCTTTGAATCATTTGGGCCATCTTATCTTTGAGCTAAGCAGGGCTGTTTGCATCTCCCAAAGCCAGCACACCGAATCTCCCAACACCTTTCTAGAAGCTGAGCATTAGCACACTACTCTTTATCTGGGGTACCGGGGCGGGGGGGGTTCATTTTACAAGGGCACACAGTAAAACTAACTGAAGGTGAGGTGCACAGAATGTTATGTAAAAAAAAACCAAACAAACAGACAAACAAAAAACCCAAAACAAAAACAAACAAAAAACCCCACACCACCAAGGAGGGGTTTGGGGGTTTTAATAAAGAACAATTGTGCAAGCAGTGAACAATAAACTCGGTCAAAATTTGGTTTATGGGAGACGTATTACTAAATCCCACAAATACAATTTCCGCATATGGGAATATATGGGGAGACAGGAAAAAAAAGGCAAAACCCAGCAAACCAGCTTGCAGAAATGCCTCTGTGTCGTCAGAGATACTGTGCTATACGACCTGTTTATTGGAACTCTGTCCCATGTCAATACTGGGGAAAATAAAGAATGGAAAATAACTTTGGAATTGAATAGAGACCCTGTCACAGTTAAATTTGATACTTGGAGCCCAAGCCAACGTACTGCCGGGTCAGAATAAGAAGCCTACAGGAAAATCAGGAGTAAATCCAAGATGGAAAAAGTAAAACTTAAATTAGTGTCATACAGTGGAAAGAAACATCAATAATTAGGTGCATGCACAATAACCCTATGAAGTCAATTACTTTTATAACAGGGAGACTGGAAACACAGGCAGTCTCAGGGCTGAACATTTGCAAAGAATTAAGACTGGTTAGAACATACAATGGGTGCTGGGTAGGATCTAAACAGACAATAAGAAAACAGAAGAATTCCAAGATCTTTTTGATACAGCAGGACACGATAAGAATTTTTGTCATTTTTTCCAACCCGAGGTAAACCTTTTCTCTCCAGACACTGCTGCACCCAAATGGTTTCCATTCAGACTCCACAAGCTCAACAGCAGCTGCTTCTTGGAATAACATCACCAACATGTTTGGTATATGCTGTAGCCACCACCACAACTGCAAAAGCAGACAAGTATTCATGGTGTATCTCCCTGTTTCTCATGCAAGCATGTTCTTAATACTAATCAGATAGGTTGCCCAAAGGTTAGAAAGGGTTTTTATTAGAACAAATATTTTAGACACTCACCATGACTAAAGCACATCCCATCAGAAGGATCCTGGAGTGTTTTGGCAATTATTTACAAGATTTGCTTCAAGGCTTGTGAAACTCACAAGTATTTTTACAGTAACTTCATGAAAGTCTGGCTTAAACTATATTTATTTACCTCCATGTTTTAGGCATAGTAGTTTTCAAATTTTACAGATACACAACCAGGGGCATACACAGGTTAAGGCCAGACTCATGGACAAAACCAAGCACACTGAGTTTATAAACCCAGAGACAGTAGGTTGAGCCTCCAAGCCTATGTCTAGACCACAGATTTTCCAAGTCTATAGATGATGATATTTCTGCCAGCAGAATTTCCTTAGGTGCCCAACATGTTTGCACATATCTGGGGCTAGCTCCAGAGTGGTGGGCCTCCCAGCCCCATCAGCACCTTTCTCCTATGCATTGCTCTGCTGATTTTCCATATAAATCTTCATCCCACAGGTGCAATACAGCATTCCTAACAGTTAAAGCACAGCCAAAGGCAGCACCTGCCTTTTACATACCAGCCTATCAGTCAGAAGAGGAAAGTGGGATTAGAGTGCAGGGCCCAAACCCAGCACCTTCCTCAGCAATTTCACGGTGACAGATTAATCACCCATCTCCCCAGAGGTGTGTCCTACCCACTAAGCTATAGAGTCACATTCACTCCTCTTCTGCATTTTCTCCTTCTCCCTCTCCTTCCCTGTGGATCTGAACCCTGTCATGCCCAGCTGGGTATCTGCCATGAGGGCTGGGGCTTGTCCTTCCTGGAACAGCTGCTGGCCAGGCAGCTAGGTCATTCCTTGGAAAGATGGAGATGTTCAAGGATGAAGGCTTTGCTGAAAGACTCAATCACTAGTGGTCTATATGAAGACATGAGAGTGTGGGAACAGCTAAAGTTCCTGGTCTATTTAAAACAAATACTTAAAAGGTGATTTTGTCTCCATTTTGGACAGGAATAATACCCATCTTGAACTCCAGGAAAAGCTGCAGAGCTGTAATTCCCAATCTGCCATAGGTCCTTCCATGTCAGCCTGTGCTAGATGCACAGACAAGGAGAAATTTTAAGACACCTCACTTCCCTTTGGTACCCATTGCACAGAATGTTAGTGTCAGAATTAGATCCCACAGCTTCAGGCTCTCTACCAGCCTCCAGAAAGTTTAGAAACATGGTGTCAAGCAAATAAATACTGGGGTGTAAATCCTAAAAATGAATGGCAGCTTCCTGACAAAAACACTGAGCCCAGAGCATCATTCCTGATTTCCTAGATTTTAGCCCTACATCCTAATCTGTAGACAATCAGTCTTCTAAAAATAGTTATTGTGTATTCTACACTGATCTGTTACCAAGTAATAGCATTACACAGGAATCAGAGGACTTATTTTCAAGGTTTCATTTTATTGCCACCTAAATTCCTGTCTGACATAACACAGTGGAAACATCTCCTGGCAAGATGAAAATTTTGCCCCTGAAGTGACACACAAAACAAGGAAATCACTTAGGAGAAACGAAAGACTTGCTCAACAAAATGATCTGACTTCCTCACTAGTTAATATACAGTTCAGCTTTAGGAAAAAATACACATTTCTTATCTTTTGACAGATGAGTTTAAGTCAGTAAGAAATTCAGCTCACTCAAGCACAGAATAATTCCATCAGAAGCCAGAAGAGCTACCCCACCCTGTGTTTCGTGTTACTTCATTTGTTACAAAGGACAGACAAGCTTTAAAATGCTACAGTTAAAAACAAAGCAAAACCCCCAACCCAATAAAACCATCTTGATGCAGTAGCAGCCTGCAACTTGTTTCTGGTCAGGGCAACTGTTAATATTGCTTTGAAAGGTTTTTATTTTCAGGGAGAGGCAAAACCAAATTCCTTGAGTGAGAAGGCCTGGTTTGGGTGATTGCATTTAACACAAATGCTGCTTTTGCAAGGTCATACATCCCCATGCTTATCTTTTCTCTCCACAAATAAAACTAGCTCCACACCTGTAAAACGTACCTTCCTCCAAGATTCAATTCAGGAGTCTCATGATGCTCACAATATAAGACATTACTTGGAGCCATACTACAACTCTGGGAGCACCTTGTTATCTCCACAAGATCAGAATTTCAGGGCCACTTAAAGCAGGAGGTCTTAACATGTCCTATCAAGAGTAACTTCAGTGAAGAACCATTTGTGTAAAAGGCAAGCATGTAACAGAAGAGTTATAGACAAAAGCTTTTCTACACATAGATAAATATGCCTGAAAAATTAGCTGCTTAGAGATTACACCGGAGGTGCTACACATACTCATATGCTCATAGAGAAAGTGCAAATGTAACGACTGCATGTATGATGAGCAATAACACAGAGCCTGCAGGGACCAGCGGCAAACCCCAGATTATTTATTAGTTCCCTTTTCAAGCTATTCATGGACAAAACCAGAGGGAAGTTCTCCATTACAAGTTCTAGTGCAGACAGTGATTGTTCTGGTCAATCAAACAAAGTCACTACATAGTTTCTGAAAATGGCAAATCAAGACAGCACAGAGAAGGCAGTAAGGAGGGTAAGCCGCACGAGGAAAGGGCTATTTTAAATCACTTGACTCACTCATCAGGGTAGAATTCAGAATATGGGACTGAACTTTATTGTCATCTGTTGTCAATTGACTAGAACCATAGAAAAGGGTTGTTGCACACTTTGCAGGATTATTTTTTCCCACCCTCAGTCTCTGGAAAGGAACCATTTCTCTCTCATGCTTTTCCTGCCCCTCTTTTATTCCCAGGACAGTTGACTGCATCAAAAAGACAAGGAAAGAAAGAAATCTAAAATCACTTAATAATAACAAAAAAACCCCCCACCAAACCCAAAACAATCTGGGAGAAAAAATTCTGGAGACAGTCGTGGAGAGAGCATTTTGTGTCTTTTGTTGTTGTTGTTGTTTTAGGAAAGCTACTACTGGAAAAAAAAAAAACAAACCACAATTATTTTTTCCTAGGCTGGGGCCTGAATCCCTGAATCAGTGTCAGTCCACTAAAGGTGTCTGTCCCTACAGCTTAGCAAATGAAGGTTTCCTGGTATTAGCCTAGAAGAACAGGAGTCAGGATTCTTGGTTTTCTATTCCCCAGCTACCCCTTTATTTGCACTAGGCAGATTTCAATCTTTCTGTACCATCATCTATTCCCAATAAGGAAGTGGAAGCTTAATTAGGCACTGAAGAAGTTATTTTAGTATCCCAAGTGCATGCTGTCATAGAAGGAAAACTTAACTTTCCATTGAGAGAACACAAGATAACTCATGCCAGCTTGTTTCACTCCTCTGAGAGGCATCTGTAGTCCCACTAACTGGCTGTCAGAGTGGAGGGCTTTGATTTTGGAAAGGGCATCAGCAGGACAGCTGCAGTCGGCACAGAAATCCAAAGGATGGTAACTTGGACCTAGTTGGTGGTCATGTTTTCTTTGATTCTGGAAGATTTCATCTGCTGCCATCTCACACAGCCCCATGCAAAGACAAAGGCTTTTCATCATCTGAACATTGGTCCCTCCAGGAAGAAATTAAATTACCTGACACAGAAAAAAGACAGCTTGGAACTGAGGCTGTTTCTGTACATTCCAGGACTGTTGAATATGGGAATTGAAGTGCATGAGCAGCAGTTAACTTGGTGGCTGGGTTCCCTGCATCCCTCCCTGGCCACATGCAGACTGGCTCCTGTGCAGAACTCCTCTGCTGGGGCTCAGCTGGCACTGGAGCTAGGACCATGACCCAATGGGAGCTGTAGCTGAGCTCCCCTTACCCCCTATGCTCTCCACAGGGATAGGGAGGAAAATCTCTAAGCACTGTGAACTGCACTCACCAGCAAGCCAAAGCCACAGGCTGTTCTTCCAGCACTTGCATTACAGTGACAGAAAGGAGGGCAAAGACTCCCATCTGCCTCTCTCTCTTTGGGACTGGGGAAAGAACAAGAAAAGCAGTTTGATGTCTTTCTCCACCCCTTCCCTAATTCTCCAAGCATGAGAAATGAAGGTCCAATGTCCCTTGAGGACTCTCCAGCAGATCCCTCTCTCTCCAATACAGGGAGCAGAATGGTGTGAAAAAACAACTGTGGATGACAAAGAAAAGATAGTAAGGGTAAAGCCTACCCCTATAGGACTCCCCCAGACTCTCAGTGTAGGACAACTCAGGAAGCTTTCAGGGCCTAACTTATTTTTCCCCTGCAAACAACAAAAATACTGCTACAAATGACGGTATCCATTTCTCACAGGTTTTGAATCAAAATAAGAGCTGCTTTTCAGCTGCTTTTGTATTCCCTGTTCTCCCAGTGCCAAGCTCTCATGCAGACTTAATTTCCATTCTCTGCTGCAGAATGAACCATTCAAGATAATTAGCTATTCTTTTTCCTTTCCTCCCCAAAACATGGAAACTCACGTAGGAGGGAAGGGCAGGGGGAACTCTGTGAGTTTTGCTGCTGGTCACGTAGTTAATTTTGCTGATTGAGTCACAGCTCTGTTTTCTCTTATGTTTGCAATTGTGCTTACAAAGGCAACAGACCCCCCATAACACCTGAGCCCAGGGCCCTGGCCTTTACCACTCGCCACCAAAACATGGGAGCTCTGGGTCCCTTCCAGAATTGGCACATCCACACCTCACGAAGCCTCCAGTTCTAAAGAAAATGCCTGACAAGAATGGAGCTATTTTTTTAAAGGTTAGGCAACTTCTTCACACCTTCCCTTCCCCAATGGTACTCTATATCTCTGTAACATCACACAAACCCCCAGATAAGAAGTTACAGGCAATGACAGAGAAAACACCAAATGACTTAATAAACTAAGGAATGGCTGGATGAAATCACTCCTGAACTGCAAGATACATGGAGGCTGCTCAATATTAATGGGTTATACAACACCAGTGATTCCTAAAGACTGCTCCCACTCACTCAGAAGCTTTTCCACCCTACAGCTGAGAAATCCAGTTACCTGACAAAAAGGGAGGAGGGACACTTCCCTTCTGGTATTGGATCAAGCACAGAAAGTGTTTGTGTCTCATGTGCCGCCTTCTAAGCCATTTAACTCTCCCCTACAGCTGCAATTCTGGGTATCTTCCCAGCACAGCTTCCTAATTCCTCTTATTTGCATTGAACTCCTGACATTCCTCCATGTTAGGAATAGCTGCACACTTAACTTGGACATGTCCTAATTTATATAAAGAATTACGGAGATTTTGAGGATGTTCATTTGGAACACAAGAGATGGAAATGTTAAGCAAGTTAACTTTTCCAAGTTTTAGTCACTCATTCATATGAAACACAGTTTAGAAAACATATTCTCTCTTTGCCTTACTGTTCTTATCTTTATTCTTGTGGTAGTGTTGCACCGTTTCCTTACGAGTTTTGTGGTCCAAGTAAGACCCACAGTTCCAGTGCACAGAACCGAAAAAAACTTCTGAATTCACAACCCTAAAAGCTACTCCTCTTTCCTTTTTAAGGACAAAATCCACTGTGTCTCTTCCAAGTGGCTTCTTTTGCCTGTCATCAATGTGTTTCTCTTCTCCCTTGTTACTTGGTGCAGCAGACAAAAAGGTATTAAGAAGCTAATCTTAATTTTGCACCATTTAAGTAATCCATATATCTATAAAATGAGCAAACTGCCATTTGAGCCTGTGTTCCCAGTCCCTCAGAGTAGCTGGTCAATGCAGCTGCTTACCTGCTTTGCTCTGTCTGCCTTCTCTGGTGACTAGGAAAGCTCAGTGTCACCCCAAATGAAGGCAGCTCTTGGTCAAACGCCAAATTACTGAATTGGTCTTTTCCTGTTTCTAATTTTATATCATGAGCACTTTCTCCTTGGAATTTTACAAAGCTCTTGAAGCTCTTGGGCCATGGTAGATATGAAAATATAACACTGGATTTGGAGGACAAGAGAACAACTGTAAGAAATGGCAGGTTTGGTAGCCTCCCATGGGTGCTCATGACATGTTCACTGTGTACTGAAGATACCAGAGGGCATCATACAGCAGGATCTCTCCTACTTTCAGAGGAACAAAATGTCTGGTCAGTGGTGTTATGCTCTTTAATGTGGTTTATTTTTGAAATGCTCTTCCCCAGGGAAGAGAAGATTCTGCATAATGCTCAACATGAAAAATTGCACAAGAAAAAGACCAGCCTGGAGGCATAGGCAATTACTCTGGCCATGTTGTTAGCAAAGGCAGAATTGTATATTGCTTGCCGTGGCAAATCAGGATACTTAGCAGATTGTGCCTTTTCCCATCAAAAGACTTGGGTCCCTGTAGCAGAACTCTATTTTCCACAGCATGCCACTCTCCTGTCTGGTTGAACTGGTGCCATGTAGGATAGGAGAAGCCATTTAGAAGGTGAGTGCCACTTACAGAGAGGAAAGTACATAGGATGTTGCAGTTGGTGGACTTCGTGCCACCTATTTCAGAAATGCTCCCCTCACCCTTTATGCTACTGCCTGCAGGGAAGAGAGGGAAATACTTTGAATACTTTGAATCTTCCAGTTCACCTGAGCCACCTTCAAGAATAAATCCATGAAGGTCATGTATGGATTTTTCTCAAATTAGTTTGGAGTCTCCCATACAGTTTCTGACCTGAGGCTTATGGAAAACCCCTAGATGCCACACAGCTTGACAAAACTGCAAGAGCTGGAATGACCAAGCAGAAGGTACACCATGGCAGGAGCCTTATCAACTATTTTTACAAGTCTACTAGACCAGGCACTCATAAAGGGACACACTTTAACACACCATATGCAGGTCTCACTCTAGAAGCTATGCAACTCCAGAACAAGCTTTGTTGTGACTAGCTGAATGCTCGTTACATGTTTCAGCACAGAAGCTTGCACACAGAAGCCTGAAACTCCATCAAATCTGTTCCACTAGACCTCTTCTAGTTTGGTGCATCAGGCTGCAAAGTATACAAGCTCAGAATTTCAGCTAGAGGGAAGAGAAGGGACACCATATGTCACCACTTGAAATACTATGCTATTCTTTGCAGTCAGCCTCTTGGGAGCCCAAAATTTTAAAGCAAGACTTTCAAAAAGAACTGCAAATGTATTTGGGGATAGAAGACCAGTGACAGCTGATCAAACTGGTTGATCAGGCATCTCCATAACTATAGCTGTGGTTGTAGCAATTGTACCCCATGCTGAGTTCCACTTGAGAACAGGGCTAACCATGAGAAGCAGAATGGATCAGAAAGCACATTGAAGCATTGCTGCTTTTGCTGAAAGAAAATGTGAATTCTACCACATGGTTTTCTCTGAGAAAATGTGTATTTTCTCTGTAGTTTTTGATTTCCCATCACAGAAAGTAAAATTGTTAGCTCCAGGATGTGCTAACACAAACAATGAAAAGCGGCAGTAACAAAAATCATCGTGTCTCTTTTCAGCCTCATTTTCCAGTCATCTTCTTAGTCCTCTTGTCTCATGGGAGCAGTAATTCAAGCGCTATGAGCCCTCCTTCCTCTTTGGCTTTTGGGCTTGAGCACATTTTCCACAGTGCACTACAGTATTCTTTTTATTTGGACTCCTGCAGCTCATGATGGAAAGAGTCATCTGAACAGGGAGCGCCAGCCCTGGAGGAGAGCAGATCACGAGAACCACAGCTTCCATGAGTCACTGCGGTAGACGCATGGGACACAGGAGATCAGGCCAGCAACTTCCAACGTTTCCCATTTTAAAATATAAGGGTTTGCCCCTAATCAGGAAAAGAACTCAAGAAAACAAAAAATATTTTTTTCTTTGTGATAGCCCTTCTAATTTTTAACCATCTCTAATCATATTAAAAAATAGGCTTCTTACGCAGCCCGTTTCCTGGCCCCTTTGAAGCCTCTGATTCCTCAGGCTGACTCCATCAGCCCCGTACCATATGTATCTGTGACAAAATTACTGTTTGCTTTGCTTTATGATATACTAGCAGCATAACATCTGGCAATGTGGTTTGGGTTTTTTGTTTTGTTTTGACTGGAAAGAAACCTCCCAAATACTCCAGTCAAATCCAGAAAGATATTAAATCAGCACTTTTTTAACTTCTGCACATAGGATGAGGAACGATTTCCTGATTCGTGAACTGAACCATGGCAGCTGCATGCCAGCACACAGGTGGCTGTCACCGGGTGACACCGCCATAAAAGGAAATGGGTACCCCTCCCTCATCACATAGCCCCACCACACACATCAGCAAGGAAGAGACCTTGGACAAAGCCACTTGATATGAGACTCAACCACATTTGGGGGCAGTTTGGCAGGAGACAGTTCCAGGCTTTCTCCTGCACTTAGAAAAAGGTCATCAATTGCCCACACGTGCAGTATACATCCCCTCCTCCTTTTTATCATTCCTTGTTGTGAATGCCCTGTCAGTGAAATTCCCATTTCAACAGTGGGTCTCTCATAGCTCTCCTTATCTTTAATTTCTTTCCACTCCAGTCTAGTTTATGGAGCCTTTCCTTTGCTGGCAATTTAAATTTTTTTTTTCCCCTCCCCATTTCAGATGCAATGGCCAGATCAGGATCAAAACTTCTTAGAATTTTAAAGCAGAGTCTGGGTGCAGAAAATGTCACACCGGTCAAAGCAGAGATGCAGAGCAGGACAATAAATGTGATTGCCCCTCATTTAATTTAGCCAAATTCCTTTTCAGCCTTGTGCTTCATGACAAAAGCGCTTAATTTTTAATTTTAATTTTGCCCTAACAGCAAAAGGCTTGATCCAAACCCCAACAGATCAGAGTCTTTCCTTCAGATTAGGCATAAACACCAGGATCTGTAGCAATCATCAATTTCATAAACAGCTTTCTTAGAAAATGCCTGTTGAAGAGACAGGAAAAGCCTCATCCCTGGTTAAAAATATCATCTTGGCAGGCCAGAGCAGAAGCTGTCTCCCTCTCCTGCTTGGGTGCTACCCTCTTCCCTTCGTATCCACCAGTTATGGAGGGGTCACACAGTGAATTTTCTGTTTCTAGATGGTTCCCCTCATGCCCTCCTACAGAGGTGCAGCAGTAAGGAAGATGAAGGAGCAGGAGGAAGAGTAAGGGCAGGAGCGCCCAGGCCAGAGCAAGCCTGGGCTATGTTACAAGGTAGGTAATCACAGAGTCACAGAACGTTAGGGCAGGCTGCACAAGAACACATCCAGGTGGGCTTTGAAAATCATCAGAGGAAGAGACTTCACAACCTCTCTCACAGCCTGTTTCAGTGCTCCATTGCCCTCACCATTAAAAAAATGTCTGTCTCCTCATGTTGAGGTGGAACTTCCTATGTTCTAGCTTGTACCTATTGTTTCTTGTCTAGGTGTCTGGGCACCACTGAAAAGGGACCATCACCTTCATCTTAAAAGAGGGCAGTGAAAAATTTTAGGGGGGATGGGGAAAAAAAAAATGGTTTTCAGGCCAGTTGGACAAAAGTCAAGTTAAAAAAAAAAAAAAAAAAAGTTTCACAAATTCTTTACAAACTGGAAATGCTGCTTTTCAGCCAGCTCTGAAACACCCTAATTCAAACAGTTTGAACAACCCATCAACTGTACAGTATTTACTCTAGCAGTATACATACTTTTCCTGCTGGAAACACTTACAAACAGCAAGTACATTCACAGAGACTAGGACTGGTTCATGCCTGATGGAGAAAAAAGTAGGATGAGAGGGAAAACGTTCAAGGAATAGTCATCTGTGAAAAGTCTGACAATCTCCTCTGACTGAGAGCAATTCTTATGAAAGTCTGCACATTTACACACATCACACAAGGTTCGTCATGCAAAGCTTCACTTTTTACTGTTTGTGGCAGGTTATCCTGAGAAGGCAACATATCTCTTATTTCAGGCTGTAGGGAGGGTCGCCTTGTAATAGCAGAGTGTGTAATGGCTTTCATTGCACCTGGGAATCAAAGAATTTGACCTTTGAGCAAAATAACATGAAGCAAAAAATGCATTTGAATCATGGTTAGGTTGAACTAGGAGTACAGGTGGTGAGGGAGCCCTTTGAAGGTTGTTTGTGTGGCCTTGCCGCAGCTCCACAATGATCAGTCTTTCCCTTTTGAAGAAAATGTGTCAGTGTTCTAAACTTAGAAAGCAAAAGGGAAACATTTGTTAAGGGCTCCATCCCTAAGTATACAAAAGTCACAAATTGGGAATTGGATGCTTGGGGAACTAGCTGAAGATTGTGAGACCAAAAAAAAAATCAAAACAAATCAAAACAAATAGATTATTTTCGTTGCTGTTGTGTTGGGGTTTTTCTTCTTGTTGGTTTTGTTTTGCCTGAGGTTTTTGGCTGTCTTTAGGATGCCCCTGGGTCATATATTCAAACTTTTTCACAGTCTGAGGATTAGGAACTTACTTCTATAAAAACGAAAATGGAGACTCTCACCTAATTAAATGTCTCCAGGAATGGGAAGTTATAAGGAAAAAAAAAATCCCAAAACATCAAGTATCACGAGACTTGTGATAAAAATCACAGGATTTGGCAACACTGAATTAATCACAAGTTAGGAAGCGATAGCACTTGTTCTAGCTGAATAGCAAAAACCTAACAGGCATAAACCTTATTCAAAAATATTTTGAAGGCACAGCTGCCAAACTTTATTTGGCTGTGAGTAATATTGTTCATTATTTCGTAATATTCATATAGCCAGTAGGTATTTCTGGAAATCCTTGAGAATCCTGCATTCTCCATAACGCCCAAATGATTAATTTGTATTGAAAGTTTGTAACTTGCCAATTATCCATCTACTGGTTAAAACTCTGAGTCACACGATCGGCAGCCAGAAACAATACCATGGCTGTGCGTTTACACTTCCCAAACACATAACGAATATTCAAAGGAGAAAGTTCGCAATCACAGAATCCCAACATGGTGGGGGTTGGAAGGGACCCCTGGGGGATCATCTAGTCCAACTCCCCTGCTAAAGCAGGGTCACCCACAGCAGGTTGCTCAGAACCACATCCAGATGGGTTTGGAAACTTTCCAGAAAAGGAGACTCCACACTGTCTCTGGGCAGCCTACTCCAGGGCTCCAGCATCCCCACAGCAAAGAATTTTTTCCTCCTGTTCATATGGAACCTCCTGGGTTCCAGTTTGTGCCCATTGTCCCTTGTCCCGTCACTGAGCACCCCTAAGAAGAGACTGGCCTCATTCTCTTGACCCCCACTCTTTAGCTATTGATTGATCAATATTGATAATCAAACTGCAGGTTGAAAGTTAGGCACTGAAAAGATTTAGGTAAGTGAGAACACTTCATACCTTCTTAAAAGACAAGTCCATTGCAATAGAGTGTATTTAATGGAAAGGCAGTCACAGTCATCATAAATGTTATTTAAAAATCAGAATTTGGATGACCACAGGACGCTAGTTCTAATTACAAACAAACAGAGAGAGAGAAACTCTCCTCTAGCCAGAGTGTAGGGAAATCCCCGGTTTCCACTGCAGACTTAAGACCGTCAGCTGTGCTTTGCTTATATAAATGGATGAGCAGATGCAGTTCTCAGCCTGTCAGCTTTGGTCTGCCTGTGCAAAGTTCCCAGTAGAGCTAGATTTGCACTTCAGCATAAATCTGAGGTACAGAGCGCACGGCGTGATTTATCCACGGGTTATTGCTCAGCCAAAGTCTGACATTTCATTGATATGCCTGTTATTTAGATGTATTCAGAGGCCTTCCAAAGCATATGGGTTTTTCCCTTGCAGTGACTGTATTCTCAAAAGAGATGCAAGAATCAGATCTTCTCTATTCCCCAAGGTTAAAGGAAAAAGTGAGATGCCCTTTGGTTTTTCAACTCCTTACCCATATAGAATAATTCATCTGCTGATAGTCATAAGGTGACTTCCACCAGCAAATGTAAAGATGTCAGGAGGAGAATTTTTAAGCACATATGTAATTGTTTATGATTGGTATCTGTTTTTATTTAGCATACTTGCTAGCGCTCTCCTTCTGCTGCTAGTCTGTAAGAATCTCTCTTGACCAAGAAATCCGCTCTTTAGTGAACTATATTTCATGTTCCTTCACTCCTTGCAAGCTCTGCCATAATGGAATCAATGTATCAAATCCATTCTGCAAAGCAGCCCAGCAGCCTGATGGTAAAGGCAGGACACGGAGATGTTTTCTAACAGAAATTTTGGCAGGAAAGGATTAATGTGTGTTTGCCCATTTCTGACGCTTCTCCTTCCCTTCACATACCGTGTAGGAGAAGTGACACACACAGAGTGTGTCGTCTTTGATCCCTAAAAGCTTTTTTTTTAAATTTATTGTTATTTTTAAATTTTATTTTACTGTATGAAATCTTGATGAAGAAAAAAAAAACAACGCTGAGATTTTTAAAACCACAATTCTGGAGCTAAGTCCCTTTGATCAGTGAATTATTTAAGCACAGTTGTAGAAACTCTGTACATCTTGCAAACCTTTGCAACGCCCAGCAAAGCACGACAGCATCACAGAGTGGCAGCAGGGCACCCACTGCTCCTTCATCTCCAACCCCACTGAAAGACAACTCGCTGTCCTTGGCACAGGCAGTCGGGCACCTTTACCACCCAGCTGCCCTCCTGGAGAAGCGGTACATGGAAAAAACTCATCACCCCACCCCAAGTTTGCCACTGACTTCTATTTGCTCCAGGAATGGGGAGGTCTCCCTGTTGTCCCCCCATACCACCACCCTCTGTCCTTGGGCAAAACAATCTCTCCGGGTGGCAGCAGAGCTGCCTGACCCCGCTCCCTGCCTGCTGCGGGAGGCACAGTGCTGACAAGCGATCTGCAAGCAGTGCTGACTGTCCTATTTCAGGCTGTTTGGGTTAAGGACAGAGGGTAAAGACCTGAGAATAAAGAGAGTCAGATCCTGCCCTGCAGCAGGAACCGTGCGGGCAAAGCCTCTCAGGGTTGTGCTGCCAGCTCCCTCTAGGGGCTCGCTCGGCTCAGCCCGGCCGGCGCCTGTGGGCGGACGGAGCACAGCTCTGCTTCACCTGCAAATCTGAGATACGGTTCCTAAAGAAAAAAAAAAAATTAAAAGAAGAAAATAAACGAAAAAAAGAATTCGTCTCGAGTGCAAAAGGGTTGCCTGCATGCCTTGTGCAGCTGTGCAACTGTCCCATAGGTGACTGCTTGAGTTATGGCTCATCATCTTCATGGAAAGTTCTCACAGTTCATGACCCAGGAGATCCCAAACAGATGATTTAATCGGGCATTAGTCAATGTCAGATTGTTCCTGTCCCAGTGCACCTTCTGATCTATAGCACACTGTCAGCATCTCCCTGCAGCACAAGGGAGGCACGAGGCACATCACTGCAGGGTGAGGGAAGTGAAGAAGGAAAGAGGTTCTTGGACCAGAAGCAGCTGCAAAACTGGACAGGATGATCCAACATGCCTCAGCCTATCACTCCTATGGCCCACGGTATGCCCACATTTACGGAGGATGACAAAGATCTAAGCCACTTTCCAGTGAGTACATTTCACTAAACTGGCATCTCCTTCAATCTCCTTTTATTCTCTTCCTGTAAGCATCCCTCTACTCCCAAGCCTTCTCTGCCATATCCTGGACTTTCTCACCTGCTTGCATCTGTGGCTATTTACAGCAATCCTCACTGAAGAGCTTTCACTTCAAATACACTACTCACTGTAGCTTAACTCTTACCCTTCAAGCTGTTGGGTCCAGAGCTCCTAAATCCCCCTGATAAAAGAAGACTAGACATGCTGTTGGCTTTGGGAAGCCATGCTGTCCTGATGTGTTTATGGGTATTAATTACCCAATACCACCATGCACCCTTCTCTCCATGGTAAACACTATTTAAATTACTGTTTTATTTGGAAAACTACCACATTTCTATAAGTATTTGCTATTCATTTATTGCTATTCTCATCTCCAAAAATGTCAGGAAACGTCAAGGACTGGAAGCAAAACAACATGCCAGACATCTTTCTGATGAGTAGGAGAGTGCAGCCATGCATTGATTCATTCCTTCTAAGAGCAAGACTTCATGCAATTTGGGCCACAAAGCACTTGTCACAAACACCAAACAACTCACAGATAGAACAGGGAGTCTGCAAACAGAGCAGAGGTTGAAATCATGTTCCCCAAAATGGTCTGGCAAAAATCTGCTCAAAACAGGATGCCTTTTGGAGTGATTTGGAGATAATAGAGGCCTGAATTAGGGAACAAATATTGTCACACCCTAGCATGATCTACATACTAGATAAAGTGGTTGTTGCTTTCCTCCAAGTTACAAAACTCGACAGATAGGCTTCTTTGGATTACCATCTCAAGTCTGGGCCTAAAATGAAAACTTTCTCCTCCTTCTCACAGCTGAACCACACAGCCATAAGAGAAGGCAACAGGAAAGCTATCCCATAGAGTAACTTGCACCTTTTAACATCCCGATATACAACCTGGTAATTCTTGTCTTCTGAGCAGCCTGAAGTAAATTCAGCACTGTACCAGAGCACTCACCCTCACCTTCTTTTTCATTTTCTCACTCCAGAACCATGCAGTGATGAGTGAGAGATGAGCTTACTATTAGAACAACTTCAGTACCAACCACAAAGCTCAGCTTAGGCATTTACATAATTGTACTTTGCCCCTTGACGAAAAATACATGCAGACATAAACTGGGAAACACACTACTGGCAAAGAAGAAATGACAGAGTTTAGGGTTCTATTCCAGATGCACATGAGAATTTGTAACCTGACAACAAAGAGTTCACCCCAACTCTTTTCCTAGCCTTGCAAAATCCTTAGTGCAACAGAAATCTAATAGAGGACCACTGTGGGGCAGAGCATTCTTCTTGAAGACCCCATAATGATTAAGAATCAAACCACAATGTAAAATAAATACATAGATGAAGAACTATGTTCATGCCCTCTAGATCTGTATCAAGTAAGCAGCAGCTCTGTCCACACTGTGGAAATGTGCACTGGTTCTCTCAGGTGCATGATTTTTTTGTCTGATACACGTATTAGTCACCTGGCAAGAAGCAGCTCAGATATTGAACTACCTTCATGCAAAAGATGACAAATGAGGAACTTGAGCAGAAAGTATATATAGAGAGAGTTTGATACAGATTTTTACTGCTCCATGACATTCATTTATATCACGTTGGGATGGGGTTTTGTAGGGTATCATGGCTTTAAACAGCAAGATGAGCTGATGGCCACCTGTAAGTCCTGCAAAAATTAGTTCATCTTTGGCAAGAAGTATCCTGGGATCCTCACCCTCTGCTTCTTATTACGAAACATTCCTTCGGGTTCCCAGGAATACCTGTAGTCCTCTGTGGTTAATCCTACCCAGTGGAAAATTATCCAATAGATGTGATAGCAATCAAGAAATAGGTCTTAGGAAATATGGAAGGTGGTGTGGTTACTCCTTAGCAGAAGTGTCCGTAACTGACCATGCAAAAATTAAAGGCTTTCAGTGAAATCTTGTTTAAGCAAGTTTCATATCCCTGGCCACAACTGTGGTGAGAAATCTCAGTCATGGGAGTTTTCTCTCAAGGAGCTAGCTAATGAAGTCAATGCAACTTTTGTTAATAATACTTGGCTGAAGTAACTCTTAAAGAATATCATTCAGAAAGCCCCAGATAGCTTGGGCAGGCCAGAACTGTTCTCTTCACAGTCTGGAGTAAACTCACTGTAGGTGAAAGGACAGGCTGAAGGCACTCTGGATCACCACAGCTGATGTCTCTGTCATTCTGTTCCCCTCACCAAGTCCCCCTTCTGTTCCAATGGAAGATGAGGAAAGCAAAGGCTAAAAAGAACAAACTGATGTGACCACAACATGCTGCAGATAAGCAAGCAGTTGTGGCCTTGCCTGTCACTAGGAAACCAAAAGTGAAAGCTCTGAGGGACAGCAACTGTAGATGCTTGCACAGCAGATGACTGTGGTTGTGATCACATAAAATACTTTCTTTGATGACTCTTACAGAAGTACACAGCCTGGGACTGTACAGCAAGCTTATAGCATAGGAAACTGATCAACAAGTGATCACTTTACTACAACAAAACTTTGATGAGGATGTCTTACTAGTGTGATATCCTGGACCATATCCTAAATGCTACACATGACCTCCACTCTCTGGGCTCTAGAGTGCCCTTTTCAGTAGGCTGAGCAGTTTTGGCTGAACTTGAACCATCTGGTTCTCAGTGCATTGCTTCCACCCGGCTCTCACAATGAAAATCAGTCACCGCTACCACATAAGAACGGAGACATTTCTTTCTGATTTCCTCATCTGAGTCCACAATTCATCCCATACTGCCTTCCCTGGCAGAATAAGCAGGCACACTTGTCTATTAATAACAACAGAGGAGGCGGAAAGACATAACAAGAAAACTGTTCCAAACACTTTATTCTGCCTGGGATGTAGAAATAAGACTTGACATAAAGAATAACTGCAATGAGCATATGATTTATTGTTTATGCCATATCAGAAGACAAAGCCCTTAGATATTAGTAGCCTAATAAAGTGATATAATGCTTGCTATGTGTTTATCCATGTGGTAAATAGATAGTACAATTGACACCTGAAGCACTGTAAGAAGAACAATGGCTACAAAATCAGAACTCGGAGAGGTAGTGGCAGGATTTATTGCTAATTCCATCTCTCAGGAAATACAAAAACCCATTACTCTCCAGTAAAATTCAAGTATCTCTTGAATTAAAAGTTTATTGGTGACAACATTATGATTCTATTTCCCTTTCCTCCACCTTTTGTAGGAGAGAAGAAATGCATTAGCAAATTCCCAGCCTGACATTAAACTCTTGCAGACCCTCAACAACAGAAAAAGGCTCAAAACTAGAAATTCCATTACGCAAAGAGGCTGAGGCTGTGACATGGTTTCTGATGCAGAGTGAAATCTTTTCAAGAGAAAAAGCTCACAATGTAAAGTTCAGCACTGCCCCTCTGAGTTACTGCACTTTCCTGCAACCTGGGTGACTCTAGGAGCTGACTCCAGCAGAACAAGGTGTGACCATCAGTAGCTAGTTTCCACAGAAGCACCTTAAAAGAGCAAAGCATAATGCCATTATGAGACAGAGGTCATAGAATGGTTTAGGTTGGAAAGGACCTTACAGATCATCTACTCCAGCCTCCCCACCATAGGCATGGATGCCAAGATATCTCTTAGAGCGTTGAACACTGCACCCAGGACTAGGATAACCTTCTGGGCAGAGATATTTGAAACTTTCTGGTAAATGTGAGCATCATTAATAAATCTCCCAATTCTAGTGGCTATCCCCCATGACAGGTGAAGCCTTATAGGATGCAAACAGATGGGACCAAATAGCTTTTTGAATTCAAAACTCAGCTGCAAATCTCAGGCAACACACACTGGAATTTGTGTGGACTAAAATCATCTGCCTGTCTTCAATGAGCAAATGTTTCAACACAGTCCTCTCCCCAGTCCTTGCTTTAGAGTAACTGGTTTGAGACTAAGATCTAACTCTGATCACAAAGAGCAGTGCATACATGAGACTATACAGGGAAGAAAGCCTTTTGCTCTCAATAAGCAAGAACAGCAAACTGGGGCAGTAGGCCATAATAGGTGAACAGTGTTTCACTTGGCATCTCGACTTATTTTGGCAAAGAGGAAATCTAATCAATACACTCAAGTTTTCCAGAATACAGTCATGAAAGAGTTGCAGGCCAGACAGTGGAAGACTTCTGCCTCTCAGAGATCATTTATTTGTAGAAGAAATCCCCTTGGCACTAAATATGCCCGAGTCTAGCTCTCTTTTTCCTCATGTCCATAAAGTTCTCTAACTCAAGTGGTAATTTTTTCAGACTTTGAGCTGCCCTAAGTAACACGTCTTCATGTCGTGGGGAGACAGTTATACCTCTTCTCAGCAAGTGCAAATCAGCAAGTCTTTCCTAACAAAAGGCACAGTCTGCTTGCTCTCTCACCAAAATATTTATATCTGTCTCTGTAACAGTGCCTTTAGCTAGGAGCAAAACTCTAGGAAAAGCACTGGGAAACTGCCACATGCTCCTGCAACTGTATGTTGCACATAAAATAATTCAAACACTCTATCAGAGTGTGTAATTTAGCTCATGTGTAGTTTGAATGTGCAGAGTCTGCCAAGTGACTGCATCCAGCTGGAAAATCAATTTATATATGCCAGTTTAATAAAACCTGAAAGTCTTCCGCAACACATGAAGAAATGTTAGACAAGGTTGAAATTGTACATTATGTAAAACCAAACCTAGCTGTAAATTACAGGCTGAGTGCTAAGGATCATTAGGCCCCTGCCAAAATTCATACAAGCAGTCTCCAATTTGGGGATAGAGGGGGAAATGTACTGTAATAAACCCAAATGTTGTACAATTCCAAGCACAAGCTTTCCGGTCCACATTTTTGGCACAATAAGCTTTAAAATAAAATTGGCTTCGGCCTTGAGCTATCTCTCACTGATTGAAATCTGCAGTAGTCAGGGGCCACGCTGGTCCAAATGAAAACAAACAGGTGATTTGCTGGTGTGGAGGTCCTTCAGTGTACTGCAAGTGAGCCCGAAGCTCTTGATCTGGACAAACTACATTGTTTGTCTCACGAGTTTCCCACTCATTCTCATTTTAGAAAGCATTACTTTGTCATCCATGAACTGTGTGCTCTGTTGCTATGCGTGTATAAGCTCAGCTCAAGCACTAACAGGGCTATCCACTCTTTGACTCTGCTTTGCTGTTGACAGCTGAGGCAGCTTGGTGGGAAGAGTGAGGTGCTGCCTTGTGATTACCATTAGGGATACTGGTGCAGAGAAATGGGAGTTAGCAGTCCTATTTTGGAGAGACAGACAGCAGGACCACAAACCTCACAGTATGGGTGCTGCCCCTTGCCATAGTTGTTTCTGCTCTCAGAAGGGAGATGAATAGTTAAGGGGCACAGAGAGATTCCTGGAGTAGCACTTTGTCCTCTCTAGTGTCTTACTTGAAGCAGATTAGGGTGAGCTGGGAATGTCTGTGCTCAGGAAGGAGACAAACATGTGACTTCAATTTTCAGAGCTATCTGTTCACACTTCTTACTAACACCAGCAAGTAAACTCTCATCAGTACTAAGAAACACACAGAGCTACAGAAGTGAAGCAGATGTCACTTTACTGGGTTTGTTACTCTGTTTTCTGGACAAACCATGCAAGCCCAGAAAAACAACACTCATCTGCAAAGCAACACAAGCCTGATAATCTTCCTGCATATGGCCCTATCTAAACTAACTATTCAGATTAAATTAACTCCTTATTTGCACTTGCATACTGGCTTTTCTGCAAAGGTAAGATGAACGTAACAGTTCTTGTCTGCACATTTCTTACGCACTGCCTACACCACCCTGAGTTGTTCTCTCTTTCAAGACATCCCTGTGATGAAAGGTGACCAAGAGGAGCCAGACAGAAAGCGACCGGCAGAGCAGCTAAGATGAATTTACAAACTGCTTGTGGATCACCCTGACTTTGCTCTGAACCCAAAACAAGAAAGGCACAGATTCTCCCTTCAGCACTGAGCAGTATCTGAGGGATCGGTTCTGTTTGTTGCAACATTACAAAAATCCCAAAGAAACTCTATTTAGATCAATGACTATATCATCAATATCCTGGAAATTGCACTTCAGCACATTTCTTACATTTGAATCCTAAAAATATTTCCAGCTTGTGGAAGCTTGACACAGAAGGTTCCAGATACTCTGATTGTCAAGGGAAATCCTCAAGCCTTTTAGATGTGTCAAATGCATCTTAGCAAACTAGGATTGCAGGTATTGTCCCTACTCACATGAACAAGCTCTTACTCTTGAACCTGAACCAGCTAATCTCCTCACCAGTCTGCACACGCACCCTCACTGCATGCTGTTTGTTGGCATGAAGCGTTGGCAGGCACCTTTGCTTTCACACTACATACAGTTTCAACCTGGCTTAGCACTTGACAACCTCAGTGTCAGTGCAACCACTCCCAGAAGTAGAGGTCACTAGTTCAAACCACAAGTATTGGAGATTACTTTTTCACGATCGCCACTGTCCAACACACAATTAGGCTTCATGCGCAGAACACGTTTCAAGATCAGCCAGTAATTTTCATTCCATGCACGCTAGCTTTGATGCCAAAACATGTGCTTTGTATCTAATGGCAGCAATGCTTGAGAGAGTGGAAGGTCCACCTCTCATAGACAATCCAAATAATAAAATAAAACCTGAGAAAGGAATGGAAACATGCACACTCAGCAGGAACCCTATCAGGGAAAACTTTTAAGGCTATTAAATACAGAAATGAGCAGAGTGCCATTGGTGAAACCATCACGGGGCATATGTGCACAGTAGTCACATGAGGGCCAGGAATGCAGAGCTACTCAAGCTCAGCTTTTAACAAGACACTTCTGGACCTGGACACAGGCCACGTATAAAAGCCCCTGGCCCAGCATGGGCTAATTTACCAAGCTCTTACGATGGCAACCTAATCTAACTTGCTCACACAGCCAGCAACCATTCCTCAGCTGAGGGAACAGCTCTGAAGAGCTGAGCTCAAAAGATTATTTAACTAACTTTGTTCCTCAACACCATTCCTGACTATGGTTTTAAAGAAAAAAAAATAAAATACAGTCAAGGTATCCAACACAATTAGTTCTCTAGATGTGGCAAGGACACTTTGAGTGTTTACAGACCTATAACTAGTTCTCCTTCCATTCATTGAAATACAGCTACTGAGAAAACATCTAAAGTCCCATTACATTTGTCCCAAGATAGTTACATAGCCACAGGAGATAAACCAGGAGGTACTGTGTCATTTCAGCTACATCAGTGCGATTAAAGCATTACAAATTATGTATATAAGTAACTTCCAGACCACCACACAAGGTGCAAATAGCAGCCATTGTTGAACACTGTATATGTACAAGATTTAATTTCATTATTTCTGCTCAAATGGTTTCTGCCCATGCTATACTCAAGATTTCTAATGGATGTAAACCACATAACATCACTGGAATGACTCAAGTTCATCTCAAGATGCAATTCGTGCAATGCAATTAAGCCAAACCTTTTCTCACCTTGGAAACTTCAAGTGTACTGGAAAGCAGAAAGAAGAACATATAAATTTCCCTCCCCCATCATTTAATAAAGATTAACAGAGATCTTTCCAGCTGGTGCATCATCTTCCTGCTCAGTACAGGTCAGCAAAAAATATACTATTTTTTTTTAGCTTGTCTTTACCATTGGTTCTGGGAGGTTACATTTAGAAAAGAAGAAAGAGGATCTACTACTGATAAAAAACAAATTGAGGCTTGCCTTCTAAACCAGAAAGTGACTATGGGTTTGAGATTTGAATCACATAGTTCTTCATTTTGGGCCTTTGAGCATTACCTGAGAGAGATACATATCAGGACAACAATCTTTAAGAAAGAGACCAAAACTTGTATCCAGTAAGTAAGGAAGTCTCTAGGGTTTGATCTTGAGTGTTAAAGGAGCCTGCTTGCTCCCTAATCTGCTAGAGTTTATTGCTATTAGCAGGAATTGTGTGCTTTATCCTCCATTCGTCTCTTGGATGCAACCCTAGCAAGAAGTAAGAGATAGTTTTATCGCAGTGGTGGCCTACAACAGAAGTCCCCATAAATATGGATTACTCAAAAGTGCTTTGAGGATGTAGCAATTGGTTCCAGTGTGGCCAATTTAATCTTTAGTCCTGGGGAGACCCATGAGTCACTTCTGTCACTAACCATGATAAGAGCCACAGATCAATCGCTCAACACATACGAGTTTCAAGCAAAGCCGAGGACCTGCCCTTTAAAAGCCAGACTCTCCCAGGTCAGTTTGAGTTGAGTTTCCAAAAGCCAAGTCTAAAAGAGGCACCAGCCATTATCCACTAGTGTTACAGCAGGACAAGATGGTGAGGAGACAACCCAAGCATCAAAGAAAAAGATGTAAGATTTTTCAAAAATAGATGATTAATGGGAGAGAAAAGCAGTGACTTTCCAATCCTGAAGCAGCTTCCCAAAAGAAAAAGGGGTCTTTCTCCAAAAGGAGGAATATGAGAAAAGGCATTCAGTGCTGCCATAGATGCATTTTGAGGCGACAGTGAATCAGGACAGGTATGCATATCACTTGTGTTTTTCTGGTGACTTTTACAGCATGAACACCTCAGTCATCACAAAGTCATTTCAGTGGAAGCATCCAGTGTTGAAAGCAGCATTTCAGATCCATTTTTATTGCAGATTTGGTTTCTAAACAAGAAATTACAAACAAGGCAGCTGCCTGTATTTGAAACTCTGCTGTATGTGTGTTATGTATGTATAAACTAGCTACAGGAGGCTTACTTTTACTGAAATAATTTTATTCGGTAAAAAGGAAGAAAGAAAAGTTGGAAGTCATTTGGGATTGTGAAAATTTTGACACTTTTGAAATGGAAAGGGCATATAGGTCTCCACCCCAGGTCTGTTGGCTGAGGAATCTTTGTTGGGCTGTAATAATCAAACTTTTAAGATTTAAGGGAAAGGAAATAAATTCTGTAAAAGGCAATACAATGCTCCAAAGAAAGCAAGCAGAGGATATAGAAAGGTGAGAGAAAGTTCATATTTTTTCCAGAGAAGAAAGAAACTGTTGAATTTGAGTCTTTAATGCCAGGAGGAGAAGGAGAAGAGGGGGTGGGGGGAGTGAAGGATGAAGTTTTGCAACCTACTACCCCCATAATACCACCAGGAACATTCACCATCTAGTAGAGGCAGTCAAACAGTTTAGCACATGGATTTCACTTTTGTAGCAGCACATAGGCTTTCCCATGTTCCTTGACTCTATTACACAGCTTTTATTGAAGATAAATGGTTGGACTTGATGATCTTGGAGGTCCTTTCCAACTGAAACAATTCTATGATTCTGTGATTAAGGCTTAAAAGAGAAGAGAAAGCAAGCAGGAAGCAATTACAGGCTCAACATCTAGGTGGAAGTGTACACTGTGGGTCTGCCTTGTTGCTCTAAGCGCAATTGATTTAGCTCTAGGCATTGCAGTTTCAACCTGTGATTAGTTTAAAAGCTTACTGAGTGCGTTTTTTATGGAGAAGTTAAATGTTTTAATTTCTATGCTTATTTCCAATTCATCACAGTCCATCCTTGAAAGGAGGAGCAGTCTGCCACGTTTTCATGTTTCCCCTTATGAGGCGTCATTTCCAGTAAAATGTGCAAGCGTAGGGCATAAATGGGAAGTGAGAAGCTGCCCTTGGTCAAGAAGCAGAGGCATCAGCTTATATATAATTACTTCTAATACTATGTAGAAACATGGAATTGATGAGGATCTGATTTTCAGAGCTGTTGCGTTTTCCAAGGTCTCGTTTATCACCCTGAGTTTGCAGGTACTCAGCCCCTCTTAAAAGGCAGACAATAAGTTATGAACTCTTTTTGTTGTGGAGATATCTGTCCAGGTGTAAAGCAGTGTGCTGAGCCAGCTGTGGGCTGCCCACATTCGCCGTCCATTGCTCAGAGTATTCTCTAGCATGCAAAAAGATTGAAAAGCTGCATAAACCCTTTGTGTGTTTGTGTCTCACTTCTACTCTCCAGACTCTCAACCGCCAAATAAGATAATCACATAACACCAGGCCATAAAAGGGCCAATATTTTGCAGGAGATGGAGCCTTGCAGCAGGGTGGAAAAACTGGTGCTGCCTTCCTCTGCCTCATTCTGCCGTGTAAGCCCAGGCAGTGTGCTTGCTGCCTATGTGCTCCTCTTTCCTCCCCTCTCCACCGTTCACCTGTTCTAGCCCTTCATACTACACATTGATGAGGTTTCTAACAGTGGAGGGGAGGGGTAAACAACAAATGGAGAAGAGGGGTCTTCCTTAAGTGCTTCATCCAACCTCCAGGCTTTCAAGTTTCAACCAGGGAATTTCAGTGGTGCTTGGCTGTAACAGTGACTTCCCAGAGTGCTGAATTTGGAAAGTCATATAGCATGTGAGGGAACTGGCTTCAGCTTTCTCCTGCCGAGGGGCATCTCATCCCCACATCTCTCATCTTTAGGGAGAGAGAGCATCTTACCAAAGCTGTTACCAGTGCATGGCATCCTGAACAGCAGGGCTGGAGAGAGCAAGGAAGGGAGCATGACTGCTGATGGCAGTCATCTAGAGGGGAAGCAGGTGGCCAAGAGTGATTTGAGACCCTTCCTTGTGAGCACTGTGTAGATTTTTTAACTGCTGGGTGTGCAGTGTGAAGATCAGGAAACAGAAATGGAGACCCAAGTCCCTTGTGTCTCCAAGCCTCTGCTTTATTATGTGCATGTACAGCAATGTTACACAGCAGACCTCTGGTCTGGTTTTGTGTCTTCAGGCTGCAGTTTAATGATGAATAATTAGGTTCTGGACAGCTCTTGGGAAAGGCTGCCACTGAATACTTTATGCTGTAATGGATGTTAATCTGAAAATTGTGTTTACAGTTCTGTTTGATCATCTATAATGAAAGTGGTCAAATTGTAATTTGGTCTTATTAAAAAAAATTAATAATAATACCACCAAACCTATTTCAAATCAAGACACAAATCCTACTCTTATCTTACACCAGTGAAAACAAATAAGAATTCCACCATGTCCAATGATCTTACACAACCACAAGAGAGGAAAAAAAAAAAAAAAAAAAAGATTCTCAAAACCAGTTTGAAAGGGTTAAGAGTTCAGCTGCAGCATCAGAGGGTAAGAACTTAAAGGACAAGTTTCCCTCAGAGAGCCCAGAATCCATGGTCTGTCACTACAACATGGAACAGGAAATGTGAAAGGTGAGTTAGAGCAAATATTTGAAATGATCAAATCTGCCAGGGTCCCTAGGTTTGCACCTCACTGTGCTGAGAATCTCACTCAGAAGTGACATACAAAAAATCATGATGCAAGAGACTGCCAACAAGAAATGGTACCTTTGATCATGGGGAGGTTTACACATGTGGCTTCAGCACCGATCTCAAAGGAGAAAAGGGATTTTCATCCATGACCATGTGGCAGAAGATATGAAGGCAGAGTTCCTGAATGTTTTCTTTGCTTCAGTTTTTACTGCTAAGGCTGGCCCTCAGTCCCTGGTGGGAAGAGAGAAGGTATGGAGGAAGGAAAACTCTCCTTAGTCAAGGAGGACTGGTTTAGAGATCACCTATGCAAACTGGATGCCCTGACGAGCAGAGTTCAACAAGTGAAGGGTCCTGCACCTGGGAAGGAACACCACCATACACCAGTACAGGTTAGAGGCTGACCTGCTGAAAAGCAGCTCTGTGGAGAACGTCCTGGGAGTGCTGGTGGACAAGTTCACCATGAACCAACAGTATGCTCTTGTGGCCAAAAAAAGGCCAGTAGTGTCCTGGGCTGTATTATGAAGAGAGTGACCAGCAAGGCAAGAATGCTGTCCACTCCTTTTACTCTGTCCTGATGAGGCAATATCTGGAGTATTGCATCCAGTTGTGGGCTCCCCAGTTCAAGAAAGCCAGCAAACTACTGGAGAGAGTCCTACAGAGGTCTACAAGGATGTACAGAGCACTGGAGCATCTCTTTGATGAGAAGCTGAGATACCTGAGGCTGTTTAGTCTGGAGAAGAGTGGACTGAGAGGGGATCTTTTCAATGCTTATCAGTATGTGAAGTGTGGAGGTCATGATGATGGGAATGGGCTCTTTTCAGTGGTGCCCAGTGATAGGACAAGTGGTATTGGATACAAACTAGAACACAGGAGATTTCACTTGAACGAGAAATTTCTGTGATAGTGACAGAGCACTGGACCAGGCTGTCCAGTGAATTTGTGGAGTCTCCATCCCTGGAAACTTCCCAAACTTGTCTGGATGCATCCCTATGCAACCTGATCTAGACTAATCTGCCTCAGCAGCGGGGTTGGACTAGATGTGCAGAGGTCCCTTGCAACCCCTACTGTTCTGTTGTTCTATGTCAAACACCACTTCCACAATCTTGTGATTGATAGGAGACACTTCTAGCATTTGTGATGAAAGACAAACAAATTACTCATAACTGAAACACTGTATGATCAAAATACATACACAAGGGATTTCATCTTCTTGTGATCCAATCACCTAGAAAACCAGCTCAAATTCGTAAGAGACCTTGCCAAGCAGATATAAGCATGGACAAGAGAAGGAACAGGATCATAACCAGTGTGATGCAGCCAGCGCGTCCCAGCAAGTCAGTGGCAGAAACACAAAATACAAGAGATCCAGAACACAGAGTTAAAAAAATCTTCATATAGTGATAGTTGTAGAACCAGTGACTGAAACTGCTACAGCAGGAACATTTGACAATGTTCATGTGAGACATAACAAAATAAGGCAGAAGTCCTACCAAAAAGGCTGTTTTGCTGTGACAGCATTACGATGGAAGTCCGAATGATGCTGGCCTGCGAGCCTGCATCAAAGTGGATCACACACTAAAGTCTTCAAGGGGATACATTTCCAATGATTTCAAGGAATTGGAGACAAGTTAGAGCCAATGGGATTTTAGTCTGGATAAGGATAGAGACACAAATGAATAAAGATTTCAGCATTTGGCTTTATCTTTGTAAAGAAACAGTAAAAATATATTGCACATGCTGCATATCTGTCAGCTAAATTCATTTTATCCACAACACTTTATTGGTCTCATACAGCTCTAGAGAATGACTCAAATCTCAAATTACAAAACCACCAAGTTTAAGGCTCCATCAGTACTGAAGCCTTCAAACCCTGAAATACAGCCTCCGAGTTCCCATTCAAATTGTCATCAAAGCCATACTCCACCATTAAGTCCATGTCAGCCTTAGTGGAAGCAGATGAGGACTCCATCAGCATCTGGTTTGACTTCCCTGTTATAACTACAGCCAATTGAGCCATATCAAAGAAAATGTAAGTATTTCCTTCAAAAGTATTCTTTTTCTTTCAGGAAAAATAATTGCCAAAATGCTGGTTTAATATTTAATAAGACTTAAAAAAAAAAAAAAAAAAAAAGCAAGATCTAAATATCTACTGGACTAGAAGGGGCCAAGAATATCAGATAGGAAGTGGCTCCCTTTGAGTAATTTTGTTTGTGTAGAAAGAAAAATATTTGAAAAACTGATCACTGATAACTTTAAACTTAAATCTGGACTCTTCAAATACTCACTTCATCTATAGACTCCCATACAAGCTCCTTACCAAAGAATGTCCCTCGCAGGTCCTTCACAAGCTCTAGACCTCGCTCATTCTGAGGCCCAGGCACTTCTGCCCTGCCTTTATCTGCTGGAAAATGAAACCTTCAGCAAAATGCAGGGTGGTGGATTTTGCTGTTATTCCTGATGAAACCAGCAGCACTTACATGCAGCAAAGGAAGGTTCCTCCAGGCACTCAGGAAAACACACCCTCTCACTCTAGATTTTAAATTAACCATATCTTCTGCTAGCTTTACTCATTTTTTTTAGGTCATTAACTTAAAAGCACTTCTTGATTACTTATCTAATAGCATGGCTGTTGTAGTGTTAGCAACTGTTTCAGTCATTGATGCCTATATTCTTGCTTTTCTCATCAAAACCCAGGATGTTTTAGTGTCATATCTTCAAAAATGGAGAGCAATAGCATACAAGAATTAAATCTTGGGTAGATTCTCCGTATATAAGGTACCTTCTTACACAAAAAGATGCTAGTTTTCTCTAAGTAGTCTGTTGGCAAATCACTTCCTGCAATTCTCTAAAGAACGTGCCAAAGCAAACAAATAAAAAGCCAAACCAAAAAACACACCACCACCTTGTTTGAGAGGAGAAATTCTCTTTTCATCGGTTGACAAGCTCTAAAACAGCCAGACATGGCTGAAATGCAGGGACCTAGATTGTAGCTGACAGATACAGGTATTTTTTAACACTCTCTGCTTTTTGATCCTTTCAGCCTTTTCTCTGAGCTATGCCTACAAGTCAGGCACTTGGCTGGGTGGAGAGAAATAAATGAAGATTCCACCGTGCCCACTGAGAACAGACACACATGTAAAGCTGAAGGATACCCACCAATGAACATCTATCTCCATTTTTCTTACGGCAAAACACTGAAGTGTTTAAGAGCACTCTGAAGGACAGAATAAAGGGCCACCAAGCACCATTTTCCTTTACAAATGTTTAAGGGAAATCTTCTCCATGACATAATGACAGGTTAAGCAGGCTTCCTAACACTGAAATGGTTTCCTATGCAGCTGTGCACAAGCAAGTTCAGCAGAGGTTTTGGAACTAAGGCCAGTTGACAGTTTGATAATCCATATCACTGTAATATCAAACAGGTCTTGAGTGAAGTAGAAAGAGAAATGTCATCTTTTTAAAATGAAAATGGTGTATTGGTTTGTATTTGTCTTGGGTTTTGTTTAATTTTTTATTTAAAAAAAAAAGCTCAAAAAGGGGGAAAACCTTCTTAGGTTTAAATGACCATGTCTAGTTCCACAGAAATATTAAAGTAACTTTTTAATACGACAACAAAATATAATAAAGTTTCTCTGCCAAAGCCCTCTTTTTATTTTCACTCCTAAAAGCCCTTTTAAATTAAAATATAAAATTCAGCCATAAAAATTCTACAAGTTTTCCACTAGTATTAACAAATTGGAAACATTCTTCCAACTTTTCCACACTGGGGAGAAATAGCTTAAATTCCAGTTGAAGCAGCATCTATTGCATGAGTCTGGAGAAGTCACTGGAAGAAAAGCTAAAAGAAGGGGTTTCTGTTGAATTTTAATTCTGAAAATAATTGTCTAACTTTGGAAGATTTTGTTTATTTTTACCTTTTCCTTGTCAGGAAGTTGCTCAGTGAATGTTCCTCCCAGCAGTCAGAGCTTTCCATTGGTTCAAGTTTTACAAAAACTTTTAAGATTGAAGAAGGCAGGCTAGAAAATGTTGCCTGATGCAATTTTCAGAAAAAAAGGAAAAAAACAACAACAAAAAATTCTATTCCAAGAATGTTGCTTAGAGCACATGGAGATTTCATCCACCCAGGGCAGCAAAGCTGCTGAGCAGCAGTCACACACAGGTTTGATGAAGGTTAACTTCATAATTTTGCTTTATTCAGTTAATATTTCCTTGGTGCCATGGTTTAGTTGATTAGATGGTGTTGGGTGATAGGTTGGATGTGATGATATCGAAGGTCTTTTGCAACCTGGTTAATTCTAGTCTATTCTAAAACCTCAAGACACTGTTGACCACCCCAAGAAGAATTATTGACGCCAGAAACAGATGATGAACTAGGTACTTCATGCGCCGAACGCCTGTATGGCGTGCGCTACTTCTGTACTTCACAAGTTGTTGGGATGAACAGATAGGTTTGTTTGGTTTGGACTACTCAGAGGTTTTCCTACATGTGCTATATCACTGCTTGCTTAAAAATTAAGTGGACATTTCAAAGTTTATTAGTTCTACAAATACATAGTATTCCAAGCATTGATGTCAATCATTCCATGGCAGTGTGTTAGTAGTGCACTAATTTATGTGGATAGAACCAAAAGTGGCTTGAAACTGTCTTCAGCATTTTTTGGTCATTTGTGGATCAGTTGGATTCATTTTTCCCCTGCAGCAGCCATCAAGATGAATGATGCCATTTTCCATTATAGGTCCAGGCACAAGTGAGTCTTGATTTCAGGGATGATGGATAATACAGGTATGTTCAAATACTTGAAGTCAGACCCACCTTTGCTTTCTGCAAAGGTTGGATCGGAAGGTAAAATGAGAAATGAGTGTCCCAGCTTGCCTACTAAATCCTTTCACGGCTTCCATGCCATCACATGAGCTGACTTTTGTCTTTCAGCTCTAACCATGGCACAGCCTGACTCTCATCACAGTTGCCTGATCACCTAAGGCATTACAAGGAGCCCAACCACCATCAGAAGTGTTTGTGCTTTGACACCACAAAATCCAGATGAAAGAACAGTGAAGCAAGGTCACTAAGAGACTATGGCAGGACTCAACTCACAGCATTTATCATCGAGCTCAAGTGGGAGAGATTCCAATCCTTGTTAGAATCAAGAGGGTGAAATGCCAACATGAGTGCATGCCAAGGGCATGCAGTATTGCCTATTTCAGCTCGCACAGTGAAATTCTGTAAGGGTATTTGGGGGTCAACAGCATGAATATTGCAAGCCTGTGCAGCCTGGATGAGTACCTGGGGCAAATCTGGTAACCTGCAGTAGTTCACAAACTGATGCATACTACTTAAAAACAAAATTCATGTGAAAATGATGAAATAGAATGTTCATGATGCTTTTGTAAAAGTCCGAACCTATGCTCTTGCTGTGTGTCCATTCAAGCAAAGCTTAACTCGAGCATGTGCTCACAACCTTCTCAATGTTCTTGTGACTAAGCAAAGGCTGCTCCCAGTCAGGAAGCTCCCTCGGCTGCTCTAGAGGTTGCAGCTATGTATGCAAAAGCAAAGTAAATCTCCTCAGAGGAATATATCAGCACATGTTGTTCCCATGGCATGCTCCTGCATGCTCTCCTAACCAGCACGGCACACCCACACAACATGCCACCTGTGTTATGTCTACCACCTTACACGCTTCTGCCTGGGGTGGAACTTCTACCCCTGTGGTCCTGTACCCCTTTGACTGCAAAGGCCAAGTTCTGCTCTCAGGAACATCAGGCCAACCTTTCTAATTTCAGAGTGTATTGCACGGGGTTAAATCAGAGATCAATGCCTCCCTAAGTTGTCTGGTTTCCTTTATAGCACCAACACACTCTCATTTTCAATTCTCTCCTGAGCAGTTGATTCAGAGAATTCAGGACTGTTGAAAGGTTCTGAAGACAAAAAAATAAAAAATTACTGAAATAGTTTATAAATCCTAGGAGGGAGCAGAACTGCACAACATTTGTAGGACAAAGAGCATTCTTTGCAGCAGTTATTTTATCGTGTGATTTATACTGGCCTCCTCCATTTATCACACAGCTACAGCATTCAGTTCTGCCTTGTAGCAATTCACTTTTGGCCTCACACACACTCTCCTTGCCAGAGTAAAACACTTCCTTAAGTTTGTGCAAGCCTTCTGCATCCGTTTTCTGTGTGACAATGCCAACAAACAGTGCTAAATTCTGTAGATGCATTTGTTCTATGGACCTTGGTGATATGACAGGGGTTAATACTATTTCAGTGAGAAACTGAAAGCATCCATGGAAGTCTGCGCTCTCAGAGATTTCAGACATAACTCAACAGGAAAGTTTGAGTTTATCCTCCCTCAACCTTTGCCCAACTCCTGCTATGAAAGCAGCCACAAGAAGCAGGAACTATCCACATCTGGGCCCTGAGAGACCTCTTTACGCAGGTTCAAAAACCTGAACATGATTGTCCCTGAGCATTGAGGATATTCATAAGTCAAATACAGACCAGTCTTGTGGAAATGATCCACCATAACATTAAGCAGAATTCAAGTCCTGGCTACTAAGTTCCTATGACATTGCCACACTTACCACAGAGAGATCTGATTTCGTATTTTAAGCTGCTCCTAAATTTAGCTTGCTTGATTTTAAATACAATTCTTGACATCCACACTTCCTTGTGCTCTCCTTCCTTTTTGGCCAGAGTCAAAACTGGGTCTTGAAGTACATTTCCCAGCACTGCTTCAAGCAGCAAGCTGAGCCAAGCTTCTCTGCCTGACAGCACAGGCATGTGGGAAAGATCACTTGCACCTTCCCTCTGATACCAAAACCACCACCTAGGATTTCCCTAGAACAGTTATGGCAGGCCACTTGCTTTTATACTGCTCTGATTACCTAAATTTGTTCTGAGGCACAATAAATGTTTTTAGGCTACAATTAGTGCTTTTGATTCTGCAGTTCTTATACCTTCATCAATAGTACCTTTAGCCTTCTGTGACAGCACTTCCATAACTCTGTGCACACTCACTATGCATTACATGCAACAGTTATTTGTTGTCAGTGATCAGCGCAGACCATTGGAGACTCAGAGTCCCTCAGGTAGGAAGGGCCCCCAGGAGGCCTCGGATCCCCACTCCTGATATTCTCTAACCCCTTCCCAAAATGGTTCTCAAGTCTAAGAGTATGAAAATGTCACAGAGAGCAGCAACTCTGAAGGAAACCCCTGCAAAAGGATGGTAAGACACTATAGCTCTTCAGGTTGTTGCAATTATGAAAAATGGCATCAGATGTCTGTGCAGAAATGGAAGCTTATGAACGGTTGTACAGGTTCCTCTACTACCATGACAGGCTTGATGCAACTGCCCTAGGCTGTCTATCTGTAGCCACCTGAGAGCAAATGGCTATTTAATCCCCTGAAAAATTCTGATCAGTCAAGCTCTCTTCACAAATCAACTCATGATGTAAAAATCTTAAACAACTTGCTTCTCAGATGCCAGTGGAAATAAAATCTCACAGCAACTTTCTCCTTAACCCACAACCAACAAAAAACACCCTAATTGTTTCCTCTGGAGGAAGTCCCTTTGGGGATAAAAGAAGTCATACAGGATTTGGATCACTTCCTGGATTTGTGTGCATCTATCCATTGACACGCAGCAGCAAAGCCAACAGCACCCTATCCCTGCTTCCAAGTATAATCCAAAAGAGAGATTCAGAACTAAGGCATTTGGACTGCCTCTTCCACTATTCACAAGGTGAGAAATTATTTGATATGTAGGGCAGCAAAGGTCCCCTTTCCTTCACCTAGAAAGGTCCGTCCTGCCAAGGCGAACAAAGGAGGAGACAAAAGTTGGGATGCATATTGAAAAGTAAGAGAGAAAGAGAGACAGACACAGCAGGTAGAGAGCTGATAATGCAGACGGGAGGAAAAGAAAGAAAGAAAAAAGAACTTCTTAAGATTCTAAGAAAGATGAATCTTCACTGTACTGGTGCTTTTATTAGAATGCCTTGTGCTTTTTCTGGCTGTCTCTTCCTGACACAGTAAGTTACGTTCAAGCTCACTGCGACACTTTATCAGGGCACTGTGTTCTTCCTCTACCAGATGGTTCCCTCCCAACCTCAGCACAAGGCACTGTGCTCCTGTGGCAAGAGTGGTGGCACCTCAGAGGGCTGAGGATACTCACATTCCTCATGGCGACTGAAACCATCACCTGCAGCAAGACCTGGTACCCAGATCTCAAAATAAGGAGAAGGACACAAGGTGGGAGGAGAACCTCTCTCATCCTACTAACCACACCCCTTCTAATACACCCCAGAACGGCATTGGCCTTCTTGGCCACAAGAGCACATTGCTGGCTCATGATGAACCTTCCATCCCCTAGGACTCCCAGATCCTTTTCCCCTTCTCTGCTCTGAAACAGGTTATTCCCCAACCTCTAATGATACATAGGGCTTTTTTTCCCCAGGTGTACATCTCTACATGTGCCTTTGTTGAATTTCATTACATTTCTCCCTGCCCAACTCTCCAGCCTCTATAAGTCTCACTGAATGGCAGCACAACCTTCCGGTGTATATGATGCCTAGAGAAGTTGTGGAGTCTCCTTCTCTGGGGACTTTCAAAACCCACTTGGATACATTCCTGTGGAATCCGGGTCATCCTACTTGAACAGTGGGGTTGAACTAGATGATCTCTAGAGGTCACTTCCAACCCCCACCGTTTTGTGATTCTCAACCAGATAAGATCTCAATCTTATTCATCAAAGGAAGACTGAGATTCACCCTTGTTCTGGAAGGATGAAAAATTTCTGCAATACACAAAGACAGCAGATCTCAAGATTCTTTCTGATCAGTTTAGCTTTTGCTCACCCATGCTACATGGAAAAGAGTCCTATGTTCCCAATGAGTAAATATGCAAAATCCTGAAGAAAATCTACCAAGAAGGAACATACAATGGTACTGAACCGTTCACCACTGTTACTTTAATGCACCATTAACCTTGCTCACTGCAGGAAAGATTCTTCAGTAATGCATGTACAGCTCACACAAATAGACAAAAATCCACCTGCCTGCATTAGCATTGAGAAAATTTTAGTAACTGAGGGGAAAAAAAACCCCAAACAACAAAAAACCCCCCACCACAGTAGAAAGATTGTCCCCAGGATAAGTATTACAAGCCCACAACATCAGAAGTTAAAATTGCATTTGAAATAAATTCTTGTATTTTGAAAAAGTAAAACCACTCAAGCACCAATGTTCCTAATTAACAACTGTTATTCACAGGTGCTTCACAGAGGAGACCAGAAGCCTTTTGCTGGAAAAAGAGTTATCAAATCTATGACCGAGGCTTCCGCACAGAGTTCCAAGCACCTGGTACACTGCTGACCTGCCTCTCAGAGAAAACCTATAGGAAAGAGGCTGATGACAGTGGTGCACAGGCAGGAAGAGTCACCAGAGGAGCAACATAAAAAAAGAGGCATGAAGAGAGTTCTCAGCCCAGGGCAGGTGAAAGAACCAATGGGTTCATGATAACACCTCCATCCAAAAAGGCATCCAGTCTGTTAATGTAGGCTGTATGCTGGGAAATGCTGTCATGCAGCTTAGTGACTGGCCCTTATGCTGGCTATGGGTGGTAGCTACAGCAGTCCAGGGTAAGATAGCCAACAAGTAACACAGAGATACCAGCTAACCTCAGCAACAGCCCTCTGACCCATCTGGGCAGGGAAATTTTGCCTCTCCCCAGTGATTTTCACAAAAGGAACACTCTGATCAAAGGATAGGTTTCTGAGTGCAGTTTTATAGAAAGAAAATTGTTCTCTGTTTGGGGTGGCTGAGGCTGCCCTGCTCTCTCTCAGAGCAGCAGCAGCAGGAGCTCCCTAGCAGCCCAGGACACTTTGTACTGCTCCAGTGACCTACCTCACATATTGTCTAAAAGTCATGAGCTGAGGAAATCCAAAGGTCCCCCCAGCTTATTCACTGAGGCATTCAACAGTGTGCTCTCAGAGTATGCTGCTGGGAATCTTTTGACATATTTAAATGTGAAGTAGTTATGTTGTTATGAAGTTATGAAGTTTATGGAAGCTGTCAGTTCTACCATAAGTAAATAACTAAAACAGATTATTAACACAAGGGCAAATCAGTGTCTGATGGAGACTTATTCTTTTGTGTCTTTCCAGTTGTTCTCATAGCAACATTTTTAGCTGGAAAAAACCTCTATCATCAAGTCCAACCACTCTCTAACTCTAGCAAGTCTGGTGCTAAACCATGGCCCTCAGCACCACATCCCTGCCCCTTTGAAACTCCTCCAGGGGTGAGGTTCAACCACCTCCTTGATGAACCTATTCCAGTTTTTGAGAATGCTTTTGGTCAAGAAGTTTTTTTGCTAATATCCAATCTAGGCCTCTTTGTGTTACTTGAGGCCATTTCTTCTCATACTATCACTTGTTAGACCCAGCCTCACCTCCCTCCATCCTCTTTTCAGGGAGTTGTAAAGAATAAGAAGGTCTCCCCTTAGCCTCTTTTCCTCCAGACTAAACAACCCCAGTTCTCTCAGCTACTTCTCACAAGACCTGTTCTCCAGATCCTTCACCAGCTTTGTTGCCATTCTCTGGACCCTCTCCAGCACCTCAATGTTTTGTAGCAAGCGGCCCAAAATTAAAACATAGCCTTCAAGGTATAGTAGCTTCAAAGAGTGGAGTGAAGGTTAAAGGCAGCATGTCAAATCATGGATGTTTCCTAGAAATCTTTCACATGCCATCTGTGCCTCCTGTTCATTACCTGTGAGCACTCCTTTGTTATCTAAAGGCACAGGTAAGCCTACATCTAGTTCATATGAACATAATTAAAGTTTCACAAGGTTCACCCTGCTTTCATTAAAGTACCATAGAAAGCCACAAATGACTTCCTACTGTAAAGAAGCCTCAGAATAAACCTTCAAGCAAAACTTCTGATAAAGGCTTAGGTGCTACGGCCTAATGTGGCAACAATTTACCAGCAGTAGCAATTTTGAGAGCCCCTGCCTCCAGAAACCACTTCAGTCAAATTTTAAAAATAAATGTTTTTAAAATTCAGGGGATTCATCACACTGTGCACAGTTTCTCTTTCCTTGCCCAAAAGCTATGCCAAGTCATAGTGTAAAAGGAAAATAACTACGGATATTTTTAGTACTTCTTTTCTGACCATTCATTTCTGTATTGTGTTTGCATGAGAAACTGCAAGAGGTTTACCTACTCATGCTATGCTCCACTGAGATCATCTGTTAAGAGCCATGAGACAGAAAGCAGTTTCAGAAGACCTCAAATGACAGTTTGCTAAGGATTGCCTCTAGCAGAACTTTTTTCCCTGCCTCAGCTATCACTTCCCCTAGGTGGAACCATGCAGAAGCGCAACAAAACATGCAACTGCAAATACAGAGCCACTTGCAATGAGATTTTTACTAGAAATGTGAAAAGGTGTGCCACGGTGAGGAGAATGAGCCTGGCTAGCTTGGACTGTGTACACAGAAAATCCTGGCAGAATGGCTCCTTTTGCTTCAGATAGCAGTCCTGCTCCAGACCTGAATGGGATGCAAGCTCACACGTCTGTGTGATACCTAGCTGCACATGGCAATCACGTCCAGCAGCACAAAGATCCAGGAGACAAAGCAGTTCATAGCATATGTCAAATGCCTGGAGTTGGATAGCTGTGGTGGGTTGAAGTTTCCCCCCAACATTAACTTTGCCAGACCAACTCAGTTAGAAGCAAATGAAGCTGTATTCACAAGCAAAAATGACACTTTACAATGGAATGCAATGAATATGTGCAAAATATACAGTATTTACAACATTGCAAAGATATTTGCAATTAGCAAACAACATGAATCCCCCTCGGTCAAGAGACCAGGGAAGCCATTCCACTGCTCCCACCCCCAAAAGAGAGAAGGAGTGGGTTAGACTTAGCCAAGGTCAGCCAAAGCATGTTATCTCTCCCCAACAAAGCAAAACAGCAAAGATCAGAAGTGAGGAGAAAAAAGGAAGAATTGTTATGGTACAGCTCATGTTATTCCAGGTATTTATCCAATGAATTTGTTTATAATAATCTTTGGTTTTCCTTTTTGCAGCCAAGAGTGATTTATTTACATTTTTCTACTTTTCTGCTTGAAATCTGCAACTAAATTTTAAAGGCATAGCCTAAAACCACCACAATAGCATAAATATTGCTCCTTCTGCAAATGGTGAAGACAGAATCTGAAGAATATCTACTAGGCATCCTGAGTTTCATTTTCAGCATGTTAGCATACCTGAATAAGGACTCGAAATTAAATGCAAAGATTCACCAGTGTTCCTGTCAGTGAGAGGACAGTTTCTGCCCTGGAATAGTCTATAGATACCAATCATGTCTCAGGAATGGTTCTGGTCATCACTGTCTTCTCTGAAAAGGAAAACCAGGAAGAGCAGAAACTGGTGGATTAATTTACCTCTATAGCAAAGAGAGGATGAAGTCTTCCAGGCAACAGGTAGGATCTACCTAGGGTCTCTCACAGCACTGATGAAATGCCGACATTAGACATTACACTGCAAATGGTGGAAAAGAATGAGACTAGTGGAACAAACCCAAAACTTATGCTCACAAACATTATTAGTGTCCATTCAGAGACAGCAGAAAACCCCTGGAAATGTTAAAGTTTTCCAGTAGAAATCACATAAATCAGCATCTCCTCACACTTAAAGGCTTAGGTTAAATCTAACCAGAACTTGAACTCACGATTCCAAGAAGTCAAGAGTCTCTTACTCTAGTACACTGAGCAATCTCCCCAGAAAAATTATCTAGTGTCTATGAAGGTGGAGACACACTGGCAAAACAGCGTGGGGTATTTGTGAACAGAGGAATTTCTTAGGGGAATTTGTGAACAGAGTGTGAGCTTTAACATGCCAGAAGTTTATGTACCTACCAAACTGAGACAAGAAGATTCTGGAAGAGCAGTGTTGAGGGGAGCAGCAGACTATAAAACCCTGTTGTGGAAGCTGGGACTAGCAATGCAGGAGGGAGCCTCCTCTCCTTTAACAATTTCTGTCCCTAAGGAAATGTGAAAGGCCAGAGACATAAAAATTTAACAGCAGCACCTGTTTTGCGGAGGAGAAATACTAACCAAACACGGCAGAGTCCCCCAGTACACTTGTGTGTAGCTACAGAGAGCACAAGAGGAGTTCGATAGTCTTTCAGTCACTGCTCCCATGTGTACAGGGTGTATTAATATATTTCATACATTTTCTTTGGCAAGCTTAGTGGAAACAGAGGCTTTCAATGAAAAGGCTGACTAAGCCAAAACACACAAATACCCACCTAACCTGTCTACCCACTCCTTTCTCTTCTTTCTCCCTGCCCTCCCACACCTGCCCTTGGAGAAAAAAAAATAAAAATAAAATATTGATATATTGATATTTTTTCCACTTGGCTCATGTGGAAGGTGAGCTGATCTGTGCTGTGAAGTCTGTGTTGGTTCCTCCTTAGTTTTTTTCAGAGTCCAAAAAGGGAAGGAACAGAAAACAGCCTCTTTAAATGAAATATGCCCTTGTCAAAACAATTTAACAAATGGGAAAGGCATGCCCATTATGCTAATTTTCCAGAAGTTCATCAACCTCACTGTTAAATTGTTAGCATGTCAGAAAAATTACTCTATTTCTTCTTTATGGTTTGTTCCCAAGATCAAAGTGCTGTGGGCTGGAGAGTGTTTGACATCCAAGAAACATTCCTTGCTGCAATATTGTCTGTAGTGTCTTTTGTTAGTTTTGTTTCTTTATAAGGCTTTCAAGAACAGCAGTCAACACTTGCAGCACATTGGCATCCCATCACATGCCAAACTCATCCTTTCAGAGCACATGGGAGGAGAATATTTTTATGACTCTTATTATTCTTTCCCTCTTTCATTAGGTCCTCTGATAAAAGTAAGTGGAAATTGTTGTGCATCCCAATCTCCTTTCACTTGTAAGAGGTCTGTCCAACAGTGAAGTCAGCACTATTAATCCTTTATTTGAAGGAGGAGTTAGAGCCTTATATAGATAAATCCAGCAGTTTGTTTTAGACAAATCTATAAATCACTGGGGTTCGTTCTTTCTTTTTTCCAAACAGTTTTTTATCGAAAGTACATTTTTTCAGTAGTTTTTATTTAGCTCCTCAGATGGTAGATGACATTCAAACTGCTTATTTAACCAAACCAGTTCAACTGACTGAATTAGCTTACACAGACTGTTTTGGTAGAAACATTTCAACACCTACAGCTCAGTTTCAGAACAGCAAAGTTTCAGTCAAGTTCAGTTAGCCAAGCCAATGTGATTTGTAAAGCATCTCCTCCAAACTCCACACTGAGATAAGGATAGAGACTGTTTACTTCTGGAAGGCAACCACAGTTGCAGACACACCCTGCTATCTGCAAAAGGCCCATTTTTTGGAAACAATGACTCAAGTGCAAACAGCCTCTCTACAAAATAATTAAGCAAATAAATAAATAGGGAACTCTAGGTCATAAGGGCAATAGGTCTAGGATGATCCCTTGGCTGAAGGAGTATAATCTCTGGCTCTCAAGAGCAGCCTTGTTACAGATAATCCCTTTTATAAATTTACTGAGTTTCCTCTTTACTCCTGTTACATTTTGAGCCCCAGAGCTGTTCCCATGGAGCATCTGTTCAGAGCTCAGATGCTTTAATTGTTAGGAACTTGTTCCTTAACCCCAACTGCTGGCCAGTTGATACCTCTCTGTTCCTCTGCCAACACGACCATTTATTTAAAAAAAAGTTATCTTCTGCCATGATGTATTTAAAGATAAAAAAAATTCTATACTCTCTCAGACTCTGCCTTACTAAGTTAAACAAGCCAGCATTCTCTAACCTCTGGAAAACAAATTTTCTGTTCACCAGATCAGGTCATCTTTCCTCAATACTGTTAGTCAAAACTGTATGCGTAGTATCTTAAACAAGGTCTCACTAATGATCCTTGTATGCAGCCAGTAATATTTCCCTATTTGGAAGGATTTTTCCCCAGGACAACCTAGGATGGCATTTACCTCTTCTGTATGCTTGCAGGTTACTGTCAGCTTGTGACTAATTCCAGTGTGTTTCTTGGTTGTTTCCAGCTGATGACCTCCCAGCTTAGAGCAGCAGGTTTCAGTAAGAGTCTACAAATGTACGATGTTGTCTTCTGCACTCACAAAATTTATCCAATTTGTAGTCCTCAATGTCACCCAGCTTTTTCTGTCCACTGTCCCAAACTCCTTTTATACTGCTGCTGAGTCCCAGCTTTACACCCTCGATAAGCAGAAGCAGTTCCCCAGGGTGAACTGCCCAGAACATAATTAATGAATATTTAATAAAATTAATACTTATTCTGTGCACTAGGTACAACCTGCCCTAGGTACTTTTCAAGCCATAAGAAAGCCAGGCAAGTAAACTGAAATTGGGAGATGAATCAGCATCACTGCTTTCATAGGAAACCCACAGCCATTGTCTCCCAAGGCAGCGCAGCAGAGGTGAGTCTGACAAAACAGGCTTCAGTGGGACACAGGACTGAGGCGGTTCTGTGTTCAAGAAGGTTATTCTGTAACAGGCAACACAAAACATGGCACAGCCAAGTTTCTTCAAGAAGGTAACAAATCAACAAATGAGATCACCTGACAGAACAACAAAATAAGATCTAAATGAAGTAAATCAGCAAAGGCAAGTAGGGAGGAGTGAAGGTACAGGGATCTTAAATGAGAAGGGAGAACTTGAACTAAATGCTGATAAAATATGGGTGCTGAAAGGTATGATACAATCTAAATGATTATTTCTAGCACAACCACATTTGTGATGAAATGTATTGGGAGGAGAAGACAGCTAAATCTAGAAAGGTCTAAGGAGGGGACATCACACGAAGGAGGGGGCTGATCTATGTTGTTAAAATAGCATACAGAAGGCTAAACAGTATCTTTAATTTTAAGGTCCAGAAGAAGAATTTAGAAATTAAACCTGCAAGAAATAAATTGAAGAAAGTTTATGTTGGCAAGAATAAAAAAATACCTCTCAAACTGAGAAACTTTTGGGAGCAGGAATCTTAAGGGGTAGAGGGAGAGGAAATCAGTGGCATGTTAAGCAAATTATATAATTTCTTCTCCACCTCCATCAAAAGCAATATTTTTTTCCTTCACAGCTAGCCTACCTTTTTCTGACCTCTTCCTATTGTAGCAAAGAAATTCTTCATTCAGCAGAAACTACTCCCATCACACAATGCCTTACAAAACAAGTGTCAAACATATTGCAGTGTGCTGAGATTACTGATGTTAAATTGACCACCAATCAATTATATTTGAAGCCTGCTGTCAGCTTACCTACCAAAAAAAGCTCTGAGTTACTAACTATGCCTGCCATTTTCTTTCAAACAGAATTCCCCAAATATGCTCATGTTTTAAAACTGTGTGCTAGAACAATGACAGAGACTTGTGTGAGAATGCTAACAGCAGCAGAAGTCTATAAAGCTTTCTCAACTAAATAGCAGACAAATCACTCAGGAGTCCCCTAATAGCTATGAGGCCCCAGTCTTCCAGCTGAAAACTGGAGAGTTCAGAAATGCATGAAAGCTCTTACTGTGGTAGAGTCTGGTGTGTTGATGTAGTCACATTGTTTGCAAAGAGATGATTGTCTTGTCTCACCAAATAACTAATTCCCAGGCAAAGAGACATTAATACCAAAGTGGAAACAAACAGACCAGAAACAACACTGCTTCTTTTTCCCTTTTGTGTAACTTTTTCAGTGATCATGAATTTAAGACTAAATGCAGAGAAATTGCTTTCCTGGTGCTAGTCTTCCACAGTCAAAGGAAACAACAATAACCTTCCTCCTGTCACTAAACTCACTTGTTTGGATGGGTCAATGGCAAGTGCATATGTAAATGAAATTACTACATATATTTCAGACACTTGTGTGCAACATGCATCCGATTTGGGATATTCATTAACACTTTTTTCCCAGGGTGTAATGAAACACTCCATAGAATAGAACGCTTAATGCAACATTACATATAAACGTAATGTCACTTGATCTGTTATGTGGGTGCAAACATTTCTATACAAGCACACTTTTTAGAGACATTTGTACCACATTTAGACTGCTCCTTGAATGATTTTCTGCATCTTTGAAATATTGCTATGAATAAAGAATGAGATACTGCAAGACTGAATGAAAAAGTTCATACTGTACAGCTCCTCGAGGTGTTAAGAACAGAAGTCTCAGGAAATGAGCTAACAAAAGCCCACTCTAACATTTAAATTCTAATAATAGCAGAATATAACATTTAAAAGTTCAAGTAAAACCAACTATGAGAACACAAGTAATAACTCATCTGCAGGGGGTGGTGGTGAAGGAGGGAAAAAAAAACCCCACCAGAAGAACATGAATGGTTTTAGAACTCGTGTTTCATGAATCATCACAAATGTAACATGAAATGCACTACCCACTGGTTTTGAAAATGCTGAGCCAAACAGAGGAAAAACACTCCCTGATCCCTTAGAAGGCAATATTTTATCTAGAACATACAGCGGACTGGGCAAAATCTTAATTTTCCCTAACAAGACAGAATATTCCCCACTTAGCAGCTTGCTACCTAAAGGCCATTTTGTAGGTGAACAGAATGAGTTTCTTTCTGGTCACAGGATCTTAGGGTTTGGAAGGGACCTCTGGAGATTGTCAAGTCCAACTCCCCAGCCAGAGCAGGACTGAGGAAAGCTCCCCACAACTCAGCTGAAGTTCAAAAGGGCAGCCCACTTTTGCCCAGATCGCACAGCCTGGACTTGCTCATCTACTGCTGTGTAGCTGCAGCCAATGAACCCACTGCTCCTGTTTGTCTCACCCCTGCTGTATCTCAAACTGCCTGCTGCAATCCAACAAAGGCTGACGCATTCATTGCAAAACTTTTCCTACATTTCATCAGTTAATGTCAAAGCATTGGACGCACCTAAAACACATCTACTGCAGTAGCCCAAAGCAAGCAGCTCAAATACACAGCCCATTGTAATACTTCCCACCACCAGCCTGCAAAGCATACCTCGAGCACCTCTATTTTCGTATTGAGCTGCCTCTCAGCTATGGCAATCCTGTTCTCTAACCAGTTTCACATCATCACAAATGGAACAACTAACCATGGGTATGGGGGAAGACTGAGCTATTCAAAGATAAAAAAGAAAAAACACCAAAAAACACCAAATAAAGGCAATTCAAAAGGAAATTCCTCCAAAACATCATGTAAATATATGCAAGAATTAGGAAAGGTCAAAGAACAGATTAAGGCTAAAGAAAAGAAATGTTGGCATTAATGCAACATCATGTTCACAAGAAGATATTCCAATAGCATTTTCTTTCACGTCTCTTTCCTCTTGTACAGTTCAAACTGTTGAAAACAAACTACTGAAACAGGTTGAAAAAATAGGTTGAAAAAAAAATAAATTAAAATTCATTAGTGGCCGCCCCGCCAAAAAAGTGATTTTATGTCTGGAATTTACCATTACACTCACCTAGTCTGACTTCTACACACATAGACCACTACATTTCACACAGTAGCTTCATATTTTAAGCAATATCTTTAAAGGGCTTTACTAAAAAGCCTTGCAGCCTTCAAGGTCTAAGCAACACATCAAACACCTCCATCAGATTTCCCTTATTGCAATTACAGCCAGTGCCAGAGGATTTTATCTGCAAACAGCCACTTTTAAACAAAAAAGAAATGCAAAGCTAATGATGTGAATGGTGCTCACCTATGTATGACTTGCAGTTTCACCCAGAACTTAAAGACTGATAAACAGTCACAAGTTACAAATTTCAGATCTTTCGGTGAATGCCTACCTTTATTCTTTTTCCCCTTCTTCTTCTCCTTTTCTGCCTTTTCATGAATCCTTATTCAAAAGTGACACATTTGTTCAGTTCAGGGAGATTCTTCTCTCTGGAGGGGAAATAATTTTTATCAGTAAGACTCCCTGGTGATCAGGTAGACTTGGAACTGCTGTTAATCAGCCTTTTTGACATGGTAGCTTGAATAGCACTTCCCATGATGCTTTGTGTGCCTACCTTAATTCTTTCCTTTTGAACTCACCATGACTTATAGGTGTCTTTTTTTCCTTTTGTGTGTCTGAAGTTATCCCTCTATTAACTTTAATTGGAAAGGTACCTTTTGTTCCCCTAGAGTAGTCACATACTAACCACTGAACTCCCTAGGCTCAAATTTCTGGGGTAGCAAGAGTTCAGTTTTCTGATAACTCAAAAAGAGAAAAAAAAATTCCCAGCCAACTATGTTATGCCTTTATTGCTGCTAATAAAATAAGTGATATTTACGCTAAAGAAGAACTGTTGCATCCATTTCTATCTGCAAATACAGAGGCTTCTATTGCAACTCATGGTAAGCCCAGAAGAAAAAAATTAAGGACAGCCACACAGAACATCACCAAAGCCTGACCCTGCCTAGCTGCAGACTGCAGTGAAACATACCCTACTGAAAATGTAACGACATAAACAAATCACCCTTTTCTGAGCCCCTGGGAAGAATTTAAGTCCTTTCATACAAGGAAAAGCAACAAAGCCTTACCTCTTAGAGACCTGTTGCTTCTCCCAGACTCCATTCACCACTGTCAGCATGAGGGAGGAGTAACGGGCTAGCCTGTACCTCATTTCCCTCCAATTAACCACTCAGGACACCTGTGCAGATAAGGTGCCTTAGGGAGTTATCAACCAGAATATGAAGCAGCAGAATGCCTAGCTTCCTCATATCATTTAGAGGCTTTTCCCTCTCTTCAGGCTTCTTTTCCACTATATGTCAGAGCTTTGGAGCCTTCTGCTGTCCTTCTAGATCAAGGAGGAGCTATACAAAGACCTAGAAGTTTCTGTGACAAGAAAGGCAGACATGTGCTTTGGATATGAGGCATTTCTTTAAGAAAGCTAACTAAAAGTAACATCCTTGTGCATTTTTTTTTTCATATTGAAGAAATTTGTTCACATCTATTTCATGGCCCAATCACAGACAAATAAAATGCCGAAGAAGAGAGATGGGCTTCAAATCAGAAGCTGTGTTTGAATCTTTCCAGAGAGCTGAGTCTCATCACCTTGATGCTGTTCAGCTGTATGCATCCACAGAAACTGGCCTGTGGTTCTTCTCTTGATTTCCTTCATAACAGAAGAGGAAGTTGGAATAAGCAACAAATGCAATTCTTCCTCACAGCTGAGAAGATCCTGAGCTATAAGCATAGCTACCACCTTCTCGGTACTGACAGATGGAAAAATAAGCCCCAACAGTATATCAAGGATCAGCATGTGGTCAGCGGCCCACCACTATAAGTCCACAGAGTATTGCTAGCCAGCCTGTTTTAGAACTGGCTCATTTCATTCTGCATAGAGTATCTGGAGCCCTTTTTGTTTATAAAGCAGATGTCTTAGGGCAGATGGGGATAGGCACTGATTGAGTGAGCCACTGGGTCAGTGTTGCAGTCCTTTACATCTGTACATATAGGAAAGAATCAGGTTCACCATGCTCACAACAAGGTCTCTCTTCATACATTTCATGGGTGGCAAACAGAAATTATCTTCCACCATACAAGCTGTCTATTTTTCTCAGCTACAGTGAAGTGATTTATTTATCCTGCTCTCCTAATTAACAGATAGATAAGGTACAAACAGATGTGACTAAGTTGTCTATGTGTACTGCTGGCCTCAACTCTTGACTGGTCACAGCCTGAAACACAGGTAAAATTTAATTTGGTTTTCAAATGCTCTAACTCAGTATATGAAACTACCTGTACTTTTGATTCTTTCCTTATTTCTTTCCTTATTTCTTCCCTCTCCCTTTTTAGTATCAGACATATGTTACAAACTCAAGGTCTTGTATCCTTCCAAGAATTCCTGGACAAAACTACTCTTCTTTGCAAAAAAATCTGTCAGATATGGGATAACATTAAAATCACATCCCTCTAGGTTTGTCGCAGCTGAGTCTGTGAGTTTACAGGAAATTGTTATTTCTTTTCTCAAAGCTGCACAGCCAGGACACTGCTTGGCATCCTTCAGATGAAGCACACAGTTTGCATACCCATGGGCTCAGGAGACCCAGAGTGGGCACTCAGCATCACCAGCAGAACATGGGGTCTCTAGTACCTGTTCACATGGCAGCCAGTGCAGGAGGGTGGATGAGCTGCCAGCACCCCTCACAGGGTTTATTTCCCAGGCATTTTACTCACACGGTATCACTTCAACATTTCAGGCAGAAAGATGAGGAGAGCACTGCTACTTCAAGTAACCTGGTGCCTGTGAAAGGCATTGGGTGAAATAAGCCACAGAGAGAAAATTCCTATTTATTCAGACCAGGCAGCTGTTTGTCCACCAGGATTCCAACAGCACCTCACCCTGACCTTGAAGTGATTTCCTGGAAGGAAAGATTGCTGTGGTATTCCTTTCTCAAAGGCAGACCTGGCCAGTCCCATGCAGCGGGGCCACCAACACATCCCAGCCTCAGTCTGAGATTTACCAGGCCCCTGTATCAGCTGCTTGGGACACACAATGGTTGTGGCTTCCTTCTGCTGGGAAGGAGGCGGCCAGCAGCCAGGTGCCCACCCAGCCATCCCCCCATTGCCCCTTCTCCAAAGGACAGTTGGAGAAAATAAGACAGAAAAGCCTGTGAGTCAGGGTGATCACATATAGGCAAAAGGAGACTTGGGAAAATGAATGTCATTGACAGGTGAGACAAAAATTAAAATCCACCTCCCCCCACACCCTCCTTTTCCTCTACCTCACCCTCACCACCGACTCCTCTACCTCCCCACTCCTGAAGGGTGCCGTGGGATAGGGAATGAGGGACTGTGGTCAGTCCATACCAGCTCCTCTCTGCCTCTCCTTCCTTCTCATGTTTGGCATCCCTCAGATGAAGCACACTTTGCTACAGTATCAGGTCCTCTCCGGGGGACAGTCCTTCAGGAGGAAACTGCTCCAGCATTGGTCCTGCTAGGCTGCAGCTCCTGCCAGGAGCCTGCTCCTACATGAGCTCCTCTCCACAGGCTGCAGCTTCCATCAGGGCACATCCACCTCCTTTGGCATAGGGGGCTCTCCACCAGCTGCAGTGTGGACATCTGCTCCACCATAGTCCTCCATGGGCTGTGGAGGGGTTACCTGCTCCAGCACAGGCTCCAACAGGTCATGGCTTCCTCAGGAGAGATCTCCAGGGGAATCTCTGTGGGGTTGACCTATGGATCCGCTCCTGCCCTTCCTCCCAGTCTCCCCTCAGGGCTCTGTGGGGCTGTTCCTCACAGTTTTCCCCTCACTGCTGGGCATGGTTCTGCCCTTTCTCAGCTGGGCTTTCCCTGAGGTGCCTGCCAGTGGCTGGAGGGCTGTGCTGTGGGCCCTGCACTGAGGCTGCTGGAGCCAGCTGGAGCCAGTGGCAACTGGCAGCACTCTGGCCTCCCCCCAGAGAGATCCCTGCAGCCCCTGCCCGCAGCTGGGCCCAACTCGGGGCCATGCTGAAAGCAACATGGCCACCATCAGGCCATTAGCAACAAAACCTCAGGAGCAGAGGGGTCCCCGCTGGAGTGGGGGAAGGCTTCTGCCAGAGGCAGTCTGCCAGCACCTCGGCTGGTTTCTGGGAGATGTGGTTAGTGTGCTGACAGAAAACAACAGACAGAGAAATTACAGTTCTTAGAACCAGTGTATGTGTCCTTCCTTTCCGACCCAAAAAGGCAGTACAAACAGAGCTTTCCTTACCCTATAAAAAAATTATTCTGGGGGGAAAAAACCCAACATGAGGCAGCTTTCCCCAGTGTGATTCAACTCATTGGAGAAGTTTCTGGGAAGGCAGCCTTGTAAGAATTTTGGCCTCTAGGACTGAATTAACAGGCAGTAATCAAAAGTGAATTTAAATGACTGTTGAGTTAGAGGAAGATCTCCAAGCCACACCATCAGCCCTCTGCTAGGACTGCAAGGCTGCCTGGTACTGGCACCAAAATTGGTTTTTCACCCTTCCAACTGCCAAATCGCCTCCCCTGCCAGCTGGGGCAACTCACTGAGCTTGTGCCTTGCAAGCAGATGTGCACAGGGAGTACTTAAAATCAAAGACAGGCCTGGAAGTTTTTACTCCATTCTCAGGAGAACACATTGGAGGACAAGCAAGGCCACGCAGAGGGTGAAAATAGTCTTTCCCTCAAACCTCTTCACTGAAAGGGCTCTCAACAGGGAACTGGTTCAATCCCCATCCCTAGAGGTATTTCAGAGAGGCAGGGAGGTGGTGCTGAGGGACATGGTTTAACACCAGACTTGGTAGAGTTAGAGAATGGTTGGACTCAATGTTGAAGGTCTTTTCCAACTGAAACAATTCTATTCTGCTTCCTGTGCTCCAGGGGAAATCCAGTTTTGCTATTAGGGTAGAAAAAGAAACAAGCCCCTTGCAGAGTCTTTGCTAGAGGACCTGTGCTATCATGCCCTTCTGGCATGGATGTCATGCACAGCTCTGCCCTGCATCAGCCAGCTACACAGATACCAGTGATCACCACAGCACCCAGGTGCTGAGTACTGCACCTGCTGGAACTCTCCCTCCCCTCCTGCCCCACCTTATTTAACAACTTGTGAGCCAGGCACCAAAGCCAAGGCAACTCCCCCAGGGAAATCCTCCCAAGGTGGCACAGGAGGTCTCATGGGTGGAAAAAGCAGAGCCTTCTGCAGTGCTTGGCAGCCCCCACCCCCTCCAGCTCCACAGCTTGTCTTTGAAATGGGCTGATGACTGATTATGGGAATCTTCCCCATGCAGTACCCCCACACCATGACATCTCAATCATACTTCCATTTCTTTTTTAAAGTAAAAAATGGGTTTCCTGGCCCACTATGCTTATCAGTTAGAGTCTGAACCAGTTATCTGCACAGGTTTACGGTATGCAGCCTAGAACTGTTAGATTTTTATCAGGCCATATGAAAATCATACGCAGCTTACTCTTGTAGCTGTATATTACAAGGGAAACGTGTATAGAGAGACTGGTTCTCCTTAGATTGCTATCTCTGAATTGATGCTGTATGAGCCACAACTGCTTAAAAGGTTATAACTGATGTAATTTTTGCCATTACAGGTAATTTATGGCTCCTGTGTGTCTGACTTGTCAAATCTTCTTAGGGAGATCAAACAGGCTCTGTTTGTCATATACATTTATCTAACACTTGTTCCTCTGCAAGCCTCAAAACGCAGTAGTTATTCTTTTCTTGGGTGTCAATTTTCTCCTGTACATCTTGCCTCTGAGTCCTTGTAAATGTCCTCCCGATGCAAAATGCAGGGGTGCTTCAGCTGCAAGTATGGGCAATGACTACCTTTCCACGGGCATTTTTCAGAGAGATTTTGTCTTCCTAAGCATACCTCCAGTCCTTCAGAGAGGTCTGAAGTTATGCACACAGATATTCTGAAGCTCCAGTTGTGCCTCAAACCTTGCTGCATTTTCTTCCTTGACTTAGGTGTAACTCTGAGCTGAGCTCTGCTGCTGGGGAAAAAAAAATCCTTCAGAAAAAGTCCTGGAGAACAAAATATCTCTTCACTGGATAAGTCAGGGGGATACAGATGTATCTGTGTACATCCTCAGAACCTGCACGCACAACAGTTTCTACTTCATCACAGGGCTAAGGAACTCTTACATCCTGATGCGTCTTCATTCTGTTTCCTCATCTCATCCTGCTGCAATTCACATTCTGGTTTATACACTCAAGACTAAACCCAACTACTGCTACTGTGTGCAGCTCTCAAAGCAAAATGAGCAGGCATAAAGGCAGGCAGGGAAGTGCAGAAGGGTTCAGCGACAACATCCACAGGGCAGCCGAGGGAACTACAAAGTTCTGGTCTTGTGTCCACACCCTGCTTTCTGCCGTACTGATTCTTTGGGGTTAGCTCTGAAGGCATGGGCAGACAGAAGCAAAATGTTGCCCGCATACCAGGAGGGGAGGATCACAGGCACACTTTTCAAGAGATATGGGGATTTTGAGAGGTGTCAATGAATGAACCTCTCCAGCAGAGCCGAGGAGGTGGGAGAGGCTGTATAAAGGACTCACTTGATCCTGTTTCTCCACAAATCACCTGGCAACAAAAGCCCCTGCCTCTGAAAGCCTGTCTTTCAGACACTCTGGGCTTACAGAAAGGAAAGGGCACCCAGTTGCAGTGTGGATTCAGTGCTCTGTGGTCCTACTACATGGGCACATGGGGTGCTGGTAGGGAAATGAGCCACAGAGGGGCTGAGGAAAATGAGGGTCCCCACTTCTCTCACAGCACCACAGTGCACCCTACTCACAGAGGACAGTGCCTGCTCTGCTCCCTGAATCCTGCTGCTCTGCTGCACAGTCACATCCACATGCAATACACCATGTGTGAGTAGTGTAGAAGTAAGGAAGCCAGCAGCCTTCAGACATGATCGTGTTTCACATTTACGGCTCATTCAGCCATTGTAGTGTTGGAAAGCTGCATTTCTCAGTGGCTATGAAGTGTGAAGCATCTGGAAACACACAGCACGCTCACTGTTGAGGAAAGACACTTACACAGGAGCTTTGCCAGTTTAGCTGTACATTTGGTTTTACCTTGCCATCAGGTATGAAACAGCAGGACATGCTTAAGCAGGAACTATTGACTAGAGAGAAATGCATTACATAAATAAAATTAAACAGTAAATATGTGGATATAATTTATTCATTAAACAATACATTTATGTATTCAACATTAGATTGTTTATTCAATAAATTCATTCAATAATGAATAAATAGAAAACAATAAATTATTATTAAAAATAAATAGAGTTAGAAGAACTATACTTTGCTGAAGGTGAAGTCCTTTGAGTAAACTGACTGTACTGGGTATGTTCACTCGACACATCCTTTTAAACAAGTTTTACAGCACAGAAATTTTGTGCAGCAAATAGTAAAGATTCTGAAGTACAAACAATCATTCTCCATATTTGCAGAACAGAATTTCAGCTGCAAACGCACTCCAAAATCTAGAGTTCTTAGGATCCAAGGATTTCACCCAATAACACAACATGGATTTGAGAAATGCCAGCCTTTGATTCAGAAGTATCAAATGCCTGTAAAAACTATTCCCTGCATCATGTTGCCAATGGTTTGCTATGGCTTTAATGTGAGGTAGAAATAAAGACTGCCAATCAAACGCAGCAAGGAACTGCCCATTATATCTACGCATATAAACAAGTTACACAACTGACTGTAGGAACCCCAGAAGTATGCTAATTGTAAACATTTTTAACAAGTTCATAATTAATATAACTGGAACCCTGTTGGAAATATTGCTCAGCTTTATGAGCATTTTGCACCCACATCTTTGAATCTTTCAGGGCTACTTAAAAAAAAAAAAAAAACAACTTCCAAGTCTATTTATTCAGAATTCATTAAAAGCCTAATAAGTGTTAAAATAAATAATTTTCTTCCTCACAGATTAATTTTAACATTGACTTATTTTGCCACACTGATAAAATCTATCTCCATCTAAAATATTATTCAAGCTGCCTCAGGATCTGCCACCTTTTTTTTTTTTTTTTTTTTCCTCCCTGAAGTTTGTTGTTTCTTTCTTTTCCTCTCAGTGCCTTAGATGAGGATCTGTCTTTATCTCTGCCCCAAGCTTTATACTATAGCAGTCTTGAATGGCATATCAGAGTCTATTCCTGAGAACTGGAACAATGGCTCTGACAATACATATTAGCGTTCTGGCACTTTCCTCTAGATGAAATGTCTGTGTGCTTCAGACAATAGACAATGTTAGGAGAGTTGGAGAGACATTAAAGAAGAGTGGTATTCATCTGATCTTGGAAACCAGTTCAGTACTGCAAGCAGAAGACAAGAGAAAGCAGAAATACCTGAAAAGTCAGCTACCAACTAGAAAGCAGCTGTGAGGTTGAGGATTTTATGAAAGGGGAACAATACCATACTTCCTCCAGACAGACTGACACATTCACCTACACAAAAGGCAAAGATAACAGGAATTAATTGCCCCTAAAATCATAGTTTTGAGCCATATTAGTCAAGGCATCAAAGTTAAAAGAATATAGAATCATAGAACGGTTTGGGCTGGAAGACACCTCCAAAGGTCACCTAGTCCAACCCCCCCTGCGGTAAGCAGGGACATCCTCAACTAGATCAGGTTATCCAGAGCCTTGTCAAGCCTCACTTTGAATATCTCCAGGAAAATAGCCTCAATTACCTGCCTGGGCAACCTGTTCAAGTGTTCTACTACCCTCATGGTAAAGAACTTGTTCCTAAATATAAATATTAATAAATCATTTAAATAACTTACTTTTAATACAATAAACCAGGTTGGAAGAGACCTTCAAGATCATCGCGTCCAACCCATCAAACAACTAGATCATGTCACCAAGCACCCTATCAAGTCTCCTCCTGAACACCTCCAATGATGGTGACCCCACCACCTCCCCAGGCAGCCCATTCCAATGGGGAATCACTCTCTCTGTATAGAACTTCCTCCTAATGTCCAGTCTAAACCTGCCCTGGCACAGCTTGAGACTGTGTCCTCTTGTTCTGGTGCTGGCTGCCTGGGAGAAGAGACCAACCTCTGCCTGGCTACAACCTCCCTTCAGGTAGTTGTAGAGAGCAACAAGGTCACCCCTCAGTCTCCTCTTCTCCAGGCTAAGCAACCCCAGCTCCCTCAGCCTCTCTTCATAGGGCTTGTGTTCCAAACCCCTCACCAACCTTGTTGCCCTTCTCTGGACACGTTCCAGCAAGTCAACATCCTTCCTAAACTGAGGGGCCCAGAACTAAATATAATATAATATAATATAATATAATATAATATAATATAATATAATATAATATAAATAATAAATAACTTCACTGTAGATGCCATCCTCTACAGTAAAACACTGGAAAAAAACCCCAAACAAACAAAAATAAATCCCAAAGCCAACAACCAGAAAAATTAAAAGGGGAAAAAAAAAAAAAGGTTTAAGACACACAAGAAAAGACAGACATTAATTTCTGGGCATAGCTTCCCAACAGCCATGCTGACACTATCAACACTTGCAAGAAAAGTCTCCTCATGGGAAAATAAAAATGTTTGTGGTGGTTTACAGAAAGTGCTTATATAGGTGGTTTATAAAAACATACAGAGGAATGAGCTAGAGGTTTCATTCAGATGGAATTGCTGAAAGGAAACCCACATTATGCCAGCCAGAATTGCCTACTGTGATAGCTGGCCACAGCAGTCCTAGATGATGGACTTCATGCATATGATAGAAACACCATGTAGATGTGATGCACTTGATAAGGCTGACTTTAACTGAGAGAGGTAACTTTCAGACAAACCTTACTGACCAGCTTTCACTCAAGAAAACTAAAGATTGTGGGCTACCCGCAGCTGGGTGCTGTGCTGGCTTGTGTTCAGAATATCATTACCAGAAAGCCTCTTTTAGATGTTTTATGGGCATCAACTGTACAAAATATTGCTACAATGGCATGTGGCTTCCATACTCTATGTTTTTTTGATAGCAAGAACTCCAGAGGCAGAAAACAGCCCTCTATTACAAACAATCTTTTTGTTGTTGACCACTGATATATTTACAACTTCTCCACAGACTGGCAGGCCCAAACAATTTATTCTCTGACCTTCCTGCACTTTACAGAAAGGCTCTGCACACTATTACTCCCATTGAGTAGCTGAATTTAGGTCATGGATGTAGAGGAATTTCAGCTGCCTTACTCATTAGTAGTGGCAAGAGCTCGTTTTCTCTAAAAATATCTTGACAATTAAATCTACTGGAAAAATAGAGTTAGCTTCCTGTAAAATAGTACCTGCTTTAAAAAAAAAAAAACATTTCCATGAATTAATCCACTCTCTGAGAGACCTTACTCTGAAGGCACTTTTGTTTTAAACCAAGAGCTTTCAGCCTGCTCTTGGACTTCTACTCTATGAGGTCCAAGACAGGTGACTAAAATAAGTTATTTTGTATGTGCTACCCAGCTATCTGCATATGCAAAAGTTTACAGTAGGAAAAGTGTGAATCTGATAACCAAAAGAGTAAAACCTATTGATTTGTGCCATCAGCTGGAAGTGTCAGTACAACTGGCAAATCAATTCAGTCACGTTAATCACTGCCACATTGGTGATAGTTCATTGGTAAAACAGACAGCCCAGCCTCTGTCAAGTCATCCCCAAATAAAACATCTTGAGTGCTAATACTGCACATGAACAGGATAACAGGAAATGGGGAGGAGAGACAAAATGGCAGTGAAAGGCAGTGGTTTACGGAAGATGTCCTCTCTGGCCAAATCTCAGCAGATAGCAGAACTGGGAAGGAAGGCGGCAAAAGGGAAAAACAAACCAACCAACCAACCCACCCCAACAAAACAAACAAAATAGTAGGAGGCACAGTGCATGAGTGTCAAGGACAGAGCATTCCCATTTCATTCATTAGGTGAATTGTGAGCTGTCAGGTTTGTCAGGTCCTGGTACTACAGAATGTGCACCAGGCATCCCCTACCTCAGAGGGCAAATTCTGCTCCTGGACCCAGACTGGTGGATCTCAGCAAGCTCAGAACTGTGCCAATGGGGAATGTAAAAAATGTTACACCTTTTTTCTCCAAATCTCCATTTGAGAACAATTCCTTGGTTCCACACAAAACCTGTTTCCCCTTGCATTTACAGAAGCACAATTTACACCAGAAAGGCTTGGGCATTTTACATCCCCTCCATTTCAGCATGAAGTTCCTGCTAAACAATACAGTTTCATCTGAGGCTGGACAAATTTATCCCTGCAAAAAGCTATTAAACAATGACATTTCTCCCACTTCAACTCAAACTCAAGTGCAGGGATCACTCAGGAATCACCTGAATTACACAAAGCCCTTCCCTGAGACCCATCAGGTACTAGAAATACCAACTACTCAGTGCTGGAATGTTACATGTATCTTGGCATCTTGTGTTAATATCCCAAAGAAATTCTGAATCATTCTGCAGGTTGTACTTGGACTGGGCTGCCTGGGGAGGTGGTGGAGTCACCATCATTGGAGGTGTTCAGGAAGAGACTTGATGGGGTGCTTGGTGCCATGGTTTAGTTGTTTAGGTGGGTTGGATTGGTTGATAGGTTGGATGCCATGATCTTGAAGGTCTCTTCCAACTTGGTCTGGTCTATTCTATTCTATTCATAAAAAAAACCCAAACAAATTAAAAGAGAAAGAGAGAAACAATATAAACCCTGTACTTACAGAGAATGGCCTACAAAAGCCACCAGAGAAAAGATTCCTCTTGCGTTTGGCAAGTTTTGGATCAAAGAGCGTGTGCATTATTTGCATGCGTGAGGGTGATGTTGCCCTCTGCTGGGTAGCCCACAAGCAAAGTGCTTGCTCCTGAGAGTCTCAGCAGACTCAAGCAGAAGCAGCCCATATGCCTTCTTAATAGCATCTCTGCAATTACCAGGTGATTTAGGTTTGCTGCCCTCCGAGGAGGAAGGAGTGCAGTTAGCCTTTTTACAAGTGAGGAGAGAGGAGGTGCAGGAAGGATGAAGCTTCAGTCTTCATTTTGTAGACTACAGCCCAGTGCAGAATCAGCCTCATCCAATTTTTCCAAGGTCATGTACAAAATCTGTAGGAAAACTAAATAAATCAAAAAAAAAAAAAAAAAAAAAAAAAAAAAAAAAAAAAAAAAAGGAGAGAGAGAGAGTTCGTTCGTTCATGTTTCATGACTCTCAAGTTTTAACCACAAGACTGAAAGTAAAAACAATCCCTCAGATACTTGCATTTAGCTCTTAAAACCACTAGGCAGCAATTACATACTGCAGGGTATGTCTACATTAATTCTCACCTATATTCATTTGGTTTTGTTTTTTCTCCTTTCATGGAATCAGATTTAATTTTTCTTAAGTAGCAGATAAATTACTGGTGTCTGTATTATCAGCACCCTATTAAGAGCAGGAATCCAACTCGATGCCACTGGGACATTGTAACATTCCTATCTCATCGACAATCAGACTAAGGTCTAGAGAGTGAAATTTATCAAATCCCATTGTACAGTCTATCTGGAAGGATGATAAATGCGATTAAAATTCATTTCACCAACACAGTTGCTCATATGTATTTGATGTCCTATTCCTTGGAATGGTTAGACAAATTGCACAGTTCCCCAAAATGAAATTCACTCTTGGATTTTATACAACATGCCCTGAGATAATACAAATCAATATTTTGACAAAATGCATTTTTGCCCGAAGATGAAGTATAATGTGTGATGAAATACATTTAAGTACTTTATAATTTATCCTGAGAGCACAGGGCATTTGACCAAATGTCATACATCATTCCATAGAAAACTAGGTGGAATACATAATCTCTGCTCCTTTAAGAGGCAACTGCACTGAGAGAGTGCACAATTTAAGCACCTGATACTCAGAAAACATTTCAAATTAAGGATCTGTGTGCAACCTCTTAAGATATGCATTGTTTCACTGCAAGAATACAGCTTTTTCTCAAATGCAGCATCTTCACTAATTACTTTCATTTTTAAGACAGAATACATTACCTTCTGTGTGTCAGCTTGCTTTTGCCATGGATCTCATACTGTTTGTTTACACATATAGTATAAGGGCAGTCAAAAAACACCCAAAAATTTCCATGGACCTTCCTTATGCTGTGTGACCCTTGCCCAACATCTTTAACAAATGAGATGTTTCCTCTGGAACTTCCATATCCCAAACCCTTCCAGATATTCTCTCCCTACAGAGCACACTGCAAAAATTTCACAAGCAGCAGTGGCACAGACAGAAATTTAAAAGCTGGTAACTTAATTTATGCCAGTTCCTAAATCCAAAGGCATCAAGAACATTCAGGATCCCAATTCTCCTTTATTTCAGAGGGGGATATGGCAGCCTGTGTATCCCAATGGGCCTTGGCATCAGGTGCTATCTGCATGGTCAGGTAAATACATGAGTGGGGATTTAGCTGCCCAGAGAAGTGGTGGAGTCTCCATCTCTGGAGGCATTCAAAACCTGCCTGGATGCCATCCTGTGCAACCTCTTGTTGGTGAACCTGCTCTGGCAGGGATGGTGGATTAGATGATCTCCAGAGGTCCCTTCCAACCCCTACCATTCTGTGATTGGCCTTTGACTGAAACAGAAGCCAGATGAGATAGTATTTAATGGGGAGACTCAGTACCTCACCAGACAAGATTCACCAACACACAGAATAAAACAAGCCGTGTATTTTACTTATTAAGGTCTGCTCCATCTAATAGCATATCTTATTGCAGGCTCATTTCCTGCTCTCTTGGCTGAAACAGCCTGGCCTTTAGTCTTTACAAGGAGTTTATCAAAACTGAAGACCTCAGAGCCCACCCCATGATCACTACACACAAATTGTTTTCACTGAGGCCAAGACACAAGCATGTTCAGGCAGTACACAAAGATCTGTTGCTAAAGCATTTCCCCCTTGAAATGTAATTGTTCTGCAGTTAAGAAGCAATCACTGAAAGGCAAAAAACCCTGCAGATGACATGCTAAGTTCTACACTCACAAAAAGTTAATCTATTTTCCATCCACAGCTGAACTGTTTGCAATTGACAGGCAAAATATTCAGCCCTGGTGTAGGCAAGGGCGACGCTGATTGATTTCACTAGGAAATGCACTTATTTACAGCAGGGCTGGTTTGGGCATTGGGTCTGCTTAGTGCTAGAATGAACAAGACAGGGCAGAGGTGCAGGAGGTGCTGAAAGCTTTTGCATGTGAATATTAAAATAGCCCGACTCCACAATAGCAACTATTTTGGGCTGGAGAACACAACATGTGCCAATCTGGGTTGCACAATGCTTCATGTATCTTGGGGTTCGCTGCTCTGAATAGTTCCATCCTGAATGGCTGCTTAATCTCCCAGGTACAGTTACTGCACAGGTCCTCTCTCTAGCAGCATGCTGCTGAAACCTTGTTCAATAGATGAGCCCGGTATTCACTCTCAATAGCATAAGCCAGGCTGCAGGAAAGACTGAGGCAGGGCTTCACTCGAAGAACCCTGTGGCTTAAGCTCTTTTGGTATGAGTTTAAAGAAAAACATTCACTTATTTTTTTTTTTTTTTTTTTTTTTTTTTTTTTTTTACACATTTGGTTTTCATTTGTTTGAAACGGTTTTGTAGCCTAATAAAACGACCTACAGTTTCATAAAAGGAAGTTAACTGGTTGTCTTTGGGCAGTAGGAGACTTTTTCATTTATTACTGGGTTATTTTAAGAGCATTAAGTGCAGTCAGCCCACGGGCTCTGTTATAGAAATTATTTCATTTAGTTGTGTGGTGTTTGGGTTTTTTTTTTTTTTTTTTTGTTGTTGGGGTTTTGTGGTTTTGGTGTAGGGTTTTTTGGTTGGTGGTGGTGGTGGGTTTTGGTTGGTTGGTTTTGGTGGGGCTTTTTTTTTTTTTTCTTTAAATAATTACACTGTGTTTTGTTAAAAAAATGTCAGTGTGAAAATACTGGATCTGTAGCCTCTCTGGACTGGAAGGCAGAGCACTGCTTGTAAACTGGCTTGTAAGCTGTCACATTGTGTACTGCCCACCTGCCTCCTAGCTGGCAGCAAGCACACCAAACAGAAACAGAGGTTCAAGGTGCTAGTCTTCCCATTTGGACTCTCCTTCCAGCAGCAGGAAGAAGAGATCTACTTTTCCAATACACTTTCACCTTCCAACAGAAAGAAGCCTGACAGCCTGATTTCACCTTCCTGCACTCAGACACAAGGTACAGACAACTGACTAACCTTGTGTTTTGGCTGGGGCATAGGAAGGGAAGTAATCTGCCTGGTACTGCTTTGCCACCAATAACACACAGACCCCAGGATGGCCATAGTTTACCCAGTTAGCCCATGCCTACCATCCTCAGAACACACTCCAAAGGCTTTTCTGAACTGGACGATCACCGCAGACAGCTCAGAAGTAAAACACATGCATTTTTCTAAACCTCAAGGAGATGCACATATACTGTGCTTTAGGTTACTGTCTTGTTCAAGACAGGGTGAACAAGCCACTATGTGTCAGCATAAAACAATGGCAGCTACCATTCACCTCAAAGGTATTACACAGGATAACAAATATATTGAAATCTTAATTTCCAAGAACCTAGCCTATCCTTTCCTTTTTTAATTAGACTTTCCCATATCATCATACTATCTCAATAAATTCACTGTGCAGTTATGACAAGAGTGGTTATTCAGTGTTAAGCTGTATTAATTCAACCATACATCAGGGGACAAATTAAGATGAGGACATAGTCCAGATAACTAGAGCAACAGCCCTGGGAAGGGATATGAAAAGCTGAATGCTTTGCTCAAACCCATAAAGAGGAGAAAAAGAAGAGAGAAAAGAAAATGAGGAAAAACAGAAGAAAGGAGAAAAAAAAAAAAAAGAGGGAAGAAAAAAAAAATAGAGGCAAAGTCGCCCAGGGTCTCTAACACAAAGTTTGGCCACTGATCCACACTCGTGGTTCTTTTAGCTCATGCCTAAACCAATGCATCTTTTGGAACTGCTTTTTCAAATCCTGCCCTCTCAGCCCACAAAGATGATCAGAGGTCTGGAGCACCTCCCCTATGGGGACAGCCTGTGAGAGTTAGGGTTGTTCAGCCTAGAGAAGGCTCGAGGAAGACCTTATAGCAGCCTTCCAGTACCTGAAGGGGTTTACAGTAGAGTCGGGGAAGTACGTTTGACAAGGGCTTGTAGTGATAGGATGAGGGGAGCTGAGCTGGAAGAGAGAAGATATTGAGACTGGAGATTGGGAAGAAAATCTTGACAGTGAGGGTGAGGACACACTGAAACAGGTTGTCCAGGGAGGTTGTCGATGCCCGAGAGGGGGTGTTCAAGGCTAGGTTGGACCAGGCCTTGAGCAACCTGGTCTAGTGTAAGGTCTCCCTGTCCATGGCAGGGAGGTGTAACGGGATGATCTTTAAGGTTCCTTCCAACCTAAACCATACTGTGAATCCCAAACTCACTCTAACTTGTGCACTATAACCAGAGTGATAGGACAAGCATCTCTCTAGCGATACACAAATGAATGTGGGCTGAGAACTAAAATCTCAGAAGCTGGAAATGGATGCAACAGGGACAACATTTGCAGACATTCAGGCCTGTTATGGATAGGTTAAAAAGTGAGTACAGAAGAGGTTACAAATAGCACACACATTTTCTGAAAGCATCATTTGCCTTTGATATTCTACATGCTGGCCTTGCTGGGATCTAATTATTCATTGTGTGGAACTGAGGGAGATCCCTGTGTACTAACGGGCCTTGTCCCATCAGACACAGCAGCAAACTTCACTGACTTCAGCCAAGCAAGAAGGTGGTTGATAGCTGCAGGCTTTCTTGAATCACAGGAAGGTTTTGCTGTGCGTGAAAATCCAGACTGCCATAGGAAACTGAGTGAGGGGCAAAAAGGTGTTTTGCTTTGGTGGAATAATGGAAGCCTTTCTTCTGCAGGGACCAAGTTCCATATGTGATACCTCCAGTCAAAGCCCCACACATGGTCTAGCACCAAACTTGGTAGTGTTAGATAATGATTGGACTCAATGATCTTCAAGGTCTTTTCCAACCAAAACAATGCTATGATCCTACGATTCCATGCATGTCACCCACTGAATGATATTGTTTAAAGCTAGAAACTGTGAGCTGTTAGTCTTTAAGAACAGGCAGACAGGCAAGAAATTCCACCAAGTGATTTATAAGCAGGTGGAAGAGAAAGCGGAAACTTCTGCAAATGTTGGGCTCAGTCCTGTTGGGAGCCTTATTTTGATGGAGGGCTCCCTCTTCTGGATTTTGATTGAAGCAGAGCTCCCAAAGTCTAAAGCACTTAACTTTTCCCAAAGCAACTGAAAAGTGTCTTCAGGCAGAAGACTGCATCAGGGAGCGAGCCTCTGTGTGCTCCCATAGTCCAGCTAACAGGCCCCATACACAGCGGGGACTAGGGCACTGGGCAGCATGTCCAACTGCACTTGCCCCACAGACCTGCTGGAGATAATACAGGAGCTGCCATCAACTTTTTAGGTCTTCATTTACATTTTGATGTCAACAGATGTCCCAAGCATTAGCGTGGGGTTTTACCCTGGTTCGTGAGTCTTTATTTTTCTTGCTTTGTAAATGCGACTTTTGGAGAACGACCTCCTTAAGAAACAGCACAAGTTGTGACAGTTGCTGGAAACTCCACTTCTGAACAAGAATGTCCTCAAGTTAAGAAGCTCCAAAAAAATATCTATTTGGCTGGAAGTTCTCCAGTGACAAAAATAGCCTTTTAGCCCCCTATACAAATCAAAACAGTCTTACATAAAAAATCCTCCCTAATCTGTGGGGAATTTCCCCCTCCATAGGAATTCTTTCTGAAAACAGACACTTCCTGAAGGACAGGTGAGACTGCTAGAAACTGAGACTGCAGCTTTGAGTAATTTACGTTTCTGACAGACAGCGACCTTTTCAGGCAGAGACCTGCTTCAGCAAAGGTTTAATACCCCAGTGCAAGCACATCTGTAAGACCATGCTGCAGACTGCTGCAGTGGCCAGAGGGGAATTATTTCAGACGACAATGCAAGCAAAACTCTGAGTTTTTCTAAAATGTAAATGATAATAAATATTGCTTTGTGGCCTGAAAAGGAGTCACAGCTCTCAGATTTTAGAGAATGAACGCAGCTGTGTTTTTTGTTTACATGGAATAATCATGGAGTCATAGAATTGAGCGCATGGGGCATAGTCATTTCCCTAGTCTTACTGGCCACAGTAGTGCTGATCAAGGTCAGAATGCTGTTGGCTTTCTTGGCCACCTGTGCACACACAGCTCATGTTCAGCTGGCTGTCAACCAGCACCCCCAGACCTTTCTCTGCTGGGCAGCTTTCCAGTGACAAGGATGTGACAAAAGTCATACGTTCCTGTATCAGAGAATCATGCACTGTTCTTCCAGACACAAGGCAGACCTTTGCCTTATAATGTTGCTATTACAAGATAGCATTCACCTAGACCAACTACTCCCTGGCTTTCTCTTCCTGCAGATTAGCAAGTAGCCATTCCTGTCAACATTTGGGGCCTACAAGATCCACAGGCCATTTACAATGATCTCCCAGAACCACCTGCAGGCTCTGGATCTCACTTTGCGAACCATCAACTTGAAAGCCTCAACTGACACCAGATGTCTGCCTGCCTTAGGTGCTCTGGAGCCACATCAAAAGAAAGAATGCCAGTCCCAACAGGTTTTTCATTCAAAAAGATGAGATGCGTAAAGGGTATGAGGGAAAACAGAAGGAAAGCATAATGCCAAGCAGCAGACTGGATGGAAAGCCAGGAACAGAGCATGAGCTTCTTGGGAACAAGCTTAATGCTCTCTGCAGAGCCACAGGAAGGATCATAAAAAAGCATCCACTGGAATGATGCTGGGTGAGGAGAAAAGAGTGAAGTTGCTTAGTTCTGCCCACATAGCCATGAGATAGTCCTTCAAATGGAGAGTGACAGCAAAGGTAAAGCTGGGATTTGGCCACCTCTGAAAAAGCCAAACAGGGAATGAATTGGAGACTAGAAAACCCCACAGTAAAACCAGTTTCTAATAAACTTAAAAGGGGAAGGGCAGAAAGTCTCCACTGCTTTGGATAAATCAGATGCTTACAAATCAGGTAAGAACTACAAGTGCTCCAGGATATCACCTGAACATTTGTCTTTTTTTTTTTTTTTCAGATATTGATCACAGAATTTCTCTCCAGATAGTCCCTAAACACTGTGCTTCCCAAATACAAGGTCTCTGACCCACATGGGTCTAGAGCAACTGTTTGTAGAGAGCAACTCTACAGAAGCAGCATATCTATGGTGTTGAAAATATGTGCAGTTTTACATTTCCTCTGGTACCTCGGTGGAAGAAAATGGGGTTCCATGATTTTCCAGCACAGACAGGATTCACATGAAAAAACCCAAAACAGAGTAATTGATGCTGTCCAAGAAATGGTAGAAGTCAGGGAGACACACAAACTGCACACTCCACCTCTGAGTGCCAGCTACAGCATTTAGCTCCTAATAGAGAGAGAGGTAACAAATCATCACAGATGTAGCCAAGTTTGAACCAAAGCGTCTGGGCTGAGCCACCACACATTAACTCACCCTGTTACCTAAAGGATCATCCTTATAAACAGCTTTAGACTGTCTTTTATGTACATCTGACCAAGTGTAACGGAGTGTCAGAAGAGCAAATGCAAAGAGCACGGTCTTCCATTAAAGCAATCACACAGCCAGATGCAAAATCCAGGACTCTGAGACCTCATGCGAATCTGAGAGTCCCTGGGGAATCTGGGCCTGATGAGAAATACATATAAATATTATAATCTGTGACAGATATAATCTTGCTCCAATACTTTCCACTTTATTTAAAAGGAAAGCTACCTATTTTGCTCAGCCCCACAGTCTGGAAGTTACAAAGATAAAAGGAGCTCTCAGCATGAGCAAACTGCAAAACGTATTTGAAAATAAATTCGTAATGACAATTGGCATTAAAGAATTTATTTTCAAATACACTTTGCAGCCTGCTCATGCTGAGGGGTGCTTTTATCTTTTGAACTGGATGCTGCTAGGCTGAGCAGAGATGAAGACTTTCCTCTTAACTCTTTCAGTGCCACACAAACTGGAGAATCCATCAGGATTTTCTTATGCCTGTATTAAACAAACTCTGCACAACAGAGGCTCACTTTCCAGTCCAAGCAAAGCAGCAGAAAACGACAGCTCTCTTAGCTGATCATCTGACACCTACCTTTCAGTCAAGGAATATTTCTTCCTTAATATAGTCCCTTAATGCTTTTGCTCAACAGAAATCCCCATTGCTGTGCTAACATTGCCTTTCTGGTTCACCACAGATGACAACAGCTTTACTTCCTACATAGCAGGCACACTGCAGAGAACCCCAATTGCCCGTCTCCCCTGTGGGAGCCAGCATCTGGTGTTACAAATAATTCCTTTCTTGACAAGTGAAAAGCAAACTCTGCCTCTATTTCTAGCATTTATTCTGCTCTGTGTGCCTCAGTCTTCAGTGCAACTTGAATGCTTTTAAGGTCAGAAAATAACTCAGATGCCTGCCAAACAGTGTAGTCCATCCTCCACACCTCTGCCTTCCTACAGTCATTACTACCTGCTGGCTTTGGGCAGCTGCACAGTGGGCCAGGATGGGAAACAAACCCAGCAGAAACCACCCTTGTTGTTTTGAGCTCAGCAAAACAGTTCCCCTGGCTTGTCAGACAAATGTCACACAGGCAGAAGTTAACAGCCTGGGAACAAGAAATCAGTCTTAGAGATGTGTTGGAGAGGTATTCACAGCACTGGAAATTTCTGTTAGATATAAGAAGCAACTGCTTAACCACAGACTGAAACACAAGTGTAACAGAAGCTTTGGTATCAGATTCTAAGAGCCTAAAGAAAGTTGGGATGTGGAGGAATAGACATTACATACGAGTATGAAGCTACATCGTGGTGCACGCCTGCCCATTACTTCCATTCCTGGCCTCACAAGGTTAAACAGGGAAAACAGAGGTAACCAAGCAAGGAGGAACAAGAGAGGCATAGAGAAAGACAGACCCTTCTTCATCTCAGCTGGTGCTGTAAAATGTAATACTGCCTCTGAAACCCCACATCTCTTCTTCTGTGGACAGAGTAAGGAGAAAAGGAAAACATCTAAAGGACAGGACCCAGCTAGTAAAGCTTACAAGAGGAAGAAATTCAGAAATAATCATTTTTGCCCATCTTGCTCTGTCTCAGGAAGGGGTGGGTAGAGGGGAAGTCAGCAGAGGTATTTTGGATCACTGCATCCAGCCCCTATTTATCCCCATCAGATCACATCATCTCTTTCAAACACTTATCAACATGAGGAAAAACTTCTTTACAGTGAGGGTGATAGAGCACTGGAACAGGCTGCCCGGAGGGGTTGTGGAGTCTCCTTCTCTGGAGACTCTCAAAACCCACCTGGAGGCATTCCTGTGCAGACTACCCTAGGTGATTCTGCTTTTGACAGAGGGGTTGGACTCAATGATCTCTGAAGGTCCCTTCCAGCCTCTAACATTCTGTGATTCTGTGATCAAAAACCATTTGTTCTTTCAGTTCACTATTCCCCTACAAAGGCTCTTGCAAAATTTCCCTCCTGTCTAAATGCACATAAAGTTTTTGATCCTCTGCCAACACCCGAAACTGCAGCATATACCCTCCTGACACGTTTGTGAAGTGGCAAAACGGATCACCTCCTGCCCTGTTCTTGTTAGGCTGAACAAGCCAATCTCTTCTAGTCCCATCTCCAGCTCAGGTCCATTAAGACAGTGAGCGTACTTAAACTTCTGTCATATGAGGAGAGACTGAGAGAGCTGGGGCTGATTACCTTGAAGACGGGAAGGCTGAGGAGACATTTCATTAATACTTACCAATATCTAAGGGGTGGGTGTCAGGAAGATGGGGCCAAACTATTCTCAGTGGTCCCTACTGACAGGGTTATGGGCATAAACTTGAATGTAGGAAGTTGCATACACACATGAAAAGAAAATTCTGTTCTTTGAGGGTAGCAGAGCACTGGAACAGGCTGCCCAGGGAGGTGTTGGAGTCTCCATCTCTGGAGGCCTGCCTGGACATGTTCCAATGTGATCTGCTTTAGGTGATCCTGCTCTGGCAGGAAGTGTGGACTCCATGATTCTGCAACTCTGTGTGATACTTACCTCAAGAAGAGCACTCTAGAAGGATAGGAAGATGACAACTTTGCTAACCTAAGATAAAAAAAGGCAGTGAAACATGAGCTCTGGCACTCCCTACAGCTGTGGTTACTGAATTTGATAACATGGCTTTCACTAGCTCTAGTAACACTGATTCCTACAAAGGGGGAAACAATTCATAACAGAACACACTTCCCTGGTACAAGGAAGATCTTCTTGTACATGAAATCTTTCATTTAATTATGTCACTCAATTTTGAAAGCATACAGCATGTTTTTGTGCAACATTTCTGTTTCTTCCTCTCTTGAGCTGAAGTGATACTGCTGCAGGCAATGCTGCTGTGTTGTATTAACACTGCCAGCACTTGTTGTACCATACAAAAGCTGAAAAATTATTGAGAGCTACAGAAATTTGAAGCATCTTGGAAAAGTGACAGAATAACAAAATAATTTTGAATTTCATCTTCCACATTCAACTGAGATGTGTTCTCTATGGCTCCTGCAGAAGAACTGAGGTGTCCCTGATCAGTGCTCTCCCATTTTCTCAGAGCCTGCTGGATACCACAGTGAACAGCCTTCACAGAGCAGGCAGGCTCTGGTATCTGTGCCATTAAGGCACTAACTTTTCCATAGATTCTTCCCTTTCAGGAAAGTTCCCAAAGGCAGTGGAAAGCCATGACGTTAAGGGGTCAAATATGCTGCTTTGTAAGCCAAAGATCTCAACGGTTGAGTAGGGTCACATTGTCTGGAAGTATTTCTGCCCTCTGGCAGAAAGCTGAGAGCCCAAAGTTTTACAGATAAGGAAACACTTCTATCCACTCCATCCTGGCAAAGATCAAGGGAGCTCCTTCCCTCCTGAACTCCTGCAGACAACTGGCTTTGGAAGGGAGACCGAAGTTGTCTTACGTGTGGAAAGAGTGACAAACACGCATTTAGAAAACAGTGATGGGAGAGCAGACACAGAGAGGAAAGGCAGAAAGGAGATGATGCTGTTTGGATATGAAAGGATGTAGAAGAAGAATTTAAAAAGTTAAGCACGGAAACATTAATGTTGATAAAACCAAGGCGCGCTCCAAAGCCTGCTTTTCCTGCCAACCACACTGGTAAATCCAGGCACCGTCTTTCTCCAGCAGAAAGTCACTGCAAACTCACCTGCTTTGCTGGCCCACGCTATCCTGTCCACTCTCAAATGCCAGTCCTGGCACTGTCAGTGACTACCGGCAAGGCCAGGGTGGCAGTGAGTTTCCACTAAACAGTGGGGCTTAGGGGAAGCCCTGAGTGTGCTTCAGAGCCATAACCCTGCAATCCATGGCTCCATCTGGTGCTGCCAGGTCCACAAGAGCCAGAACCTGTGCTGGGGCTCTTCTTAGACAGCATTATTGTGTCTGCCCTAAAATCACCAGCAGCAGCTCCAATTGGACTCATTACTACCAATCTGTCCTTACACAGGCAAAGAAAAGAGTAACTGCAGACCAACATTTCCATTTATGTCTTTCCAGTGAGTTACAGAGTAATCAGATGAGGTGACCAAGCAGCTCAATCATTGACATAACCGTTCTCAGCCATCTGTTCCCACTGCTTCCTTACACCAGCTACCATGCTTGTCAGACTTCTACTGAGGTGTTTTAACTCTTCAGTGTAGCAGGAAAATACAAGTTTTCTACCATGTTAGCAAATTAAATCAGCTCCCCAGGAAGCAGTTAAGCATCACTGGTAACAAAAAGAAAGCACTGGGGCACAGAGCAGAAAAGGAGAGAGAAACAAGGCTGTCCTTTTAAGGGGCATTTCCGTTCTGTCAGTTAAGCTGGCTGAATCATCTTCTATTATTTACCCAGGTTCAGTCCATGGAAGTCACAATTCAATTCAAGTTCTATCAAATCACACCTCTCAAAATTAAACAGGAGCTTCTGTAAGGGCTTTTATATCAGTTCTGATATAAGAATTCAAATTTACACAATCAAAATTCACAGAATCACAGAACATTCGGGTTTGGAAGGGACCTCAAAAGATCATCTAGTCCAACCCCCCTGCCAGGGCAGGATCACCTAGAGTAGGTCACAGAGGAACGTGTCCAGGGGTTTTGAATGTCTTAGAGCATCCTCAATAAAAAGCAGGAAAAGTAAAGCAGCCTATCCTTGGTCTTTTTACTTTTCTTCACTCCTTCAGTTAGTACAATGCACAGGAAGTCTAAGTAAAGTGTTTAAGCAGTGTGGCAGCTTTCCACAGAAGAATCAAGGGCTACACATCTTCATGCTGCTCCCAGCTTACCATGCTCTTATAAACAGAATGACTGAGCAGAAAAAGGCAAGGTATAAATCACCTTCCATGTCTTTACAGCTTTAGAGGAGCCATTTCTTATTTATCTCCATTATTTCCATTACATTCATCTAGTAACATCACATGAGGTTGCATTACCTAATGACTAGCCATTACAGTACCTGGTTGTTAAATGGATGGCACACAATTCTCTTTACAACTTGCACGAACCACTCCTAGGAGATGACCATTTAAGTAAAATGTAATTAGATCACTTTTTTTCTACACAATGAAGTGACTTAAAGCTGCCTTACTTTGGCAGTTGGATGTTCTCCTCACTCAGACTGAGACAGTTAAACATCAAAGCCAGCTCTGAAATGCCAATAGAAATGAGGACACAGAAAAAGTTGACTTCTAACAGCTTTTCTGCAAAGATCAGCTCTCCACCTTGCTATTGGCTGTGGATCATGGGTTAATTTCTCATCCATTTCATTTATTTTTCCATCATTAGCTCATGGAAATCACTGTCATCAGATTTTAATAAGACAAAAAATGTAACAGGATCCCCAGAGCACTTAATGCTATTGGAGAGAATGAGACAACCCAAATTAGACCTATAATGTTCAGAAATGAAGAGAGGGTTGAGGCCTTCCCAAACACCTCATTAATGACAGCTAGAAAGAAGGGCTCCCTGTGGGCAAATCATCCACTAACAGCTCACTACATGGCTTCTTTACCCTCCCTATGACAAAAGTGGACATCAGCTTTGTGCAAAGCTGAAGGGAGGACAGAAGAACCTGTTTCAACTTGGCCACTGCTGAGTTATTCTACACTGAACTACAGACATGACCTACAGAGCACACAAACCAGTGCAATTCCTTCTGTCCTACCACAGGTATGTTAACTTTCCATAACATCTTTGTCTCCCTCATGACCCCCTTCACCTCTTCTTTATGACATCCCTCTGCCTCACCTCTGGAAAAACAGAGATGAATACTTTATTTTGAGACGTCGCAGAGAGGCAGCAGATAATTATTTGTATGTCCAGCTGTGAAGCAATCAAAACTAACTCATTTTTATAAATTACACATTGTACTTCTGGGGAAAAAAAAAGTGTCTGAGTCCCAAGTAATGCTGAAAGTTTGGCCTGAATCACAAAACATTATCTCAAATAGCCTATTTAGAGCTGCTGATAGGTAACTCAGCCTATCCTTACCTACAAACAGAAGATCCTGACTTCAGGCTTTTCCCCAGATTCTCCAGGAAAGGCCAGTATATGACCTATTGACAATCCAGAACAACATCAACAACAGGATAGCTCCATGAAGCTTGCCCCTACCTGGCTTCAACCTCCCTTCACGTAGTTGTAGACAGCAATAAGGTCTCCTCTGAGCCTCCTCTTCTCCAGGCTAAGCAACCCCAGCTCCCTCAGCCTCTCCTCATAGGACTTGTGCTCCAAATCCCTCACCAGCTTTGTTGCCCTTCTCTGGATACATTCCAGCAACTCAACATCCTTCCTAAACTGAGGGGCCCAGAACTGGACACAGTGCTCAAGGTGTGACCTAACCAGTGCTGAATAGAGGGACAGAATGACTTCCCTGCTCCTGCTGGCCACACTGTTCCTGAGACAGGCCAGGATGCCATTTGCCTTCTTGGCCACCTGGGCACACTGCTGGCTTATGTTCAACCAGTACCCCCAGGTCCCTTTCTGCCTGGCCACTCTCACTTCAGCCTATAGCACTGCACGGGGTTGTTGTGGCCAATGTGTTGAACCTGGCACTTAGATGTGTTAAATCTCATGCCCTTGGACTCTGCTCATCTGTCCAGCCTGTCAAGGTCCCTCTGCAGAGCACTCCCACCCTCTAACAGAACAACACCTGCCTCCAGCTTGGTGTCATCTGCAAATTTACTGATGATGGACTCAATCCCCTCAGCCAGATCATCAATAAAAAGCCATTCTTTCCGTTTCTCCAGAGCTAATCTCCACGAAAAAGAAAATTCTTTGCAAAACACAAATAAAATACCTGAAGGGACACCAGCAGAGATCTTTTTCCCAAAACATAAATACTTATATCTGACACAAGATGCCCTAGGGCACAGTACTTACAACCCTCAGCTCAGAAGAAAAGAATGAAATTGTCTTAACATCCCTCACCTTTCCAGAAAATCTGGTCCTTGCTGCTAACAAAAAAAAAAAAAAAGCTTGTTTTTAAAACAGTAGTTTCTGTCTCATGTGGTGGAATCTAATCCTACAGGTCCTTCACAATGAGACTACTTTTGTAAATTAAACAACTTCCCAAATTGCCTCCTTTGCTAAGATCACAAAACTAAAAATCACTCTGACACCTCCCCCCAAAAAAAAACCCCAAATCAAACCCCAAACTAAACACAACAGCAAAATAATTTGCTTATTGTTCCAACAGCACTGAAAATAACCAGCTACAGTTGGGATTAAGTGTTCTGCAGCTGCCAGGTACCCAAATTAGGATCAACATCTTTCTCTCTGAGTTAATGCTGAGGGAAACTTCAACCCAGCACACTAGTCCAACCAAGGATGGTAGTGAATATGTTTAACGTAAGCCAATCTGACTGATGATCCATCTAGTTTAGTGAACAGATTGCAAAGGTGGCCAGAAGCTGATGGCCAGAGAAAAGTTAGAATTTTGAGGCAGCCTTTGTATTACATGCACATAACCCATGTAATATGGCAGCCTCCAACTAATACTCTGCCTTACAATGCTTAAATTCACTGTTAGAAACTGTAACAACAAAGCAAGCAGGAGACATCTGGGAAGAGCATGATGAGCAACTCTGCTCAGAGCTTTGGGAGAAGGGAAGATAGATTAAAAATAAATTTGAGATGCACTGAAGGAGCTGCATGACAATGCCTCTCTTCCTTGCACAGCCCTGACTCAGTAGGAGTAATAGCAGCACCTTTGTTTACTCATCATCACAAACAGGAGGTCCACCACTTCACAACTGTGTTAGAAAAGCATTTCTAAGAATGAACACCAAGAGATCTTAGTCTATACTGAGGAATCCTGCTGACTGCAGATAGTTATCTGCAAATTTATGACCTATGCATCACACTGCTAACTCTTACAGGTGTGCTGGCAACAAAATTTTCCATTCACATTTGAAAAAAGTTGTTAGATATCAACCATCAGTTGAAACTAGTAACACAGAAGACATCTACTGCAGCAGCCACGTGTCTGTAGGAGTTCATGGGCACCAGCTTTTCTTTTTTACTTCAAGAAAAAAGTAAAATCTTTCTGTTGCACCATAAAAAGCTTGATTAGAAGAATAATGCCTCAGGCAAACCCCAGAGGTAGAAGCAACTTGAAAGAAACACTGTGCTGAAAAACTAAGTTGATGCAATATTAAACAAGTGAAATCAGGGAAATGGGGGGTGGGGGTGGAAATCTTACAGAGCCCGATTTGGAATTCCTTTATGTTGATTTGACATTAACCCAACTGTACTAATTATTGCAGAATTGATAGTTACAGCAATTACACCACACACTCGTATCAGTATGATCCACAGAACCAGGCTGACAGCTCTCTATCTGCACCACTGAGTAGAACACACAGACCCAAGGTCCATGGCTGCCCCAGCAGACCCCAAGCCATACCTAGCCTAGTTGCATTTACCACCCCCTTCCAGTGCCTTGCCATGACCCACTTCCCTGGTTAGCAATGAGAGGTAATGGGGAAGGTCCTGGGGAAGTGCATCTATGCAAACAGAGCATCTTGTGCTGCATGAGAAATGGCCCTTGGGACAATGATCGTGCTTTGCTGATTCAACCACACAAAGGAGCTGGCTCCTCTCTAGAGATTTGTCTGTTTCTATCCAGACCTTTCTAATGCTTCATTTGGGGCCAAGATACTGCCCAAGATACCACAGGCTAGACACACAGGAGCACAAACACACAGTCTTGAACGATACAAAAGGAAGGCTGCCCACTGAAATGTTCATCCAGCCTTAGCCCCTACATGACGGTTCTTTCACTGTTACAATTTCCTCACAACACAGAAGCCAGCTGCACGTTGAGTCACACCTCACCTTTCACCTGTTACTAGGAGGCACCTTCAATTTGTCAAGTGTCATATCAAAGGATTTTTGAAGCTTCTCATTCAATACCAACAGGATCAATTGCCTTGAGAAACCAGCATTGCCAGAGGCACACAGTGACACCACTATCAGTGCCACTGCAATCTGGGGCCACCACTGCCCCACCTCTCTGTCCCTAGTGTCCTTTACTGCTTGTGGTAAAGGTTATCTCACTCTGCGGCAAGGGGCACAAACTGACTGATTACAGACCTGACAGGGCCCAAATTCATTTGGAGAATGCAATTTGGATGCTGTTTTTGCAACCTGCTATTTTCAGGAACATGCCACAGCACACAGAGGTATGAGCTTGCCTTTAAATACCCAGGGCTTTCTGCCCACTGCACACTTCACCTTCCCCTCCAAACGCTCGTGCTTAACGCGGCATTTAGGAAGCCATGCGGAAGATGATGACTACCCTCTCAGCACTGCTGGCTCTGCTGCTGGTCGATCTGCTTAAGGCACAAGGTGAGTGAAAAACATTGGCAAATCAATCTTTGGAAATTTCAGGTAAGATTCACATTCCAGAGTGCACTTATTCCCAGGTTTCTTTGTTTTCCTGCGTCAATCTCCTCTCCTGCTTGGGTTTTCTGACCCATAAAAGCAACTATGTACAACTCAAAAGGGACAGGGAACTACTGGAGAGAGTTCAGTGGAGGGATACAAGGATGATAAAGGGACTGGAGGATCACTCTTATGCGGAAAGACTGACAGACCTGGGGCTGTTTAGTTTGAAGAAGGCTGAGAGGACACCTTATCAATGCCTACAAGTATCTGAAGGGTGGCTGTCAGGCGGATGGAGCCAGTCTCTTTCCAGTGACACCAAAGGATAGGATGGTGGCCAACAGACAAACTCAATCACAGGAAATTCCATCTCAACATGAGAAAAAAAAAAAATTACTGTGAGAGTGACAGAGCACTGGAGCAGGCTGCCCAGACAGGTTGTGGAGTCTCCTTCTCCAGAGACCTTCAAAACCTACCTGGACACATTCCTGTGTGATCTGCCCTAAGCAGTCCTACTTTGCAGGGGAACTGGACTCAATGATTTCTGGAGGTTCATTCCATTCTATGATTCTATCTTCAAATATGCCTAAAAGTAACTTGGCTTTTCAAACCATCCTCTTCATCCACACAATTTGATTTTATTTGCAGGTACTCCTGTTACCTCTGTGCTTGAGGCAACGAGCGTGGAGCAAAGCAGAGATCACAGCACGCAGCCAAGCACAGAGCTCCCCCTGGACTACAGCAGCGACCCATACAAGGAGGAAGGCATGGAACAAGTTTGGAACACTGGAGTGCAAGAAGGTGAACAGGCCACTTGGGAGCCGAGCGGAGAGCCAAGTACTGAATCTACCCCTAAGCCAAGTGTGGAACCAAGCAAAGAACCAACCCAGGAGCAGACACTGAGCTATCTGGTAAGAGCCATTTTGCCTCTGATTGTCCATGTTACTGTTACCCCACTTCTGCTACTGCAGCACTTCTACCTTCCCTGCACTAATGGGGCAAGAGATAAAAACACTGTGTTTCCTTGCAGTCTGTTTCTGGTGAGGTATCTGGCACGCCAGATATCTGGACACCTATTCCTCTCTCCTCCTTCCAAAAATAATAATAAATTGCTAGCAATGGAGAGGAATGTGAGACCTCCCGAGATGAATTGTGTTGTTCTGGATGAATGCATTTTACAGCTGTATGTGTAGCAAGGAGGTCACACTTCCTCACTCCACAAAAGAAGTTTCTATTGTGTATTTAGTTAATGCTGGATTATAATGTACATTCTTAATAGAGGGTATGGTGGGGGGGGGAACCCAAAAGCATAACCCAAGCCCAGCTTTTTATGATGGAGTTTTATTGTTAGAAAGGTCTGTGATCTGCCTGAGGGACATTTCACTCTGGTGAACCTCATCTCCATAAAGATGGGACAAATTATCCCCAAAGAAATAAAACCTGCAGTGACTGCAAACTAGTAGAGGGCATGTCAGATCATCCTCCCATACAGAGCTCCCACCTGCAAGGAGGTTGTGCAATAAATCACCCAAAGATCTCATCTCCAATAGTGTTACGTTTGAAGGCTCTACCCTTTTGTCCCTTAGTGCTACCAGCATCTTCTCCAAAGCTCACAGCAGAGCACAGAGAATGGAAGGGGATACACCAAAGAATTACTTTTCCTTCATCCTCATCAATTCCTACCATGCTTCTAGTCTGGCTAGAAAGACAGACAATCTGACACTAACTTAACCTTCCCCTTACTCCTGCTCATGTCAGCTGCCTCATCCCTTGAAAGGGTTTTCCCTTGAAAATATTCCATAGAATCACAGAATGGTTTGGGTTGGAAGAGATCTTAAAGATCACTGAGGTCCAGTCCCTCCTGCCATGGGCCCTCCTTCCAGTAGCCCAGGTTGCTCAAGGCCTTGAACACCTCCAGGGAGGGGACATCCACAACCTCCCTAGGCAACCTGTTGCAGTGTCTCACCACCCTCACTGTCGAGAATTTCGTCCAAATATCTGGTCTAAATCTGCCCTCCTCACATTATAAATTAGGATCTTCTAAATTAACAGAAAGAACTTCTGAACAACAAAGGTTGGAGGGCAGGGGCACCTCCTACGAGGCCGGCTTGCTCGAGGCCCCATCCAACCTGAGTTTGAACACTTCCAGGCTTTAAGCCTCCACAACTTCCCTGGGCGACCTGTTCCAGCACCTCACCACCTTCATGGAGAAGAATTTCCTCCTGATGTCTAATCTAAATTGATCTTCTTCCAAATTTAAGCCACTCCCCCTCATCCTGTCACTGCATACCTTGTGAAAAGTCCCTCTCCAGCTCTCCTATAGTCCCTTCCAAATACTTGAAAGCTGCTGTAAATTCTCCCCCAGAGCCTTCTCTTCTCTGGGATAACAACCACCCCAACTCTCAGCCTGTCTTCGTGAGAGTGGTGCTTCAGGCCTCAGATCATCTTTGTGGCCCTTATCTGTACTTCTGTCACTCAGTGTGGTAGTTTAACATTCACTCTCTGTTTTTACTCTAGAATAATCTGCAACATTGAATCTGAACGGCAAAGTAACAGCCACAGGTTCCTATGGAGTTGATTTCACCACGCACACATGCTGCCTGCAACAAGCTGGATGACAAAGCAGTTCCCAGAACTACAGCTTGCAGGAAAACTGAAAACACAACCTTCAGTTCAACACTGTCCAATTCTTGCCTCCTTTATCAGGTTAATTAGATGACAAGTGACCTGCGCTGTTCTGCTTGCATAATAACCTGAAATAAAGAACAACACTGCAATTACAGGTTCTCTCGTTACTGTAAATCCTTTCCTTGCTGCACTTTGACAGGAAGGTCTCCTCTCAAACTTAGTTCAAACAACTGCTTCTTGTATTTTATAACTGCTGTGACCAAGTCTGTGTTACCAGGAACTAGGAAAAGGGCTGTAAAAATACTTTCAGGCAGCAAGACAACTTCAGATGACTTAAAACAGAAGGCAGCATCATCAGAGGGGAACAGTTTGAAACAAACCATTCTTTAGCTCATTAACCTATCAAAGAATAACATTTTTATGCGGCTTTGGCTGCAACATGCAGAACTACCTCCGAGTATTTCCATGGCTGTCAGGTACAATGACAAACAGGCCCTTTATCTGCAGGTTGTCAGGCAGAATGAGAGCAAGTAAAGAACACAGCTGTGTTGAAAAATGGTTGCTTTGACAGTTCAGAACGGTAGAAGACAAATTAGAAACACAAATGTATTAACAACTTACCTTGCTTATTTCTCACAAAATATCCAAGCCCTTTCTGCTGCCTGGCATCAACGGCAGTAGGCCTTCTTTGGCATCCATACTGTCGGAGCAAAAAGATCAGGCTGAGTGCTACACAGAATAGAGATGTTTGCTCTCACGGGAGACTATGGAACCACACAGAGATATTACAAAATAAATGTGCCAGAAGAACAAGGATCCCCAGAACACCTTAAGAAGCCATCTTTGAAAAGGAACTTAAAGCTGAAAAGTGTCATGGGGTAAAAAAACCAAACCAACCAACCCCACCACAACAGAAAACAAACGAGCACAACCCCTCACAGCAAATGAGATCTCTCTGTATCCTCAGCTACCTGGTATAGTGCAGGCAAAGCTGTTGTGTGACACTGGCAAAAAGGACAAGTGCTCGCAGATTTCCTTTTTTCCCTCCCCAACTTTAACTGTAAACCTAATTTGGTTTCTTCTAATTATTCAGGTGTAAAGTCAGAAGTTAGGCAAGTCTAACACCACATCCTCCATCTGTAAAATTAAGTTTTAGTGCTCTAAATGCGCTAAGTGCTGGTTTATAGAATCACAGAACTGCTTTGGTTGGAAAAGACCTTTAAGATCACAGAGTCCAACCATCCACCTAACACCACCACAGCCATTAAATAATCTATTGAAGTGCCACGTCTATATACGCAGATCACTGGTATCTTGGAAGGCAATACAAGAGATACCAAATACTACAATCAAAACACATTTCGGTTCCAAATCAGTATACAGTTTCAGGTTTCATTTTATACAGCAATTTTTACAGTCTGCCAGCACTGCATTTCTGGTTGACCAGCAGCCTGAAAACTAATGAAGGCAAAGACAGCTTTAAAAATAACCCCCAAACACCACCACCACCTAAACAAAACAGAGCACCCCCATTCTGAGCTTTTTATTGCACTCTGCAACAGGAAGATGCAAAATAACACCAATGACCCCTCAAGTCAGGCATACAGATAATTTCTAGGGCTTCATATGTCTAAAATATTACTCATGACTGGTAGAAATTGGTAAAAGAAAGTGGATTCTATAACAGATACTGAGGTGGGCAAAAATGACTGGTAATGAAGGAAATCACCACACGATGGCTCCAGACACAGAAGTTTTTAAACGGAGATGCATTTAATATTCATACAAGACCACCACCACTAGCCCTGCAGCAGCAGGAGTGAAGAGGCAGAGCAGAGCTCACTTGCTAGTTCTAATCTAGGCAACACAAAGGTAACCTGCTCTTTGCCAATTCCTCTGGGCCACCTACCACGTAAGGTGGTTTGGAAAACTCTCTTCAGAGGGTGCCCAAGAGGATATTCAGGAGTGCTGAATGGGATAAGGATGCACCAAGGAAAATGATGGAAACCCACGCCTTCAGAGTCATAGCATGAAGTGGAATGAAGCAGCTTTCTTTCATATACTCATTCAAAACTTTCACCAGGGTAGAAAGACTACAAACAAATGAGAAGTAACTGAAACACAGAGAATTAGTTACCAGTCAATTATCATACAAGTGTACTCTTTGCATACACTCAGCTTTAAGGATATCCTGCAAGACTGTAAAACAGATTAATTGGTGCTAAGTAGTAAATTGTGTGTTGGGACCTCAGCTTTCAAAGCTTCATGTTGAAACCAAGAACTCCTCTTCCCCATGTTGGGTGTTAACATTAAGTATTCACTAGGAGGTTTCTTGTACCTTCTTTCAGAACTTCTGATACCAAATAGAAATTCACTTTTGAGATGCAGTTCTTATTCTCCACAGTTGCCCTCCCACACCTACTGCATAGGAAAGCCATCATACAGGTATCCAGTTAGAGCTCTCAGGGCAGAAAGGCTCCTTTCCTACCCGCTGTTCACAGCACTGCCATGTGTCACCTGCACCCGTGCTCTGGGAAATCCATCAAGCCACAATATAGCACTATCTCCCCAAGCTCCTGGAGGAAGAGGCTTGTGCTGTTAACCACTAAAACAGACTTGCATTTCTACAGCACAACTGAGATGCTGATTGCTCCATTTCATTGTGCTGGCTCTCCTTTCTCTGCAGGAAAATTAATGGACACAGTGTGGGATGTATCCTGTCATGAGATTTCCTTACACTACCTTATACTGCAATAATGAGCTAGATATCGTTAGAACAACTCAAGAAGGCAGACCTGTAAAACTGGCAGGTAGAAGATTGAGTGATGAAGCAGCAAAACCCAAAATCCAGTTCCATCTACCTTAACTAAACACTATAACCAGCAGAAACAAGGGAGAGCAGACTGCCTTCTCCACAGTGAAAAATTACAGGTGAAGATATGCAACACTGGTGACAACTACAAGGTCATTCAAGCGCAGTAAGAGCAGACCAAAAGTCACACCAACAAAAAGAATGCATTTGCTCCTTGGAGTTAAGCTTACTTAACTGGAAGAGGCACATAGAGTGGTTTTGCTGAGGCCAGTATCTTCACACCAGTGCTGGAATATACCAGAGTACTGGACACAGAGAGAAACAGGTAGAGATGACAGCTAAGGGCAGCAATGCAGCTGCTTTGTACTGTAGGGAGAAATGCAGAGAGAAGTGACAAGAGGCAAAGGAATGTTTTTGGCCCGGACTGTAAGCTGCACAACGTTGCTCTCTTGTTGAGTAACAGCCTATAGAACATTCAGTGTGTATCTCTTTCACTGACCTGATGAAATGCATAGCTCAGGGCCAAGAGGTTCACTTTGACAGCTCAAGATACCTGATGTAAATTAAGACCAAACAGCAAGTGTTTTAATTACAGCATACAGAAAAACATTAGAAAGACTTCTACAACAGCTTGTGCTGGGTTATACCCATCCTGGGGGGAAGGTTGCGAGAGCCCTGCTTCTGCCAGGGGACAAAAGAAACCTGATCCAGGTGGATATGGTTTTCCTTCCTGGGAGGAGGGGTCCCCTGGGTCTAAGCTGGCCTCTTCTGCTCCCCCTTCCTGTCCAGCAAGACTATAAAGGGGGGCATGGCAGCCATCTTCTCTCTTTCCTCCTGCCTCAGCTGTTTGAAAGGACCAACAGCCACTGCTGGCCTCCTGGTTCTGCCACATGGTCGAGCACGGTCTTCTCCCTGCCACATCCACGCTTCTCTAAAGGACTGAAATCCACATACGTCGAGGGAGATACAAGGCCATCTAAATTTGGGTTTGTGTATTTTCCTATTCATCCTTATTCCTTACCCTTGTAAATCCTCCTGTTATTACTATACATATATTTTGTTAATAAATTTACTTCTCCTACTTCCAAACTGACTCCAGATTATTTTTTGATAGATTTACCTCCAGTCTCTTCAGGGGCAGGGGGAAGATTTGTCGGTTTCCTTGCTACCATCTGAGCTCTTAAACTCCAGTTAAGGCTCAAACCACTACACAGCTACTCTTTCCTGAAATAAAAAATTAAAAAATAAAGAAAAAATTGTTATTTATTCTACACTTAGACTAAAACCAGCAGTTTCACCACTAGTTGAAAAGCTTTCTCTACTACAGGGCAAGCTAGCATTTAACAACATAGCCCAAAAATGACCTCCTCTGCCATACCTACACTAAAGGACCTCAATAAGGCCTTTTCAGTAACCCAAAAGCAACAAAGCCAAATCCAAGTTCACAACAAGTCCTCAGCAGAATGCTTGCTAGAATCACAAACTACCCAGCTGTTGGCTCAGTTTAAAAGGATTCTGTTATCCATAGCCTCAAGATGGGGTTTGCACCCAGCAAGACTTTGCACCTAGACAAAGGCTAGGAGAAAAGGGAAGTGTTTTTACCTCCTTGGTCTGCTACACTGCCTGTCCAGTTCGGCCAAAGAGTCACAGCATATTAATGCCAATAAGCTCCAATTTCAACATGTAATTTTCTTGTAAATTTAAAGTTGTTGCCTACTTCAATTTAATATGGTAAACATACATTGGTTCCCTTCAGTAAAAGGGAAGCTTAAGTTGTCTTCTGTTCATGGCACTAGCCATATCTTCAAGAAAGAGCATACAGACAAAAAAGCACAGGTCTCTACACCAAGTACCTCTAAATCAGCATAGAATTCCATTGACTACAAGTGAAAATAAGCTCCAAGTTCCACAGAAGTCAAGTCTCAAGTCCACCTGAGGTTTTGAATGTAGTCTCTCTGAAAAGGACAAAAACAAGGGCACAAAGGCAACTGTACTTTAAGGGAATTTTTTAATAGGGATGGATACAATCAATACATAGTATGCCAGTTAACGACCAGCACTGAAATCTTACTACCTCAGTGAATAAATTAATGGTCAGCTGAACAAAAGAAGCAAGAAATGAGTACAGATATTGCAAATCCCTTGGGAAATCCTTCCACTGCTACAGTTAGTTTTCACTGGTACACACCGAAAAACATGTTATGATGATCCTTGTTTCTCCAACTGCCTCCACTGCAACACCTGCAATATTTCAATTACTAATGGATTCCATGACTTATAGCCCATCACCAGGTGAACAGCTCTTTGGTAAAGGTGTGGCAAAAGACTCTTTGCTTTCTGTCAAAGCTCGGGGCTGATGGACAAAAACACTGAACTTGACACCTTGGTTAGCTGCTGCCCTCACAAAGCCACTATTTGCAGTCATGGTGATGGCTTTTAACGTGTCTCCTGTCCCAAATATGGTAAGAGAACGGCTGTTGATTTTGGAACTAGCCACTAGTCCTAAGGCACGGTCAGAGGGCTGATCTGGCACCACATTAATTCTTTTCACAAGCAATGCAGCTCGCTCTTTCTCTCCAGGTCCTCCCAGTGTTTCCAAGATGGACTGAAAGTCCCTGACAGCAGATTCACAAGCAAAGAGCTCTTTCCCCTTCATGAACTCCTCCAGCTGAGGCAGGACTCTCTCCCTCCTTTCTTGAGCTGCTTGTTCTGTTAGCACTTTTTCTTTGAAAATGAAGTAGCAGCCACCATAGCTGAGAGCAGAGACGTAAGTTATTAAGGTAGTGATGTCCAAGTTAACTCTATTGCACACGTTCACTTTGATCTGGGTAGGAAAAGCAATGCTGGCCACCAGATTCTCCCGGTCTACTCTGGTCACCTGCAGGAGTTCAGGGCCTTCTTCATCTGATTCACTGGCACTGAGGTGCTGGTTTTCTGCAGACGGCTCTGCCAGCGAGTTCACAGCCACAATGTCTCCTCGCACAGATATGCCCATCTCCTTGAGTCTCTCTGCCATAGGACTGGACACACTGTTGTAGAACGCGAAGATAATGTGGGGATTGCTGTACTCCACTGGCTGCTGATGGCTTGCTTGCAGGAAGTCCTCTGCCTGCTCAATAATGCTTTTGTCACCATACTGGCCTCTCCCCAGCCAGATGTTATGCAGGGCCTCAGCCTTCCGACCAATGGCCTTCACCCAGGTGTGACCTCCATTTGCAACAACATCTACCACAAGCGTCTGTTTTTCTCCAAACCTGTCCTCGTAAGCAAAGACGTGGAGAACACTGACAACATCCTCCAGGTTCTCTGCTGACTGGATAATGGCTTGGAGATGAGTAAGGTTTGTACTCTGCAGATGGGATTCTTTAACGGCCACCTTCCCTGCCTCAACCTTGTGTAGGAAGTTTAGCTCAGCCTTCAGTTTGCCACATAGTTTTGCCCCACCTTCTACTCTCCTTTTCTGGGATGTGGAAAGGGCTTCTGCTCTCTTGATCAATTCTTTGGCAACAGCAATTCTCTCGCAAAGCAGTGACTGCACAGACATGTTGGAAACATTATTCCTGTCAAATGAAAGCAAAAGAGAAAATTGTTATTCCACCGTTAAACATAACAACAGTCCAAAGTATGTGCTGGAGATTTGTGAGAGACTAAGTGCGATAGCTAATGGTATGGCAAAGCACAAGCATCAGAAACCTGAGCACAAGTCCAACCAGAGTTCAGTTCTCTTCCCTTATCTCTGGGAATCCAACCTGCAGCCTCAGGAGATCTCAGTTCTCAACAAGGGAAAACAGCAGCACTGAAATCTACAGACACACACCCTGCAAGTCTGTGGGTTACCCGGCTGTAAATGAGCCCTTCACTGAGGTAGCCACTTAGAGCTGAGATCCCAGCTCTAACAACTCATTTGCAAAAGCTGATGTCCAGAGCAAGACTAGAGATCCTGTTAAAGCCACAAGCAAACCTTGCCTCTCCCTCTCACTGCAGTTATATTAACGCATAAAAGCTACCCATAACCACTGGCTCCTAGCAAGTATTTTAACATAGCATAGAAGAAGCCCATTGTATTTTACGAGTAGTAGTATTCCTTCGCCTGCCTATTGCTTTAGAATGTCTCTCTGAGAAAAATGTGATAGATACCCCTTAACGTGGGCTGGCTTTTTGACATGTAAGATTCAATACCACAACAACACCATTGTTTTATGGCTGGGAGTGAATAGTCTCTATGAATGGTGAAATTAATGGATTTTGACTCCCAACCACAAGTATAAACACATGTTCCCGTACTGCTTAATTAAGCTGCATGTTGAACCAAACTGATAGTAAGGGGAAGGGCAGTACAGCTTCAGCTGAAAACGAGCAACAGGCTATGTCCTGGGTCCTACAGCTCTGCCAGTGCAACTGTAGAGCCTGGCTTCATCAAGCAGTTGAAATCACCCCCGCATTACACACAAGTTCAAATACAGCCAGCGTTAATTGCTCCTGGCTCAGCCAATATTCAGAATCACAAAAATCATCTACTCAACCAATAGGCCTAATGTCTTCCACACGACGGTGTTCTTCAAGGTCAGCAGAGGCCAGTGAAACCAGCTGTTACCCCTAAAGTCCTCACCAGCTGTTACCCCTAAAGTCCTCACCTTGCCAAAAGTTCATTCTTTTACGTGAAACAACGAGCAAGACTCCAAAGTTACGACTTTGGCACTTCAACAGCTTCAACTTCTAAAAACATAAAAACGCTTCTTTAAGTTAACTTCGTTAACTTCTTTGCCTTTGACAGTGAAAATAAGCCCACAAACCAAACTACTTTTTCAGCACATCAACTGCGAGGCGGTCTCGCGAACAAGAGCGATGACTCGGGACAAGAGCTACTCCTTAAAATGAGAATGAAAAGAAAAAACCCTTCACGAAAATGCTGCTGCATGAGGCAGCTCGCTCGCTCCGCCCGCCTTGGATCCCTCCCCATGCCCTCAAACCGCCACGCGCAGAACCGCCCAGCGAGAACCACCCTCCCCGCCGGCCACCATTTGCGGGCAGCCGACAGAGCCCGCCCCGCAGCTCGCCTCCCCTCGGAGCCGGGTACAGCTTCCGCTTTGTCCCGCCCCTCTCCATCCCTCTCCGCGAACATGTAAAGGCGGTGCCGGTGAGGCCACGGCGCCATTTTGGGTGAGGGCAGGGTGCTCTTGGCGCTTGCTCCTATCCCCTGTCAGGGGTGCCGGCGGACACTGGTGAGTCCCCGGCCGTGCCTTCCTGCCTTCCCCTCATCCAGCACACCTTCCGCGGTGAGGTGGGCAGCGGAATTCGAACGGTCGCGAGCCCTTACTCCCCTTGCCCCGAAGTCGCTATCGGGGCGCGGTAAAGCTGAGTTCGCCTCGCCTCTGCGGGACGCTCCCGGGCTCTGCGCCCTCCACACCGCTGCCCTCCCACTGCCCCACGCAGCCCATACTCACAATTCGGTGGCAGCAGCCTTCGCCCAGCACAGCGGCAGAGGTAGTCCCAGCCGGCGTGGCGCAGCTGGGCCCGGCCCAGCACCTCCCCCAGGGCCGCCGGGCGGGGACAGCGGCCGCACCCGCCTCGCTGCGCCGCCGGCACCAGCCCTCCTGGCCTGGCTCTCGTCCCTGGCGTGCCTGCAACCAGAGATGATGGCCGTCCTCAAATAATATATTTTATCCCGAAATAACACTTATTCAAGAAGCATTCGGGGTTTAATGAGTGTTGGGGCCATAAAGTTCAGGTAGCAAAAATGAGCCGTATTAAAACCATGTATTTATGAGTAAGTGTCCTTACTCACCCAAACCTGCTGCTTAACTCCCAGCAGTAGCCATCTCCCTGGTCTCTAGACTCCATGCTGTAATTCGTTCCCTAACCACACAGGAGCAATGTGCCTTCTCTGCACCTATTGATTGCTGGTTCCTGCTGTAATTGTCTCTACCTGTCCAAATGATTTCACAAGACCTGCAAAGCAACAGAAAACCAAAGAAGGTTGCAAGGGGCTTACCACACCTGTACTGTCAATCACATTGAAACCTGTCTACAGCAATAACCTCGTTAAATGGTGCTAGTTCTCAGATCCTAGTCCTACTAGTTGAATAAAGCCCAAGGAAATTCTCAGCTCTCACAGGTGTCACAGTATCTGTTTCTCAAAGCAGATCATCTTCCAGGACACACAAATCAAGAACATTACCTATTTCAAGTGACCAGCAGCTCTTTTTTGAGATGACTGCATCAGGAACAAGATAATGGAAGAAGATCATATGCCATGGTCATCTTAAGTAATCAAGCTTGAAATTTGTCATTTCTCAGAACTGAGCAGCATTTGTCCACTTTCTTCCCCACCTGACACAGTGACTGGCTTGCAAAACACAAAGCTACTAGCATAGAACTGAAAAGTTTAAAAAAAAAAAAAATAAAAATTTTGCACTTTTGGAAAACGACCACAACCACCACATAATTTGCTGCTCCATTGCACAAGTATCACTCACACCTGAAGTGACTTTACTATTTGAGAAATACATCTCAAAATTACTATTTCCTTAAATCCCAAGGATTTTTAATGGGAAAAGATGTAAATTAGCTCCCTGCAGTTTAAGGTTCCCTTAAGTACTAGATAAAGTTACTATCCTAGGTAGGGAGTCATCCAAGCATGACAATGATTTTCTTCAGTGTAGGATTAAGCAGTCTGAACTCCACACACACTTCAAATCACACCACCCTCCCCTTGAGCACAATGCAATACCAAGGCGTATCTGCCTACTACCAAGAAAGTTACTTAATACCTTAAAAATTGCCATAGTTCAAAATATTATGCATGTTCTTTGCAAATTACACGAAGGCCCATGAACTTTGATCCTTTGTGGGGCTTAAGTACATGGATGGGAGCTTTAGGACTCCATTCTCAACAGTGTAAAAATGATCCTTCTCTACCACCATGGTGGCTCATCAAAACAAGTAGCTGACAATAAACCAAATGATGAGACCCTAGTCATTAGGATGAGAAGAAATGGCCTCAAGTTGCTGCAGGGGAGGTTTAGATTTGGTATCAGGAGAAAATTTTTCACTCAAAGGGTTATTAAATACTGGAATAGGTTCCCCAGGAAGGTGGTTGAATCCCTGAAGGGATTTAAATGACAAGAAATATGTAGTGCTGAGGGACATGGTTTAGCACCAGGCTTAGTAGAGTTAGATAATGGTTGGACTTCAATCTTGAAGGTCTCTTCCAACCAAAATGATTCTATGATTTCTGTGACCTACCCTTCCCATTTCATGCAAAGCATGGGGCAATTGAATATTACCCCAGAAATATGACAGATCATCCCTCAGAGGGACAGCCAAAGGAAAGTTACAACTGACCACCATTTTGAAGCTGTGTGTCAAAAGGGGACTATGTACTGGTGCTGTGACAGTATCCTCATGTTTCTCAAAACATACTTGTATTTCTTCTGAAAAAGGTACTATCATTTAATAATCATCATCATCATCAAATCACACTATTCAAACAATTCAAACCATTTACATTCTTAAAAGCACTAAGGCAACCTGGCAGACAAGGACACTGAGAGCATCTGACAAGGGTACTGATGTAGTGTTGTCACCCATTTATGTTGGTCTGTAACATGAAGTCAAACTAACACCACTTGTACAGTACACACTGCAGTGAAAAATACCCCATGTGGTAATGGATGGCTGTCCTAATGGGGTGGGGGCAAAACACCCCTCAACAGTTGTACCAGTTGTCAGGTATCTGAAGGGTTAACACTTTTCTTACTCAAAGCACAAGATCCTATACAGTCCACAGAACAGTTACTACATTTCACTCATTAAAGCACAACAAAAGAAGATACCATTTGTTCACTTCCCATTTGCCATCTTGTAAAAAGAATAAAATTGTACTGAGATGGAAGTTCAGTTTAAAACAAAAAGGAAACAAAACCAAAAAAGCCTCAAACTTCCAGTCACAGCAAACAAAAAAGGCCAAAGCAGAACAACCCCTCCCCCCACCCCCCAAAAAAAAAACCCCCCACAAACCCACAACCAAAACAATCAAAAAACCCATCAAAGCCACACATCCCCCAATCTTCAACATTTTCTTCCTTCACCTCACTGGAGTGAGCTATGAGCTGGTGTGATTTATTCAAAATTGCTTTGGTTTCAACTATGTTTTACATGGTGTTCTTCACTAAGCAACTAGCAGAGGAGACAAAGCTGCTACAATTCATGTGACTAATTGCATTTTTTCCATATATAAAATTCCTTACACATTGGAATGCAAAACTGACCAAACATATATGAATACTTCAGTAGCATTCTACTTTCCCACATGATTATGGGACCTTAAAAGATCCAGCAACATAACTCCAGTTTCAGCTCCTGGCTGTTTGTTTTCACTCTAAGAACCAGAGCATCGATTGGTTTTCAGAATAAAATACTCAAGAAGTGAGCTGGACGAAGTCTTAATGAATCATCTGAACAGAGCTTTTATTTCTGACACAAGGAAACAAAACTTCATCCATGGCATGCTTTGGAAATTCTTTTTTACCTAATGAGAACTTTGAGAGATCAGAAGACAGATATCGGAAAGAAGAGATTAACTAAGCTTGTGCACTGCTTTCTGTAGACTAACTCAGTGTTTCCTCTGTGGGTTATGGCTAGCTGACACCTAACCAAACAGGCTGCTCTTCCAGACCTGCTTAACCTTACCTACAATCAGTGACCCAGCTATCACAGTTCATTATTTTAACAATCAGATTGCTTTAAAAATAAGAAAATATTCAAGAGGTAAGTTACATGACAGCAGAGCAAATTATTCCTGCTGAAGACAGGACATACATTCATCCTGTTTCTTTTGTGGTACATATATCCTGAGTACTCTTTACACACGAGAAGTGTACAGATACATACACCCCACCTAGCAAAACACTCAAGCATGTAGTTCTGCACCTGTGAAAGCTGGGATGCATAAATGAATGTTCCATTCATTACTGCAGCTTCCTGTAAGTTGGATGATACATGAGCACAATTCAAGGGACAAAGTAATGACATTTCTCCTTCTGCTTTGTGACTCTTGCTGATTTTTATGGGTGGTGATAAATGCATTTAGTCTTCAGTAAGTTTTCTTACTTCCATCATTTCTAAAAATAGTTTTGGGTTGAAAAAATGTCAATTTTAGGGCTGCAAAAATAACCTCAGGAACAGGAAACAAGATCTTGAGACACAAAGACCACGAGGGTCAACTAGATAACACCTGAAATGAAACACTTCTGCCTGTCATGGAAGCACATGATCTCTTACACCAGGTAAAAGTGGGGTTTTTTTTGGAAGTTACTTCACATTTAAACAGCATTGCAAAGCAAAAAGATGATCCTGTCCACTCAAAATTTCAGTTAAAGGTCTAACGTGAGTTTATCACGGCTGTATGTGGAGATTTATTTCCTCGACAACAAAACTACTGAAATCTCAGCTTGATGCAGACAAACTATGGATAAAAAGAGACAGACAGACACCTTCCCCCAAAACAGTGGCCTTCAAATTTTATTCTTTAGCCTGTTTCAAGCTGTCATGTTAACTTCACATTTTGTACAGTATTTTGTGTCAAAAGTCTCCTTGTACAAGGGGAAAGAATTACTGGTAAGATTTTGTGTATTACAATATCAGGACCGTGGCATTTCCACCCATGGTGTTTAAAAAAAAACCTGTCTCAAACCATGTAGAAATAAGTACGCAAAAATGGCAAAACAAAAACGTCTAAGTAGCCAAAATTAAAAAGACCTTTGTGTGAATCACACAGTCTTGCTCCACTGCTACTAGGCTATTGCAGCCAAGTAGTCCTTAACCTCAGTTGGAGTAAGCCTCCTGAAACCAGCTTCATTGCAGATGCCAACTTCAATGTTGTCTTCTGTCATTTGCCCTTCAAAGCTTTCCTATGAAAGAAAATACAGTTCAGTGAATCCTACCAGTGATGTCTTAACAGAAAGAAACTAATTTCTTCAATTTTTGCTAACCTTTAGTGTTAAGATAGCCGTATGAATGGCATCTTCAAGTTCCAAATCCTCATTGTATCTGTGAACAGAAGTTTATGTATTTCAGCATGAGACAAAGATCTTTCCAAATCCTAATAAACCTGGAATCTCTAAAAACTCAAACACTACTAAAATCTTCCTGTTTGTCATACAAATGTTACTTGTAAGCACTGTGAATAGTCAAAGTTCATAGTTACTGTTAATATTCAAAATTATTACTTGTAAAAAAACCCCAAAACAAAAAACCCAACCCCAACCCCAGAAGTCTCTACTTTCTCTCCTGACATTTCTGCAAATGTACTGGGTATAGTGTTCACTGCAGTGAATATGTAATTCTCCATGAACACAAAAGCTGGAGTTTACATAAAGCAATTTTTTCTGTGCAATGTGAAATAAGTAAACTGGAAGAAGCTGATCTTGGTATTTTCAAATATCAAAATAATAATTCTCATTGTTCTGATAATACAGAAGCATGCATTTTTTTACCTGGCTGTTCTACACAGAAGCAGAACAAAGCAGAGTAGCCTTTCAGACAGGGATCAAACACATTACCTTTTCTCCAGGAACGTTTTCCCGTTGACGTAATTTTTTTCCCATTGCTGTTGCTTTCCATGCAAAGTAAGCTCCCTGTGAAAGCAACAGGCTGTTCAATTGTGGTGCTGAACCTGGGCAAACATTACATGTTCCATTACTTGGCAAAAAGGCCAGAAGCAATTATGAAAATACCAAATGTTCTCAGAAAAAAGGAGACTGCTTTGGAGCATGACTGATTTGGTATGGAAACATATGCTGTGAAAACATACAACACACTTGTATAGGGGCCAGGTTTTTTCATCCTCCTGCCACCTTGAAAGGTGAATTTCCCAAGTCATTAGCACAATTTTAGTTTGTGATTCCCTAAACAGAAAAAGTCTGTTTGCCCTTGAGAATGACTACAGCCAGATATTTTCTGAGATTCACTGGAATACTGGGTCCAGTTCTGAGCTCCCCAGTTCAAGGAAGGCAGCGAACTACTCGAGAGTTCAACAGAGGGCCAAAAAGATGCTGAGGGGACTGAAGCATCTCTTACAAGGAGAGGCTGAGAGACCTGGGACTCTCTAGCCTGGAAAAGCATGAGAGGGGAACTTACTAATATCTAAAGGGTGGGGTTTAGGAAGATGAGGCAATGGGCACATACATAGAACACAAGAAGTTCCACCATAACATAAAGAAAAGCTTATTTCCTGTGAAGGTGCTGGAGCCAGCTGCCCAGAGAGGCTATGGAGTCTCCTCCTCTGAAGACTTTCAAAACCCACCTAGACACAATCCTGTTCAATCTGCTCTGGGTGACCCTTTGGACTAGATAACCCTTAGAGCTCCTTTCCAGACCCTACCACTCTGTGATGTGTAAACAACTTGTTGCAAATCTTGGCTACTAAGAGGACATTTCACCATCACTCCTCTTCCATATTCTGATGTGAAGACCATCAGCAGTTCTAGGCCCCAGTCAAATTATCTACAAGAGGCATCTGCATTTTGCTTTTTACATTTGAGCATCAGATAGTAATTCAGACTTCTGGAGCTTATGGGTGATCACTACAGTGACCACATTTTTTGTCTGACATGAAGCATTACACAGGCAAAGGGCAGCTTTTCAGAAGTGCAGTGCAAACAGCAAATAAATTCAAACTAACCACTGCCCTTAAATACTGGAGCACAGCCATTACGTTCCACAATACGCCGGGTTTTGGTCGGACTGCCATCCATTTTACAGGAACACGTAGGCACAGAATGATCTAAGCTTGCTCCAAGGACCTAATGAAATTGCTCATTCTGAAGTTACGTTACGGGACCTTTTATTTTAGCTCTGCATTCTTCTCATCACAGAAAGTATTTCAAGAGCACACCAAGTTTTACAATAGCAGAATTTATAAATCTAGGATACTTACAGATGGATCTGACTGAAACAAATACGGCCGCCCTTCATTCCAGCCGCATATTAGCAGCGACACACCAAACGGACGAACACCACTACAGAGGAAAAAAAAGAAATCTGAACCAAGAAATCACAGCATTGAAAACCAAACTTGACCACATTATTTTTGGATGCGTTAATCTGGTCACAGGTACTTCCTACCAGCCCAGTGCCATGCTCAGGAATAACCAATCCAGGAACAACACAAAACCGAGTGCAAGCTGCCTTGTTCCAATGTGTTTGTCTGCAAGATGTGGAGTCCCTACCTCACCTCTTGCCAGTCAGTGCTCCTCCTGCTGGCCTGCTTTGTGTGAGCACTCTCCACTGAAAAACTGCCTTTTTGACAGAAAAAGCTACGTCACCAGATTGTTTTAACTCCGTACTTTTTAAATGACATGACTGTTCTAAGCAAGTTCACAATTCAGAAAGCCACATACCCAGACTGCGTGTATTCCTGCATCACAGAAGCAATTCTCTGTACCAGCTGAGCTGTTGGAATGGGCTCATGATAAACCAGGTAATACTGCTGGGCCAGCTTCCGAGCTCTGTGCACAAGTACTCTAAAAACAAAGACAAAAGGTGTATGCCAGAAATGTTCCAACTAGTTGTTACAACTAGAACTGAAAGCTAAGGAACTGGACATCTGGTGTTAACACCAGTGTAAGAAAACATGGACTGTGCTGAGTTATCTTTATCAACTAAGTAGTCTCTGAAAGGCTTAAGGTTGAATTACCTTGCTGTTCATTCAATACTCATTCTTCAAAGTTATTTGACGAGGTATCGGATATATTAAGAAAAGCTTTAAGTTAATGCTTTATACAGTAACATACACCATTTACTTAGGAACAGCTAATTGCTCTGTTTCTCACATCTCTTGTAGGAAAACACATACAAATGGTGACCAAACAACTTTTTAATACCTGTAATCTGGACCCATACCGCTGTAGACTAAACCTATATGTTTGGTAATTGGCTCTACTTTGTGGACACTCCTTTCATCATACAGAATGGACTTCTGCTTCTTCTCAGTTGCCAACACCACTCCATTTGCAGCTGGAAAGGAACAAGACTTTTTTAATTTATATGAAATGACAATTAAGAAAAGCAATCAAACCACAGAACAAGTTGATCAGACTGTGAAGGATTTTGTTCCTTTTAAACAGCCCTTCAAGCTGGCAGCATGTTAAACAGAGATACTTTGTTGACTCCACTCACATCTTTTCTCATTTTAAGTAATCATATAGCTCCATAATCCCATCCCCAAGATTCTAAAGCACATGTTTGTAACTGAGAAGTTAAAGTAACTTTTTCTGTAATTTCTAGAGATCTGGACATGTAGGTGAGTTAGTTACATGAGACAGAAACACTCAAAAAAAAAAAAAAAAAAAACCCAAAAAGGCAGGGGGGGCTGCTTCTAGCAGTGGAATGTTTTTCAAAAATCACCCAGTTTCCATCTCCAAGGATGGGGGTCTATGATTCCCTCCTCTGTAGCAGAAAATTATAGAGATGTAGGAAAAAAGGGAAACACTAAACCCACTAAAATATGTGCAAATCCAGTGAAAGAAAAACATGTAAAAGAAGGCAAGATGAGGACAGATTGTATACAGACCAAATGACACTCAGAATCCTGAGCCCTTAACTGAAGTAGCTCTTTTCTGAACATACCTTTAATCCCAACTGATGGAGCACCTGCAGCCACTGCAGCCAAAGCATATTCAATCTGAACAAGCTTTCCAGAAGGACTGAAAGGAAAAAAAATGCCCGAGTAAGTCTAGCATAATTCTGATATGCTCAAATCTTTCCTACAGCAATCCAAAGTTAACTTGCTTTTAAAAGCCTCTTTACTCCTCACATCAGCAGGTATAAATTTAAAATTTAAATTCAAAACCCACAACTCTGAAGTCCCAACACCTTCTAAAAGAAGCGGAATGGTTTGGCAAAGAAGTGCTGCTGCACGGCATGACTGGCATACTCAGACAGCACCTGCCTGCAACCCCACTGAAAGCTCACGTCTGGCATAGGGAATAGGGACTGGAATGCACCCTGAAGGAGGACAAGTTCATTCTCCAACTTTATACCCTTTTAAACAACTTTTCCACTCAGTAGGAAACATCTTTCTGCTGAAATGGCATTATACATGTGGTTTGCAGAAGTTTAAGACACTGATGTTCATTGCCAAAAGGCAGGACCAAACCACTGAGACTCTTTTTGACTGGCAAGCAGGCACCAGGTCAAGGACACAAGACAGAAACAGCTCCCATTCCATCCTGGGGTATTCCCCCATTTGGAAGGGTGCAGCATCCTCCAACGAAGTAACTCGTACAGAATGAGGAGGATTGAAGGGTCCATTCTCAAACCCAGGGGAAAAAGAAAAAGGACAGCCTCTCAGTAGACAAGCAACTTGGCATGGGGGATCTATTCCCAGGGCTGTATTTCAGGCACTGCTGTTTTAACAGATGCAAAGTGAAGTACAAAATTATGTAATTCAGTGGTTAGAGGAGATAGAAACAGCCAGGGCAAGTGATAATCAGTGTATTTATATACGCCAAGGAAAATGTGTCTAAAGGTGACACAGGAAGAATGTTGGCTTTTCCACTACAAAATACTAACAAACCAGGAAAAAGAGTTTCTTGCACCAGCAATTCAAATACACAGAAAATTAGCAAGGCATTTTAAAAAGTAAGCACAAAACCAAAATAAACCATTCCTAGCTAAATGACCAGGTGACTAAGTGAAAGCCTAAGCAGGGGAATTCACTCCTATGTGAGTATAAAAAGCAAATAGCTTCAAGTTTCAGAGCATGCAGCACTTCTGTACAGCACAAAAAGTCTGCAACTTCCTTAGGACAATAATTCCAAGAGCTAATAAAGAACCCAATCTACTTGAGAAAAGCAGGCAAGTTTGGCTGCATTGATCCATTAAAATTTCTACTTTTAGACTGTGAACAGCTTCATTTGCTGAACCACAACAAGTTTTTAAGCATCCCACTTTGCAATTACACAGCATTACTCCCTGATATTAAGGGGGCACTTTACCAATAGCAGCACAAATATTCTTGCATTCAGATTTTATAATCCTGCATAGCTTAATAGTTTCAATAAGGCACAGTGCAAATCAGTTTCATTCTCTCTGAATTAGTCTAAAGTGTATGTATAGAGTAACACTTAAACTGATACCACATCAGTAGCACATTCATTCTGGGCACACAATCATCCCACATTTAAGCTGTGCATAACACAGGAGAATACCACCTGCAAAGTGCAACAGAAAGGCAAATAATCTGTTTAAAACTTATCTGAAAGCTTCTTTCAATCCCACACCTGCAAATTTTGTTCTGAAGCAAGCTCTCTAAACACTGTAGCTCAGCTATCATCACACATTTCCAATTAGCTCAGAATTACAGAATGCCTACCCACCCTAAATCGTAGGGGTGGGAGAGAACCGACTAAGCTCTCACTATACGGCACGACCTTAGGTTGGCTCCACCGTTACTCTCACTTATAGCAAGGAGAAAAGACACGAGCAGCAACTGCACTTGGAGCGTCTTCAGCGACAGAGATCAAGCGGGACGGGGGACTCCCACCTCAACCCCCGCCTCCCTGCTCAGCTGTGCCCGCAGCCGTTCAGCTCACAAAGTTTCCCGGCAGCTGCATGTCCCCCTCAGGTGAGGGTGAATCCACCCGACCCGTGGCACCTTCCCCTTGCCCGCCCCTTCAGCTCGGCTCCAGCCGCGGCCGCCCCCCAGCGCTCCCAGGCCCGGCTCCACAGCCCGCGCGGAACAGGATGACTCTGCAAAGTGCCCACTCCATCCTGCCCCGCCGCGAGAAGACCGCTCCGCGTAGGCTGCGCGCCATCCTCCCGCTAGCCCGCCGGCCTGCCCACTGAGAGTCCAGGCCTGCAGCCCTCTCCCCACGACTACCTGAAGGTAGTGAGCGAGAAGCTGTAGCCGCGCTCCGCCATTTTGGAATAAGTCCCCCTCACCACCTCTCTGCGCAGGCGCACTCGCTCCTCCCGCCTCCCACGCGAGACGACCGCCGGCGCGCTGATTGGCGAGAAAGGGGAGAGGAGAGGAGCATACCCGGAAGCAGCGCTGGCCCCGCGAGAGACGCGATTGGCGAAACGGTGGGCGGTGAGGCATGGTAGGAACTGAAGTCCTCGCTACGCACCCCCTCCTGGTGGTGACAGGAATGCTGGGACGTGTAGTCCCGCTCTCTGCCGTCGCCAGGCAGTGAGGCGCTTGAGGCACTCGGTTTCACAGAAGGCTCAGCGCCAGCCACGCATCCTAGTGCGCACCGTCTTTCCCTCCTCTCAGGCTCCGGAGTGGCTCTGTAGGAAGATGGCTGCTCTGGTGCTGGTTTTCTCCCCGCTGCCGCGGCTTCGCGATCTCCTACAACGCTGCTGGGGGCGGCTGGAGCACAGCCTCTTGCTGGGTTTCTCTAGGAGCCAGATCCCACCCTGGGGTAGGTACCGGCCTTCTCCACTCCCGCCTGAAGGAAGCGGCGGTGTAAGGGTTTCGGAATGACAGAGTGAGGGAACTGGTGCGGGAGAACGCGCAGCAGTGGGGACAGCGAGAGAACGGGGAGGGTACAGTGCTGGCCGCCTCTACCTCCTCCCTTTGGGGATGCCGGTAGCATCCGTGTCATATTTAGTTGGCCGCACACGAGAATGGGGCTTGGCTGCAATGAATTCCGTTTTCTTTTGTTTTTCCTCTTTCAGGACCAGCATTAGCTCTCCAAGCTCCAGCTTTGCTTCCAGAGCCAGTAGGCGACACTACAGCATCCAATGAGGTGCCCAGCCTCTTCGATAGCATCTTGTGGATGGCAGCACCAAAGAAGAGGCGTACCATTGAGGTGAACCGCTGCAGGAGAAGAAATCCCAATAAGCTTATCAAAGTAAAGGTAACCACCATCTTTTATGGGCTTGCCACCTTATTTACTAAAAGTAGTGGTTTTAATGGCAAACAAGCCTGCTGGACTAAGATTTACACCTTGTGTCATCTCACTTAAGTGAGACAATCATTATAGCGGGCATAGAGTCCAGTGCAGAGCCACAAAAATGATTAAGGGAGTGGAAAAATCCTCCTTGTGAGAAGAGGGTGAAGGAGCTGGGGCTCTTTAGCTTAGAGAAAACTGAGGGGTGACTTCATTAGTGTTTATAAATACATGAAGGGTGAGTACCAAGAGGATGGAGCCAGGCTTTTCTTGATGATGCCCAATGACAGGACAAGGGGCAATAAGTGGAAGTTGAGGCATAGGAAGTAAACATAAGGAAAACTTTTTTTCACTGTGAGGGTGAAGGAATACTAGAACAGGCTGCCCAGGGGGTTGTGGAGTGTCTTTCTCTAGAGATACTCAAAACGCAGCTAGATGTATTCCTGTGTGACCTACCGTAGGTGGCCCTGCTCTGGCAGGGGTTGGACTAGATGATCTTTCAAGGTCCCTTCCAACTCCTAACATTCTGTGATCCTGCACTTCAGAATACTTTCTGAATGGTATAGTCGTGATGTGTGACAGTGGTCTGCAGTTAACAGCAACAGTTCTGGTGTAAGACATTCAATGTGAATTTTAGCTAAACAGTACCAATGGAAAAGGTCTGTACATTACAATACAATACAATAAACCAGGTTGTAAGAGACCTTCAAGATCATCGCGTCCAACCTTTCAACCAATCCAACCCACCCAAACAACTAGATCATGGCACCAAGCACCCCATCAAGTCTCCTCCTGAACACCTCCTATGATGGTGACTCCACCACCTCCCTGGGCAGCACATTCCATTGGCCAATCACTCTTTCCATGAAGAAATTCTTCCTAACATCCAGCCTAAACCTCCCCTGGCACAGCTTGAGACTGTGTCCTCTTGTTCTGGTGCTGGCTGCCTGGGAGAAGAGACCAACCTCCACCTGTCCACAACCTCCCTTCAGGTAGTTGTAGAGAGCAAGAAGGTCGCCCCTGAGACTCCTCTTCTCCAGGCTAAGCAACCCCAGCTCCCTCAGCCTCTCTTCATAGGGCTTGTGTTCCAAATCCCTCACCAGCCTTGTTGACCTTCTCTGGACACGTTCCAGCAAGTCAACATCCTTCCTAAACTGAGGGGCCCAGAGCTGGACACAGTACTCAAGGTGTGGCCTAACCAGTGCAGTGTACAGGGGCAGAATGACCTCCCTGCTCCTGCTGGCCACACTGTTCCTGATACAGGCCAGGATGCCATTGGCCCTCTTGGCTGCCTGGGCACACTGCAGGCTCATGTTCAGCCTCCCATCAACCAGCACCCCCAGGTCCCTCTCTGCCTGGCCGCTCTCCAGCCACTCTGACCCCAGCCTGTAGCACTGCCTGGGGTTGCTGTGGCCAATGTGCAGAACCCAGTACTTAGATGTGTTAAATCTCATGCCGTTGGATTCTGCCCATCTGTCCAGCCTGTTGAGGTCCCTCTGCAAAGCCTCTCTGCCCTCCAGCAGATCAATTCCTGCCCCCAGCTTGGTGTCGTCCGCAAATTTAGTGATGATGGACTCGATGCCCTCATCCAGATCATCAATAAAGATGTTGAAGAGCATGGGGCCCAGCACTGATCCCTGGGGCACACCACTAGTGACAGGCCGCCAGCTGGATGTGGCACCATTCACCACCACTCTCTGGGCTCGGCCCTCCAGCCAGTTCCTAACCCAACGCAGTGTGCTCCTGTCCAAGCCATGGGCTGATAGCTTGGCCAGGAGTTTGCTGTGGGGGACAATGTCAAAGGCCTTGCTGAGGTCCAGGTAGCCCACATCCACAGGCCTCTCTCTAATCTAATTGAGTTGCTAGGTCTTTGGTCTTCCAGATGTCAGGAGGCCTAATGATTTAAATACTGACTTCATAAGCTATTTTTAATAGTAAGTGTTTGCCACAGAAATACATGACAGAAAAATTACTGGTCTATGTTTAGCCTATATCTGGGGCTAAACTACAGCAGTTGCTCTATCAGCCAATGACTGCTCTTTTTTCCTGAGGAGAGACTGCAAAAAGAAGACCCACAAGTTAAAAAGAAAACACATTTAATAAAATAGCCAAACTGATACCAATACAAAGTATAAAGTTATGCTCACCCAGCAAAGGTGCAGCAGTCACACCAACAAGGAAGGCAGTCCTTGAAAGCTCGGTAAGGAAGAGGAGGAGCACAAGCAGGCTACACCCCTTTCCTTACCAAACTCCCCTTTTATACTGAATGTGATGCTTATGGTCTGGGATGCACCTGGAGTCAGCTCCAGTCAGCTGTCCTGATTGATTCAGAACTGCTAATGGCCTGCATCCCATGAGTGCCCTGTGATTCTCTCCCAGCAAAAGCAGGGCATTACTTTACAGAGAAAAGATTTTGAGAAGTCAGGATTTCTCTGGTATTACACATAACCTTTGCAGAAGTTTGTGATTGTTCCCTGTTTCTTCTGTTGCTGTTGCTTAAATTCCAAAATGTCCTGGTTTTGTCTGTCTTTTTCAGAGGAACATAGATACTTGTCCCGAGTGTGGAAACTTAAAACAGAAACACGTCCTGTGTGGCTACTGCTATGCAAAGGTTAAAGCAGAAACCCGTCTGATACGGATAGAAATGGGTAAAAAGGAAGGAGGACCATTTAATGCTCCAACTGTAGAGACTGTTGTCCTTTATGATGGAGAGAAGCCCACGGAAAAAGAAGGCGGCAAGCGGATCATTGAAAGGGCCAGGAAGCGTCCGTCTTGGTTTGTTCAGAATTGATGCTCTAGAGCAACACCTCCCAGTGGCTGCAGCAAGAAAGATCCTGATGTCCAGGAGTGTTTTCCTCCCTTTGTTCACTGGAAAACATGGAGGTTTTGGGAAGCCTGCTGGCATTGCATTGTCATGTCTTATGATGGTGCAGCTGGGTGGGAAGTGCTTCTCAGTGCTACACCACAGCAGTCAGCATCTGCCTTGGGTTCAGCGCACAGAACAGTTTGTGTGCTGGGTGCTGGTTTTCTAGCTGACAGGTTTTTAACAAAGGCAAACCATTCACAGCTGTACAATAAAGTATATTAAATTTCCCAGGGAAATTTGCTCTGTGGTTTTGGCTGCTGCTCATTTGGAGGGCTAGGGGTGAAAAAAGGGAGGGTGAGGAGGAAGTTCCAAACCGATGTTGATTTGATACAAAGGATATTTATAAGGAACGTTACCTAATTATTTCTACAGAGCCTAACAGAATGTGCCTGGATCTGCCTATGGCACTGCTGTTTAAGATACTTGGTGATTGCCCTGCTTTTGAGTACTTTTTTCTGTGCTGGTCTGGAGAATTTGTGCTGCTGGCAGTATGCAAATTGATTTTCTGTCTTAATGGGATGTGGAAAGCTTTGGTTTTTTTTCCTTCTCAAAATGCACTTGATTCCTTCTGTGAAGGACTTGAAATTTAATGACTGGAAACGAGTAAATTCAAGCAGAGTCACTCTGCTTCTTTGTAGCCATTGCCGTTAATTAATTAGCCTGGGAGGTCAGTGTGTGCTGGGAAGATCACAAAGAACACCAGACCAATTATGCTTTTCTGGTTTAGTTGTTTTTTTAACATATATATATATATATATATATGTACACATGTGATAGACAGATGGATAGATACCTTTTTTGACACAAGTTCTGTAGAGAAATAAGGCTGGGACACTGACAGTCAAGGAGAAATTCCTTAACATCCTGGTGTGAGCTAGCCCAGCCCTAACTCTTCTCAGAGCTGTGCCTTCCCAGCTCAGCCTCTGCTCAGTGAGGCATTTTCTGCAGCTCAGGGCAGGTTTGCACAGACAGTGGCTGCTGGCAGTGACAGTGCTGATGGGGAGAGTTAGCACCAAGTCTTGGGATGAAGACTAAGGGCACTGCTACGTCTTGTGTGTCACCTTGGGGTGCAGCAAGGAAAAGGCTGCAGCTGAGGGGAGCAGAGAACAGGCCAGGTGGCTCTAAACTGACTCCAGCAAAGGATCTTGTCCCCTGGATGGAATACTCTATATAAAGCTGGAGATCCTGAGGGCGGAGCCTCCTCCTCAGTGGCCAGAGTCTGAAGAGGACTCTGTCTTGTCCTGCCTTCAGTCCTGATCCAGTTCCAAATTCCAGCTCCTAAATCTGATTCCTATCCACCAGAGAGTCCAGTCTGGGACTTCCCCAGTGCCTGCCACAGCATTGGTGGTGACAGAGATGTTATAGCCATGGGGAAGTGAGGAGATTTGGTTTATAATGGTTTCTATCTATTGGTGTGTATTTAATTTTATTAATGTTTTCATTAAAGCAGTTTTACTTTTTTCCAACCCACCAGGCCTTTTCCTTTGGGGAAGGCAAAGAGATTCATAGACTGTCACTTGTTGAGTGGCCAGCCCAGCCCTAAACCTTGACACTCAAATCCAGAGGTGTCTAAAAGAAAAATTAGAACCAATGACAACTATTAAAGATGTTCTGCATGTACTGCATGTGCAACAGTTCGTTCTCCAAAAAAGAAACCATCTTCAGTCAGAGACAGAAGAGTTTAGTTTGGCTTTTCCTTCAGCAGAAAAGAAAAAAAAAAACACTTTCTTGGCTTCATTTTATGAACCCTGGCAAAAGAAAGAGAAATGCCTTGAGAATTTCCCTTTAATGCACTGGGAACCTGTGAGCAGCTGGCAAAGGCATTGTTTTGGGGGCCTGAAGATTTATTACACAGTTTAAGCATACATCTGAGGGTACTGAGAGAGCTGGCAGACATGCCCACCAAGCTACTTTCCATCCTTTACCAGCAGTCCTGGCTAAGTGGGGAGGTCCCAGCTGACTGGAGATTGGAGACTGACACCTGTCTACAAGCAGGGCTGAAAAGAGGACCCAGGAACTACAGACCTCTCAGTCTGACCTCGGTGGTTTTGGGAAGGTCATGGAGCAGGTCATCTTGAGTGGTACCAGGCGGGTTCTCAGAACTCACCCGTCCTAGCTGCAGCTGAGCCTTGCCGTGCTACCCCTCGGCCAGCCCTTCATGAAGGGCATCGGGCATCTCCTGCGTCCTGAGCCGCGGGAAGGGACGCGGAGAGCGGCTGGTATCTGCTGCTGGCAGCCCACTGCAGCTGCGGGAGTCCCTTGGCGAGCGCCGGGAACATTTGAGACCGCCAGAGGGCGTCAGGGGACATCAGATACCGGGGAGACCGCCAGAGGCCGTCAGGGGACATCAGATACCGGGGGAGACCGCCAGAGGGCGTCTGAGACCACCGGAGAGCTTCGGAGAACATTGGAAACCATCGCAGAACGTCGGAGCACACAGGAACCTGTGTGCCCCCGCAGCCCGTCCCGTCCCGTCTCCCTTCCCCCTCCCCCCCCCCCCGCCAGCAGCTCCAGCCAGGGTACTGGCTCCTGGACGTGAGCCTGGGGAGCGCAAAAGCCCGCGGCGGGGGCTGCGGCGGAGGCTGAGGGACCTTACCCTCTCACCCCCGGTGCCCTTGCCGCAGTGGAGATATTCCCATTTAAGCTATTAAGTGCAGCACAGATCTTCCACCAGTGAAACAGACGAGCAATGTCTGACAGGTTAGGCTTCAATTTTTAATCTAGAACCTGGTGCAGGAATCGGCAGCTCTCATTTTCCATGGACTACTTGACGCTCTGCTTCCCTGGACTCCCTTCACAAGGTAATTCTTGCTGCAGTGCCTAAATATTTAGACATTTGTATTACAGCTTGAGTACTGTGTCCAGTTCTGGGCCCCCCCAATTTAAGAAGGACATTGAGACTCTTGAACGTGTCCAGAGAAGGCCAACGAGGCTGGTGAGAGGCCTCAAGCACAAGCCCTACGAGGAGAGGCTGAGGGAGCTGGGGTTGCTTAGCCTGGAGAAGAGGAGGCTCAGGGCAGACCTTATTGCTGTCTACATCTACCTGAAGGGAGGTTGTAGCCAGGAGGGGATTGGTCTCTTCTCCCTGGCAGCCAGCACCAGAACAAGGGGACACAGTCTCAAGCTGTGCCAGGGGAGGTTTAGGCTGCAGGTGAGGAGAAAGTTCTTCCCAGAGAGAGTTGTTAGCCATTGGAATGTGCTGCCCAGGGAGGTGGTGGAGTCACCATGCCTGGAGGTGGTCAGGAGGGGCTAGGATGTTGCACTTGGTGTCATGGTTTAGTAGTCATGAGGTGTTGGGTGACAGGTTGGACTTGATGATCTCTGAGGTCTTTTCCAACCTTATTGATTCTATGATTCTATGACGAACTTCCCTGTGCAGCTTACCCCCTGTGCCAAAATGTGCACAGCTTTGCCGTGTCGTCTGATCTGCCAACCAAATCACTCATTTTCCCTATTTGAAATTTTAAGGAAACACTAACTGTTGGACACCTTTTGTAAAAGAACAGCTTACATTTTGTACAGCCCAATTTTCTCAGAACCTTCCTCCTGCTTTTTTTTGTGTGTGTGTATGGCCCTCTTGGCCACAAGGGTGGCACACTGCTGGCTCCATAATGACCAGCATGGTTTTGATTCACTTGCTGTGCAGTGTATCTGGCTGCAATACCTTTTGACTGATTTATGCACTGATTTTTCTCATAGCCAGCAGAAAGCCACATTTGGTAACTAATTTGGTTTTAAATATTGTATCAGTGTATGAGAAGATCTTTAATTATCTCACCACTTTCCTTGAGGGGTAAGTTTTTTTTTCTACTTCTTATTCACGCATATTCCGTATGTTCTTCTAAGTAGGTAGAAATAGTCTTAAAATATTAAGAACTGTTATTAGCTAAACAAGTTCTCTAACAGAGAGATTAATTACTTCAGTGCCTTGCTCAGAAATCCTTTTCAAGTGGATGACCTTGTCACAAGTTAATAACCAAAATGTGAATCAATATGGGAGGATAGATGCAAATTTGGCAGCTGAAAAAAAGCTTCAGTAAGGATAGTTAATGATAGTGTTTAAAAGTGCCATTTTCCTTTTTTCCTCTGCCAGTTCAAGTTAAATCCCAAATCCATTCTCCCTCTTGCTTTCCATGTTCCTTTGTCTCAGTGAAGCTATCGTCTTTGTTTCACTATTCCCACATCTCACACCCATCTGTCAGCTGTTCAGAGGAGAAGGGGGAGTAAAGAGGAGGTCACAGCCATCCAGTCACCCATATGTGCTGGCAAGGGACTGCATGGTCAAAACAAAGCTGGGTTTCCACTCAGCTTGGGCACTGCAAAGCAGGTCCCAGAGCCTCACCCCACTGCTGTGGGCAATGCCTTTCCCTGCCAGCCCCCCCACATTGCAGGGCCCTAACCACCCACAGACTCTCTGCAGGCCTTGCAGCTCGATACCATCCTCACCCTTGTACATGGCCATGAACAAGAGGACACAGTCTCAGGCTGTGCCAGGGCAGGTTTAGGCTGGATGTTAGGAAGAAGTTCTATACAGAGAGAGTGATTGCCCATTGGAATGGGCTGCCCATGGAGGTGGTGGAGTCACCTTCATTGGAGGTGTTCAGGAGGAGGCTTGATGGGGTGCTTGGTGCCATGGTTTAGTTGTTTAGGTGGGTTGGATTGGTTGATGGGTTGGATGCGATGATCCTGAAGGTCTCTTTCAACCTGGTGTATTGTAGTGTAGTGTAGTGTAGTGTAGTATAGTGTTTTCTGTCAGCTTGAGGATACAATCCAAGAAACCTTGGTAAACACTGGCACAGGCAGTGTCTGATCCCACAGCCTGGCCAGGTGCCCTGTCAGCCACCAAAGGAGTCAGCATCATCACCTAGACCTCTGCAGATCAGGCCCACCTCGATCCTTTCTGGGATGACATGGGCGCCCCTGAGCCCCATGGTGCCGGTCCCGCCAGGCACACGGAGCTGCTCCTTCCACACAGGACAGGCACTGTGATGTGTGAGCACTTGGAGGCAACTGAAGCCATTTTTGGAGTCGTTGTCTTTTAGCAGCATGTTGTGTGTAGCCACTTGCAGGCCAGGTGACCCCTCTGGGCTGCCTAGACACAGCATTTGGTCACAAAGTACATGTCAGTGCATGCAGCCTCAGTATTCCAGTTGCTTGCATGATCAGAAGGGACACTGAAGATGACTCTGCTCTACTATCTTGGGCTTTTCATACTTGAAATGTGCTGTAGAAATGGCCAAGGAAACTTTAAACTGCTCATCTCAAAGCTCACAGCTGCTGACTTGCCTTGGTCACTGTAGGCAGAAAAGCCTGTGCCTGGGAGAGGGCAAAGAAACTTAGCTGTGCTGAGAACTCTTTCCCTTGGCTGCTTCAGTATCTTACCTAATTTGGCTCAAGCACAGTGGTGCTGCATGTAATCCATTATTAGCTGGTCCCAGCCTTTATATGTCATAGTCATTGATGTATGCATCTCCAACAGCGGGCTGAAAAGGAACCCTGAGTGTCTGAAAGTAAGTTCTGTTAGTGTAAATACACTTGGCTGCCCTTCCTGCCCTTTGACAACTCTTCTATGCCCAGGTGGCCAAGTAAGCCAGCAACATCCTGGCCCGGATCAGCAATATTGTGACCAGCAAGACCAGGGAAGTCATTGTTCCCATGTACTCATTTGTCACTGATGAGGCCACACCTTGAGTCCTGAGCTCAGTTTTGGACTTCTCACTAAAAGAAAGCCATTGAGGTGCTGGAGCAGGTCCATAGAGCAACTAAGCTAGTGAAGGGGCTTAAATATAAGTCTTATGAGGAACAGCTGAGGGATGTGATCTCCTGGGGTTGTTTAGTCTGGAGAAGGTTGAGGGGAGACTTCATCACTGCCTACAACTATGTCAAAGGAGGCTGGACTGGGGCGGGAGGGGGAGGAAGTGTCAGTCTCTTCTTAGATGCAACATGACAGGACAAGAGGAAATGACCTCAAGTTGTATCAAGGGAGGTTCAGGTTGGATATTCTTCAGGTTGGAAATTCTTCACACAAAGATTTATTGGGCACTGGAACAGGCTGCCCAGAGAGGTGGTGGAGTCACCATCCCTGGAGGTATTTAAAAAGATGCATGGATGTGGTGCTGTGGGATGTGGTTTAGTGGTGGTAGTGGCAGGACTTTGAGCTCTAGGTGAGCATTTGGACTTGATGATCTCAAAGGTCTCTCCAACCTCAGCAGTTCAATGAGTCTAAGATGTCAGATATTCAGCAGGAGCTGTACGTGCACACACAGCACAAAAGGAGAAGCCCAGTCCTCATCTGGCAAGGCTCTTTTAATGTTGTACTTTTACCAAACCACAGTACATACTTCAAATAAGGCCTAACAGATTATACTCTTTATAAATTTACAAACAGTTTATTCTCCTTAAAGAGATAATTTTTTAGCAGTCTTGTGTATTTCAATGAATTATATGTTTATTCAAGCATAACATAGCAAATGTAGCCATAAATCTGTAGACTAAATGTCTCTAACAGAGGAATCTCAGATACACTATACTTTCAGATTAGGGGTTTTGTTTTGTTGGTTTAATATACACATTTTTGTTTAAATAGACTAAACCATCATATCCTGGTTATGCTTCCCATGGGAAAATTGTGCTCAAGAAAGAAACCTGTGGACTAGAATAACTGCAAACAGATAAGGTCTTGGTTCACCCCGCCAGGAAAGTTGGGCCAGCTTTGTAGGCACATAACCCTGGGATTGGCTTTCAGCCTGGGTTGGGAGGAGAGGTGAGAGGCTGGACTCACTTTGCCTTTGTCCTTTCCTGGGCACAGACCTCTCCACAGCAGATCGGTAAGAAAGCACAACAGCAGTTCTGCCTCTAACCAAGAGCCCAGGTTCTGGAGAGCTGGCTGGCTGCTAGAGATGCATTACTCTGATGTGGCACACACAAAAACAAGGAGTAAAAGAAAAAAGGAAGTAAAATGACCTGCCCCAGTAGCAATTTTGACAGTCTTTTGCTACTGCAGTATTCATGAATCTATTTCCAAACCCTCATTCGTGTCCTGGTCTCTGCTGACCCCTTTTCCTGCTCCCAAGGCGATTGCTGTGGCCCAGCTGTTGCTAGCTGGCTATCTTGCCAAGCAAAGCTAGACAAGTGGGAGCACCTCACTGAACTGTGAAAAGCCCAACAGCTTGCTACAGAAACTGTGTTTTGAGGCCCTCACACTGAGCAACATCACAGGCTGTGCAAGGCAGGTGCTTCTGAAGTGTTGTGTAGCACCGATGGCTTCAATCCATCTCACAAGGACTAAGAAAGGAGTTCCTGCTTGAGCCCAATATGTCCCTGCCAGAGAACCAATGAGGAAAGAAAACAACAGCAACAAAAAAAACCACAATCTAACAAAAGAAAAACCAAGACAAAAATCTAATCCATGCAAATTATAGCTGAATAATAAAAATCAAAATCCAAACCCATACCCCAAAGTCCCTCTTGCAACAGAGGCAGCTGGTTGCTTCTAAACCACAGAACCAGCCACTTTGTAGCTCCTAAATACCGAGAGTTTGGCGATAATTACCATGCACAAAGTAAAGGCCACTTATAAAACATCTCCATAAAAATATCTATCTTTTTTTTTCTCTATATCTCTATTTATATATGTCAGTAAGAAGCTTCAGGCTGAGCACATCCAAAGCACTCTTGTAGTGGGGAGGACTCTCTGGAATCCCTGTGAAATTAAGCACTCTCAGCTAGGGTTGGCACCCATATTAGTCAGTAGATTCAGTCAGTAGAAACCATTTCCAGCAGGCTTGTTACTTGGCACTGGTCAGATGGGGTAGCAAGGTTGCCGAGGAGCTGCAGCCTTTCAGGAGCGTTGTGCCAAATCATGGTGGTGTGTCAGAGGAACTCCATGGATTCAGGCTGCTCAATGCAGGGACTGAAGATGTTTTCTGTGACACCTGCCCAGCCCACTGATAGGTTTTGATCCACTGAAGAGCAAAGCAAAAGAAAATATACTTCTTACCAGTGTGTGAATGAGGCTGACCACGCAGAAGAGGTTTGTGGAAAACCCTATGCCTCAGAGAGTTAATGGGGACCAAATGATGCCTCGGCCTTTATTCAAGTGGCTCATACCATATCCTACACTGTTGGAGCTTCAAAAGATAGACACAATGGAAGAGTTGCAATGGGGTGAATATATCATCTCAGGTACTCCAAACAGAGAACCATTTCTCTTCCCTCTCTGAGATGCTAATTTAATGAAAACAAAATTCCTTTACAACCCATCTTGAGGACTTTCTTGGATGTGCTAATAACTGAAATCTGAAGGAGTGCTGACTTGATGCCCCTGTTAAGATGGATCTTTAAAACTCCAAGAGACTAAAACCTCCAGAGGATTTTACAGTGTCACTAATTTTTTGTCCTCCTTTGGTGGTGCCACAAAAGCACGAAGGAAGGGGATGGCTGAGAGTTAACTCTGACATCTTGTAGCCCAAAGAAAAATAGAAACTGGCAATTTGGTCTTGATGCCTCTTGGGGAAATTTGAACCAGGTAAAAAAAGAAAAGTGTGTGCTTAAAGGAATTAGGTGCAGCTGTCTTGTTTTCAGGTTCCCTTTGCCAGACAGTGCTGTGATTTTGGAACAAATGCAAACAGGCTGGGCAATAATGCTGGATCTGGCAGAAACCAGACTTTCACTTTTAGCCACTGAGGACCATAACAGATAAAATCCAGTTGCCAGTGTATCAGATGAGAGGACTTCAGCAGCACACAGATTTCCCACTACAACAGCCACACTTTAGAAGGGTGAGCGGCTCACCTTGGTCAGAGTAGCAGGCATTGCTGGGAAGGAGTTTAAAGATGATGATAGAAGGTGATGAATTTAGCAGTGAGAGGGAGCATTTCTAATGTAGAGGGAGAAAAGGAAAAAAGATACCCCAGAACTGGCAGCCAGTTTCTTTCCAAGCTGGCCTTGAAATGGTGAGTAGAGAGTTTGAAAAGGAGGAGACCTGACATGAGTACAAAGATCTTGCTCCTGGACCAGGAACTGTGTTAACCAAAGGGACTTGGTGTTGTGTTTCAGGGTATGCAGCAAAGGGGATTTCTGCTTGCTGCCTCATCCTTTTACAGTAGTTTCTGTTCAGGGATAAAGGTCTCATTAATGCAAATCCCACAAGAAACCTCTGCAGATAGACCTTGTTTTTGTAACAGAAATAAATTACAACTAGCTGCTGATGCTAAGTCTGGTGCTTTATGATGGAGAACCATTGATTTACTACTTTTATAGACAACAGGACTGTTGCACCATCTTGTGAATGATTTATTGACTGCCAAGGTCAGGTTCCTTCCGTGACGTGCAAACCACAGGCATGAAGATGTGCAGGTTAGAGAACAAACATTAGCATATAGGGGATGGCTACCTTGTCTTTATTCAGCCAAGCGTATTTATCTTCCATTCCTCCACATGGGTTTAAAAAGAAACAACACATAGACTTGGCTGGCTGCTCTGTTGCTAACCAAAGCTGTGACTAACAGCTCTCCTAGGAGAGCTCTTAGGCTGGAAATTTTCCAGATGAAGCCTGCTTCCACTTGACATGAGACATCTGCAATTATTGCTTTCTGGCTCATTCAACATGTTTGTTGACTTGCTCCATTGACTCTTTAAGTCCATCTTCAACAAGAGCCTGTTGATAGTCTACTGCTCTGAAAATGGAGTCAGTAGGGAAAAAAACACACGGTTAGACAGGATGCTAGATAACCTCATGTAGGCTCCCTTGCCCACAAAAGGTTCAACCAGAAGATCTATCAAGGTCCCTTCCAACCTGGGTCATTCTGTGATTCTGTAAGATGGGAGAAAAGGGCCAGGGTCAGGCAGCAACACATCTAAGAATCATCTTCTAAGCAAGAAGAGACTAACAGGCAGAAGAGCTTGGGACTTGTGATTCTCTGCTCTCAGCAGCAGCCTAAAGCAACTTGCTTAAGTTTCACTCTTCAGCTGTGGTTTTGCAACAGCCAGTTTTAAAGTGTGTGATGGATGGGAGAAGCTCAAAGATTTTGGCCAAAAAGGCACTGCACACTTGGTGATATTCAGCTTGCTGCAGCACTGTACCTACCTCCAATCTCTAATGGGAAGGAAAGAAGAAAGCATTTCCGGTATAGCTTATTGTTCAGCATGCCAAATGCTCCATGTAATGGTTTCTGCTCTAGTGCCATTCCAGTTTTCTTATTTGTCAGATGCTATGTAGCCACCTTGACATGGGTTTTCAATAAATCAGGGCTTCTTAGAGCAGCCCTTTGCTAGAATTCAGAATGCCAGCTGTTTAATATGATCAGTAGAAATCTCTCTACATTCTAATAATTAATATGGTGAGAGTCCATCTCCAGTCCTGGGAGAGGACAGAATTAGTACTATGAAATCTGAGGAAACTGCCATTTGCTGCCCCTGTTACATAGCAAGCAAGAACTTTAGTCTACAGCAAAACAAAGGGTATGTGCTCTTACATTTGTTGTTTCCTCCAGATGTCTTCCCATTAAGGAAGAAACTGCAGTAGGAGCACAAGCTGACATTATTGGAAGGAATGAGATGTAATCAGTTACTTGTGTGTATTTGCAAAGTGCATCATACCCCCTTTCCACAGAAGCAGCTCTGATCGTGCTTTGTATCACCTGGAATGAACACTGGGCTTTTCTCAAATGGGGTTTTGAAAATAGAAAGTAAACCACAAGAAATATTTACTGTGTGAAAGGGCCTCTTGATACCTAACTTTCCTTTATTTTAATAGGAAGTGACCTTTTAAAAACACTTCTTTTGTAAAGAAGCCACAAATTGACCACCATATTCAGGGTTTTGAACATAGTGCTTCAAGAAGAACTCTGCTTATATATGAGTTAATAGAGTATTAAAAGAATTGTCTTAGGATGCTCAAATAAATGTTTGGGTGTTTTGGTAATCAGGCCCAAGTCTGCTCTCATTTGAGGCACTCTGTGTACCTACTACAGTGGGGCAAAGGCTGAGCTTATCTCCAGAATTGCACTTAATTTCAAGAGTGATTTTGCTAGCACCACAGACTCATGGATTCAAAGCAAGTTTGGTATCTTATCCCCCCACACTACGGCAGCAATTACCCAATAGTTGTAGACATCACATCCCAAACAACCTTAAGATCTCAGAGCGGCACGTGCTCATCCACACACTTCTGGCTGCAGGGAGACACAAGTGGTGACAGGAGGAAGGAAAGGTTATCTACGTGTCACAGAGTGCAAGCATCAGAAGGGCTTTCAACTTGAACCTTTGCCATCTCTTTGTTCTAAAGCTTTCCTGTATAAAGGGAAAATACTCCTGCAGAAAGCATGACTCTCCCTCTAGAGGTTACAACAACCACTGCTGTAGAACAGTCTAAAACATAGTCAGAAGGCATCACAACAAGACTTTGCCACTATTATATTCTGCAAAGTTGAGGTCTTGGACAGGGACAGGGCTTTGGGTTGCTGGTTAAGGCAATTCACACAGTAGACAGAGCAACAGGTTGGGACAAGCAGAGCCCCTCTGACTCGGGTGGTTGTTGCTCTGATGCTTCTGCACCTTGAGATTTCACACTCTCCATGCAAGCGCACTTAACATAGGGCTTTTATAAAATGCTCCACGGCAGAAAAGCTTTGTAAAGCCTGATAAGGTTGTTCATTTAAACTCTGTTGAGCTGGGCATGTTTTTATCTGGACTACTTCAATGCAAGGCTCATCTTCATCAAGGTTAAGGCCAGAGCTATGATAGGAAAGGAAGGCAAACCACCCACACTCAACCAATGTGTGTGTAACTCTTGTGAAGTCAGCAATACCATCTGAGCCTGCAGCAATAAACGTGAACAGAGCTGATGGCAGACTGCCTGCTGCTATGTGCAAAGTGATGAGAATGGAGAAAACCTCTGAAAAGCAGTCATTTCACTTCTACCCAAAGCCCACTCTCAAACTCTCAGCCCACCTCATTGCCTGAGATTCTCCTCTGTAGCAGGTAATCAGGCCCGCCTGATGCAAGACCAACATGCCTGCACTACAGTAAAGCCTCCCTGGTTTTAGCACCCTCTCTACCTACGTATAGCTGTATCCTGAAGTCCTTTTTTTCATGTACTGTGAAGTCTCCTCTTAAAAGGCCTTTCCAAATTTCAAATTCTGGCCTTTCCAAATTGCTTTCCTGGTCACTAGAGAAGGCAAAAAAGTACTGACAGAGATCAGAATGTAGAAAGCACGAGAGACCACTGTTAGCATTAATAACACTGTTTAGAATTTCTTTCTTTTCCATTATAGAATCACAGAATCATTTTGCTTGGAAAAGACTTTTCATAATACTGAGTCTGACCATTCTGTAACTCTGCCAAGGCTGGCACTAAACCATTAACAGAACCTGAATTAAAAGGAAAGACACTCACAGAAGATAGTGGGTCTTCATACCTGTCCCTCTTTCATTCTAGTTTATGTGCTGTGGCTTTTAGAGGGCAGGGTTTCTGTTTCCCTAGGTAGGGAAACCTGATTACCATAATTTAGGTTCTGCTGCTCACAAATGACACCCTTCCAGGATCACCATGCTTGCTGCAATTTAAAATTCTTCAAGGGAGAAATCCTGTTAAGAGCTTATTCCTTCTCAAACTAAGATAGCTCTACACTTCAACAGATACCCTGGAAATGAGGTGCCACTAAAGGGCATTGTTTTAATTAAAATGTAATTGCTTGCTAGGATCTTAAACTGAATTCTTGCCACTACAATCAGCTTGTACATATACACCACTGCTTTGGCAGTCTTACTGAAATACTGATGATGACCATACTTTCATATGCATCATGCTGCTTAGGTCATGATATTAAAACGCTGCCATAGCTTTGAGGTGGTAACGGCTCTAAGAGATGTAAAAGGTGTTGGTAGTGTTTAAGACAAAAAATACCCAGCAGAAAGGCTCCAATTAAAGATACAGATTCTTATTTAGCATAGAATCATAGAATGGTTTGGGTTGGAAGGGACCTTAAAGATCATCTTGTTCCAACTCCCTATCATGGGCAGGGACACCTCCTTCTAGACCAGTAGCTCAAGGTTCCATCCAGCCTGCCTTTGAACCCTTCCAGGCTTGGAGCTTACACAGCTTTTCAGGGCAACCCATTCCAGTGCCTCACCTCTCTCATGGGGAAGAATTTCTTCCTCATATCTCACCTAAACAGAGCTTCTTGCAGTCTGAAGCTGTTACACATCATCCTGTCACCGTGCTCTCATCAAAGGCCTCTCTCCAGCTCTCCTGTAGACCTTTTAAATACTGTAAGGCTGCTAGAAGGTCTCCCTGGAGCCTCCTCTTCTCCAGGCAGAATGACCCCAATTCTCAGCCTGTCATTATAGCAGAGGTGCTCCAGCCTTCAGCCCTCTGACCATTTTCATGGGCTCCTCTGCACCCACTCTAGCAGTTCCATTTAATGCATCTGAATTGTCTATCAGTAAAAATGGAATATGCAGTGTGAAAGACATGATTCAAAACTGCCAGACTGAGTTCCGGGTTTCCTCTGGAGGCTGGGCTGACATCAAAATTAGTTTTCCACTGGTTTGGCTCTTTGGAGCTTCACAACTCATTACCTGGTGGTCTGCATGTGCTGTGAATGAGGATCTGAAATATTGCTTACATTATTTCGTTAACACCTAGAGCACCAGTCTCCAGTCCAGTCTTGCTTTCTCCATTGCTGGTACCAGTTTTGTCTTTTATAAACACAACTGGGACATTTTGTTTCTCCAACCAGTAAAAGAAGCTACATTTTCCTGCACAGTTCAAAAGCTAAAAAGAGGTCCTAAAAGACTGATTAATATTCTTTGGGGACTGTAGAGAGCTTTATAAAAGGAGGAGCTACTCTGCACTCCCAACAGATTGTCCCACTACAGGCACAGGGATAGTACCTGTTAAATAACATGGAGTTTTGGCACCAATAAGAGTGGGCGATGTATACTATGGATGTTGTTTCAACCTTCAATAATAGAGCTCATAGGGGAAGAAGTCCTCAGAAGAGATACAGTGCTAGCAAAATACACAAACTGCTTCTCTGAGCCTGCTCCTGCTTCGCTGCTGGGTGAGCACTGCCTGTGCTCATTGAGCTGTTCTCAAAGAGAAACTACAAAGCAGACAGGCAGGAATTCACCTGCAGTCAACAAATCACAGAATCCCAGCATGGTGGGGTTGGAAGAGACCTCTGGAGATCATCTAGTCCAACCCCCCTGCTAAAGCAGGGTCATCCACAGCAGGTTGCCCAGGATCACAATTGTCCATGTGGGTTTAGAATCTCTCCAGAGCAGGAGACTCCACAACCTCTCTGGGCAGCCTGCTCCAGGGCTCCAGCTCCCTCAGAGCAGTGTTTTTCCTCATGTTTAGGTGGAACCTCCTGTTTCCAAGTTTGTGCCCACTGCCCTTGTCCTGTCACTGGACATCATAGAAAAGAGTCTGGCCCCATCCTCTTGCCCTCTACCCTTTATTGATGAGCATTGAGAAGATGTGCTCTCTGTCTTCCCTTCTCCAAGCAGGACAGCCACAAGTCTCGCAGCCTCTTCTCAGAGAGATGCTCCAGTCCCCTTCACTGGACTCCAAGGAACCCAAAACTGGACACAATATTCCAGGTGTGGCCTTCCTAGGGCAGAGTAGGAAGGGGAGGAGAACCTCCCTATAAAGAGACTAGCTGCTAGTCCACAACACCATGTCTAAAGTCCAGTTTAAGAAGAAACAAGAATTATAATAATTAAAAGAGTTTGTAAAGTTATGAAAGTGACTGCACCACAAAGTATTGACAAGATCGAAGATTACCAATGTTATAACACAGCACTAATGAACTTCACATGAAGAGGTCCACACTGTCCGGTCAGTGGAGAGCTGCAGATGCTTGCAGCTTGATTTCTGATATGTATAACCTGCTTTTTCAGATTTAAAACTCTACTTTACAACTATTGCTTGTGCAATGGTTAGAGGTCATTTTCCAGCACTTCTTGTTTGCAGGGTTGTGGAAGAAGAAGTTCAGATTATTAAGGAACTTTTTGCTGCGGAGCCGATCCCAGTCCAAGCAAATGATGCTACAGTCACTTCTCGTGGTGAACTTGAAGTTGCAGGCAAGGAAGTTTTTCAGAGTGGATTAAAATACCATTAAAATCAAGTGAAACATAAACTAGCAAGACAGGAGAATGCCTTTGCAATCCTACAAAGCCATCTGTGTTTGCTATGTATTAGTGGTGAGGTCTAGATTCATCCCACACTGACAGTCTCCAGGGGTGAACACTTATCTTACACCCACCATTAACCAAGGATAAAGACTCATCCACTTGATTAAACACAAGAGAGGGAGAGGTTCATACTGGAGGCAAAGCAAAAGACTGCAGAGCATGAGAGTGACAGAGGTAATTTTTATCCCTACCTGAACCCCTCTGCCACATAATGTAACCTGAGAATCAGTCGTCTTTTTTTTGGCAACTTTTTTTGTACGCTAATTCCAAATCCATAACCAGAAGAAATCAGTGAGCTTGGTTTGCTCTGATATCTGTGTTCAATGAATCCAGAAGAGGACTTTAGACTACAGTCCTCAAACTTCAAACTATCTGGCCCTGTCTGGCTGACAAATTGTGCTTTAAAATTTCTTGTCTGGTGTAAGACTCCAATATTTGCTTCTCCCTCCATGATTATTTTTCTGTCCCATTTTAAATCATCGACTCTTATCAATGATAGATGCAACCAAAAAGATAAGGAAACAAAAGAGGCCAGTACTGCTCAGGGTAGCAGATTGCAGACTTGGGTGAGAAACTGAATCTTTCCTGACCAGAAAACTGGATTAAATCTGTGCATGCTAAACACAGTGACATTAAAGCAAATCTGGGACAAACATAAATACCTGTAATGGGAAATTCTCAGTAGTGTTTCTTTTGGCTTGTTGCAAATGCCCTACAGTACATTCATTCCTTCATCCTGTTCCACTGCAAAACCTGCTCATGAAGGCCTTAAATTCCTCTCAAATCAGACCACTGGAGGGCCACCCTCCTCAACTAAGAGAAAGCTAAGCTCTGTTATTGCCATCAAAGGATATTAGGGCTTTAGGCTGTCCTTTTGCCTTCCCTACAGGCTGCCTGCCTGCTTCTTGGGTGAACCTGTGACTTCCCTGGTCTGAAAGGGGACACAGGGTGTAAGGCTGCACTTGGCATTGGCCTTGCTCTTCTTAAAAATGCCTCACAAACCCAGAAAAATAGTTCAGGTAAACCTGTGCATTGAGAAGTAACTCTCCACTGTGCACTGTGTGTTCCTTGTGTGCTCCCTGGGCATAGTTTCCCAGCCCCCTCACCTCGCCTCCTGCCTGTGGGAATGCTGCCAGCAGAGCCTTTCCTTGCAAAGGGACTGAAAAAAAGGGCTTGAAGAAGAAATGCTAAAGTTGGGGCAAAAGTGAAGCCCATGGGTTCAAACACATTGACTAGAGCTGTAATAATATTTCTGCAACAGCCTATTAAAAAAGAAACAGAAGCAAAGTCTGACTCTAATTCCCTACTATGATGCTTATGCCTAAGTACAGTATATGCTAAAATTATAGATTCATAAAATCATAGGATGGTTTGGGTTGGAAGGGACCTTAAGGATCATCTGCTTCCAACCCCCTGCCATGGGCAGGACACCTCCTGCTAGACCGGCTTGCTCAGAATGCCACAGGCAGAGCTGAGTGCCTCAGGTTACCAGTGCCTTAGCCAAAGGCACAGGAACAGACCAGGACTACAGACTCACACAGCATCATCCCCCCACAGAGACTAACAAAAATACTACTAATAATGATAAAAAAATCTCCAAAGCTTCCTGTGCTTTCCTCTCTGGTAGTAGCAGTAGTAGCAGTAGTAACAGTACTTTTACATTGCTGATGAGAATTGTACACAATCCACAAAGTGCCCGGGTCAGGAAGATGGATCCTGCCAGGGTTGCCATGGGCTGATGACACATTGAAAAACTGGTGAGCAAGATTTGCATTAATCCTCACCCTCCTGTCCCGCCCCCAACCCTGAGTCCCCACTTCAGTGCCACCAAAATGAATGGAGATATGGTCAAGGCTGAGGACAGCCTGTAGAGAAGTGGCCAGCCATAAAGGAACACAACTCTGGGATGAAAGGTCAGCCCCTTGTTCTCAGGACAGAATTGCCCACATTTTAAGTAGCTTTTAAAAAATGTAAAAAACCAGCCCAGGGTCTTGTCACAGGTACCCAGAACACCTCTAAACACACACAGAAATAGACAGCTATTACTGAAAATCTTAACCAAAGCTGAAGCTGCAAAACTGCTCTTTGTTGTAGTTTGTTGCTGGGATATGGAAGGGGCAAACTGCTGTAAATAAATATTAAAAAGTGGTTTTTTTTCAATGCTTGAGACATTTTTTTTTTTTCCTCCAGTCTCGGTGGTGTTTTCCTGTCACTTGCTCCTCCCGTTGTGCTGCTCTTTTTACCGTACGTGTGCTCAAGTGTCCGATGCAGAGTGTTCTCTCCCCACTGCAAGAGTCAGCCCAGTCCCACCCTGGCCCAGCTCATATCCCACCCCAGGCCCCATCCCTGTGGGCTTAGATAAGCCATTCCTTCTTGCTCTCGTCGATGGTCTCCGTGAAATTGGGGTCATTGTTCATGATGGCGGCATCGGCGCTCTCGGCTGACTCTGCCCCTTTGGCCTCGTTGGTGTGGTAGGTTCCCTTGTGACGGAACATGTAGCGAATCAGGAACACCAAGGTGCAGAGGATGGTGAAGATCACCACTGCGATGACACCTACACAGAGGAGGAAAGAAAAGATGCCACTAGCAAGGAGAACTCCTGTGGATTTTGAAACGATGAAACAATCCCACAGCTGAGTCAAAGCTATCTGGGCAGTTAGACATCACCACAGCTGCGTGATTTCCACTACTCTAATATTAATGTATAGTTTTTGTGGCATGCAAAATGTCACTGAGTGGAGTCTGCTAGGGACTTTCATCCAATAGGTGAACTTCAACATTAGTATCTACTTAGAGAGGTGAGCTTTGCTGACTGTGAGGCAGAGGGTGATGAGCTCTCTCAGACGTGGGGATGTGGTGTTGTTTCACACCCTGGGCAGCTCTTTGAGGGTGGAGTTACTGAAGTGTATTTCCCAGGCAATAGCCATATAGATGTACCATAGCCTCTCACCATATCCTTCAAAACTGGCTTGGCTACCTGTTGTCTCACTCCACCCACTAGGCACTGGTTTTACATAAAGATGTGATAGCTTTATCATCAGACCTAGCCTCAATTGCAAAGGTCTGTTTGGGGGTCAGCCCTGTCATGGTGACATGACAGTGATTCTATTACCTGCCCTAGGTGATCCTGCTTTGGCAAGGGACTTGGACTTGATGATCCCCAGAGGTCCCCTCCAATGTCTACCATTCTGTGATTCTATGTTTCTATGCTTAATCTCAGTCTTTTGATTCGGTTCCCACTGAATCTGAGGGACAAACATAGTGAGACCAACCTACCTCACTAGGACAGTGGGCCCCAATGGAGACACATATTTCTCTCTAACTTTGTTCAGGTACAGTTTTCCCACGATCAGCTCCTAGCAAATCACCTGAATGTGTTATTAACAGCAATTCAACCATCACAGTCATACTACAAAGTATCTGAGAAGACAGTTTTCCTACCTCCAATAATGGCAGAGTTTCTGTTGACTCCATCTCCTATAGCTTGACCGTTGTACGGGAAATCAGCGCTGGCTGTAAATAGGGAATGAAAAGATTCAGGTGGTCAGAGCAGTGAAACTTCATGCAGCAGTTTGCTTACAGCATCCTCAGAGAGGATTTCAAGACAGTTGTTGTCCCTAGATACTTGTCTAAAGAAGAGAAAATGAATCTTTCATTATTAACTAATCCCTCAGAACTTCTTGCTTCCTCCTAGAATTAAAACGTAAGAAGTCCTCTTGGCACGCACCACCACTGACACAGGAAGTCATTTTGTCACACTGACATCAATTCAGTCCCCAAAACAAACCCCTGGATTTCAAATGTGTGTGATCATACATATTATTATTACAGAGATTTTTGCCTCTGTCACTGCTATCCATGAAAGGTTTTGTGACCAGCGCTGGGTACAACTGTGAGCTCTTTGGAAGAAAACCAGCTATCTCTGGAAGGGATCAAAGGTAGGCTGCATGGGGCCTGGAGCAGTCTGATCTAGCAGGAGGTGTGCCCTGCCCATGGCGGAGTTGGAACTTTTAAGGTCCCTTCCAGCTCAAAACATTCTGTGTTTCTGTGATTCTAACCTTTTTGCTGCTGCACAGCCCAGGGCAAGTGAGGGGCTGCGTATTCTGTTGGTCACTGCCATTGAGCAGCTACCCAAAGGAACATGTGCCAGAAGGTTTGCTGTTCTAGGAGAAAGCCCAATGTGACAGTTTAGCCACTGCTGGAGGTGCTTTGGAACTGAGACAGGGTCACAGAATCGTTGTGGTTAGAAAACCCCTTTAAGATCATCAAGTCCAACCATTACCTAACTCTGCAAAGGCTGCTGCTAAACCATGTCCCTCAGCACCACATCTGCCTCTTTTCAGTATCTCCAGGGTATTTAGAGATGCAAGACTATGTGTTGGAGGAGCTGAGGCATGGCAGGCCAAAAAGCCTGTGGGAGAGGTGAGCCTCCAGCAGACCAATGAGGAGAGGAAACACAGGCAGATGTACTAGCACTCATCTGCAGCCAACTAAAAAGGAGAAACTCTCTGTATTGGGGGTGAATGAAGGAATCAGCACAGATTTAAAGTAGAATTTGAGTGTCAGTCTTGATTTTATCTTCCAGAAAACATCACAGAGACTTTTCAGAGGCAATTTCATCAGTTAAACCTATTATCAGCATTTTCTTTGTAGTCAGACATAACAAATAGGTCTTTCAGTGACTAAGTGAGCCTAGGGAGCTAGGCGAGTGGTTGCATCATTCCCTTCACTGCCACAGGACTAGGGCATTGATTTTGAAATAAAGAAAACGTAAAAAGCACTTAATGGGAGACAGTGAAATAATCAAGGCTATGAGATACTTGTTAGGCCAGTATTCAAAACCCAGCTGTATGTCCCTTGCTTGAAGCCACATCTTTCCAGTATTTGAAGGGGGATACAGTAGTGATGGAAAGGGACTTTTGACAAAGGCATGGAGTGACAGGACAAGGGGTGATGGCTGCAAACTGGAAGAAGCTGGATTTAGATGAGACGTTAGGAAGAAATTCTTCCCTGTGACGGGGGTGAGGCACTAGAACAGGTTGCCCAGAGAAGTTGGGGAGGCTCCAAGCCCGGAAGTGTTCAAAGCCAGGTTGGATGAGGCCTTGAGCAAGCTGGTCTAGTAGGGGGTGTCCCTGCCCATGGCAGTGGGGTTAGAACTAGATGATCTTTAAGGTCCCTTCCAACCCATGATTCTGTGATAATGTATTAATTAGTTGCCTTTCCAGACCAGTGATGTATTCACTGTGCCCGAAAGCTGGCTAAAGGGACTCAACTGGCTCTCTGCTGGCATGGAGTGAAACCCATAAAAAAGGTCCTTTTGTACTGTGAGGCAGCTGCACAGAAGAATGAATAGCCTCCGCTCGCCACGTGGCCTGAAAAGAAGTTTGGGGCTAGAGTAGCCTTCTGTGTACCTACTCTGGGGGAGAGGCAAAGCAGCTGTGTGTTGAGCAGCTACTTTTTGGCTGGTGGCCTGTGGGACAAACAAGAGAGTGCTTCTTATAGCTCAGTGGAAGGGACCTGGCCAGCAGTTTTTGCCAGCAGCACTTCTGCCTTGGACATTTGTTTGTGCTCTGGCTTCTGAAAACAGCATTTCCACACCTCTCTGACACAAACCAAGCTGAAAAATGGAAAAGACAGATACCTAGTTCTGTAACAGTGGGTTTTGCTCCAAAGGATCTTGCTTTGCAGGACCATGAATGTTTCTTACACCTTGGTTTGGGTTTTTTTTTTGCAGAGTCTGTAATAGTATCCATGCAAAGCTTAAATTAAGGGTGGTAAGACAGTGAAACAAGTTTCCGAGGGGTGTCATGGATGCCCCTTCCCTGGAGGGCACCCCTTCAAGGCCAGGTTGAATAAGGCCTTGAACAAGCCGGTCTAGGGGAAGGTGTCCCTGCCTATGGCAGGGGCCTTGGAACTAGATGATCTGCAGGTTCCCTTCCAACCCAAACTATTCCATGAATCTATGAAAGAAAAGGGTCAGCAGTGGGAAAATAACTCCTAACTTTAAACCTGTCCTCTCTGCACACCAAGAAAAATCCTAAAATCAAAGAACATGATGTAGAAAGGTCTCAGCTTACCAAACTGCATGGAATTGCCCTCTGCCTTTCACAATCGAATGAAGACCCCTGGCCAATGAAGCAGCGCCACAAGCAAGTTCTGCCACTCCCCACTTGGTTTGGAGTTGCTTTCCCATGTTCCCACATCAGAAATCTTAAAATCAGCAATGGCTGTAGTCTCCCTTTCCATTACAACTGAAGAGGCTATTTTATATTCTTTTAAAAGGTTGTTTCAAGGACCAAAGCACTAGTGAAGCATCATGAAAGAGGTAAGCTGCTGTTCATGGCAGTATGTTTGCTCCCCAGCTGCCATACCACAACAGCTATGCTACAATGGATTCCTAGCAGATAGAAGACTGTGGCTTATCATGTTCAACAGCCACTGAAGTACATGTCAGGTTATGAAGAACATGAAGCATGATGTGAAACTACAGCCTTGATTTTCTCTAAGAGCTGCTGCTAGGACTGCCTCTGTCCAAAGCTGCTTCCACTAGTCACCATACTGCATGAGGTTCAGGAAGTCAAAGTGCAAGCTCCTGCTTCTGGGTCAGGCCAATCCCAGGCACAAATACAGGCTGGGTGCAGAGTAGGCTGTGACTAGCCCTGAAGAAAAAGACTTGGGGATGTTGATTGATGAGAAGCTCAGCATGAGGCAGCAGTGTACTCATACAGCCCAGAAGGCAGCTGAGTCCTGAGCTACATAAAGTGTGGCCAGCAGGTCAAGAGAGGTGATTCTTTCCCTTTACTCTGCTATTGTGAGACCCCACCTTGAATACTGATCCAATTCTGGTATCCTCATCATAAGAAGGACACAGAGCTCTTGGAGTGAGTCCAGAGGAGGGCCACAAGGATGATCTAAGGGCTGGAGCACCTCTGCTATGAGGACAGGCTCAGGGAGCTGGAGTTGTTCAGCCTGGAGAAGAATCTGGTGGGACCTTAGTGCTGCCTTCCACTACCAGAAACAATCCTACAGGAAGGATGGAGAGATACTTTTCCTAAGGATGCCTAGCAATAGGATGAGGGGAAGTGGTTTTAAGCTCAGGGATAGTAGTCTTGGACTAGATCTTAGGAAGAAGTTCTTCAGTATGAGGGTGGTAGGACTCTGGAACAGGCTGCCCAGAGAGGCTGTGGATTCCCCCTGCCTGGAGGTGTTCAAGGCCAGGGTGGAGAAGGGCATGAGCAAACAAGTCTGGCTGAGAGGCATCCTTGCCCATGGCAAGGAGGTTGGAGTAGATGATCTCTGTGGTCACTTCCAACCTAAGCCATTCTGTGATTCTATGATCATAGGTTTCCCTCCACGTATCTCTCCAGCCTGTCCAGGTTTTGCTGAAAGGCAGCACAGGCTGATGTGTCAGTCACTCCTTCCAGTTTGCTATCATCAACAAACTTGCTGTGTGTACATCCCTTCATTCTAGTCATTGATGTTGTTGAACCAGACTGGACCCAGTTCTGACCCTGGGCATTCCCTGGGGGAACAGCACTAGCTACAGGCATCCAATTAGACCCTGCACAGCTGATCACAACCCTTTGAGCTCTGTCCTTCAGCCAATTCCTAATCCACCTCACTGCCCACTCTTCTAACCTACACTTCCAAAGCTTACTTATGAGGTTGTTGTGGGAGAGCTGAAGCTGAGGTAGATGACACCTACTGCGCTCCTCTCATCTACCCACTCCCTTTAAACAGGGTTAAATGAACTTTTCAGCACCTAAAAGGGTAATTAAAGATTGACTGCAGGCAAAATCCACATTTTGGCCATAATTTTAATGACATCTGGAACTTTAGATGACCACAAAAATGCAGTAGGAGACCTACCACCATCCAGCACGCTCATCATGGTTATTACCAGAGCCAGCTGCAATTCAGCAGCACTGAGTGAATGGGAAGGGGAGATGAGACTGGATAAACAGACCATAATTAGCTGTTAAAGATGACAGATGCTGTGGATGTAGCAGAATGAATGGTAATTTTGCTTCATTATAGTAGGTGTGATTTTGCATCTGCCTCTCCCAGAGTTTTTACAATGGATCCCACATAAAAGCCTTTTGCAAATTCACACAATTAAAATGCAAAATGTCCCTGTTAAAGTAGAAATGTGGTCCAGGAAGTGGGTGTGGGCAGAGAAATGAGCCTGTTTGGTACAGGGAGGGGAAAACCAAAGCCAGCCAGGGAGAGTTCAGCTAGAGAGCAGTATTGAGAAGCACAAAGTAGAAGGCAAACCTCGTTTTGCCCTGACCTACCACAAGTGTCCCATGCAAGCCTTTGGAAGCAAGGTTTTTGTCACTAAGCTTTTTACTGAGTGGGTGAGTCGTAGTTAAAATGAGCAGACTTGTTAGATTTGCTCCAAAGAACAAAGGGAGGGAGTGATCAGAGGTCACCAACAAACAATGGATGAAACCAGTGAAATCCTGGAAACTGAGTTTGCTCAGCCTAGAACTAACATGTTGCAAGGCTGCTGTGACCTTTCTGCCTTCCAGAAATGTGCAGACATGGCATTCTGGGACATGGTTTAGTGGGCACGGTGGTGTTGGGTTGATAGTTAATGATTGTATGATTCTATGTCCACAATTTTGATTCATTATGAAGTCCAGTCAGGTTTTCATATAAATATTAATTAGAGAGGCAACCAAAACAACTGATTTGTTGATCACAAGGTAGAAAACCTCACACAATCAAGATACTGATTAAAAGCAGAAGAGAGAAGAAAATAAAAGATGAGATGTGAATTATAACTCCTTCCTCATTCAGTTTTGTAGCCAGGCACCCAAGAGCTGAGCTTGCAAAGAGAGCAAACACTCACTGACACCTTAGTACTTTGAGAAAGTAGATCCAAGTGGACATACTCAGCTGTTTCTCCACAGTGCCATAACACAGAGGGAAGCAAAAGCAAGCTCTCTGGCTCATTTCTTCAAATTAGGTCAGCTCAGCTGGTCAGGTGAAACTGCAGCTATGGTTTGAAATTACAGAGCACTCCTTATTGCAGACTCTTAAGTAGAGAAACTAATTGCTTGGCTCCTGATAGTAGAAACTAATGTGCAGCCAAGAGTGACATTCCCCTTCCTGAAGGGAATGGATGGCAGGAGAAATTCTAAAGATATGCACAGAAATGATGGAGCAGGAGTAAACAACTTCATTAGACAGCCCTACATCAAAGGTGAACATCATCATAGATTCTATGAACCTATGCATCAGAGGGCTGGAGCACCTCCCCTATAGGGACAGGCTGCGAGGCTAGGAGCTGTTCAGCTTGGAGAACAGAAGGATCTGGGAAGACCTTAGAGTGGCCTTCCAGTACCTGAAGGAGACAACAAGAAAGCTGGGGAGGGATATTTTACAAGGACTTGTAATGATAGGATGAGGGGCAATGGATTAAAGCCTGAGAAAGGCAGATTCAGACTGTGTATTAGGAAGAAATTCTTTAGAGTGAGGGTGGTGAGACACTGGAACGGGTTGCCTAGGAAGGTTATGGATATCCCCTCTCTGGAGGTGTTTAAGGCCAGGCTGGATGAGGCCCTGAGCAGCCTGGTCTAGTGGAAGGTGTCCTGGCCCATGGCAGAGGGTTGGAACTGGGTGATCTTTAAGGTCCCTTCTAGCCCAAGCCATGCTGTGAATCTATGGATCATTAAAAGGTTGGACAAGATGATCCTCAGAGTGTCTTCCATCCTGACATTCTGTGATCACAGCCTGTAGATTCCAGTCACCATTTCCTGCTCATCCCAGTGCTGTCCTGCTGAGTGGGGCTCTCTGAAGAGTTCCCATGATAAGCAAACCGCAGCAATTCGGAACAAGAAGAGAAAAATCTGAAGCAGTATGTCAAATGCTACCTGGCAAATTTTGCATTGAAAGTTCCTGGGGTTTGTTATTTTCAAATTACTATCTCTATTCTTTTCCTGCTTGTCCAGGCTGGACGTGAGGAGGAAGTTCTTCACCATGAGAGTGGTGAAGCCCTGGAATGGGTTATCCAGGGAGGTGGTTGAGGCCCTGTCCCTGGAGGTGTTTAAGACCAGGCTGGATGAGGCTCTGGCCAGCCTGATCTAGTGTAGGATGTCCCTGCCCATGGCAGGGGGGTTGGAACTGGATGATCCTTGTGGTCTCTTCCAACCCTGACTGATTTTATGATTCTATGATTCTAAACTGTAAATGGAGAAAGGGGGCAAACTCCACCTGCTTCTGCTTTCCTAGGTATCCAAGAGCAGATTCTGAGGGAGGACTGCTTAACATCAAACTCTGTGGACAGAGTTTTTTAAAGTCTCACTAACCTCAGCTTAAGTGTAGAACTGGAAATTCAGTTGAAACTATTGTTAATATAAAACACACTTCCAAGTTGAAAAAGACCCAAGCCCACACTTACCCAGCCACAAAATCCTAACTGCCTTGTTCATAAAGATCAATCACTATTGCCTAAAATTTTAGTGGAGCTTTATCTGTGACATTAGAGGGTTACAAGTATATCCTGAGTATGGCCATTTTTCTGTCTATAAGGAAACAGGAGTCTTCACATCATAGAGTTAATAATGTTTTGAGTGTGACTTAAAGGATATTGGAAATAATACTCCCATGTGCAGAACAGCTATGCAGCTTAGGGGTTTGGTGGAAAAAGGTGGTGAAGGGACTGGAGAACAGCTGGCAGAGTGGCAGAGGGAACTGAATTTGTTTAGTCTGGAGAAGAGGTGGCTGAGGAGAGACCTTCTGGCTCTCTACAACTCCCTGAAAGGAGGTGGGAATGAGGTGGCTGCTGGTCTCTTGTCCCTAGTAACAAGTGGTAGGACGAGAGGAATAGGCCTTAGGTTGCAACAGGGAAAGTTTAGGTCGGATATTAGAAGAAACTTCTTGACTGAAAGGGTTCTCAAAGACTGGAACGGGCTCCCCAGGGAGGTGGCTGAATGCCCATCCCTGGAGGTGTTTCAAAGATGTGGTGCTGAGGGACATGGTTCAGTACCAGCCTTGGTAGAATTAGATAATGGTTGGATTTGATAATCTCAAAGGTCTTTTCCAACTGAAATGATTCTATGACTCTTTAATTCTACAAAACTAGGGCTAATTTCACTTCAGTCCTTTGCAGCCTGCTCAGCTGGGGGGGGAAGAGAGAGACAAAGAGGGGAAAAAACCTTTGTAAATGACAAAAAAAATCTCTAATGCATTTAGTACTACTTGGAACATTATTAAAAATATTTTTCAGGTATTTTCTGTTAGATCAAAAAGATTTGTTTTAAATGAATCTCAAGTATTATTACTGACAGCTCTTGGTGAGCTCTGCTGAGAGACAGAGATGCATAGATACAATGGAAAACACAGAACCTGTGTTTTTATGGTTTTGGTATGAAAGCTTTCCAATTGTGCCATTTTATTTCAATGTGAAATGAGTGTGACCAAAAAAACACTCTGAAATGGTGGCTTAATAGCAACACTGCCCTCTGAACAGCCCTTCTGCACACAAACACCCATGTAGGAAAATAAGTGGGAATTAGAGAAGAAAGTTGTTGGATGTTTCTGTAATAAAAAACATGACTTTTGCAGGGACCAATTGGAATGTCAACAATGAACAATGGTGGTGTTGGGGGAAAAGTCACTGAACACTCCAAGTTGAGTGAACTGGGTCAATGCAACTTCTCAACACTACATTGCAGAGCTGACAGTCCAGTCATGGTATTAGCCCATTTATTTACTTCTGTGGGAGAGCTTTCCTGTGGGTACTCTTAAGGAGAGGAGGAAATGGAGTTTTATGAATGGCTTGTACCTTCACTTAGCTCCCCTCTTTATGCAAAGAAAACTAGATGGAATGTCTCTGCTGTGCCTCCCTGTCATGAGCCAGCAATGTACTCTTGTGGCCAAGAAAGTCAATGGTATTGTGGGGTACATTAAGAACAGTGTGGTCAGCAGGTGGAGGGAAGTTCTCCTCCCCTCTACTCTACCCTAGGGAGTCTGGAGCATTGTGTTCTGGGCTACTCAGTTCATCAGAGGCAGCAGAGGCCACAAAGATGCTAAGGGGACTGGAGCATCTCTGTGAGGAGGAGAGCCTGAGAGTCCTGGGGCTGTTTAGCATGGAGAAGAACAGAGTGAGAGGGCATCTTCTCAATGATGACCAGTAGATGAAGGGTGGGGGGCAAGAGGATGGGGCCAGACTCTTTTCTATGATGCCCAGTGACAGGACAATGGGCAGTGGGCACAAACTGAAACACAGGAGGTTTCATTTAAACAGGAGGAAAAACATCTTTGCTGTGAGGGTGTGGGAGCCCTGGAGCAGGCTACCCACAGAGGTTGTGGTGCCTCCTTCACTGGAGAGATTCCAAACCCACCTGAACATTGTGATCCTGGGCAACCTGCTGTGGATGACCCTGGTTTAGCAGGGGTTGGACTAGATGATCTCCAGAGCTCACCATGCTCCCAACACCATGCTGGGATCCTGTAATATTCTTCTGTCTTACAAAGCAATCTCTCTAGCAAAGGTGCAACACACATCCCCCCACCTTATTAGGAGACATCCTTGCAGCTTGAACTCCCCCAGATCAGTGCTGGATGCAATATGAAACAGGGACAAACTTCCTGTACTGTCTGTTGGGATGAGTTAGGCAATTCTCCCTGCTTCCCACAGGTCATTTCCCAAGAACAACTTTTACACTTTCTTTAGCACACAAGTGAGTCATTGTATAAAACAGTAGGCAAACAAGGCCATAAAACGTTTCAGATTTACTAACTGGTACTCGCATACTGCGGAATTTTATTCCCTATGTTAACAGGAGAGCAGACTTTTTAGGATCACTTTTGGATTATTTTTACCTGCACTTTGCACTTCAATAAAGCTCTCTCTACAAAGTAGTGCTTTGAACATTTGCTCTGCCAAATTTCCAATTGATCTGCAGCAAATTCAGTTTTGGTCCCTGCTATACAAAAATAGATGTGGACAAGCTGGCAAGTGTCCAGAGAAGAGCCACAAGAATGATCACAGGACTGACAGAGCTGCTGTATGAGGAAAGGCTGAGAACTGGGTTTGTTCAGCCTTGAGAGGAGAAGGCTTAGAAGACACCTCATAACCATATACCAGTACATAAAGGGAGGGCTACCAGGAGGACAGAGACTCCCTTGTTACAAAGAGTGAAATGGAAAAGCCAAGAGGTGATGGGTACAAGTTACTGCTGTAACCCATCCCATTGGGATCCAGAGGAAACATTTTCCACCATGAGAACAGTCAGACATTGGAATCATCTCCCAGGGGAAGCAGTGGATTCCCTTATATTGGGCATTTTAAGACAGGGTGCTGGGCCATCTCATTTCAACTAGACTATTACCTAGAAAGGTTGGACCAGATGATCCTTGGGGTCCCTTCCAACCTGATGTTTTGTGACTCTAGGAAATTAGAGCACCCCCCACCCATCAAATATCTAAACTCATCTGTACTTCCAGTTCTTGTGGAGTAAGGTCTGACTGATACTGGGTCTCACTGTGACTCCAGACAAGAACTGCTAGTGTATTAGTCTTGCTGGCCCAAGCTATCACTTTCATGAAAATTTTATGAGCAGATTGCATTTCACCTCCTAAGGAAGACAAACAAATACTTCCTTTTATAATTAATGAAGAATATGAAACGCTTTGGTGTTCTCAAAGGAACAGTAGAGTTAAGTGCTGGTCAAAGCCTGGCTGTATATAGCTAATCACTGATGATGGACCCACAGGGAATACAAGAAAGAAAGAAAGAGAGAGAGAGAGAAAGAGAGAGAGAAAGAGAGAGAGAAAGAGAGAGAGAAAGAGAGAGAGAAAGAGAGAGAGAAAGAGAGAGAGAAAGAGAGAGAGAAAGAGAGAAAGAGAGAAAGAGAGAGAGAAAGAGAGAAAGAGAGAAAGAGAGAGAAAGAGAGAGAGAGAAAGAGAGAGAGAAAGAGAGAGAGAGAGAGAGAAAGAGAGAGAGAAAGAGAGAAAGAGAGAGAGAAAGAGAGAGAGAAAGAGAGAGAGAAAGAGAGAGAGAAAGAGAGAGAGAAAGAGAGAGAGAAAGAGAGAGAGAAAGAGAGAGAGAAAGAGAGAGAGAAAGAGAGAAAGAGAGAGAGACAACTGCAAACAAAATTAAACAAACAAACAAAAAACCCCACTAACAAAACAAACAACAAAAACATCCCCATAAAAAAACAAACCCCAAACAATCTAACCAACAATACCAAACAAGCCTGTGAACTTATGACAGCTACTTATTGAGGCCATTAGAAGAAAGGACTTCTTACAGCCAGGATGTAAAGAGCAAGATCAGGCACTTCATGTCCAGCATTCATACAGATATGAAAAAAGTAAAGGTTGGACTGGGGATGAGGACTGAGTCAGATTGGAGAGTTTAAAATAAACTTAATAGCTGTAATCTAGAGTAACCTCTTAAATAGGAAGTGAAGTGATTTTCAGCCTGAGGAATGCAAGAAGGAGACAGTCATATGAAGTGCTCAAGCATCTAAATGCTTCCTTTGCTGCTCAATTTTCTTCTTAATTCATGTTCCCAGTTAAAGTTAGCACTTGTGTAGTCTTTGAAGAGGATGGAAAACACATGTATTTTTTTCTTTAGTACTACCACCTTCTTGTCGTGACATTAGGTAGCAGCATTAACATTCAAATCACTGCTCATGAAACAGCTACAATGCTGGTCTCAGTGAATGCCAGAAGAATTGACAAACTTGGCAGTCTGACAGCTGTCTGATACACTAGACAGTGTCAGAAACTTCACACTGAAATGATAGATTCTTAATGATAAGAGAAAGCTATGCATAATTGTGTGAAGGAACTAGATGAGACTGAGAGGCAGTTTTTATGCCTAATCAATAGAGAGATTTACAGTAATTCAAGCACCATAATTAAGCCCTTCAAGGATGAAGCACTGATTGTGCCAAATTTCAGACAGATGCTCTTCCTAGTTAGCTGCTCAGTGGGGAGGAGAAAAATAGAAACTATTACATCTTAATGTTCCCAGAACCACAGAATGGTGGAGGTTGGAAGGGACCTCTGGGGATCATAACCTCCCTGCAGAAGGAGGGTCACCTAGATCAGGTTCCCCAGAAACATATCCAGGTGGGTTGTGAAAGTCTCCAGAGAATGAAAGTCCACAACCTCTCTGGGCATGCTGCTCCAGGGCTCCAGCACTCTTGCAGAAGCTTTTCCTCATGTTTAGGTCGAGCTTCCTTTGCTCCCTTTTGTGCCTGTTGCCCCTGTCACTGGGAACCACTTGATAGGAGTCTGCAGGGGAAACCATCACAGAAATGCACCAGAACTGTGCAGTGGAAGAATGTGTTGGATTGCAGGGCAGGCTGCAAGGCCATCCTTTGTCTCTGGTATGGGCAGTATAAATACTAATCTAGGTTGCTGTTGGACACAGAGCCTCCCAGTGTTTATATGCAATGTTAATTAAAAAACCCCAAGCACTTTGATTGATCAACAACTTCAAAGAGACAATTTGGTGTAATTTTCTGACTGCAGCACAGGCAAGTAATCCTGGTCACTATGCTTTCGAGGAGGAGGAGTGGCATTTTATTCTAGTAACTGCCTTCATCTCTGTTTCTAATTCTGCTGACACCTAGCAGATCAAATTTAGATGTGTAAGGCTGCATCATGAACAAAAGTGGCACCACCTCTTCCATCCTTCCTGCCCAGGCTCACTTGTCCTTTGCAGGAAGCCTGGAGAAGTGTCTCGGCTCCCCTTTAGTCCCTCTTAGGATAGAACGAGTGCTGCCTCCACTGATGCATACAGGATTCTTTCAAAGACTGTGCTCAAGAGAAGAACCTTTTGTCCCTCTGTAACCAAAGACTGAGGTTGAAATGAGGTTGAGGGCGGAAATGCTGCCCTCCAGTGAGTAGCCTTTGATCCTTGCTTATCACTGTGCCATTTCTAACAAGGCTTTGATAAAGGTAAGGCTATTTCCCATCTCTTTAGCCACATCTATACCAGCAGGACATGTAACACAGCTTTTCGTCAGATGCTCCCACTCCGCCCTCTGAGATCTGGCCAGAGTGTGGGATGGCGACCCAGCCAATGGTGTCTGCATGGGAAGGTGACCTTCAGCACTGCCACCAGTAACACAAAAGTGACACTTTCTCTTAGTTCAGAAATAAGCTCCTATCTTTGGCTTGACAGTATTCAGACCTCTCACTGTCTTCATATGGCCACTATTAAGTCCTCTCACTGACTTCTCCTGTCACTACTTGGTACAGGAAGAGGGATGAATTCATAATGAAAAGGGACATAATAATAAACTAGAGCAGGGTACATTTAGGTTGGGCATAAGGAGGAAGTTCTTTACTGGAACAGGTTGGCCAGAGATGTGGTGGAGGCTTCATCCCTGGAGACATTCAAGGTCAGGCTTGACAGGAGCCCTGAGCAACCTGATCTTGTTAGAGATGGCCAGGTTTAATGCAATGGGAGTGGACAAGGTAACCTCTGAGGGTCCCTTACCTTCAAGGGTCCCTTCTAACCTGATGCATTCTGTGATAATCTTGCAGGCAGCTGTTTTGATGACAGTCACAAATACGAAGATACAATGTTTTTGCCAGACATACTGGAGCTAAGTGTGGGTTGGTCTTTTTCCTAGGAACAAGTGATAGGATGAGAAGAAATGGCCTCATGTTGCACCAGGAGAGGTTTAGGTTGAAGAGCAGAAGAAATTTCTTGACTGAAAGGGTTCTCAAAGACCGGAACAGGCTGCCCATGGTGGTGGCTGAATCCCCGTCCCTGGAGGTGTTTAAAAGAAGCAGAGATGTGGTGCTGAGGCACATGGTTTAGCACCAGACTTGACAGAGTAAGAGAATGGTTGCACTTAGGCTGATCACCAAAGTTTCTTTTCAGTATCTCAGATATGAAGGCACAACATATATATACATATATATACACACATGCAGTAAGTGATCAGCCCCTTTTTTCCTCCTTTCTACCCTGTAGAAATGTAACAAAGGCAAGTTGTATTGTCTGACCCAAACTGGATGATCTGCTCAGTCTTGATTATTGAGGTTTTTTCCAAATCACTAGAAAGTCGTATTCTAGAAAAGAACGACTTGTTGAATTCCTGTGCTTCATCACCACCAAGAAAGCATTGCCATGGCAACAGGAAAAGGCTATGCATTTTAAGAACACTCACATGCTGAAAAAGACAATGGGTTAAGATAATATCCCAGCAGCATGGCAAAATGCCAGTCACATTTTTACAATGACAAGGGAATGAAAAAAGAACAAATACTGTAAATGTGAAGCACATTCTTCCCCTCTACTCTGCTCTTCGTGAGACTCCACCCAGAGTACTGGATCCAGTTCTGGTGCTCCCTGCATGAGAAGGGAATCAAACTGCTGGAGTGGGTCCAGAGGAGGCCATGAAGATGATCAGAAGGCTGGAGCCTTTCCCCTATTGGGACAGGCTGAGAAAGTTGGAGTTGTTCTGCTTTGAGGAGAAGGCTCGAGGGAGACCTTAGAGCACCTTTCCAGTACCTGAAGAAAGCCAAGAAGGGACTTTGAACAAGGGCTTGTTGTGATAGGACAAGGGGTGATGGATTAAAGCTCAAGGAGGACAGATTTAGACTGGATGTTAGGAAGAAATTCTTTACAGTAAGTGTGGTGAGGACACAGGAACAGGCTGCCCCAGGAGGTCATGGGTACCCTTTCCCTGAAGGTGTTCAAGGCCAGGTTGGATAAGGCCTTGAGTGACCTAGTCTAGTGGAAGGTGTCCCTTGCCCATGGCAGAAGGTTTGGAACCAGATGATCTTTAAGGTCCCTTCCAAGCCAAACCATTCTATGATTCTGTGATATGAGAATTGAAGGCTAAGGGAAAGTGCAAGACAATGAATCAAGAAACTGCATGGCCCATTTTTCTGGGCAGCAAATAAGCAAGGTTTCTTACTGATAAGTCCCTGAACTTATCTCTAACTGCAAGTGACTGATGTGTCTTGCTGCTTTTCCCTTCAGCCTCACTATGCTTGACAGCCAGCAAGAGGTGTCCATACAGTAGTTCCATAGAAGAGTTTAAGGCAAACATTGCATGTAGGTCACTTGTCAGGCAGAACCTGCTTGATATTTAGTAATTATCCATAAGGTCTTATGCAGCACTGGAGTATAGAAGGGAAATGATCATTACATTTGCCCTCAGGTGCATCTGCCCTATTTAGACACTTATCTTTGATCCTCATCTACAACATTTTCCAATCCTCAAAGTTTAATTCAACAGTATTTGAGAAGCAGAGCTATAAATTTACACTTAAAATATGAATCAGGGTGAGTGAGGAGTATGTCACGAAACAGATTTAAACCATATGATACTTGCCACAAATTTTTTCCTGATTTTCTCTTTTCACTACAAACCCACTTGTCCTCAGCTCTTCTGTTTTGTTAAAATCTATTAAGTAGGTGACCTAAAAATTACAGATGAAAACACAGATGAGATGAGAAATCTTCTACCTAGTAACCACTGCTTTCAAAGCCATGTTCTTTGCAACCATTTCTTTGTGGCAGAGCCTGCAAGGGTTTTGCTTTAGCACCACTATGAATCTTTCTGTGAATTTCAGAAGAGTTTTTTGTCTTTGCTCCTTCAGCTGCTTTAGTGAAGGAGTAAATTCACACTGAGAGTACTGTGACTATTCCAGTTCTGAAGCCAATGGGCACCATTATTTATAACTCTGATTTTTCCTGTTTCAACACAGTTTGTGTTAGAAAGTCTTCTAGTTTGGGTTTGGGAAACAAGAAAAAAATCCTCGTTGCAAAGTGCCAATTTGGTAATGCAAAATCACACTAGAAGCAACATTTTTATTTAGCAGTCGTCAAAGTCATCAAGGTCATCTCTGTGCTAGGTTGTACAGTCTGCAGTAAGGCAATCTAGTCCTTTCCCTCGACTGCTGAAGAGCAGTAAAGATGACAGGAGGATGTGTCCCTAGCTCCCAGTCCTACTAAAGCTTCTCAACACCAAAAAGGAAGGTCTTGTACTCTGATTATCCATGGCTGAAATGGTCAAGTCCATCTGTGGCAATGAGTTTTGTTTTAATGGGCAGAAGCTAAGAGGCAGCATGAGCTAACCTAATTGTATGCTGCCTGTTCTCTGATATCCTTCACACTGGCTTCATGACTGAGTACTACAATTAATCTACACCAAAATGTGTGCACTTGTAATCTGGAAGGTGAACAAATATGAATAACTCAGCTGAAGTTTCCAAGGAGAGACTGGGATGACACAGGGACAAACATAGCAGCACATGGCAAGGACAAACAGGATCTCCCTCTTTAGCACCAGGAGCTACTCGTTCAACTACCTTGAATAAATCCTACCATCGTATTTTACTAGCTTGTAGCCAAATTATCTGTAGGGAAAACAACAACAACAAAAATTAACAACCAAAACCAATTAGCTGCATAGGATTCACAGCAGCTGTGCATCCTCAGGAAGTTTATGGCATACTTCATGAAGATGTGAGCCAGGGAGTAATCCTTCAGGAAATGTGCTTTTATAGAAACAGGGGCATGGAACATAACCTTCAGGTACAAAGTGACCTATTAATTTCAGAGAAGACATGGACTACTAATTTGTGATGAAAAAAAATTCAAGCAGGAGATTACATCCTATAAACAGGGGAAAGACACACTGAGATCTTCCAAGGGCATAGCAGCAAGGAGGGAATGACAGGTTTTAGAGCATGATCCTTCTTGTATTGATGTTTGAGACCTGGAATGTTTCAGCTCTGGAATATCTGCCTCTCCTGTCCTATTCCTCTACTGAAGAAGAGATGAAAGGAAATATTGCAAGGACTTGTTTGACATTGTAAGGAAAAATAAATAAATCCAAAGCCCAAAGGTATGATCTTGGCACATACTTCTGAGACACATGTACCTGTCTCCTCTCACAAAAAGATGGCAGGTGGATGCATCCCCAAACACAGAGGCAGAGACTAATCAATACCAAAAGCATTATAGACCTCTTTTTCCCTCTAGCATTTTACTTTTATACCACTGCAAACCCATCTGCTTCACCAGGACAGGTTCTAATTTACACTGCTACAAGTGAAATCAGAATGAGGGCAATACACAAGAGAGGAGACAATATGCCCCTGACTCTGCAACTGTACACAGTTACAATACAGTAACTGGGGACGATTACTATAAAGCATTTAAATGACACTCGAAAAGCAAAGGAAGAATAAAAACCACCTCAAAACGTAAGCACAATGTATACTTTCCAAGACAGCAAGCAAGAAGGAATTGCTGGGATCAGTAGATTGTCTTTGCTTTCCAGCATTTTCAGCATGCGATGAATGCAACCATGACTAATGGCATTTCCCATTAAACGTGGTCTGAGGAAAGCAACATTTCAGAAAACAAACCAGCATTTTATATATTTACACTGTTTACACCTAAAATCAGATATAATTTTTTTTTTTTTTTTTGCATGAAGCTGAGCACAATGTACTCATTCTCTGAGATTACAGCATGAGAAATGCCACTGTATCTTATCATCTGTGCTTGCAGCCTTTTGCTGACCGCGCACTCAATGCTACAGAGAAAGTGCTCTCGCGGCAGTTAGGTCAGAACTCAACAGTCAAATGGTGAAAGACTTAGGGAAATGAAAAATAAAGCAGAATATTAAAGCAAGCACAGAAAATATCCTGTAACTGCATTTAGAAGTGGAGGCAAATCTCTGTCATTCCTACTGTGATTACAGCCCTACAGTCATCTATCAATCACATCCACCTTGTTTTGTTTATCCCTACAGAAGGTGGATGCTTCCCCTCTGAACTGCTCTGCCCAGCTGCACCCCAGCTTACCTGAGTCTAAGTGCCATGGGTCCGTAGCGGCCGACATTGGTGGGATGGTGAGTGGAGATGCTCCACAGTTGGATTCCACCAGTTCTCCTTGGATGTGGACGTGAGAGGAGGTGTTGGTAGGTCTCAGAGCTGCTTTGAGAGGAGCGATTTGGTTGAACTGTACTCTCGATAGGCAGCCAGTGAATCCTGGGGTGTTGTATTTATATATATCTTGGTCAATCTTCCCAATTTCTATGTGAAATTAAGGAGGGAAAAAAAAAAAAGATTAATCAAACCAATTCACAACCTTGGAAAGCCCAGCTGGTCTGAACACTTGATTCTTAGAGCTCAGTTCCCAAGTCTCTCTCTTAGGAGACTGAGAATGTGTCAGTGTCAGACCCCGCCAGGTTTCTTTACATTTCATTACAGATGGAATCCTTCAGGCCTCGCTGTGACTCGGTTTCACTGCTATGCTATCATTAAAACGAAAGGCTGGCATCAAGGAGTCATCAGAGAACAAAAGGCCAGGGGGAAAAAAAAAATCTCCCCAAGACGAAAAGGCAAAAGGGAAGTTAGAGGGACAGTCATCACCAGTATCTCGTCTCCCAGCTGAAGCTGCTGCTGCAAACAATGCCCCTTCTTTCACCCTGGTCTGTTGCTCTCCAGTCTCTCTTGGTGGTCTGGGACCACTCCCATTCACTCTCATCCCCTTCCTGTCTCCTCGCCAGGAGACCAAGTGTCCCTTTGCCAGAAGACTAAACATTTACTACAAGACTAAGTATCCCTTCACCAGGAGACCAAGTGTCCCTTTGCCAGGATACCAAGTGTCCCTTCACCAGAAGACTAAGCATCTCTTCACCAAAAGACCACGTGTTCCTTTGGTTCAAGATGGAAGACTGCCATCACCTCATTGCCGTGGGCTGGGCAGGCTGGCAGCCAGCAGCCATGAGCACAACATGGGGCTCCACTGCTGCTCTCTGAAATGGCTGCCATCTCTCGAAGCTGCCCCGCAAGTAACTTCCTCCCTTCTAAAACACCAATTAAAATGATCCCAAAATGGTACCCGTATACCTCAGCACATGCCCTTACTACTCAGGAATCTGCAGGCTGCTCACAGCTGGTTTAATTCTGCCAGGACCTGCTGCAACAACCTGAGTTACCACCAAAACAAACCCATCACTCTCTGTCAGCTGGCTGCCTTACAGCAGGTATTAACATTTCAAAGCCTCTCTGCAGTGTCTAATATAATACTTGTATGGCAGTGAGGAATTTGGCTTCCTTATTTATAAGGTAGCACAAGGTAAATGGAAGTAACAACATGGCAGCATTGTGTTTGTGCTGTACCAGAAAGTATTGCTCCAGAGACACCAAGACCCTTAAAACTGCCTTTCCCTGGGTTGGCAGGGACAGGAGTTAACATCTGGCCCTTGAATCCAGTGAGAAAGTCTCAGGTTGTTCAAAGGCAAGTTTTCCAGATAGGAACCAGGATACAGGTTGAAAAATAGTGTTTCTGGAGAAAAATGATGTACATTAATCACAAGACTGACATAAAAACAGAAAGAGGGCTTCCTGAGAGATATGAGGAGAAGGAGAGAAAGAGTTTTATTGTAAGAGACTGGGGAAGAGCTGGGAACGAAAGCATATCTGGGTTTGAGTTTTGCTGTCTAAAAAACTGAATTAGAGTTATTAGAAAATACATTCCAATCCTTTGGGATGAGCCCCTGTTAAATTCTAACCCAGGATCTGATATGAGATCTGAGCTGCTGTTTGGTTTCCCTAAAATCCTACCATGACACATGCATCAGTGCTGATTTTAGAGGTACTGAGTGTTTTACATCAGAAATATACAGGAGTTTTACGGCTACAAACTGGACAGGGCATATATTTCCTGGGTTTACTCATTAAACATGAAGTGGAGGAAATCTGGTAGAAACTGGACAAACCTTGAGCATCACTAAAACAACTGTTGGTATTCAGACAAAATTAAACCTCATCTTTTGTGCCTGCAAACATATCAGAAGGATAAACATACAGCATTCAAGTCCCCCCAACACCTAGCATGAGGGCACAAAAGGAAGATGCATGAGCTGAAAATTACTTGCATTAGATCCTTATGTGATCCACAGTACAAGAACAGATGTGTTCTATTCCCCACCAGCCCCTCATTTTCCCTTTTCTTTCTCTTTGAGAGTGTCTTTTCTCTGCCAGTATTTATCCAGCCTGTATCCACAGTACAGCCACGTTTCACAAGCTGTCATGGAGCAGCAACTGTCACGTGTGGCAGAATGGAAACACGCTCAGGACTCAGCTAGAAACTAGCTTGGGTGCATTAAAATCATTGTATTAGTCATGTGGGTCTTTCATCCAGCTCTCCTTTAAGAGAGTGGCTTGATCCAACAGGATGTATCCTTCAAAAATGTAATAGTAAGGGAAAAAAAAATCACACGTGCATGCAGTTTCCTTAGCTAGCAGAAAAGCTGTACCAAAGCCACAGTCCCTGCATATGAATGGAGGACAGTGAAGCTGAACAAGGGTCTAAAGTCTTCTGAGGAGTGGCTGAGAGAAGTTGGCTTGTTTAGTCTGAAGAAAAGGAAGCTGAAGGGAGACCTTCTCAGTCTCTACTGTTCCCCAAAAGGAACTTGTAGCAAGGTGAAGATCAGTCACTTCTCCCTCATATCAAGCAATAGAATGAGAGGAAATAGTCTCAGGTTGCTTCAGGGGAGGTTTACTTTGAAGAAACTTCTTGACTGAAAGGATTCTCAAAGACTGGAATAGCCTGTCTAGGCAGGTGGTCGAATCCCCCTTTGTGGAGGTGTTTCAAAGAGGGAGAAATCTGGTCTTGAGGGACATGGTTTAGCACCAGGCTGGATAGAGTTAGGTAATGGTTGGACTTGATGGTCAAAAAGTCTTTTCCAAATAGACAATTCTGTAATTCTATGAATGGTACCTGTAAGACCATACCACTCAGACAAGGTTCATGCTGACCACAGTGTTCACTCCTACTTCAGCAAATGTTCAGTGAATAGGTGCAATTTTGCATTATCCTTATAATCCAAGGACCAATTAGAAGACCCTATTTCTCTTTAAACACCGTGACCACTATCAATAACAGTTCAGTGATTACCTTGTACATGGTTTTTTTAATATATTTTGTAAACCTTCCTGCAGCAATGCTAATGGCCTCCCACTCACAATCCTGAAGAACGTGAACAAAAAAGCCACACTCATGAGGGCGCCGCTTCAGCAGCTTCAGCGCTATTCTTCTCTCGTAGAGTAGTAGAGTGATGGATTCCAGATCCTGAGAGAATTAAAGAAAAAAAGCCCAACCCCCCCTAGCTCAGCAGCTTGCTGCAGATCTGTATGTTTCTTAAAGCATTCCACAACGATGGTAAGTTACCTCATGCAAATTTACCACCAGCTCGCGTCACATTAGTGCTAAATCAAGACAGATTGACCTCTATGACTGTGAACATGTTCCTTCCCATGTGAGTCCCGTGGGGCTCAGCACACCAATATTCTCTGGTGTTAGGCCATTATACTTTGCTTCCCTGTGTATTTCAGCCTGCTAGAAATCCATCTCTGGAGACTGTAATGATTCTGTAATTAAATATGTCTTTGTTGTCACGGCTAAAATTCAATTTTCTCTCCATAACAAAGGAAAGCAAACAAGCAAAGATGATGACAAGCACATTGCTTAAAATAAAGGGAAATGTACAAAACTACTTTGCATTGTCTAATAGGCTGGGGTCAGAGGGGCTGGAGAGCAGCCAGGCAGCAAGGGACCTGGGGGTATTGGTTGATAGTAGCCTGAATATGAGCCAGCAGTGTGCCCAGGCGGCCAAGAAGGCCAATGTCATCCTGGCCTGCATTAGGAACAGTGTGGCCAGCAGGAGCAGGGAGGTCATTCTGCCCCTGTACTCAGCACTGGTTAGGCCACACCTTGAGTACTGTGTCCAGCTCTGGGCCCCTCAGTTTAGGAAGGATGTTGACTTGCTGGAACGTGTCCAGAGAAGGGCAACAAGGCTGGTGAGGGATTTGGAACACAAGCCCTATGAAGAGAGGCTGAGGGAGCTGGGGTTGCTTAGCCGGGAGAAGAGGAGTCTCAGGGGCGACCTTCTTGCTCTCTACAACTACCTGAAGGGAGGTTGTAGCCAGGCAGAGGTTGGTCTCTTCTCCCAGGCAACCAGCACCAGAACAAGAGGACACAGTCTCAAGCTGCACCAGGGCAGGTTTAAGCTGGATGTTAGGAAGAAGTTCTTCACAGAAAGAGTGATTTGCCATTGGAATGGGCTGCCCGGGGAGGTGGTGGAGTCACCATCCCTGGAGGTGTTTAGGAGGAGACTGGATGAGGTGCTTGGTGCCATGGTTTAGTTGATTAGATAGTGTTGGATGATAGGTTGGATTTGATGATCTTGAAGGTCTTTTCCAACCTGGTTAATTCTATTCTATTCTATTCCAGCACATAAGCTACTGCAAAGTCATAGAGGCATTATGAAATTATCATTACTTAATAGCAACATTAGTGCTATTGCTTTTAGATCTGATGCAGCAGTCTTCTGCTAGCACCCTATTGAGAAGCATTTTTGTAATGAAAGACTTCCAAAAATACCACTTATAGTCCTGTATTTTTAACTTCAGCTTTTCTCTGTGTGTGTGCTCCCTTGGCCATACAACCTGCTGACTTGAGACAAAAAGATCCCTAATGGCCACAACAGTGATCAGAGGGCTGGAGCACCTCTGCTATGAGGACAAGCTGAGACAGCTGGGGTTGTCAGCAAGAAGAAAAGGCTCCAGGGGGACCTTAGAACAGCCTTCCAGTGTTTGAAGGGGGCTACAGGAGAGCTGGAGAGAGACCTTTTACAAAAGCATGGAGTGACAGGATGAGGGATAATGGCTTCAAAATGGAAGAAGTTGGATTTAAATGAGACATTAGGAAGAAAATCTTTCCCAGAAGTTGGTGAGGCAGTGGAAGAGGTTGCCTAGAGAAGTTGTGAAGCCTCCGAGCCTTGAAGTATTCAAAGCCAGGTTGGATGGGCCCCTGATCATCCTGGTCTAGCAGGAGGTGTCCCTGCCCATGGCGGGGCGGTGGAACAAGTTGATCTGTAAGATCCCTACCAACCCAACCCACTCTGTGATTCTATGATTACAAGACTGAGACCATTCAGGTGACTCCATTCTAGCACAGATGCACTGCAGAACACAAATCCTTAATGCTGAACACTCACACAATGATTCTTTAGCTGTCTACCCAGATTACTTAAGCAGCTTGCTTATTCTATGGTTCTGTGACAAAGGGCACCATTAGTGAGCATACATCAAGCTGAAACACATTATTCTATGAATCTAGAAGGGGAAGAAAAAGCACAAATAAAGGACAAAATTGTGGCTGGAGCAGTGTGTAAGATGTGTAAGCAGCACATAACAATACTAATCATTGTAAGTAATAACTATCAGTAGAAGATTTATAGAATATCTTAAATGGCAATAGCACTGCTAATAGCACATAAAGTTATTGCACTGCAGGAGAGGTCCCCTTAATTCTCCCATTTCTTTTTTATGCATTCTTTTAGCATCACTTTTAAAGACTAGAGAAAAATGACAGCCTGATTTAGTAGGGAAAAAAATAATTTCAAAACAGTGATGTATTAGGTCCTGCAGCCCTGAGCAGGTTTTTGACAGGTGAAGGAAAAATACTTTCTATTTCTGTAAAGTTACCCCTGTGAGGATCCTAGAATGATTCACAGAATCCCAGCATGGAGGGGGTTGGAAGGGACCTCTGGAGATCCTCTAGTCCAACCCCCCTGCTAAAGCAGGATCAGCCACAGCAGGTTGCCCAGCATCACAGGTGGGTTTGGAATCTTTCCAGAGCAGGAGACTCTGCAACTTCTCTGGGCAGCCTGTTCCAGGGCTCCAGCAGCCTCACAATGAAGATTTGTTTTCCTCCTGTTCAGATGGAACCTCTGTGTTCCAGTTTGTACCCACTGCCCCTTGTCCTGTCACTGGGCACCACTGAAAAGAGTCTGGCCCCATCCTCTTAACCCCTGCTCTTTAGCTCTTGCTGATCCCCTCTCAGGCTGCTCTTCTCCAGGCTAAACATCCCCCTGGTCTCTCAGTCTCTGATCCTCATAGAGGTGTTGCAGTCCCCTTAGCATCTTTAGCATCTCCATTGACTTCTTCCAGTAGTTCCCTGTCTCTCTTGAACTGGGAAGCCCAGAACTGGACCCAATATGCCAGGTGTGGCCTCTCCAGGGCAGAGCAGATTCACCAGTACACCAAGCTCTGCAGTACAAAGCTATATAATCCAGTCCACTACTGTGCCATACCAGTCTAGTCATGCCCACGTGGAAAGACAGCCTTCAACCTTGTTCCACACTGACCTGGGAGAGGGGAGGGGGAGAGGAGGAGGGGGAGAGGCGAAGGGGAGGAGGGGGGAGAGGCGAAGGGGGAGAAGAGAAGGGGAGGAGGGGGAGAGGAGGAGGGGGAGAGGCGAAGGGGAGGAGGGGGAGAGGCGAAGGGGAGGAGGGGGAGAGGCGAAGGGGGAGGAGGGGGAGAGGCGAAGGGGAGGAGGGGGAGAGGCGAAGGGGAGGAGGGGGAGAGGCGAAGGGGAGGAGGGGGAGAGGCGAAGGGGAGGAGGGGGAGAGGCGAAGGGGGAGAAGAGAAGGGGAGGAGGGGGAGAGGAGGAGGGGGAGAGGCGAAGGGGAGGAGGGGGAGAGGAGGAGGGGGAGAGGCGAAGGGGAGGAGGGGGAGAGGAGGAGGGGGAGAGGAATCAGCAGTGAGGGAAGAGAGAAACATGCCCATTGAAAATATTTGTTAATCTGGACACCCTATTCTCCTTAAACATAGGTACTGAATGTCTTTGCTAAGCACCTTTTCTATTCTTGCTGATCTATACTTCTTTTTTATTTTACAGGATTCAAAATGCAGGTCGATGCAGAAAGTGATAATAAATTCTGAACCTTGCACAGTGCTCAATGCACATAGAGAGGATCAAGGCATCTATTTATTGTGAGTTATGTTCCATTAGGAAGGAAATGTAAGAGAACTTGCAGTACAGTTTGTGGGGATGTGCAAAAATGTATGTATTAAACATTCTGCTATGAATTCCCTTGGAGCTTTCCAGTGATGCCCTTCAAAGTAGAAATAAGGCACAGCTAAGGGTAATTATTCTAGGCCAGCAAGGCTCTCAGTAAATATTAGGCCCTCTAGCTTGTCTGGCTTCTTTGACAGTGGGAAAGATTTGCCTGAAGTAGCACACAGACAAAGAAAACACACTATATACTGGAGTGATTTTGTTGTGAGAGAAGATGTCTTTCAAACAAAGAAAGTCTCAGCACCACTACCAAAGCCCTTTCAGTTCAATTTGCTAAAGACTATTTTTTAACACAATTTACACAAGACACCATGTGAGTTTTGCTTTGAAAACAGTGAAAAATCCATCTGTGTGGATTTAGGACAATGATCTAATTCTGTGTGCCCATTTACACCCAGAAATACAATGGCTCAGTGATTCTGGAAAGAGAATATCCATGTCAGTAGTGGGAGAAGTCCATCTTTGCCACAGGGTGGTATTTCTGACTGAACTACCAGGATGCTCTGCTATTTCACATCAGATTAAGCATCCACTCAGTAGTTAGACACAAGGAACTCCCTTATAAATCTCTATAAAGTGAGACTGAGGCACCCTCAGCAAGTGTGCCAGCGACAACAAGCTGCGTGGTGTGGTTGAGACGCTGGAGGGAAGAGATGTCACCCCGAAAAAGCTGGACAGGCTGGAAGGGTGGGGCAATGCCAACCTCATGAAGCTGAACAAAGGCAAGTGCAAAGTCTTTCACCTGGATTGGGGCAATCCCAAGCACAAATCCAGGATGGGTGGAGAATGAATAGAAAACAGCCCTGAGGAGAAGGGCCTGGAGGTGTTGGTTGATGAGAAGCTCAATCTGAGCTGGCAATGTATGCTGACAGCCCAGAAAGCCAACCAAATCCTGGGCTGCATCCCCAGGAGTGTGGGCAGCAGGTCAATGGGATTCTGTGCCTCTGCTCTGCTGAGACCTTAAAGCAGCCTTCCAGTGTTCTAAAAAGGCTACAGGAGAGCTGAGAGGAACATTTGACAAAGGCATGGAGTGACAGGACTGTGTCCAGTTCTGGGCCCCTCAGTTTAGGAAGGATGTTGTCTTGCTGGAGCGTGTCCAGAGAAGGGCAACAAAGTTGGTGAGGGGTTTGGAACACAAGCCCTATGAAGAAAGGCTGAGGGAGCTGGGGTTGCTTAGCCTGGAGAAGAGGAGGCTCAGGGAGACCTTATTGCTGTCTACAACTACCTGAGTGGAGGTTGTGGACAGGTGGAGGTTGGTCTTTTCTCCCAGGCAGCCAGCACCAGAACAAGAGGACACAGTCTCAGGCTGCACCAGGGCAGGTTTAGGCTGGATGTTAGAAAGAAGTTCTATACAGAGAGAGTGATTGCCCATTGGAATCAGCTGCCCGTAGAGGTGGTGGAGTCACCTTCATTGGAGGTGTTCAGGAGGAGACTTGATGGGGTGCTTGGTGCCATGGTTTAGTTGTTTGGGTGGGTTGGATTGGTTGATGGGTTGGACGTGATGATCTTGAAGGTCTCTTCCAACCTGGTGTATTGTATTGTAGTGTATTGTATTGTATTGTAATGGGTTCGAACTCAAAGAAGCTTGGCTTCGACATAGGAGAAAATTCTTTCTGATGAGGGTGGAGAGGCACTGGAACAGGCTGCCCAGAGACTGCGGAGGCTCCAAGTCTGGAAATAGTCAAAGCCAGGCTGGATGGGACCTCAAGCAACCCAGTCTAGTGGAAGGTGTCCCTGCCCATGTCAGTGGGGACTGGAATGAGATGATCTTTAAGATCCCTTTGAACCCAAATCGTTCTGTGATTCTGTAATCCTTCAGCTAGCTGTACTAAATTGAACTCAATGATCTCCATATGCTATTTTAATAGACTGTACAGGTGAATTCACCAACTTAATTCAATGAACCATTAATTGCTTTTGGGTCAACCCTAGCAATAGATTTTCTCTTTGAAATTAAGCATCGTATCTTGTGCCCTCTACTCAGAAGGATATCTTGTTACATTACTTGCTGCTCAAAGTTCAGCTCAATCAGCATTTTAAGCATCTCTCTGTCACACTGTCAGGTTCCACATAGTAGAAAACAGTTCAAACCATGCTGAAAGGAAGATATTGATTTCCAGCATTCACAGTCCACCCAGACTACCAAAGCACTTTCACAGATTCATAGAGTCACAGAACACTTTGGGTTGGAAGGGAACTTAAAGAACATCTAGTTCCAACGCCCCACACACTCCCCCGTGGGCAGGGACATCTTCCACTAGATCAGGTTGCTCAAGGTCTCATCTATCCTGGCCTCGAACACCTCCAGGGAGGGGGCATCCATGACCACCCTGGGAAACCTGTTCCAGTGTCTCCCCATCCTCACTCTAAATGAGATGTAGATGACCTTAAGAGTCCCCTTCCAACCTACATCATTCTGTGATCCTATGACTTCTTGGCAGAAGTTTACAAATGTTGCCACTCAAGAGCATCCCTTGAGAAGTGTTCAGCTGGGGGTAGAACCTCAGCAGGAGCAAATCGACAGCTCTGTGTTGGTGGGACCAAAACTCCCACGGGTTTGGTGGGGAAGAGACACCTCTCCATGCATTACCCTTTATAACCAACTCTGAGCTGCAAGAGAGTCATTTCATATATTTGTGTAGCAATTTATGTCTCCTCTACACAGGAAATCATTCTCCCTGGATACCAGAGGCAAAAAGCCTGATGTTTAAATCAGGAGTTGCAAATGTAGAGAGAACAAAAGAGAAGGGCTAGTGGAAATCTTTTGATTGAGAAGGAAAGTTCTCAGCTCATGTTGATGTAACACAAAGCATGTGTCAGGAGATGTCTGAGAAGTATCTGACAATTACCTTCAAGAACTGTTATTTTTTCCCTGCCTCATCCTCTACCCTCTTCACATGATTCAAGAGCAATGGGATCATGGGTTGAGGGCAGCAGAATCACAGAATGTTAGTATTTGGAAGGGGCCTCCAGAGATCAAGTCCAACCCCTGTGCCAAAGCAGCATCACCTACCACCAGGCATTTCATCCAGAAGAAACGATTAAGTGTTTCATCTACTTTTTGTCTCTGGGTAGGCTCTAAAGAGTTGGAGGAAGTGGATGACGGAGGAAGAGAAGAAATTATATAGCTACATTTTTCTTTCAAGAAAACCCCCCAAACCACAAATCTAAATTTCTGACAAAATAACTTTCATTTATCATCACAGATATTACTATGAAAAATATAAGTTGTTATCATGAACAAAACAGAATGGGATGCTGTGTTTCAGCAGGACTCAGGTCCAGAGAAGGCAGCAAAGCTGGTGAAAGGTATGGAGAACAGGTCTGGTGAGCAGCAGCTGAGGAAACTGGAGGTGTTCAGTCTGGAGAAAATAAGGCTGAGAGGAGACCTTCTTGCTCTCTACAACTCCCTGACGGGAAGCTGAAGCCAGGTGGGTGTCAGTCTTTTCTTTCTAGTAACAAGTGATAGGACAAGAGCAAATGGTCTCAAGTTGCACCAGGGGAGGTTTAGGCTGGATATGAGAAGAAACTTCTTGACTGAAACAGTTCTCAAGCCCTGGAACAACAACCCCAGGGAGCTGGCTGAATCCCCATCCCTGGAGGTATCAAAAAGCTGCAGAGATGTGGTGCTGAGGGACATGGTTTAGCACCAGACCTGGTAGAGGTAGAGAATGATCTTAAAGGTCTTTTTCAACTACAATGGTACTATGATTTGTGCTCATAATAAATAAACTTTGCAGCACCTTTCATAACCCTTAGAGAAGGCTGTAAGACAGGCACAGAGAGGCAGCATTACTATCCCACAGCAAAATGCAGTTTCATTCATGAGGTTTGCCTAAACGTGCTTTCATGTCTGCTGGCTGCAGTGTAACTCAGCAAATGCTTTTTCAGGCCAGAAAAATAAATAAATAAAAATAGTCAGACGAGATTCTTGCAGCTTGTAGTCAAACATAATGTGTCTTGGCCAATCTCCAATGCATTTACTTATACTGTGCTTTTGTTAAAATGGTATGAAAATAAGATCCTTTCAGTCTGATGATTACTTTGCAGTTTAATGGGTGCCCTGCTGTGACTCTGCAAACATCCTCAGATTGTGCTTTGTGTGTTCTCCATCACTGGCCTCAAATACCTTAATAAAGCTGCAGACTCATCAGAGTGGGTAGGCTGACATTCCCTCTCCTTCCTCCCTCCTCCCTTCCTTAGCTCACTGTCTCACTTGGAAGCAGCGAAAAAGCCAGAATAACCTTTTGAAGATTCATGGTATGCAACTAAAAATAACCTTTTGAAGATTCATGGTATGCTCCTAAAACTGGCAAATGATTTTTCAGTAAGATCATTTTGATTCACATACCTTAATGGCTTATATTCACTGTTAGTATTCTGAAAAGTTTTGGTTTGCAATTAAAAAGGTGAAGGTCTGCAACCTGCTTGGTACGAATCCACCTTTAGGGATGTTAATATCACAAAGATAATAAACAAGAAGACCTTCTACCAGCCTTCCGGTATTGGAAGGGGCTACAGAAGAGCTGGAGGACTTTTGACAAAGATGGAGTGACGAGAACAAGAGGTAATGGCTGCAAACTGGAAGAAGCTGGATTTAGATTAGGCTTTAGGAAGAAGTTCTTCCCCGTGAGGGTGGCGAGGCACTGGAAGAAGTTGCCCAGAGAAGTGTGAGGGCTCCAAGCCTGGAAGCGTTCAAAGGCAGATTGGGAGGGGCCTTAAGCAACCTGGCTGAATAGAAGGTGTCCCTGTCCATGGCAGGAGGTTACAACAAGATGATCTTTAAAGTCCCTTCCAGCTCAAACTGTTGAATGATTTTAGAATCATACCATAGAAAGGTGAAACTTCATCAGTCCTACATAATCTTATTTAACTGAAAAGAAGCCCCTAATTGTTACACCTACAGTGCTGGATTTCAATGCAGTTTCATATAAATGAAAGTTGAGGGGGAACTGACATTTTTTCAGAAGATGTGCATGCTGCCACATTGTAAACTAGCAACAACCATTTTAAGCAGTGGAAATTTTAATCCAGTTATCAAAAGCCTGAAAAAGATGAAAAGGAGAATGCCAGCAAGGATGAGAAGGCAGGTCATTTGTCCTCCAGCATTTTCACCCTGCTTGCTTCACTTCTTCATTTGGAACTTATTTTTACCTCTGATCAAAACATCCACCACTTCTACAGACAATACCAACCCAGCCCTAGCACTGAAAACCACCATTAGTTGAATGACTGGGAAAATGCTGTAGGACAGTGCAGGGGCAAAGAATCAATTTCATTTCTTAGAAGCAATTTATTTTATGTATTTTTTCTCCTCCCTGTATTGTGTGCGTCACATTTTGAAACTGAACAATTTATATCTGAACTGTCTCTGTTACACCTCCAAGTCAGTGATGGGGTTGATCCATGAATGGCTCAAGGCTTTTTCTTCTTTTCTCTGTTGCAAGTACACACATGTGAAGGACTCTTTTGTATTTCTCTGCTTGAACATGCTTCTGTGAAACACATTCACTCCTGAAAAGTATTGCTATTCAATGCACAATCTCAAATTATCACAAAAATTTAACAGCCTCATTAGCTAGATCAATGACTTCTCTAGTTCATTGTTCTCCAAAAAAAGAAGGTGACTGGTAGATGATTCACAAGTACTGTGAGCACATAAAACGGTCCTCTCCCAGAATACCTCCTCATCTTCCCATAAACATGGGAAACCTTTCTCAGATGAAGTTTGCATCTTGCCTTTTATATTTAGCTACCAGCTGAGCTATCTCCCACGAATGCATCCAATCTTTTCAGAAACCCTTAGTGGTTACGAGCCCCCACAGCATCCCGTGCCAGTGAGTTCCAGTGCTGAACTACTCACTCAAGGACAAATGACCTCCTCCTGCAGCTCATTTTAAGGCTGCAGCCCGGCTAGGTAGTTAAGTCTCTCCACTGGTGGTGTGGAAAGCACTACACACCTCCACCATTGTTAGGGCTGTACTGTATCAGAATTAGTGTGGACCAGTGAAATCACCGAGAAAGAGAGCTCTGTCTTTGGTTTAAAAGAAGTTTTCACACACTTTAGAGGGGTGAAGACCTGCAGAAGACCTGCAAAGACCTGCAGAAGACCCTCTCCACCCCTAGGCAGTGGAAATCACGATTCCATAAGAAATTAAATGTAAAAGCATTACACCGTCATCTGGAAGCCAAAACCTCTCCCTTGTTTAACAAATTCATTGGGGATGAAAGAAAGAGGTGTGGTTTGATGCCAGCCAACACATTTCCCTCCATGAGATCCAGCAAGGAAGCACACTTTCTTTCCCAGTCCTGCCAGTTTCAGGTTTCAGATGCACCTTTTAATGGGACCTTTGTTGCTTTCCAGCACAGATGTGGAATATGACATGCCAGGCATCCTTAGTGTGCTTATTTTTGCAGTTTCTATGACTTGCTGATCTCAAGTCTTATTCAGCAGGTAATGACAGACACCTTGACAAACAGCCACCGGGCTGGGCGGAGAGGGAAGATGGAAAGACAGAAGCAGACAACATGCCAGGACTTATTCACTGACTACCTTTGCATCTCATTAGATGGTGTAAATTGAACACTTCCAGGAGGTCTATATCAACACTACCAATATGTGCACTACCAACATCCTTTATCATTATCATTATTATAATATCCAAGCACTGAACAATATTAGCAGCATCTGTAGGGACAATGCCATATGGAGGCTTTGTTATCAACCTGCAGCAAGTGCTCCCACCTAAATATTGAAAGATAGAGAGCTCTGGGTGTTTCTAACCTCAAACCTAATGGATTTCTTAGGGGAGCCTTTGCTCAAGCTGCAACAGAAATTAATACATCAGGATTATAGCACCTTATGCTTGCTCTAGCATAGGAATGCAGTTAAAATGAACATTAAGATGCTCTACTGACAAGAAATACTGTCATTTGCTTTTCTAATTCCCTCTGGCAGTCGATGAAGCTGTGCCAGGCTAGCTCAGGAAGCAGACATTCCCAGCATGACTGCTGACCAACTGCTCCTTTTACACCCAGTTCAGATAAAACCACACAAAAACTTGCAGGTGGCTCGCAGCAGCAGCTGATTTAAACAAGGCTTCCTCCCTCTAAGATGCATCTCTCTCCCCACCCGCCAACTCCACCTGCTTAAACCGTACCGCAGAGCTCGAAGCATATCAAGACAAGGTTAGTGACCCCCAAACGGCAGACTCGCAACACCCGTCGCAGCTTTGTTCTGCTAGAAGACCTAGGATCATAGAACTGTTGAGGTTGGAAGAGACCTTTGAGATCATGAAGTCCAAACGCTTGGCTAGAGCTCATAATCCCACCACTACTCTGCTAAGCCACTGCCACTGAACCACGTCCCTCAGCACCATATCCACGCTTCTTTTAAGCGCCTCCAGGGATGGTGACTCCACTACCTCCCTGGGCATCGGTGGCACTCGGGCATCAGGCAGCGGTGCTCCCTCCCCTGCCCCGGGCACAGCCGCTGAGCACTGCCGTCAGCTCATCCCCAGTGCCCCAGAGCCCTGCTGGGGCGCCCCGCAGGCCTTCCGTACCCCCACTGTCGCTGTCCCCGTCAGCCGTGCCCCACGCTACCTGCGGCGCTCCCAGCCCCGCTCCGCGCTGTCCCCGGACCCTGCGCTCCGCTGTGTCCGCGCGCCGGCAGCGGCGGCCCGAACGGCTCAGCGGCGGCGGGCGGCAAGACGCGGAACGGAGCGCCACGGAACGGAGCCTTCACCCCCACACCTCCACCTGCCTTGCGGCGGACCGGAGCGGAAACGGAAAAACACGGACTGGATCTAGGGGGGAGCGGCAGTGGGCGGGGGACCTGATTCATAGATTCACAGATTGCATCGGGTTGGAAGGGACCCCAGCCATACTGCTGGGTCTTTCTAGAAGATGCTGCTCAGCTGGTGACTCTGTTCTAGTAGGAGGTTTGGACTAGGTGATCTTCAAGAGGTCCCTTCCAACCCCCACCATGCTGGGATTGTGTTTGGGTTTTTTTGTTGGTTGGTTGGTTTTGTTTGGTTTTGGCTGGTTTTGGTTTTGGCTCTGGCTCTTAAGGAGCATTAGAGCTTACAAATTGTCTTTCAAGAAGATGCCACTCAGCATCAAGAGCTGAAGCCACCATTCTTAGGGCAAAGGGATCTGAAGGTTATTCTGATATTTGATGAATTTAAATACTTTAAATTTACTCACACAAGAGGGTGAGGAAAACCAAAAAAGACCCTGTACAGAATAGTGTTAAAGAGCTGAAATTAACTGAGAAGACTTCACTTGCTTGGTTTGAAGGTGAAAGGATGGAGGAGACTTAGCAGCCTGCCTACAGGGCACTGGGAAAAGGGAGTTAAATAGCTAGTTACCAACAAAATAGCCATCTGTTAGGAGCGATCTCATCCTTTCCATCTTCTCCTCAGACTGGCAAATGCCTCCTGGTTCATTCTCCTCTCCCAGCTGTACTATCTAATCTTGTCATCCCTGCTCTATCACCCATGCTGCCAAATGAAGAGAGGGTCCCTTGTGCTGGACAGGAGGGGAGAAAGGCAGAAGGAGCAGATAGAATTTGGGGATTGAAGAGTCAACAATAACAGAGGTTACAGCTTGTGAGGTATGACTGGTCTCAGCCATTGCTAGCTGCAGTTCGTCTTGCTGCTACTGGCATTTGTGGCACCAGTCTGGATGCAGATGCTACACGGCTTCAGGGGAAGGAAGCTGCCAGCCCTGACTCAGACCAAAAGTATTACAGCAGCCAACAAAATGCATTGGCCAGGTGCTCAGTATATGGGTCTGCTTAGCTTCTTCTCCAGCCAGAAGTGGCTGAGTAAAGCAAAAAAGAAAAAAGTAGCACTTTACCAGAAGTGGGTCACAATTGGAATAACTGATCTCAGAGGAACCAGGATGGGGGAAATGTGGGACCAGAGTCTCAGATCACAAGACCTATAAACTTTCATTCTAAAAGTCAAACAAGAGATGATGGTACTCATGAGCAGGACCTCATCTAAGATCTTTACTCAACTCCCGTGGTATCACATTTAGATACATCAATTCAACTCACAATTTCAGGATCCTGTCCCCATCCTGGACATTTCTATATTGTCCACAGAAGAGCAAAACTTACACAACATCACTGATGAATCATGCAACTCTGTCTGCCAGAGAAACAGCCAGAACTACCATCTCTGCAACAGGTGGGGCAGAGTCATTTTTAGATGCACTCCATAAAGAAAGCAGTAGTTTGTCCTTTCCATATTCCTAGAGACACAGAACTACTTACATATTCTTAGTGGGGGTTTTGTTTGTTTGGGGTTTCTTTCTGTCTTTTCCTCCACATGCTTAAAGATGATCTGCAGAGTGAGCTGCTCCATCAGCTTTCACGGGATAGAAGTGAAGTTGACTGGTCTGTAATTTCCCAGATCCTCTTTCTTGCCCTTTTCAAGACTGGAGTAACACTGAGTTTTCTCCAGTCCTCAAGCCTGGCCAAGTCCTTCTGGATGGCATCCCTTCACTCCAGTGTGTCACCTGGACCATATAGCTTGGTATTATCCACAGTGGCACTCAGAGTTCAGTAGAGAGCTCTCAGCACTACAGTCTGCAATGTAGAGATATTCAGGCTACACTGAAATGAGTTGGCACAAGAAATGGAAGCAGCTTAGCTGCAGAGGAACAGAACTCTGTGCAGGGTATTTATTCCACCTCTTGGAAGCATAAAATACTAATTTAGCAGGAAAAGAGCCTGCCAGAATCAATTTTTAATTGCTGTAAGCTCCAAATCTGAGACATAAACAAAGGGAATGGAAAATTCTCACTTATAATTGCATTCTTGAGAGACAATTTGCTCAAGAGGAATGCTAATTTCTGGCTACAGAATGCTGAGGACAGCTTGGGATAGATGGTAGAGAAGGAGCACATCACTGGTAGATTTGTGATGGTGAGTAGCTCAAACCAGCATGATCTTACTTGCAGGTGTCCTAATGTGTGCTAATGAGGTTCAAGAAAAGGGGATGAGTGGCAGATCTGCTGTGTGTGGAAAACATCCCCTCGTTCTCCTTATGTAGAGGCTTCAGTTTGGGATGCTTGTGCAGGGATTCCATGCAGCCAGTAGTAAAGTGTCATTCCTTCTGGTATCAGGTGACAGAAAGAAAGGAAATGGCCTGAAATTGTGTCAGGGAAGACTGAGGTTGGATATTAGGAAAAATATCTTTCCTGAAAAAGTGGTCAGGCATTGGAACAGGCTGCCCAGGGAGGTGGTGGAGTCACCATCCCTGGAGCTGTTCAAATCTGTGGACATGACACTGTGGGACATGGTTTAATGTCCATGGGGCTGTTGGGTTGACAGTTGGACTTGATGATCTTAGGGGTCTCTTCCAACCAAAGCAATTCTATCATTCTATGATTATTGAAAAAAACTATTTTTTTTTCTCCTAAAAATTGCACTGCCATGAGGTCCAGAGTGTACATCTGTACCGTACATCAGGTCATTACTTTGGACTTCATTATGAGGAATAAAGGTAATTTAATCACTGGCCTGGAAGATGGTGGTTGCCTAGGGACCAACAATCATAACCTGATTATGCTCAATATGTGATGTCTGTGCTTTCAAAAGGCCAACTGCTCAAAGTGGAGGCAAATAAGGAAAGGCAGCCAGAGGGAGGAAGGACAGGACGAAATTCATGGATAGTCGTGGATGTTTAAGAACAGTTTGTATCTTTGAGAGCAAGGTTACACACTTGGAAGAGTTTATACTTGTATCATAAAACTGAACTGAATTCAGTTTGGGGCCTCTCACTAAGACAGACATTGAGCTGACTGAGCAGGTCCAGAGAAGAGCAATGAAGCTGGTGAAGGGTCTGGAGAACAGGCATGGTGAGGAGCAGCTAAGGGAACTGGGGTTGTTCAGTATGGAGAAAATATTAGAATATTACAAGAAACTTCTGGACTAAAAGGGCTCACAAAGACTGGAACAGGCTTCCCAGGGAGGTGGTTGAATCCCCATCCTTGGAGGTGTTTCAAAGAGGCAGAGATGTGGTGCCGATGGACGTGGTTTAACGTCGGACTTGTTAGAGTCGGGTAATGGTTTGACTCAATGATCTTAAAGTTCTTTCCCAAATGAAACAATTGTATGATTCTATGGGACTGTTGTCTTAAAGTAAGAGTAACCTTTGACAGTTGGGTCTGAGACTGGCATTAGGACCTACAGTAGCAGTTCTCTGTTGCTGTTCAGGCTGGTGGGCAGCCCCGCATATCATCAATCTGTTATCTGAAAGACCATGTGAACAATAACTGCAGACAGGCCTGGACAGAAATGCAATTTACAGAGACAGCAGTCACATTACAGTGACAAAAGCAACTGTGTTAGCTCTCTCAGTTATCCACTCTCTTTCAAAACCTGTCCTACAGAACACAGTTGGGAGGGAGGAACTTCTGAATTAGTCAGCCCTTTTCTGTGTTACAGAATCATGGAATCATGAAGGTTGGAAAAGATCTTTAAGATCAAGGAGTCCAACCATAACACAACTACCATGACCACTAAACTATATCCCACTGTGCCACATCTAGATGCTTCTTGAACACATCCAGGGAAGGTGACTCCACCACCTCTCTGGGCAGCCTGTTCCAATGTCCGACCTCTCTTCCAATGAATCAATTTTTTTCCTAATATCCAACCTAAACCTCCCCTGCCACAACTTGAGCACATTTCCTCTCATCCTATTGCTAGTTTCTTGGGAGAAGAGACCAACACTCGCCTCACTCCAATCTCCTCTCAACTCCCTCTTCTCCAGACTAAAAAATCCCAGATCCTTCAGCTATTCCTTGTACAACATGCCCTCCAAACCCCTCAATAGCCTCATTGCTCTTCTCTGGACATGCTCCAGGACCTCAATGTCTTTGTTGTACTGTGGTGCCCAGAACTGAATGCAGTACTTCAGTTGTGACCTCATCAGGGCTGAGTATAGGGGCACAAACACTTCCCTACTCCTGCTGGACACACTGCTTTCAAGGAGTTAAGTGTGATTCCACAGGAGTGAACAAACAAGTTACTGTAAAAGGTCCAGGCCCATATTGTGTGATTTTATGTTTCTTGCTCTAATTTGCACGATTCTGTTCAGTTATGCTTCAGCACAAACATCACACTTCTGTGATGTTATCTAGCAAGGTTCCTTCTCACTCCCTCTGAAACCTATATTTAGGCTGATGGCTGCACTAATTGAAAGGAGTGGAGTTAATTTTGGGACTCACCACAAGTGCTTACTCATTTTACTAAATTCTTCTGTCATTATTAAATGATGAGTACCCTGTCATCACCTGCTCTTGAGCTTCAGTTCCAGAAGCACGTTTTGCTTTTCCATCAAGTATCTGAAGGTGAGCAGTATGGCTGTGCTTTTGCTAATCTTTGTTGGCACTTCCTTCATGATACTGGAACATCAACACCTGTTTCTAACCAGCTTATTACACCAATCTCTATTGTTTACTTGGTTGGCTGGAAAGCTGCCCAGTAGAGAAAGTCCTGAGGGTGTTGATTGGCAGCCTGCTAAACAGGAGCCAGCATGTGCCCAGGTGGCCAAGAAAGCCAACAGCATCCTGGCATGTATCAAGAACAGTGTGGCCAGCAGAACCAGGTGAGTAATTGTCCCCATGGACTTAGCACTGGTGAGGTTACACCTTGAGGTTTGGGTTCAGTTTTGGGGCCCTCGCTTCAAGAAAGACATTGAAGTGTTGCAGCATGTCCAGAGAAAGGCAAATGAAGCTGGTGAAGGGTCTGGAGAACAGTCTGGTGAGGAGCAGCTGAGGAAACTGGGGTTGTTTAGTCTGGAGAAGAGGAGGCTGAGGGGAGACCTTCTTGCTCTCTACAAGTCCCTGAAAGGAGGTTGGAGTGAGGTTGGTGCTGGTCTTTTCTCCCTAGTAACAAGTGACAGGATGAGAGGAATGGCCTCAAGTTGCTCCAGGGGAGGTTTAGGCTGGGTATTAGAAGAAACACTTTCACTGAAAGAATTCTCAAACACTGGAACAGGATGCCCAGGAAGGTGGTTGAATCGCTATCCCTGGAGGTGCTTAGATGATGCAGAAATGTGGGGCTGAGGGACAGTCTTCCAGTCTTGGGAATTAGATAATGGTTGGACTTGATGATCTTGAAGCTCTTTTCCAACTGAAATGATTCTATGATTCTATAAAAATCTCCCAAACATCCTGTGCATGGCAAAGCTGTAACCAGGGAGGCTTGGATGGGGCACACCCCAGGTTTACATCAGGGAAGCAGAGAAGTAAAACCAGCAGATGAATATGTAGGGGACAAAAACCTGGGAAGCATTCTCTGATGTCCAGCACTGCTCAGTCTGTGAAGCACCACCAAACAGTGGTTAGACAATGTCTCAGAGCATAACCCATGAGCAGCATTTGCCAGGACATAAAACCAGCCCCACGATCAGCATTCCTACAGCAGCACAAGGGTCTGGGCAAATACAAGAAGCTTTCAGTATAGACATTTCACCAAAAAAAAAGTCATGCAGCAGATGAAGAACAAATGAATCTTTTGTCTTTTAACAGAAGCAATGGGAGAGGTAATAAATGGAAGAAGTTCTTTACTATGTGGGTGGTGGAACACTGGAGCAGGTTGCCCAGGGGGTGGTGGAGGCCCCATCCCTGGAGACATTCAAGGTCAGGTTTGATGGGGCTCTGAGAATCCTGATCTGGTTGGGGTTCATAAAATCATAGAATTGGGTTGGAAGGGACATCTCCAATAATAGTTAACAGGTTGCTCAGGGTCCTATCAAGTTTGACCTTGAATGTCTTCAGGAATGGGGCCTCCATCATATCTCTGGAATGTCCCCACTTACTGCAGGGAGGTTGCACTCCAGAGGTCCCTTCCAAGCCACTGCAGTCTTTCCTTCTGTCTGTGACTGAACACGACAACCCTGGAAGTACAAACATCTTTCCAACGGCCCAGCGAGAATTCAAGGAACAGAAATGCCTCTTGTTGGCACACCACTATTCTAATAATAGTTTGGTACTTCATCTGGAGTGCCTGAAGTCTCAGGACAAGAACAGAAATGCCACAGCTCCATGTCACTAAGAGATTTATTTCCTGATGATTTGAGATTTTATTTTTCTCTTGGGTTAATGCCCTTTGGATTTCTAAAACAATGCACCGAGGGTAAAATGGGATAAAGGAGTAATTATGGTGTTTTACCAAAGAGAAGAAAATGTAGTTAAAATCAGATTGTCTTTTAAAAAGATGAATATTTAAGGCATGATTCTCTTCTTTGAGGAATAAATCCATTCTTTCCAAGCAAAAGGGTAATATTGAATAAGCTGGAAAAATATTAGATCTAAATCCGAGACTCAGCTAGAAAATTAGGTATTTAATTACTGTATACAGAAATGCATGAACTGTAAAATCTCCAGAATGGAAGAATATTCAGCTAAGATTCAACTGGAAGGTGAAAAATGGTATTTGAATTGATAAAGAAGCTGAGGTCTTTAGTATGCTGGTGCATGCACCCATTCTAGGAAGAAATAGGTTTTCTTCTCCAGTGTGCTTGGCATCATTGCATTTGAATTTTGTGCTTAGCTTATAGATATTTATATTAAAAAAAGTTATATAAAAATCAATCTCTATCAGAGAGGAAGTTTTACTTACAAAATACACACATATTAAACCATTAGAGCAAAGAAGCCAAATCTTTGCTGTCCTAAGGTGCTGAATCCTTTGTGGCACGAATAAGATGACACCAGAGAATAAGTATGAGATAGCCTGGCCTGCATCAGGAACAGTGAGGCCAGCAGGAGCAGGGAGGTCATTCTGCCCATGTACACTGCACTGGTTAGGCCGCATCTCAAGTACTGTGTCCAGTTCTGGGCCCCTCAGTTTAGGAAGGCTGTTGACTTGCTGGAACGTGTCCAGAGAAGGACAAGGAAGTTGGTGAGGGGTTTGGAACACAAGCCCTGTGAGGAAAGGCTGAGGGAGCTGGGGTTGCTTAGCCTGGAGAAGAGGAGACTCAGGGGTGACCTTCTTGCTCTCTACAACTACCTGAAGGGAGGTTGTAGCCAGGCAGAGGTTGGTCTCTTCTCCCAGGCAGCCAGTACCAGGACAAGAGGACACAGTCTCAAGATGTGCCAGGGGAGGTTTAGGCTGGATGTTAGGAAGAAGTTCTATACAGAGAGAGTGATTGCCCATGGTAATGGGCTGCCTGGGGAGGTGGTGAAGTCGCCGTCACTGGAGGTGTTCAGGAGGAGACTTGTTAGGGTGCTTGGTTGCATGGTTTAGTTGATTAGATGGTGTTGGATGATAGGTTGGACACAATGATCTTGAAGGTCTCTTCCAACCTGGTCTATTCTATTCTATTCTATTCTATTCTATTCTATTCTATTCTATTCTATTCTATTCTATTCTATTCTATTCTAATAGTATCAGTCAGGGTTGGAAGGGACCACAAGGATCATCTAGTTCCAACCCCCTGCCATGGGCAGGGACACCCTACACTAGATCACGCTGGCCAGAGCCTCATCCAGTCTGGTCTTAAACACCTCCAGGGACGGGGCCTCAACCACCTCCCTGGACAACCCATTCCAGGGCTTCGCCACTCTCATGGTGAACAACTTCCTCCTCACATCCAGCCTGAATCTCCCCACCTCCAACTTCATTCAATTCCCCCTAGTCCTATCACTACCTGATACCCTGAGAAGTCCCTCCCCAGCCTTCTTGTAGGCCCCCTTCAGATACTGGAAGGCCACAATGAGGTCACCTCGGAGCCTTCTCTTCTCCAGACTGAACAGCCCCAACTCCTTCAGTCTGTCCTCATAGGAGAGGTGCTCCAGCCCTCTGATCATCCTCGTGGCCCTTCTCTGGACACATTCCAGCACCTCCATATCCCTTTTGTAATAGGGCCTCCAGAACTGGATGCAGTACTCCAGATGGGGTCTCAGCAGAACTATTCTGTTCTAAAAAAAGAACTCCAGGACCTGAAGAATTAAAGACAAAAGCTCTTCATAAAATAAGCAGAGGTCTTTTGGGAAGTCAGCTTAAGAAATGAAGATTTTAAATAGAACTGGATGGCTTTTCTGGAGTAAAGCTTTTGGTGTTTTACAACATGTTTGGCACCATATGTCTCAAGAGGTTTCTGTTCAAGTATTTGATGCCGATTTGAGCGATGCAGGTCACCATCTATCGATTGTGGTTTCCCATTCAGTGTTTTCTCCCCATCCTCCTTATTCGCCATTGTTTTCCCACATCCTTTTCATTTATGTTTCAGTTGCTTCCTTCTTTCCTATTTAATTTCAAGTGTTTTCATCAAATATATCTTTAATTCTGTTGTTCTACTTTGCCTCTATTGTTTGGGGTTTCTTGTTGTTGCTGTTTTGTTAGGTTTGGGTTTTTTTGCTGTTTTAGTGGGTTTTTTTTTGTTTGTTTTGGTCATGGGTTTTATGAAAGTAATGCTACTGCTTTCAGATCTTTTCACATCACAACATTCAAGCACTTAGAACAACCACTTTAATTTGAGATATTAAATCAGGTGGTTGGTTCAAGCCTCTGGGTGATGTGGATTGGTAGGTTGAGGTGGGGCGGAGAAGATGGTTGTTGTCAGTACACCTCTGTCATAGTTTTTCCTAGAAATCTGGCAAAACTGAACTGTGTAGGAAGACTCAGGTACTCCAAGGACAGTTGCATGTGTGAGAATTTCTGTGCTAGGAAATCTTAGTGTTGCTCCTTGCAACCTGTGTGTTGAAATTAACTGAAGTACTAAATCCTCTAAAATAGAATCATAGAATCATAGAATGCCAGGTTGGAAGGGACCCCAAGGATCATCTGGTCCAACCTTTCTGGGTAATAGTCTAGGTGAAATGAGATGGCCCAGTACCCAGTCAAGCTGAGTCTTAAATGTGTCCAGTCTAGGGGAATCCACTGTTTTCCCTTCAGAGATGACTCCAGTGTCTTAACTGTCCTAAAGGTGAAACATTTTCCTCTGGAGTCCAGTCAGAATCTCCCCAGCAGTAACTTGTGCCTTGTCTTTGCCATGGGACTTGTAAAAAGGAAGTCTCCATCCTCCAGGCAGCCACCTTTTATGTACTGGTACATGGCAACAAGGTCTCCCTGAAACCTTCTCTTCTCAAGACTGAGCAAACCCATCTGTCTCAGCCTTAAAAGTTATCAGAACCGCCTGAGTGTCTTCTGCCAGTTCTTCATCTCTGTTGGGACAATGTGTGTTTCAGGTTTCCTTTAAGATGGGAACTAGTCTTCAGAGAGGCACTGAATGATGGTGCTGTGGTAACCATGATGGGAAAGTGACACGAGAGAGATACCCAGCTGTGTCCCTACAGATCAGCAGTAGCTGCTGAGCTGCTTACCCCACTCTTCCTTTCTGCTCTCCTACACATTCCTTCTGGTTGAAGTTTCTACTGCTGGTAACCCCTTACCACCTCTCCCCACAGAAAGAACACCCCTGTAGCCAGTATACCTTTCAGCATGGAGATTAGGGCAAAGGAGGCTCATACAGCTTTTACTAGTTTTCTGTCATGACTGTAACCTTACTCAACTAGAATGAGTTTCCCAGGGAGGTGGTGGAGTCACCAGCCCTGGAGGTGTTCAAGAAACATGTGGATATGGCACTTTGGGACATGTTTTAGTGGTCATGGGGATTTTACCTGAAGGTTGGACTTGATCATCTTAAAGGTGTCTTCCAATTGAAACAATTCGGTGATTCTATTTGCAAGTGGAGCACAACCCTGATATTCTGGTGGCTGAGAATCATGAAATAGATTTATAAGCTCATGGAGTCATAAAGGAGACATTTCTGGACAGTGGTGTACATATATGGGTGAGGAAACAAGCTTCTCTAAAAGGAATTTGTAAAGATGTGGGTTTATTCCTGTTGGATTTAAATGAGATGTTTATGAACTAGCCACCATCCTGCAGATTAAATAGAGTTTTTATTATGGCATCTAAATCTGAGGTTCAGTAACTGTCATGGCCAATGGCATAACACTGGTACAAATATGTCACATTTAATATTAGAATAAACAACCAAACTGCAACACCAAAAGCCGTTAGGGATACCCATTCTGCTGTCAAAGACTTCTGAACCTAATTCAGAAAGTTATTTAAAAGCAACATTATCCTTAGTACTGTCCTATCCTATCCTATCCTATCCTATCCTATCCTATCCTATCCTATCCTATCCTATCCTATCCTATCCTATCCTATCCTACCCTATCCTATCCTATCCTATCCTATCCTATCCTATCCTATCCTATCCTATCCTGTCCTGTCCTGTCCTGTCAGAGAATCATAGAAAAGCATCATAGAGTCATTAAGGTTGGAAAAGACCTCTAAGATCAGCCAGCCTTCTACCCAACACCTCCATGACCTCCAGAGACTTTACTACCTTCCTGAACAGCCTGTTCCAATGCCTGACCACTCTTCCAGTGAAGACATTTTGCCTAATATCCAATCTTTAAAATTCAGCCCAATCTAGAGGCTGGGTTAAAGACATGGAAGGGTTTCTGAAGAGGAAATATAATGCAGATTGGCTCTCAAAGGAGTGGGAGCAGAATGGATATTTCCCCAGCTATTTCTGCTCAAAACATGGGTGCATATTCACATTGCTTTTCAGTGCTCTCTACCTGGAGCCATGGGCAGAGGTTGCCCCTGTTAGGTAAAATGATGTAAAATTTCAAGACTTGTGCCTAGTAAAGGCATTTTTTTCCCATTTCTGTATTATTAAATGGGAAGATCTCTTAGTTTTGGTGTTTTGTTTCTTTTTTCCCTTCAAATGCACTTGGAGGAAACTGATAACATGCTTTCTCTTTCCACTTCAGGTATGCCTTTGGCTTTCAGTGCAACACTTAACTTTTTGATTCACAAGCCTTGAAGGTTCTCTCAGCTCTCCAATGCTGCTGTCTATGCCATTATAATTTTATAGGGCAAACAGAAGGTTTTACTGATGCTCTTGGTGATCATGTCATGTTCATCTCCCCTTTTTGATTTTTAAAAGAGTGAATTTGTAATAAATTAGTACTTGACATTACACACCACAGGTGAGATAGTTCCTCTCTTGTACAACTAAGGCTGTACAACTAAGACATGTCACCTTAATAAAATACAGAATTTGGGAAAAGGTCACTCTACATTCAAGTTTTCATTTTATTCCATTACTTTTAAATCATGTTATCACATGAGTTTGAATGTCAGATAAAAGCTGTGCAAAATCATAGACTCATAGAATGGAAGGGACCTTAAAGATCATCTAGTTCCAACCCTGCCATAAGCAGGGACACCTTCCATTGACTCAGGTTGTTCAACCTGGCCTTGAACCCCTTCAGGGAGGGGGGCATCCACAGCCTCCCTGGGCATCCTGTTCCAATGTCTCACCACCCTCACTGCAAAAATTTTGTCCTAATATCCAGCCTAAATTTACCCTCCTCCAGATTCAATCCATTCTCTCTTGTCCTATCACTACAAGCCTTGTAAATAGTCCCTCATCAGCTTTCTTGTAGGCCCCTTTCAGGTATGGAAGGCCAGTATAAGGTCCTCCCAGGCTGTCCATTCTCCAGGCTGAACAACCTCAACTCTTACAGCCTGTCCCCACAGGGGAGGGGCTCCAGCCCTCTGATCATCTTTGTGGCCTCCTCTGGACCTGATCTAACATTTGATGATACTCTGTTCAAAATGGCACCAACTACATGAAATGCCTTTACAATTACAGTTTGGGGATTTTTGTTTGGTGTGGGTTGTTTTTTGTTGTTGTTTGTTTGTTTGTTTGTTTGTTTGTTTTCTTCAGATCCAAATGTTGCATACTTTGGAATGGAATTATTTTCTCCACAATATTCTGTAGAGTGTTTTATATGACACCTGAAAGCACAAAGGAAAAGAAGTTCATAATTCAGGAACTAGGAGCCTCCTATATGTTCTGTTAGAGGCTGATGTGCATGCTAGAAGAGCATGAAGAAAAAAAACCAAACAGGTGGTTGACCTTCTGGAGATGTTGAATGACGACAGAAGAATTGAAGACTAGTAATCAGTGAAGTCTTTTTACACATAAAAATGCAATAAACAAATGAGAGGGCAGCCACCAGCTACAAAGTGAGAGACAGGGGCTGAGAAATGAAGAATGGGAGTCTGAAGGATGGGAGTCAAAAGTTAATGGGAGGATCTTCAAATCATAGAATCATTAAGGTTGGAAAAACCCTCTAAGATGATCTGTCAACCCAACCTCAAGTGGATTAATTTACTGCATGCTAGCTATTTTCTGCTCGTTAGCAGGTACCACAAGATACCTTGCACTGAGATTGTCTGCACTGCAAAATGAAGGAGAACCACAGAGCAAACTCAGGCTGTGGAGCTGTGGAGCACTGACTGCCACAATGCTGATATATATAGTAGGGTGCTAACCTCATTATGATCACGAGGTAGAAGCAGATGCATGTCAAAGATGTGTGCTAAAAGAATTATTCATAATGTATTGGGATGATTCACTTTCTATTTACAGCTCTGCATTATCTTCTAGGATCCAAATTTAAGAGCTGAGCAAAGTACCTCACAGTATCAGAGACCTACCTCTAAACTGGCATTTGGTTCAATAATTTCTTTGGAGTGTTCATGGGGTTGTTGTGACCCAAGTGCAGGATCCAGCAATTTGCCTTGTTGAATCTCATCCCACTGACCCCTGCCCATCAATCCACCCTGTCCAGGTTCCTCTGTAGAGACTTCCTATCCTCCAGCAGATCAATATTCCCTCCCATCTTAGTGTCATCTGCAAACTTACTGAGGGTGAACTCAATTCCCTCCTCCAGATCATTGATAAAGATATTAAACAGAACTTGTCCCAGTACTGAGCCCTGGGGAACATCACTTTTGGTTTACGCTGCCATCTTTGCTCTTTTTATATGCTGATCTCTATTCCCTCTTTCCCAGTCCTTACTCAGACTCCTCCAAAGCCTTACTTGATTAGAAGAGCCAGAAAAGGGCCGTTTTTGAGTTGGATTTTAGCTTATTTACAGGGCTGAGCTGTGGATGCAGTCCTGCCATGTGGTGGTACTTCTGCAGGCACATGAACTATTACAGAGCCATATCAAAGGAAACAGGACCTTAGTGACAATGAATCCATTATGGAAGATAGACAAAGCAACACCCTTCTGCTGGTATATTTGTTTACAGTCACCTAGCAAGAAATACTCAAGGGCCATTTATTGCCTACATAGTTATTCCAGCTGCTGAATGCTTCACCTGAAGTCTCCTCACTTGGAATTAATGAATGAAGAGGCCAGCAGCCTGGCTGAGGCAGAGTCAGCTTCAGTCCCATTGCCCTAATCCCATGCAGTGAGCTGGGAATGCACCCATTTTCCAGAGATTCACCAAAAATCAGATTGTGCTGTCTAGGGATCTGACCTGGAGAGAAGCAGAAAAGAGTTCATCTGTCTTGCTAATCAACCACTTGAAAGGCTTTTTGTTTCCTACTTCACAGAAGCTCAACGTGTCAAATTTTAATGAAATACATGGAAAAGTGTCTCTTCAGAAGCCACGTTAGCTATAGAGCCAATCACTTTTCCACTTGAAGGGTTCACAGCTTACTGCCTTACTCCCCTAAACAAAGAACACTTAAACCCTCCACTGCAGTTCAAGCAACCACATCCACATACAAAGCACTTAGAGGAAATATATCAATACCATCTTATCTCTGAAAAAGGGAAAAAGCCCTCCTTAAAAGCTGTAGATGTCAGGGGAATAATTGATCCCTGAATTGAGCAACCCTGGAAATTCAAGTGTGATGCCAGTAGTGGAAAAAGTAAGCAATGGGAAAGTAAAACTGAGACAAAGGCAGTTTAAGATTCATCTGTACTGGACCTTTAGTTCAGCTGGCCAGGAAGCTGCTGCACTGGAAATAATGGTGAGGTCCTTAAAAGGAATGAAAAAACATATAGAACAGAAAAATGTATAGATGAAGGTATGTGTTGCAGACTTCCATAGGGCCTCACTGTGAGAAAGTGGGAGATTTGCCGGAGTGGTGATAGTTACGTCAGAAGTGGATGCGCTGGGATAAAAAGCCTGGCTGCATGGATACAGGCGTTACACAAAACACAAGGTGACTTCACAGTGAGCAATAACATTCCAAATGACTTCAGCATCTCCTTGTAGAAGCAGGGGTCTCAGTGGTTTCCCCTCCACCTGGCACTGAGAAGGTAACCAGACTTCACAAGTTCAATGTTGCAAGTGTCTCCTCACCCACATACATTTTTTCATGCTTTAGGCAGACAATCAGTTATTTGCACGCACATCAACCTATGTGCCAAGGTGAACCCTCCCTGTGGGTGTAACTCCAACATCACTGCTTTCTACTCCAGAATGATGTGTGTCAAACACCCTGCTGCAAACACGAGACACATTCACCATTCCCTGTGCTCACATTTGTCAGTATTCTCTGAAAACAGCTAAGAAAAGATGCAGGTATAAAATGAAATCTTACCTATAACTTTTCCTAGGAACAGTGCCTTTGGAGAATTGAACTGAATGTCAGATGCTGCTGGCAGGCTGTAACTTGTTGGAGGATAGTGATCAAGCTGGGCAAAAAGAAAACAAATGATGAGTCTTTATGAACTGATCCACCTTCTTAAAGTGCTACTGAATTATGTCTGCCTTGTGAAATTTACACACTTACAACTCTCTCTGATATGTTCTGTTTCCATTTTGATGAAAGGACAACAGCTAATGCCCTTCCTTCCATATCTGAAATCTCCACTGTTCCCAAGGCCTATACTAATAGAATCACAGAATGGTAGGGGTTGGAAGTAACATCTAGAGAACATTGAGTCCAAGGATTCTGCCAAAGCAGGATCATGTAGGGCAGGTCACACAGGAACACATCTATGTGGGTCTTGAAAGTCTCTAGAAAAGGACTCTCCACAACCTCTCTGGGCAGCCTGTTCCAGTGCTCTGTCACCCTTACACTTAAGGAGGTTTTTCCTCATGTTGAGATGAAACCTTCTGTGTTCCAGTTTGTGTCTGTTGCCCTTGTCCTGCCACAGGACACAATCTGAAAAGTGACTGGGCCCTTCTTCTTGGCACCCACCCTTCAGATACTTCTAAACATTAATAAGATCTCTTCTCAGTCAATTGGACTAAGTGTCTATTGGACATCTCTTTGTTCTAGCATGGGCTGGACTAGAGGTCTTTTCCAGCCTCAATAATTCTGTGATTCTGTGTGCTGCAGGATAACTGATAAAAATAACAACAGTGTCAGTATCACCAGTGTAACAGCTTATTAATTTCCTATCAGCTTTCCATTTGGAATCTGTGGTACTGCTAAAGCTACATTTCCACAGCTGACTATCTGAGACTAATGCAGGTGTGAGGCATTCTTCTTCTCTCTACAAAAAGTCATAAACTATTAACACAGACTTTTTTCTTTTGCTTTTATTTTTTGCTCTTCATGCTTATGATTTCCTTGTTGTTCAGATTAACTGTGATGACACCTAGTGAAACCTTAATAAACTCCAGAGTAATCAGGGTAGCTAAATACTCTATTCCACAGGAAACTAATATTGTCCTTGATAGAATTACACAGTCCCCACAATCATTACATTACTTTAGCATGGGTTTCCCTGGTTTTTAACTGTTTAACAGAAAAATATGAAGAGAGAAGAATGAATTAAACTGCCTACACTTAGTCATAACACCTTTAAGGTAGTTCAGTACAGCTCAAAAGATTTTTGATGCTCACATGCCAGAAAGGTAACTGGGGTGAATTTGTAAGCTTTGCTGTTGTCATTTGTTTTCTCAGCTTTGTGTGTTTATTATATAGGCTTTAAGAGGATAGAACAACAAGAGGTTATTTTATTATGGCCTTACCTTGGCACAAAACAGGATAGAAACTCATGGATGGGATTTAAGACTTTGGAGGGTATAGCAGACTGCAGAAGTAATTCTGGAGAAACCAGAGCAGGAAAGGACATGCATGTTTTGGGCCACATTTTAAATTTCAAAATATTATTTCCTTGGATTACTTTCAGGATACTGCAAGTGTTCAGTTCAGTGGTCAAAAGTAAATGGATGGTAGATAGTGTAGAACTGAAGGGCTGAATTCCCCCAGTAACCTGGAATACTGAGAGGCCATCTCTTCCCTGTATTGTCCCATAACGCCCTGACAAGAATAATAGAATTGTTTTATTTGGAAAAGACCTCTAAGATAATTGAGTCTAACCATCAGCCTAACACCACTGTGGCCACTAAACCGTGTCCCAAAATGCCATGTCCACCTGTTTCTTGAACACCTACAGGGATGGTGACTCCACAGCTTCCCTGGGCAGTCTGTTCCAATTCCAATTTCTCCTAATATCCAACCTACATCTCTCCTGGTGCAACCTGAAGCAATTTTCTCTTGTTCTATCACATGATACTAGGGAGAACAGACCAACACCCACCTCACTACAACCTCCTTTCAGGTAGTTGTAGGGAGCAGCGATGTCTCCCCTCAGGGAAAATGTTCTCTGCAGATGACAGAAGAGGTCTAGCAAATACCCATGCTCAGAAATGACTTTTAATTGATCCTAACTAAGTTTTCAGCACTGACTATTTAAAATTAGGTCATGACTGTTTATTGGCATGGCTACAGTCTACCTCCCAGTTTTGAATTGTAGACTTTTGAGCTAAACATATGGATAAAACCTAGTTACATCTTCTTGAAACCTAAGAAGTTTCTTCAGAGTATCCTGAACAGCTTTTCTCTGATTCTTAATAAAGAACAAAAATACATATTTCACCTGAATTTTGAAATGTATGCTTTCCAATCACAAAGAGTTCTTTATGAAAGAGTGTACTCAAGAGACTGCAAAGAGTTATAATGCAAAACAAATCTCCACCTTAACACAGCAGGTCCTGCTAAGTACAAACGCCATCTAGGTGCTTGCTATTAGCTTCCCTGGTGGAAGGGAAACCAGTGTTCCATCAGCCAACATCATCAGAATTGCCAGACCTGTTATTAGTGGGAGCAACTGGCATACCAGGTGAAAAAAATAGTCCCTTCTTATTTCAGAAAACAAATAGGATTGGCTCAGAACTGTTGTGATACTCACCAGCATGCTTGTTAAACTTGAGGCTATAAATTTAGACCTTATGGAGACAGGCTGAGAGTGCTGGGACTGTTCAGCCTGGAGAAAAGAAGGCTCTGGGCAGTGCTTATAGCAGCCTTCCAGTGCCTGAAGGGGGCCACAAGAAAGCTGGGGAGGGACTTTTACAAGGGCTTGTTATGACAGAACAAGGGAGAATAGCTTTAAGGTGGAAGAAGGTAGATTTAGACTCGATATTAGAAAGAAATTCTTTATAGAGAGGGTGATGAGACACTGGAACAGGTTGCTCAAGGACCTTTGAGTGTCCCTTCCAACTCGATGCATTCTATGATTCTATGATTTCCTGGCCTTACCATCAGTAGGGTCAAGCTTTTCTGATTCATGATGGAGCCAACTCCTTCTCCACTGCCAGCTCTGCATCTCTTGTCCCATGGCCAGCTTTGAGCTGCTCCCTTTTCTAATCCACAAGGCAACAAACAGCGAGAGAATAGTGAGATTTCTGTCTGCTTGCTTTTATTGCCTGTCTTTGTTCTAATCTAGCATTACCTAATACAAACAAGCTGTTTCTTTTTATAGGCATTTAACCTAGGGTTTAGCCTAAGATGAAGAACATCCTAGCCTGGATCAGGAATAGTGTGGCCAGCAGAACCAGGGCTACATCAGCCCCCTGGGCTCAGTGCTGGTGAGGCCACACCTTGAGTACCGGGTTCTGTTTTGAACCCTTCACTATAAGAAAGAAATTGAGGTGCCTGAGGAGGTCCAGAGAAGGGCAATGAAGTTGCTGAGGGGTCTGGAGAACAGGTCTGGTGACAAGAAGCTGAGGGAAGTAGGGTTGTTCACCTTGCAGAAGAAGAGGCTCAGGGGAGACCTCGCTGCTCTCTACAACTCCCAGAAGGGAGGCTGCAGTGAGATGGTTTTCAGTCTCTTCTCCCTAGTATCAGGTGATAGAATGAGTGGAAATGGCCTCAAGCTGCACCAGGGGAGGTTTAGGTTAGACACTAGGAAAAATTTCTTTACTGCAAGAGTGGTGACACATTGGAACAGGCTGCCCAGAGAGGTGGTGGAGTCACCATCCCTGGAGATGCTCAAGAAACACATGGATAGGGAAATTTGGGACGTGGTTTAATGGCCGTGGTGGTGGTGGGTTGACAGCTTGATGATCTTAGAGGTCTTTTCCAGCAAAACAATTCTATGATTGTATAATATTTTTTTTAGACCAGCAAGTGAAAGGAGCAAGCTGTACTCTTTCCAAAGTTGTACGTGATTGCCACCCAGTGGGTGCTGAAGGCTAAGCAGCTGAAACCAAGCAGCCTCCAGTTTTTGTGTGCCATCCTGGGCTATCAATTTCATATAAGACACAGAATAAAAAAGGAATTACCAGCGTCAAGTGAGATATATATATATATATATAAATTACATCTCTTACGTTATTTAACAAAAATTGAATAAACCCTCTACACACACAGAGGTTGCTGTAACGAATTTACATTAAATTACAGGTTTTAAATCATCCTGGAGATGTTTCATTACGGCTGCTTTTCTTTAAAAACTCATTACTTGCCTTAGAGCTCCATACAAACACACACAGTGTGGCTGTGAGCACTGCAGAGATGAAAGCAGAGATGGCAGCTCTGGAGGAAGTTGCAGTTTCAGTTCTCAAGTCACGTCTCACCAAGGCAGCCTGTCTTTATCTGGTGTTGCTGAGGTTTCAGCAGAAGTTGAAGAAAATGCTACTGCTTTTAAATTACTGCTCATGTAGATGATAAAACTAATCTTGACAGGAGTGTTGTGATTAACAGATGTATCAATCTAAGGGCACACATAATGCCTGCACCTCCTCCCTTACCTAGGAAAGAAATGTAATGAGAGATCTACAGAAGGCTTGTACACAACTGCGTGGTGCATTCACCCTGGGCTGTATCTACATCTGAGCACTGTCAGCCCAGCCTCTGGGTCTATACTGCCATAAACCCAAGGTCGCTATGCTGAATCATAAAGTGATGACATGGTGGGCATTGGAAGAAACCTTTGGAGATCACCTAGTCCAAATCCCTCTGCTAAAGCAGGGTCACCCACAGCAGGTTGCCCAGGTGGGCACACAAAATGTCCAGGTGGGTTTGGAATCTCTCCAGAGAAGGAGACTCCACAACCTCTCTGGGCAGCCTGCACCAGGGCTCCAGCATGCTCACAGCAAAGAAGTATCTCCTTATGTTCAGGTAGAACTTCCTGTGTTCCAGTTTGTGCCCATTGCTCCTTGTCCTGTCACTGGCCACCACTGATAAGGGCCCTACCTTCTTGCCCCCCACCGTTTAGCTATTGATCAGCATTGAGACAATCCCCTTGTAGGCTGCTCTTCTCCAGGTTAAATAGTTCCAAGTCTCCCAGTCTCTCCTCCTTACAGAGATGCTCCGGTGCCCTCAGCATCTTTGTAGCCTCCATTGGCCTCTCTCCAGTAGTTCCCTCCTTCTTTTGAACTGAGAAGCCCAGAAGTAGACACAATACTCCAGGTGCAGTCTCACCAGAGCAGAGCAGAGAGTGGGGAGAACCTACCTTGACCTGCTGGTCACACACTTCTTAATGCCCAGGATACCACAAGAGCACACTGGTGACTCATCTTGAACTTGTTTTCCAAGTGGAACTGCCAGCTCCCTCTTGTGAGATCTACTTTCCAGCAAGTCATTCCCTCACCTACACTGGTGCAGGGGGTTATTTCTCTCCAGATGTAGGACTCTACATCTGCCCTTGGTGAAATTATTGAGATTCCTTCTGCCCAACTCTCCAGCCTGTCCAAGTCCTGTGGAATGGCAACATATCCTGGTAGGGTGTCAGCCACCCCTTGCTGAGAGTACACTGAAGAGACTTTAAAAAACAAATGTTCAAAATGGTATGGAATCTCAGTGCTGCAAGGCTGGATCTCACACTGCCTGCAGTCCATACAGCTCCACTATTGACTTCACTCATGGCAGGATAAAGAAAGGGTTGTGTTATCATCATGACTAACGTAGTCTTTCTCATCTGCATTATAACCATGACTTAGCACTTGCATTAAAAAGCTTCTCTAATCCTGAACAAGGGCTTTTTGTGATCACTGCTGCATTATTGCATAACAAAAGGAAGCTGACTGCTCACAAATGCCTACAAAGTAAGAACCCAAGATGAAAAATAAAGCTGGGTGCAAGTGTTGGAGCTCATCCCAAGCACAATAGTAATGTAGAAGGAAGCAGAAATTTGAGTGTGAGTATCAAAAAAAGGACTTATTAGGACTTCTTATTGGTGAAATATAGATGATTAGGGTTAGGAAAAACTTCCAAACAATGTTTTTAATGTTGTGATAGTTCAAAGATTATTTTTTTTATTATAGAACAGAAAAGGAGCAGATTCTGGTGGCAACTGTGTAATTTCTTTAGGCTGAGTCCCTAGTAACTGGAGACAAGACAAAAGGAAATGGCCTCAAGTTGCACCAGGGGAGGTTTAGGTTGGATAGTAAAAGAAACTTCTTGACTGAAACGGTTCCCAACGACTGGAACAGACTCCCCAGGGAGATGGTTGAATGCCCATCCCTGGAGGCGTTTCAAAGAGGCAGAAATGTGGTGCTGAGGTTTGGACCAGCTTTGGTAGAGTTACATAATGGTTGTACTTGATGATTTTAAAGGTATCCAACTGAACAGATTCTGTAATTCTATGATCATAGCTGCTCTTGCTGCAATTCAGTTCATTCCTTGGTGTGGCACTAGTGCTTCACTGATTTTTGGTTTTAGTTTTATTCTGTCAGATTAGGTCTTTGACCAGGTTACTGTGGCTCAAATCAGTGCCAGAACAGGGACAAGCCAGAGGCTGTAAATGAACAGTGGATTCAATCAAAAAGGCAGGACCATAAACCCAGAAGTTTTTCCTGGATTAAACAGTCATCATTCCTGCAGCCTCACTGCTCATCTGGAACACAGATCACATAAATCACCAGCATTACATCAGATGAATTCAAGCTTTACGGTGTGCTTTGAGCTCTTCAGATGAAGTGGCTATAGAGGGATACTTAATATTCTTTTAGGAAGCACCCCAAATCTGGTTTAATACACTGCTTTTGCCTTTTCCATTTTTTTTATTAACACTTGTAAGCTGCAATATGTTATGACAAAATGTTTTCCTTTTTTTTTTGGGTAGAGATTTAAATGGGAGACATGTGCCTCTATGGCAAGTGGTCAATACACTCACTACAAGAAGGGCATGGAGGTACTGGAGCATGTCCAGAGAAGGGCAGCAAAGCTGGTGAATGGTCTGGAGAACAAGGTCTGGTGAGGAGCAGCTGAGGAAACTGGGGGTGTTTAGTCTGGAGGAAAGGAGGCTGGAGGGAGACCTTCTCTACAACTCCCTCAAAGGAGGTTGGAGCCAACTGGTGGTTGGTTTCTTCTCCCTCCTATCAGTTGATGGAACAAGAGGAAATGGCCTGAAATTGAGCCAGGGGAGATTTAGATTTGATATTAGGAAAAATGTCTTCATTGAAAGAGTGGTTAAGCATTGGAACAGGCTGCCCAGGAGGCAGTAAAAAATGTGTAGATAGGGCACTTTGGGATGTGTCTTAGAGACCATAGTAGCGCTGGGTTGATTGTTGGACTTGATGACCTTAGAGGTCTTTTCCAACCTTAATGATTCTATGACTCAGTGTGGGTTACAGACACAGAAAAAACATAGATATATGTCAGGAAAAGACCAATATAGAAACTTTTTTTGGGTTTTGTCTATAAAATCTGAATCCTTGATGTGCAATAAGCTTGTACATATTTCTGGGGCTGCTGTTGCCCTGATAAAGAATGTCATGGATCATTTGTCTCATTGTGAAAAAAAAAAAAAACATATAGAAAAATCAGGATAAAAGTTAAATGGAAATGTAGATCCATAACTCAAATGTAACAGAAGCACTGATAAAGAAAAGGACACTATCTAGTTTGGCTGCTTTCAGCTGAAGCAATTCTCTCATGCTTCTTCCACATATCTGTTGACTTTTTATTGCTCTCTTTGCTAGATGAATTACAACAAATGTTAACAGAAGCAATAGCAGGTCATATAATGCCAAGTTATTAAAATTAAAGAGATCTACTTCAGGTACCCAAAGATGACTTTCACAGGACATTGATTTGTCCAATGTGTGCTGCCACATAATGGAAAGCACCTATTTCATGTTAAGTTTTGACTTTTTAAGGCTTAATCGTAGATTCTGAAAACACTTAATGAATCTTTTGTTCTTTCTATGTTTCTTTAATTCCAATAAAAAATTATGCCAGAGCAGCAATCATATAGGCCAAGGGAAACACACACTCAATACTGGAAATATGTGCTAGAAGAAGGCAATAGGAGGGCCTAAGGCTGGCACTAAGTTCTGCAGACCTTTGCTCAGACATTTCACTTCTGAGTCACAGACCAAGTTCAAGGCCAGGTTGGACAGGGCCTTGAGCAACGTGGTCTAGTGGAAGGTGTCCCTGTCCATGGTGGAGGGGTTGGAACTGGATGATTTTTAAGACTCCTTCCAGCCCAAACCATTCTATGATTCTATGATATCATGATAGGTGGTCTAGACATGGCCAAAATTTGGGCCAAGCCAACTGAAAAACTCCCGTGAGTCCAGCAGTACAGGCTCTGCTGATGAGATGGCAGAAGAAGGAAGAACATGTAAAGGAGTTCTCCTGCAGAGTGGTTTTGCACAAAAAGGTGAACTTGGCAGTGTAGGGTTAATAGTTGGACTCTGTGATCTTGGAGGTCTTTTCCAATCTTAAAGCCTTTATGAATAATCTTCCAAAAGGACTTAAGGTTTGACACTTTCTCAGCTGATGCAGAGAGTAACACTATTTTAAAGATATGTTTTTCAGCATCTGGCTCTGTCCCACTGCAGCAGCTATGGGAAAGGTGGCAGGCTCAGGTTTTACAACCAAGAAACTAGTGGGCGAGCTGCTACCCCAAGATGAGTCTCTATGGACCATGTTTTCCCCTCTGTCTAAGTGCCAGTAAGAGGAAACTATGACTCCATGTTCTGATCTTCAGTGTAGGGAGCTTCCATCCTCTCATTTACTGATAAGTGAAAGAAGGTCTTGTTTATGAAAACATTTTGTCTGACTCTCAGCTAGCTGAGATTCCGTGGGGATGTGATGACTTACCAGGGTGGCTTTTGAATGCCTCCAGAGATGGGTACTCTACAACTTCTCTGGGTAGCCTGGTCCAGGTCTCCAGCAACCTCAAAGTGAATATTTTTTTTCCTTATGCTTGCATGGAACCTCCTGTGTTCTAGCTTATGCCTGTTGCCCCTTGTCCTAAAAAGAGTCTGGCCCCATCCTCCTGAGACTTGCCCTTTAGCTATTCAGCAGCACTGAGAAGATTTCCCCTCAATCTGCTCTTCTCCAGGCTAAACAGCCTCAGGGCTCCCAGCCTCTCCTCATAAGGCAGGTATCTTAGTGGCTCTCTGCTGGACTTTCTCCAGTACTTCCTTGTCCTTCTCAAAATGGGGAGCCCAGAGCTAGTCACAGTATTCATGATGAGGCAGATACCACTGACCAGCTCCAGCATGCACCAAAGGGAAGCAGAAATGGCTCATTTATGAGTTTCCTGCCTACCCATAATTGCTACCTTTACCTGTGTAAGTCAAACTGTAAAATAAAGAAGCTTAGCAAATTCAGTGAAGGACAAACTTATCTGGGAGCTCACAGATATCCTGTGAGCACAAGAAAGAAAAGTGAAGTACAGGAAGGAAAATTATTAATTGGTGAATTATTAATACACTTCTGATTCCAAAGCACATGATTTAAATTCTGGTCTGCTGCTCCTTGTTGTTGTTTGCAGACTCCTGTGAATTGAACAGCCAGCCTTCTGCAACACCCTTAACATCATTATGCTTGGAGGGAATTTGATGTGTGCAAAGATCAGGGTCTGTATTTCTTTGTATTTGGAAAATGGATGGAGTTTAAGGTTATAGGAGTGAGACACTCTCAGTGTAAGCTTTGTTTCCCAAATCTCTCCTCTCAAACAGGGGGTTTGTCAGCTTTCTATGGAATCCCTGTGTTTTCAAATCTGAGCAGACCCCATTATCTTGTGACTTCTGATTGAGGAAAGAGCTCAGCAGCTCTGAGTGAGCTGAGTGCTACTGCATTAAACATGCAGGTGTAACATATGGTTCTGCTCTAGAAAATGGTCTGAGTTTGCCTTTCTTCTGCACCAGAATTCTAAGCAATTGCCATTGCAGCGTGGCAATATGTGGTGATGGATCTCCAAAGAATTTGAATAATTCATTTCAGCAGGAAGGTCTACACTAGTAATAATAATAATAACAATAACAAAAAATTATATTTTTTTTAAAGCAAAACTTGCTTGGAAATGCAATAAATATACTTGCAACAGAATTGCCCTATTAGCACACACACAAACAGCAGAGGGATGCAGTTGCAATGCTATTAACTATGGCTTGCATATTTACCTGTGGTTAAGGTTAAAGTTCTGAAGAGAATCATAGGATGCACTGGGTTGGAAGAGACCTCTAAAGGTTGTCTAGTTCAACCCCTCTGCACTAAGCAAGTAGATCAGGTTGCTCAGAGCACCATCAAGCCTGAACTTGAATGTCTCCAGGGATGGGGCCCCCACCACCTCCCTCGGCAACCTGCTCCAGTGTCTCACCACCCTCATAGTAAAGGACTTCCTCCTAATGTCCAATCTAAATCTACCCTGCACTAGTTATAACCATTCCCTGTCATCCTATCACTACAAGCCCTTGTAAAAAGTCCCTTCCCAGCTTTTTTTGCAGGCCCCCTTCACAATGGACTTCTGACAGTTAATTAAATTAGTTCAATTCATTCAGCTTCTTACAGACAAGATGAAAAGATGGTTTAAACGGCATCTGTAAGAAAGCAGAGAACAGGAATGGCACCTGACACCAAAGTGTCTTTCATCTAGACACAAAGATGCCAAAGATAAATGCTGAAGTTTGCAGAATTTGAACTGTAAATGAGATGCAAATGATTTACAGAAATGGCACTTAGCCATTGGAAGACATGGACAAAGGATATGGGAAATGTTTTGTCATTTCAAGAGGCATCAGATGGAGGGAGGGTCTCCTTTATCTCTAATCTGCCCTGGTGAGGCCATAGCTGGAGTACTGTGGCCTTTCCCAGAGTTCTGGGCTCCCCAATTCAAAAGAGACAAGGAACTACTGGAGAGAGACCATCTGAGGCTGCAAAGATGCTGAGGGGCCTGGAGCATTCTGTGAGATGGAGTGACTGAGAGACTTGGGACTGTTTAGTTTGGGAAAGAGCAGCCTGAGAGGGGAATCTCTCAGTGCTGATCAATAGCTAAAGGGTGGGGAGCAAGAGGATGGGGCCAGACTCTTTTCAGTGGTACCCAGTAACAGGACAAAGGGCAATGGGCATGAACTGGAATACAGGAGATTCCACCTGAACATAAGGTTGCCTGGGATCACAATGGCCAGGTGGGTTTGGAATCTCTCTAGAGACATTCCACACCACAACCTCTCTGGGCAGCCTGCTCCAGGGCTCCAGCACCCTCACACCACAGAAGTTTTTCCTCATGTTCAAACGGAACCTCCTGGGTTCCACTTTGTGCCCCCTATCACTGGGTACCACTGAGAAGAGTCTGTCCCTACTCTCTTGGCACCAGCCCTTTAGCTATTTATCAGCATTGAGAAGATCCCCTCTCAGACTGCTCTTCTCCAAGCTAAACAGCAGAAGACTTGGCCTCTCAAAAGAGGTGCTCCTGGTGCCTCAGCACCTTTGTAGCCTCCCCTGGAGTCTCTCCAGCAGTGCTGTGTCTCACGTGAACTGGGGAGCCTAGAACTGGACACATTAGTCCAAATGTGGCCTCACTAGGGTAGAGAGGGAGGAGAATCTCCCTTGAATGATAGTCACACTCTTAGTGCACCCCAGGAGACCATTTACCTTCTTAGCCATAAAAGGAGACTGCTGATGCATGGTGAACTTCTTGTCCATCAGCACTCCCAGGTCCCTCTCTCTGGAGCTACTTTCTCCCTCTAGTGGTGCAGAGAATTATTCCTCCCTAGGTGCAAAACTCTATGCTTGCCCTTGCTGATCTTCATGAAGTTCAAATCTGTTCAAATCTGCCCAACTCCCTAGCCTATTCCTAGAAATGATTTTAAAGCTGCTATGCAAAACTGGAGATGTGGTGAAAACGTACAAGAATATCTTAGTATGGAAGCTGAAAGGCCCAGCCCAAGTCTGTTGGCTATCATCTTTATGCCACTGAAAATTAAAGCCTATCATATGACTTTGTTGCTGGTTTTGGTTTCCTTGGTTTCTTTGTAACATACTGATACAGCTTTGTTCAACACAACAGAGCTCCCTCTGATCCACATACCCCTGTTATTTTAGTCTGGGACATGCACAGAAGCAGGAGAGATGAATCTTGCAGTAAGGATGCAGTACTAAGGATGGTGCAGTTCTTTAAAGGCACGATTTAAAGCCTGCTGGAGTCAATGGAAGGCTTTTCATCAGCTTCAATGGGCTTTGGGTCAGAACCTCTGCTGGGGAGTTTGTGTCCTTGGCTCTCCTAAAAGAAGATTTTACTGATGTGTGAATAGTGTTAATCATCCATGAACACTTGCTGAAGAGCAAGCTGGTTTTTATGAAATGGAAAATACCCTGCTGGAGCATGAAACCTTTTAATGAAGTCAAACAAAGTGAATCTTGACCTCCATGACCTAAAGCTCTGCTCTTGAAATGTCATTAACTGGGATAATGCCTTCCCCATCTGTCAGGCAGAGCTTACTCTTGCCACAGGTGAACTAATGAATCCTTGGAGGTGTGCCATAGTTACCAGGTTCTGGTGTTTTACCACGATCTGGTGTTTTACTAGAGGTAAGAGGAATTCCTATTAGCAAATGCTAATTTTGTCCAAGCTCAAGGAAAAAAAAAACAACGGACAAATAAACAGGTCTTTGTCCCTGAATTGATGTTATTTGGTTTTCCTGACACCTAAATCAACTGTGTATCTAAATTTTATCCCTGAAAAATGTCTTAAATGGAGTTTGTCACTTAATATGGGACTAGTTATTGATTTGTCTTCAGTCACTGAATGCAGGATCTACACAGGGACCTGGACAGATTGAATAGATGGGCTGAGGCTAGTTGTATGAGATTCAACAGGGCCAAGTTCTGGATCCTGCACTTAGGTCACAACAACCCCATGAATGCTCCAGGCTGGGGGCATAGTGGCTGGAAAGCTGCCCAGCAGAAAAGGACTTGGGGGTGGCGCTTAACAGCTGGCTGAAGATGAGGTAGGGTGTGCCTAATTGACCAAGAAGGCCAGCAGCATCCTGACCTGGATCAACAACAAGTGTGACCAGCAGGAGCAGTGAAGCCATTATCCCCCTGTACTCAGTGCTGGTGAGGCCACACCTTAAGGTCTCAGATAATTTTTGGGGCCCTTGCCCCAGGAAAGTCACTGAGATGCTGGAGCATGTCCAGAGAAGGGCAACAAAACTGGTGAAGGGTCTGGAAAACAGGTCTGGTATGGAGTGGCTGAGGGAACTGGGGTTGTTTGGCAGAGTCCAATGGCATGAGATTTAACACATCCAAGTGCCGGATTCTGCACATTGGCCACAACAACCCCAGGCAGTGCTACAGGCTGGGGTCAGAGTGGCTGGAGAGTGGCCAGGCAGAGAGGGACCTGGGGGTGCTGGTTGATTGTAGGCTGAACATGAGCCTGCAGTGTGCCCAGGCAGCCAGGAAGGCCAGTGGCATCCTGGCTTGCATCAGGAACAGTGTGGCCAGCAGGAGCAGGGAGGTCATTGTGCCCCTGTACACTGCACTGGTTAGGCCACACCTTGAGTACTGTGTCCAGCTCTGGGCCCCTCAGTTTAGGAAGGATGTTGACTTGCTGGAACGTGTCCAGAGAAGGGCAACAAAGCTGGTGAGGGGTTTGGAACACAAGCCCTATGAGGAAAGGCTGAGGGAGCTGGGGTTGCTTAGCCTGGAGAAGAGGAGACTCAGGGGTGACCTTCTTGCTCTCTACAACTACCTGAAGGGAGGTTGTAGCCAGGCAGAGGTTGGCCTCTTCTCCCAGGCATCCAGCACCAGAACAAGAGGACACAGTCTCAGGCTGCGCCAGGGCAGGTTTAGGCTGGATGTTAGGAAGAAGTTCTACACGGAGAGAGTGATTGCCCATTGGAATCGGCTACCCGTGGAGGTGGTGGAGTCACCTTCACTGGAGGTGTTCAGGAGAAGACTTGATGGGGTGCTTGGCTGTATGGTCTAGTTGTTGGGTGGGTTGGATTGTTTGATGGGTTGGACGCGATGATCTTGAAGGTCTCTTCCAACCTGGTGTATTGTATTGTATTGTATTGTATTGTATTGTATTGTTTATTCTGGAGAAAAGGAGGCTGAAAAGAGACCTTCTTGCTCTCTACAACTCCCTGAACAGAGGATGAAGCAAGGTTGATATTAGTTTCTTCTCCCTAGTAACAAGTTGCAGGATGAAAGAAAACGGCCTCAAATTGCACCATGGGAGGTTTAGGTTTGATATTAGGAAAATGTTTTCACTGCATGGGTGGTCAAGCATTCTAACATGCTGCCCAGGGAGCTGGTGGAGTCACTGTCCCTGGAAGTGTTCAAAAAGCGTGTAGAAGTGGTGATGAGGGACAAGGTTTAATGGTGAACTTGGTAGTGTTAACACTGAATTGATGATCCTGAAGGTCTTTTTCAACTTAATGATTCTATTATTCTGTGATTTCAAAGCTCAGATTCTGACAAACTGGACAGTACCTGTGATTTTCCGGAAGCAAGCAGTGGTCTCCTGGCTGCCAGCTTTGGGTGAGCTCTCACGAAGTTCACTAATGAGTCTTTCACGGTATTTATATATAAGTGAAGCAACTGGTAGAGCTCAGGTCTGCATAGTTCATATGGTCCCAATTTATTGCCTTGGTGGAGATTTTTTACATCTCTCTGGCACTACAGAGCTATTACAGCAAGTTAGAAAGACAGGTACTCGAGTATGAACTTGCTGTTAAGATCTCAAAAATACTAACTGAGTGCTCTTGAACTGAAGCTCAGATGAGAAATAAATCCTTCTAGTGACACTTTTATGCCATGTAGAGATGGGGAAGTGGGAGCACCTGGCAAGCAAGCTGTCTTCTTTAAAAGCAAGGAAGCCAGATGCTCATCAGGTTGGAGAAGGATTTAGCAGGAAAGAAGTCTGCTAAAATGTTTATTGCTCAGATCTGCAAGAACAAGCTCATACTTTATGATTTGTCCTCTGGATACTGAGAAAAATTGTATTTATATGTGTGTATTGTCAGGCACCATAAAGAGTTTGTATTTGAAAACAGGACTCCTTTTCAAGTGAACAACCTACTTAGATCCATTTCTGTTCATCTCACAGAGTCACAGAACGGTGGGGGTTGGAGATCGTCTGATACAGCCTCCCCGCTAGAGCAGGTTCACCTAGAATAGGTTGCGCAGGATGGCACCCAGGCAGGTTTTGAATGGCTCCAGAGGTGGAGTCTCCACCACCTCTCAGGGCAGCCTGCTCCAGGGCTTCACCACCCTCGTATCAGTTTTCTCATTTAGAGGATGTAACCAGATAAACTCTGGGGAGACCTAATGGCAACCTTCCAGTTTCTGAAGGGGACCTACAAGAAGGCTGGAGAGGGACTATTTACAAAGGCCTGCAGTGACAGGGCAAGGGGCAGTGGTTTGAAATTAGGGAAGAGTAGATTTAGATTGGATGTTAGGAACAAGTTCTTTACCGTAAGAGTGGTGGACCCCTGGAACAGGTTGCCCAGGGAGGTAGTTGAGGACCCTTTCCTGGACATCTTCAAGGTCAGGCTCAACAAGTTTCTGAGCAGCCCGATCTACTGGAGGATGTCCCTGTTCACTGTGGGGATTGGACAAGAATGACCTTTGGAGGTCCCTTCCAACCCAAACCATTCTATGATTCTAAGTTATAAACACAACTTCTTTATGGAGAATAACCAAAATTTGATAGAAATCTGTTTCAGGATACAGTAGAGGTAGGATTGCTGGATTTGCTTTCTATGGGTCCCTCCTTCCCCTATTGTGGCACGTGCATCAGACATATGGTCTCATTGAATAAGTCTCTAATACATCTATCTGCTTTCCAATTGCATAAATCTGCTGGGTTTAATGCACACTGACTACATTAAGAAATTTTTATCACAACTGAGCAACACTAACCAAAATGTTTGTGGCTCCCATAAGCCCTAGCTAGGTAGTGGTCTCATAGAACACTAGGGGAAAAGGCAACATTGGGCTCCAGACATGGGTGAGTTGATGCCAAGGTGCAATCCTTGACTGCACATATCTTTCGACTGTGCACGTATCTTTCACCTGCACAAAGGGTCCCATCTGATCTCTGCAGAAAATCTTATATGTAGTTTTACAACTGCCTAAATCAGCCAGATATGACGCCGTAGAAATCATGCCATACCTCCTCAAAGCAGAAGCATTTAAGAGCAGAAGGGAACCTAACAGTAGGGCTTCTTTAGCTTCCATTTAGCAACAGGAGAAATCAATCCAAGTGCAACAGCATGCAAGAAAGATGCATATATCAACACAGACCCCCTCCTGAAAGCCTGAAACATGCTTGGATGTATCACCTCCATGTTTTTTGGATTATCTGGCATTCTGCAAATAATTTTATGACAACTCTGCTTCAGTGCATCCAGTGTTATTCTGAATATTGACAGCCTCATTCAAATGGCATTGTAATGTCCTGAAAACATTTCCTTTTGATGCCTTGAAACAATAACTGTTAGGGATCTATTTAGTCTTTAGATAGGTAATGCTGTGAGAGGCACTATCCTTCACCTTTTGGCTTGGTTCCCAAGGAGACTTCTCTTTTTTTTTCTGCTTCATTTGTGATTTGGCTTGGTTTCATTCTTATGAACTCTCAAATCCAGATTCATCTATGCCACCTACCTGTCTCTCTTGCCAACAAAACCGTTCCCATCCCCTGCTGCAATCTCCCTGTTTGCAGATGTGACAACCAGGGAAAGAAAACAATGCTGTAACGACCACACAGAGAAAATTGCCTGGAAACAGTGATTGCTTCCTGCAGCGCTACCCTCAGTTATTTAAATAGTATTATACTATCTCAAAGGTTTGTAAACTCAGATATGGAGAGATAAAGTTCCTGCCTGTGCTGTAACAAGGACTGAATAAGCCAGGGTGATGTGTCGTCAATAAAACTTCATTTCAGACTCCTGTCACACAAACACTTAAGCACCTGCTCATCTTTGCAGAGCAGCACTTACAATTTCCCTGGACTGCAGGACAAGTTTAAGTTTAAAGACCTTCTCATTTGCAGACTCAGGACTTACAGCTCGATATTTAGCTGTCTGTGCATCAGGCTCTGATGCCATTTTAAGATGCTGTAGGGTATCCCTCCTGGCTTCCAGCTGCTGCACCAGAATGCTGCAGGTTTATTCTGAGTCCCATGTTATCTATCAGCCCAGATGCTCTGATGCCCTCGAGCATCTACAGTGACACCTGTATTAGCCCAGCTGTCATCCCACTAGAATGAGGATTTCAGAACATGACTTGATGCAACAGAGGGAGGGAATAGCTTTTGTTAACTCCTTGGAGTCTGATCAGAAAGAACAACTTCATCTATTATACTTTTTATTTCCTAATTGCACTGAGGGATGGAGACCATCAAGATACAAAATCATGGATTCGTTTTGGCAGGAAAAGACTTCTAAGATCATAGATTCCAATCATAAACCTAAGACCACCATGGCTATTAAATGATGTCCTAAAGTGCCATGTCCACACATTTCTTTAACACCTCCAGGGATGGTGACTCCGTGACCTCCCTGGGCAGCCTCTTCCAAAGCCTGCCAAATTTTTATAGAAAGAAATTTATCATAATATCCAACCGAAACCTCCCCTTGGCATAATTTCAGGCCATTTCCTTTTATTCTGTCACCTGATACTAGGAAGAGACCAAGATCCACCTTACTACGATCTCCTTTCAAGGGGTTTTAGAGAGCAATGAGGCCTTTCCTCAGCCTCCTTTTCTCTAGACTGAACAACCCAAGTTTCTTCAGCTGCTCCTCACCAGCTGTTCTCCATACCCTTCACCAACTTCATTGCCCTTCTCTGGACCTGCTCCATCACCTCAATGTCCTTCTTGTAGTGAGGCCCCAAAACTGACCCCAGTACTTGAGGTGTGGCCTCAGCAGTGATGAATACAGAGAGACAAGGACTTCCCTGGTGCTACAACAGCACCAGCTATGGAATCAAACAGACGTCAGCTCACCTGCAGCACGATGTCCCGTCCGTCGCGTGTGATGTTAACCATGTGGGGCTGTCCATTAGCCATGTTCCTGTGGTCAACATCAATGTTGTATGGCTCTTTGGTGCCTCCTAGGCTGTACCGAATTTGCAGATTCCCTAGTGAAAGAAATGGGAAAGGAACCTTCAGGTATTGTCATCATTATTCACCAGCCATTTCCCCTGTCTTTGCTTTCACATACAACTGTCATCGTTTTACACTTTGATGGCTCTCAGAGCTGGTCTCTGTGGCCGGAGAAGAGCTAGCACTTGAGATCCTAGAACTACTGGGATGAAAACTGCTTCTAATTTATAACCTAGAAGGGTGACAATGACCAGCACCTCCAGACTGAAATGTTTGTAAACACTCCAGATTGCAAACTAAACAAATTGAAACTATGTCTTGAAAAATACGGACAATTGGTACAAATCTGAGTGCAACAAGTAGCACTTCCATTGTGGAGATCATTATCCTTGCTGCAGTAAAATTCTTGGAAGTTATATAAAGCATGACATTTTCTGAAGAATAAACCATTGATATGCACTGAAGAAAGGCAGAATTACAACAAATTAACACTGACACATAATCCACACAAGGGACTTTCTTGCTCTCACATTTAATAGCTGTTGACGGGTGACCGTCTGGACTCTTATGGAGGTTTAATAATATATGATGAAATGAAAACTTCAGGTTATATTGTTAGAAAAGTATAGTCACAAGTGGTTAATTGATGCCCATGACATACTGCCAGGCAGATTTTTCTTTCCTAAACAGTAGTGAAGTGTCTGCTCTTCGTAACAAATTTCATATTTGATTAAAAGTTCCTGAAAAGTGAACTGCAGATCTCATTATTGATCAAACTCAGAAATATTCCATCCTGAAACAGCAGCTCTTGATCCTTATAACTGTAGTTCAGATGTCTGACATGGGATTTCTCTCATGCACCTTTTTCCCTATCAAAGGAAAAGAATGAGTGGCACGTGGAATATTCATATCAACTTATCCCATAAAAGAGAACATTAGCAAAATCATCCTGCTTAAGGTTTTCAAGGCACTATTTGGATCATAGAATCACAGTAGACTTTGGAAGAAACCTCTGGAGATCATCTAGTTCAACCCCCTTGCTAAAGCAGGATCACCCACAGCAAGCTGCTCAGGATCACAATGTATAGGTGGATTTGGAAACTTTCCAGAAATGAAGACTCCACAACCTGTCTGGACAGCCTGCTCCAGGGCTCCAGCACCCTCACACAACAAAGAAGTTTCTCCTTCTCTTTGCATGATAACTCTCGTATTCCATTTCGGGCACCACTGAAAAGAGTTTGGCCCCATCCTCTTGCACCCCACCCTTTATCTATTGATCAGCACTGAGAACATCCCCTCTCAGCCTGCTCTTCTCCAGGATAGATAGCTCCTGGTCTTTCAGCCTCTCCTCCTGAGAGATGCTGCAGTTCTAGAGTACATCAGAATTAAAGTACATTCAGTTCATGTACACTTCGACACCCAACCTTCAGCCATCACTAAAATATTCAGGAGCTTATCAGCTATGCTACAACCATATTTTAGCCACCTCAGTGGTTATCTAGAGGTCTCTAGATCTTCAGAAGAGTAGTACATTGCACTTTCCCCTGACTACTGCTGACATTGCTATGAGGTCAGTGATTAATGTGTCTTAATGTGGTTGCCTGCTTGTCCCCTCCATAACTCCAGTTCATGGTATGGATGCATTACAGCAGGGTTTTTTCATTGTTGTTTTCTTTCCATTCTGTTTTGAGAAGGAGGGCTGGCTAATGAAACCCCGCTACATGAAACAGTGCATAGAATCATACAATCATACAATAGTTTCAGTTGGAAAAGACCTTTAAGATCTTTGAGTCCGCCCATTATCTAACTACATCAGTACAAAATTTAGCACAGCAGAATACAGTTTCAGGTCTCATGTACTTTACTGTTACGTGACAATGGTGGAGAGACTTCATGTGGAGGTGGTGGAGTCACCTTCAGTGGAGGTGTTCAGGAGAAGACTTGATGGGGTGCTTGGCTGCATGGTTTAGTTGTTGGGTGGGTTGGATTGGTTGATGGGTTGGACGCGATGATCTTGAAGGTCTCCTCCAACCTGGTGTATTGTATTGTATTGTATTGTATTGTATTGTATTGTATTGTATTGTATTGTATTGTATGAGTTCAGAGCTTCTGCCTGGTGTCACTATCAATTTTGCCTTCAGCGGTGAAAGTTCAGACCTATTGCTTACCAGATGGCTTGACAAGTACAGCCATGAAGTCCGGGGTGTAGGAGCTGATATACAATAAGACACAAGGGGACTTGGTGGTACTGAAGCTGAAGCTGAGCTCTTCTTTATTCAAGTTGAGGTCAGGCACTGTGATCTCAGGATCCATAGAACTCAAAAGTGTTCGGCTAACCAAATCCTTCATGCTAGTGCCTGGGGAGTGGAAGTTGTAACGAAGCCACATTCCCTCTTCAAAAAATGCTCCAACATCTTCAACATAAGAGAAAAAGAAAAAGAGAAATTATGTAATCTTATACCTTTTGGATGATATATATTATTACTGACCTGATCACAACCAATCTGTGCATATTTCTGCTGCTGCAGTATTTGAGTACTTTGCAAATCTTTAGATCAGAAACCTACCTGAAAGGGGCCTACAAGAAAACTGGGGAGGGATGTTTTGCAAGGCCTTGTAGTGACAGGACAAGGAGGAATGGCTTTAAGCTAGAAGAAGGGAGATTTAGAGTGGGTATTAGAAAGAAATTCTTTACAGTGAAGGCAGTGAGACTCTGAAACAGGTTGCCCAGGGAGGTCATGGATGCCCCCTCCCTGGACATGTTCAAGGGCAGGTTGCACCAGTCTGGTCTAGTGAAAGATGTCCCTGCCCATGGCAGGGGGTCAGACCTAGATGATCTTTAAGGCATCTTCCAATCCAACCCATTCTATGAGTCTATGAATTTTCTAATGAGAATGAAAAGGACAATCTTCATCATGATTCAGGTGTGTGCTTGGATTCACAGAGCCAAAGCAAGATTTCCTTTGGGTCCCACAGGAGGTCTATGCTTATATCTCATATCAATCCTAGAGACCAGAAGAATCACACTTTAGATTTATTCTCATTGAAGCCTTGCAGCAGATAAAAGACTTCTTCCTTAAATCTTCTCCTAGAAGGAGATAGAAGGAAGAGTTTTAAGAGAAACAGTCATCAAACATTGGCAAGGAAAAGCCAGCCATTCTGACCAGCGAATATGAGTGTCTTTGTAAGAACTTCACAAAGGAATGACAGCAGTTCTGGCACCTGAAGGATTTGCAGTAGGATTGGCACACTAGAAAGTTCTCCACAATCCTTCATGGGAACTGCATAACCAGGATGCCCTCATGGGAGTTAAAATGAACTAGGGAGCTTGACTCAGCAGGGAACAATGCAAGAGACATCTGAACTGTAGCTCCCAGGAGGTGCTACCCAGACCAAGATTTCAAACCAATCTGAGATAAAATGTCCTGTTTCAACACTCCTGACAGAAAACACAACTACTTTTGGCAGAATAAAAAAGCATTGGTTTTGTTTTTTGTGATAATGTACTCCTGCCTATTTCTTAACTCAAAGCTGACATTCTCACAATGAGGGTTGACTCTGACAATCTTCTATGGGAATCACAGCACAGTTGCCTATCGTTGCTAGTATATAATCTACTATATCTAGTAAGGGTTGCTGGAATGGCTTCCTGTGGCAGTCCTTCACAGAATAGTAGGGGCTGGAAGAGACCTCTAAGAATCCTGTAGTCCAAACACTTTGCTAAAACAGGGTAACTCACAGCAGGTTCCCCAGGATCACAATGTCCAGAGAAGTAAACTCCACAACCTCTCTGGGCAGCCTGGTCCAGGGCTCTAGCTCCCTCATAGGAAAGAAGTTTTTACTTATGTATAGATGGAACATCTTGTGTTCTAGTTTGTGCCCATTGCCCCTTGTCCTGTCACTGGACACCACTGATAAGAGTCTGGCCCCATCCTCTTTGTAATTTCCCCCTCCCCTTCAGCTATTGATCAGCATTAAGATCCCCTCTCATTCTGCTCTTCTCCAGGCTAAACAGCCCCAAGGCTCTCAGCCTGTCTTCCTCACAGAGATGCTCCAGTGCCCTCAGCCTTTGTAGCCTCCACTGGACTCTGGTGAGCCCAGAACCAGACCAAATACTCCAGCTGTGGCCTCATTAGGTCTGAGTAGAGTGGGAGGAGAACCTCCCTCCATCTGCTGGTCACACATATGCTTCAATTCTGACGTCATTTGTTCAAAAAAGCTTATTTCATACTCAGTGCTGAGATATTCATATGGACAAAACAAATCCTCAGTGGCTTTGCACTCTAAAGTCCAAAAAGCAATTTTTAAATTTTACTCCACATGCCAAGGAAAACCTAAATATGTCAGGAAAAGCACAGATGCAGTTCATTCTGCACTGATATGAAGTTACTGTATATCTTTCAAGAGGAGACTGGACATGGCACTTGGTGCCATGGTCTAGTTGTGAGGTCTGTTGGGACGGGTTGGACTTGATGATCCTTGGGGTCTCTTCCAACCTTGGTTATACTGTGATACTACTGTGATACTTTTGTAGCTGCAGCTGTTTGAACTGATATCTAGGACAGCCGGCTCCGAACAAGGGACTGGCAACCTGCACTGTGTATTCTCTGCTGCATCTAAATGAAAAGCCATCTCCCTTTCTAATGGAAATATCCCTAATGGTTAACCCCTACACCATCACATGAAAATGAATAGATGAAGAACAAAATGTAACGTCAAATACACAACAGACAGGTTTCATGATTTCCTGCTGGGGAGTCTATGGAGGTGCTCCTTTGGCAACCTCACAGGAAAAACCTGTAGCTATGCAAGAGCTATTCTTAGAGTTGAATACTCACTTGATGAGTACTCAGAATGACAACTTTGATAGGTAAGATCAGGCTTCAATTCCTCCCTGTACCACAGGTATCCACTCGAAAAGTGAGCAGTTCCTTGCTCCCCTCATTATCTTGCTTGCTTTTTACATTACCATAATAAAAACATCCTCTCACATCACAGAGCTATTGTAAGGACAAAGACCTTACCAGCTTGTGAGGAGGCAATAATACTACTTCAGTAGCATGCAGGTGTATAAATATTGCACAAGGCTGTTTGGCACAAGAACTTCAAATTTCTCCCTTGCCTTTACACAGATTGGACTTGAGAATCTTAAAGGTCTTTTCCAACCCAAGTGAATCTATGATTCTACTCATCTTTCACAGAACATCTGAAATCAATGAAGCAATGACACCAGAGCAGGCTTCTTACAGTTAGCTGAAAAGAAACTGGAAGTACATTGTATTTTCTGAGCCAAGAGTTAGTATTTTTTAACTTATCACCTTGGTTTATTTACCTTACATATTTGTCCTTACATATTATTTGTAGTTTATTATGTACAGTAAGCAGGCTGACAAGTTCAGCTTAGACTCAGGTTGATATCTCTTTGAGATAGGTAAATGGTATGGAGGACATTTGTTTTGCTTCAAAAAGAAAAAAACCGAATGTTTCTTTCCAGTAAAAGAATTCTTGCAGCTTAAGTGAAAGGCAGTTTTCAAAGCACTGGAGCACAACCCTGCATGTTTAATAAGGTAGGCAGCAGAGCTCTGCAGAGTACATATATATATATATATGTATATATATATATATATATATACACACGAATATTTTTTTGTGAGTATCTCTGTGTTTACTCAATGGAGGCTAAAATCCAGACCCTGAGGTTTGATCTACAGGGAAAAAAAACCTGACTGGAACATTTGGACTTTCTAGCTGGGGAGCTAGCATTCCCAACTGAAGGAAAATATCTGATATAACTTGTGGCTAACAGATCATGACCATGTTGTGCAGAGCAGAATGTTTTTGGAGGTGGGAGAGAAACAGAATCACAGCATTGTTTCAGTTGGAAAAGACCTTTAAGATCATCAAGTCCAATCATGAACTAACTCTACCAAATGGGGCTAAACCATGTCCCTCAGCATTTATGCATCTTTTAAACACCTTCAGAGAAGGAGATTCAATCACCTTTCTGGCAGCCTGTTCCACTGTCTGAGTACCCTCTCAGACAAGAATTTTCTTCTAATATCCAGCTTAAACCTCCTCTGGTGCAGCTTGAGGCCATTCCTCTTGTCCTGTCACTTATCACTAGAGAGAAGAGACTGACCCCCACCTGGTTCCAACCTTGTTTCAGGGAGCTGTAGACAGTGAGGTCTCCCTTCATCCTCCTCTTCTCCAGACTAAACCACCCCAGTTCCCTCAGCTGCTCCTCACTGGACCTGTTCTCCAGACCCTTTGCCAGCTTGGTTCTTCTCTGGACATGCTCCAGCACCTCAATGTCTTTCTTGTAGTGAGGGCCCCAATACTGAACCCAGCACTCAAAGTGTGGCCGTCCCTGCTCCTGCTGCTCATACTATTGCTGATCCAGGCCAAGACGCTGTTGGCCTTGGCCACCTAGGCACGTACTGGTTCATATTCAGGCTTTTAATAATGATTGTTGAATGCTGACTTGATTTTCTAGTTCCTGGGATTTTGAACAATGAAAACTAAGATGTCTGTTACCTAAAAGCACTTGAACCATCATGTCTCCATGACTTACAGCAAGGAAATGAAATGTGTTTGCCACTAGCAAAATAAAGGGGATTGAGTGGATGCTACCAGGGGAGAATTTAGAGATGATCGAGTGTCAGTCTTGTGTTTGGAGGGGTGCAGAGCTGCCTCACCCATGCGCTGCAGAATCAGATTTGTTTATTGTCATCCACTCAGCCTAGTGAAAAGTGTTTGTTTTTTCTCTCTGAGGCAGAGAAGGGTACCAGGAAAGAAGGAAATCTAAGGGCTTTCAGGCCTCACACTAGTATAAAACCAGATGAAGTTCTTTGCTACGAGGGTGGTGGAACACTGGAATAGGTTCCCAGAGAGGTGGTAGAAGCCCTATCCCTGGACACATTCAAGCAACCTGATATAATTTGGGATGTCCCTGCTTACTGCTGGGGAATTGGAATAGATGACCTCTGGAGGTCCTTTCCAAGCCAGTGCATTCTGTAATACTGTTCTATGACTCTACGAAGAAGTTCAGTCCAGGCACTGGCATGAGGATTGCAATAGTTCACACTGTGAATCTGAGCTTTGCTTGAAAGACAGAAAAAAGCGTATCCACTGGGCTCATCTCCTTGGTGTTTGCTGATGCAAACCAAGTGCTTGCACAAAAAGTGGGAAGCTTTGAATTCACCCTTCCAGCACATGAGCCACAGCACCAGTTATTTAATTTTTCTTGGCCACATTCTCTTGGTGATAAGCATTTTCTTCTCCTACTGTAGATCCTCAGCACTTCAATACTCAAAGGGGAAACTCTTTCTCCCTGGGGGATCCCCCACACCATAGTGCTGCCACATGCTCTCCATACCCCTTTCAGCATTTGACCTTCATTCCTTTTGCTGGTTTGAAGGAAAGAGCTTGTTTTGTTTTTTTTTTTTCAAACAAACAAACTTTAAGTGTTCTCTCAGCTGTGTTTTTATGCTGATGGGACAGCTGTGGGAGGAAAAAAAGAAAAACAAAACTGATGCTTAAACAAAGGACAGGGAAAGGTCACAAAGCAATCTGTGGGACTGCAGAAACACTGCAGGGGAACAATTTCTCTGAGCTGTAAAAGAAGTGAAGCCAACTGAATATGCCCCAAAGACAAACCAGAAAATAAAGTTAAAATACATGTCAAACTGAATTTTGGCCCCTTTTTTTTGTCCTTGTAAAAAACCCCAAACCAAACCAAACCAAAAAACCCCACCAAAAAACCCAAACCAAAAAACTGTAATTTACAGGTCACTGCCACATCAGCCACATTGGCAACATTCAACTCTGTCAGTCAGTAGCTCTCTAAGGATGGGTTTCATCAGCTGAAGTATCCAGGAGATGCAAGGGCAGTTTTGATTGTGAGATACATTTATTGTTTATGAACCGTTGTACAGTGATTTCCTTATAGAATCACAGAATCATTTTGGTTGGAAAACATTTCTATGCTCATCAAATCCAACAGTCAACCCAGCACCACCATGGCCATTAGACCATGTCCCAAAGTGCCACATCCACATGTTTTTTGAACACCCCTAGGGACAGTGACTCCACCACCTCACCAAGCAGCCTGTACCAATTCCTGACCACTCTTTCAGTGAAGACATTTTTCAATCTAAACCTCCCTCTCCTAGTCCAACTTGAGGCCATTTTCAACATTCACTTCACTATGACCTCCTTTCAGGGAGCTGCATAGAGGAAGAAGGTCTCCCCCTCAGCCTCCTTTTCTGCAGACTACACAACTATAGTTCTCACACCTGCTCCTCACCAGATGTTCCCCAGACCCTTCACCAGCTTCGTTGCCCTTTTCAGGACTCACTCCAGCACCTCAATGTTGTTCTTGCAGTAAAGGCCCCAAAACTGAACCCACTACTCAAGGTGTGGCCTCAGCAATATTGAGTACAGGGGGGTGATCACTTCCCAGGTCCTGCTGGTCAGCACTATTGCTGATACAGGCTAGGATGCTGTTGACCTTCTTGGGCACACCATCACTCCTGTTCAGCCACTGCCAACCTGCTCCCTCAGGTTCTATTCTGCTGGGCAGATTTCCAGCCACTCTCTGCCATCCTGTAACATCTCATGGGATTGTTGTGACCCAAGTGCAGGACTCAGCACCTGGCCTTGTTAAACTCCACACAACTGACCTCAGCCCATTGATCCAGCCTGTCCAGCAATAATGTGTTTTTCTTTTTGATTCTTCACATCTGTTAGCAGTTTCGGTTTGTAAAGAACCCCAACAATTTACCACAGAGAAGTGACTTGAATATCAGAATAAAGCTTCTGGATAAGAAAAGCTTCCTGTGACAAATTAAAATCAATGGGAAGGTATATTAAAAAGTATTATATTGTGCCACCCTGTCACTCCTGCTGAGCAGTGCATTTTTCTGGTAGTATCTTGTATTCGTTTGAATGTGATGACTTGAAAAGTCAGGTCCTATTGATTATCAAATCAACAGACCTCCCTGGCCTGAAAGATTTACTCAGAGGAGGAGTATAATGAAACTTAGTCCTAGTTTATGGTGCAAAGCACTAACCCTGTTATTCTTGGCAGCTGACTTGGAGTTAACAACTCACCTCAGAGTCACCCAGCTCTGCTTATCTCAGACTTACCCAACATCACAGGTTGCAGGTTAAAAAATAGCTTTCATTTGGAAAAGACCTTTAAGACCATCAGGTCCAAACATTATTTAATTCTACAAAGTGTGGTACTAAACCGTGTCTCTCAGCATCACATCTCATCCTCTCTGAAACACCTCCAGGGATGGAGGTACAACCACGTCCCCAAGGAGCCTGTTCCAGCGTTTGAGAACATTGTGTCATACATCACTTATTTGTCTTCAGACTTACCCTACATGGCTACACCCTTTACTTCATAAAATGTAGCTATGTCTATTAGAAGTCTATTAATACATATATAAACATAGAATCATAGGATGGTTTGGGTTAAAAAAGACCTTTAAGATCAACACCACCACAGCCATTAAAACATGCCCCCAAGTTCACAAGTTTCTTGAACACCTCCAGGGATGGCGACGCCATGACCTCCCCAACCATCCTGCTCCAGTGCCTGACCACTTTTGCAGGAAAGACAGTTTTCCTAATATCCAACCTAAACCTCCCCTGGAATAATTTCAGGCCAGTTCTGCTCATCCTGTCACTTGCTACTAAGGAGAAGAGGCTAACCCCCACCTGGCTCCAAGCTCCTTTCAGAGAGTTATAGAGAGCTTGATTGCATAGGTAACATATATTAATACTAATGAGAGAGATGGCATTCAATCATCACCTTTAAATCCTGGGTGTATAATCTGACTTATCTGTGAGAACTATTAAACACAATGCGCTTGTTTAATTACTACCAGCTGAAGCATCGTTCCTGCTGTGTGTATTTTCTCAGGCAAATAGCTCTCCCACAGCCTGTGTCCTGCACTACACCATTTACCTTTAATGCAGAATGGTCCATCGTAGGCAGTTTTGGAGCAGTCACAGGAGTAGCCGTTGTACTTCTCGACGCATTTCCCGCCGTTCGCACAGTACATCCCGTAGCTCGTGCAGTGGCCAGAGCAGCCAGGCTTCACTCCAGGGGTCACTTTTGCTCTCTCCTCCAGGTCCAGTGTCACCCCGTTCATCCTTAATGAACGAATGCAACCCAGGAAGCCTCGCTGGCCTCCTGCAGCACCTGAGAGAGGGAATGTAAAGCCATGGGACACGTTTTACTCTTGTTGCCTTACATGAAATATCCTGCTAGGCTTGTGACAGCACCTTGAAATAAGTAACTTCTTTGTGAAGGCAAGGAATGGCCTTGGCCTAATGGTAATTGTTCCCCTCTACTCAGTGATTGGGAGGTGGTGGAGTCACAGTCCCTGAAGGCGTTCAAGAAATGCGTGGACATGGCACTTTGAGGCATGGTTTAATGGCCATGGTGGTCTTAGGCTGACAGTTGGACTCAAAGATCTTAGAGGTCTTTTCCAACCCAAATGACTATGATCCTATTGTCCCTGCATCTTTTAACACTTCCAGGGATGGGGCCTCTGCCCCTTCCCCAGGAAGCCTGTCTCAGGTCTTGATAACCCCTTTGGGGGAAGAAATTGTTCATAATGTTCAACCTAAACCTCCCCAGGTACAACTTTAGGCTGTTTCCTGGGAGAAGAGGCCAGCTCCCTACATGGCTCCTACCTCCTGTCAGGGAGAAATAGAGAGCAATGAGGTCTCTCCTCAGCCTCCTTTTCTCTAGACTGAACAAACCCAGTTCCCTCAGCTGCTCCTCATCAGACCTGTTCTCCCAACCCTTCACCAGCTTTGATGCCCTTCTTTTGACTTGCTCCAGTACCTCAGAGTCCTTCTGGTAGTAAGGGCCCCAAAACTGAACCCATACTCAGGGAGTATCTAGGGGGACAATCACTGCCTTGGGCCTGCAATACTGAAGAGTTACATTTGTAAATGTGAGCTGAGAAGCCACCCCAGGATTTGAGTTAGGAAAGTCTAATCCAGGACTGGAATAGAAAGAAAAAAGCCCTAAAATAAGCAAGCAAATAACAATGAGTGGCTGCCAGCATTTCCATCCTCCTCCTCTCATCTCTTTGATTACTACAGTGTCATGGGTGATGAAGTGTCCCTACGGAGATCTGAGTGCTCATCACCACGGAGCACAAAGGCTGATATTTACCTGCGTGGGGAACAAGACTAAATACAAACCAGAGAGAAAAGGCTGCTTCAAATCAGCTGCTGGTAGTTGGATGGTTTGGAGTAAAAGGAGGCAGTGCTCAGCCTCTAACAAGTGCCAAGGGCAGAGAGCATTCTGGTGTCGTTTCATTGGGCACAAACTAGAACACACGAAGTTCCACCCAAACACGAGGGAAAACTTCTTTGCTCTAAGGATGCTGCAGCCCTGGAGCAGGCTGCCCAGAGAGATTGTGGAGTCTCTTTCTCTGGAGAGATTCCAAACCCACCTGGACATTGTGATCCTGGGAAACCTGCTGTGGGTGCCCTGGCTCTAGCAGTGAAGGTGGACAAGATGATCCCCAGAGGTCCCTTCCAATCCCTGCCATGCTGGGATTCTGTGATATATGCTGCAACGATGGAAAAAGACCCTAATAAATGTAATTTCCTTCTTTCACCTCCTGATGACTGTCCTAGCCCCTAGGACATGAAATCATCATATCCCAGGCTCTTTTGCTGGTCCGAGGAATAGATACCTAATTGTACAGAAAATAGAACAGGAGACACCAAAACAATTCTTGTTTGGTATTACTCTCCAGTCCCTGATATTCAGGGTATTCATGCGGGACACTCCAACTCAAATTGATTCTCTGTCTGGCTCCAAGTAAGGATTTAAATTAAATCTGCTCTTTGAGATGTGTGCTTCAGTCACTGAGTTATGTCAAATGGATGTGATTTAGCAAGAGGGAAAACCTGGTGCAGATGTGGACATTGAGGTTTTGGCAGTAAAGGTACTGGGTGTCTCAAAGCATCGCTCGGGTCACACTTAATTCAATCCTACCAATAAAAATAAGTAACAATTCCCCAAGAACTCAGACTGCAACATAATTCCAGCTCTCCCTGCTTTCAGCAAAGGGCTTGGTATTTCTTTTAAAAGGTTAAGCTTCTCTCTTTCTAACAAACTACACATTTCAGGTTCTTTTGAAAATGCCTTTTACTGGGACCAGAGTCAGCAGAAAAGGAGAATCTCAGCTTGTAAATAATGACTGCACACCTGGTGACACATTTTACCCAGTCTGTGGTGACACTGTGCTGTTTGCTTGGGCAGCAAAGGCTTTACATGTTGTTTTAATTCATTTCCGATGTTGAACCCTGAGTAACACAGGGGGAAAGGAGATAATGTCTTTTTTTCCCTTCTCCTTTCTCTCTTCTCCTGTTAACAGATATATAGAGAGGTTGGGAAGTACTTCTTTGGTCAACATTTCATATATTTGTGATTTCAGCTAATGGCACTTGGCATCTCTGCACTTCACAGTCCTGGGGCTAGCACTCAGAGAAACACAAGTGCTGCCAGAGTAGCCTGCCCAAAATGTAGCAGGTACCAGAAGCTCCAGAAAGCAGTTGGACAAATTTGGTTCCGAGGAATGAATTTGTGTAACAGTGTGTGGTACTTTCCCACATCAAACAGGCAAACAGCCCATGAGACTAAAGGGAAAAGACCACAGAGAAAACCATGAGCACAAAAGGGTGGGTGATGATTGAACCTGAAGAGGCCAGAGTGCTGCTGAGGCTAGGATAGGCACTGCAGACACACGCAGACCTGGCAAGATCTGCGCAGAATTTTTCATTTCTCTGGTGAATAACTGTCTGTGTGCAAAAAAGATGCTCAGCAGAAGAGGAGTTTGGCACTATTGCCTGCTTAGGCACCTCCAGCCAGGAGATGCAGGTGAGGAAAGAGAAAAATGACTACTTCATAGGATTTTTTGGGTAGGAAAAGACCTTTAAGATCACCAAGTCCAACAGTTATCTAACTCTATCAAATCTGTTGCTAAACCATGTCCCTTAGAATCATAGAATCATTAAGGTTGGAAAAGTCCTCTAAGAACATTGAATCCAATTAAGTCACCATCACCATGACCACTAAACCATGTCCTGAAGTGCTATGTCCACACATATTTTGAACACCTCCAGGGATGGTGCCTATACCATGTTCCTGGGCAGCCTGTTGCAATGCCTGATACTCTGTCAGTAATTTTTTCTTAATAGCCAACCTAAACCTCACCTGGTGCAACTTCAGGCCATTTCCTCTCATCTTATTGCTACTTACTTGGGAGAAGAGATAAACACCCACCCTGCTCCAATCTCCTTTCAGGGAGTTGTAGAAAGTGAAGAAGCATTCCCTCAGCCTCCTTTCATCCAGACTAAACAACCCCAGTTCTTTCAGCCACTCCTGTCAGCATAGAATAATTTTCTCTCAGGTGTCATGCAGGTGCTTCAGGAGGGTAACATGCCACATTAAACTAACTGCTGCTGCAGGACATAGGGCAAAGGGTGTCAACATGTGAGAGCAAAGCCCAGTTACCCACTCTGCATCTTACCAACATAGAGCTGGCTGTACAATTCCAGTCGCGTGTGTCCTTCTGTGGGTGCTTTCCGGACCTCCACAGGTAACTGGTCTACCTGCAGGCTGGCCTGTTTGACATTCCTCTCAGCGTTGACCCGGTGCCACTGGTCATCATTCAGGTGGTTGGGAGATCTAACAACGATTTCCACAGGTCCATTTCCAACATCAAATGAAAAGGAAACCTCCGTAGCAGCTGAAAGACCAAGCAAAAGGGAACCCATCATACATTTTTGTAAATGAATTTGTTTCTACTGCCTAAACTGAGAGGATTATATTTACTAGAAAAAAATGCTGGTCAACCACCTTTCAGAATTTATCAGCATGTTCAGTTCGCTCTAACACGAGCAGGAGTTAAAAGTACTTCTAAGGAAGCCACCGTGAAAGGTTTCTATAGCACGTGATGGAAATCAAAGCAGTTTGGCTCGTAAACTGCAACCAGAATAAACAATGTCCTCAAAGATGAAGTTTTATTTCCACTAATAATTTCAGGAAAAACCTGTTCACCAGCTTGCTCATCATCAACAGACCCTGAAACAGAAACAGCAATTCTTGATTTCTGAAGCTTTCCAGTTTCTTTAGGGTTTTGTTTAAAGAAATATACATTTTGATGCAGAAGTTTGTATTTCTTTTTTTCTTTTGAGGGGTAATCAATTTTTTTACAATAAACTAATAATGCAATACTAATGTCCTATGTACAGTCTTATGGCTGGCAAAGAAATGGATGCTTAGCAAGCATTACAGTACTCTATTTACAGTAGATAATTCAAAACTTGTTTAGAAGATTTAGAAATGTCTCTTTGGCTTTACTAAACATTCCTCCAGGTCATCCTCAGCAAACTATAAAATCAATAGAATCATGGAATTGTAGGATTGTGGGGTTGGAAAAGACCCTTCAGATGATCAAGTCCAACCACTCTCTAACTCTGCCAAATCTGGTCCTAAACTATATCCCTCAGCACCACATCTCTGCTGCTTTGAAATGCCTCCAGGGATAGCAATTCTGGAAGGGAGACTTGTTCTTATGAAACAGGGAGTGTGATTAATATTGTATAGATGGTTTTGGAATGAAGACACATGAACTGGACTTTCTTGCTGTTAGAACAAGTCTTATGAGGAGCAACTGAGGGAACTGGGATTGTTTAGTCCAGAGAAGGCTGAGAGGAGACCTCATTGCTCTCTACAACTCCCTGAAGGAAGGTTGGAGCCATGTGCCATTCTGTCTCTTCTCCCTCGTATTGGGTGATAGAATGAGAAGAAATGGCCTGAAATTGTTCCAGGAGTGATCAGGCATTGGAACAGATGGTGGAGTCACCATCCTTGGAAGTATTCAAGAAATGTGTGGACGTGGCCCTTCGGGATACGGTTTAATGACAATGGTGGTCTTAGGTTGGTGGTTGACTTGATGATCTTAGAGGGCTTTTCCAACCAAACCAATTCTATGAATCTCTCATTTAAGCTTGTAAATTATACGATGATGGCAAAACACCACAGGAAAAGGTTACAGAAACTGGATTATCAGTGACAGCATTCACAGAGGAGTTACCAGACAGAACTAAAGACAAGCAAGGATTCCATTTAATTTAGTTTTTCACAAAGCCACAGAACCCTTCTTCTTCCAAAGAACTCTGTACACCCCAATTATGGTTTCAGGGCTCCAACTGAGCTGTGGTTTCTTGTTAGGTTGAATTAATAAAGCAGTCTTATAAAAATATTACTCAGCAAGGCTATTAAACTGTGATAGAAGCAGCACTCCATGACCATTATCACTAACAAACCTGATAAATAGTGGGACATAGTTTTGTACATGGCCTAATAGATTTTCACAAGGTTATGTCAAGACTGAATTAAACACATTTTAATGAAAGCTGGAAGGATAGGAATAAACTTTTTTACAGAGACTGTTCTTTCAACCCAACTTTATTATCCAATTGACACCTTTGGTGTTTTTCTGCAAAACTGGCCCAGTTTTAAAAGAAAAAATTAAGAGCACATTTTATTGCTGTTGTACTTTCTGCTCCCTATTGAATAAAATAATTTCTGCAATGGGCAGCCTTTCATAAGCCATGAATTTAGTCTGTTTGGCCTTTTGCACTTTACAAGACAGAAAATCTGTACGAGCCAAAGCTTGCCATTAAAGAAATAAAGATGTTTCATTTTAATGGTATTATGTCTTCCAACTTCAGTGGTTCTGCCAATAAACTCAGGCAAATTAGGAATTAGAGCAGTACTTAAGCTGTATGTTGTGTTCATGTCTGTTTTCCAAGGTGGGTGAGTAATTCTCCTTCTTGCTTTGAGGAATTGCCTCAGATCTCTTTACTATCAGGCCTGAATTGCTTTTCAAAACTTATTTGTCTACAAGACTATGAAATGAGAATCCCCCCATCAGACTTTTCATCTTATTGTCTTTGGAGAGAGCATATAGTGGCCTTCCAGTACCTGAAGGGGCCTAAATGAAAGCTGAGGAGGGACTTTTTACACAGACTTGTACTGATAGCAGCAGAAGAAATGGCATTAAAATCGAGGAGCGTAGATTTAGAGTGGATACTGGAAAGAAATTACAGGGAGGGTGGTGAGACATTGGAACAGGTTGCCAGGGAGGCTGTGGATGTCACCTCCCTGGAGGTGTTTAAGGCCAGGTGGGACAAGGCTTTGAGCAAGCTGGTCTAGTGGAAGGTGTCCCTCCCCTTGGCAGGGGGGTTGGAAATAGATGATCATTAAGGTCCCTTCCAACCTAAACTATTATAAATCTAGGATTCTATGAAATGATGGCACTGTTGATACTACTCATGGGTACCTTGAGTACAACTCCACCCAGGATTTTGAAAACCTGTGCAAGGATGTTCCTTTGATTGCAAGCTCTTGGTCTTTGGGATGGAAGCATCTCTACTTTTTTCTACCCCCCCCCCCCCGCCCCAAGGAAAATTATTCTTCCTTTAAAAAACAAGAGTACAGAGAGCCTTTCAAGTAAAAATTCTGTGCCTTCATAGCCTACCTTAATGCATGGCTTTAAACTGAAATCTCTCTCACAGCCTGAAAGTCTTAGCACAGAATTCATACATATTGAAGCAAAGGACTCCCTCTGACATAAGACTACCATTTGTATATAGTCATATTCAATTTTTATATTTAATCTTGGAGTTAGGGAAGGAAAAACATTCCAGAAAAATCTTCTCATCAGAGGCCTGTGGACATTTGAACAAATGTCTCACATTGCTTAATTATTAAATAAAAAAATCCAAGAAAACAAATGTGGGGTTTCAATTTTTTCAGCCAGTACAAGGTTTTGTGATGGAAACTTCCTAAAACTGAGCAAGGGTGGGTTTTTTTTTCTGTGCTCCTGCCACATATTTACTCAATAAACTGAGGCTTGTGGCTTAGTTTTACCCTTTCTATTCCTTGTGCAATTAGATCTAATTAAAGCAGAACACATTTCTTTCACTGATTCCATTTTCTAAGGTCTCAGGTCATTGTCAACCATCTATTCAGAACATAGAAGTACAACTTTACCAAGCAAAATGTCCTTTTCACTCTTTGTTCTGTGTTCTTGTTTTTTAGCTCTATTCAGATCCCACCATTTCCCTGTCTTAAATCCAAAGCATTTTTACACACAACTGAGCCACCCTACAGAAAGACCTGGACAGGCTGGAAAGATGGGCTAACAAGAACACTATGAAGTTCAGCACATACAAGTGTAAGGTCTTGCACCTGGAGAAACACAATGGAGGTGTGCAGTACAGACTGGCTGAGGAGCAACAGTGTGGAAGGGGATCTTGAGGTCATGGTGGATGACAAATTCAATATGAGTGAACAATGTGCTACAGCAGCAGCAAAGAAAGCCAACATGATGCTGGATTGCATCGACAAAGTTCTCACCAGCGGAGATAAAGTCATTGTCCAACTCTATTCAGCATTTGTCAGATCACTCCTGGAGCACTGTGTGCAGTTTTGGTCCCTGATACATAAAAAAAGTGTGGACTGGCTTGTCCAAGGTCCAGAGAAGGGCCACAAGGATCATCAAAGGAGTGGGAAGCTGCCATTTGAGGAAAGGCTGAGAGAACTTGGCTTGTTCAGTGTGGAGAAAAGGTGGCTCAGGGGACACCTTTTCATCATGTTCCAGTATTTAAAGTGTGGCTGCAAAGAAGATGGAAACTCCCTTTTTGTGACAAGTCACATGGAAAAGACAAGGGGTAATGGGCACAAATACTGGAGTCCCCAACACTGGACACTTTCAAGCTTCTGATGGAGAGGAGTCTGGGCTATCTTGTCTAGATGGTGTTTATGCCAAGAAAGGTTGGATCGGATGATCTTTGAAATCTCTTCCAACCTGGTATTCAATTTTTCTGTTATTCTATGATTGTGTGACTACATTGTCCGTGGGATTCTCCATTTCTTCCTGTGGTGAAGGCACATTCTGCCCAGATACTAAATCTGGTCCCAGCATGTGGACAGGTTTCCCCTCCTTCAGGAGGAAGACAAAAGCCAAGGCATTAGCCAGGCCAGCACGCATGCAGTGCTTGTGCAATTACCAAGTATGGGCATAATTCCAGCTTCACGCTTTCTATAGGCTGAAGCCAGTTGTCTATGAGAGTGCCCATTGGTCAAACCCAGCCTCGAGGAATCGGTAAGTATTACCTCTGTTGGTAAACTAGTTGCCCCCTCTTTCACTTTGTCTCTGTACTTGCTCGAGAGAGCAGCTCTCAAGCCACAGCCTCTGCCATTGAGCTTGTTGTTGTTAGCTTCTATCATACATGCAAGCATACTGAAGCCTCTGCATCGTGAGAAGCACTCTGATCGTGAGGATCACCCCAGAGGGAGGACCTTCGCTGAGCCCGAGAAGCCAGCGTCGCCACAGCCAGTCGTACTGACCGGGAGAGCCTACCGTGCTACCGGAGGACTGGACCAGCCCCCGAGGGTAAGATCTGCCCAGATGTCAGGGAGAAGGGATTTGATCGAGACCGTGTCCGCATGCCACGTGTGCCGCTCTGAGCCCTGTAACCTCAGGGAAGACTAAAGCATTGTTCGTGCCCGTACTGCACTGAACCCGGGACCATTCAGAGAGTCCTGCTGTTCCTTTAAGGCCAGTAACCGACAACCGTCGCCCCTCCCTGCCGTGCGAGCCGACTCCCAGGGCCGACCCCACGGGCCGAACCCGACCAGGACCTGTCCCTATTGTCTGGAGGGAACCGACCGAGTCCTGAAGGGAACCTGCTTCCGAGCTAAGCCCAGGTTCCAGCATTCCCTCTCCACTGCTGCGGAGAGAGGAGACAGTACCCAACACCACTGTCCAACTCACCTAGGAACCGGTCCAGCGGCAGTAGTCGGCCAGACCCACACCTTGCTACAAACATCAGCTACAGAGTATCTTCCACGTGCTTTCCATCCACTAGCACTCAGTTCAAAGTATCCGCGTGTAGCAGAGTAATCGCTGATGCACAGAAAGATTGCAATATTGCTGTATATAGCCAGAAGCCGCCCGCGTTCCGCCGAGTCGCCATCTAGTGGCCAAGTGGCGGAACTGCACCCTTTATTATATAAAATCTAGAAATAGCCTGTAGATAGTTTAATTGAGTTTTAATCATAACACTAAGCCACTTATGGAATGTATTTCACGAACGTGCACTGGAACATGTTAATAAGTTGTTTATTCATCGGTTATTAATAATTCGATAATAAAAATAATATTTTAATAATTCATATTTCATATTAATAATTTTAATAACCTGTTCACAGCACTTCCTTTCAAGGCTTTATGGGAGTTATGCTTTACATAAACACAAGTTCTGAAGCTCAAACACATGGGAAGTAGCATGCACTTCTACACCCTTTGGTATGAAGGAGGTTGGACTAAATGAGCTGGTAAGACTTTTCTGGCACTCGAGATCTGTGAAGAGCTAGGTCTTCCATGTTCCTAGAACTCCTCCTTGTATTTCAAGACTCTCTCTTTTTTTTTTTTTTCCCTTCCCTTTCCTTTTTTTAAATTTTCCTAGTCTGATCCTTGTTGGTAAATTGCAGGCTAGGATCTCTAGCTATAATGAAGCTGCCAGAAAAGAAAGAGATGCTGACAGATGGGTGGGTGCTCACAAGATACTACACAGTAGGTGAAGGTTCTTAAGACACATTGGCTGTGACAAAAAAGGAGGGATTACAGTCCTTCCCACAGTCAGGCTTGTGTGCCTGTCTCTCCATTTCACTCTTTCTCTCCCATTATCCTTTCTCTGAAACATGTACTTTCATCTTCTCCCTTGTACTTTGCTTCTGTTACTTCCTCAATGTATTTTTATACCCTTCAATGGGACTCACTGATGTTTTAGTTGACTTACATCAAAGGGAATAGTATCTAACTTCTTTCAGATCCTTTTCAAATCCCATTCTTAGAACATAACTGCTCACTTACCTGGCTGTAAAACAGGATAAAACAATAAGCTACAAACTGTAGCCTAAAACCTGCCAGAAGATATTTCCCTCCTCCAGTTTGCTCCCTTGTTCCATGAAAACAACTTGAAAATATTCTATCCCTGCAAGAGCAACATCTTCCAAATGTCTTGAACAGTTTCTTTGTAAAATGCACCTCTGATGAAGGGCTCACTGACCAGTCCAGTAGGAGAATCCAGAGAAATGATTGAAAGAGAATGAAAAAGTAATCACAGATAAACAGGCTAAATTTATCTTGAGCTGTTGGTTTATGTATCTTTATATGGTATCCATCTGCAGGGTCTAGATCAGGTTTCCTACCTGTCATCACTGGAACCCTTCCCATAAACTGGGCTTGTTCAGAGTGGAGAAAAGGTGGCACAGGGAAGACCTTATCAGCATGTTACTATATTTAAAGAAACTCCCTTTTTGCAACAAGTCACATGGAAAAGACAAGGGGTAATGGGCACAAGTTACTCCTGGGGAGATTTTTATTGGGCACAAGATGAAAAATTTTCACAGTAAGAACAATGAGCCAGTGGAATCATCTTCCTAGGGAAGTGGTGGACTCCCCAACACTAGTTTGGCTAACCATGAGGGTGTTCCAGGGTTTGAAAGCAACTGCATTGCCCACCTTTCCCACTTAGACATCTGTGTTTAAAGACAGTTCTACAAGGTCATCTCTCTAAATTACCTGCCCTGCTGCCCTCATTTACACGGGGGTGAGAGATTGCCATGACAATGCTGACACTGAAACAGCATGGATAAATTGTTCCTGGCTGCTGAAAATATGTGGAAAGGGCTCCAGATGCTAGCCTGAAGTGCCATACTGGAATGCAAGGACCTACTTTGAGAAGGCCACTTCTCAAGGGACACAACTAAAAATTAAAGCCATCAAAACAACATCTCGGAGAGAAACTGTTGCTTCAAGTTGCTTGTCTGCAAGGCAGGAATTACTGCATAGCTTGGCTGACTGTTAATAACCAGGCAGTTGTCAAAAATCATGATCACATTTATAATAATTGACCTAAGCATCTGGAAGATTTAATCATTTATCTAATTCCCAAATGAAATGGTCTTTTGAACTAATGAGCAAAAGCTTCACTCATTTGACCAAATGACAGTGCCCATCTATGCCCAAGACTGAAGTGATTCCTGAGCTAAGTGCCAAATGAAATAGCTCTGGAAGCTCCACAGCTGCATCAGCATGATGCTGTGCCAAGAGTAATTAGTTCTAATGAGAAGCTATACTGCACCTAGGAGCAAACCCAGCATAGCTGAGAGCTGGTTTATGTGGATGTGCTATCTTAGAATTGGCTCAGGTATCTCTTTAACATGAAGCTTCATTACAGATTACATTTGCCTGTAGGTTCACAAGTCAAACATGAAAAAAGTATCACAGAATCATTTGGGTTGGAAGAGACCTTAAAGATCATCTCGTTCCAAGCACGCTTCCATGAACAGAAATGCCCCTTACTACATTAAGTTGCTCAAGGCCTCATCCATCCTGGCTTTGAACATTTCAGGCATGGAGCCTCCACAATTTCTCTGGTAAACCTATTCCAGTGCCTCTCCACCCTCCTGTGGAAGACTTTCCTCCTAACATCTCATCTAAATCAAGCTTCTAGTTTGAAGCCAATACCCTTCATCCTGTCACATCTGTAATGTCCAGAAAAGTCACACTTGTCAGACACTAATATTCTATGAAAAAGCAAACAAGCCAAAACCCAACTAAGAACTGACAAAACAGAAATACCAGTCTTCCTGACAGAGTAGATTAGATTGCTTTGGGGGATGAAAAATACTGTGTTTAAAAGAAATTTTCTCTTGAAGGACCATGCAAAATCCAAAACTGCATTTGCAGTTCTTCAGGACAGGCTTTTTGTTTGTTTATGTAACTTTCATGTTGTCCTGGGATAGAAAGGAATTTGCAAATGTTGCTGTAAAAACATCTGGGTCAAAAATTTCCCTGAAGAAATTGACTGTTTTTTTCCATTTAACGTGATAACTTCTCACTGGCCCCTGGGATGAAGAGATTCCTCAGTGTCCTCTGCATTCTTTGGCATGTGGCTAATGGCAACACGCTCTCCTAGGGGACTGTTTTTCAAAGAAGTGACCTTCTGCTAGGAAAGCAAAACAACAACTCAATTAAAAGCAACAATGAAGGTCACCGCTGGTTTCCCTACTCAGCTAGAAAAATAAAGCAGTGGAAGATAAAAGCTGCCTATACATTAACATAGAGGAATTCAAAGGGTACCATGTGGAAAACTCACTGATAGGGTAGAATTCCATTTTAGGATGCCTCTGGAGAACAAAATGATGAAGTTGTTAATAATTTTAAGCAAATCTATTAATCAGTCATGTGTCAGAGTCTGAAGGAATGAATGCTGTCTGGGCAAAAGCAAATGGCGATGGGAATTACAGTCCCTGGTCAGTCACTGCTTCTTGTCTGATTTTGGAGATGTTACTTAAGTCCCAACTAAACACAAACAGCAAAGCACAAGAAGAAAAGTAAGACTTTTATCTTCAAATATCAGTTATTAGAGTGCTGTCTGTATCCCTTGCCCACAGAACAAGTGGACCCATCCTGAAGCTGTGTCACTACTCTCATTAGCAAGCTACTCCATGTAATCCCAGAATCCCAGCATGGTGGGGTTGGAAGAGACCTCCAGAAATTATGTAGTCTGCTAAAACAGGGTCACACAGAGCAGGTGGCCCATGAATCATGGTGAACCATGAACAGGTGTACCATGTCCAAAGTACACTTGTACTTTGGAATCTCCCTAGAGAAGGAGACTCCACAAACTTCAGCACCCTAAAAGTACAATCTTTCCTCAAGTTCAAGTGAAACCTCCTGTGTTCCAGTCTGTGCCCACTGCCCCTTGCTCTATCACTGGGCACCACTGCCCCCATCCTCATGACCTCCACCTGTTAGCTACTGATGAGCACCGAGAAGATTCCTCTTAGGCTGCTCTTCTCCAGGCTAAACAGCCCTAGGTCTCTCAGGCCCTCCTCCTCACAGAGATGCTCCATTCCCTTCAGCATCTTTAGAGCCTCCACTGGACTCTCTCCAGTAGTTCCCTGTCTCTCTTGAACTGGGGAGCCCAGAACTAGGCACAATTCCAGATGTGGCCTCAATGGGGCAGACTAGAGGGGGAAGAGAACCTCCCTTGACCTGCTGGCCACAATCTTCTTAATGCACCCCAGAACACCATTGGCCTTTTTGGCCCCGAGGGCCTTGCTGGTTCACGGTGAACTTGTCCACTAGTACAAGAAAAAGAAAGAAAAAAAGGTCCATGGCCAGGAGAGGAGGTGGGGGTTGGGGCTTGCATAGATGAAACACTGGTGCTCTCAATGGTGATTTTTATAGGAAGATGGGATTTTAGGTTAAATCCTCCCCCAAAAGTGTAAAAAAGCTCTAAAAGAGAAAACATTTTTCCCCCGTCCTTTTTCTTTTTCTCTCTTGAAAAAAATCTGTAATTTAAAAAATGTCTGGAAAGTTTGACCTGAGACACCTGAATTCTGGAAGCTTTACAGAATTTCTGGACTGCTTTACAGAAATATGGCTACCTTCTCCAACAACTTCCTCTCTGAGCAATTCTTGTTGTCAGCTGACCAGCCAGCTAGAAAAATAATGGGGTTCTGGAGATTTACTGATATATGTGAAAAAAATGAAGCTTAAGGTAATCCTACATCTCTGCCAACTGTTCCATGAATGGTGACAAGTATGAGCCTGCCAGAAGAGCTGCTTGATAAATGGAATCACTAAAGACTTCAGCCACATTCAGAGTAGCATTGTATCACTGTTTTTTTCCCCTGACAGTCTTCCTTCTTAGCTGTTTGGAGAAACTGTTTCTTAAATCAGAGAAATGTTCTTCTCTTCCTTCCTGTTTCCCCCCTCTCCTCAAAGATGGCATGCTGGGTCTTTGCTGAAGGTACGTGAAGTTATTTGTCAAGACCCTACAAATCCTTTTATAAATCTAGATAGAAAACAATCATAGATGGACTGGGCTGGAAGGGACCCTCAGAGGTCATCTAGTCCAACCCCCTCACAGTGAGCAGGGATATCTCCAACTGGATCAGGTTGCTCAGGGACCCATCAGTTTAACTCTCAGTATCTCCAGGGATGGGACCTCCACTAAGGAGATGAGATCTTGCTTCTACCTTCTTTCAGGGAGTTGTAGAGTGAGAAGGTCTCCCCTCAACCTCCTCCTCTTCACACTAAACACCCCCAGTTCCCTCAGCTGCTCCTCAATAGACCTGTTCTCCAGATCCTTCACCAGCTTCATTGCCCTTCTCTGGATGTGATCCAGCACTTCTATGTCCTTCTTGTACTGAGCGGCCCAAACCAAACTGAGTACTCCAGGTGTGGTCTCACCATTGCTGAGTACAGGGCACAGTCCCTCCCTGGTTCTGCTGGTTCTGCTGATCCAGGCCAGGATGCTGTTTGCTTTCTTGGCCACCTGGGCAAACTGCTGCCTCATGTTCAGGACAACCAGCAACCCCAGGTCTTACTCTGCTGGGCAGCTTTCGAGCCACTCAGCCACAAGCCTGGAGCATTCATTGGGTTGTTGTGGCCTGATAGTTCCTAAATCTCCACATTCCAATTCATGTGTCTAGACTTTGTGAAGTGTCAAACACAGGGTTGTGCTTTAATGTTAGAGGTGCACATGTACATCACCTTGAATCTGCAGGAAAAAAACAAACCTGCAAATGAGTTTTGTCTTTTAACATCTGATGCTGACTTCTGATGCTGACTTTTGTGCACCAATAAGCAGAGCTGGGTCCTTGTTGTTCATGATTTCAGCACCTTCCTTGCACAGCTTGCCCCTGAGCCATTAAAAATGCTCAAATAATAAAATTAACTTCTTTCAGATCAGTGATTTTATTAACAGATAACACTCATAAAGATTTACTTTTATGATATTTTTTAGTGTTTTTAAATATCACATGCAAGTTTCCAGCTCTTTGACCTCTCATAATGCTAATTAGGATGGTGTCTCTTTTCCATTTCCTCTATTTCCAGACCAACCATGAGATAACACAGAAAATCACACAGAGCTGAAGACTTCTAAGAAATAAATCTGTCATGAAATTCTGAAAAATCTTTAGCTATTGATGAGCACTGAGAAGATCCCCTTTCAGGCTGCACTTCAGGCTAAACACTCCCAGGTCTCTCAGGCTCTCCTCCTCACAGAGATGCTCCAGGCTCCTCAGCATCTTTGAAGCCTCCATTGGACTCTCTCCAGTAGTTCCCTCTGTCTCTTGAGCTGGGGAGCCCAGAACTCATCCCAGTACTCTAGAAGTGGGCTCACCAAGATAGAGTAGAGGGGGAAGAGAACCTCCCTCAAGGTTACAAATGCCCCTCAAGATATCCTCCCATGTAAAACAGCTTGAAATATGTCAAGCAGCTGGATTTGGAAATTCTTCCAGAATCTAGTAAGCTTGCAGATGTTACTGAATGATTCACAGTTCTTGAAGCCCACTATCTGATGTGAACCTGCTTCAGGCGCCAAGAAGAGTGATGGGAAGCACATACTCACATTTCAGCTCCAGTTTGATGAAGTCAGTGTTCCCCAGGTTCTCAAGAAACACGCCATCAGAGGCCGATGTTTTGAAATAGAAGGAGATGTCTGCACTGGTTTCCCCTTGGAAGGTGGAGAAGTGAAGGTAGGATGACGACGTAACAAAAGAAGCTGCGTTCCAGTAATTTCCTGCATGGATGGACAGAAAAGATGTCTGAATGCTCTGAAAAGTTGAAGCTTTAATGTCAGTATAAGTCACAGTGTTGTCTACACTGGAAAAAAACACACCAACCAAACACCTTGATTCTGATAGCTCCTTTTTGTTTCTCCAGATACAACATATCAGGCTTCATCAGGTAGTGCAAGTTAATGGCACATTTATTTTCAAGTTCCTAACTGATCACACTCAGTCACAGCAAAATGTGTTGCTAGCACATGTATAGCATAGTAATACTGAATTCATGGGAGATCAGACAGATGGGAAGAACACTAATTTGGTTACTGCCTCACCTCAGGCACAGATTTTGCTCTCAAACGTTGTCTCATATATAACTTCTCTATCTTCAGATTTACTCTACACAACTCTGCCCTTTACTGCTTAAAATGTAGCTATGTCTATTAGAATCATAGAATCAGTCAGGGTTGGAAGGGACCACAAGGATCATCTAGTTCCAACCCCCCTGCCATGGGCAGGGACACCCCACACTAGATCACGCTGGCCAGAGCCTCGTCCAGCCTGGTCTTAAACACCTCCAGGGACAGGGCCTCAACCACCTCCCTGGATAACCCATTCCAGGGCTTCACCACTCTCATGGTGAAGAACTTCTTCCTCACCTCTAGCCTGAATCTCCCTATCTCCAGCTTCATTCCATTCCCCCTAGTCCTATCACTCCCTGAGATCCTGAGAAGTCCCTCCCCAGCCTTCCTGTAGGCCCCCTTCAGATACTGGAAGGCCACAATGAGGTCACCTCGGAGCCTTCTCTTCTCCAGACTGAATAGCCCCAACTCCTTCAGTCTGTCCTCATAGGAGAGGTGCTCCAGCCCTCTGATCATCTTCGTGGCCCTTCTCTGGACACGCTCCAGCATGTCCACATCCCTCCTGTAATAGGGGCTCCAGAACTGGACGCAGTACTCCAGGTGGGATCTCACCAGAGCTGAGTAGAGGGGAAGAAGCACCTCTCTTGACCTGCTGGTCACACTTCTCCTGATGCAGCCCAGGATCTGATTGGCTTTCCGGGCTGCAAGTGCACATTGAGAGCTCATGTTGAGCTTCTCGTCCACCAGCACCCCCAAGTCTCTCTCCTCAGGGCTGCTCTCCAGCCAGTCACTGCCCAGCCTGTATTTGTGCCTGGGATTGCCTTGACCCAGATGCAGGACCCTGCACTTGGTCTTGTTGAAGCTCATGAGGTTGGCTTGTGCCCACCTCTCTAGCCTGTCAAGGTCCCTCTGGATGGCATCCCTTCCCTCCAGGGTGTCCACTGCACCACACAGCTTGGAATAAGTCTATTAATACATATATAAACACAGAATGGTTTGCCTTAGGAGAGCCCTTTAAGATCAAGTCTAACAATCAACCAAACACCACCATGGCCATTCAACCACATCCCTAAGTGCCATCTTCACACATATTTTGAACACCTCCAGGGATGGTAACTCCACCACCTCTCTGGGCAGCCTGTTCCAATGCTTGACCACTTTTTCAGGAAAGAAAGTTTTCACTATATCCAACCTAAACCTCCCCTGGTGCATCTTGAGGCCATTTCCTCTCATTCTGTTGCCTGGTACTAGGGAGAAAAGACCAACACCCACCTGGCTCCAACCTTCTTTCAGGGAGTTGCAGAGATTGAGTTGGCCTCCTCTCAGCCTCCTTTGCTCCATACCATACAACCCAAATTGCCTAAGCTGCTTGTCACAAGACCTGCTCTCCAGATCCTTCACCAGCTTTTTTGCCCTTTTCTGGACCTGCATGGGCACTTCGTCAATAATCTGTTAGGGCTGGATCAGAAAGACTTCTGTACACCTGAACATCTACATTTCCTTCTCCTAGGACCTACAGACATGATGGTTTTATTTCATTTGCTGGGTAAACTCACATGAAATAAGCAGGACTTAGACAAAAAGTCAGGAATATATCAATGTGATTCTTGTTAAGGAGCTAATTTAGCTGTCCTGAATAACCTTGTAGAAATTCTTGCACGCCTTTATAAATTAAATAAGGGTTTGAGCCCTTCGGCTTTACATTCTGTGAATATTACCAAGTTCTAAGCCTAAAACACAAAGAAGGCATGACAAGCAAAAATGCTGTGAGAGCTACAGGGAGCCTACTATGACAGTCAAGTATTGGCTGCTCATGGCTTGGGTGGGTGGATGCTTCCCTGGGTTAAAAAACTGGCTGGGTGGCTGGGCCCACAGACTGGTGGTGAATGCAGTTAGATCCAATTGGCAGCTGGTCAGTAGTGGTGTTCCCCTGGGCTCAGTACTGAGGTCAATTCTGTTTCATATAGTTATCAGTCATCTGGACGAGGGGATTAAGGGCACCCTCAGTGAGTTTGCAGATGACCACAGATTGCGTGGGAGTATGGATCTGCTCAAAGGTAGAAGGTTCTGCAGAGGGAACTGGACAGCCTGGATCAATGGGATGAGGTCAATTGTGTGAGATCAACAAGGCCAAATGCTGGGTCCCAAGTGCTCTCTACAACTACTTGAAAGGAGGTTGGAATGAGATCACACAGTATCACCAAGGTTGGAAGAGAGAGACCTCAAAGATCATCAAGTCCAACCTGTCACCACAGACCTCATGACTATACCGTGGCACCAAGTGCCACGTCCAATCCCCTCTTGAACACCTCCAGGGATGGTGACTCCGTCACCTCCCTGGGGAGCACATTCCAATGGCGAATGACTCTGTCAGTGAAGAACTTTCTCCTCACCTCGAGCCTAAACTTCCCCTGGTGCAGCTTGAGACTGCGTCCTCTTGTTCCGGTGCTGGTTACTTGAGAGATGGGACAAGAGGAAATGGCCTCAGGTTGCAACAGGGGAGGTTTAGGTTGGATATTAGGAAAAATTTCTTTGCTGCAAGGGTGGTGAGGCATTGGAACAGGCTGCCTAGGGAAGTGGTGGAGTCACCATACCTGGAAACCTTCCAAAATGTGTAGACATGGCACTTCGGGGCATGATTTAATGGCCATGATGCTGCTGGGTTGGCAGTTGGACTTGATGATCTTAGAGGTCTTTTCCTACCTTAATGATCCTATGAGTCTATCATTCTGCTCCTGAATCTATGACAATCTGTGATAGAGCTGTGTTAGATCTGTAAGTGAAGTTCAGATTCACTGTTTGTTTGAGCCTTGCAGCTAAACTACACTGCATCACACTACAACACTGTGAATGGAGCTCAACTTAATTGTTTGCTTGGACCTTGCAGCCTAGTCTCTTTTTGACAGGCTATCATTGCTGAGCACAACTGGTGGGCCAGGCAGACAGGTGGCTTCATATTGAAACAAAATCAATCAATTTTTATTTAGTGCTACATCCAGTCTACCGAGGAGGCCCACCCCTAAGGATTTTACATTTCAGTTGAAATGCTGGGATCTGACTCTGCAGAAAGCCTTGGCTGCAGATGCTGCCGGGGAGAAGAGAAATATGAACAGTGCAGATGGAATGGGGAAACCTGCAGCTTGAAAGAGATGTTTGCAACAAAGTCCTACCGACGGAAAATCACGTTTCTGTGCATCCCTATACATTCATCTTCAAACACTTTCAGAGGAAAAAGACATGTTATGCAGAGTACAATGGAAGTGTTTTGCTAAAGGTACAGAATGTTTTTTTATCATAAAGTGGTATCTTTTGATAAGAAAGGGGCTGTCTAAGGAAATCTCAAACTAAAATCCACTTTTCTCACATTATTACCGTTGCTTCCTAGGGACCTTTGTCAGTCACTATGCCTTCAAGTTTCTTTGACACTGTTACAGTCCATTCCTCAAATGGTTTGAACCTATAGGCATGCTTCTCCCGCTTTAGACTGAATAAGAAGTGGAAGGAGGAAACTAGGACTGGAGCTTAAACCACAGTGTAGGTCAAGATCACAGGATCACAGAAAGGTAGTGCTGACCTTCAGACAGGCCTATGTTTAAGATCCGTAGAATCAGAGAATCTTTTCTGTTGGAAAATACCTTTAAGATCATTGAGTCCAGCCTTTATCTAACTTTATCAAGGCTTGTGCTAAACCATGTCCCTCAGCACCACATTTCCACCTCTTTGAAACACCTGCGGGGATGAGGATTCAACCACCTTCCTGGGCAGCTTGTTCTAGTCTTTGAGAAACCTTCCAGTCAAGAGGTTTCTTCTAACATCCAACCTAAACCTCCTCTGGTGCAACTTGAAGCCATTTCCTCATGTCCTGTCACTTGTTACTAGGAAGGAGAGACCAACACCCACCTCGTTTCAACCTCCATTCAGGGAATTGTACAGAGCCAGAAGGTCTCCCCTCAGACCTCCTCCAGACTAAACAACCCCAGTTCCCTCAGCTGCTCCTCACCAGACCTGTTCTCCAGACCCTTTGCCAGCTTTGTTGTCCTTCGCTGGATCTGCTCCAGCACCTCAATGTCTTTCTTGGAGTCAGGGCCCCAAAAATGAATCCAGTACTCAAGGTGTGGCCTCACCGCTGCTGAGTTCAGGAGGACAAACCATTCCCTGCTGCTGCTGGTCACACCATTCTCGATCCAGACCAGGATGCTGTTGGCCTTGGCCACCTGAGCACACTGCTGGCTTGTGTTGAGTTGACTGTTGACCAAGCTCACCTCAGCTACTTTTCCACCAGACAGTCAGTTTCCAGCCACTCTGCCCACAGCCTGTAATATTCATGTGGTTGTTGTCACCCAAGTGCAGGACTCAGCATTTGGTCTTTTGAACCTTATGTAAACGATGCCAAAACATTATGTTAACAACATACATTGTGGCAGCAAGGCTACCAAACCAAGAGGAGGTGGAAAGAGGGTTTATTTAGAAAGAACACTCCAAATGCTAACTTAGCCAATTACTTAGTCAGGATTATTGTCTTGGAGTAACTAGATCTTACAAAACATTTTGCATATGGGACTTGATTGAGAAAGTCTTGCAAGAAATGTTCTGCCAGGAAGAGTTAAGCGAGGAGTAGATTTTTTCAGGGATGCAGCAGACTTGGAAACATTAAGATAGGGAAGGCGGAAAAACTTCTGTTTTGAAGATGAGAAGAAAGAGGTGCTTGGAGACACAGCATCCCCTTCTTTGTCCTTTCTCCCTCCTGAGAGATAAAATACCATGAAAAGCTAAAAATTTGTATTGTAAACTATAGTCCTGGTGGACAGCATATTCCCTGTGGCCAGCAGCGTGCTCTTGTGGCCAAGAAGGCCCATGGTATCCTGGAGCACTCCAAGAAGTGTGACCAGCAGGTCAAGGGAAGTTCTCCTGCCCCTCTACTCAGACTTAGTGGGTCACAATCTGGACTACTGTGTCCAGTTCTGGTCTCCCAGGTTCAAAAGAGTCCATCAGAAGCTACATCTTGCTGAGGAGGAGAGACAGAGGAGGAAATTGAGAGGGGATCTTATAAATGAAAATGGACAGGGGTCAAGAGGATGGTTCTAGACTCTTTTCAGTGGTGCCCAGTGACAGGACAAAGGACAATGGACACAAACTAGAACACAGAAGGCTTCATGTGAACTTAAGGAAAAACTTCTTTGCTGTGAGGGTGCTGGAGCCCTGGAGCAGGCTGCCCAGAGAGGATGTGGAGTCTTCATCTCTGGAGAGAATCCAAACCCACATGCACGTTGTAATCCTGGGCAACCTTCTCTGGGTCACCCTATCCTAGCAGTGATTTCAACTACATGATCTCCAGAGCTTCCTTCCAACCACCACCATGTTGGGATTCAGTGAGGATGTGGGTGTGTTTCTCACAAAGTTGTGTGTTCCTCGATGATGGCATTAAGCCTTAGCACACAGGGCAGGCAGAGGCAGGCAAGGGAAGAGCTCACCACAGCCCCTGAGGGAACTCTGCCATGGATATTTGCCTGGATCCAAGCAGGGATCAGAACAGAGCTGTGGCAGAGGTGCTTCAAGAGGCCAGGTAACACTTTGTGATTCAGTTTCCAATTTGTGACAGTGATAATCATAGCTCTGGTTTTCTGCTGTGAAAATTAAAATCCAACTCATTAAGTTCCTGCAAAACAGCCCTAGCTCTTTCTCATTAGCTTGGCTAACCCTGAGTTAACCCTGTGCTCTCAATAATTTGTGTGGTACAAAGTGTCTTCTCTCCTGCTCCGTAACGATTTGCTCTCAGGCTGAACACAACACTCCCTTACAAAGGGATGAGGTAGATAGAAAGACAACGTTTTTTTACACAGAGGGTGGTGAGACACTGGCCCAGGTTGCCCAGAGTGGAGGTAGATGCCCCATCACTGAAAATATTGCAGATCAGGTTGGAAGGGCAACTTGAGCAACCTGATCTACTTGAAGATGTCCCTGCTGACTGCAGGGCAGTTGGAATAGATGACCTTTAAAGGTCCCTTCCCACCCAAACCAGTCCATAGTTATATAATTTTTAGAAGCACGAGAGTCTGTAGCCACCAGAAATTGCCCAGACCACAAAGATTAATGAGAACAGACACCTTAAATCTCAGATTAAAAGCTGAATAAAGACTTGAAGTTTGGGTTTTTCCCCCAAAGTCCCACCTCAGACAGGAAGGAGATGGCTGCCACAATATTGACAAGGACAAATTCACCTCGTCCTGAGTTACACGATGGGGACTGACATCTTTTAATGCGTGGCAGCTCCTTGACTTGGTACTTCAGAGTCACTGGGCTTAGAGCACTCAGCCTTACAGCTTCTCCCTTGCAATATTTTTGTCCAGAACTCCCTTGCTAGCTCCATCAATATCTTCTTTCTTAGCGTGATTGAAATTCATGCTTTAACACCATCAATTCCACTTTTACATTTAAGCCCCATTGAAATGGAGAATGGCAATAGCAGAACTGTAAAAGATGTCAGTGCTTTTAGCTCGGCTAGGCAATAGCACTAGAGAACGAATGCTGCAATGTCAGGCAGCTCTCATGTATTACAATAGACCAAAAACCTCCAGGGTCCTCATCTGCAGCAAAACAGATTTTTTATCAAAACCATTATGTGAATAAAATGGGAGAAAAGTCTCCTATTTCAGAGAAGATGGATGTGAGAGTGGAAAACTCTCCTGTGCCATGAAGTAATGGATGGAGATAATCCATACAATTATGCGCAACAAATCAAGGGAGCGGTTTTTCTTTTTTTCCCTTCCTTTTCCATTTGAGGACAGAGGACTCTATGCATGCACACTGAGACCAATTTGGGTATCAGAACAGAAACTATCACAACTTTGATTCACAGAATCACAGAATGGCAGGGGCTGGAAGGAACCTCTGGAGATCATCAAGTCCAACCCCTTGAGAAAGCAGGATCCCCTAGAGCAGCTTGCCCAGGATCACAATGTCCAGGTGGACTTGGAAAATCTCCAGAGAAACAAACTCCATAACTTCTCTGGGCAGCCTGGTCCAGCACCCTCAAAGCAAAGATTTTCCTTCTTCTGAGGTGCCTTCCAACGCCTGCCATTCTGTGACTCTTTTATTTCTTTGGTACTGTGAAATTGGCTGCACCCAGCTCCACTCCTGAATTTGTTTCATAGAATTATAGAATTGGTTTAGATGAAAAAAAGCCCCTGAGCTTATCAAGTCCAACTCTCAACCTAAGACCACCATGGCCATTAGACTATGTCCCAAAATGCCATGTCCGCATTTCTTGAACACCTCCAGGAATGGTGACTCCACCACCTCCCTGGGCAGCCTATTCCAATGTCTGACCTCTCTTTCAGGAAAGAAATTGTTCTTAATATCCAACCTAAACCTCTCCAGGTACAATTTCATGCCATTTCTTCTCAATCTGTCACCTGATACTAGGGATAAAAGATCAACTTCCACCTCACTACGACCTCCTGATCTCCTTCTATGCCCAGGTGACCTGCCTGGTGGATGTGGGGAAGGCTGTGCATGTAGTCTACCTGGACTTCAGCAAGGCCTTTGACACCGTCCCCCACAGCAAACTCCAAGCTAGCAGCTCGTGGCTTGGGCAGCAGCACTCTGCATGGAGTTAGGAACTGGCTGGAGGGCTGAGCCCAGAGAGTGGTGGTGAATGGTGCCACATCCAGCTGGCAGCCAGTCACTAGTGGTGTTCCCCAGGGATCAGTGCTGTGCCCCATCCTATTCAATATCTTTACTGATGATCTGGATGAGGAGATTGAGTCCACCATTAGCAAGTTTGCGGATGACACCAAGTTGGGAGCAGGTGTTGATCTGTTAGAGGGTAGAAGGGCTCTCCAGAGAGACCTTGACAGGCTGGACAGATGGGCAGAGTCCAACAGGATGGCATTCAATAAGTCCAAGTGCCGGATGCTGCACTTTGGTCACAACAACACAAAGCATCTACTGGTTACTGGTATCTGTATGAATATGTGGTTATATCATAAGAAAAGAAGCAAGCCTGGCAAGCCTATGGTGTTGCATCGGAACAACATCCACAGACTCTAACTGGAGATGGCAATATTTATGTCTTGGGCCACAGATTTAGAGTTCACCACCATCACAACAGAGCACCATTTGAAAAGAAGCATGTAATTGCTACTTAATTTAAAATTACAATGGTAGTGCCTTAATTTATATAATCCAAACATGAATCAAGAAAAATTAACTCATCAAAGCTGCTACACAGATAGAGGCTTAGTAGAAGAAAAGTCCTTTGACATCACACAGGAAAAATAATCCCCAACTCAACAGATGAAGAGTGGTAGCTGCATAACAGCAAAGGGAGTTACACCCTCTCAGGGTAAATAAAAATATAGGTTAGATTTCAATTTTCAAGATAGAAGTAGCTCTGCACCTTTCTCTAAAGTAACAAATGGCTGTAAGTCCAGAACAAAACCTGCTGAGAATATCAACACAATATCAAAGATGAACTCAAGAGTTAGCAGAATAGAAAAGTTAGCTCTGCTATGGTGACTTTCACATTAAAGATGATTCAGATTTTAAAGGAGAAATGCTAGGGTTTAGGAAAAAAAGTACAATTAGCTCAACTCTAGTAGCGTTATAACGGAATTGAGGGAGGGAGAGGGAGAGGGAGAGGGAGAGGGAGAGGGAGAGGGAGAGGGAGAGGGAGAGGGAGAGGGAGAGGGAGAGGGAGAGGGAGAGGGAGAGGGAGAGGGAGAGGGAGAGGGAGAGGGAGAGGGAGAGGGAGAGGGAGAGGGAGAGAGGAGTCCAACTGCCTAACTACTTTCAGGTCTGACCAAAAGTTCAAGTATGTTAAGGGCATTATCCAAACGTCTCTTAAACACTCCAGGAAGCCTATTCCAGGTCTTGACTACCCTATTCATAAAGAAATGCCTAGTCTCAGATTCCCCCTGTGCAGCTCCCTCCACCTTTCTGTAAGTCCCCTTCAGATATTGAAATGATGCTATAAGGTTTCCCAGGAGCATATTCTTCTCCAGGCTGAACAACTCTAACTCTCTCAACCTGTCTTCATAGGAGCGGTGTTCCAGACCTCTGAACATCTTCATGCTACTCCTTTGGCCCCTCTACAGTGAGCCATACATGATCTTACATTAGACTGTGATAGGATGGATAGGAGTTTATCTCCTTGCTGTTATAAATTACCTGGTTTTGTAAAAATTCTCAGGTGACATAACACTTGCAAGCCATAGTTCAATGGCTATAAACACAGATGCTAAAGTTTTCTTTACCCTGCCAGTCACTATATTTGCTGAGCAAGGGAAAAGTGCAATCACATTTATCAGTGAAATGTTGGAGTCAATGAAACAGATTCAGTGATGCAGAAGATTTTCCAGCACCTGCTGTGTTACCTGCAATCATCTTTGGAAAATCATTTGTCAAAAGTCTTGCCTCCTGGTCACAATGCCTAATCATAATACATACCTTGTCACTGCTGGCATCATTACTTTCATCCATCTAAAGAATGAAAGGTCCTGATCTGGCATGGTTTACAACCTGGAGCTGTGTAATGTGCTGATGGAGCTTTAATGATGCATGTAAACTGGTGTCCTTTCAAGGGAATTTTTTTTCAACACTAACTGACCTGCAAACATCAGCTTGATCACCCCTGTGCCACAGGCAGCACAGTGTGTAGGAACCCTGCCATGATACCAGAACAGTAAACATTAAACACAGGAACCTGCTGCAGTCCACAAACCATGACACTAACTCTGAGGATCTTATTCTCTGCAGCCTTGTATGGCATAGGCTTGGGTTTTTCTATCTGTGCAAAGCAATTGTAGCTGTTTACCATTCCTATCTGGTGACAGTGCTTTAACTACTGCAGGCTCAGCTCCTGACTGTGCAAGGTGTAAGGCAAAGGCAGAAGGACAAGGACATGACAAAACAATGATCTTAATGACTCAATTCCTCTGTGGCCCTAAATTCAGTCCCTGTGCTATGGAGGTGCAGGAAAGGGTAGTTCTCTCTCCCTCCTTCCTACTTCATAGATCCTTGGCAAGGTAAGTGGACAATGAGATGCAGCTTTGGAGTTCAGGAGAGGCACAGAGCCATCACACTGGCCCAACACCACATGGACAATGTGGTCCAGTAACCATTCCGTTATCTGAGATTCCTAATTGCTCTCTCTGGAATGACTTTGTACACGAAGGATGTGCTGGACAATCTCTATGCAGCTCTCCCCTCTGCATTGTCTACCTTCTGGAGGAGTTTCTCTGCTTAGGGTGACATGTCTGCTCCTATGTGTGGCTTCAAAGTTACTGGTGTTTGGCTATGGATCTAGTCTCAGTGTCCTGGCTTTCTGACCACCTGATCTGTGTTCTCCTTCAGGAGCTCACTTTTCACAAAGGAAAATGTTCTTCAGAATTAAATGTAAGATGCAATTTAGTCTTGATATAGCACATTAACTATTCTTCATGCCATTGATCCCAGAATTACCTGTTATTCACAGACATCAAATTATTTTGCCTGATCTTCTGTTATGGGATGGATTTCAGAGTCTTCTGAACTAAAACTGAGAATATTTACCTTACAAGATATGACTAAGTCCTTTGATGAATCATAGTTCTGTGAGCTTTGATGAAACCTATGGCTAAAACCATTACCTTGAAGTATTAATCTAATTAACCAGGTGCACTGATTCCTATAGGTCCCTTTCAGATACTGAAATGCTGCTCTAAGGTCTCCCTGGAGCCTTCTCTTCTTCAGGCTGAACAACCTCATCTCTCTCAGCCTTTCTTCACAGGAGAGGTGATCCAGCCCCCTGATCACCTTTGTGGTCCTTTGTGGCCCCACAGATCATGCCATGATATTACAAGATCTCACACTAGTTAAGCAATGTTTGAAAACAAAAAAATTGAAAGGAAGAGTCCTTACAAATTTCCTGTTTAAAAAGAAAACTTTTCTGTACTTCAGTGATCTCCTAGATGTGCCTGGCTATACTCTCTATGCCCACCATTTTTAATCTTAGCATTACCATCAGTGCCAGTGTCAATATTGTTATCAAAGAGTAAACTTTTCTGGTGCTGTTTAGTCTAGAAAAGAGCAGAATCAGAGGAGATCTTATTAACGTTTATAAATATCTGAAGGGTGGGTGTTGAGAACAAGGGGGCAGGCTCTTTTCAATGGTGTCCTGTGATAGAACAACGGGCAATGGACACAAACTGGAACACAGGAAGTTCCACCTCAGCATGATGAGAAACTTCTTTACTGTGAGGGTGCCAGAGCCCTGGATCAGGCTGCCCAAAGAGGTTGTGGAGTCTCCATTCCTGTGTACCCTGCCCTAGCTGACCCTACAATGATCTTCAGATGTCCCTTCCAACCCCTACTGCTCTGTGATTCTGTGAAGGACAAAGTAATACAGGCGAGCTCACTACAGAATTGCAGCTGTCACTCCTTGAGCAGTTACTCTTCAAATACTACTCAGGTGATGCAGGACCATATATGTAGAGTAATAGCAAATGTAAAACAGAACTCTAAGTAATTTTTTTTAGACTAAATATGTCAACATACAGCAAAAGAGGGGATCTGAAACTATCACATCTGTTGCAGCAGCTAGTCAGAATTCTTATGGACTCAATTGGTAGCACCACTGTGACTGAGAATCTTAAAGGCATATATAAAAAAAGATATAAAAAAATATATAAATGTCTATATAAAAAAAATACCCTTATGAATTTAATGAAGATTAAACCTACCAGAGTAGACAGATAGAATCATAGAATCATAGAATCAGTCAGGGTTGGAAGGGACCACAAGGATCATCTAGTTCCAACCCCCCTGCCATGGGCAGGGACACCTCACACTAGATCAGGCTGGCCAGAGCCTCATCCAGCCTGGTCTTAAACACCTCCAGGGACGGGACCTCAACCACCTCCCTGGATAACCCATTCCAGGGCTTCACCACTCTCATGGTGAAGAACTTCCTCCTCACATCCAGCCTGAATCTCCCCACCTCCAGCTTCATTCCATTCCCCCTAGTCCTATCACTCCCTGAGATCCTGAGAAGTCCCTCCCCAGCCTTCCTGTCAGCCCCCTTCAGATACTGGAAGGCCACAATGAGGTCACCTCATTGTGATACATAAAGACTTACATCCCCCAATAGAAAATTGCAAGCTTTAGCATTCAAAAAAATTAGTATCAAGTTTAATTTCTCTGCAGTTTCCTTCCATTCTCAACCGTTCTGTGAAAGTATGAGCACCAAAACTGAAATTAAATTAGTATTTTGGAGGTGACATGGTTTGTGAAAGCAAAACACTGCCCAACATCTACCAGAGATCTGATTCTGACCTCTTTCACATCATTCTGGCATAGCTTTACTGTTCATAGAATTGCACTCAATTTATACAAATCTGAGAGCATTTACTGAACGCTTACTTCCCAAATCTTTTCCATCTCAGCCAAAATAATATACAATGAAAAAGAAAACGACGTGTGAGAAGGATGTCTCGAAAAGAAAAAAAGATGTTTCTTTCTTTCTTTCTTTCTCTCTCCTTTCCTCCCTCGCACATCCTGAATACTGGATCCAGTTTTGGGGTCCTCGTTACAAAAAAGACATTGAGGTGCTGGACTGTGTCCAGAGAAGGGAAATGAAGCTGGTGAAGGGTCCGGAGAGGAACAGCTGAAGAAGTGGGGTTACTTATTCTTGGAGAAGAGGAGGCTGAGGGGAGAGGCTTCATTGCTCTCCAGCTCCCTGAAAGGAGGTTGTAGTGAGGTGGGAGTTGGTCTCTTCTCCCTAGTATCAGGTGACAGAGTGAGAGGAAATGGCCTGAAATTGTGCCAGGGGAATTTTAGGTTGCATATTAAGAGAAATTGCTTTACTGGAAGAGTGGTCAGGCATTGGAGCAGGCTGCCCAGGGAGGTGGTAGAGTCATGGTCTCTGGAGGTGTTCAAAAATGTGGGGACGTGGAACTTTGGGTCATGGTGTAATGGCCATGGTGGTATTGTGTTGACAGTAGGACTCAAGGATCTTAATGGTCTTTTCCAAATGAAACAATTCTATGAACCTTCTCTTCTTCAGGCTGAACAGCCCCAAATCTTCCAGTCTGTCCCCACAGGGGAAGTTCTCCAGACCTTTGATCACCTTTATGGCCTCCTTTGGACCCACATCAACAGTTCAATGTCCTTCTTGTGTTGGGGGTCCCTGAACTGGACAGAGTATTTGAGGTGGAGTCTCATGACCACAGAGATCCTCCATTCTGCAACTACAAACAGGCAGGCTGTGACCAGCATTGCATGTTTCCTGCTCACTTACAACTAACACACAGAACAGCTGGCAAACTACACTCCTGACAGCTAGTCTTGGCAGTATCAAGTCTGTGCATGTAATGGTGGGTCACCTTCTCACCCATCTTACATAGTGTGCTTAAGAACATGCTGAAGAAAGTATTTGGTTTCTGTCCCAGTTTAAGTTAGAAGAGAACCAACTCTGCTCAGAGCTGCGCCTTCCCAGCTCAGCCTCTGCCCAGAGCTGCGCCGTCCCAGCTCAGCCTCTGCCCAGAGCTGCGCCTTCCCAGCTCAGCCTCTGCCCAGAGCTGCGCCTTCCCAGCTCAGCCTCTGCCCAGAGCTGCGCCTTCCCAGCTCAGCCTCTGCCCAGAGCTGTGCCTTCCCAGCTCAGCCTCTGCCCAGAGCTGTGCCTTCCCAGCTCAGTCTCTGCTCAGTGAGGCACTTTCTGCAGCCCAGGGCAATTTTGCACAGACAGCAGCTGCTGCTGGCAGTGACAGCATGGATGGTGAGAATTAGCACCAAGAACTGAGGTGCAGACCAAAGGCACTGCTACATCTTGTGTGCCACCTTGGGCTGCAGGAAGGAAAAGGCTGCTGGCCATCATTCTTTTGATGCAGCCCAGGACATAATTTGCCTTCTGGGCTGCAAGTGCACATCTGCTCATGTCTAGCTTCTCATCCTCCAGTAACTCTGTTTCTGCAGGACTGCTCTCAATCTCATCATCTCCCAGCCTGTATTGGTATTGAGGATTGATACTTGCTCTCATATCTCTTCAGTGACAGCACTTTCAAAGGTAATCTCCTCTAAATTATTCTACTCTTGTCCCTGTGTTCTTCCTTAGAATCATAGAACTGTTGAGGGTGGAAGAAACCTTTATGATCATCAAGTCCAACCTCTCACCCAGAACTCACAATCCCACCACTATTGCTATGCTACTACTACTAAACCACGCTCCTCAGCACCACAAATTCCTTCTCCTTCCCTGAAAATGCCCATCCCAAACAAAAATCTAAAAAAAAAAATCAGGAAGAAGAAAGAGTGCCAGTTAATGGGACATGCAAATTTGCTTTCCTGGGAACGTGAACAGAAGGGTAAGGCAGCAAAGACTTGGCAAAAAATCACCTCAGAGCTCAGACTCTGCTGAGCTCACCTTGTTATTTCCGATTTCCTTACTGAGTTCCTAGCAGCATGGTTGAACCTGCACAATGTCCTTTCTCTTCTATTTGCTGAGCCCAGTAAACAAGCTGCCATGAGTGCTAAGACAGTGGGGGCCGGGGAATAGGGTGGCAGCAAAGAGCATCTCAAAATGTATGAAGCCCACAGAGGGAGAGCAATAGGTTCTGTCCTGTCCTCTACTCTCTTTTCCATTCCATTCCATTCCATTCCATTCCATTCCATTCCATTCCATGCCGTTCCATTCCTTCTTCAAATAACTGAAACAGCAAACATCCCCTAAACCACCAGATCAATTCAAGGTTAAAAGATGCTTATTTGTAAAGTCATTTGGGTTTTGCCCTGCCAAAAGCAAGATGGGAGGTCGAAGTCAAGCTGCCATCTTCATAACCCTTTAATTTCACATCTTCCTCTTTGCTTACCACTTTTTTAGATTGGAAAACTAGTATCACTGGGAGTTTTGTTTCCTGTCTCCCACCTCAGCCACACATCTATAATTTTTTTGGCTTGAAAAAAGAATGAAATCTATTTGTCAATCAGCTGATTGCTTGTCTGCAGACTTGTGCAATCTGGCAATCAAAGCCATCTTACTGCTGTGCCGTCCCCTAAAGAGAATGCTTTTTCAAAAATAAACAGTAAGAGGAGAATTGTGTGCCAGATTTTACTGTAAGATAAGATGAATTTCTTTCTTTAATGAGATGAATCAGTATTTCATTGCATAAATAAGATTACTCCTTAAAATGCAGAGAACATAGTCTGCCGCTAATTATAGATGCAAATCAGGAAACGGTAGATTGACCTTAATAGCTTTTAGTCTTTTTTCATCAGGAATATGCTACAGCTATAAAATCTCTTCAGCTTATCCAACCTATTTAATGTTATAAGGAATTTTATCTGACATTACTGCAGCTGAATAGAGAGATGGTTGGAATTAAAGCCTGAGGGGAAAAAAAAAAAGTATCTGTAGACACAAGAAGCTTTGAAGGGCTTTCTAAAGCTCTTGTGAAGATTGCCTGCTTAAGCTTTGTAACAACATGGCAAGCATGGCTTTTTAGTTATATTTTTTTTCCTGGACACAAAGCCTAATGCCCAGTTTTCTGTTTGCCTTAACTCCTGTGAGCGTCTCTGCTGAGCAGCCTCTCAAAGAACAAGATTAAACCTTTTCCCCTGTTTCCCTGGGTTTTAATCCTGAGGGAATCAGAAATCAAAACGATTGAAAAGGCAACACGAAGAGTCATGCCTAGCCATGGAGGGTAATAACTAAGTATAGAAAAGTTTAGATAAATGCATGATCTGATGTTACCTCTCTCACAAGGTGGCTTAATCACAAGTTTCTGCACAGAAAGGCACCAGATTTCAAATACTTGTGCTGGGCTTGCTGCCAGCAAACATCATAACTGAGTGCTGCTATCAGCCCTTCAGAAAGGAAAAGCAGAAAAAAGGCAAAAAGGAAAAGTTCTTGTCCCTCTAATAAGCTTAGCATGTGAACATGCTTGTCAGAGGAATAGAACTCCAGATCCTAAATGGTATCCTAATGAAAAGAAGGACTCAGACCCTGATCCCACATGGGAACCTCACTACAAGAAAGAAAAGGCACTGAAGTGCTGGAGCGTGTCCAGAGAAGGGCAAAGAAGATGGTGAAGGGTCTGAAGAACAGATCTGGTGAGGCAACTGGTGAGAGGAGACCTCATTGTTCTCTACAACTGTCTGCAAGGCACTTGGAATAAGGTGAGGGTTGGTCTCTTCTCCCTAAATGGGAGGAAATGGCCTGAAATTGTTCCAGAGGAGGTTTAGGTTGGATACTAGGAAAAATGTCTTTCCTGAAAGAGTGATCAGGCATTGAAACAGGCTGCTCAGGGAGGTGGTGGAGTCACTGTCCCTGGATGTGTTCAAGATAAGTGTGGACTTTGGGACATGGCTTAATGGCCAAGGTGTTCTTAGGCTGAAGTTTGGATTCAAAGGTCTAAAAGGTCTTTTCCAACTGAAACAATTCTATGATTCTAACTCATGGATCAGATTTGAAGGCAGAATAGACAGTCTTCTCCTCAGATGCTGGCCACTGAAGACGACACTCGTGACCCCTCAGCTTTGCCCCAAATCTGATGGCCTCAGGATGGAATCCCTTGTTGGACAGTTTAGGGTCACCTGTCCTGTCCCCTCCTCCCTGCAGCTGCAGCCTTTTTCTTGCTGCACCCCAAGGGGGCCCACAATAGGTAGCAGTGCCCTTGGTGTGCACCCTGAGCCGTGGTGCTAACTCTCCCCATCAGCACTGTCAGTGCCAGCAGCAGCCACTGTCTGTGCAAAGCTGCCCTGAGCTGCAAAAAGCAGTGGCAGTGAGAAGCAGTGAAAGTGGTGCAAGAGGAGACACTGAGGCCATTGGCTCATCTGCACTATGTTTGAAGAAATGAAGATAAGAAAATTTAAGCTATTACCTCATGCTCTGCTACATTTGGTGCTGTGGCTGTGATACCTCGAATTATTGCTCAGAGCTTCCAGAACTATTTCCTCATCAAGTGTCCCCTTTCTGTGCCACATTCATGGCAGTTTCACCACAGAAGGCGTAAACATGCACAAACACCACTGCAGTGACCACAGCAATGTGGAAGACAACCTAAAATTTCATGCTGATTTGCTTCCACAAAAGACTGTATCTTGGGCTGCATCAAAAGCAGCATGGCCAGAAGGTTGAGAGAGGTGGCTCTTTCCCTGAGCTCTTTTGTGAGACCCCACCTGGAATACTGCATCCAGTCCCGGGGCCCCCAACACAAGAAGGACATGGTTGTGTGGGAGAGCATGCAGAGGATGCCATGAAGGTGATTGGAGGGCTAAGAACCTCTCTGGTGAAAACAGGAGGAAAGAATTGGGGTTGTTCAGTCTGGAGAAGTCTCTGGGGAGACCTTAGAGCAGCCTTCCAGTATTTGAAGAGGGATACTGGAGACCTGGAGAAAGACTTTTTACAAAGGCATGGAATGAAAGGATGAGGAAGGCTTTGAGCTAGAAGAAAGGAGATTTAGACTGGGTATTACAAACAAATTCTTTACAGTGAGGGTTGCCCAGGGAAACTGTGAATGTCTCTTCCCTGGGGATGTTCTAGGCCAGGCTGGGTGGGGCTTTGAGCAACCTGGTCTAGATGAAGGGGTCCCTGGCCACAGCAGGGGAGTTGGAACTAGATAATCTTCAAGGTCCCTTCCAACCTAAACCATTCTCTGAATTTATGAAACACACTTCTGAGGCCAAATTCTGGATAGGTGGCCACAGTTCTGTAGTTTCCTGTAAGCATTTGCAATAAATAATGCAATTTTAATTAACACAGGATATAATAACTCTTATTAAATCTAAATTGAAAGCATGTTCAGGAACTTAGATTTGAACATTGCCCAATACAAGCTGCCAGAAGTGGCAGCTTCAGTCCCATTACTCTGAGTTTTATCTCTATGCTAAAACTGACCTGGTAAATGACTCCCCTGGGTAATGTGCAATGCCATAAAATTAAACACTGATTTATTACTTAAATAAAATACATCAGAGAGCATCAGGATGTTAAACATCAGGGATGGCTTGTTTTGCAAACCATATTTAATGGCACACCCAGCTGGTAGTCCTTCAACAGAACTGAAACGAATGCACAACCTTGTTTCTAAATAAAGGAAGACAAAAGAGCAACAGTAAACTTCAGGAGAGAGTTCAATGGAGGCCCCCAAGATGTTGAGGGGACTGGAGCACCTCTGTGAGAAGGAAAGGCTGAAAAACCTGGGACTGTTTAGCCTGGAGAAGAGCAGCTTGAGAGGGGATCTCAATGCTGATTAGTAGCTAAAAGGTGGGGGGGGGGAGGATGGTGTCAGACTCTTTCCAGTGTAGTCCAGCAATAGGACAAGAAGCAATTGGCACAAAGTGAAACCCAGAAAGTTCCATCTGAACTTAAAGAAGACATCTCTGATGTGAGAGCGATGAAGTCCTGGAGCAGGCTGCTCAGAGAGATTGTAGTTGTCTCCTCTGGAGACTTTCAAAACCCACCTCAATGTGTTTCTGTGCAACTTGCTTTCTGTGACTCTGCTTTAGCAGGGGGCTGGACTAGATGAGGTCCCTTCCAGAGACCCCTTCCAGCCCTCACCATTGTGTAATTCTGACTCTGTAATAGCAAATGTGGGCTACCAGCAACATGCATACGTGGTCATGCGACAGCTACCACAGGTGCCTGGAAGCTTCTATCTTCACTAAACAAACCCTTTATTGATACAGATCACCTCCAGGAACGGTGGTTTCAGGAAATACCCTTGTCTGAAGCATTATTGCTTTCCGTTCACTGGCTGCTGTTCTTTATTAGAGATGCTTTGCACCAGCCTGGCTAGCCAGAGAGGGGACTGATATCCTCCACTCTAAAGATTCAATTGCAACTCTCCTAGTGACATCAAAGAAAGCCCAAGCAAGAATGACAACACCTCCTCTTTTACAGCTCTTTTCTTTCTTCCTCCTCGAGTTCATGCAGAACTGGGGCAGATCAAGCATCAAGCCTCCATCAGCTCTGTAGTTGAGAAGGAGGAATAATGCACACAGTCTGTGGCACTGCTGAAATAGAATTCATTTTTCTCCAAGTGCTGGAAGTTAATGATGATAATAATCAACCAGGCCAGGTTTTCAGAAGGGTTACAAGGGCAAGGTAGGTGACCCTGGAAAGATTTCAGAGCTGAACTGTTGTTTTGTTGCAGAATACAAGCTTTTTTGCTTGAGCACCATCCAGGTACCTGATTTATTCTACTTCTTAAAAAAAAAAAAAAAATCCTCCATCAGATGGCAGCAGGGTACAAGCTTTCATAAAAAGCAGAGCAGGAGGACTGGAGTTTTGCCTTTGTATCAAAGTAAGTGTCAACAAATAGTTCAGCTTTTGAGATCAGTTCTTTTTTCCCCTCATCTGTCCAAACAGCAGAAGGATAGGTAATTCAGGGTCTTCTCACATCAGATCTCCAACTTCTGCATGTTGCTCCTGGCAAATGTGTTTCAAACATCTTGCAGAGCTCTGGTTGCTCAGGGGCTGTAGGTGCTGTGCCAGGTTTGTAGCTCCCACATTTACCTAGCACAAGGTAGGCAGTAAGGGATAGTCAGGTGGCTTCCCAAGGAGTCTCAGCTTGGCCTCCTTGCTGCTTGCTTTGAAGCAGCTCCCAGTGGCTATGGAACACTGCTTGCAATATGGTTGTGGGTCACTGCAGTGTGTTTACATCTCCCCAAAGCTCCCACGGCATTTTGGGGTTCTGCTTATCGATTTGTCTTTTCAGCCCTTTAGAAACAAAACCCTACCTGCATGGCACTGTCAGTCAAACTTGCAGTAGCTGCCTGCCAGCCTTCTAAAGACAAGAGAGATTCTTAAATATCACAGCATCATAGAATCATTTTGCTTGGAAAAGACCTTTAGGATTACTGAGTCCAACCATCAACCTAACACCACCATGTCTACTAAACCATGTCCCATGTGCCATGTCTGCATGTTCTTTTAATGCCTCCAGGGATGGTGGCACCTGGGCAGCCTGCTCCAATGCTTGACCACTCTTCCAGTAAAGAAAATTTTCCTCATATTCAATCTAAAAGCTGCTAACTGTGCGCTCCAGGGCTTAGGAATTTGGCACAGGGAGTTCAAAGCCTGCTGAGATGTCTCTTGTGACTACCCAAACACTGATTACCAGAAAGCTGCACTCTTCAACAAAAGATCAGTGGATAATTGGTGTGGCACTGAAGAGATGAAAGTAGGAGGTTTGACCTACAGCACAGGGTAATAGCTGCGCTGGTGTCATCTTCTGACATTTGCTCTCCCAGTAAAACATCTTAGTTGTCCATCTCTCACCCTCTGCTACACTGTTCTATGTCAGTGCTGGGACTTAGTACTTATTCCTCAGTCTTCCATCAACATTTTTATTTCCCTCTGCTTTCTTGGTGGCTTTCAAGCACTCTGTCTCAAACCTCATGGTGACTTCTCTGCAATAAAGGGTCTGCAACCCCTGACAAGTGCTTGTGCTGGCTGCCTGGCGATGCCCTCAAAACTCAGAAAAAATGGAGAATTTCTGCTTCCTTTGTAAAATGCATAAGCAAGAACAGGTGGCCAAGAAGTCAAATGGCATCCTGGCCTGTATCAGGAATAGTGTGGCCAGAAGGAGCAGGGAAGTCATTCTGCCCCTGGACTCAGCGCTGGTTAGGCCACACCTTGAGTCCTGTGTCCAGTTCTGGGTCCCTCAGTTTAGGAAAGATGTTGAGTTGCTGGAACATGTCCAGAGAAGGGCAACAAAACTGGGGAGGGGTTTGGAGCACAAGCCCTTTGAGGAGAGGCTGAGGGAGCTGGGGTTGCTTAGCCTGGAGAAGAGGAGGCTCAGAGGAAGTCTTATTGCTGTCTACAACTACCTGAGTGGAGGTTGTAGCCAGGAGGGGGGGTTGGTCTCTTCTTCCAGGCAACCAGCACCAGCACAAGAGGTCACAGTCTCAAGCTGCGCCAGGAGAGGTTTAGGCTGGATGTTAGGAAGAAGTTCTTCACAGAAAGAGTGATTGGCCATTGGAATGTGCTGACAAGGGAGGTGGTGGAGTCACCATCACTGGAGGTGTTTAAGAAGAGACTGCATGAGGCATTTAGTGCCATAGTTTCATTGATTAGATGGTGTTGGGTGATAGGTTGGACTTGATGATCTTGAAAGTCTTTTTCAACCTGGTCTATTCTATTCTATTCTATTCTATTCTATTCTATTCTATTCTATTCTATTCTATTCTATTCTATTCTATTCTATTCTATTCTATTCTATTCTATTCTATTCTAATATGAAGAGGACCTGTGGCAGGTGGGTAGGAGTTAGCTAAAGAGGAAGGAGCTGGAGACTTGCTGCAGCAGCAGGTGGTGTTCCCCAACAGCCTGCTCCCTTCCTGAAGCTCCAGGCAGATTTAATCACTCATCTTCATAATCTGCTTCCTGGGCTTCTTCAGTGGCAGAATGTAAATACCCTGTCTGGATGGTTTCTCTGCATGAGGCAGCATAAAATGGCTGGAAATTCTGTCACAGGGCATGTGATGTCTGTGCCAGTCAGATATGCCAGGGTGATGTAGGAGCAAGAGTCATGCTCTGAGAAATGATACCTGACATGGCATTCTCTCAGATGATATGAACAAGAAGACTGAAGCTCAAGAGGTCTGTGCAGACCACAAGAAGAATGCAAAGATAAAATGAAGCCTACTGGCTGTATGGGAACTGGGTTTTTTTGTTTGTTTGTTTTTGTTTTCTCTTTGAGCTTGAATTCCTAATACCAATCCCAAAAGGATTAAAAAGTCACCTTTACATTTCTATCACAACAATAACCTGTGTGACTTTTCTGCATCCCACTTAAGAATTTTCATAGAATCATAGAATTGTCTCAGTCAGAAAAAAACGCCAAGATCACAGAGACCAAACATTCTCTAACTTGACCAAGTCTACTGCTAAACCATCTCCCTCAGCACCACACCTTGGCCTCTTTGAAACACTTACAATACAATACAATACAACACAATACACCAGGTTGGAAGAGACCTTCAAGATCATCGCGTCCAACCCATCAACCAATCCAACCCACCCAACAACTAAACCATGCAGCCAAGCACCCCATCAAGTCTCCTCCTGAAGACTTCCAATGAAGGTGACTCCACCACCTCCACAGGTAGCTGATTCCAATGGGCAACCACTCTCTCTGTATAGAACTTTTTCCTAACATCCAGCCTAAACCTGCCCTGGCACAGCCTGAGTCTGTGTCCTCTTGTTCTGGTACTGTCTGCCTGGGAGAAGAGGCCAACCTCTGCCTGGCTACAACCTCCCTTCAGGTAGTTGTAGAGAGCAATAAGGTCCCCCCTCAGTCTTCCAGCAATGAGGATTGAACCACCTCCCTGGAGAGCCTATTTCTATCTTTGAAAGCCCTTTTAGTGAAGAAGTTCCTTCTCCTATCCAACCTAAACCTCCCTTGGAACAACTTGAGGTCATTTCTTTCATGTTTCTTTAGTGATTTTCATGCTCTATATATTTCTTTATATACTCCCCATGAGGCAAAAATATTCTATAGCAACCACTGCCAGGAGAAAGAGCTGCAATCCTTGGAAGTCCTTCAGCTGCACACCTTCTTAATTGTATTGGGAAGAGGACACCAAATTGTCTCCTTGGTCCCAAAGAGGCTGGGAGACATGGAAAAGACAGCTCACCCCACTTTTGCTGCTGCTCTTGAATGCCCTAGGCAATTCTTTCACAACTCTGGAAGTATGTATGTGCATAATGAACACCAAAAAAGCAGGCAGAAGAAAGGTACAAATCAAATGTCTGGTATTTTCACCATTGCTCTTATCCACAGCCAATTTAAAACTGGTGGTGCCTGCTTGGAAAGCTTTACATAAATAGAAAAGAAATTGGCTATAAATAAGCAAAAAATAGTTTGTTAGACATGCTGAGCAGTATTTCCTCATGCATGCTTTCTAGCACACACAGCACAACATGTTTGTTACCTTCAAAGACATGCCATTACACACTGGTTCTCTGGGCAGGGGAATGGCTGAATACAGTTTCTGAATTCCTATTCTTGGATATTTATGGAAGAAGTCAATTTGGTGAAAATAAAATAAGTGGTGGAAATCAATTCTGAAATAGGGGTTAGTAGTCTAGGTTTCCTATAACAGGTTTCCTAGACTACTAGCTTGCAAGTCCAGTGAGTTGTTTTTATTTAACTTGCTGAATTCAGATGAGACTTACATTCACAAACAGAATGAAGGAAATCCTTTGCACATCAGAAAGAGATCCATGAAAATGTCTTAAAGATCCACAAACCAGCATCACAGACTCCGCACTCTCTCTGGACAGTCTGCTCCAGTGCTTCAGTATCCTCACAGGAAAGAAGTTTTTCTTTAGTTCCAGTGGAACTTCCTGTGTTCCAGTTTGTATCTATAGCCCCTTGTGCTGTCACTGGCCACCACCAAAAGAGCCTGGCCCCATCCTCATGACCTCCATCCTTTACATATTGATCAGCACTGAGAATATCCCTTCTCAAGCTGCTCTTCTCCAGGCTAAACAACCCCGGGCTCTCAGCCTCTGCTTATCACTGAGATGCTCCAGTCCCCTCAGCATCTCTGTAATCTCTGTTGGACTGTCTCCAGTACTTCCCTGTCGCTCTTGATCTGGGGAGCCCAGAACTAGACACAATACTCCAGATTTAGCCTCGACAGGAGTAGAGGAGAAGAAGAACCTCCTTTGACCTGCTGGCCACAATGCACCCAGGAGAGCATTGGTCATCTTGGCCACAAAACCATGATGCTGACTCACAGGGAACTTGTTGTCCACCAGCCCTTGCAGGTTTTTCTCCATAGAGATTCTTCAAGCTCTAGTTCAACAGTGATGCTTGGCCAAAGAATTTATCTTTCCTTTAGAAAACTTTGCTCTTGAAGATGGCACCTTCCCAACTGTGCAGTGTGGCTGGCAATGGCAGGGGAGTTTGTTTCTGTTCCTAGCTTGTCTCACATGCAAGGGTTTCAACATACAGAAAGACATTTCTTTTCTTCTGCAGAAAACTTTCTGCATTTCAGCAGCACTAAGACAAGGATTAGCAGTTTCCCAACAGAAAGAGTTCTGCTAATTCTAGCCAAATACCCACAGTGATCAAAAGTGTGTAAGACAGCACTTTGGATTAGTACACAAAAGCCATTATTAATACCTACAACCTGTAGTGTGCCTTTCCTGACCATATTTAATGTAAGAGGAGCAGCCCTGCTGTGTACTGATTCTTAGGAGCAAAATCAGCACACCTTTACTGTCTTGGAAGGACCATAGAAAGATTCTGCACCATTCAAATAATGCTTAAATTTGGGAATTAGCAAGCCAACAAGGGAATCAGCAAGCCAACTCATTTCATTGTAATGAAAGGGCAAAAGAAGAAAAATCTGGGTATATGTTTTGAGAGCTTTCAGGGTGAAAGGAAAAAGCAGTCCACAGAAATAAATATTCATGTGGATTCACATGCACAAGACAAAAATATCCCTCTACACTGGAAATTAGATAAGAGATTCTATGTGGGCTGCATTTTCCCTACAGGGTTATAGTAAACATTCCTCATTCAGATTTTATTTGTTATCTCCAACCAACCATTGTGATGTTGTCCACTGGGGGATGATGACATTTCAATATATGGAGACAGAAGTGGTATAGAAAAAAAGCATGTAGAGGAAAAGCACTGCAGTCTAACACACATATCACAGCAGTGGGAACATATGGCCCTCTATCACACCCCAAAAGGTTTGGGTAAAGTAAACAGTTCTCACTTGATGGTTCCCCCAAATTTACTGATATTTCTTTATTTAGGACTGTCAGGTGAAATGCCAATTACAGCAAACCCTACACCTATTTTGAGGATACCTGTTCCATTCCCAGTCTTGGGGCTTTAAAGAAAGAAATTTCCCCTGGAATTATTTTGTGTCCTAGTCAGACCTTTTCCATCTTTCATAGAATCATAGAATTGTTTCAGTTGGAAAAGACCTCTGAGATGATTGAGTTCAACTGCTGACCCAACACCACCATACCCACTAAACCATGTCCCAATATGTCACATCCACACATTTTTTAAACACCTCCAGGGATGGTGACTTTACCACCTCCCTGGGCAGCCTGTTCCAATGCCAGACCACTCTTTCAGTAAAGGCATTTTTTCTAATATCCACCTTAAACCTCCCCTAGCACAATTTCAGGCCATTTCCTATTTTTTATCCCTAGTATTAAGTAGGGAGTAGAGACCAACACCCATCTAGCTCCAATCGCCTTCCAGAGAGTTGTAGAGAACAATGAGGTCTCCCCTCAGCCTCCTCTTCTGAACAACCCTACTTCCCCCAGCCACTCCTCACCAGACCTGTTCTCCACAACCTTCACCAGCTTTGTTGCTCTTCTCTGGACATGCACTGGATGCTATGGTAAATGCTGTCAAGAGCTTTACTAAAGTCCGGGTAAACAACACCCACAGCCTTTCCCTCATCCACTAAGGAGATTGACCTTGTCACAGAAAGAGATCAGGTTAGTCAAGCAGGACCTGCCCTTCATGAATCCATGCTTACAGGGTCTGATCATCTGGGTTCCCTGCACAAGCTGCATAATGACATTCAAGATGACCTGCTCCATGACTTTGGAGTAAACAAGCAGTAATCTAGCTGACCTAGAATGCAAAATTCTCTTTCAGGCCAGAAAACCACTTTGACTGAGGCACTAAATTCCAATGTCATTAGTTGAGATCTATTTCATTTCAGTGAAATACTCCAAATCAGATCTCTGCCTGCTGCTTGAAACCTGTTGTACACAGACCACATACTGCCTGCATAACCAGTTCTGGGAGTGCAACCAGGAAGGCAGTAGTGGGAGAAGGAGTGATGGACTTGGAGGAAATGCCTCCTCTTCCTGCCCCAGTACAGGCACTGGCAAAAGAGGAGGCATTGAGATCTGAGCCAGAGGGAAGAAGCAAGGGGAAGAAGGGAAGGAGGATGAACAGCTTACATGAGGACTTAGAAGCTCATACAAGAGGAGCTGGGTTTGTATCAGCCTCTGGGAACTGGCCATCTATGTATTAGTTGACTTTACCATGCTGGACAGAGTAAATTCGAGGTCACATTGATCTTAGAGGTCTTTTCCAACAGAAACAATTCTATGATTCTGTGATTACTCCCCATCCACCTATTTTCCTAATGTTATTTTCCAGACTATATAGAATCCTATGTCTATTTCAAGGTCTTCATTTCCTTCTGCTCTTAACATCAGGCTCCTTACAGTCTATCTACTTAACCTCTTCACAAAGTCAGGGAACACAGAGTCTCCCATTTCTCCATGGACTGTCTTTAGCCAGACAGTTAGTGAAAACAAGCACAGCAAGCATGAGCATTTACAAGACTGGGACATTTACAATAAGGGTAAAAAATGAATAATAGGGGGGAAAGTAATTTGAGTGAGAGACAGTTAAAAGGAAGGCAGTTAACGACGTTTAATGACTTCTTTATTGTCTGAATTAACATGGTGGCAATGGCTTCAGCCCATTTGTCTTGAGTGGAGAGACAGTTTGTTATGTGCTGTGTCTCCACGAGTATCTCCAGCATACAAACAGAAAGCCTTGCACTGCAAAAGGCAATTACCTTGATAACATGTGCATAATGAAATCTGACTGCATTATCTTTTTGTCCTTAGTAAGACTAGTTTACATGTTTCCAATTTGTGATGCTGTCCTGTGTAACCTGCTCTAGGTGAATCTGCTCTGGCAGTGGGGTTAGATTAGATGATCTCCAGAGGTCCCTTCCAACCCCCACCCATCTGTGACTCTGTGATGCATTTTTTTCCTTTAAGATATCTATTGGCAAGGTGCTATTTTTTTTTTTTTTCCAAAAAAGAGGGAGGGGGAAAAAAACAGGAATAATACAGGCGAGGGAGTGTTACGATCATAAGGAGGTTATTAATATTCAATAGGCGGAATGATTAACAAAAATATTAATAACTTTATCAATACCAAAAATCCCACAGAAAATATTACTAAAACCTATTTACTGGAAATATTTGGTTGTAGAACAGATTCCTCACCAGCAGGAACATGCAACAATTTAAACAATATGAGCAAAAATCCAGAAAAAACAAGCAGCAATGTAAACTGTAAAGGAAAAAGAGAACATTGGCAGCAAGCCAGAGATTGCCCACAAGGCTGGGGACAGGGGGAACTCTAGAATTCTCCAGGGCAACAGACCTTTAACAGGTGCTTATAAAAGATCAGATTTCATAATTACTCACGGATTGTGGTACCACCCGGCACGCGTGGGGATTTAGACACCACCAAAATGGCATCGACCACGTGAGAGCTGCAGGAACACAATTTCACTTGCTGTTGGCTTCTGCAGCTTGTCACTAAGGCACATACAGGGGTTCTCTCCAAAGGCTTTGTAGCTGAAAGCTTTGTAGAAAAGAGGTTGCTGCCGAAGCTTGCAGGGCTCGTTGGCGTTGTAGCTTTGCCTATTTGGAGAGGTTCTGCTGCTGCAATCTTCGCAGCGGTGCTCATTGCTTCTTCCAATAAAAGGAAACTGTCCTGGGGTCTCTTGGCTCCTCCTGGGGCTCATCTCTTGGCCTGGTGAGACATGCCTGTTCTGTTCCTGGGCTTTATAATGCTATACAACGAAGGATCTTGCAGACTTGTCTGGGTAAACTGAAGCACAGCTCAGATTCCAAGCAAGGCTTGTGACTTCTCCCAGAACAGGGACAATTGCAAGGCAAGGCACTGGCTCTTTGGGCTGGTATTTATAGATTTCACAAGACAATGATGGCCAATAATAACAAAGATTAAGAGATAAAATCCTCATACTTTAACCTATAGAACGAGTTTTCTCCAAATGTGGCCAAAGGCCCACACACACACTTGGACCCACAAAGGCCCACTTGGACTCCAGAGCCTGTTCAGATAAGCCTGTGCAATGTGAGCAATTTCCTGAAAAACCAGACCTGTTGCCTCCTGCCTCATTCTCTGATTCAGAGCATTTTTGAGGCTTTTTGTCCCTTCAGGACAAGTAGCCAAAAAAAGAAGGTAGTCAGGATGGAATTATGGCATTGCTTAAAATTAAGCTGAATTGTAGAATGCCAGATTGGAAGGGACCTCAAGAATCATCTGGTCAAACTTTTCTAGGTGATAGTGTGGTTGAAATGAGATGGCCCAGCATCTTATCCAGCCAATTCTTAACACTGACCAGTCTCTGGGAATTCACTGCTTCCCCTCAGAGACAATTCCTATGTCTGACTGTTCTCATGGTAAACATTTTCTTCTGGATCCCAAGAGGAATCTCCCCAGCAGTACCTTGTACCCATCACCTCTTGTCTTTTCCATGTGACTCCTTGTAAAAGGGAGCCTCCACCCTCCAGGTAACCCCCCTTTATGTACTGGTACATGGTGATAAGGTCTCCCTAAGGCTTCTCATCTCAAGGCTGAACAAACCCAGTTCTCAGCCTTTCCTCATATGGCAGCTCTGCCAGTGTCCTGATCATTCTCTTGGCCCTTCTCTGGACACTTTCCAGCCTGTCCACATCTTTTTTGTACCGTGGGGACGAAAACTGCATGCAGTGCTGCAGGTGTGGTCTGACAATTGCTGAGTAGAGTAGGATAATGAGATAATGACTTCTTTATCTCTGCTGCTGCTGACCTTGTTGAAATCAAAGAGGAAGGAAAAATTTATACAAGGATGTGCCATCACAGAGGACATAGCTCAAGAAATGGTCAGCTCCTGATGCTTCAGGCCAATGACAACTGTCTCTTGAGAGTGGAGATGGATATGCTGGGCAACACCAACCTTTTGTGCCTGTTTTCTGAGATGGGACTGCTCACCAGAAGCATGGTCAGAGCCTGACAGCCTTGCTTTGCTATGGTGATGTCCTGGTTATTTCAAGTACCAGTGAAGTTCCCAATAAAGTCGATGGCTTCCATAAACCAACACTAAAATTTTAAACTGCACAATTATGCATAAATATCTATTGAGCTATCTATGGAACCTTCAAAGTCTCCCCTTTTCCATCATGATGATACTCAACATGAGCCAGCAATGAGCACTTGCAGCTCAGAAAGAAAATCATATCCTGGGCTGCATCAAGAGAAGCTGTGTGGTCAGGGGATTCTACAACTCTGCTCTCCTGAGACCACTCATGGAATACTGTGTCCATCTTTGGAGTACCCAACACAAGAAAGACTTGGAACTACTAGAGCAGGTCCAGAGGAAGCCAGAAAGATGACCTGATGCTGAAGCACCACTCTTATGAAGACAGGCTGAGAGAGTTGGGGTTATTCAGCCTGGGGAAGTCTACAGGGAGAGCTTAGAGAAGCCTTCCAGTATTTGAAGGGGCTAGAGGAGAGATGGGGAGTGATGTTTTACAAAGGCATGGAGAAACAATGATGGGTGATGGCTTCAAACTGGAAGAATCTTGATTTAGATGAGACATTAGGAAGAAAATTTTGCCCGTGAGGGTGGTGAAGCACTGGAACAGGTTGCCCAGAGAAGTTGTGGAGGCTCCAAGCCTGGAAGTCTTCAAAGCCAGGTTGGATGGGGCCTTGAGCAACATGGTCTAGTAGGAGCTGTCCCTGCACGTGGCAGGGGAGTTGGAACTCAATTATCTTTAAGATCCTTTCCAACCCAAAGCATTCCATGATTCTGTGATACTGCACTTTTACTGAGATTTTTTTACTAAATATTGCAAATAAGTTTGATCATGACACTGAATCCAGTTCAGAAAGTCTCATGTAATATAGTTCAATAGTGTGGAGTTGGACAAGAAATGTTTAGTGCATATAATGGGAGTGCTGAACATTCATACAGTTTTTGACTTGGTTCAGTACGAATAATTCCTGGGCATCTCTGAACAGACGTGATCATGTCAGCTGAAATTATGCATTTCTGTTTGGTCATAAAGAATTACAGCTAACCAGATAACTCATTTAATTTAGGTAATTATAAAGAAGTCTTTATCTGCTTAGTTTTAAATAGATTGATAGGTGATGGTTTAGTAAAAACTTCAATCCCAGGAGCTAATGCTCACTGTGCCACTGAGTTCTGCTTCAGTATGTCAGAATGATGGAACATGTAGCCCATCAAGCTGCCAAAAACATGAAGTCTGGAATATAAATAGATGTTTTTTCACTATCTCAGGTGCTGCTGAATTGTCTGGAGACTTATTCTTCAATTTTGCAGGTAAAATTCCATCCATACTGTTCAGAGATCATGTTCTCCATTGTTTCTGGAAAGGACTGTCCTGGAAATCATTAGTAAGACTGGTTTCTCATGGGAAAAGTTGTGCAATCTGAGATTAATTTCTTTCAATCCTGCTTATCCTACCTACCTGCAAGCAAAAAGAAGAGCTTCAGGCTATTAGATTATATCTGGCACTTTGCAGGCTTCTGCTTCTCCTAGTCTTGAGCCCTCTCAGGCAGAAGAGATTGTTTACTTGACTTCATATAAATATTTACGCTGTTTTGGTGCCCAGCTTCTTTGTTCAGGTGTGACACAAGACCATGGGCTGGGATATTGCAAGTGAAAGAATAAGCTGTGACTATAGCAACAAAAAGTATTGGCACTAACAAATTACTGTGCTCTATATTCCTATCATTTTCAGGTCCTGAAGTATCTCCTACAAACCACTGGCTGTAAGAAAAGGTTTAAAGCAGCCACAGTCAATAGAGGAATAATTCTCTTCAGGCTGATGAACCTCATGCACTTTGCAAACAAATCTGCACTGCTTTGAAAGAAAAAGAAACCCCATAAAGTGCAAGGACTGCTGGCCTTCTTTCCTCTTCCAGGTTCTTCTCCACTCTAGAAACAGCTCTGTTAGCCCAGCTCCAGGTTTAAGTCTTCACTATGATTCCTGAGAATCACAGCACATTAATAGGCATCTTAAGTTTAATGACTTAAATGTAAGTTGTATTGCCATCCTAATTCTACATTGCACACAGAAGGAGATGTAGAAAATCAGAACTATTTCCCTGGACCTCTAAGTCTGACAAAGTGGGGAGCAGGGTCCCCCAGGGCCTTGCCATCAATCTTCCTGGCAATGCCTCCTTCCCACTTGGCATAGCAAATTAACACTTTCCAGGAATAAAAGGAATCTGATTTTATGAAATGTGATAAATCTTGCCTTCACCTCAGTCTGAAAGCAAAAACCACAAATTAAAGCCATGCTGACATATTAGTCATAATTTGTTTTGGTTGGGAAAGACCTTTAAGATCATCAAGTGAAACCATTGCCTAGCACTACCAAGTCAGATGCTAAACTGCAGAATCATAGAACACTGCCATGGCCATTAAACCATGTCTCAAACTGCCATGTCTACATGTTTTTAAACACCTCCAGGGATGGTGACTTCACCATCTCCCAGGGCAGCCTGTTCCAAAGCCTGACCACTCTTTCAGTAAAGGCATTTTTTTCCTAATAGCCAACTTAAACCTCCCCTGGTATTAAGTAGGGAGAAGAGACCAACACCCACCTGTGGGTTGGGGTTGTTTGTTTGTTGTTTTTTTTTAAAATAATATCCAATCTAAACTTCCCTGGTGTAACTTGAAGCTATTTCCTCTCATCCTAACACTTGTTACTAGGGAGAGACCAACACCCACCTGGCTCCAACCTCCTTACAGGGAGTTGTAGAGGGTGAGAACGTCTCCCTTTCTCCAGACTAAAGAACCCCAGTTCCCTCAGCTGCTCCTCACCAGACCTGTTCTCCAGATCCTTCATCCATCACACTATTGCTGATCCAGGCTAGGTTGCTGTTTGTCATCTTGGCCACCTGAGCACATTACTGACTTGTGTTCAGATGGTTGTTAATCAACACCCCAGGTCCTTTTATGCTGGGCAGCTTTCCAGCCACTCAGCCCCAAGCCTGGAGTGTTCATGGGGTTGTTGCGACCCAAGAGCAGGACCCAGCACTTGCCTTATTGAACCTCATACAACTGGCCTCAGCCCATCAATTCAGCCTGGCCAGATTCCTCAAGCAGATCAACACTTTAGTGTCTTCTGCAAAATTCCTGAAGTTGCACTCAATTCCCTTGTCCAAATCATTAATAAAGATATTAAAGAGTGTCCTGAGCTTTGAAATCTCATCTCTTATGCTAGCAACTCTTCAGTGGCACTATAAGTAAAACAAAGAATAGCTTCTGACATGATCAATAGTCTTATCAGCAGAGACTATGCAAGAAGTGAAGGGGCCAGACATGGATTAAACTTAAAAAGCAAGGAAGTGGTTATTGTTTGTTGTGTCCCAAGTGCAGAAGAATACACAGTCTTTCCACTGCCTTGTAATTATTGCAATAATTCAGTTGTTAAAAAGTACTGCAGTGGCATCTGGAATCTGAAAGCAGACCTGCCAGTAATGACAGATGCCCATCTATTAATTACACAGAATGAAATCAAAGAGGACAGAAATGATGGATGGTGAGAAATAGATGTCATTTTAAAAGCTGATGTCGTAGTACTGAGTGCTATTAGCAACACAGACAAGCATCTTCTAAATAATGACCTTGGCTAAAAGTCCAATTGGCACAAGCAGATAATTACACCCACAAGGAAGGTGACTACAGTTGGGATATTCCAGGGCTAATGGACAGGGCAGGAGTGGGACACAGTTGTCAGAGGATACAAGTTAAGCTATGATAGTTCACCACATCCAAATATTTCACCCATATTTTGTTTGTGCCTTTGGGTCCTAACATTTCTGTATCATTCTATCGCTGTTGAAATCCTTGAGTGCTGCTGCCACGTCAACAACTGCTCCTTATCAATAACTTCAAATCACTTTTATATTGCAACCCGACATGTGCCTGTGTCTCTAAGTCACCTTACACCAGTCATGTTCAGAGTCTAATACTGCATAAACTTCTTCTGCAATAACTCTCGACTGCTGCTACACAGCCCCAAAGCCCCCAAATGCTCCATTAATAAAGGCATTTATGACATTCGTTTTCAAGACAGATCCTTCCAAATGAAATGTTAGCTCAGTGTTTTAGCTCTTTGAACCCTTTATTCCTGAGGGTCTGACTTTAACTTCCCTCTAACAAATTGTAAAGGTAACTTGAGTGACATAGCTGAAACACAGAGCCGCTCTGTGATTCCTCTGGATTCGGTATGATTTAGGTAGCTGCAGTTTAGCTTTTGGTAACCTACATTTTCACCCCAAGTGAAAATGTATTTTACAGTTCCCCTGGGGGAGTCAGCGCTATGTATGCAACGTGTTGCCACCTAAATGACAATAAAGACTCCAGATAGTGTAATCATACAAAGGTGCCAGACCTTCAGTTCCCCAGGTCATTTAGTTAAAAAGACACACGGGGAGAGAAAATAGTGTGGAAAATCCTAGATCATAGAATCACAGAATTGTCTTGGTGGAAAAGACCTTTAAAGTCATCGAGTTCAACCATCATCTAACTCTCCTGTGGCTGCTGCTAAACTATGTCCCTCAGCACCACATCTCTGTGTCTTTGAAACACCTCCATGGGATGGGGATTCAGCCACCTGGGGAGCCTGTTCCAGTCTTTGGAAACCCTTTCAGTGAAGTTCCTTCGAGTATCCAATCTGAACCTTCTCTGGTGCAACTTGCAGCCATTTCCTCTTTTCCTGTCACTTGGTACTTGGGAGAAGAGACCAACCCCCACCTGGCTCCAACTCTCCAGCCTCCTTTTAGGCAGCTGTACAGAGCAAGATGTTATTCTGGCATCTATATACCATCAGCCTTTCAATTTCATAAAATCGTTTCATACATTATACCTAACAGATTCTTTTGAGATTTCATTTACCCCGTGACTCTACGTATCTGATCATTTATTTTTCCATAGTTCAGAGTATGTTTCCATTCCCAGTACCAACTTTCAAAATTAGGGCTTTATTTTGTCTAGTGAAAAAAAAAAAAATCCTTTTCTTCCTCTCCTTATCAGTCATACACACATGGCCAAAGGAAACACAGATAACTTACTTCTCTCTGACTTGAACTCCATCACTAGCAGTAAGAACTATAGCTTTTTAAATGCTTATCACACAATCATAAGATTATAGGGGTTGGAAGTGACCTACAGAAATCCCCTAGTCCAACTCTTCTGGCTAGAGAAGATTTGCCTAGATCATGTTGCAGAGGGAACACATCCAGGAAGGTTTGGATTTTTTCCACAGAGAAGAAAACTCCACAATCTCTCTGGGAAGCCTGTTCCAGGGCTCCAACACCCTCACAGCAAAGCAGCTTTGCCTTAAATTCATCTGAAAACTCCTGTGTTCCAGTTTGTGCCTGTTGCCCGAGTCCTGGCACTGGGCACCACTGAAAAGAGCCCAGCCACACAATCTTACCCCCATCCTTTTGGTATTTATAGGTATGACAACTTGTGGTCTATGTGTCCTTATTTCTGATCACGAAGTTGCTCAGCCGTAATTAAAGGTCTATCCATAATTACAGAGTGGTTCTCTGTCCCTGCAGAATGGGGTTCACAGATGGACACCAGAATGGGAATCAGGCAGCAGTCCATGATTGATGAGATGGTGAAGAGCTCAACGCTTACCCTTGCTGGACTGTAGGTGCTCTCAGATCCAGCCAGCTGAAAACAGCAGAGAGCATTTTGATGATCACATTAGCAGGTGGTCCTGAGCAAGCAAAATCTCCTGGGTGTAAGAGGAGATCCCTATATAATCAGTTTTCAGATCAGACTTGCATGGAGGTAGAAAACCTCTCTGAGAGAAAGATACAGCAAGAAGCATTTAAGTGCTGCTATCGCCTCTTTTTGCCTCAGGAATAGAGACAGATTCCAGACAAATGAGCCTTCTAAAATGCAGAGGCAGGAGCTCTAGATTTACTTGATTCCCATTACTAAAAATAATTTGAACACAAGGTCTGGCCATGCTCATGATTCATGAATATGGTTCATATTAGGGCAACAAAGCTGGTGACGGGTCTGGAGAACAGGTCTTGTGAGCAGAGGCTGGTAAACGGATTGTTTAGGCTGGACAAGAGGAAGCTGAAGAAGCTGAAGGGAGACCTCATTGCTCTCCACATTTCTCTGGAAGGAGGTTGGAGTGAGGCAGGGGATGTTCTCTTCTCCCTAGTATCAGGTGAAAGGAAATGGCCTCAAGTTGCACCAGGGGAGCTTTAGATTGGATATGAAAAGAAACTTTTTGACTGAAGTGGTTCTCAAAGACAGGAACAGGCTCTCCAGAGAGGTGGTTGAATCCCCACCCCTGGAGGTGTTTCAGAGAGGCAGAGACGTGGTACTGAGGGACATGGTTTAGCCCCAGAGCTGGTAGAGTTAGATAACATTTGGACTTGATGATCATGAAGGTCTTTTCCAACCTAAGCAATTTTCTTCTCTTTAAAGGATCTTACATGCTTAACAGATGAGTCGATTTAAAAGCATTTTTCTTCTTTTTTTTTTTTTTTTTTTTTTTTTTTGGCTGTCAATCTCTTGCCCTTCAGTGGGTATAAAATAGATATATTGAGTCTAATCAGTACGGGCTGGAACCCTTTATTGTCTGAAGTATGTGCATGAAGTCCTGCTGTGGGAAGACAGCTTCTGACAAACGTGTGATCGTTGCTGCCCTGTTTGAGTGAGACCATGACTAATTCTCACTAGCAGTTTAAGTTTCCTCATCCAGAAAGACGAAAATTATACTGTTTCCAGCTCTTGAGGTCTTATCATTAGTCCTTTGACTTTGTAAAAGATTCAGCTACTGGAGACATAGAAATGTACCAAGTTTTAGCTTCCCTCAAACCTCCTGCCAGGAAAAAAAAAATAAATTCCAATCCTCCAAAAAACCAACAGTAAAAAACAGCACTTAAAATCAACCAACCAACCAACTAATCTGAACAACAACAACAAAAAACACAGACAAAAAAGAAGAAAGGAATAAAAAAAACAGTTTTGCAAACATGAGCTGCACACTCAGGACTGAGAAGGCAGTGAAAAGAATGTTCTTTAAAAAACCAAGCTGAAGCTGCAGTACTGCAACACGCTCATCCGAATGCCAGGTTCTCAGTGTTTGCCCTCTGTATATGTAGAAACAAATGCACACTTAGCAGCTGTACACACTGTCTTGGGACAAAAGAACAGATCTTTACCCTGTGGGAACTTCTGGAAGGGTTTCCTGAAGCTGATGGCTATCCTGAGGGAACTGGGATTGTTTAATCGGGTGAAGAGAAGGCTGAGGGGAGATCTCATTGCTCTCTACGGCTCCCTGAAAGGAAGTTGGAGTGAGGTGGGGATCGGTCTCTTCCCCCTAGTATCAGACAACAGAATGAGAGGAAATGGCCTGAAATTGTGCAAGGGGAGGTTTAGGTTAGATATTAGGAAAAAATGTCCTTCCTGAAAGATTGGTCAGGCTGCCCAGGGAGGTGGTGAAGTCACCATCCCTAGAGGTGCTGAAGAAACATGTGGGCATGGTGCTTTGGGATATGGTTTAATGACCATGGTGGTCTTAGACTGATGGTTGGACTGGATGATCTTAGAGGTCTTTTCCAACCCAAACAATTCTATGATTCTGTACATTGAAACTGTAATAAGGCACATTTGTACTTGCTGCTGTGAAACTGCCACTAGCAAATGCTGCACATGAAAAGAATCCCAAACCTATAGCTAATATACTGCTAAATGCCATGAAGAATAATTAGAATGGCATTATTACAGCTGCTGCTCCAACTACTTAGGATCAATTAACAAGTGGCATTAAATAGATATTGTAACAAATTTGGAAACTGATTGCTTTGCTCAGGGTTCACCATTACCACCTAAAAACACTGAAGAAGAAAGCTCACAAACTGCAGAATTCACTACATTAACATTTCCTACCTACTGCCCAAAGAAGGTTTAAATCCTTCTGTGCTGCCCCACTCCCATGAAAAGAATATACAATAAAATGATAAAACTTCTAAGCAAAATGCAAGGCAACAAGTGATTAACTCTGGCTGGCCACTGCTTTAGCAGACTAATCCTACAAAAAACACATTTCCCAGTGCCCTTAGTTATTATTTGCTTACTCCTATTTATAATCACAAAGCAAAATTAAAGGCAGAAATTATTTTTTTGCATTATCTCAGCAAAGGATGAGTAAATTTGTTCTGATAAGCAAGACAGGTATGGCAAACAGCTCTAAATATCCTCTCATGTCTCCTGAACATCAGACTGGTAGATGGGTATGTGCAGGAGGCATCATAAATTAAAGCCGCTCCAGGGGCTGCTGCTCACATCTCCCTGGGAAGCTCTTCCAAAGCTTCAGTTAAATCTCCTTCAATTCTGCTCCTGCTAGGCTCATTTGCAGGCTTCAGAAAGAGCAGCAGGGAAGCAATATAGACCCCCTAAGATCTCCCTTCTGATACTTCTGTCCTATGGCCTTTCCTTCCAAGCATGGCCCCAAACTAAGATCCCATTATGAGTAGAAAATGTGAATTCCTTATACTGAGAAAAGTTACCAAAATAATAGTTCTGAGTAGAAGATGAGGATTTAGTTGAGCTAGTCCTGAAGTGTGGAAATTGTCCAGTTTTATATTGCACAAATATTGGCTTAGCATGGGAATGGTGACTCACTGAACCAGGTAGACCAGTGAGGTTGTGGATGTCCCCTCCCTGGAGTGTTCAAGGCCAGGCTGGACAAGGCCTTGAGCAACCTGGACTAGTGGAAGGTGCCCCTGCCCATGGCAGTGTTGGCACTAGATAATCATTAAGGTCTCTTCCACCTCAACCCATTCTATGATTTTAAAACAGTATAGATCTCCACTTCCATCCCACTTTACATAAACACCGTATGAAATGTAGAATGTTTTGGGATTAGATACATAATTTTACTATTCTCATTCTTGCTCTGCTTTAGCTGCATAATGTTCACAGGCACTTACTCCTTGTAAGTACTGCAGGGAATGTGACTTACACATTGCATTAGAATATGATTTAGACTTGCCCTGTTTGATGAATGTTGGAGGAATAATTCAAAGTGCTTGTCCCCTCTGCTCCCCTGAAAACTGACTTTATAAAATGGCAGTATGAAGCCTATTTTCAGGAGAATTTCCATATCAAATGTTTTCAGCTATAGTACATAAAGAATAAAAGGAAAACATGAGTATCTTTCCCAACACAGCTGAAATTCAAACTTGAGAAAGAAAGTCTCCCTCCTTCTTTGCCTCAAAGGAGTAAGGAAAAATGTAGCCCATGTTTATCACTAGTGCATTTGCCCTGTCTTCCATTTGTATTTTCATTGCTGCAGTCATTAAAAAAAAATTAACAAGCTTTTAATTGATTTTTTTTTTCCTTTTGCTTTACTTGTTTGCAGTTGTATGCATCCTTAGTGCTTTGCCAGGACACAAACACTTTTGCTCTTGTGCAGCAAGCATTACTCAAGCTAGTGCAATTTAGGGGGCATGGTGGTGATGGCTTGATGGTTGGACTTGATCTTAGATCATAGAATCACTTTAATGATTCTGTGCTTTAATATTGGCAGCCAACAAATGCTTGAGGACAATATCAGAAGGTAAATTTCACTTGTTACCTTTAAATGAGATTTAATATTAAAGACCCAGTTCATGGCAATTATCAAGGTTTCAGAAAACTGATCATTAGCATAACCCTGTAATTAAACCTAATTCTGGATAAGGATGAGCCTAGCACATTTTTGTTTCTTGATCAAATAACATCTAATTTCCTACAACATTTTTTAAAGGAAGAGTGCTGTTTCGCACATCTAGGTGAAATAGTGGTAGGAGGAAGCCTGTGTTGTGCCTACTCCTCTTTCCCTCCCTTCAGTTTTTAAGATTTTATGACCTCTACAACTACCTGAAGGGAGATTGTAGCCAGGCAGAGGTTGGTCTCTTCTCCCAGGCAGCCAGCACCAGAACAAGAGGGGACAGTCTCAGGCTGTGCCAGGGCAGGTTTAGGCTGGATGTTAGGAAGAAGTTCTATACAGAGAGAGTGATTCCCCATTGGAATGGGCTGCCCGTGGAGGTGGTGGAGTCACCTTCATTGGAGGTGTTCAGGAGGAGACTTGATGGGGTGCTTGGTGCCATGGTTTAGCTGTTTAGGTGGGTTGGATTGGTTGATGGGTTGGACGCGATGATCTTGAAGGTCTCTTTCAACCTGGTGTATTGTATTGTATTGTTTTGTATTATGTCTTCTTACAGCTGAGAGTTAAACCACCACTGGAGGTTTTTCAAACCAGGGCTGAATTCAACAGTTTCCTCCTTTCCTGTTACATGTTCTTGTTGTATGTAAATTAAGTCAGGGTTTCTTGGGCTTTTCACAGCAAAGACTAAGAAGTCTTGCTGATAAGTATTCTTCTTCCAAGGTTTGTTTGCAGGGACCACATCTTACACAATAACTACATCCATGTGCCCTCCCATCTGTGACCTTGTTTCATCCCTTTGCCAGCTGCTGGCTATTAGCAACAGTAAATACACTTGGTTGGAAAAATATTTAGAAAGTTTTTAGTCCAGTAGCAACCAGTTTCTGAAGGGAAGAAAGGAGTCAGTACTATGCCACAGCTACCTTCTCTGGTCTGTGTTTGGAAACATCATCTTTACCCACAGACTAAATCAGAGCTTAGCAGTTTCAAAAAGGCTGAAGAGTCATGTTCAAGCCTCATGACATTCATGGTGTGTCAAAGGATGCTCAGGAACTATATTTAGCCTCAGCCTATTTAGCTTTTGAGTCTCAGTTATGGCAATTGTAAAATTGGAAGGATTTTTCTGCCATTACAATTGCAAGGAAATTAAGAACTTTGAAATATAAACTTGTAAAGATCCTCCTACCTCAAAATCCACCAAATGGAAAGTGTTTCACATTCACTGATTTTACAAATCATGAGAATTCAACTCATGTGGCATGGGAATCAAATATTGAAACTAGAAAGACATGATCTGATGGTGTTTTTGAGGCTATGCCTATGCTCTGTCCTCCCTTTCTCAGCAGTATCTGATTACTTTTGCATGGAGATAGGCTGCATGATTACTTTGGTGGGATATTTCCAAGAGTTTGCTCAGCCAAGCTTTGACCTTTTTGTCTAACTGGAAATGGTCTCAAGTTGCACCAGGGGAGGCTCAGGCTGGAAATAAGAAGAAACTCCTTCACTGAAAGGATTCTCAAAGACTGGAACATGCTCTCCAGTGAAGTGGTTGAATCCCTATCTCTGGAGGTGTTGAGAAGAGGCAGAAATCTGGTGCTGAGAGCCATGGTTTAGCACCAGCCTTGACAGAGTTAGGTAATGGTTGGTCTTGATGATTTCAAAGGTCTTTTCCAACCACAATGACTCTATGATTCTAATTGGTATTCATTAATTCTTGGCTCTGGACTAGGTATGAGAAACTGCTCACTAAAAAGATGCAAAGTATTATTACCCACAGTAATTCCACAATACAAAGGATTTCAAACAACATTTGTGATCCTGGTGTCAGTATCCTCCTTCATAGCAATGCTGATGATTTGAACACACCCTCAAAATACCCCTGATTAGCACAGAGCTGAATGGACAGGATTGGTCAGGTCCTAATCTATTTTTTTTTTTATTAGTTTCCCTTTGCCTTTCCCTTTCCCTTTGCCTTTCCCTTTCCCTTCTCACTTTCCCTTCTCACTTTCCTGCATTTTTAGGGAATGCCATTTCCTCATTTTGTTTGCAGCGCAATGCAGAAGTGACACACACATTCTCAGGGTACAGTAGCTCTTGGCAAGAGATGAAAGCTTTTATTTTGAACTCTCCACTTGACAGTTTTTAGATACTCTCCTCATACCTGACAAACAGCGAGGTTTCCATGGATTTTTAGTTCTGTCTCTCAAAACCATAAGCAAGGCATACTCTGGTGAAATGAGAAGTGAGCAGTGGGGATGCTGAAAGAAATTATAAGGCTTGCTTTCTCCAGGTGGCCCAAACAATGATCTATTTCTTCTCTGCATGCCTGAGCCTGCATCAAATATACCACTTTCAACCTATGAAGTTGCTTGCAATGTATTAAATGGGTTCCCATTCATATTTGCTATTCATAAACTCACATAAACATCTCACAGTAAGTTCCCAAACTATTTGGTTGGGAGTTTTTTGTTTATGTTTTGGTTTGGGTTTGTTTTTGTTTTCCCCAGAAACCTTTGATGAGGAAGGTGCTGCTCTTTTGTTTCTTCATGGGGAATGATAAAGTTCTGCAAATTAGAAATAAAATAAGTGGTTGTGGTCATTGTTTGCCATGCATGCATTTAAATGACAACGCCAACACTATCAAATTGTTTACTGCTGAGGCTGGTAATTAAGCATACGCACAGGAGCAACAACATTTAAGCATGTTAACAGCCTTAATAGCAGCAGCTCCACAACCTGTGCTTTGATCTATTAAGATTAAAATTGCATTCCAAGTTCCAATTAGAAGTTTCATTAACTGATTATGCCTAGTTTATTATTAACATGAGCAAAAGTGCAAATCGCACGAAGCTCAGTATCTAGGAGGGTTTGATTCAACCTACGCAAGTGCTGAGGCAATTACTTAACCAAAAGGCTTTGGTGAGGATGCGCAGGATCAGCATGAAACAGAACTACAGCTGGATGCTGGGAAGAGGAACCCCATGTTCTTTGATAAGGCCTGTCCTTTAAAGAGATCTCAGAAAACACATCTGGAAACATCAGATGTTAGCATTCACTTAAGAAAATATAAATTATGGGACTAGAACATCTCTCTTGTGAAGAAAAGCTGAAGGACTCGGGGCTTTTAGCCTACAGAAGAGCAGACTGAGGGAGGATTTTACCAATGCTTATCAATAAAGGATGGGTGTCAGGAGGATGGGGCCAGTCTTTTTTCAGTGGTGCCCAGTGTCAGGACAAGAGGTAACAAGCACAAACCTGAAGAAAGGAAGTTCTGTTCTTTACTTTGAGGGTAGTAGAGTGCTGGACCAGACTGCCCAGAGACATGGTGGAGTCTCCTTCTCTGGTAATAATGGTTGGACTCTATTAGGAATATCACTAAATGAGCCAAAGAAAAGTTATGGACATGCAGGACAAGGACTATATTTTTATTCTTTCTATGGCATTGGTACTTTACTAAAATTAATTAGAATAATATTAATACTACCACTTCACTAAGTCATGTTATTTTATTTTAGATTATGGCACTTAAGCATTTGCTTAATGTTAAAAATGGCCATTAAATGCTCTGCTGTACTGCTTCCAATTACCTCTGAGGTACTCACTCTGGATTGACCTCTCCTTTAAGAATGCAGATGTAAAACTTAAGAAGATAAGAATAGCTGCATCATGTCACAATAAAGGTCCATCCAGCTTTGCATCTTTCCTGTGCTCAGGACAACAGTGGATGTGCCTAGGGAAGAGTTGAAAGCTGGGACAAGCAGATACTAATACTACCCAAGATTATTTTCTAAACACTCAGAGATCTGCACCTCAAAAGCTTTGCAATCCAGAAGTGTCCATATATTTACAGAATCAGAATCATTAATGTTGGAAAAAAATCTCTAAGATCATCAAGTACAACCTTCTAACCAACACCTCCATGACCACTAGATCATATCCCAGAGTGCCACATCCACTATCTCCAAAGTGTCACCTCCAGCGATGGTGACTCCACCACCTCCCTGGGCAGCCTGTTCCAATGTGTCACCACTCTTTCAGTACATAGATTCTTTCCAATATCCAAATTCTGTTCTGTGATTCTTTCATTCTAATATCCACAAATATTCAATTTGATTATTTAATATCCAATTTAATGATTTAATAACTCAGTGAGCATGGTTTTCCTCCCTGTCTATGCCTTTGTGAGGCACTTGAAAGGAGAAGACTTGATGGGGTGCTTGGCTGTATGGTCTAGTTGTTGGGTGGGTTGGATTGTTTGATGGGTTGGACACAATGATCTTGAAGGTCTCTTCCAACCTGGTGTATTGTATTGTATTGTAAATCCTAGTGTCTGCAGCATCCTGTTGAAAGCAGTTCCCATGCCTGCTTGTTATTGCATGATGGAACTAGTTTTGCAGTTACTTCTAACAATGACTGAAAATAAAAAGATGCTTTCATAAAGACTAGTGTCCATAGTATCACAGAACTGCTGAAGGCGGAAGAGACCTTTGAGATCACTGAGTCCAACCACTTGCTTAGAGCTCACAATCCCACCACTACTGCTAAGCTACTACCACTAAACCAGGTCACTCACTCAGCACCACATCCATGCATCTTTTAAATACCTCCAGGGATGGTGACCTGTGGTAAAATTATAGTTTAGGACATTACAACCTACATTCCTAAATTTCCTAGTAACATGATGATACTCACCTGGCTTTAAGTTCTCCATATGCTATTGAACTCTGTATCCTACAGAATGGTAAGCCAGCAGCAAGTAAGCTTATTTGCATTCAAAAAGCAGCTTCTTAAAATGCTTTGGCAGTGGAGGTGGACTCAATGATCTCTGAAGGTCCCCTCCAACCTCTACAATTCTATTACAATATTTTGGGATCAAAGCTACATCTTGAAAGCACAAAACTACAGCTATGATATTGCTGAAAGTCTAAAAATCTCATAGGATGCATTATCACAGAATCACCAAGGTTGGAAGAGACCTCAAAGATCATCAAGTCCAACCTGTCACCACAGACCTCATGACTAAACCATGGCACCAAGTGCCATGTCCAATCCCCTCTTGAACACCTCCAGGCATGGTGACTCCACCACCTCCCCGGGCAGCCCATTCCAATGGCTAATGACTCTCTCAGCGAAGAACTTTCTCCTCACCTCCAGCCTAAACCTCCCCTGGCACAGCTTGAGAACGTGTCCTCTTGTTCTGGTGCTGGGTGCCTGAGAGAAGAGACCAACCCCCTCATTATGAAGAATATGTTTTCCATTTCTACCTTATAGTTCCTATTGAACTTGAAAGTCTGGTCTGTTTCACAAGGCTTTTGTGTGTGGAGAAAAATAAAAAGACATTAATCTACACTTTGCACAACGTATGATGTAAGTTCATGTACTGGAAACTTTCTCAGCAGAAACAATTTTTTTTAGCAGTTTTTTTTTTCCCCCACATTAAAATAGTACCTGTCAATTTACATTCTTCTAAACTGAAAGCCTGCCAATGATTTTTTTGCCTCCCCCCATATATTCACCCATTTCAAACAAAACCAATACAGCAGTGAGGCATGGAGAGATTTCCAATTTCACTCAAAATTTCTGATATAAAAATATACAGTGTGAATTTGTATTTTAAAGATATTACTGTGTGTCAGCAGCTGAAGAAAGGGATTTTGATTGCAAAGGCTCTGTGCACAGCAGGGCTGATAGAGCCATCTCCAGACAGTCTGTCTCTGGTGCCTGAGGAACTGCAAGTTGATTTGACGAGGAAATGGTATCACAGTGTCATAGAACAGTTTGGGTTGGAAGTGGCCTTAAATATCATCTAGTTCCAACACTCTACTCTGGGCAGGGATACCCCTGCTAGACCAGCTTGCTCCTGCTGAAAACATAGAATCACAGAAATATTTTGTTTGGAAAAGACCTCTAAGGTCATCAAGTCTAACTGTCAACCTAAGACCACCATGGCCATTAAACCATGACATGAGTCCTGAAGGTGACTGCTCACACTATGGCTGAAGCTGAGGACAGGGCAAGCTCTGGCACAACAGTATGAGCTCTGCTTTTGAATCACATGAAGCTCTTTCTGTCCTCACATTGCTACCAGCTGTATAATGGTTTTGGTGGGGGTTTTTTGTCTGTCGGTTTTTAATTTTGTTTGCTTGGTTTTTTTTTTCCTTTTCTTTTCTTTCTCTTTTCCTTCTTTTCCATTAGTCAGGGACTTTTCAGTTACTACTGGTTTAGTCTTCTGAAAAATATGAAGAATATTGAAGAAAAAAAAAAATCTACTTTAGACTTAACAGCATTTAAGAACTCTGCTCCAGCTATGCTTTCCTGCATAGATATATGGATCACTTGTGTTTCTGAAGTGCCTTTTTGGCCAACCATTCTCTAACTGCCAAGTCTGGTGCTAAACCATGTCCCTCAGCACCACATTTCTGTGTCTTTTCAACACCTCCAGGGAAGGGGATTCAATCAGCCTATTCTAGAGAACCCACTGAGGGAAGAAGTTTCTTCTAATACCCAACCTAAATCTCTCCTGGTGCAACTTGAGGTCATTGAATGCTCTGGGCAAAGAAGATATGTAAAATAATTCAGAACATAGGAAATACAGAATGAAAAACAAGAAAGAAAACAACTCTAAAAGACCCATGGGGCAAAAAAATAAATGTTTGAGTTTAAGGTAGTTATCACTGTCCCACTTTGAATCAGTAAGTGAACTGGTGGTGGTTTTGTTTAAATTACATTGATTTTGTGCCCCAAGTCAAGTCTGTCTTTTGCCTCTGGTCATAACTGGTGAGTGAGCCCTCCCTGTACTTTCTGTTGCATTTTCTCCTCCTCATCCCACCAAAGTGGGTAGAAGAAGCAAGGGAACCTCTGAGTGGTGCTTTGTTTCCACCTGGGTGGGCTCAAGCCATGAGAGACATATGTAAATCTCAAGTTTTTGCAAGAACCAGCTTATATGGAGGACAGGTTTTCTATAAATTGCAGCTGCAGGAAGCAGTATAACCAAAAGGTTAGAACCACAAAACCACCTCAACCAACACATACTTAAAAGCTATGCTACTGGAAAGTCAACAATATCAATTCTAGATTTACACCTGGTAAATTTAACCTGTCTAGGGGAGGCTGAAATTACTCCTATTTAGTGCTTTTCAGATCAGCTTAATGCTGAGTGATGGGGCTATGGATGTTTACCATAGAAGCAGAGGGACAAGGGAAAAGATGGTGCTGATTTGCAGGCAGCAGAACAAACAGCAGGGTTTTGTTTCCATATGCTGAACAAAATTATTAAATGGAACAAAATAACCCAGAAAACACAAGCAAACAAGAGCACACATGCTCAATCCTCAAGCTATTTGTAGTGACCTTTTGGAACCCTTTCTGTAACCAAATAAAACCTATAACATCTCCTAAATGCTACTTCAACTCAGCTTAACCTATGCCTGTGGCTGAGGCTAGGGAGTGGGAGAGGCAGCTATTATGTTTAGTCAACAGAAGCCTGCATCTCTATACTCATAGGTATTCAGACTCCTCCTTTTCCCTGTAGTGTTAAGGTGTTTGTGGAAGTTATAAGGGATGGAGAGGCAGTCTTTTGGAGTTCAGAGAGCTGGGTGCACTGACAGTCTCTCCATTGCTCTGAAATCCTGGCAGCTACCATCCTTGACATTTATGGGAGCTTTCTGTGGTGACTTCACAATTTGCACAGTTTCAGCTAGATAAAGCTATGAGGTACTCCATTATTCTCTTCAGTTCTTGGGTATATTTTATTCTTTTACTCAAGATATTTCATAAAATCTTATAATCATTAAGATTAGAAAAGGCCTTTAAGATCATCAGGTCCAACTGTCAAACCAACACCATCATTCCCACTGAACCATGTCCCAAAGTACGGTGCCCACATGTTTTTTTTAACACCTCCAGGGATGGTGACTCCTCCAGCTCTCTGGGCAGCCTGTTCTAATGCCTGACCACTCTTTCAGTAAAGACATTTTTCCTAATATCTGATTTAAACCTCCTCAGGTGCATCTTGAGGCAAAGGGTTTTTGAAAGTCACCAGTGAAGGAGATTCCACAACTTCTCTGGGCAGCCTGCTCTAGGGTTCCAGCACTCTCACAGCAAAGAAGTTTTCCATCATGTGTTCCAGTTTGTGTCCATTGTCCCTTGTTCTGTCACTGAGCACCACTGAAGTCTGGCCCCATCCTCTTGCCCTCACCCTTTAGCTCTTGCTGAGAAGATCCCCTCTCAGTCTGTTCTTCTCCAGGCTAAATGGCCCGAGGTATCTCAGCCTGTCTTCCTCTGAGGGATGCTCCGGTGCCCTCAATATCTTTGTAGCCCTCAAAACCCCTTTGTAGCCTCTTTTCTATGTCTAAGGATTCAGCACTAGTATGCCCAGGAATATAATTGCACTGAGGAACCTTCATGCTCTATATTAGAGTCAGTCCTATGGACTCTGGGCACAGGGAGGGCTACAACTGATAACCCTTTTGTGAACTACATCTTCCTCATCTTATTTCCACCCCCTGGGTTCTCTCTAAAGCATCCCTGTAAATTCCATCAGGTTCCTAACATTTGGGATTTTTAAAACTGTGAATTCAGCTTCCAGTTTTGTGATAAGCATTAGCAAACTTAACTTGAGCTTAATGGTGTTTTTCACCCAGGAATGGCTATTTGAATTCCCCTAGGAGCTCTCTATCTATGTTTTCAAAGCTCATATCTCTTCTGGCTGCTTTCATGTCACAAACAGCGTTTTCACTGTTCATTTACAGACTGCTGTGCAAAAAGCAGCCTCTGGAAATGGCTGGTGTGCAGCATCTCACAGTCTACACATCTGATAACAAAAAAGATACCAGTCAATCTTTTAAAAACTACAGGCAGCCTTTCTGCTTGGTTCTGCTCCTGGCACCAACAATCTGATGCTCTTCAAATTAAAAAGTCAAAGGCCCACAGTGCTATCGGACAGGTATTTCCTGTTGCCTGTCTGGTTACTCTAAACTGGGTACCACAACAAGGCACTAGTGTAGGGGTTCCACTCCCTGATCCCTGCTGTCTCACCCCAGGGATGGTCTGTGCTCCAAAGCTGCAGAAGAGCTCTTGCTCTTCAATTGATTTCTGTGTAGATGATAATTTAATTTCCCACCAAACAGAACAGGGAGTATCTGTATTTGTCCTAGCTATTTCTACCCACAACATGTGTTTATTCATTACCCACTCAGCTATCTGTCTTTAATTAGTTCCTCAGCTGAGTACTTCAAGCTGTGCTGTGCACGTCTGGAATGTTTCTTGTTCTACTAATGAATTTAATTTTGGGAAGCTCCTTGATCATGGCTCAGTCACTATGAACTACTGCCTCTTCATGTGTAAATAAAAGGAAAGAGATGTGGAGGGCCCCCAGCTTGCTCTCATCGTAAGTGGTGCTGTTTACTTGCCTAAGTCTCTCCCAGAGTTAGCACAACTAGGAGATCTGGAACACAGTGTCCAGTTCTGCGTTCCCCACAGAATCACCAAGGCTGGAAGAGACCTCAAAGATCATCAAGTCCAACCCGTCACCACAGACCTCATGACTAAACCATGGCACCAAGTGCCACGTCCAATCCCCTCTTGAACACCTCATGGGATGGTGACTCCACCACCTCCCTGGGCAGCAGATTCCAACGGCCATCAACTCTCTCAGTGAAGAACTTTCTCCTCACCTTGAGCCTAAACTTCCCCTGTACAGCTTGAGACTGTGTCCTCTTGTTCTGGTTGGCTGGGAGAAGAGACCAACCCCCTCCTCCAGTTCAAGGAGGGCAGGGACTTGCTGGAGAGGGTACAGGAAAAGGGCTACAAAGATGCTTAGGAGACTAGAATATCTCTTTTATGGGGAAAGACTGAGAGAAGTGGGCTTTTTAGACTGGAAAAGAGTAGTCTGAGGGGGAGATTTCATCAATGAGTATAAGTGTCAGGAGGATGGGACCAGTTGTTTTCAATGATGCCCAGTGACAGGACAAGAGGTATTAGGAAGAAACAAATATAGGAAGTTCCATCTAAACATGAAGAGGAACTTCTTTAATTTAAGGGTGACAAAGCACTAGACCAGGCAGCCCAGAGAGGTGATGAAGTCTCCATCTCTGGAGATGTTCAAAACCTGCCTGGACGTGTTCCTGCGTGACCTTCCCTAGGTGAACCTGCCTTGGCAGGGAGGTTGCACTAGGTGATCTCTGGATGTTCCTACCAACCCCCACTATTCTGTGATTCTGTGAGACAGCAGATAGGGAAGAAGATGGAGAGAGAGCTCTCCATCACAAACTACCCTTCCTCTAAAGATCTCAAGGGAAAGGTTTAGCCTAATCATTTTTTCTCCCATGTGTTTTCAATAGTCAATGAAGTTCAGAATCCTTGGAACCCAGGGAAATAAATTCTGTAGGTGGACTACTGAAACATCTCAATGTTATTTATGAATAATTTAGCTTTTTTAATATAGAGCTCAAAGAGTCAAAAAAAGGCTTATATGAGTTGAGGCTGACAGTCTTACATGTTACGGTTTGGTTTAATATAAAATAGTATTAGTTGGAGGCAGAGCACTCTCTTGTCCTATTAAATCAGTAAACAGATATGCAATTTCCCATTGGTTTTGGACCCTTTTTGATTTGAGGGTTTGCTCCTTTGGTTTTGGTGTGAATGGAGACTACAAGTCTGAGCCTTGAATCCTTAGCAGTACCTCTGTTGTTAGTTGCAAAGGAATAGAACCTCAGATTCATAAAATTGTTTTGGTTGGTAAAAACCTTTAAGATGACCAAGTCCAACCATTATGTGACTGTATATGACTGGTGCTTAAATCACATCCCTCAGCAGCACATTTGTGTCTGTTGGCTTCCATATATTCTCCTTCAACATCTGTTAGCTTCCCCCACATCCTTTGGAAAGTATTTTCAGCATAATGCAAAAGAATTTTATCAACTAAAGGTTAAAAGAGAAAGCACTACAGTACTGGAAGGTCACAAATGTTTATGATTTAAATGTTCAAACAATCTGTGGATTAAAGCAAATCCTCATCAAATCACTGCTTAATACTATCACAGAACTCTTTCCATTGGAAAAGAGCTGCAAGATCATCCAACTATCCAACTATCAGTCCAACTATCAGCCTAAGACCACGATGACCACTAGGCCATGTCCTGAATTGCCATGTCCACATGTTTCTTGAACACCTCCAGGTACCAGCTTTGTTGTCTCTGTCTGGACCTGCTCCAGAATGTCAGTATCTTTCTTGTAGTGAAGGGCCCAAAACTGAACACAATAGCCAAGGAGCAGCCTTCAGCAGCACCAAGTCCAGGGTGGGGGTCAATCACTGCCCTGGTCCTGATAGCCACATTATTGCTGATCCAGGCCAGGATGCTGTTGGCCTTCTTGGCCACCTGGGCATATTGCTGGCTTTTGTTCATCTGCCTGCTGATCAACACCTCCAAGTCTTTCTCTACTGTATAGCTTTTCAGCCACTCTGTCCCAAGCCCAGAGCGTTCATGCGATTGTTGTGACCCAAGTGCAAGACCAAGCACTGGGCCATGTTGAACCTCACACAACTGACCTCAGCCCACTGATCCTTGGTGACATACTTTCTAACAAAATCTTCTCATTCCCACAAAACACTGAAGCTTCTGAAAGAAACTACAAGGTTCATGAAATGCAGCTGCACTGAGCTGGAAAACCTGACCCTGATTTGGACATTTTTAAAATCTTTTTTTGTTCAAAAGCTCTTTAATTATGGAATATAATTATATACCGATGAAAAGGCTCTTTTGTAAAATGTTGAAAGCCAAAGTCACAATGACATCCTTCCATCAGTGGCAGCTGTGTTTGACAGCCCAAGGTGTGCTGTTTCAAATCCCTTCTTACATTTTTCAGTGTTGGTAGGGGAAGTGCTTTTGAGAATTTTCTCTTCTTTTGGGAGGGAAAATTAAAACCATTTATTGGGAAAATCCACCCTCTACCGTGTTTTTGGAATATTCAATTTCCTGGAAGATACCCTGCCAACTATGGATCAAGTTTCCTTCTGCCTGTAGCTGATATACGAAGATCTAACAGCAGTTCATGACAATACATTGTTCTGAATTTAACCTTATCATAGCAAACATAAGGTAAACCACAGTCAAGTGAATAGGACACAGATCCATGAACTGTGTTCTGGGGCTAATAATTGATTTACACTGATTCAGTTACTCAGTTTTCAGAAGCAGAGCTATTTGCTACAAAAAGGTGAAAGTTCCTCATGCAGGAGCTCACAAAACCAGGAGTAATAATAAACTATAGGTACAAGACACATTGGAAATTGATTAGTGAAAAAAAAAGCAATGCTAAAAAGAAGATTTTTAAATGGTAAGTCACTACAGACTGCATCTCTTCCCGTAACTGCTTCCTTGAAAGCTGTTCTCATGAAAAAATATTGCTCCTCTGTATGAGACCAAATCAGATGTGCAGATGATTCTTCACAAATGAGAGCTGGCACATAAAAATGTTAGAATTTGCTGCTTAACATTGTAAAGCTGAAAGCTTCATGATTCTGCAAGCTTAACTAAGACTTGTGGAGTACAGATTACTGTAAGCTCCTAACACTAAATAGATAGAACTGCTTTAATGTGAAAAGAAAAACCAATTTTGTAAAGGAAAGGATTTTCCACTCATCTCTTTTTGATTGTGTCAGTGCTAATTCCGAGTTAAAACCTTGACTAAAATTATCAGCATTTTCAAATTTCTTCTATAAAGAACCAAGTGGGTACCTCACAAAAGATTTTTGGCACAGAGAAGAGGAAGAATGAAGGGGAGTTGAGACCTTTCCTCTGAAATCTGCTCTCTAAATAATGAATTAATGGTAGTTTGCAGGTTGCAGCTTTAATTTGGAACACAGCATATTCAAATGTAGAAATGGGATAGTGAAAGTTCTTCATAGCATCATCAATGGAAATGGCAGTAAGCAGGCCATGCTTCATATTTCTGTTACCATTTTCTATCTGTTCATCACCACCACCACCATTTGCAAGTTTTTCCATAGAAGACAAAAATCAGAAAATAACATTCAAAAAACAGAACCATAGAAGAGACCTCTAAGATCATCAGGTCTAACCATCAACCTAAGATCACCAAGGCCATTAAACCATGTCTCAAAGGGCTATGTCCACATGCCTCTTGAATACCTTCAGGCATGGTGACTCCACCACCTCCTTGGGCAGCCTGTTCCAGTGCCTGACCACTCTTTCAGGAAAGAATTTTTTCCAAATAGCCAATCTATATCTCTCCTGGTGCAACCTGAGGCCATTTCCTCTTGTTTTGTCTCCTGATAATAGGAAGAAGAGACTAACCCCCATCCCATCAGAGAAGGGAAATGGGAGCTTAATTCTTCATGCTACTTCTCTCAAGCTATTGTTATATTTCCTTTTCCAAATTCAGGCTTCTAATCACTTGGCCAAAATGCACAGCTTTGCCACCACATCTACATGAACATCTAGAACGACCTGCTTCTTCTTGGAGAGATGGATCAGGATACATTCCTTAAACAACTGGTAAGCACTGAGTGGGATGTGATATATACACCAAGTAATGCATGCAGCATGCGACATATATGTATTACATGTGTGTGTGTGTGTGTGTGTATGTGTGTAATAGGACTTAGTGACAGCAGTGTTTTGGACAAGCTGTCAGAATTCAGCCTGACAATTAAAGGATGGAGAGAGAAGCCTGTGAGATGAGACATTGTTCTGAAATACAACATCTGTGCTTCATAGAATAATAGAATGGTAGGAGTTAGAAGACACCTCTAGAAATATAGTCCAACACCCTCACCAAAGTAAGATCACCTAGGGCAGGTCATACAGGAATGAATCCAGATGGATCTTGAAAATCTCCAGAGAAGGAGAATCAACAGTACCCTCACAGTAAAGAAGTTTTCCCTCATGCTGAGGTGGAACTTCCTGTGTTCCAGTTTGCATACATTGTCCCTTGTCATATCACAGTACACCAATGAAAAGAGGCTGGCATCTTCTTCTTGACACCCACCCTACAGATATTTATATACATTAATAAAATCCTCTCTCAATCTTCTCTGCTTCAGGCTAAACTGCCCCAGGACTCTCAGCCTTTCCTCACCATCCTCATAGTCTCTGTTGGACACTCTCCAGTATATACTTGTCTCTCCTGAGCTGAATCCAGTACTCCAGATGTGGTCTCACTGTAAACCCTAATAAAATTCCCTTCTTAGGCTGCTCTTCTCCAGACTAAAGAGCCCCAGGCTCCTCAGACTTAATACGTGGTTGCAGAATATATACCTTACCTCCCTTTTTATTCAACCATTGGACAGAAAAAGTCCAGCCATTTAAAAATCTTCTATTAACAATAATTGGAGTTAACTTGCTTTGATGGTACAGGGATCAGTGGTGCAAACATAATGAGCATCAAGGGTCTCCAACTTCTCCTTCTGGATCAGTTTCTCCATCCTGGTGGGTGGGCATTTCTTAGTGTAACTGAGTTACTTCATGTTGAGTGCCAGGTGGTGAGCGCTGCAAGGTTAGATGAGCTCCTTTGTAACTGGATATCCTCCTTCCTGCTGCCACTCACTTACCCATGTCTAAATGAGACTGAATTTGCATAACTTGCACAGAGTGATGAACAAGACTGACCTCACTATACTTCACCTTCAATCATTTTTTGCTTTTTGCAGTTCTCTCTGCTTTTAAAATGTCACTCAGCACTGCAGGAATACACAGACCAGAAGTATTAAAGTGAGAAAGAGTTCCACCTAATAAATTAATATTGAGAATGTCCTCTATTTTATACCTTATTTCTGAGATTATTCAGGTTTTTTGGGTGAAATTTGAAGGTGACCACAAATTTGTGCCTGTAATTGACAGGATTTCTGAAACTTCTCATTCCCCAGTTCAGTCTCAGGTTCTCCTGGTCCCTGACATCTTCTCCATCACTTCTCCATACATTGTGGTAGTTGATTCATCAATTCATTCCTGGATTTTGTACCCTGCACAATTGCTTTTCTCACTTTGCTATAGTTGAGCGGTGAAACACTGCTATGCATTACGATCCCATAGATGGAAAAATGTTTGAAATTATAATTAAAGCATAACTTTAACAGGATCTGAGTTTAATACGAACAGCTACTGTATGCCATCTATCAGATTAATGACTCTGCTTAAATTCCCTAGGAATTCAGAGACAATACATTATGTGAAATGCTTCAGATACTCCTTTCTTTGCATTAAAGAAGATAAAATTAACCTGTAATATAATCATGCTGATGAGAGGAATTTGAATAAAATTAGCTCTTAATTGCATTGGAATTCTACATCTCAGAAACATAAAGCTCAGAACTTCCCTGTGGAGTTTCACTATGTTTTCTTCTTTTACGATCAGTTGGAGAATTGATCCTGGGCATTGATTGTCATGTGTTTTCATTACTTCAGCAAATACATAAGGAGAGTAAAATTTATGAGTGCTTTGAAATTTGAAGGAACTGCCTTCTGTAGTTTACACCAACACCCCCATCTAGGTCGAACTGAATGCATGTGTGAATTAATTAACAGTAGGTAGGTTGATTCCTGTCTTCAACCGGGTAAAATCTCTCTGCAATCATCTGGTTTACACTTCATGAAGAATCTGGGAAGTGTGGAAATATAACTTATGGAATTGTGTTATTTCTCTTGCCTGTATTCAATATGTGTGTAGAGCAGATGTGACTTGCATTTTAGATCACAGTATCACAGTATCGCCAAGGTTGGAAGAGACCTTGAAGATCATCGAGTCCAACCTGTCACCACAGACCCCATGACTAGACCATGGCACCAAGTGCCATGTCCAATCCCCTCTTGAACACCTCCAGGGACGGTGACTCCACCACCTCCCTGGGCAGCCCATTCCAATGGCGAATGACTCTCTCGGTGAAGAACTTTCTTCTCACCTCGAGCCTAAACTTCCCCTGGTGCAGCTTGAGACTCTGTCCCCTTGTTCTGGTGCTGGTTGCTAGAGAGAAAAGAGCACACAGGAGGAGGAACCAGCAGGAAAGTGTACAAAGATGTCCTGGGTTTGGCTATGATGGGGTTAAATTTCACAGAACGCTGGGGGAGGTGGTGACCAGGATAGCCAAATTAACCAGCCAATGGGGTATTCCACGCCAAACTGATATCATGCTTGCTGTATAAGGGGGGAGATTGCCAAGGGAAGTGCATGGAGGTCAACCAGGTGGTGGATTTCAGGTGGTGAGCATTGTATAAGTTTTATAAAGTTTCATTAGCACTGTTGTCATTCCTGTTATTTCTTCTCTTCTTCTGTTAATCTGTTAAGCTCCCCTTATCTCAACCCATAATGTTTGACCTTTTCCTCTTGATTCTCCTTCCCATCCCATCAGAGCGGAGAGTGAGGGAGAAGTGAGGAAGCAGCTGTGTGAAGCTCAGTTGAAAGGTGCGCCTGGACCACAAAAGCAGGCATGGATTAAATTTATTTCTACTCAGAATAGATCCTCAGAACATACTGCTTTCCTTAAATCCTTTAGTAAAAGTCTCCAGCAGCACAAAGTGCATCCAGAATGAAAATACACACTACATGAGAGTGTAATCTAGAATATGGGGTATATTAAGAAGATTTAGAGCAGCAGGTTAAGGGAGGTTTTTCTTTCCCTCTACTCTGCCCTGGTGGGGCTGCACCTGGAATATTGTGTCCAGTTTTGGACTCCCCAGTTCAAGAGAGACAGGAAACTTCTGAAGAGAGACCAACAGAGGCTACAAAGAATTGGAGGGGACTGGAGCATCTCTGTGAGGAGGAGAGCCTGAGAGCCTTGGGGCTGTTTAGCCCAGAGAAGAGAAGGCTGAGAGGGGATTTTCTGAATGCTGATCAAGAGCATTGAGAAAGGGCAAGAGAACAGGCCCAGATTCTTTCTAGTGCTGGCCAGCGACAGGACAAAGGGCAGTGGGCACAAACCAGAACAGAGGAAGTTCCACATAAAGGAAAACTTTCCTGTAAGGGTGCTGGAGCCCTGGAGCAGGCTGGCCACAGAGTTTGTGGAATCTCTTTCTCTGGAGATATTCCAAACCCACCTGGGCAGTGCAGTCCTGTGCAACCAGCTGTGGGTGACCCTGCTTTAGCAGAGCCATTGGACTAGCTGATCTTCAGAGGTGCCTTCCAACTCCTACCATGCTGGGATTCTATGACTGGAAATTTCTAGAAGTACAAGAGCAAATCCAAAAATAATATTTAGAAGGAAAATAAACAAAGCATCAAGTCCTGAAACTCCTTGATGAGCCAAGGTTGAAGTCCTTGAATAAAAGATCTGAAGGTATATTTCCCCTGAGAACACAAAAGTACAGTCATAGGAACATGTGCAGAAACAAAAGCAATGTGCTGATGTAATAATCAAGTTTTGACCTGCTCCTGAATTTCAGTCATTGTGAAGGAGACTTTTTTTTGTCTGTCACTGCAGATCCTACAGTGCTGATAGTGGTCTTCACGAAAACCTAGCTTAGAGAGAAGCACAGTCAATGCAACTGCTTCCTCCTCCACATTTTGAAGATTAAAGATAATAGAACTAAAACACACTCAAAAAAATGATTCACAGCTCAGAAATCAAAGTCTTACTGGGAGGGTAAAAATAGTACACTGGAGGAGATGGAAAACCCATAATGCTCAGCTGTGTAAAAACATCTCCCCCTTAAATTCTGTCTGTGCTACAGCAGAAATGGGACTAGAGGAAAACAGACTCAAGGATAAAGGCAAATCTAGAGCACAAGTGAGTGTGCTCCCCTCTGGGCTTGTGAAGAGCAGACTTGAATCCAAATCCTTGGAAGTCCTTGGGAAAAGGATATTCTTAGCAGGTTACAAACACAGGAGCTTTAAGAACATACATACTTTCCTAAGGGGAATGATAAGAAAGTCTCAAAAAAGCGCCAAAAGTTACAAAAGTAACTTTGCCTCACTATGATTGTTGATGAAATAACGTGTATCTCTCACATTCCGTATAGCACTCACTAGAAGAAAGACACTGAGGTGCTGAAGCAGTTACAGAGAAGGGCAACAAAGCTGGTGAAAGGTCTGGAGAACAGGTCTGGTGAGGAGCAGATGAAGGAACTGGGGTTGTTCAGTCTGGCATAGAAGAGGCTGAGGGAAGACCTCACTGACTACTACAACACCCTGAAAGGAAGCTGTACTGAAGTGGATGTTGGTCTCTTCTCCCAAGGAACTAGTGATAGGCTGAGAGAAAATGGCCTCATGCTGTACCAGGGGAAGTTTAGGTTGGATAATAGGAAAAATGTCTTGACTGAAAGAGTGGTCAAACATTGGAACAGGCTGCCCAGGGAGGTGGTGGAGTCATCATTCCTGGAAGCATTCAAAAATGTTTAGACATGGCACTTCAGGACATGCTTTAATGACCATTGGTGGTTGGACCTGATCTTTGGTTGGTCTTTGCCAACCAAAATGAGTCTATGATTCATATGGCAGTGTCAAGAAATGACAACTTTGATTTAAGTCTGGGAAGACTTGATATTTGCTCAAGATCTTTGCTTGATCTTTGGATAGAACACAACGCCAAAATCCCCACTGAATCCATATTCTGGCTATACACCTGCTCCATAAAATTGGCTAAGTTTGCTTTCCCGATAGGTCACTAAGTGAAAAAATCACAAAACACTTAGAAAGCTTTCCTCCACACTAAAATAGCAAATGGAAAAGAGACATCCTGGATGTTTTATCCAAAGAACAAGACAGGCCTCAGGGAAGGTTCATGGGTTTTTTGCCACTATGATCAGAGGAGTCTTAGTCATTCTGTCAGAACACAGCAGCTTAAGGAGATTTTTAGAGGGGTAATAAAGTTCCTTTTTGCTGACTACTTTTCAGGATGCAAATAGCGTTTTGTGGGGTGCAGTTAAACATGAAAAATACTTCTGGCATACAAAGACAGATAATCATGCATGGACAAGTTTTCTGATTTTATTCCAACAACAGTCACCACCCAAGCTCACCCAGAGAAGCCTTAATCAGGTCATAAATCAGGGGAACAGAAAAATGCAATTGTCATTTGTGGGACCAAAATAAAATCTGTATTTCGGGAGGAAGAACGTAGTGATTTTTTTTCTCATAGGAGAACAATTACAGCTCTGCTCTGTGTACTACATTCCTCACTTCCTATCAAACAAATGACACTGGGATGAATGATTTTCAGTTTTATTTTGGTCAGTCAATAGAGTAGGAATGGTTAATTGCCGTCACCCCAATTGGTTAACTGATATGTTAAGAATTTGATGGGTAAGGAAGAACAAAATTGCTGGAGACAGAGCATCTTTCCTCTCTTTAATCCTCCTTGCCCTCAAGCAGCAAGCTTTCAGCTGTCTGTCCTTATGGACTTCAAAGACCAGCAGCTCTGGTCACAGTTGTCACAGTATTGGCAGGCTCTGCAACCACAATGAGAAATCTTTCTAAACAGGTACATTACTATTTTACTGTTTGGTCACTCTTATCTTTTTGACCTTCCTTCCATACCAACTAAAAAAAAATCTGTGTTCCCCTGCCAGTCTTCATACCTCTAATTGAATTGTATTTACCACCTTCAAAATGATACAAGAATAACTACATGGAATCATGGAATCATTTTGGGTGGAAAAGACCTTTAAGATTGAGTCCAACCATTATTTAACTACCAAGACTGGTGCTAAACCATGTCTCTGAGCACCACATCTCTGCCTCTTTGAAATACCTCCATGGATAGAGATTCAACCACCCCCCCCTGCAGAGGCTGTTCCAGTCTTGAGAACACTTTCAGTCAAGAAGTTTCTTCTAATGTTGCCTGATGCAATTTGAGACTGTTTCCTCTCACCCTATCACTTGTTACTTAGGAGAAGAACCCAACCTCCACCTTTCTCCAACCTCCTTTTGGGGAGAGGGCTCAGAGACGGTCTCCCCTCAGCCTCCTTTTCTCCAGACTAAACAACCCCAGTTCCCTCAGTCACACCCCTTGAAACCCATTCTCCAGGCCCTTCACCATCTTCATTGCCTTTCTTTGGACTCTCTCCAGCACCTTCATGTCTAATTTTTTTGTAGTGAGGGCCCCAAAACAGAAGAAAGATGCTATCCATTATTTCTTAGTCATCAGCTGTAAGACCCTATCACAAACACATTTGTCCAACATAGCTGAGAAAGAAACACAAACTGATCTCTGATTAGTCACAAAACATATATCACAAGCATCAAATAGGTGATGTGAAAGTTTGCAATATCCCATGATATTTCATTCTGCTCCTCAGGCATCAGATTCATTAACAAAAGTTGGAAGGATTACTTGTGCAGCCCAGAAATACACCAAACAGAAAAGGAGGCCAAACACATTCAGTTGTATCATTGAGCAATGGCCTGGTGTTTTGAGGCACTGGGCTAGAAGCCAGAAAACTCTCCTTTGTCCTGAGTATGTGAGGGCTAGGCTGGCCACTACACAAATGACAGGGGCTCTCTCTGAGTCAACAGGTTCATTAGGCTCACCTGAATCCGATCACACAGGAACATATCCAGGTGTCTCTCCAGAAACAGAGATTCCACCACCTTTCTGGGCAGACTGTTCCAGTGCTCTGCCACTCTCAAAGCAAAGAAGTTTCTTCTCATGTTTAGATGGATCTTCCTACATTGAAATTTATGCCCATTACCTCTTATCCTGTCACTGGGGACCTCTAAGAAGAGTCTGGCCCCATCTTTCTGACAACTACCCTTTAGATATTGGTAAGTATTAATAAAATGCCCTCTCAGCTTCCCAAAGGGAACTGAAAGGGAATAAGGGAGAGAGGCTGATGGATTGGGAAAGAAACTAAACCATCTGAGACAGAAATAATAACAATAAATTAAGAACTGAAGCAATACCAAACCTAGTCCTTCAACAATTATGTGACCATCACTACTGATGCTATAGTAAAAGTTCCATACTTCACTCATCAGGAGACAGGAACTAGATTCAGGAGCTGGATTCAGGAACACACAGATCAGGATCAAAGGCACAAAGGACAGCATCCTCCTCAGGACTGGTCAGCCTACCAGCCACTGAAGAAGAGGCTTGACCCTGGCAATTCCTCACCTTTATACCAAACATGGCATCCATGGGATTCCCTAGTTGGGATTCCACTGTCTTTGGTGGTGAATTTCACCTTCTCAGATATAAGAGAGATTAAAAGAAGAATACAAGCTTCCTTACTGCATCCCAGCATTTTCTGTCTTGGGAGCATTATCCATTATATTTATACACTCTCTCACCTAGTGATCAAACTGAAGAATGTACACCTCAGAATACCAGAATTCTGGGTTGGGAGGGCTTGGAAAGACCTGTGGAGATCATCTAGTCTAACCCTCCTGCTATAAAAGGGTCACCTACAGCACGTTGCCCAAGATCATGTTCAGGTGGATTTTGAAAGTCTCTAGAGAAGGAGACTCCAAAATCTCCCTGGGCAGCCTGCTCCAGAGCCCCAGCACCCTCACAGCAAAGGAATTTTTCCTCATGTTCAGGTGGAACCTCCTGGGTTCGAGTTTGTGTCCACTGCCCCTTGTCCTATCACTGGGCACCACTGAAAAGAGTCTGGTCCCATCCTTTTGCCCCCTGCCCTTTAGCTATTGATCAGCACTGAGAAGATCCTCTCTCAGAATTCTCTTCTCCAGGCTCAACAGCCCCAGGACTCTCAGCCTCTTGTCCTCACACAGATGCTCCAGTCTGCTATCAGCACTCAGCCTGCAAATTGGACTACTACCAAAAGCTGTTCCCTTAATCCTGATGGAGGTTAACGCTTGATAACCATTTTGTCAAACATCACACACCTGTAAGCAGAGTCTACGGCACTAAGTTTTGCCCCCATGCTACTATTTGTATTCCACAAACACAGTTTGCAGTGGCATGCACAGCAGTGGTAATGATAAGAGCACTCAGCAGCAGCACAGATGTTGAGAGACATTCTTATGCAATCTGGATTGCTGCTTATATCAACAGAAACATAGTGGAATAATCAAAGTTGCCACATTTACCACAAAATACAGACAAATATTGATATTTGCAACGCGAAGATGAGCCACCATATACCAGCTTTATAGACAAAACTTCTCAAATAACACCGTGCTTTCACAGAATAAAAGCCTCTGAGGAAACAGACACTTCTCCAAACTTGCATGAGGTGTCTGCAAAGATACCAAATTCCACTTCAGTTTGCTTTCCACCCGGGTGTAAGTGTAAGAAAACCAGCTAACTTACGATCTCCTTGACAACGCACAGGACCCACAGAGATCTTGGCTTCCGATCCAGGCCGGTCAACGTCTCCAACCACTACTTGACTCACTGGTAGGTGCTCTTTGTATGTTAACATCCCAGTGTCTTTTCTCCTGAATTACAGAGAGAAAAAGAAAGTAATTGTGAAATATATTAAAATTACTTCCTTGGTCATCATTATTCAATTGTTTCCTTGACCGTTATTGTTCAATGAACTAAGCACCAATAGCATAGGTGTGCACCAGATGCACCAGTACAGTCTGCCTACAAACCTGTCTGAAACAACACCAGTTTGAGCAATGCTGGAAACCAGATGGGTAGCAGCTGCTGCCACCAAGGAATGGATTCAAGAGTAGCAGCTTGCTTTGTGGCCAGTCCTGGACTCAGCTGGATTTGTCAGGGTTTTCTTGCTTTCCAGACTGACCAGCTCCATACTAGTGGGCTAACATGTTGCTGTTGATCTCCTTGGTGATGTCTTCTGGGGGGGGAAAGAAATATCCTAATGCTTCCTAGAAGAGTCTCCTTTTTGCTCTAGTTACTACGAGTTATTATTCTAATAATGAGGCCCCTGCATACCAAGGAAATGAAACTTGTTACCTCTTGCCCTGTCACTGGGCACCACTGAGAAAAAAAAATAGACCCCCCCTACCCTTAATTGATAAGCACTATAAGCATTGATAAGATCACACCTCAGAATTCTCTCCAGGCTAAACAGCCTTTCTTCATAGGAGAGATGTTCTAGTCCCCTCACCATCTATGCTGCCCATTGCTGTACTTTCTCCAGTAGTTGCCTGTCCTTGAACTGGGAGGTTGGAATTTGACCCCGTATTCCAGATGAGGCCTCACCAGGGCAGAGCAGAAGGGAAGGAGAACCTCTCTTGACCTGCTGGTCACACCCTTCATGATGCACCCCAGGATTCCATTGACCTTCCTGGCCACAAGGGCACATTGCAAGCTCACAGTCATCCTGTTATCCACCAGGACTTCCAGGTCTTTTTCCACAGAGCTGCTTTCCTCTGGTAGGATGTAGCTACACCCGATGCTATGATAGTGAGGCTGTTGCAGGGGACTACTGGAAAGGAAGGACCAGGGAGAGAAGCAACCCTCACAGGCTGCTTCTGTGGATTGAGCTAGGCAGTAACACATCGATTCTCATCCACAGATTGCAATGCCCTTTTACAAAGGTATCCGTGAGACCCACTCCCTTCTAATAGAGGGTAAATGTAGGTCATCACTTGGCTCTTTCTGTGGTTTTCCTCTGAGACTGCCTTTCTCTGCCGATTGTTACTCTTTCAAAGAATGCTTTAAAGGTGGATGTGTGTATATAAAATAAAGAATTCTTCAAAGAGTGTTAAAAAGAAAACTATTGCCATTTCTCTTCATTCCTTCCCCTCTCACAAAAAGAACCAATATATCAGCTCCAAATAAGGATGTCAAAGGGTAGCCCTTTTCCAGTCAACAATAGCTTGAACTTCCTTTGAAGGAAACAAAAGGGAGCAGTAACAGGTTTGTTACCTCTTTGCTCATCACGTTTCTACTCATTTCAATATTTTTAGTGAATTGGTCGCTTTAAGGATGTTGCCATGATAATAAAGCCAAATGTTAGAGCTCTTTTCAGCAACAGTTCTGTTTTCTGGCAATTATGGAATCACAGAATGATTTTGATTGGAAAAAAACCTTTAAGATCATCAAGTCCAACCATTCTCTAACTCCACCAAGGCTGGTACTAAACTGTGTCCCTCAGCACCACATCTCTGCTTCTTCAAAACACCTCCAGGGATGGGGAATCAACCACCCCCTGGAGAGCCTGTTCCAGTCTCCAAGAACCCTTTCAGTCAAGAATTTTTTTCCAATATCCAACTTAAACCTCCACTGGTGCAACTTGAAGGCATTTCCTCTTGTCCTATCACTTTTACTAGGGAGCAGAGAACGACAACCACATGGCTTCAACCTCCTTTTGGGGAGTTATAGGCAGTAAGAAGTTTGCCCCTCAGCCTTCTCTTCTTCAGAAAACAATCCCAGTCCCCTCAGCCACTTCTCACCAGACCTGTTCTCCAGACCCTTCAGCACTTTCACAGCCTTTCTCTGGACACGCTCCAGCACCTTGGTGTCTTTCTTGGTATGATGGTCCCCAAATTCAGCCTGGTACTCAAGGTGTGGGTAGCCTCACTATAGGGAAAGAATCACTTCCCTGGTCCTGCTGGCACACTATTCTAGATCTAGGCAAGGATGCTCTTGACCTTCTTGGCCACCCGGGTACATGCTAGCTCATGTTCAGCTGTCAACCAGCACGACCAAGTCTTGCTGGTTGCTTACTTGTATCATCATTTCAGGAATACATTCTCCCATGTGCAGAAGCTACTGAGGCCTGAGACTGCTGGACTAAGAGAGAAGTGTGTTGTTTTCTCTCCAGCAAAACCTGCACCATTCATTTGTTCATAATAAAGAGAAATAATGACAGCTTTTCACCCATGTGTGAACCAAAAGAGAAATACACTGAGTGGTTCTGTTATGCTTTTCTAAGGTACTTGCAGCTCCTATGGACATACTAATCAGCACTGACAAAGTCAAAGAAATTATAAACCAAAGACTGATTATAATGCTTGACTTTGTACTACATACTTAGAAATAATCACAGCTGGAACACTCAGTTCCTGCAAGTGATGATGCTTCTGCCAGTATTTAAAGACTTTGCATATTAAGAGGGTGGAGAAAGTCTCTGAAGTTCTTCCCCACCAAAGAAAATCCCCTTAAGAGAATAAAGATTGAATTCAGAGTGTGTCATATTCCTATTAATAGTCAAATGGGAGATGAATGAATCTGATCAAATCCTGTAATTATTACCAGGAGATATTGATGAAATCTCAGCGTAATTTTCTACTCCTAATTTCTTTTCCTATATATAATGGTCTGCAGAGTGCTTCAGGGTGCCTTTGAATGAAAGCAGCAGATATTAGTGTAAGATTTATCATTGTTTTGATTATGATCATCTACTTACTCCTTTTAAGCACTCTGCGGTATGGAAAAAAGAAATGCATTGTGCATCTATCAGCAAATGACATAGTCAAAGCAATGATAAGATTCTGTATTGCTATTAATTTGTTTATATAATGATTTCATACCACCAGACTTCTGCTGCTGGAGTAATTTATTTTCCCCAGTTTTGTTAGACAACCCTTAAACATCAGTCCAGTCCTATGCAGCAAAACACATAAAGAATGTTCTACAAGGAGGAAAAGAATTATTTTTATGAGATATGCTTACATGAGCTGAGGAACTGGAATTGCTTTGAGAATACAAATAAAGCACTACTGGAATGAAACCACAGTGTTGAACACAGACAATTTAATTAATAACAGTGGTTGAAAGAATATAAACTCCCATGTATGCAATGACCCATCTCACACAACACTCATCTTTTACTTTGCAAGCACCTCTTTTGTAACCCCTAAATTTCATTGAACTGTATGATCACTGTGGTTGGAAAAGACCTTCAAGGTCATTGAGTCCAACCATTCTTGAATTCTGTCAAGTCTGGTACTAGCCCAAGTCCCTCAGCACCACATCTCTGCCTCTTTTCAACACCTCCAGGGATGGGGATTTAACCACCTCCCCGGGGAAGACTGTTCCAGTCTTTGGCAAGCCCTTCAATCAGGAAGTTTCTTCTAATATTCAGCCTAAACTTGCAGCTTGCAGCTGTTTGCTCTTGTCCTATCACTTATTACTAGGGAGAAGAGACCAACACCCATCTCCCTCCAACCTCCGGCATCTGTTTGAGTAAGGCACAAAGCAGTTCAGTCCAACTAGTATCTGTGAATTAATGTCTGTAAACAACATTGTGAAGGGTACAGACATGCCAAGCACCAGTATTTTCACCCTGCTAAAAATATGTGGCTAGAATTTGAATATGTTTATTTATTAGAACTGCTAAGAAGAGTTAATATTAGCGACAGTTTAACAAACAATCCCATTTTGGCAGCAGCCTTAATAATCTGGAAGCAAGTTATTTGGAAATAGGCAAACTCTAATTAACAGGATTAAAACCAAGGCAAACAAAAGCTAGGATTAAAGCAGAACTAGCTGACTTTGGAAAGCTTTTGATAAACATATAGTTGTTGTGGTTTGGTTTTTTTAAGGTACATGACATGCAGCACAAAAGCCCTACTTTTAGATTCACCCCATTCCCAGGGCTCTGCCATGCTTAGGAACTGTGAATTGCCAACAAGATACCACAGGCTGAAAATTATAGAATCACAGAATCATAGAAAGGTTTGGGCTGAAAGGGACTTTAAAGACCATCTAGTTCCAACCCCTCCAGCCATGGGAGGGGATGCCTTCTGCTAGACAAGGTTGCTTGAGGCCTTGACCAACCTGGCTTCAGACACTTCCAGGAAGGAGGCATCCACAACCTGCCGGGGCAAATATTTATTTCCACTGCAATTTGCTCTTCTGAGAGATTCATACAGATCTCTTCTCCCTTTCCCATATCTTGTCACCTCAGATACTCTCACAGGTGAAGCTGCAACTAATGACTCACCCTTGATTAGGAGTATTATGGAAAATGTCTCATTACTGTTCAGGGTCTTACAGATGAAAGTCATAAATGAAGGTGTTTTTTTTTTCCCATGGACTGAGATCCTACAAAATCTGTTCTCATAGTCCTAACAGCAGAAGTTTGAAGATTCACCTTAAGGCAGTTCAGCATCTTCCGTAGCCACAAACATTTAGCAACATGCACTTCTTTACAATGTAACTGGTGGTTTGGTTTGGTAAGCTCAGCCCTACATGATGGTAAAACTGTCAGTTATGGGCAAACAAGGGTTTGCAAGAGGTTTGATTGAGTGGAAAATGCAAAACAAGTCATCATCAACAAAACAGAACAGGGAAGCAGTTTGGATTTTGGTTTTTGGTTTTGAGAGCACTCATCGCCTGAAAATCCAATCCCAGCACCCAAATTGCTAACATAAACAAGTCCATCCCTTGACATCTCTTACTAAAGACAAACGATTCCAAAGAGGTGAGGCTGATGGTGCATCAGTCATAAGTTATCTTTGTTCAGAGGTGGTAAGAGATTGAATAGATTAACTTAACGCACAAACATCATATTCACAAACAGTCCCACCAGAATGATGAACCTTTTTAAAACACCCTCCATGACACGAACTGTACAAAACCAAAACAAAGCCAGCCTCCAATTTGTGTTTAGCACAAGTTACTTAGTTAAGCTGCTTTCAGGAACTTCAAACCTTCTTTGAAGAAGAAAGCAGTTTAATTTAGCCAAGAAAACACATGTTTAATTCACACTTTTTTCTTGGCAATCCGACTTAGATCTTATTTCTCACTTCACACACCCTATTCCTCCTCTGATCTTCGAGGTGAAAAAAAACTCTAAAATTATGTTAGAAAATAAATTTGCTCCTGTGGACACCTCTCAAACCTTATAATCCCATACCACCAACCCTCTTAATTAAATGCAGGTTAATTTGGATCATTAGAAACATCCTCATGAGGATGATATGTTTTAATAGTGACTGGAAAATGAATACTTCAGAAGATATACAAGATACAATTAAAAAAAAAAAAAAAGCTAATAAAATGTCCACAAAAAGAAAGAAAAAAGAAGTTACTAACAACTTGATTAAAACACCATGAGTCTTCCAAAGACAGTGTCTAAACATTTCCCAGCATGACTGGGCATGTGGGAATGGGGTGAACAATTCAAGATGCCTGATGCTGAATTTGTATCATGTCAGTAGCTTGCAGTTCTCTATCCAACCAACTATGCACAAGCCATTGGATCAAAGTCCTATCACATCGTCAGACCAAATGTGCTTCTGGCAGGATTTTTAAGGCACAAGGATCTGTATTGGAAGAAATATTAAAAACCTCAGAGCAGCAGTTCAGAGGCTTAATTTCTTGGAGTTCTTGACAACTTTGACAGTTTTACTTCATATGACTGAAAGAACTAAATAAAAATGGCAGGACAAAATAACAGATAGCCACAGTTAATGTTGACTTCAGCCTCTATATGCTTGTTGAGTTCAATAAGGTACTGAAACACGTAACTTAGTGTTGAATTGGGTCCAGAACACCTCATGAAGTATGAGACTTAAATGCACCTCAAAAATGTCAGTAAACCCCAAATGCATAAACACCCACCATTGCTCTTACCCTTTCACTGGCACTTACTGTTCATCCTTACATCACAACTATGCATACACCATACTGAAACAAATCTATGCTTCACATAAAGGTACCATGGGGAACATAATGGTGCTGGGATTTAGGTCACCTCTTCAGTTGCTTGTCTAGCTATGACACTAAATATACTGGGGAAAAAATCTAGGCTGTTCACATCTTGGAACACAGTGCTTGAGCCGGGAACCTCACGAAATCTCTTTCATAAATATGCCAAGTATGTCCAAAGAAAAGCGACAGAGCTGGTGAAGGGTCTGGAGCACAAGTCTTGTGAGGAGTGGCTGAGGGCATTGTGCTTGTTTAGCCTGCAGAAGAGGAGGCTGAGGGGAGACCTTGCTGCTCTCTACAACTCCTTGAAAGGAGGTTGAAACGAGTTAGGGATTGGTGACAAGACCAGAGGAAATAGCCCGGAGTTGCATCAGGGAAGGCAGTGCTGGGTTAACAGTGGCACAACATGGTCGCAGAATCATAGAATTGTTTGGGTTGGAAAAGACCTCTAAGACCATCCAGTCTAGCCATCCACCTAAGACCACCATGGCCATTACACTATGTCCTCCAGTGCCGTGTCCACACATTCCTTGAACATCTCCAGGGACAGTGACTCCACCACCTCCCTGGGCAGCCTGTTCCAAGTCCTGACCACTCCTTCAGGAAAGAAAATTTTCATAATATCCTAAACCTCCTCTGGCAAAATTCCAGGCCATTTCCATTCATTCTGTCATCTGATATTAGGGAGAAGAGACCAACCCTTACCTCACTCCAACCTCCTTTCAGGGAGTTGTAGAGAGTGAGAAGGTCTCTACTCATCCTCCTTTTCTCCAGACTAAATCCCCATTCCCTCAGACACTCCTCACAAGACCTGTTCTCCAGACCCTTTAGCAGATTTGTTGCTCACATTGGGACCCTTTAGCCTTACTCCTGGGTGTCTGCATAACAGGAATTGTCAACAAGCATAAATCTGCCTTATATGAAAAATGTTGTATTCATTTATGTTGGATTCTTCTTTGTGTAAAAAATCCCTATCCCACTTCTGTATCACAGGTAACATTTTGGAAAACACAGAAAAGTAACAATTACTTGTTAGACATCATAAGGAAAATGAGTATAGCAGCATCCTCCTCAATAGTAAACTATGTAAGTAATCAATAAAGACAGAAAAGATGGGAAAGGAAGTAATACCATATTCTATTAAAAGTAAAATCTAAAGGAAGTTCTTAATTTCCTTTCATGAAGGCCCCAAACACATGTGTACTGATTTTTAAGAAAATGTAGGTATTTGAGCCTAATTTTCAATAAGCTATTTCTGACTGACCTTGACTTTTAATTTTGACAACCACAACATCCCATTTTCTCTACCTAGAATCAGTTCTTATTCTTTCAATGCTGTATTTCTATGATATTGTGCACAATCTGCTCATTAGAATCAGAGAATCATTTTGTTTGGAAAAGACCTTTAAAATCATCAAGTCCAATCACTATCCAACTCTACAGCTTAGTGTCCTCAATGACCTCCTCAGTTTTTACCTCAGAGTTAAGCAAGTCAATGTTTATTTCAAACATTTCTTTCTTTCTTTGGTTGATTTTTAAAAAAGATGACAGTGTTTCCTGTTTATCCCTTAGATATATTCTGCATCACAGAAACACAGAATGCTGTTGGGGGCTGGAAGGGACCTCTGGAGATCATCAAGTCCAACCCTGCTGCTAAAGCAGGGTCACCCACAGCAGGTTTACTAGGAGGGTTTGGATTCTTTCCACAGAAGATGACTCCACAATCTCTCTGGGCAACCTACTCTGGCACCCTCACAGAAAAGAAGTTTTCCCTCCTGTTTCAGTGACACTTCACAGGTTCCAGCTTGTGCCCATTGCTCCTTCTCCTGTCACTGGGCACCACTGAAAAGATCCCAGCCCCATCCTCTTGCCCTCCACCCTTTAGCTATTGATCTGCACTGAGAAGATGCCCTCAGGCTGCTCTTTTCCAGGCAACAAATTACTTTGTCCCTGGTGTACAGAGTCTGCACTGCATACTCACACATCTCTTACAAGCTTTGTTGGATCCCTTTTCCTGAGTTTATTAATTTCCAACACAAGAGTACTCTGTATGTGAACAGAGGGAAGACAAACAGCTGGAGAACGGGGTTGGGTTGTGGCTGGGACCAAATGTCTCACTGTGATTAATTACAGGTAAGCAGTAGTACGGAAAGCTTGGGGCATTCATTGATCATGCAACAAACAAAAAAGTTCCTGAAGAAGGAGGGAGACACGAATGGGAACTCACATAAAGCCACACCACAACCGTGACATTAAAACAGTTCACAGAATTTAATCTTTTTTAATGAGACTAACTCAGAAAAGGAGGGGAAAAAAAGTTAGAAAAAGTGTTAGACCCTTTAGGGCTCAATTTGCAGGCTTGATGAAGGGCTATTGGATTGCTCTGATTGTTTATTGCAGAGAGCATAAGCAACTTTCTTCTTTAAAGTGAAACAAGGCACAGTGGATACAATAGTTTCCAGATAAATAGCAATATTGCAGGGGCTTTTGCCTTTTCCTTTTACTCTTTATTATTATTATTATCCTTTTTCTTTTTCTCTCTCTTTTTAAAAAATTACCCCTTTCCTTTATTTTTTTCTTTTCCTTTTTTTTCCCCCTTTTTTCCCCATCCTGTTTAATTTCCTCTTTCTCTTTGTCTTTTGGCACTTTTTTCTCTTTTCTTAATTATTACTTTCCTTTCTCTCTCTTTTTTTTTTTTCTTTTCCATTCTTCCCCTTTTCTTTTGCAGTGCTAAGAATTGTCTTGGCACAATGAGAAAAGGACAAAGAACAATTCTCCCTCTAAATGTTGAGGTTTTGCATCCAACTGAGTGATGAACTGATAGGATATTTTGATCAATGGCTCTAAAGAAAATCTCTCCATCAAGTCTAGGACCTGATAAAAAATTTTCTCTCAAGGGCTTCTGGGCTCTCTTTTCCTGGGTTCCTTCCTCTTCCCTCCTCACCTCCTATATGATTGCTTCCTCTCTGCCCTTACACATATAAATATCTATTCTAGTGCACTAAAGAACAAGCAATGAAACCAGATACATCTTTTGTTTACACTGGAGGCTTAATACCTTCAGCCTGACAGGCTCCCTTGTGATTGTTTCACCTAAATTATGACTGCTAATAGTAGTAACAGCCACACCTGCACTGCAGTCTTCATCTGCTCTGCAACATAGAGGTTGTTGCAGATTTTAAATGCCTTCCACACTGCACTGCACTGATTCAGAAAAAAAAAAAGAAAAGAAAAAAGAAAAAAGAAAAAGGAAAAAAGAAAAAGGAAAAAAAGAAAAGGAAAAAAGAAAAAGGAAAAAAGAAAAAGGAAAAAAGAAAAAGGAAAAAAGAAAAAGGAAAAAGAAAAATGAAAAAAGAAAAAGGGAAAAAAGAAAAAGGAAAAAAGAAAAAGGAAAAAGAAAAAGGAAAAAGAAAAAGGAAAAAAGAAAAAGGAAAAAGAAAAAGGAAAAAAGAAAAAGGAAAAAAGAAAAAGGAAAAAGAAAAAGGAAAAAAGAAAAAGGAAAAAAAAGAAAAAGGAAAAAAAGAAAAAGGAAAAAAGAAAAAGGAAAAAAGAAAAAAAGGAAAAAAGAAAAAGGAAAAAAGAAAAAGGAAAAAAGAAAAAGGAAAAAAGAAAAAGGAAAAAAAAAGAAAAAGGAAAAAAAGAAAAAGGAAAAAAGAAAAAGGAAAAAAGAAAAAGGAAAAAAAGAAAAAGGAAAAAAGAAGTGAAAACATGAGAGAAGCCCTACAATTTCAGCAGAAAATCAAAGCACTCTTTTCGAGAGCTAAGCAGTGTCAGGTAGGGAGTGAAATATATTGGGCTGGTCAGCACTGGGGTGATTTAATCTCCGCAGCACATTACTGAAGGCAAAATAATTACTTTTGAAGTTTGCACACAAATAAAAGGAGGAGGAGAACATAATTAGCAGCTGAGAGTTCTGTGGTGCACAGTGCTCTCAGTACTCTGCCCTTACCTGACAAGCTAGGATAGTAAGGTCATTCACTTTGAAGTTAAGACCATAAGCTTTTCACTCAGACTAAAAATTCTGTGTGTTTCAAGGCAAGACACAGCAGAGATTTTTTTGTTCCTGGTCATCTGATTTGTCAGCCACACTAATCATGAAATTTTAGAACATAAAGAAGGAAGCTATGCTGGGAATTCTATTTTACATCATCTGCATGGTAAGAAAAAAGCTAATCATGTACCTGCATTTTCACCTACTCATTCATAAGCCACTCACAAATTTGAGTACTCCAGAAATGATGAAATGTTTCTAGCAATATCAAGAAGGTTGCTTTCAGCTGGGTTGGAAAGTTGCCTGGCAGAAAAGGATCTGGGGGTGCTGGTTGACAGCCAGCTGAACATGAGCCAGCAGTGTGCTCAGGTAGGCCAACAGCATCCTGGCCTGTATCAGCAGTAGTGTGGCCAGCAGGAACAAGGAAATGATTGTCCACATGGACACAGCACTGGTGAGGACACGCCTGGAGTACTGGATTCAGTTCTGGGTCCCTCACTCCAAGAGAGACATTGAGGTGCTGGAGCATGTCCAGAGAAAGGCAACAAAGCTGGGAAAGGGTCTGGGGAACAGGTCTGGTGAGGAGCACCTGAGGGAACTGGGGTTGTTTAGTCTGCACAAGAGAAGGCTGAAGCAAGATCTCATTGATCTCTACAAGCCCCTGAAAGAATGTTAGAATGAGGTGGGGATTTGTCTTTTCTTTCCAGTATTCAAGTGATAAAGGGAGAGCACCAGAGTTGGCAGGGCTCATTGAGAGGGCTTTAAACTAGGTTTGAAGGGGGTGGGTGATGAAACCAGTCTCTCTGGAGAGAGAGAGAGAGAGACATAAACTAGAGTTAGATGAGAAATCAGCAGCCCAGCTGAAGTGCATGTATACCAACGCACGCAGTATGGGTAACAAACAAGAGGAACTGGAAGTCTTGGTTCACCAGCAAAACTATGATGTAGTTGCCATTACAGAAACATGGTGGGACAATTCACACCATTGGAGTACTGCACTGGATGGTTACAAGCTCTTTAGGAGAGACAGGCGAGGGAGAAGAGGAAGAGGGCTGTCCCTGTATATTAGGGAATCTCTTGATGCCACAGAACTTGAGGTTGAGGATGAAAGGATTGAGTGCCTGTGGGTTAAAATCAGAGGGAGGGCTAACAAAACTGACATCCTGGTTGAAGTCTGTTATAGACCACCCAACCAGGATGAAGAGGCTGATGAAATATTCCATAAGCAACTGGAGGCTGTCTCAAGATCATCAGACCTTGTCCTCATGGGTGACTTTAACCTGCCAGACATCTGCTGGGAACTTAATTCAGCAGAGAGGAGGCAGTCCAGAAGGTTCTTAGAGTGTATGGAGGACAGCTTCTTGATGAAGCTGTTAAGTGAGCCTAGCAGGGGTCAGGCCCTGCTTGACCTGCTGTTCTCAAATAGAGAATGGCTGGTGGGACATGTGATGGGGGAGGCTGTCTAGGGTGCAGTGACCATAAGATAGTGGAGTTTTCAATATGCAGGGAAAAAAGGAGGAGCATCAACAGAACTCTTACTTTGGACTTCTGGAGGGCAAACTTCAGCTTATTTTAGCAACTAATTCAGAGAGTACCCTGGGTACTTAAGAGCAAAGGGGTCTAGGACAGTTGGACCTACTTCAAACAGGAGCTCTTGAAGACACAGGAACAGGCTGTGCCCACGTGCCGAAAGATGAGCTGGTGGGGAAGGCAACCAGCCTGGATGGGCAAGCAGCTCCTGAAGGAATTAAAGGAAAAAAAGAGGCCTTTGGAAAGGGTGGGAGGCAACTCGAGACGTGTTTAAGATATTGAGACACTTGCACATGTCCAGAGAAGGGCAACGAGGCTGGTTAGAGGCCTCGAGCACAAGCCCTATGAGGAGAGGCTGAGGGAGCTGGGGTTGCTTAGCCTGAAGAAAAGGAGGCTCAGGGGAGACCTTATTGCTCTCTACAACTATCTGAAGGGAGGTTGTAGACAGGTGGGGGTTGGCCTCTTCTCCCAGGCAATCAGCACCAGAACAAGAGAACACAGTCTCAAGCTGTGCCATGGGAAGTTTAGGCTCAAGGTGAGGAGAAAGTTCTTCACAGAGTTATTGGCCATTGGGATGGGCTGCCCAGGGAGGTGGCTGAGTCACTGTCCCTGGAGGTGTTGAAGAAGGGATTGGATGTGGTACTTGAAGCCATGGTTTAGTTAGTCATGAGGTGTTGGGTGACAGGTTGGACTTGATGATCTCTGAGGTCTTTTCCAACCTTATTGATTCTATGATTCTATGAAATGGCTTGGAACTGTACCAGGGCAGGTTTAGGTTGGATATTAGGAAAACTGTCTTTTCTGCAAAAGTGGTCAGGCATTAGAACAGGGTGCCCAGGGAGGTGATGGAGTCACCATCCCTGGAGGTATTCAATAAATGTGTGGACATGGCAAGTGGTTTAATGGCCACAGAGATGTTGGGTTGATGGTTGGTCTCAATGACCTTAGAGGTCTTTTCCAAGTGAAACCATTCTATCACTCTATACAGATACAGATACCAGATTCTGATCAATTTCTTTCAGTACTGCTGTTGAGTGATTCTGGATGAATGACCCTGGATAGTCTGGATGAGACCAACTGCCTATGACTGGCTGCAACTAAGGTCAGCTAAACACAGCAAGACCGGAACAGTAATACTCAGCAGTAAGGACAGCAGTAAGATGAACACTCACTTTTTGTCTCACAATTTACAGAGCAAACTAACACAACTGAACCTGGCATTCCAGGTGCAATCTCCTCAGTGCTGAGCCCAGGAGAATAATCACTTCCCTGGTCCTGCTGGTCACACTTTTCCTGATACGGGGCAGGATGCTATTGGCCTTCTTGGCAAACTGGGCACATGCTGACTCATGATTTATTGCACCCCCAAGCTCCTAATGACCTCAACCTGTATCAGTTCAGACTGTTAATCTGTCAGGTGCCAGAAGCTACATAAATACCACTGTTGTCAGTACTTGTGTGGAACACCTCCAGAGAGATAGAGCAATCTGGGTGATCCTCAGTTTGCCCAGATACTGGACTAGACCAGTGAGCTGAGGACTATGTATTAGCAGTACAATACTGTAAGAGACTAAATCTTGTCTCTCTTGATGTGAATCAACAAAGACAAAATCACCTTTGCTCCTTGCCCAGACAATAGCTGATGTGCATTGGGCAGATGCCACTGGATAACAACTCTCTGGAATGTGCATAGACAAGATCATCTCTACCCATCAGCTACCCTGGAAAGGGAGGATTGCGAAAAAGACAATGGTTTCACCACCTGGACACATACCTGAAAAACTGTATAAAAGACTGGAGCAATACTGGCTCAGAAGAAGGAAAAGACCTGGGCAATGCAGCTCTGAAGAAAAATGAAACAAATGCCAGGAGAGAAAAGGACAGACACGTTGCCATGTCACCTGGAAGAAGCAGACCGTAAGGAACCCTCTCTCTGTGTCCTAAGTTCTGCCTGCTGCAACTCATGGAGTTGAAGAGGCTGATCAGAGAAGGGCTTGGACTTTGGGATCTCTCCCTCCCCTCCTCCAGCGGAGGACAGCACAGCCAACAAGACAGCACCCTTCCTCCACAGACCCAAACCATCTTGGGGGCTGGTAATATAATTCCTTTCCTCTTCTCTCTCCCTCTTCTCTCTCTCTCTCCTTCTGATCCGTCCACTTTATTCTGCTAATAAATAGCCTCACTGTTGATATTTTGGCCTTGTTTGTGCCTCTAATTTCATGACATGGGAATATTCAAAAGAACTGAGTCTCTTACCCTCCCTGGATCAAGACAAATACCAACATACCAGGCCAGCAGGTACTGTCCTTCTAAGTCTACATAAAACCAGTTTCCTGAACATCTTTTGTACAAGAGATGCTATGCTCTTCATCTACCTTCAAATGAAGTTTTAACTCACTCACACTAGTCTTATGTCATATTTATGATGGTATGAATGGTGAGGAAAAAAACAGTCCTTTTGCGTCTGCAGACAACCTTGTCTAACGGAGCCCTGCTCCATGAGTAGAGTCCTGTAGTGGAACAGAGATACAAGTACAGGAGAATTTCAAAGGTGCTATTTAGCACACGTGTAGCATGACCAAGTGCTGGATGGAGTTCATCTCTTCCCTATATCATTACCTGTAGCATGACCAAGTGCTGGATGGAGTTCATCTCTCCACTTTATAATTTCCATCTCCCTAACCCTTCATTTGTTGTTATCAGTAACAAAAACATATTCAGACTTCTTCTGTGGGAGAAGCAGAAAAGAGGAAAGCACAATGGACTAACACCAGAAATGGATAATTTCTAGAAAAGAATCTATAGAGTCAGTTACAAAACAAAACAAAAACCAAACCAAACCAAACCAGGGACAGAGTCCACTAAGGGAAGAGATTCCAATTTTTTAATAATTTAAACTCTATTTCACAATTGCACACCAGTCACAAGTAGTGAGAAATGCAGAAAAGGGCTATTTAATACCCAGTCCCTTTACCCTTTTCCCTACTGGAGAGGTTTAAATGGTCAAGCTATAACTAGTAGGAATTAACTTACTGGCTTCTGGCTGCTTTTCTGTTGCTGAAAGTTTCAGCTCAAACCTAATAAGTCATTTAAGAAAAAAATAAAAAAAATATTTCTTTTTGCATTAAATCTAACATTTCCTAACAGTTCAATGCTTGGCTTTCAGTCTTTACTGTTCCTCTTCCTGCAGATTTTTGTTCTGTGCCGTTGCATACTGTTACAGCATTGAATTTTGATCAACTGGAATTATCTTAACAGTAAGTGGCAATGTCAATGTCAGAGGAACTCCAAAAGGTAACCCTGAAAACCCACAAAATATCTGGATTTGTGAGGGTGCAACAGTCACAGGAGGTAATGCAAGCTGTCAGCTAAACTTCTCTGCCTTTGCCCACAAAACTAGTTTAGTCCGTAAGCATAACTAAAAATACGTTTTGGTATTTCACAGAATCAGACAATGGCAGAAGTTGGAAGGGACATCTGGAGATTATCTAGTCCAATCCCTCTGCTAAAGCAGGATCACACAGAGCAGGTTGCCCAGGATCACGATGTCCAGGTGGGCCTGGAATCTCTCAAGAAAAAGAGACTCCAAAATCTCTTTGGGCAGCCTGCTCCAGGGCTCCAGCACCCTCAAAGTGAAGAACGCTTTTGCAGCAACAACATGGAGTTGTCTTAAGAACGAGGCTCTGGTTTAGGTGATGTGTGCAAATACACATGAACTCAAATTGCGTATCTGCTGCTCCTCCCAGTACCCACCATTCAGCCTATCCACCCTCTGGGCCTGAATAATCAACACATTAGGCATGTGTTAAATAGCTCTGAAGTTACAGCAAATTTCAGTCCAAGTGCTGGGTCCTGCACTTAGGCCACAAAAACCCCATGAATGCTCCAGCCTTGGGTCAGAGTGGCTGGACAGCTGTTCAGTAGAGAAAGACCGGTGGAGGTTGATCAGCAGCCAGCTGAACATGAGACAACAAAGTGCCCAGGTGGCCAACATAAGTGCCCAAGAAGGCCAACAGCATCCTGGCCTGAATCAGGAATAGTGTGACCAGCAGGACCAGGGAAGTGATTTTTCCCCTGGACTCAGCACTGATAAGGTCACACCTGGAGTCCCAGGTTCAGTTTTGGGCCCCTCACTACAAGAAAGACATTGAGGTGTTGGAGCATGTCCAGAGAGGGTGAACAGGTCTGGTGAGGAGCAGCCAAGGGAACTGGGACTGTTTAGTCTGGAGAAGAGGAGGCTGAGGGGAGACCTTCTCACTCTATACAACTCCCTGAAAAGAGGTTGGTCTGAGGTAGTTGTTGGTCTTTTCTTGCTAGTATCAAATGACAGGGAAAGTTTAGGATGGGTATTAGAAAAAAAATGTTTCTTGAAAAGAGTTTTCAGGCAGTGGAATAGGCTGCCTAGGGAGGTGTTGGAGTTGCTGTCCCTACAGGGGTTAATAAAACCTCTGGATATGGCACTTTGGGACATCATTTAATGAGCATGGTGATGTTGGGTTGATGGTTGCACTTAGTCATTTTGAAGGTCGTTTTCAACCTTAGTGATTTTATGGTTCTTTGAAAGTTGCTCAGTGAACTTTCAGAAAGCATGAATAGAAATCTCTCCAGACTTAAGGTATTTCAAGGCTACAGTGCAAGCCAAACCCTGAGAAAAATGACACCACAACTGAGTCCATAATTAACACTTCTGGTAAGGTCCTTGCACAAAATTAGTCATACACTTGATTGAAACAAACAAAATAATCAAACCAAACAACATTTAGGAAAGTGAAATATTTCAGGCTGCTGAAAGCTTTAATTTGTCCCCTGTACCAGTCCTTGACTGGTCACTGATTATTATTTCTTCCAGACAGCTCCAGCACTACTCAGTACTTAGAAGGCAGGCAGTACTCAATGAGTAAAACACTGCTCACTATCCTAATTTACCCTCATGCTTCAATATGTGAGACCTCATTTTATATTGGATGTGTATTTCATCTCTTTCCATGAAGACTCCATTTTCTCATTGGATTTTCTATCGTGCTCATTACTACAGTGGATGATTGCTTCATAAATCTACCTATCTTTGCAATACCTCTGTGAGGTGACTATCTGGCATCATCATCTCCATTCTACAGATTGGATGTTAAGGCTGAGCAATGTTAAGGTTAAAAGCACACAAACATTTTTAGTGCTTCATCTGAGATGCCTACAGCCATTTATTTACTTTTATTTTTGTTTTGGAGGATGGCACTAGATGTATTCAGTGATCACTTATTCCAGGTGCAGCTCTGAAGGTTTGGTATTTCCACAAACTCGACCTCTGGGTTTCCAGTTAGGTACTGGGAAAATTACAACGACACTAATGACTGCTCTGTGAAGAAATGGCTGATGAAACTTGGCAAGCATCATGCAGAAATCTGGTTCCAGAGGCAGAGTTAGAATCCAGCTCTCCAGGGGAGCATTCTCCTGCCTTTGCTATGAGATTATTTGTCAAACTGCAATTCCTTTCTTCATTTCTAACACAATTTCTAACATACAAAATAGAAATCATGGACAATATCTTACTTACACTACATCATTCTGATTCAGCCCGACCCATCTTCAATGGGTCCCCTATCTCTTTAAAGAGTGTCCTGCCCTTCAAAATCACAGAATTATAGAATGGTAGGGGTTGGAAGGGACCTCTGGAGATCATTGAGTCCAAACCTCCTGATAAAGCAGGGTCATCTAGATCAGGTTGCACAGGAACTCTTCAGACATGTATTGAAAGTCTGCAGAGAAGGAGACTCCACAACTAAGCTAACACTTTATTACCTGTAAGGATGAGAAGATAGAATAGAATAGAATAGAATAGAATAGAATAGAATAGAATAGAATAGAATAGAATAGAATAGAATAGAATAGAATAGAATAGAATAGAATAGAATAGACCAGGTTAGAAGAGACCTTCAAGATCATTGTGTCCAACCCATCATCCAACTCCTAATCAACTAAACCATGGCACCCAGTAGCCAGACTATCTAAAGCTGTATATGCAAAAGCAAGGTATGAATGAATGTGGTGGATGCTTGCTTTCACAGCAGCTGGATGCCTCTCAGCCTCCCATGCTGGGAGCCCTTTCTGGGCTTCCATTGCTACCACTGATTGAATCTACCTGCTGATGGCAATTCCGCAGAAGCACTGTTGCAGATACTGTGGTCCAAACCAGAAACTGCATTGTTGTCACCAGAATTGAGTACAAATGTTCTGCAAGTCCTGGTTAACATTCTGACCCTGAAAGCTGAATTCAGCAAGGTCTCCTAGCTGTAGAGCTCACTTGCATTTTAGGTATAGATCTACTTGGCTAGAGAAAATTCCTAACTAGGACTCTTCAGATTCCAAAACTCAAAAGGTATGGCTTTAGGATGGGTTAGATTCTGCTTTCATTTCTTCTTGGGATTGACACACAGAATCACAGAATGGTGGGGGCTGGGAGGGACCTCTGGAGAGCATCAAGTCCAAGCCCCCTGCTAAACCAGGGTCATCCACAGCAGGTTGCTCAGGATCACAATGGCCAGGTGGCTTTGGAATCTCTCCACAATCTCTCTGGGCAGCCTGCTCCAGGACTCCAGCACCCTCACAGCAAAGAGTTTTTCCCTCCTGTTTCAGTGAAATTTTCTGGTTTCCAGTTTGTGCCCATTGTTCCTTGTCCTATCAATGGGCACCACCAAAAATATCCCAGCCCTGTCCTCTTGCCCTCCACACTTCAGCTGTTGATCAGCATTGAAAAGACCCTCTCCCAGACTACTCTTCTCCAGTCTAAACAGCCCCAGGTCTCTCAGTCTCTCCTCCTCACAGAGATGCTCCAATGCCCTCAGCATCTTTGTAGCCTCTGTTGAACTCTCTCCAGTAGTTCCCTGTTTCTCTTGAACTGTGGAGCCCAGAACTGGATACAATACTCCAGATGTGGCCTGAGCCAGGGGAGAATAGCAAGGTGGGAAACCTAACACAACCTGCTGGCCACACTTCTTCATGTACCCCAGGAGACCATCTGGCTTCCTGGCCAAAACAGCACATTGCTGCCTCTAGTTCAACCTGTCTGCCAGCACCCCCAAGTCCTTCTCCACAGAGCTGCTTCCCAGCAGTTTAACCCCTCACCTGTACTGGTGCAGGGGGTTACTCCTTCCCAGGGCAGGACTCTACGCTGGTCCTTCACCCACAGGCACAGTCTAACATACAATATCGAGTTGTAAAACTCTTGTTCCAAATCACCCTGTGATATACAGTAGTTTTCCATGAAAAATCCCTGATACATATCTAGAGAAACACTGTGTAAATGTCTTTCTGTTCCATGTTCTGAATAAACTGTTGTGTATCTATTCTGATTGCAATCTTAATGTAGATTTTTTAAGAATCCAATAATGATAATTCTTTATCAGCAGATTCCATACAATCTCAGTGTATATTGTGTAAGGGGTACAAAGGTTACAGAAAAGATTGTTGAGTGAATGTTACTTATTTAAACCATCTCTGTGACTCTTAATGGAGCCAGAAGAAGAGATCAAAAGTCAAAGCTGTTTCCCCTGCTAGAAGAGAAAAGAGTCAACATATGGTAGGGATTATGGCAGGTACTGTTAGTCATGGGTAAGCAGCCAGTGCCTCAGGCAATGAAAACCCTGAGCGCTCCTAATTCTGCCATTATCGTAATAAATAATAGAATATCTTCCTTTTATCGTTGCCATTTTGACACAGAACCAAACCTACCTTCCTTCTGCCACAATGCTCTGATGCCTACACTGGAGTCAGAGTCCACTTGACTTGCTGTTCTTCACTCTCTATAATCCTAGCTCTGACGTTTGGCACCATGTCTGCTTCGTGACTCTAATACCGACCTCTCCATCTCTGTGGTGTTCCATAGTTCACTCCATATCACAGCTTCCACCATACTGTCCTACCAATGTCCAAGCTTAGAATGGCAATGTTTGACTCCACACATTACAGAAAAACAGAGTGGTAATGGTTGAAAGGGACCTCTGAAGGTCACCTAGTCTAACTCCCCTGCTACAGCAGGATCACCTGGAATAAGCAATCACATCTTGGAAGAATTTCTTTATTTCTCTAATTTTGCATTTTTCATACTTTATTCTTGCAAATGACACCTAACTGGGAGAAATATCTGACGTGCCAGAGAGGTGTGATGCCATCCAGAGGGACTGTGACAAGCCAGAGAAATATCATCAGTGCAACAGGGAAAAATGTTAAGTCCTGCACCTGGAGAAAATCTCATGTACTGTAATATGCTGAGGTTCACTCAGCTGGGAAGCAAATTGGCCCTGGGGGTCCTGGTGGAAATCAAGTTGAACATGAGTTAATAACGCATCCTTGTGGCCAAGAAGACCAATAATAGCCTGGGGTGTATTAGTCAAAGTATTACCAACAAGAAAAGGGAGATAATTCTTGCCCTCTACTTAGCACTGGTGATGCCACATCTGAAGTTTTGTGTCCAGTTTTGAGGTTGAAAGAAAGGAGATGTACTGGAAAGAGTGTAGTGAAAGGCCTTGAAGGTGATTATGGGATTGGAGCTGGGGACCGCTTAGGCTGGAGAAGAGAAAGCTCAGAGGAATCTCATCGGTCTCTATAAGTACCTGAAAGGAAGGTGCAAAGGGAACAGAGCCAGGCTCTTTTCTGTGGTACCCAGTGACAAGAGCAGAGCCAATGGGAACAAACTGAAATACAGGAGATGCCTGCTGATCAGGACAACACTACTGTGAGAGTGACTGAGCACTGGCACAGGCTACCCAGAGAAGCTGCAGAGTCTCTAACCTTTGAGATATAAAAAAGCCATTTAGGCACCATCCTGGGCAACTAGGTGGCCCTGTGTGGCCCTGTTTGAGCAGGGAATTTGGATTAGGTGATCTCTGACATAGGTACCTTTGAACCTCAACTATTGTGTGCTCCTGTGAATTTTTTGTTATTTTGTTTTGTTTTTTGTTTTTTGAATCCCTGACAGGCCATTTGAGTTCCTGAGCTCTATAGTCATTAATAGCTGTATGAGTTTCTCAATTAACACAAAATATGAGCCAGTACTGATTCAATTGCCAAGAGATTGCTGTTAATGGGAAAAGTGTTCATGAAGGTATGGTTCCAGCTGGGCACTGAACATCATGTACCATGACGCTCCTGAATGGATTTAAACCCACACCAAGTACCTCATGGCAGATTCCCCTTATTACCAGGCTTTAAAATATTCTAGGGTGGCACTTCTTCAGTCCCTCTATTAAAATCTTTCAACCTGGGATGAAATCAATAACTGTATATTAGAGAAGAACTTAGAACCAGTTCTCATTGTCTCATTTCAAACAGGCTATAGGGTTGTACTCTCAACCAACAGGCCAAAGACTATTTAATTACCTCATGCAAAGTGCAATAGCTTCCTCTGAACTATACAACCTCATACCATAACACTATTTAAGCCTAGTTCATAACATATTTGTCTCATGAAAGATGGATAATAAGGGTTGGAGTCACTGTATTAATGATTTCATAGAATCATAAAATACACTGGGTTGGAAGGGACCTCTAGAGCTCATCCAGTCCAACACCTCACAACCACCGCCCCCTCAGTAAGCAGGGACATCCCAAACTAGATCAGGTTTCTCAGAGCCCCATCAAGTCTGACCTTGAATTTCAACTCCTATCACTCACATTCTACAGGTAAATGGGTCCCTCTCTACAAGAAAGACATTGAGGTGCTGGAGCAGCTCCAGAGAAGGCAAATGAAGCTGGTGAAGAGTCTGGGGAATAGGTCTTGTGACAAGCAGCTGAGAGCACCGAGATTGTTTAGTCTGAAGAAAGGGGAGACTGAGGGGAGACTATCTTACTCTCTACAACTACCTGAAGAGAGACTGGAATAAGGTGGGGGTTAGTCTCTTCTCCCTGGTAACAAGCAACAGGATGAGAGGAAACAGCTGCAAGTTGTACCAGTGGAAGTTTAGGTCAGATATTGGAATAAAGGTCTTCACTAAAAGGATTCTTAAACACTGGAACAGGCTCCCCAGGGACGTGGTCGAATCCCCACTCTTGGAGGTGTTTAAAAGAGGCAGAGATGTGGTGCTGAGGCTGGTTTAGCATCAGATGTGGTAGAGTTAGAGAATGGTTGGACCCAATGATCTCAAAGGTCTTTTCCATCCAAAACAATTCTATGATTTTATAAATGCAGCAACAATGCTCTATAAAGAAGAATTTCTGGGAAAAAAGGTGAAGTTGCAAAGATAAAGATGAATACTCTGCTGTAAGGGAAGTTCCCTGGTCAGCCAAAATGCTGGCTTTCCTATTATAATTTGACTTTGCAATTTTAGCATTCCCTTCTATAGCTGAGCTAACTTTCAAACACAGACGTCCTCCTTATATTGACAGTGAATCAAACAGGAATGAAGAGATGAGCAGACACTTTGCAGAAGGGATCACAAATAGAATATTTTTTGCCTTTGTTCTTCGGTAAGAAAGGAAATAGAGAGACAGGAGACATTAAATATAATGGCAGTGCTGTAAAAATTGAGAGTCCTCTTGCAAACCACTCACCATTGCTTATAGTCAGCATCGCAGTTGCAGTAGTACTTGGGGTCAGTACAGTTGCGTTCGATGCCGCAGGCACATTTTTGAATGCCAGGTCCTGATCCGCCCCAATAGTAGTGCTTCTCATTGGCTTTTCCAACCCACCAGGTATATGGATTCCCTTCTGCAAGGAATGAAAATGCAAAGTTATGATGCAACAAAGAGGTAGAGCTCCCCAACGCATCAAGTGGGCTCAGGTGTTTAACATGCAGATGTTAACAACACAAAACCAGACAACCTGCCATCAGTCTCTGGCAAACAAACGTGTTCGTTCCTTTTTAGCAATCTAAAGGACCTTGCCAGGTAAACAAACCCCATTTGCTTTTCTGTATTCCCAACTGTGTCCTGGGCTGCATCCCCAGTAACGTGGGCAGAGAGAGGGGATTCTGCCCCTCTGCTCCACTCTGCCGAGATCCCAGTACTGGAACCAGCTCTAGAGCCCTCAACACAAAAAATGACATAGAACTACTAGTGCAGGTCCAGAGGAGGCCACCAAGATGATCTGAGAGCTGGAACACCTCTGTTACAAGGACAGGTTGAGAGAGTGGGGGTTGTTCAGCCTAGAGAAGAGAAGGCTCCAGAGATACCTCAGAGCAGCCTTCCAGTCCCTGAAGGCTACAGGAGAGGAGAGGGACTTTTTACAAAGGCATGAAGTGACAGGAGAAGGGGTAATGGCTTCAAGCTGGAAGCAGCTATATTTAGATTAGACATTATGAAATTCTTCCCCACAAGAGCGGTGAAGCACAGCAACAGGCTGCCCAGAGAAGTGGAAGTTTCGAGCCTGGGAGTGTTCATAGGCAAGTTGGAGGGGGTCTTGACCAACGTGGTCAAGTAGGAGGTGTCCCTGCCCATGGCAGGGGGTTGGAACTAGACGATCTTGAGGCTTCTTTCCAACCCAAACTAGTCTATGAGTCTATCATAGATATTCCAGTTTTCATAGTTTTGTGTTTGTGCATCCCACTTACACATCTCCAAAAAACTACAACTGTAATCCTAAAACCAGCCATCTCACAATTAGGTTTTATCATCTAGACCATAAATCTACTTATCCCAGACATACATTGAAAGCAATTCACAGAAGTTTAATTGCAGGAAATGACATTCCAGAGATGGAGAGAGTAAGCAAATATTTGTATTTGTGAAAACACCACCAAGCCTCACAAAGGAACAGCTCTCTGAAAACTCTTGGGTTTAAATTGCTAAACACCATATAAAATAACAGTACTGAGCACAGTAATGTGAAATACTGCAGGCAGATGAAGGTTGTTATTAGATGTCACCGTGCTAGGCAGTGTTACCTTTCAGCTCTAGTGCTAATGCAACAGACGGGGCCCATACTGGGAGCAGTGCTGTTCGATACCTTCATAAATGATACAGACAGTGGGATCAAGTGCAACTCAACATATTTGCAGATGACACCAAGCTGAGGGGTGTGGTTGATATGATAGAGGGGTGGGTGTCATCCAGAAGGATCTGGACAAGCTGGAGAAGTGGGCCCAGGTGAACCTCAGGAGGTTCAATAAGGCCAAGTGCGATGTCCTGCACCTTGGCTGGGAGAATTCCCACGACCAATTCAGGCTGAGAGAGGATGTCATAGACAGCAGCCTGGCAGAAAAGGACTTGGGGATACTGGTAGATAAAAAGATGGACATTAACCAGCCATGGACCCAGAAGGCCGACAGCATCCTGGGTTGCATCAAAAGAAGCGTGGCCAGCTGTGGCAGGTTGAGGAAGCCGATCCTCCTACCACAAGCGAAAACGAGACTCAGGCCAAGGGACTGCAAACAAAAGCGGTGCTAAGTTTAAAATGGAAAAAAGCAGTGATTTTTTTTTTTACAGAGAACCACAAGCACAGTGACAAAAAAGAGATCCCAAAGCATACCCAAAACCTTCCCATCCCCACCTGAGGGTACACCCAAAACCCCCAGGGCTCTTTCTCCCCCGCCCCTGCCTTGGGCCTAGCCAGGCCCAAGAGGCCATGAGGTGGCCTCACCCCATTACCAGGTAGCGGTGAGGGAAGAAAGAAGTAGTGCAGGACCCCTGCTGATGTCTTATAGGGGAGCAGGGCATTATGGGATGAAATACCTGGCTTCCTGTGCCCACCCACTGGGCTGGACCCTCTGGGACATCACAGGTGCGGCTTGTGCGGCAGCATCCAGCCTGACCCACCATGCCAGCAGGTGGAGAGAGACTCTGCCACTCTGCTCTGCTCTAGTGAGACTTCACCCGGAGTACTGTGTCCAGAATGGGGTCCCCCGCCACAAGAAGGGCATCAACCCGCTGCAGTGGGTCCAGAGGAGGCCACAAAAATGATCAGAGGGTTGGAGCACTTCTCCTGTGAGGACAGAGAGAGTTGGGGTTGCTCAGCCTGGAAAACAGAAGGCTTTGGGGAGACCTTATAGTGGCCCTGCAGTACCTGAAGGGGCCTACAAAAAAGATGGGGAGGGATTTTTTACAAAAGCATGTGGTAATAGGACAAGGAACAATGGTTTTAACTAGAGCAGAGTAGATTTAGATTGGACACTAGAAAGTTCTTTATAGTGAGGGTGGTGAGACACCGGAACAGGTTGCCTAAGGAGGCAGTGGTGGCCCCATCCTGGGAAACATTCAGTCAGAGTTGAGGGCACTCTGAGCAACCTGATCTAGTTGTGGCTGTCCCTGCTTACTGCAAGGGGGTTGAACTAGATGACCTTTAAAGGTCCCTTCTAACCCAACGTATTCTATGATTCTAGAGTCTAAATTGATCATTTTAGCTTGATTATGATGGAAGTGGTGTGAGTTAGAAGAACTTGCCCTAGGAATGCTACTGCAGCAGCATTTCTGACCTCCAACACTATCAGAGTACGTAGCCTTGGCTTCCAGAAGCTCATTTAATAAACATGTAAATGCTATCTTTCCACAGTGAATGATGGAATCACCTTTATTGATACAGGACCCAACTATAGCATGAATGATATTTGAAGCTCCTACTGTACTACTTTTTTCCTCTTATCTTTGAAGTTAGTTTTTATGCTGTAGTGCAAAATGATGCAGGTTTAACTGTCAGTAAAAATTCTCTTTGTTTACACAAACTGCTCCTGTCAAGTGAAGGGTTGTATGATCCAGTCAGGAAGCTCTTCACCAGGAAGCAGAACTGCTAATTAAAGCACCAGGAGAAAAAAACAAACCAAACACTTACAATTGTCAAAAAGAGATTTGAAAATTCATAAACAGGTAGAAATGATGAAAGCAGATGAGAGTGATAACAGAATTACAGCCCACAGTGATGGGTGTCACAGCCCACAGTGATGGGTGTCATGCACCATGACAGACAAAACCAGGGCATGTTTTAACTCTTTTAAAGGACAAATGACAGCCACTTTTAAACCCACAATGCATTTTAACATAGATAGAGCTGTTTTCCACATCTCTATTTTTCAGCACACATATCCTTTAACTAGGGATTTGGTCCCCCTTGGATGTGTGCTGCTTCAGTCTGAAACAAAGGTTTAGGTCCACAAATACATGTAGGAAGATACTTGCATACATAACTAAACGTCCAGAAAGGTCAAGGAGGGTGTTTGAAGTCAGTATGTACCCTGTTAGCCATCCACACAACCAAGTAAGTCCAACGCTGCTCGTGTGGACACCATCAACAGTCCATAATGGCCTAACATACTGTGCTTGCAACAGGAAGGCCCTTAGTAGACAGCTTGGCTACCATGTACGGGGGCACACTTTCCATTAGCACATAACCCCATGCACTGGAATGGGCTGAGCCTCACAACAAACCATCCTGTGCCACAGTGGCCATACAAGAAGTTCTGGAACTATCTGAAAGTCTGTTGTTAATAAAAGAATAAGATGGGGAGACACAGTTATGTTCTGTTTGCTTGGTGCCAGCCATAATAACAGGCTCTGGTTCTCATGTGGAACTTCAACCACCCTGATACTTGATGGAGAGGTACCACTGCACCAGCAAGCCTGCAGGCAGTCCAGGTCACCAGTCACCAAATTCCCTTCATGAAAGTGCACTGGCAGTAGGAAAAAGTTCCTGCCCTTTTGACATTCTGATTTCCATCTTCTTAACTTCTCTATGCAAATGTAAAAGGGTGCATTAAGAAGACTGTGACCAGCAGGTCAAGAGAGTTTCCCCTCCCCTCTACTGTGTCCTGGTGAGGCCACATCTGGAGTATTTGGTCCAGTTATGGGCTCCCCATTTCAGAAGATACAAAGAATAACTAGAAAGTCCAGTGGACGCTAAAGAGATGCTGAGGGGACTGGAGCGACTCTGCAAGAAGAAGAGACTGAGAGTCCTGAACCTGTTTAGCCTGGAGAAGAGCAGCATGAGAGATCTTCTAAATGCTCATCAATAACTAAAAGGGGGGGGAAAGGATGGAGCCAGACTCTTTTCAGAGATGGCCAATGACAGGAGAAGGGGCAGTGGGCACAAACTAGAACACAAGAGGTTCCCTTTAAATGTAAGGAAAAATTTCCATCCTTCCTAAGGGAACTTTGTATTCTAACAGAGCTTGGAGCGTCATAAAAAAGTGATTCCTTTTTCATTGCATAAATGTATCTCTGTGTGAACCATTTCATTTAATATAAAAACATACTCAACCAAAGTTAATGTAGTATGAACAGAACTCTTAACAGTCAATAATATATTTATCTCTAACATAGCCAAGCAGCCTCAAAATGTCTAACTTTGGAAAGCACACTTTATATTATACTGAGCATTTTACCAAAATCTGTTGGGTTTATTATTTTTAAATGCAACTCATTCATTAGAATAGAACTGCTTTCCACATTTTAGGGCTGTTATTTTAAAGGTGTTCAGTCCCAGTAACTGAATCTCCAATATTGAGAGAATTCAGATTAGGGAGCTTCTCACTCTCTACAACTCTCTGAAAGGAGATTGGAGCCAGGTGGGTGTTGGACTCCTCTCCCTAGTAACAAGTGGTAGGACAAGTGCAAATAGCCTCAGGTTGCATCAGGAACACTGGAACAGGCTCCCCAGGAAGATGGTTGAATCCCCATTGTCCAATCTAAATGATTCTATAATCTTCTCCCCATAGCAAATCTCTTCACTATCTCCACTCTTCCTTCATTTAAAAGCAGCACTTTTTGCAGCAAGGGTCTGACAAACCTGGGTGACTCCCATGGAAGAACTGGAAGTGTGTTGCATCTGCAATTTCTGGGATCAAAGGAGAAACAGTGGTTACTATCCAAGGCTTCCTAGATATCTTTTCCCCTTGGTTCCCTACCCCAGCTCTTTCCTATTCCCAGCACTTCATTTTGGGAAGAATAGCAACAGGAATTAACATTGGCAGCACCGCTAAGGACACAGCCGGTCTTGCTCGGAGTTCTGTGCCTCACAAGAGGCAATTCTTCAGGCACGAAATCTCAGTTTGGTTATTACTTGCAGCTGATGATCTCCACATTCCCTCAGCATCCAGTCACTGTGTTAAGGGTATATTTCTGCCCATTCCTTTTGAGGTCTGTTTCTAGGTCCACTTCCCATCAATTAGCCCAACTCCTTGATGAACCTTTTCATTCTACCTGCATCTGCAGCCTCTTGTGGTGAATCAAAGCAAGCTGCAGCTTGCTCTCGACAGGGATTATCCTGCTTCTGCCTGTCAGGAAATTTTTGTGACCTTTTAAAACTGCAGGGAATGGCATATAAAGAAAGGATAAAAACACCTTAAAACTGAAGCCAATGGCTCAGTACATCTGAAAACCAAGACAGGTGAAAAATTCTCAGTGGGGACACTGCCTATATTTAACAGCTGCATTTAGCTGTTCCTCTGCAAGAAATGAGGTGCTAATTTACTGGACTGGATAGCTTTGATTTTTTAAGAGGGGGTGGGGTGGAATGCCATTCCAGTTATCCATTAATACCATGGATTCCTTAATAAATACTATGGAATGCCAATAATGCTCACACTATTTTTTTATGAAGAGATTCTTTTGTTAATTTCTTTTTTAATGGACCAGAATAAAGCAGCACAAATTGCATTAATTGCTCTGTTCTTGCTATTTGCAGAATAGGATTATAGAATCACAGAAAGGTTTGGGTTGGAAGGCACCTTAAAGACGTAGTTTCAACCCTCTGCCATAGGCAGGGACACAGTCCACTGGAACAGGTTGCTCAAGGCCCCATCCAACCTGCCTTTGAGCACTTCCAGGCTTGGAGCCTCCACAACTTCCTTGAGCAGCCTGTTCCAATGCCTCACCACCCTTATGGGGAAGAATGTCCTCCTAATGTCTTATAAAAGTAGAGCTTCTTCCACTCTGAAGCCATCACCCCTTATTGGGTCACTCCATGCCTTTGTCTGAAGTTCCCCTGCACCTCTTCTGTAGCCCGACCCCCCGCCCCCGTCAAACACTGACAGACTGTTCTAAAATCTCCCTGGAGCCTTCTCTTCTCCAGGCTGAATAACTCAAACTCTCTCAGACTGACTTTCCAGCAGAGGTGCTCCAGCACTTTGGTCATGTTGGTGGCCCTGCTCTAGACCCACTCTAACAGTTCCATGTCCTTCCTGTGTAGGGGCCTCCAGCCAAACATTTTTCTATCACAAGTAGAAATGAAAGTTATTTCCCAGGGATAATACAGATGATGAAATAAAGACAAAAGTTATATATATTCTTTCCATGTGCACTTTGCATTAAGCTACAGTATAGCAGACTGTACCTTTAGCCTCACACAAGGGTAACTTGATTTTAGGTCATGGTTCATTAGAGCCTGTGCAGGAATTCCATTTGATATTGCATGGAAGAAAGAGGCACTGAAAGAATAATTCTGTCACTGTTTGAAAAGTTCAGCATGCTAATGTGGCTGTGCGCTTCACGGCTTTCACCTTGCTTCTTATTGCCATTTCTTTTTCTTTACCCCAGCAGCAGTATCTATTCCTTTCAGGTCAAACCATTTTCATGAACATTGTGAGCCATTTATCTCAGCTTTTGAAGACTTAATATTTGGAAAAAACTAAGCACATGTGGTTTGATGTCACTCATGCATTAAGTACATCCACATGTTCCAATTTAGAATTCTAAAAGTCAAGGGAGTTAAAGCTGGGTAGGCTTTGCTGACTTAGTTTATTTTGTGCTGATTCGATTTTGCTCATCTTTATTATTATGTCTGTACTTAGGACCAATATGAAGCTGAAGAGGCAATTTGCAGGTTTGCTGCCCCTGCCTCGTGTCTTAGACTAAATGTGCAGCTGCTGAGGAGTGTCATAGAAACAGCAGACACTCCTAAGTGCAGATGCTCAAGTGCAGAGCAGATTCTGCTCCTTCTTGCACCCCAGGTGGACTGTGAGCAAGCTGGGTCAATTTATGTGATCACCTAGAAGGCTGAATTATTTGAAACTGACAGAACAGGGCTGAGAGATGAGTCTGGCTGCTGGGTCATATTTCCAGATTTCAGTGAAAATATCTGTGCAGAAAGTGACTTATTAAGTGAACCTCCTAAGATAAAATGGCAATTCATAGATAATATCCATATGAGATTGTTTTTCTTGCCCTCTATTGTGCTGTGCAATATATACACATGAATTTAAAATGGCATTTTTAAGTCAAGTAAATACACGGAATCCCAGCTGGAAGGGACCTGTGGAGATCTAGTCCAATCCCCTGCTAAAGCAGGGTCACCCACATCTGGTTGCCCAGAATCACAATGTCCAGGCAGGTTTGGAATCCAGAGAAAACGACTCCACGACTCTCAGCAGCCTGCTCCAGGGCTCTTATGCTCAAGCTTGTGCCTGTTACCTCTTGTCCAGTCACTGGGCACCACGGAATAAAACACTGGCCCCTCCTCCTGATATTCCTATGCTGTTATTTTCATTTTGTTAACAGGCAAGTAGCTTTCCTTTTGCAACCAGCGAGGAAAGGTATAAGGAGTCCTTAGTATTTACAAAATGACATTAACATCAGTGGTTGTCATTCCACTAATGACTAAGAGTCAGACTAGTCAAACCGTTATGGCATTTGAGCACACCATAAACTTGGGGCAGAAAACAGAGATTCAAAACCAAACCAACAAAAGGAAAATCACAAAAGAGAATCCTTGGCCACTTTAGAAAACCAGGGGTACCTAATTTAGAGATGCTCATGAGTTTAATGGAAATATGGAATCATTAAGGTTGGAAAAAACTTCCATGATCTTCAAGTCTAACCATCAACCTACCACCACTATGCCCACTGAACCGTGAGCTGAAGTTCAATGTCTAGACATTTTTTGAACACCTCCAGGGACAGTGACTCCACCACCTCCCTGGGCAGCTTGTTCCAATGCCTGACCACTATTGCAGAAAAGAAATTTTAATATCCAACCTAAACCTCCCTGCTGCAACTTGAAGCAATTTCCTCTTGTCCTGAAACTTTGAAATTTATAGCAACTTCCATCCTGTAGGTACTTGTGTCTGGTTTAGTTCTCTTTTTCAAAGTGGTAGTACCTGTAAAAGTTTTGGGGTTCTGTTTTGTTTCTTTTTTTGCCATGCTATCCTGGAGCAGTCATTTTCTTTGTAAGCCCACTGAGGTGGTTGGTCTGTTTGACAGTGCTGTTTATTTGTAAAATCTGTGTAAAGTGTGTGAAAACTCAAGATTTAAAGTCTGCTTGGGAGCAAGACCCTGAAATGTGATTTCTCAGCATGTTTGTTAATGTAGGAATTAATAAGATTTGATATCTGAAGTCTTGGCCAAGGCATTTTAATGCCCCAGTGCTTAGAAAGGGCTTTTGGACTTTTTTTCATTTTTAATATGCTCAGAATTGTGTCTTATTTTGAAAATAATCTAGAAAGGAACAATGTTGTTAAGGTTTTAATAGATAATGAAGAAAAGTACGTGAAAATACTTGCAAAAAGCATACAAAATACCACTGGTGATCTCTGGATATTTTAAATATCCAAAAGAACATTTTCCATTAACTTTGCTCCAAATCTCAGCAAAGTTAACATAACACATCCTATTCACTGCTTCCCTAAGAGCACCTAGGTATTAATTGCTGTCTTTTCCCTCCACAGCCATGAAGTAGTGCTTAGGACAAGAGAAAATGGCCCCAAAGTCACACCGGGGGACCTTGAGGTTCGATATTAGAAGAAACACCTTCACTGAGAGGATTCTCAAAGACTGGAAAAGACTCCTCAGGGAGCTGGCTGAATCCCAATCCCTGGAGCTGTTTCAAAGACAGGCATGTGGTGCTGAGGAACATGGTTTAGCATCAGACAGGAAAGAGTGAGATAATCATGGAATTACAGAATGCATGGGGTTGGAAGGGACCTTTAATGGTTAGACTTGATGGTCTTAGGGGTCTTTTTCATGTGAAACAATTCCATGATCCTATTTAGCAATGGAGACGAGGATAACCATTTCCATAGCCCAAACTAGAAGAGCTTCCATGGTCTTCAGTGTTAGGAACAAGAAGATGATGTTTAGACGCCCAGCCAGGAGTCCTGGCACTTATCCTGGAAGAAAGACTCATGCTATCTGTCGTCACCATATTTCTTAGGCTTCAGTTATGCTTTGGGTCACAAAGATAGGTTGAATTGACAAGAGCCTAAATGTTCTCATCTGCATCCACTAAAAGGCAGAAAAGAAAGGAAACCTGCTCAAATACTTGAGAAACAAAATAACTGCCTGCTTACTGGTCTCACTGATGACTGCTGCTGTGTTTTTTACTACATGAAGAGGTTCTCATGTGTCCATTTATTTGCCTGGTAATTTCTCAGAGCATGTATTTCACATATGCATCCATTAATTTAAAAAGATAAAGCAGCAAATAGAATCTTATCCTCTATACTGGATGTGAGGTTAAAACATCTCTCCAGTAAGGCAACAGGGGTACTCCTGGTTATTTTTGTTCCAGTATCATAACTACTTCTTTACAATTTAAAATCACTGAATTGTTTTGGAAGGAAACACCTTTAAGACTGTCTGCTCCAACCATTCTTTATCTCTGCCAAGTCTGGTGCTAAACCATAACCCTCAGCAACACATTTCTGCCTCTTTGAAACGCCCCCAGGGATGGGGATCCAACCACCTCCCTGGGGAGCCTGTTCCACTCTTTGAGAACCCTTTCAGTCACGACGTTTCTTCTAATATCCCACCTAAACATATTGGGGCAAGGGACAACACAAAGCCACAGGCCCATGCTTCCAGGGAGCTGCCACAGAACTACAGAATCATTTAGATTGGAAAAGACCTTTAGGATTACCAAGTCCAGCCATTAACACAGCACTGCCACATCCATCACTAAACCATATAGACTCACAAACAGGCAGGCAAAGATGACTTGTCTCTTAGAATTAGCAACTTCTAGAAAAGATCCAGGGGGAGAACTGCCATGCTGAGACCCAGTGGCATCTTAGGAAAAAGCTGACAGCTTTATTTTGCTATTGGAGAGATTTACTCTCCCCCTCAGCTCATGAAGAGCTAGTACAGTAGAAATGATTTTTTCTCCTTGTCAGGACACACATTCCAAGCTGGAGCACTACTAGCCAAGCCTGACTTGTTATTTTTCTTGGAATCAAGTCTCAGTGGTGAGATTTAGCTGGGGAAAGCAGCTGTCTGATGTCCTCACATGCTACTGTTTGCTGGGTTTTGAAGTGAATACATTATATCACCACCAGTTCCCACTCAATTTTAACAGCAGAGCGTGCCAGACTTGCTAGTGTTGCAATTAACTGTGTGTTGTAAATTGACTGGAACATTTAAGGCCAAAGAACAGTGTCTTTACTTAAGGGAATGCTTAATGGGGAAAGGAGAAGTCCTTTTAAAACAATAAAATGTCATTCAAAGATAAAAAGCACATTTACATACACAAGTATTCTACAAAAAGACTTCACAATAAGTTTTACTACATGCTCTGAACAAGGACATTATGGTGTCTGTTCTGGGAAGAGGACATGCAGGATACCTAAATCACAGTTAGAAAGTCTAACTGCAGGACAAATAGACTTTTCACAACTGGAACCACCCCAGGAAGCTCGGGTAGCAGCAACAGCAAAGCTGGGAAAGTCTTCGGTACAAGCTTGCAGCTCACCTTGGTGTTTAACCCAGCCAGGTCACCGTAAAACACACATTTCCATGTCATGGTCTTGCAAAGGACAAATTCATACTAAATCAAAGGATTCCATGGTTTGGCTAAAGGGAAGAATGTCTTTTTGTCATCATTTTGATAAAGTTCTCTCTACCCAACCTTGCTGGACAAGTAAACAGCACACAGATAAGCACACGCCAATTACCATTGATACTCTGTGAGCTAACGTAACTAAAGCCTCTGAATTATTTGATTTCTTAAAAAGGACATTTAAAAAGTCCAGAAACTGGGCATGATGATATTGCAGCAGTATGGAGATGTATCTGGTAGTTTCCTCTCTCTCAGCCTGCAGTTCAAAGGAAGTTACAAAGATGCATAGGGGACTGGAGCACCTCTGTGAGGAGGAGAGGCAGAGAGACCTGGGGCTGTTTAGCCCGGTAAAGAGCAGCCTGAAAGGGGATCGTCTCAATGTTCATCACTAGCTAAAAGGCAAGGGTCAAGAGGATGTAGCCAGTCTCTTTTCAGTGGTTCACGCTGATAGGACAAGGGGAAATGGGCACAAAGAAGAAAACAGGAGGTTTCACCTAAACAGAAGGAAAAACTTCTCTGTGTGGATGCTGGAGCTCTGGAGCTGGTTGCCCAGAGAAGTTGTGAAGTCTCTTTCTCTGGAGAGATTCTAAACCTGCTTGGACATTGTGGTCCTGTGCAACCTGCTGCAGGTGACCCTGCTTTAGCAGAGGATTGGATTAGATGACCTTTAGAGGTCCCTTCCAAACCTCATCATGCATGGGATTCTATGATTTTCGCTTGGCACACCCACACAGAGGTGCCTTTAGTCTATATACAGAAGAACACAGGTAACTTTTTTATGTATACCTACATCATTCAGCACAGAGGGTCTTGCTGGTCCAAATTCATCTGATCTGCAGTAATAACAGCCTGTATGGAACTAAATATGAACTAAAACTAACAAGATCCCAAGATAAATTTAGCTTTGCTCCCAGTGAGCAGAACGGATGAAAGCTTTTTCTGCAAGGGCTCTTTCCTCAGAGGTTCCATCCCTCCTCTCAAGCATTTCCCCTTTCAGACTGCTGCTCCCTGCCCTGAGGCACAGCCCAGCAGTAGCCGAAGTTGAAAGAAAAAAGCCCATTATAAAAGTCAGAAGGACTTTAGGCTTCTCTCCACCCATGAGAACTTAATATCTGGCACTTCATATGGAACATGGACCGTGACACAACTGGAAATTGGTTTTGGGGAGCACAAGGGTTTTCTTTTGTTGATGAAGCTGCTGCAGCAGCTGCTGCTGTTTTTGATTTTCTTTCCCCACTGACTGTTGAGGAACCTCAAACCAATCAGTTTTACTTCTTCTTTCCCATTGTGCTGTATTGAGAGCCATGAATTCTTGATAATAACACTGACATTCCTCTGGCAGATCAGAAAAATTGTCTCTTTTTATTTTCTCTCTCTTTTTGTTTTTTATTTTTTTAAGTGACACTGTGTTAAGGAACAGTTATGAAGGAACAACCAACACTAACATATGAGCACAAACATTAGCCAGTTTGCATGATGAACCACACTGCTCCCAAAGTGCCCACCATGTCAAATCTGAAAGGTCTCCAGAGATGTAAACCGTGCATTGCCATGACTCGCAGTGTGTTGTGTTCCGTATAGCAGCAATGGATTTCAGATGAGGAACAAATGACCTGATGAGCCTCAGCACTGAGGCTTACAGTGGGCTGACTCCCAAGCATATTGAAATTGAAATAAAGGAAGCTACATTACACAAAAAACCCCATCATCCTGGGGCCAATAAAGATTAAACTTGGAGTTCCAAACCCAAGCCATCTGCTAAGCAAGAACTGTTTGAAACAGCAATTGGACATGCCAAAGAATAACGCTCTGGTCAGAACATGTTTTCATTCTTTCTATACTCCAAACACTTTCATTTCACATGGCCTGTGCGGTTTGAGATGAACCTGGAAATTATAAGAGACTATTAAGTCCTCTCACTGGCAATCAGAGAAACATTCAAATAACCTTATAAAGAGTAAGGTGAACCTCATGAAGTTCAATAAGGGCAAACATAGGGTTCTGCATCTGAAGAGGAATGACTCCCTGCATCAATACAGGTGAGGGACTGACCTTCTAGAAAGCAGCTCTGTGAAGAAGGACCTGGGAGTGATGCTGGACAACAAGCTCACCACGAACCAGCAGTGTGCTCTTGTGGCCAAGAAGGCCAATGGCCTCTTGGGATGCATTAAGCATGGCCAGCTGGTCCACAGAGGTTCTCCTCCCCTTCTACTCTGCCCTGGTGAGGCCACATTTGGAGTACCAGGTCTGGTTGCAGGATCCCCAGTTTAAGAGACAAGGAACTACTAAAGAGAATCCAATGGAGGCTACAAAGATGCTGAGGGGACTGGAACATCTCTCTGAGGAGGAAAAGCTGACAGCACTGGGGCTGTTTAGCCTATAGAAGAGCAGCCTGAGGGGGGGTCTTCTCAATTCTAATCAACAGCTAAAGGGAGGGGGCAAGATGATGGGGCCAGATTCTTTTAGTGATGCCTGGTGACAGGACAAGGAGCATTGGGCACAAACTGGAACACAGGAGGTTCCATCCAAACAGGAAGAGAAAATTCTTTGCTGTAAGGGTGCTGGAGCCCTGGAGCAGGCTGCTCAGAGAAGTTGTGGAGCCTCCTTCTCTGGAGACTTCCACTTGGCCACAACCCTGGGCAAGCTGCTGTGGGTGACCATGATTTAGCAGGGGGTTGGACTAGGTGATCTTCAGAAATCCCTTCCAATCTCCACTGATAATTAATACGCACAGAGTTTAGAAGCAGTGAGGCATCATTAATCAGAATGCTGCTACAGAGACATCTAAACATACAAAACATTCAGTAGAAAAGGGAGAAGCAGGAAAGTGGGGTAACTGACTTCAGATGTGAGATGTGTTATCTTCAGCTTCATCTGGAGGAAACTGTCTTGCATCCAATGCAAGGATACAATATGAAAGGAAAGTAATCAGTGCCCTGTTTCAGCTGATCATTTGTCAGACCTGATGATGGGTTTGTGTTTTGCTCCTTAGACAATTTCTCTTCTAGGGCATGTTGGGTCTCCTGGCTACTCTAACAACCACATCTCTATTGATTTCTGGGAAACAGACATATTGATCAGAACTGACAACTGGAAAGGTGAGGTTATGTGTTTGACATTGTCAAGCCACTACCTTCTACAGCCTGAGCTCAGGGCACTCTTATTGCTTGCTGAAGCTTGTTTCATCTGTCCTTTCAAGCATGTTAATTCTCACACATAGGTTTTGGATTTCTCTACAGGAAAATAGAAATGGGCTAATGATGCACTTTAGTGAAGATCTAATAAGAGATGATGATGATCTCTTATCCTTTGAGTTGAAATGGCATTTCCTAACTATCATTATGTACTCACAGGGCAGAGGAATTACACTGATGAGGTGTACAGAGCTCTAGATACAGTAGAAACAGAATTCCAATTTCACTGGCTGCTGCAAAACTTGATTTTAAAATCCTGTATTATGGCACTGACACTAAAAAATTACTTGCCCTGCTTTGTGTGATAGAGTTTCAATCCCACACTCAGGAGAAATAATGAGATACTGGTGAAGATAACATCAACAGTTTTGCCTTTGGTCAATTCTTTGGACTCCTTTTGCTCCTGCATGCAATTTTCTTTCGTCAAGATTGAGAGTTTACCTCCCTGCCTGCAAGACCAGCTTGCTAACACAGCTCTTTGAGAAGTCTCAGCTGACTCTGAAGCTTCTCCAGAAAAAGCGGAGACTTCCTCTCAAACAGCTTTGCCAGGAAGCCTCACTGGGAGCTCCTTCCTCTTACCTTGGGAGCTCCTCTGTGAGTGATGCCCTCAGAATGTTCCTATCTGAGAAACACTGCAGATGCATTGCAGCCACCAACCTCTCTGATATGAATCTAGGCCCAATGGACTGTCCTCCTGTCCTGACTTTGGGCCTGCCTTGTCACTATGGATTTGCCAGGCTATTGCTGGTCTTTTTCTGAACCTGACAATTGTTCCTGGACCTGATTCTAACCATGACTTGAGAAGGGAATTCCTTTTTCAAATACTGGCATTAATGACAATAAATTGGATGACCCTTGACTGTAGAATCCTAGAATTGTTTCAGTTGGAAACGACCTCTAAGATCATTAAGTCCAACTATCAATTAATGACCATTAAAACATGGCCCAAAGTGACATGTCCACATGTTTCTTGAACACTTCCGAAGACGGTGACTCCACCCTCTCCCTGGGCGTGGTGCTCCAATGCATGATCTTCAGTGAAGACATTTTTTCTAATATCCAACCTAAACCTCCCCTGGCACAATTTCAGGACATTTCCTCTCTTTCTATCACCTGACTCTAGAGAGCAGAAACTGACTCCCACCTCGCTACAACCTCGCTTCTTGCCATGAAGAAAACTGAGACATGACAGGAGGTTCAAAATAATGGACTGAACAAGCTGGTTTAGAATGAACATTTTGTAGGGTCTGAATCTTTGTCACATGGAGCCCTTCTCTACTTGTGAGTCAAAAGCAATTCTTCTGGTGGCTGTGCTGCTGAATCCTAGCTCTCACATGAAGTCTCTCCCACAGTGATCAGAGTCCAGAGTCCCAGAGCACTGCCACCTCTACAAGTGATGTTTGGTATAAGAGTTTGAAAATGTTGGAGTTAACTGGTAAAAATCAAATTTGGTTACACTCTCTACACACCTAGAAATTTCTACCCTAGTGAGACCACATCTGGAGTATTGTGTCCAGTTCTGGGCTGCCCCGTTCAAGAGGGACAGGGAACTACTGGAGAGAGTGCAATGGAGAGCTATGAAGATGATTAAGGGATTAGAACAACTGTCTGATGAGGAAAGGCTGAGAAACCTGGGGCTGTTTGGAGAGAAGGCTGAGAAGGGATTTGATCAATATATACAAATATCTGAAGGGTCAGTGTCAAGAAGATGAGGTCAGACTCTATGCAGTGGTACCCACTGCCAGGACAAGGGCAATGGATACAAACTGGAACACAGGAATTCCACCTTAGCTGGAGGAAAAAGATTATTTGCTGTAAGGGGAGCCCTGGAACAGGTTGCCCAGAGAGTTTGTAAAGTCTCCTTCCCTAGAGACTTTCAAGACCTGTGTGGACATGTTCCTGTATGACCTGGCTAGGTGACCATGCTCTGGCAGAGGGATTGAATTTGGCCTCCAGAGGTCCATTCTAACCCCATTCTATGATTGTATGAACTTTCCTTCTGTAGCTGGCAAAGCATAAAATCAACCCACCAGCAGAAGATGAAGCCAGACATTTTTACGCTAGTAATGAAGTTCAGTTAAGTTCATTAACTTTTGGCACGATTTGCTGGGAGTTATGTTATATTCCTCACCACTAAAAATATGTATAGTGAAAAACAAGATCCTTGCTAAAACATATGCTCTGTATAACCAGAAAATGCTAGGCATGCTGTAAAGAGAAGGTCAGATTAAATGACTGTAAAAATCCTTTCTGGCTTTATAATTTGCTTTGCAAGGAAAAGATATTGGATACCCCTGAACACAACTTGGAAGCTATAGTGATGCAGAACGTGACTGATTTTCCAGTTGCACTTGCTAAGCAACGAAAGGAGGTTGTAGTGAGGTAGAGGTCAGTCTCTTCTCCTAAGTATCAAGTGACAGGGCAAGAGGAAATGTCCTGAAATTATGCCAGGGGAGGTTTAGGTTGGATATTAGGAAAAATTTCTGTCCTGAAAGAGTGATCAGGCTGCCCAGGAAGGTGGTGGAGTCACCATCCCTGGAGATGTTCAAAGAACATGTGGCCATGGCAGTCTGGGACATGGTTTAATGGCCTTAGTAGTCTTATGTTGACAGTTGGACTCGATGTTACAGGTCTTTTCCAACCTTAATTCTGTGATTTTATGATGCTCTTGATTGTTTTGGGAAGTGAATCTTAGGGCTGCAATTTTTGTGCTGTGCCACATGACTGGAGTTCTGCTTCTCAAGGGCTCCTTTGCTTGTCGTGTTGCATGAAAACTGTTTTTAAAAGCCTTTGTGGGAGGCTGAGGGCTTTTACAGATATTTGTGCTACACAGAGACACTCAGAATTCACCTCAACTTTTAATCTACTTCATTTTTATATTAATGGAAATATTTTCAGAAATATGCTCAATTTGTTCTAATGGATACAAAGATTTGACATTTTTCTGCCTGGGTCACAGATGATGATCTCTGAATTAGAAGCACTTGCAAATGTAGCTACAGAATAGATGTCTACACTACAGTTAAGCAACAACACTTCTCATGCCACACAAACAAGAACACAGTTTTACTGACTACTCACTAATAGTGCATAATTCACTACTAGTTTGCAGATAGTGATTGACCTTTAAAGAGAAACTGGAAGAAACCTGATATGGATGGCCAGAAGCACACACTAAAACTTGTTGTACAGCGTGGACCTGCTGGGTGAGGTGCAAAAATATCTGCAAGCTGTGAACCTCTTAATGAGTAACTCCCTTATAAAATTGATTGCCTGTTCTGTATCAAATGCATATTTTATTTATGATATACTGTGCTCACCTCTGCCTTATCAGCAGTGACCATGCCTCCAGCTGCTGCCTCTTCTGTATGTCTTAAACTCAGCCATTTTCTACACAAACAGAGGCATTGCAGGCTCTGACCTAATAGAGCTCACAGCTGTGAGCCTGCCTTACTGATGGATGATCTGAACAAACTAATTGTTGTGGAGCCTCAATCTCCAGAGCCATTCAAAACCCACCTGGATGCATTCCTGTTAGACCCTGCCTTCAGATGGGATTTGTTTACTTCAGAAAGAGAAGCAGGCTGGAGGACAGGCATGAAGTGAAGCAGTAAAAAGTATTTTCACATCATAATGCAGAATTCTTCTATTACTCCCAAGCCATTTACTTGAGCTGTCTAATTGAGTGATTCTCCAGCTGTGATCACATGCTCTTCTTGAGATACTGGAGCTGAGTATGAAGCAGAATACACTCTTATCAGTGAGCTCTCCTGTGATAAGGCACGAAGAGACAATGATTGTGAATGAGATGGCACCTAAACTCATGAAGAACAACTTAATTTGCCATTTTGTACATAATCCATTACAACTGATCAGACTCAGAAATACTGCAAATGCATGATGGAGAATGTACTGATGTGGTATGAATTCACTCTGCCAGTTCTGATTTTCCCCAAAGGCAATGATAGATTAACTTTGGGTAGAAAGGACAGATTTCATACTGTCTACCCAATGTGAGCTTTGCATCAGGTTACAGAGAAAAGGACAGCAGGCTTTCCAGTGTGTGCCCAGGTGGCCAAGAAGGCCAAAGGCATCCTGGCTTTGATCAGCAACAGTGTGACCAGCAGGACCAGGGAAGGGTTTGTCCCCTTGGACTCTGCACTGGTGAGGCCACATCTTGAACACAGGGTCTGGTTTTGGGCCCCTCACTCCAAGAAATACAGTGAGATGCTGCAGTGTATCCAGAGAAGGACATGATGTTGGTGAAGGGTGCAGAGAATAGGTCTTGTGAGGAGCATCTGAGGTAACTGTGTTTGTTTGTTGTGAAGAACGCTGAGGGGAGACCTTATCGCTCTCCACAACTCTCTGAAAGGAGGCTGGAGTGAGGTGGCAGTTGGCCTCTTGTCTCGGGTGACAAACAACAGAATGAGAGGAAATGACCTAGTGTTGTACCAGGGGAGGTTTAGATAGGATCATAGGCAAAATTTCTTCACTGCAAGAATGGTTAAGCCCTGGAACAGGCTGTCCAGGGAAGTGGTGGAGTCATAGTCCCTGAAGGTGTTAAAAAAATGTGCAGACAAGGCAGCTGTGGCAGTTTAGGCTGGGTGCCTCCTGTTGCTGCTGCATAAGCTACACCTCTGGTGTCCTGAGGGTCCAGCCCAGTTGGTGGACACAGGAAATAGTATATTTAATATCCATAGTATCCTGTGCCCTATAAATCCAGTTGCAAAGTCTTTCACTTCCTCTTTCTTGCCTCTCTGCTCTTGTTGTAGATGCTCCCTGTTGAGTTATGGTGGGGGAGCTATCTCAAGGCCTCTTAGGCCTGGCTAGGCCTAATGCCAGGAGGAGAAGAGGCAAGGGCAGGCTCAGACCTGGCCAGCTGAGACTAGCCTAGAAGTGGGGGGGGAGGGGGAGGAAATGAAAGAGCCCAGGGAGTTTTGGGTATACCCTCAGGTGGTGAGAAGTGTGCTGTAGGGGACTCTCTATCTCTCTATGCTTTTGGTTTCTTTTGTCACTGTGCTTGTAGCTTTCTGTAAAACACTAATTGCTTTTCCATTTAAACTTTCCATCACTTCTGCAATCCATTTGTGTGAGTGTCATTCTTTTGCCCCTTTCAGGGGCAAGAGAGGATCTGCCTGACCTCAAGCCAGGATGGCAGCTCAAGACATGGTTTAGTGGTGGACCTGGCAGTATTAGGTTAATGGTTGGTCTTGATAACCTAGGAAGTCTTTTCCAAGGTTAATGATCCTACAATTCTTTGAAATACTTGCCTCTGTGGGGAGGAAACACTGCAGATGAAATAAACTTTCTTTGTGGGGGAAAGAGCAAGGGCAGAACACACTCACATTAAACTTTTCTTGTGTAAAAGGGATCAGAATGGTTTCTCCTCTGCGATCCCTGCAGCCAAACTTTCACAATGGGTTTTCTGCAAATGGAATTTCAAGGTATGTCAGATGGGGCCCAAGTTCCCTCTGTGCTTCAAAAGAGATGACACAAATATCTGCACAATGAATTATAGGGTGTTTCTAACATCTGATGAGTTCCACCAGACTGAACAAATCTCTGTGCCACTGAAGCATTCCAGACAGGTGACAGCAAAAGATCAAGCTCTTTGGAGGAGACAATATTTCCTTCTCTGAGCTACAATGCAGAATACAGATGGAATATAGGATATACATTTTTTTCTGTACAAATCATGCCCAGTAAATTGCCAAAAATATCTAACAGTTAAAGCATTACACTGTTAGTTAGGAAGTATTTTTTTAGTGAAGGCACACTGAATGAAACATGAAACCATGCATGTCAATATATAACTACTAAAAATATGGTGTCTTGAATGATAGTTGACTGACAATTAATACATAGACTATTGTTCAATTAATGTTTGCTGGTTAATTATTGATCTTGCTAGTCCCTACGCTTCATGATTCTCAAAATTGTTGATGTTACAGGTGTTGATGTTGCCAGTTGTTCACCTATAATGGGCTCACACCAAACTTGAAACAAAATATCATCTTTGGTCAAAATAAAATGATGCTCTAAGTGTGCTGGAGAATAAGTTGATGGCGATGAATTTGTCTCTAATAAAACTGAGCATTTCCTCAAACCTTTGTCAAAAAAAATGCTGGTTTTTTTTTCTTTTTGAATTCTGCATCTAACTTCCAAATTACTTTTTTCCCTTACCTTTCCCTGCTTTATCTCACTTTTAATTTTTTTTTTTTTTTTGGGGGGGGTGGGAAGAAGGGGTTAATTTGTGTAAAATAAGGGTTTGTTCAGCCAGAGAGAGAAAGAAACATAAAATAGTTTCAGTTGAAAAAGACCTTGAAGATCATCAGGCCCAACTGTTCTCTAACTACCAACTCTTGTTCTCAACAATGCCCCTCAAGACCACATCTCTGCCTCTTTGAAACACCCCCAGGGATAGGGATCCAACCACCTCCCTGGGGAACCTGTTGCAGTCTTTGAGAACCCTTTGAGTGAAGGAGTTTCTTCTCACATTCAACCTAAACTTCCCCTGGTGCACGTAGCATCTGTCTGCCTGTCTTTCTGTTCTGGCAGCTCTGTAGTGACCAGGATAATAACTGACAGCACAGTGAACGGCATTTCAGTTACAAGGTTCAGCACAGAAGAATAAAACAGCCTTCTGAAAGCTTGCCCCATCACACCTCCACCAGGCCAGGAAATGGCCATCTGGAGCATGGCAGAAGAATGAAATGCTTGGACTTCAATTAGCTCATTTTAATTCCTCATATCGCAAAGCTTCACAGATACTATCGAAAATCAATACATGGTAACACTGCAGTAGGTATGATGCCTGCGGTCTCCAATTACTTTCCATAACTGAAATAACAGCAGCAATAAGAAAACATCATCATCTCTCCAACAATTCACAGGCCTCACAAACTGAGGACTTTCTTTTGTGCATTGAGACCCAGTACAATATAATTTTAATGTTTTTGCTCAGAAGGGCTCAGCATTTTGATGTTTCTTTCACATGCTGGCTGTCACAGACACAAATCCTGTAATTATAAGTCCACTACAAACTCAGCTTTAAGAAGACATCAAATAACATGTCCTTCCTGCACACTGCTGAGTAGGGACAGACGCAAAGCACAAGTACAGAGCAGGGAACTTGCAGAATCATGGTTCCTTAGGAAAAACTGGCAGAAAAGGGGGACCATAAGTGAAATCTGAGCCAATAAAGCCATCATAAAGACAAAAAACCTACACATGGTTACCAACAAAAGGAAGCTTCCAAGAGATGCGTAGAAATTCTTTCTATTTCAACATCTGCACACAGAATCACAGGATCATAGAATCAGTAAGGTTGGAAAAGACTTTTAAGATCATTAAGACCAACTGTCAACTCGATGGTTGGGCCAATAAACCATGTCTTGAAGTGTCACAGCAACACATTTTATGAACACCACCAGGGACAATGACTCCACCACCTCCATGGACAGCCTGTTCCAATGCCTGACCACTCTTTGAGAAAAGAATTTTTTCCTAATATCCACCCTAAACCTCTCCTGGTGCAACTTGAAGCCATCCTGTCTATGGTTACCTGGTAGAAGAGACTTACCACAGCCTGGCTCCAAACTCCTTTCAGGGAGTGATAGAGAGCAATGAAGTTTCCCCTCAGCCTCCTCCAGACTAAACAACCGCAGGTCCTTCAGCTACTCCTCACGAGACATGTTCTCCAAACCCTTCACCCAGCTTTGTTGTCCTTCTCTGGATGTGGTCTAGCAGTGCAATGTCCATCATTAACAAAATGTCCCCTGTTATCAAAAACAAACAAGCAAAACCAAAAAACCCAACCAACCTCAAACCCAACCACTAGCAAAAAATGGAGGGGAAAGAAGGTAAGAGGGAAGGGAACTAGAGGATGACAGTGACTTTTCAGATGTCCAGAAAACACAACTTAAAGAGAAGACAACCATTTGTCAGTATTTAGCTTAAGGAAGAAAATATTAAGTGACATGGTAACAGCCTTTGCTTGCAACCCAGGCATTTTCAAAGCCCAGGAGAGCAGTCTGTATTGCATTCATGTAGTGGGCAGGCAAAGAATTCAGATGGAGCAAGGAAAATCCAGACAAGTCCTTGGTGAAGCCACCCTGATGGCAAGGACTGTGAAGTTCTGAGGCAGGCAATCTGGGGAAGCTGTAGAGTCTCTATGCCAGTGGTCAGCTCTAATATCAGCTCAGAAAAACATCTTTTCAGGAAAGACGAAGTAGCAGTTATCACAAAAGGAACACAATGAGCTCTTCCAGGTCTTTCTGTTCTGTACCTCACTAGCACAAAGCCAAGTAAGGAAAACACATAATATAAAAGACTGGAATTCTTGCCTGCTTTTGTCTGTCTTGCCTATGTATTCATTGGTAAAAGACAGATCTGTTGATTTGAATGATAGATGTTGACTTCTATGTATCCACAAAGAACATTTTCCAGCTGGGGTCTACAATCAGATCTCACCTCAGGACCTGTTCCTCAGTTCAGCTATGTTAAGAAGGTTTCAAGCAGATCCAGAGATGTCTAAACTTGAGGGTTCTGCCCCTTCTTGCAAAGCTCAAGACACATTGGCTTGTTTGTGGTTTCTTTGCAAACTGGAATTTGATACTACTCATTAGCCTTCTACTCATTATTTGGTGATGATGGATGGGTGGCCTTTGACCAAACCCAGTCACCCTAAATACCAGCATCCTGAGAGAGCTGCTTATGTAATGATGTCTGGTCTACGTGCTGATTAATATATTGCTTCAGCCTTAACAGAATAAAATCTACCATGATTTTAGGGTTTGTAACATATATATTAAAAATAAATCATGTCAAGCAGAATGACAGGAGCAAGCCATCATGTGTGCCCTCAGGATAAAAAAAATCTCCAAACAATCCACAGTGAGATTACAGAGTGACTGGGTAAAAGAATAAAATCCACTTTGGTTTGCCCCCAACAAAATGTTAAGGCAACAAACATTGCTGTATAAAGACAGAAGCAAACCAAAACCCATGAGAGAATCAAAACCAAGAGAAACAAACAAAAGCTTACATGAGAAGCTGAAATATGAAAAGCTGGAGAGAAAAAACCCCAACAACTGAGCAACAGTAGATCACAGGCTCCACTCATAACATTTGACCTGCAAACATGTTAAAAAAAAAATCATCTAACCAACTCCAGTGTTCCAAATTCTATTTCATATTGCACAAAGCTAGATGATCCCTCAGCCTCCTTCTCTCCACATAAAACTACTTCAGTTGTCTCAACTGCTCCTCACAAGATTAGTGCTCTAGACCCTTCACCAGCTTCATCATCCTTCTTTGGACATACTTCAGCACCTTGATGACCTTCTTGGAGTGAAGACCCCAAAACTGTACCCAGGCCTCTAGATGTGGCCTCACCTGCTGGCCATACTATTCCTGATCTAGGCCAGGACACTTTTGGCCTTCTTGACCACCTGAGCATACTGCTGGATGTCAATCCACACACTCAGGTCTTTCTCTCCTGGGTAGCTTTCCAGCCACTGCCCCAAGCTTGGAGTGTTCATGGTGTTGTTGTCAATCAAGTGCAGGACAAAGGACTTAGCCTCATTAAATCTTATAAAATTGTTCTCAGGCCATCAATCCAACCTGTTTAGGACCCTCTACAGAGCCTTCCTACCCTCAAGCAAATCAACACTTCCACTCAATTTGGTGTCAACTGCAAACCTACTGAGGGTGCACTCAATACCTTTGAACAGGTCACTAATAAAGGTTTTGAAGAGAACTGGCCCCATCACTGAGCCCTGGGGAATGCCCTGGTCACCAAGTGGATTCAACTCCATTCACCACCACTCTCAGGGCACAACTATCCAGCCAATTTTTATGAATAGGAAAATAGAATAGAATAGAATAGAATAGAATAGAATAGAATAGAATAGAATAGACCAGACCAGACCAGACCAGGTTGGAAGAGACCTTTGAGATTGAGTCCAACCTATCATCCAGCACTATCTAATAAACTAAATCATGGCACCGAGCACCCCATCCAGTCTCTTCCTAAACACCTCCAGGGATGGTGACTCCACCACCTCCCTGGGCAGCCCATTCCAATAGCCAGTCACTCTTTCTATGAAGAACTTCATCCTAACATCCAGCCTAAACCTCCCCTGGCACAGCTTGAGACTGTGTCCTCTTGTTCTGGTGCTGGTTGCCTGGGAGAAGAGATCAACCCCCACCTGGCTACAACATACCTTCAGGTAGTTGTAGAGAGCAATAAGGTCTCCCCTGAGCCTCTTCTTCTCCAGGCTAAGCAAGCCCAGCTCCCTCAGCCTTTCCTCATAGTTCACATGATTTTCACATTTATCTCTGAAAAGGACAATCTGCTCCTAGTCTCACTCAAACCTTACAGTGGGTAAGCTGCACTTACTCGCAGGGGCCCTGCACTAGACTGCTGCAGAGGGGTGAATTCCACCATCGTGGTATCTTTGTCATTCACCATGAGTTTCTGTCGTGTCACAAAAGGACTGCTGGCCCATAACAAATCTTTACTTGTGCGGCACTTTTTTTATTCTTTGCATCTCCAGTTCTCTGTTCATAAGGGTGGGCACAATTCCAGCCACTGCTCAGGATGACCAAATACCCCACCACAGCTAGAACAGCCTTAGAGTTCTTTTCGAGTGAAAGACAATTAACACAGAGAATTCCAACTACTGCTAATTGAATATGCAAACACATTTTGAGGAGGAAGAATTTAGTGTATGGTGTTCTCACAGCATGCTAAGTTCAATTGTTTGAAATGCCTACAGACATTCTGCTAGTATGAAGATAATCTTTTCTCTCTGGTATTCAGAAGAAATAGAAATTATTTGCTTCATTTATAACTATGAATGATTTAAAACTGGGTGGATCAACTTCCCTTGTTTTGAACAACTTTCTAAACTTGTTTTGTTCCCACTTCTTTTATTGCCTTGCTTCTTAAAATATGTACAGAGTGTATCACACTCCTCCCCCCTTCCCTTTTTCATTACATTAACAACATCTGGCATTTTTAGAGATCAGTGTAGCACATCCAACCCAAGATGGACTTTTGCAGTGCTTTGATCGATGGATATTTGAATACATCAACACACTGCACAGAACTGAATTGTTTTCTGCCACTTTGTTTCAGTAACTGAAAAGATTTTATTGTACTGATGTTCAACTTGGATGGATGTTGAAATGTGGGTAAAACTACTCAGATTCTGGAAGACACACCACCATTAATATGGAATAATCTTTTAGGTGATCCAAATGTAACTGACTGCACACTCTTCTCACTACAAGAAAGGTGTTGAGGTGATGGAACAGGTCAGAGGACAGCAAAGAAGCCGGTGAAGGGTCTGGAGAACAGGTCTTGTGAGGAGCAACTGAGGGAATTGTGGTTGTTTAGTCTGGAGAAGAGGAAGCTGAGGGGAGACCTTCTTACTCTCTACAGCTTCCTGAAAGGAGGTTGGAGCAAGATGAGTCTTGGTCTCTTCTTAGTAACAAGTGATAGTTTAGAGGAAACAGCCTCAAGCTGCACCAGGGGGTTTAGGTTGGCTGTTAGAAGAAACTTCTTCACTAAAAGAGTTCTCAAAGACTGGAACAGGCTCCCCAGGGAGGTGGTTGAATCCCCATCTCTGGAGGTGTTTAAAAGCCATAGATGTGGTGCTGAAGGACATTGTTTAACACCAGACTTGGTAGTGCTGCAGTACACTTGCCCTTCTCTGGACCTGCTCCTGCACCTCAGTATTTTCTTGTAGTGAGGGCCCCAAAGAGGAACACATAGTTTCTTATCTGTGCAAACAAAGTGTACAACCCTTTAAAACCCACATAATGATACTTCAGCATAATGATTATCTGGAGAACTGTAAGTACTAAAAATGAACATTAGAAAGAAAGCTGTTGATGGAGAACACCACAGCAGGCACATTCAATACCTGAGGTCTTGCAAGGGCACCTTGCACAGTAACCGCTGGGAACCTCCTACAGGAATTAAGACACAAGAAGGCAAACAGCATCCTGGTCTGGATCAGCAATAGCGTGGCCAGCAAGACAAGCAAAGTGATTCTTCCCCTGGACTCATCACTAGTGAGGATGCACCTTAAGTACTGGGTTCATCTTTGGGGCTCTCACTACAAGAAGGACATTGAGGTACCAAAGCAGGTCCAGAGATGGGCAGTGAAGCTGGTGAAGGTCTTGTGAGGAGCAGCTGAGGGAATTAGGGTTGCTAAGCCTGCAGAAAAGGAGGCTGAGGGGAGACCTTCTCACTCTCTACAACTCCTTGAAAGGAGATGGGAGTGAGGTATGTGTTGGTCTCTTCTTTCTGTTGTCAGGCGATAGGACAAGAAGAAATGGCCTCAAGCTGCACCAGGGGAGGTTTAGGTTGGATATTAGGAAAACTGTCTTTCCTGAAAGAGTGGTCAGGGTTTGGAACAGGCTGTTCAGGGAGGCAGTGGAGTCACATGTGGATATGGCGCTTAGGGACACGGTTTAATGGTTGTAGTGGTGTTAGGTTGATGGTTGGACTCAATAATCTTTAAGGTCTTTTCCAACTAAAATTATTCTATTTTGTTGCACTACAGCCATCTCTTGCTTCACGCCAGCCCAAAAAGGCAAAACTGCTGTCTCACTCAGAGGGGCGCTGTTAGCAAGGACCTGTTTTGTGGGCAGCTAACTTCCTGTTAATAGCACAGGTTTTCTAACTCCTCAGAAATGAGGGATATTATAAGGGTTCCCAGGAGACAGGTAAAAGCAAGGGTAGAACACCACCTCCTACTTGATGTCATATTTCAAAGCTTCTAATTACACTATTTTAATGTGTGGACTTTTAAAGCTGAAATTGGATCACACCCAAACCTAATTTTCCCAAGACTCAGCTTCTCATTAGCTTCTTCACATGTTGTTGTTCACATGTTGTTTCTCTTTCCTCCACATCAAACAATGGCATGTTTTGATACAGAAACCAACAGGACCAGTTATTTCACTGGGTTTTAAGTGCTTTCTCCTGCAACCCAATAAATCATCTAGAGATTATTTGTTTAACAAGAGGGTTTCTTTGGGGAAGGGAGGGAAAGGGTCATTAGTATTTCTTGGACCACTACTCCTCATGTGCATTTTTAGATGGGCAGATTGTCCTCCCCCTCCAACACTGCCCTGCTGAGTCTGTTCCTGAAATATTATGTCTGGTTCTGGGTTTCCCACTTCAAGAGAGACAGAGAACTACTGGAGAGAGTCCAATGGAGGCTACAAAGATGCTGAGGAGACTGGAACATCTTTGTAAGGAGATAAGGCTGAGAGCCCTGGGGCTGTTTAGCCTGGAGAAGAGCAGCCTGAGAGAGGATCTCTTCAATGTTCAGCAAGAGCTAAAGGGTGGGGGGCAAGAGGATGTAGGCAGACTCTTTTCAGTGGTGTCCAGTGGTAGGACAATGAAGCAATGGGCACAGACAATAACACAGGAAGTTTCTCTAAAAACAGAAAAAAACTTTGAGGGTGTCAGAGCCTTGGAGCAGGCTGTCCAGAGAGGTTACGGAGTCTCCTTCCCCAAAGAATTTCAAAACCCATCTGCATACAATTCTCTGCAACCTGCTGTGGGCGGCCCTGCTTTAGCAGAAGAGTTGGAGTAGATATCTTCAGAGGTTCCTTCCAAACTCCATCATTCTGTGATGTTATGAAAAGCTATTTAGCAACAAATATTAGTGCTTAAAGCAGCATACCAGGAAAATTCTAAGGTTTTCCTCAGACCCCAACCCCTACAATCTTGCTGTGATGAGCTCACATCTGGATGAAGATGATGATGCAAACTTCCCTTCCCTCATTTAATACTGCTTGCACAAATGCAGTTCTGGCTTCTGGTCACACAGCTATCCAGGAATGGCCATGAGGAAGGACCACGAATCATGGCCACAAGATGAGGTTGTAAGCTCTCTTTCCACACAAGCCACTGCATAACAATATGAAGCCTGCATTCATGCTATGAACAAAAATTAAAATGCCCAAACTCCCCGGGTTTTTTAGAAGTACTGCATAAAGCAGCTGGTGAAGGGTTTGGAGACCTGGCCTTGTGATGAGCACCTAAGTGACCTGGGATTGTTTACTTTAGAGAAGAGAGGGCGAGGAGAGACCTTCTCGCTCTAACTCCCTGAAAGAAGGTTGGAGCCAGGTGGGGTTGGTCTCTTCTCCCTAGTATCAAGCAACAGAATGAGAGGAAATGGCCTCAAGAGGCACCAGGGGAGGTTTAAGTTGGTTATTAGGAAAAAATTCTTTACTGAAAGGGTGGTCAGGCATTGGAACAGGCTGCCCAGGGAGGTAGTGAAGTCACCATCCCTGGAGGTGTTTCAGAGCCACAGAGATGTGGTGTTGAGGGACATGGTATAGCACCAGCTTTGATAGATTAGGTAACAGTTGGACTCAATCTTAAAGGTCTTTTCCGATCAAAAGCATTTTATCACTACTTAAGCACACTGGCCAGGACTCTGGTTACAGGGTTGCTGTGCAGTTATCCCTAGTCACATGTGCACAGCCAGGTCAGCCTGCAGCTAAATTAGTACTTCCCCCAGACTCTTTACCAAGTCTCTCCCCTTGGGCTATGTCTTTAATCCACTTTTTCTTTGGTTGACAGCTGCTTCTGGACCTGCTCAATCCACCACTAATAGCACGTTAGGATAAATGCTTAGGGAAAGTTCAGTTTGTGACTCTGATGCAGTTTTGCCTCTCATTGCTCCCATGGGACTACAAATTACAAGGTAAGAAAACTCCTGACTGAGGCTTGGCAGGTATGTTGTCCTAATATTTCCCTGCCTTCCATGGAGACACCATCAGCTCCTAACAGCACTATAAGCAGATGGTTAATTGTTACAAAGCTGCATACTGTTAATTTTGAAACCTGCATATGCTACCATTTTCAGGGTAACATATGGCTTCAAGGAATCATAGAGCATTTATAATCATGGAAGGACAAGAAGAGCAAAAAAATCCACACTGGGGTCTTGCGAGTCAAATTTCTGCTTTTTCGTGGCACAGCTTTTCAAAGATGACAAAACAGACCAAACCTTTCTAGTGAATGAACACACTCCCACAGGGTGCTCTGAGGTGCTGCTGAATATTTAAAGAGCTGGCATTCTCCTGCTTCTAGGAATTTGCAGTGCTTTCTTCAGAGAGAAATGAGCCACCAAAGTACAACTTCTCACTACTTCCTTTAATATCCTGTGTTTGGGGGCATTTAATATGGAATGGTCTGCCTTTTCAAATTATCCAGTAAAATAGTCCTAAATCAGATCATTAGAAGGGTGAGACTTTCTTTTTTATTATTATTATCCCAGCCATGCTACTAGTGGCATGTTAAGAAAAATTATTTGTAAGCACTACAAATTTTTGATGCTACATCTTTGAGAATTAAATATTGATTTCCTTATTGCCATTAAATTGTCCACTGATTGAATACTAATAATGGCTAGAATAGCTTGATATACCCAATGGGTAAAATTAATTGTTGGGTCAGTATTGACAGCTCTTCAATTCCTATTAATTGATTACATTAATAACCCCATTAACTCTCAGCTTGGTGTTTCAGCCTACCAATTTCTTTTTAATTCCTTACAACTGTAATGCTCCACTAACAACGTCGCTGCCAAAGCATTTCAGTGAAAGTATAAACTCTCCACTTTGGCTAACCAAGAAAAAAAAAAAGTCAGTGCTGCAATTTCAAATTCCAAACTGAGCACACAAGCATACACTATGCTGCGCTTCTTTGCCAGCTGAAGTTATGGGTAGGTAGAACTGGTGGCAAATGAATCATAGAACTGTTGAGGCCAGAAGAGACTTCTGAGATCATCAAGTCCGACTGCTCACCCAGAGCTCAGACTCACACCTGTAATCCTAAGCCACTACCACTAAACCATGTCTCTCAGCACCACATCCACATATTTTTTAAATGCCTCCAGGGATGGTGACTCCACCACCTCCCTGGGCAGCCTGTTCCAGTGCCTGATCAACTTTTCTGTGATGAATTTTTTTCTAATATCCAACCTGAACCTCCCATGGCACTACCTGAGCCTGTTTCATCTTGCTCATTCACTTGTTGCATGTGAGACAAGACTGACCCACACCTTGCTCCAGCCTCCTATGAGACAGCCTCAGCCTCCCCTTCTGAAGACTGAACAACCCCTGCTTCCTCAGCCATTCCTCCTCATAAGGCTTGGGTTCAAGGCCCTTCACCAGCTTCGTTGCCCTTCTCTAAATGCACTCCAGCATGTCAATGTCCTTCTTGCAGTGAAGGCCCCAAAACTGAACACAGTAGTTGAGGTATGGGCTCACCAGTGCAGAGCAGAGGGGAACAACCACATCCCTACTGTTGACACTATTCCTGACGCAGGCCAAGATGCTGTTTGCCTTCTTGGCCACCTGGACACACTGCTGGCTGATGTTCAGCTGGCCATCAATCAATACCTCTCTGTCAAGCAGCTCTGCAGCCACTCTTGCCTAAATCTTGTAATGTTGCATGGGATTGTTGCATGTGGCCCAGGTGCAGCACTTGACATTTGACCTTATTGAATCTCACTGATCTAGCCTGTCCAAATTTCTCTGCAGAGCCTCCCAGCCCTTCAGCAGGTCAACATGCCCACCCAACTTGATGTTGTGTGGAAACTTACTGAGGGTGCACTCAATCCCCTCATCCAAATCATTGATAAAGATGTCAAACAGAAAGCACACTACAAAATTATTGCATTTCATTTAAAAGAGAGAGTCCTATACCAATTTGCACTATACAGTACTATGACTATTTTCTTCCAGTAGAATTGAAGTAGTGTAGAAACTCAGCTTTGAACCATTTCTATTTCCTCATTTATTAGATGTTACAATTGTCTGTTAGTAGGAGATGCTCAGGATTGTCTGAACACAGTGTGACTTATATCAGGTGGCTTTCCTTTCGTGTGCTGAGCATGGGACATTCTGATAATGAGCCACAGATCATTTATCATTATTTTCTTTGTCAGATCCTCTAACTATACTACTACATGTTATATAGCCTGCTTATATAGATAGCAACAGAGTTTATTTACGATGAGATTATTTGCTGTAGGACTTGGAGTTTTTAAAGTGGCTATTTCTCCTCAGTTAATGGGAACAAAACGAGTCCCATAAAAAGCATGTATTTTAGTTTCCCAAAATGATACAGAGCTTCATTGGTTTGTACTATATCAACATAATAAAGCAAAACAATCCCCTCAAGGAGGAAGAAGCAGTATTTCACAGCTGCTGGGTTCTGTTGATACATTCGCACTTCTTCTTGTCCCTTAACTGGCCACAGGTATAAAAATGAAAGAAAAAAAGATCTTTTCTTCAAAGAAGAAAAACTACCAAAAAATATTGTGTGTCTTTAAACAGAAGTACCTGTTGTGTAAACTATATACGTAAAATGATGCTAAACTACTTACCTACCTGACCTGTTCCACACTAGCAAAGGGCATGGCCAGATGTTGAAATTTTTTGTTTTGTTTTGTTTTTTTAAAGAAATGCACAGTTTTGAAAACATTCAAAAGAACAGAAATTCACAACTGAGAGAGAGAGCTGCTTTTGGAACAATTCCACTGGGTAGTTTTTACCAAAGAAGAAGAAAACATTTACGTGTCTACCCAAAAGAAAATGGAATGAAACTAAATGTTTATGTAAGGGGTGAAATAGAGGGGAAATACTCTTAGAAGTATGTAGAAGTGAGTAAAATAAAGGGGAAAATGTTTCAACCTCAGTCAGAAAGCTTGAATCAGTTGCTCAATACAGATATAGCTTGCAACACAAAGATTTTTTTTTCTTTTCCCCTCCATGCCTGCTGTCCTAATGTCCTTGATGGATTTGCATTTCCGTGCCTTTAGAATAAATGCCTGGACATTTTATGTATAGACTCTAACCTGTATGATGACATCTATTCCCAGGTCCTTGGATCCCAAAGCATTCATTAGGAATGTGATGGAAATCTCCTTTGAATGATGAACTTAAAAGATCTGCTCTTGAAGCATCATTAATCTTTCTAGGCACAGAAATCAGTGTACTGTCACCATCCATTCACTGTGACAGGTAAAATGAGGTTTTTCCCCCAGACTTATGGAAAACTAAAATGGTTTTAGAAAATGCACTACGGTCGTGATTCTGATCAAGAAAGGGAGCATAATTCATATGCTGTCTAAAGAGGGCTCAATAAACTCTTATTCCTTCAGATTCTGTTTTGTTCTTGTCTTCACAACCTTCCTCTTTATTCTCAGCACACACAGAACAGTTTTGTTCTTGGAAGGAAAAGCCATGGCTGTCTGTGTCCTCTCCATGTAAATTCAAATAGTGACCAGCAAGATGTGGAGACTGTTAATTGGACTATGAAAATAAGAAGGTATTTCCTCAAAAGTTTAAATTAAGACTAATGTTAACTGGAATAGTTCATAAATAATCCCCTTCCCTCCTGAGAGTGTCAGAGAAGCATAAAAATGGAATATACATAAGACAGAAAAAAATGTTTCTAAGCATATGCCCTGTTGATTAGCTACACCTACCATTAATATAAGCTGTTTTTTGTCTCTTCTTTAAAATCAAACTCTCTCTCTCTATGTGTTGTGTGTGTGTGTGTATATATATATATGCTATAAATATAGTAAAGCTACTATGCTTCACTCCCATTGGGTTTTTAGGGGCATTTAATAGAATCATAGAACTGCTGAGGTTGGAAGAGACCTTTGAGACCATCAAGTCCAACTGCTTGCCTAGAGCTCACAATCCCACTATTACTGACCCAATTCTCATGCTCCCCCCACCTCCTTTTAGCTATTATCAGCACTGAAAAGATCCCCTCTCAGGGTGCTCTTCTCCAGGCTAAACAGCTCCAGGCTTCTTCAAAAGAGATGATTCAGATAAGGATAAAATATACCAATACAGTATACAACTCTCAGCAAAGCTACAGCAGTCAGTGGAGACTGTTAGCAAAATGTGAGGGGTACATTTCTTCCAGGAATGACACACACAGTTGACCTGTTTTGATAGGGATTAAGTGAAGGCTCCAATTTACAGAATCACAGAACGGTAATTCCATTCTATCCCACTTTTTCTATGACTTGAACCTATGACTGGAATCAAACTGGTTGATTCCAGAGACTCTGCATTCTGCCTTAGGAAGATAAGAGGAATTCTGCCTTCTATTGTGACCCACTGAAGTGCAGAAGAACACCATGCAACACAGTCCCAGATGCTGTGTGCAGAGCTGCAAACTCCCTCCTTGAAAGCTGCCTTCCAAGAGTTGGCACATCACAGGCTGAGAGCCAAATTTCACCTGGCTAGAGGTCTCGCATGGCAAAAAAAAAAAAGGCACCAGTCACAGTTAGCAAGTGGGACTTGCCCAAATCACATCAGACAGCTGCCTGTTTAGCAGGATTTCTCAAACATCAGATTACTGCTTCCTTCCTGGTAAAAATGGATGATTATCTATGATATCACACCAAATGTCACTAGCTCAGAGTACATCCTGTGTCTGTGAGCTAGACATAAATTGTCAAGTCAGTAGGCTGAGCAAACCTGCCATGGAGGACACATTTCATTTCTCTGCACCCTAGGTTCAAAGCTATCTAAACAATGACACACTCAAACAGCAGCTATGAGCACTCCAGCTCTGCTGCAAGTAGTGACAGACTAACAAAGAGAGAGAAAAACTGCTGGTTTAAGTGTCGTATCTATCATCACAACTGGCTTTGCTTCTGCAGAGTTCAAAATGGTGCAGCCAACTTTTCTGGCAAGCTATGGACACCTTGTGCCACCAAGCTGGCCATTCAAGCTGGTTTGCTGGCCAAGGAGAACTGATGGCTTTCAGGGGAATTTAGGGAGCTTTGCTCCAGCAGAGCAGGGACAGCATTAGAGTGCAGAGGGGACAGGCATGCTGCTTTTAAATTCTGCTGCCTCATGTGCAGTTCTCACTTCAGAAGAAAGTGATTGCTGCTGCTCTAGCTCCTGTGAAGGAGTAATTGCTTCGCTCCCTCCTTGAATCTTTGAAGAGATAATAAGAAAAATCCTGCTTTTGTTAAGCAATATGCTAAGTTCTCCTTCCCAGCAAATTGCAGAAGTAGAGGCTGTCAAAATGGGATTCTTTGCCATTTCTTGACCTTGACATACCAGTTTTGTCATTAGGGCCAATGCATTAATTATGGCCAACGCATTAATTACGGCCACGTGAAATTCAGGATACAAAAACTTCAGCTGTATTGCAGCAGAAGCCATAACCACTGCACTGCATATTTCACTGCTCAGGTGTGAAGTTCTCCTACGACACACATGATGCCGAGGAACTTTAGGCCATTTCAAATTGCAGAGAATAACATACCTACAGAAGGCTTGTCTTGTTTTTATGCTGGAAATGTACACAGCCAACCACCATTCCCAAACAACCTCTTCCCCAGTGATGCACAGAAGGATAGGGTTTTGAAAGAACCTCTGGACAACATCTAGACCAACTCCCATGTGAAAGCAAGGTCACCTAGAGCAGGTTGCAAAGGACAGTGACCAGGTGGGTGTCCAGTCACCAGAGATGGAGATTCTGCCACCTCTCTCTGCAGCATTAGTACAATTTACCTACAAGGCTGGAAAGGACCAACTGCTCCTTCACCTATGACTCCCCTCCTAGGTGCTGCTCCCCTGCCTCAGTAACCCCATCACTCCCCCTTTTCTTCACTTAGGGACCAGGATAATTTGCCATCATGGACGCTGGAGAGAGAGGAGAGGAAATTTCTTCTTACAGGAAAACTGAGGTGCTAAAATCAAAATATTGCTAGGAAGAAGCAACATGGAAGAGAAGGGCATGATGGTGTGGTTGGTTTTAGGCTATGCCTTTAAAATTTAGTTACAGATTTCGAGCAGAAAAGTAGGAAAATATAAATAAATCACTATTTGGTGTAAAAAGGAAAACAAAAGATTATTCCAAACAAATTCATTGGGTAAATATCTAGAATAAGGTGGGCTGTACCATAACAATTTTCTCTCTTCTTTCCTGATCTTTGCTATTTTGCTTTGCTCAGGAGAGATTAACCTGCTTGTTGGCTGGTCTTGGCTGAGCTGTTTAGTTAAGTCTGACCCACTGCTTTCTCTCCACTCCTTTTCTCTCTTGGGACAGGGGGGGGGGGGGGGGGGGGTGGAATGGCTTCCCTGGTCTCTGACCAGGGGGATTTTCATGTTGTCTGCTAATTCTAAATAGCTGTATAATATTATAAATACTGTATATTTTGCACATATTCATTGCATTCCATTGTGGAGTGTAGTTCTTGCTTGTAAATAGAGCTTCATTTGCTTCTAACTGAGATGGTCTGGCAAAGTTAATGCTGGGGGAAACTTCAACCCACCACAGATGGTTTATGTAGATAAGACTGTCTGTAAGTCAACTAAACCCCCATTTAATAAGGTCACAAAGACAAACTTGCACCCAAAGGTGCTGGCTATTTGAAAGCTGCACCCAGTATTCTAGCATTTACTCCTGGTTTGTTACTGGTTTTGGTCTTCATTTATCTATTGTTGCAAGGAGTTCTGAATTATTGCTAAAATTTTAAAAACTGTGAGTAAAAGTATGTCTTCTTGAGAAGATGGAAGCTATTTTGGGATCCTTCCAACAGCTTTTAATTTACATGTGAATTTTTATAGTTAGAAATAGCTCTGTACACTTAGCTCTTACCCTTAGCTTGCTGGTAATAATTGCTCATTTAAGTCCTGCTATTTTCCAACTGCCCATCTCCCGCACACCCAGGACAGAGCTCTCATCTGACTCCTATAATGCTAATAATGGCAGTGAAGACACCCCTTTTACATCCCATATAAGCAGGGCCAGGCCTTCAGTTCATGGAACTAAAAGCTCTTCAGCTCAGATACACAAAACCCACCACCAGCCAAGGAGTGAGCTCCAGGAGTTGGGTCTTATGGGAGAAATTCAGTTCTTGTACTACCTTTCAATCAAAAGGCCACCTATATCTCTATACACAACAGATTAAATTAGTTAGGAGCTGAAGTGCTTGGCTACAAATCTCATGTGATAAGATAATAGTCCAACCAGCAGCACCACAGAAGTGATTGTCCTCCTGGACTCAGCACTGGTGAGGCCACACATTTAGTATTGGGTTCGGTTTTGCTACAAGAAGGATGTTGATGTCCTGCAGTAGGTCCAGAGAAGGGCAATGTAGCAGGTAAAGGGTCTGGAGAACAGGTCTCATAAGAAGCAGCTGGGGGACCTGTGGTTGTTTAGTCTGGAGAAAAAGAGGATGAGCGGAGACCTCACTCTACAACTCCCTGAAAAGAGGTGGGGGGTCAGTGAAGGCCGGTCTCTTCACCCTAGTAACGAGCGATCGGATGAGAGGAAATGGCCTCCAGTTGCGCTATGGGAGTTTTAGGTTGGATATTAAGAAAAAAAAATCTTTACCAAAAGGGTTATCACAGAGTGGAATGGGCAGCTCAGGGAGGTGGTTGAATCCCCATCCCTGGAGATGTTTCCAAGAGGCTGAGATGTGGTGCTGAGCGACATGGTTTAGCAGAAGCCTTGGTAGAGTTAGGGAATGGTTGGACTCAATGATTTAAAGGCCTTTTCCAACCAAAATATTCTGCAATTTAAAAAAAAAAAAAAAAGAAAAAGAAAAGAAAGAAGAAAGAAATAAATCATAAAAGGATAAAAAGGATAACAAGAAGCAAGCAGCATTTTGAGGCAGCAGCCCTCTGGAGAAGCTGAGAGCAGTCCTCCGCCACTAAATCAACACATCCAATCAGATCAGTAATTAACAACAGTGGCACTAAATAACCTTCAGCAGCATGGCAGCACGCTGGTAGCAGTTGGGATTCCTGTCATCATTATCACAGAAGGAAGGAAGGAGGACTGGAATTTGCACAGATGGAGGAAATAAGAGGAAATAAGTGGGTTTGAGAGAGAGAAAGAGAGAGAGAATAAAATGTATAGCCTCAAGAAAGTGACAGGTTTTGAATGACACTAGCTCAAGTTTTACACTTGAGTTCCAAATATAGCACACCACGATTTAAAAAAGGAAGGGGAAATGCACTTAATTTCATAGCTTGAAAATAACTGACCATTTTAAAGCAGGGGGAAATTATTGCTTATGATTAGCATCTCCAAATCTAAAAAGCAGCTAGGGCACAGTTGCATTAGGTCTTAAAATGCTCTGAGCATTTTCAGTTAACCCAAATGAGTGCTTCCTGCATCAAGTATAATAATCCTTCTGGTCGCTCCTGAGAGAAAAATGACCATGGATTAAGTGGAAAGAGGTTGCGAGTGAGAAACCTTGTGAAATACAAGACTCAACTGCCATGTTCAACAGAAGCCTGTGGAAAATTAAACAGATGGTGATCAGCTGTGGTAAAAGTGAATTATGGAGTTCTTTACAATTTCCCAGTGATTTTTTTTGGGGGCAAGCATAATTCATTGGCTTCTCATAGCACCTTCCCTTAAGCACTGCTGAAACAGCTTTCACATAATGCTGGAAGACTTCACCCAGAATAAAGCAATGACAAAAAGATTCTGCAGGTACCTCAGGACTGGAGAGGAGGCAGACACTGAGAATGGAGTCAATCTGCTCCACTTTTCACAGGTATTATGCTATAGTCATCCTCCTTCTGAGTGAGGTGAAACTTTGGTGTGGCTCCTTAGTTATCTGGGTCAGTAAAAATCAAAAGTGATTCAGGTCTCTCATGAGACTGAGCAGCTGGGATATAAAATACATGTTTCAACATTTAATTTCCAAGTAACGTTTTGGGGGAAAAAATCCTAATGCACAATAATGGGCTTTGGGCTTAAAACACTCAGGAAAGAGATATTGGTGTGGCAAGAGCAAGATCTATGGAGAATCCAGTAAAGCATTTTGAGTACTAGGAATTTGTTACAGGAAAAAGTGGAAAGCAAGACTAAAGACCTCATTCTTCTACTATATAAAGTGGATCTATATTTATACAATATTTTTGTTGTCAATGTTTGAACCAGCTCACAAAAGTTATGGAAAAATTAGAAAAGGTGCTGAGCAAGATGGGGAGGATGTCTGAAGAACAGAATGGCACCTCTACATGGAGAAACTGAATGCAGAGTATTGCTAAAGCTGCATTTCTCCACACCGGAAAAGAGATTAAAACATACAGACAAAATATTAGCTTATCATAAATGGCATGGGAAATACAAACAGAGATATCTGCTTCAGATAATATCAAAACACTGAGTCATTAAAGGAAATTATCAAGAGAGAGACTAGAAAGAAAAGGACCTATCATCTGCATCATGCAGCAGATTTATCTTGTGATAACAAGTGATAGGATGAGAGGAAATGGCCTCAAGTTGCACCAGGAGAGGTTTGCGTTAGATAGTAGAAAAAGTTTCTTCACTGAAAGTGTTCTCAAGGACTGGAACAGGCTTCTGACAGAGGTGGTTGAATCCCCATCCCTGAAGATGTTTCAGCAAGGCAATGATATTATGCTGAGGGACATGGTTTAGCACCAGACTTGGCAGAGTTAAATAATGATTGGACTTGATGACCTTAAAGGTCTTTTCCAACTGAAGTGATTCTGTGGTTGTATAAATCATGGACTCAACGATCCATGTAAATGTTAGCAGTACTAAGATTCCTTCTGCACTTCAGCAAGTTCTTGAGTCACAGACTAAGGAAAGCTGATCTCAAACACTTGCTCTATTTTTCTGCTCTTGTCCAGGCAAATGACACTTTTCCTAGATGGAGAACACAAATCTGGCTGTGTGGGTCGGCTCAATGTGTCATTCCATGTTTCTGTGCCCACTCAGTATTTCTAATTCGGCTATTAAAACAAGGAACTGACAAAAATAAATCAAACTTGCCACTAGCTCCTGGATGGATGTACTTTCACCAGCTTAGAAGCCAGTATTATAAACTGTCTGGACTAAGAGATACAATGGATCAAGTCAACCAGTGCAACTCTGCAGGTTGTCAGGCATAAACCATGGTCAAACCACTGCCATACTTCACACACAGTATATAGATATATACAGCAGAGATATCCTTCATACAACTGTGCCATAAACAGGCCTTTCCCAAGCCACTCTGCAAGTGTTCTGCATGACGTAAGGATTGGTTTGACATGAGCAGCATTTATATGCTTCCTGAAAAGAAAGAGATGATTTAGAACTTCACTCTGCAAAGAAAACATCTCAGACTCATTTCAGAGAGAGATATGAAATCACCTGTAGTTATTCTTATCCCTGGCCAAATACATTCATCTGTTCAAGCTCTGCATATAAATAACTAGCAAAGGCCACTGTCTACCCCTTTCACATACAGGATTTAGAATACCATTTAAAACAAAGAACAGTCTTTGAATGACAAGCTGCAAAAAGAAGCACAGGATATCCTTTCTTATTAAGAAGAGGGTAAAGAAATGTCTTCAAGAGGATAAAAGAGGAAAAGGCTATGTGGAGAGAAACAGGACCTTTCCTTTGCTTCTTCAACTATTTTATTAATTACTCTCCCTCATAAGGTGTGTCTCAGTAAAATGAAGTTTAATAAGGGGAAAGAATAATAATTAAGCAATCTAAAAATGAACAAAGGTTTAGATTAGCATATCAAGGTCTTTGAAAGTAGAGTAAATTGGAGATGATGAACAAGAATACAAAGATCAGAAAAACCAGAGCATAAAGGCTGAGAATAGAACTTCATAACAGCTGATTCTTTGTGCTTCCAGTCTGTCTTTTACACTCACAACCACCCAAACTAATGTCATAGAAACTCTGCCATTCCTGGTCATATGAACAAACTTTTTATCTTTTCATACCACAAGTATCTATATTTTGGGTGAATTGTTCTCTGCTCCCTGACCTAAAGTCAAATTAAAATCTTCCTTTCAGGATGCTCTGAGCCACCCCAAACAGAGCATCCACCAACACTTGATCATCTGAGGGTTCTACAGCCAATGGCAATGCATTTCCCCCCTGCTTCACTATTTCAAAGTTTCACAGCTTCAGATTTCTGATTTGGCTTGCAATGGATATAAAAGAATAACACCTACTGCAATTGTAGTTCACCATCATCATGCCATTTTAAAAGAATGGAAGAAATGTTTAAGATAACTGCAAAGGAATGGATCCATCAAATCATGTCAGAAATTAGAAATATGCTTAGTGATAGCACTCATTTTCTGAAACAGTCTTTAAGTATTTACACCTTAAACCAATCATGAAAATCATAGCACAGATCAGATACCACAGGAAGAAGGGAGGTGGTTGAGCCCCCAACCCTGGCAGTGTTTCAAAGAGGCAGAAATGTGGTGATGAGGGACATGGTTTAGCACCAGCTTTGGCAGAGTTAGGGAATGGTGGACTTGATGATGTTAAGGGTCTTTTTGAACCTAAAGGATTCTATGATCATATGATAACTAGGGTAAGGGCAAACACTGTTTACTTATGACACTGCCAGAGCAGGATCACCTATACCAGATCACATAGGAATGCATCCAGGTGGGTTTTTAATATCTCCAGAGAGGAAGACTCCACAACCCCCTGGGCAGCCTGTTCCAGTGTTCTGTCACCCTCAGTGAAAAAAAATTTCTTCATGTTTTCCCTCTAAGGTTTTATCAAGTTCAATCCCCCTGCTAAAGCAGAGTCACACACAGCAGGTTGTACAGAATTGTGTTCAAGTAGATTTTGGAAGTCTCTCCAGAGGAGGAGACTCTACAACCTCTCTGAGCAGCCCAGTCCAGGACTCTATAACCCTCACAGCAAATGAGTTTTTCCTCATGTTGAGCTTCCTAAGTTTCAGTTTGTACCAACTACTCCTTGTGCCATTATTAGGCACCACTGAAAAGAGTCTGGCCCCATCCTCTTGCTCCCCACCCTTTAGCTCTTGCTCAGCATTGAGAAGACCTCCTCTCAGGCTGCTTTTCTTCAGGCTCAAGAGCCCTAAGTCTCTCAGCCTCTCCTCCTCACAGAGGTGGTCCAGCGCCCTCAGCATCTTTGTAACTTTGGCTGGACTCTCTCCAGTAGCTCCCTGTATTTCTTGAACTGAGGCACCCAGATAGACCAGAGTTCCTTACCACAACAAAGCAGATGTGATAACTTAAGAACTCAAAATGAATCACTTTAAGAAGCCATAAACTGTATGTTTAGCCTTAACTCATAAACTCAGGTAAAATTCCTCATGAAAATCACTGGGTGCGGTGCCGACACGCAGACTGCTGTGCAAGGCTTCAATTATCCAAGTAGCACAAAGCAATTCTACGGGGAGCAATCACTCTGTAAAAGCAGACAGCTACAGGAAATGCATATTACAGATGTGGATTAATACCATGTTGGGAATGTTAAAGAATATTTCAAAGATGAATGCAAAATTACAATCACAAAAATTAACAGGTAAGAAACCAACACCCTGGGACATGCTCAGAGTTGTGATTGCAAATGGTAGAATTATTCTGGGTGATTGATAGCAATGTGTTTTTCCCCTCCTTCTGATCAAAGGGGTTTAATGATAGACTAACAGTGCTCAAAATCCACTGATGTACAGTCTCTGTGATATTCAAGGTCTGTTCCTCTCTAGCAGGGGATTTGGATCTTGGGTGACCTTCTGGCTCTCTTCAACTCAAAAGGAGGTTGGAGTCAGGTAGGCGTTGGTCTCTTAAGTAACAAGTGATAGGACATAAGGGAATGGCCTCAAATTGCACCAGGGAAGGTCTAGATTGGATATTAGGAAAATTTTCATCACTAAAAGAGTCATCAGGCATTGCAATAGGCTGCCCAGGACAGTGGTGAAGTCACCATCCCCGAAGGTGTTCAAAAAACACGTAGATGTGGCACTTTGGGACATAGTTTAGTGGGCACCATGGCGTTGGGTTGAATGTTGGACTTGATATTAAAGGTCTTTTCCAACCTTAATGATTCTGTGATTCCAAGGTCAGCAAACACATAAAAATAATTGTGGGCCAGTTACAATTCAAAGAATTAAACAAAGCTGAAAGAACTCAGCCTTTATACTAAAAAGATATGAATTACAAAAATTCTAGTCCTCTAAAATGTATTCAATCAAACTAAGTGCAAACATTATCTACCATGAGTGTATCATTCAGCAAAGTCTCCTGTAATTCAATTCTCTTCCAAGCCTGTGGGAGCCCCGGGCAGTGCAAGAACATCAACAAAACAAAAATTACTGAACAGCAGAAATCATACTGGAACAAACTTTCCTATATTTCATCGTGTTGTTACTAGTGTACATGAAACTTTAATGTTCCAGGCACACATTTTCCAAGTCCAGCAGAATTATTCAGACTGATATTAAATTCAGTTGTCAGTCTATCAGAATACAGAGTGATTCCCAGCTGTGCAATTACTAGCAAATTCAGCAGGCTCCAAACTCATCACACAGAATAGCAAATAACCACTTTTTGAATAACTGAAATAATCCCAAAAATGTGTTTCAGAAGAAAACTCAACTCAAAAAACTTCTTTGTGATAAATACATAAGGTACAAGAAATATTAACTGTTTTGTATCACAACGCTTGCTCCCAAAGCTTCCTGCTTCTACTCTGGCGAAGAGCAGCTGTGGGAGAGCATGTCCCTGCTCACTAGATTTAATCCCACCATGCATTTGGGCACCTCTGCCTACTTGAATGATGAAGGTAAAACTCTATAACTTGGTTGTGGAGATGTTGGACATGGAGTTGCTGGAGCAGGTCCAGAGAAAGGCAACAAAGCTTGTGAAAGGTCTTCTCACAAGGGCTTGTGAGAAGCAGCTGAGGGAACTGGCGCTCTTCAGCCTGGAGAAGAGGAGGCTAAGGGGAAACCTCATTGCTTTCTACAACTTCCTGAAAGGAGGTTGGAGCCAGGTGGAGGTTAGGCTCTCTCCCTAGTGTAAAGTGATAGAATGTTAAGAAATGGCCTGAAGTTGTGCCATGAGAAGTTCAGGTTGGATATTAGGAAAAATTTCTTCACTGAAAGCATAGTCAGGCACTGGGAAAAGGATCCCCAGGCAGGTGGTGGAGTCACCATCCCTGGAGATGTTCAAGAAATGTGTGGACATGGCACTTTGGAGCATGATTTAATGGCCATGCCAGTGTTGGGTTGACAGTTGGACTCAATGATCTTAAAGGTCTCCAGCCCAAACAGTTCTATGATTCTATGAATATTTTTGATCCTGTTGTGATGATTTACCTTTCATGAATGCAAAACTTTGGTTTGCACAGAACACAGAACTTACTCTATCACTTGACAAGGCTACAGCAACTTAATTTCTGAGTAGAAAGCCAAGTATCATCTTTGAGAAGGCAGAATGCTTCAGCTGCTTTTTTTAGAGTATTTTCTTGCCAGCAAGAAAAAGCAGGGCCACGTTGTAAGCATTATCTTATAAAAAGTGCTAATAAACACTTCACAGGCTTGATTTGGGATCCTCTGAGCTGAAAGGCTGTGGATTACCACATGAGCCACACAAAGATTTTCACTCTTTCACACTCTGAATTCTGCACTGGCATTTCAAAGTAGTGAGCTCCTTCCTCTCAGTAACACGCAGTGCCCACACACACATTCGGCTGACAGAAGTGAATGCTCTACTGCCACTAAAATCAGTTGGAAAAGACTACTAAGCATTATCTAACTTTACCAAATCTGGGCACCACATCTCTGCCTCTGAAACACCTCCAGGGATGTGGATTCCACCACCTCCCTAGGGAGCCTGTAACCCTTTCAGCCAAGTTTCTTCCAATGTCTGACATAAACCTCCCCTAGTGCAACTTGAGGACATTTCCTTCTTTCCTATCACTCGTTACTATGGAGAAGACATGTCTCTCCAACCTCTTTTCAGGGACTTGTAGAGAGTAAGGTTTCCCTTAGTCTCCTCTTCTCCAGACTAAACAACCTCAGTTTCCTCAGTCAGTCCTCACAAGGCCTGTTCTCCACAACCTTTGCCAGCTTTGTTACCCTTCTCTGGATCCACTCCAGCTCCTCAACAACTTTGTTGTAGTAAACATCACCAATTTCAAGACAGAATTATCCCAATGGTAATAAAACGGGTTAGGGTATTTCTAGGCAGCCTCACACCAGGACGTCTGTAGTGTCTGTATAAATCCAGCCTCCTCCACCACCAATTATCTACTACTAGAGAGAGAACAGAGATAGTTAGTTTGCCCTTAGACTCTTGCAAAGATGTTTGGCTTATGATTATTTGTTATTATTCTTTAGACAGGCTTCTCAAAGATCTTGTACCAAAACTGCAGAACAAAGACCTTGAGCTTTATCAAAATCAGTCAGGAATTCACTTCATCCTGCACAGCAAACCCAAGTCCTTTGGAGACACCAACAGAATGTTGCCACAATTTATGTCTACATAAGGAGGAGAAGTGGGGGAGAAGCGTGCTATAGAAGTTCATGCATAACAGTCAAGATGCAGTCATTACCTTTGGTTTGCCGAGTACGTTTGGGTTGGTGCATAACTTTTACCTTTTGCATATTCATTAAGCTGTTTGTATTAAATGTGCTTTAAAATGAGTCCAGGCTAATTTTGCTGATAAAATTAAAAAAAAAAAAAAAAAAGAAAAGGGGAAAAAAAAGCCAACAAACCCCAACAATGATTACTAGCTCTCATTATTGTTTAATGTGGTTGGCTAATTACTTGTTATTTAGACTAAAAATGCTACTGCTAATGTTCTGTTAATAGCCAACACTCTTGGCGAGGCTTTTGGGAATAAATCTATGCTTGTATATGTCTTGGCTCTATCTCTGTTTGGGATGCCCTTGTAAATGACAGCTTAGTCTTGCCCCCTTTATTAAATATTTTCAGCATGAGAAATCTGTGCTTACATGGAGTGGCTCATGATTCACAGTATCACCAAGGTTGGAAGAGACCTCAAAGATCATCAAGTCCAACCTGTCACCACAGACCTCATGACTAGACCACAGCACCAAGTGCCACATCCAATCCCCTCTTGAACACCTCCAGGGATGGTGACTCCATCACCTCCCTGGGCAGCCCATTCCAATGACGAATGACTCAGTGACCTTTCTCCTCACCTTGAGCCTAAACTTCCTCTGGTGCAGCTTGAGACTGTGTCCTCTTGTTCTGGTACTGGTTGCTTGAGAGACCAGCTTCCTCCTGGCTACAACCCCCCTTCAGGCAGTTGTAGACAGCAATGAGGTCTCCCCTGAGCCTCCTCTTCTCCAGACTAAACAATCCCAGCTCCCTCAACCTCTCCTCATAGGGCTTGTGCTCAAGGCACAAATTGGAATGTTCCTGGAGTTCTTGTATGGACTTCATGGCAACAGTTTCCCAATACACATTACTAAGAGGTAAATGTCCAGAAGTAAATTTGGTCCCACAGACAAGGTGCATTATGTTTTAGAGAAACAGCTTCCATCAGTTTTGGGTTAGTTCAACACAGGTTTATGCCAGCTCCTGCAGCAGAAGGTCTGGAAGATCTTTAGTCAAAGTCATTTAGTCATTAGTCTTTCAAAGAAAGATGACTAAAGGGAAATCTGCACTACAATACAATACAATACACCAGGTTGGAAGAGACCTTCAAGATCATCGCGTCCAACCCATCAACCAATCCAACCCACCCAACAACTAGACCATACAGCCAAGCACCCCATCAAGTCTTCTCCTGAACACCTCCAATGAAGGTGACTCCACCACCTCCATGGGTAGCCGATTCCAATGGGCAATCACTCTCTCCGTGTAGAACTTCTTCCTAACATCCAGCATAAACCTGCCCTGGCGCAGCCTGAGACTGTGTCCTCTTGTTCTGGTGCTGGCTGCCTGGGAGAAGAGACCAACCTCTGCCTGTCTACAACCTCCCTTCAGGTAGTTGTAGAGAGCAATAAGGTCACCCCTCAGTCTCCTCCTCTCCAAGCTAAGCAACCCCAGCTCCCTCAGCCTTTCCTCATAGGGCTTGTGTTCCAAACCCCTCACCAGCTTTGTTGCCCTTCTCTGGACACGTTCCAGCAAGTCAACATCCTTCCTAAACTGAGGGGCCCAGAACTGGACACGGGACTCAAGGTGCGGCCTAACCAGTGCAATGTACAGGGGGAGAATCACCTCCCTGCTCCTGCTGGCCACACTGCTCCTGATGCAAGCCAGGATGCCACTGGCCTTCTTGGCTGCCTGGGCACACTGCAGGCTCATGTTCAGCCTACAATCGACCAGTACCCCCAGGTCCCTGTCTGCCTGGCCACTCTCCAGCCACTCTGACCCCAGCCTGTAGCACTGCCAGGGGTTGTTGTGGCCAATGTGCAGAACCCGGCACTTGGGTGTGTTAAATCTCATGCCATTGGACTCTGCCCATCTGTCCAGCCTGTTGAGTTCCACCTGTGAGTCAAAATGACTCTGAAAACAGACCCTGGGCTAGAGTAAGAAGAAGCTAGACAAAATGGTCCATTTAGTTGCTCTCACCATTACTTCCTAGGTGATTTCTCCTGTTCTTACATAAAATTAAATGACATCACATTTAGATGAGAACTGTGAAGGATCATTTATGCTGTACTTTGTCATATGCAAAAAAAAAATTAGCATTTTTTTCCCTGCAAAGCTGCTTGAATTATTTCTGTGTTATAGGCATAAATAGGATGACTTTTCAATACAGAAATCAAATATTGTGCCACTGCTGAACACAGAACATATTGTAGAGCTGCTGGTTGTATAAAGTTCAACTGCATATAGCTTATATGGCTTTTAGAGTGGAGTGTTAACATATCAGATATGAAAAAGCAATAATAAAGTTACCTTTTGGGAAGAATACATTTAAAGAACAATTTGTATTTTGAGACTATATAGTTCTAGCACAGTTGGTGAATGTAAAACCATTTAGACCTTATACAAGTATTTTATAGTTCTTTCAATCTCATTCATAATCAAATGGTTATTTTCCAACAATTCAAAACAATCATGGCAATCTTGGGAGACTCAACTTTTAATAATGTTCTCTAGGAAAAATATTAAAATATGTTATTCACACACACACATATATATATATATATATATTTAAAAGGGATTTCTATGTATGACATTGAGGCACTGGAGTGTGTCCAGAGAAGGGAATGATGTTGGTGAAGGCTCTGGAGAAAAAGTCTTTTGAGAAGCAACTGAGAGAACTAGGGGAGTGTGATGGGTTAAGGCAGCCCCCTCCAAACCCTCCCCATCACGGGCAGAATAAAACAACTCAAACAAAACGGATTGCAAAAGTGATGGAAAGTTTAAAGGAAAAGCGGTGAATCTTTACAGAAAGTCAAAAGCAGAGTGACAAAAGAAATCCCAAACAGTCCCAAGATGATCCCATCCCCACCTGGGGGTACATCCAAGACCCCCAGGGCTCCTTCTTCCCCCCTCCCCACTGCTAGGCTAGTCTCAGCTGGCCAGATCTGAGACTGCCCATCCCCCCGTGGCCTTGGGCCTAGCCAGGCCCATGGCCGGGAGACAACATCTCCCCCATTACCGGGTGACGGCGAGGAAGAAAGAGGAGGTGCTTAGACCTCGCACTAGATCTTATAGTGGTGCAGAGAATTATGGTAGAAATACCCAATTTCCTGTGTCCACCCACTGGGCTGGACCTCTGGACACAGGAAGCAGGGGGGCACCCAGCCCAAACTGCAACAGGGAGAACCTGGAGAAGAGGAAGCTGAGGGGAGACCTCGTTGCTCTCTGGAATTCTCTGATAGGATGTTTGGTGTTGATCTCTTCTTCCAGGTAAGAAGTTACAGGACAAGAAGAAACTGACTCAAGTTACATGAGGGGAGGTTCAGGTTAGATACTGGAAGAAACTCCTTCACTGAAAGGATTCTCAAAAACTGGAAGAGGCTCCCAAGAGAGGTGGTTGAATACCCATCCCTGGAGGTGTTTCAAAACCACAGAAATGTAGTGCTAAGGGAAATGGTTTAGCATCAGACATGATAGAGTTAGAGAATTATTTGACCTGATGATCTTAAAAGTCTTTTCCAACCAAAATGATTCTGTGATTCTACACTTGTGCTCCACTACTTGCTAATGGACACAGGGAGAGGTGAGAGACTCATGAATACCACTGTAAGCCCAGGAGCCTTCATGTGGTGTGGAAGGGAGGTTGAGGCAAAGATGAACCATCCCACATGATATTTTCCGACTTGACATTAGAAGCAAGAGCAATGCTGGAGATGGATGGGGTCAATCAGAGGAAGAGACAACATGTGACTTAAGTGCAGAAGTGAAGGGTTTCTTATTGTTGCCCTATGTACTGGATGAGGCTCTGGCCGGCGTGATCTAGTGCAGGGTGTCCTTGCCCATGGCAGGGGTTGGAACTAGATGATCCTTGTGGTCCCTTCCAACCCTGACTGATACTATGATGCTTACATTTTAATTCCCATCTGCTTAAACCAGCATAAATCTTCAAATACTGCACAACATGAGATGAGAATTAGCGAAAGGGTCTTGCACCCACCATCAGCATTTGTTTGCAAACTGATTAAAGATTTCACTCCTGCAGACTGGATTGCAAGAATCCAGTCTTGAGTTGAGAACAAAGTAAATTTCATTAACAAGGTCTACATCCCCCACCCTACAAGTCCCATTCTTTAGACCAGATGGAGATGGTATTAAGAAAATAAAATGTCTGTACAAACAGTTGTTAGACGATCAGTGATTAACTGATGAAATTCCAATGCTACGTGCAGACTGCACACTCAAAAGTTGCCCTTAGGAAGAAAAGATATGATAATCCTTGACATTCTGTCTGATGTTTTCAGCAACAAGGAATTATCCATGATGGTTTAGGTGTCTAAGTGTCTCAGCTGCTTATTTTAATCTAGCTCTTACCCAGGTCCATTGATTAGTCCCTCGTTCCATACATCCTGTTCTTACTTGCAACAAACTAGATTCTATAAGCAATAGCTTAGAAACACACCTTTACTTGATTAGTCAATTTGTTTAGAAGCAAGATGACAGACAAATATTTGCTTGATCAATTAAAAGAGATTGTCACAATGTCTTCCTAACGGAATTGTAGGCTCTTCAGGGGGTAACAGCAAATTCTTACCTTCTCTCCCTTGAATGGATTTACTGCTGTGTAACTTTATTGCTCTGAATTGTTTAGATTTGAGCTTTGAAAGCAGAATATAGTGTGGAGGAAAATAAGTATTTATAGAGACCTTCTTGCTCTCCGCAACTTCCTGAAAGGAGGTTGGAGCAAGACAGGGGTTGGTCTCTTCTCGTTAGTAATGAATGAGAGAGGAGAGGAAATGGCCCCAAATTGCACAAGTAGAGATTTAGGCTGGATATTGGGAAAACTTACTTCAATGAAAGAGTTGTCAGGCATTGGAACAGGCTGCCCAGGGAGGTGGTGGATACAACATCCCTCAAGGTATTAAAAAACATGTAGATGCGGTGCTAAGGGAAAAAGTTTAGGTGGTGGACTTGGAAGTGTTGGGTTAAGTTGGAGCTGATGATATCAGAGGTCATTTTCAACCTTAATTCTGTGACTTTTAAAGACAGACCAATGAGAAGGAGCAACATGGACAATTCATGAGGATCAAAACCACATAGCAAATAACTAACATTTAACGTTTGCTAAGGAGCAAAATGCCAACATTAGAAAATTGCCTCATTCAGCTTGAAAATCTGGACTAGTATTAAAAACTGAAGAGACCTGTCAGTAGACAGAGATGCTGAGAAACATAACCCTCAGTTGCCATGGTGCAAACATATTTATTCCTATTAACATCACTTAGTTTTGTAATTAGCAAGCACTTTTAAAAAGGCATGAGCTTTCTGTTTGTTTTTCAATTAGATTGATCAGTGACTGCTTGACACCTCTCTGAGACACATACCTAATTTATGGTTATGTTTCAAAGTGCTTGTGTTCACTTTTGTGATACAGAAGAGCTCTCAAGACTGTGGTTTAAAAAGAGTGCTTCCAAATAAATCACATTATTCGAGCCATAACTAAGGTTTGCAGGATCATCATATTCTGAATGGACACACAAGTGGAATATTCCAAAGTAGTGGGCAGCAGGGAAGTACAAACTTGATTCTGCCTCATTTTTGAAAATCCTAGGATTTCATTTGTATTTCTGAATCTGTACTTAGGAGCATAGCATTGAGCTCCCACTTTAATGGGAAAATCACAAATGATGATTTTAATACTTCATGTGTATATTCATGAGTAACATACAGGCATGAGTGAACCTATTCAAAATGTCCAACAACAAAAACCTTACTGTATTACATATCTGCTTGAAACTTAAGCATGGAATAAAAGTTAGTGTATTTGCTGCTGGTGTCAGGCTTCTGGCATTAGCTCAAGTCCAAAAGTGTTCACATGGTTGCCCTATTGAGCATCTGAGGAAACTGGGGTTTTTAGTCTGCAGAAAAGGGGACTGAGAGGAGACCTTCTCACTCTAACTCCCTCAAAGGAGGTTGGAGTCAGGTGGGGATTGATATATTTGTCCCTAGTAACAAGTGATAGTATGAGAGGAAATGGCCTCAAGTTGCACCACAGGAGGCTTAGGTTGGATATTAGAAGAAACTTTTTGCCTGAAATAATTCTCAAAGACTGCAACAGGCTGCCCAGGGAGTTTGAATCCTCATTCCTGGAGGTCTTTTAAAAGAGGCATAGATGTGGTCCTGAGGGACATAGTTTTGCACCAGACTTGGTAGAGTTAGAGAATGGTTGGACTCAATGATCTTGAAGGTCTCCAACAAAAACAACTCTAGGATACTATATAACTAATCCATGTCTAATCTCCTTACAGGTCTTATTGCTACCACAAAGAATATCTTCCTCTGCCACCCTTTAGAAACAACCTGATAGCACAGAGGAGGCAAATGCACAACAATAGTTATTTTGATGAGCTATGAAGAACCAAGTAAGCTATTATGAGACTGCCCAGAGCCACATATCCAAGAAAGAGGTTTAAAAGTAGGTGAGTTATGACAAAATTCTGGTCCAAGTTCAGATTAATATTAACTAATGTAGCCCGTCCTTTTCTATAATGATAGCAAAATTCTGGTCACTGTTACATTAGCCAGCTTAACTTTAGGGACATGTTTTAGCATGACACTACTTTGTATTGAAGATAAGATCAAGAGATTTCTGGAAGAGAATTAACCTGGGTGTTTCAGTTACAAGGAATTGCTTCCTTCAAACTCTTTTCCTGATAAAATGAGTGAAAAGAGGATTGAAGACCGTGAGTGAATGTAGCAGCTTTGGAGGAGAGATTGAGAATCAGTCTGAGTTCCTGTTTAGCTGTGGATTGATTTTAAGCTTTGTGTGCTTTCAGCCTAATCCTCCAGGAATGTAATGAAGTGTTAGCCAAGGTCAGCATGAAGGTGAAAGTTGCATTTGAGTCCCCAGGGTTATCAAACCTCTGCTGTTAGGCGCCCCTTTTCATAGTCTCAAATATAATTCACTGCTACTTTTCAACTGAGATTAAGTGGTGTAGAAATGGATCATAACCCTCTGTGGCCATCAATATAAAGAAATAAAAACAAAAATCAATATATCAGCAGAAAAAGTATGACAAGGATTCTGAGGGCTCAGATGATAACAATTATTCACTATGCCTGACTTCCTAACTGGTAGAAATTTGCTTGTTAAACACACAGGAATTACAGAATTTCCAAATTAGTTGCCTTGTAATGCAAGTATCAAGAAGGAAATGTCTCCTACAAATCACTAAATATAGTTTAGAACAGTAATAATCTCTTCAAAAACTTTCATTACTGCATTTAATGACTGGCTTGCTGGAACATTATGGACTTTCAACATCAGATTGGTTCATTAGCTGTCAAATTGGCTATCAGCACTGGCACTGACCAAGCCCCTAATGACCATTGGTTATCTTTGCTACATTATCCCAATAGAAGCCATTATTATTATTGTTCTGGTTTGAATCAGTCCAGCACTGATTCTGCTCAGTACTGTAAGTCCTCATCTCAAGGCTGGCACTTTCTGCAGCTCAGGGCAGGTTTGCACAGGCAGAGGCTGTTGCCAGCAGTGAGAATGCTCATAGAGCATCAGTCAGTGGTTTAGTGGCTGGCCCAGCATCGACCCTTGACAGTTATAAAGAAACAGGTACTGTACATTGGAAATACGTATCAAAAGTACATACTTAATGTTTAAACAGATGCTTTACTTGGAATATAGAAACATAATAAAGATATCAGCTCTCTACTCCATTCCTGCAAGGGGAATTTGCATTTGGGTGAAGACACATCCCTTGTCCTCTCAGAGGGAACAGGATAATAAAACCTGCTGCCATCAGGGAAAACTGCCAGACCTGCCTGGACTCCACAAATGCCGATCAGGAAACCCATCTTGTCATAGTCACACTTTTATCAGCATTGAAGAGTCAAATCTGTTCAGTCTAGATGATACATCAGTATAACCTTTGCCTTGTGCAATGACGATACAAGTTAACAGTAGAAGTTATGAACATAACATGGAGCAAAACTTAACAATCAGACTAATTACAAACAAGTTGAAATCACCTCTGCAAAATTTTACAGCTGAAAGTATAATCCTTTCTTCCCCCTGCCCCCTCCATTTGACAACAAACCACCCCAGTTCCATCAGCTGCTCCTCACAAGACCTGCTCTCCAGACCTCTCACCAGCTTTGCTGCCCACTGTAGGACTTGGAATATCAGAATTAAAGAAATTATAAGCTTGTGACTGAAGAATAAAACCTTCAAATAGAAGGTGGCTCAGTGGAGATAGGCAAATTTCCCCTCAAGCTCAGAAAATATAACGCAATGCAGTGATGTAATGAACGACATAAGGAAGAAATCCTATCCCATGAGGGTTGTGAGACACTGGAGCAGGTTCCCCAGGAAGTTGTGGAGGCTCCAGACCTGAAGTGTTCGAGGCCAGGTTGGGTTAGACTTTGAGCAACCTGGTCAAGTAGGAGGCGCCCCTGCCCATGGCAGGGGAATTAGACTCATGATCTTAAAGGTCCTTTCCAACCTAAATCATCCTGGGATTCTATGGCTCTATGAATAATGCAAAACTTGACTGACCACAGCTGTTGTAAAGAAGCTAATTTTAACTTAACTCAAAGGGGGAACAGCTATCAACAGCTGAGTGGATCAGCTGGTGGTGTAAATGTTTCTTCCTGTGTTCATCGAAAGAGTCTTAATGTCTCTCCAAGTTAAGTCTTGTGGGGTGCACCTGAGGAAACTGGGATTGTTTAGTCTTCAGAAGAGAAGGCTCAGGGCTCACTATCTACAATTACCTGAAAAGATATTGGAACTGGGTAGATGTTTGTCTCAGGTAACAAACAAAGCTGGCGAGGGGTTTGGAGCACAAGCCCTGTGAGAAGAGGTTGAGGGAGCTGGGGTTGCTTAGCCTGGAGAAGAGGAGGCTCAGGGGGAGCCCTTATTGCCATCTACAACTGACTGAAGGGAGGTTGTAGCCAGGTGGGGGTCAGTCTCTTCTCCCAGACAACCTGTGACACAGTCTCAAGCAGTGCCAAGGAAGGTTTAAGATGGATGTGAGGAAGATATTCTTCACAGAAAGAGTGATTGGCCATTGGAATGGGCTGCCCAGGGAGGTGGTGGAGTCACCATCACTGGAAGTGTTTAAAAAGAGACTGGATGAAGCACTTAGTGCCATGGTTTAGTTGATTAGATGGTGTTGGGTGATAGGTTGGACTCAATGATCTCGAAGGTCTTTTCCAACCTGGTTAATTCTGTATTTTGCATTCTATTCTGTAAAACAGAAGATGAGAGGAAAGCCTCAAGTTACACTAGGAGAAGTTTAGGTTGGGCATTCTCTGTCAGTGCTCAAAAAAAAAAAAAAAGTATAAATGTGGCACTGAGAGACATGTTCGAGTGGTAAACTTGGCAGTGTTGGGTTAATGGTTGGGCTTGATCTTGGAGGTTGTTTCCAACATAAAAGAAACAACAGGTTTATGCCCAGGCTATGGATATGAGGAAAATTCCATGACTACATCCATTTTGGTCCACCACAAATCCATGGGAAAGTGGAAGAACATGAGCTGCTGAAATCTGCTGCGTCCCACTCATGTGTCTATATCTCTGATTGGAATTTTGGTTAAAACAGCAGTTTACTTGGTAACATCAGTAGTATCTCTCATAATCCTGCTTCCTCAGAACTCTTTCAGTGATTTCAGCAACACTTAATTAAAGAACAACCGATACACTGAATTTCACTGGGATGTGCTCAGTCTGTACTGCTTGGTTTCTGAGGAGCAGAGAAACAGATTGCTCCATTCACAGAGTACCATCTTATTTGATGTTAAATTCTTCTTTAGGCATGCAAGCCAGAATAAGTTGACAATTTTCCTTTAAATAACCCACACAGTGAGCTCAATTCCTTCGTAAATATTTTATAGTCATCGGTCAGAACTTTTACCCCACTGAAAACCTTCTGTATGATCTCAGCCCTGGTAGACTTCATAATAGACTTTCATAATAGAAAAGAAAATACCTGACCTAAAAATACAGGCTATTGAGTCACTTTTTCTTAGGAAAAAAATAAGAAAAGGATATCACTTGCTATACAGTGCTATCAATAGCCTCCTTGCAGCCTCTCCCTATTGGTAGCACTTAAAAATAAGGAGTTTGATAAGAGTATAAATATAACTCTGAAGGAATATTGTTGCTATAATTATACCCCTGAGGACAGGGGATGGGAGATGGAAAAATTGGTTTAAAGGAAAAAAAAAAAATGAGCACAAGAGCAAATAAAAAAATGATTGTTTTATTACATCCATAACCTCTATTATTTAATTATTCTTATCACTGCAGAAGCAGGACCCCAAGAAATTACACATAGTTTAATAATACTCGAGTAATTATCTCCAAGTCATTCCATAGCCTTTGGAAGTGGTACAGTGAACAGTTATCTTATCTTGAATTGCTTATCTACAAATTAGAGTCAAAACAGTAATTTAGTTAAGACTCAGTGTCATTAGTTTGGAAAATAAACATTAGTAAGACATATGACAGAAGACTAATCTTCATATTCATGCTATTTGCATTCTTGTGGCAAATCTTACCCTGTTCTAAGGAAGGTTTTCAACAAGGTCATTAATGTGTTGAGAATAAGACTGTAAGATTTTTACTATAATTTACAGAGTGCACCAGAACAAGCAGAATGAATATTTCTTTTGAAGGGGTCTGGGTTTGGAAGAGTCACTTGAGACCCTTACAGCCTCCATTTTACCAATTCTAACACCAAGTGTTTGGCGTGACCTCCCATTGGCCAGTGATAATTGCATTAACAAAATGCTCTTCTGAGAAGGCCATACCAAGCAAGATAAGACTCATAGAATGGTTGGGGCTGAAGGGACCAGAAGACCATCTAGTTCCAACCCACCCACCATGGGCAGGGACAACTACACAACTAGACCAGATTACTAAAGGTCTTGTCCAACTTGGCCTTGAACACCTCCAGGGAAGGGGCATCCACGACCTCCCTAGGCAACCTGTTCCAGTGTCTCATCACCCTCACTCTGAAGAATTTCTTTCTAATATCCAGTCTAAATCTACCAACATCCGGCTTAAAGGGGTTCCCCCCTTGTCCAGCACAAGAAGCCCTTGTAAAGAGTTCCTCCCCAGCTTTAAGGGGTGATATAGGAAGCTTGTTAGGAATAGGGAAACCAAATTCAGAATCACTGTCCATTTTGTGTCTCTAAGTATATTTCACAGATTTATGAAAGTAACATGAAGTTAGGCTTATGAAAACCTTAGAAAAAACAGCTTGATTTTCAGACTTGGCAAACATCTGAAGCTCCTACTTATCTTAAAATGAGAAGCAGCTGGCAAATTGTTTTGAAAATGAGGGGACTTAAATGAAGTCCCATTCTTAAGGGTAGATCTCAACTTTCACGTTTTCCAGGCTCTGTTTCATAAGACCTTGTCTAAAGCCTTCAAGCAGGTGCTGAAGGAGGAGTTACAAAAATGAGTCATCCATTTGCTATCAAACTGGCTAGGGGCCTAACTCTAGGTAAGTCAGTCATTTCAAAACTTTCAGCATAGATGTCCATTGTTCTTAACCATTTCTTAGGCACTTTAATGCATTGCAATGAAATACATTTTGGTATGTTTCAATCACCAACCATTTTCTAGCTCACACAGCTAAAGCTGTAGGTTATCTGTGCACCATGACTAAAGCACAGTTCTGATTCTTTCATCAGGTTCTTTGCTATTTTCCAACCCCTTGACATTTGCCTGTTGTCAAGCTGGCTGGGCACAACCCAGGACAATAGAGTGATGTCTTAGTGACCCTACCCAGGAGACAGACAGCAAAATTCCAGGGCTCTTTGCAGCTTGGCAAATGTCAGGGCACTCTGGGTTGTCTCAGGTGGAAAGAGCTGCAAGTTATAGGAAAGGTCAGGCAGCAACAATGCTGGATGCACTGCCAATAACAGCAAAGAATCATTTAAAAATTCACCCTTGCTTTAGTGTTAAAAATGACATTTTAAAAAAAAAATCTATTTCTTTAATAGAAATGAATATTATTTTTCTAACATGCCACTGTAGACAGTATATGAATTTTGAATTCAAACTTTAATTGGTCTTTTCTAAAAGATTTACAATTTACCAAAACCTATGAGCTGGAGCCTGATTTAGAACTCACTGACACATAGCAAATGTAGAGTAAAAGATGTTATTTGAACCTGAAAGCACAGTGCAAAAGGAGCCTCTTCAGACACTAATACAGAAGTTACAACAGACAAAATGTTCAATCATACAAAAAGTCTGCTATTATCTAGCCTAAGAGAGATTAAAGCAGATAAAAAGATGATCCTTCTTAAAACAGTACTTATTATAATAACATAGAAGTTGAGGATAAGAATTATACCACTTGACCAAGGCCAAAGGAGACACTTAATTCCGATTCAAAGGGCTTCAGTAACTACAACCTATAGACTCAATCACAGAATCATGGAAAAGAATCATAGAATGCAGTGGGTTTGGTAAGAAAAACAAAGCCAAAACCAAATACTACCCCTGATGTGAGTGAAAAATAAGGACCCAGAACCTGTAGCTCAACAACGTCTCATGCTCTGTTTGTTTTTTGCTTTATAAGGCATTAACCTTTAAGTACAACAGTGACCTTCATCAGCTGCTCTGGGTTCATGAAATCCTTACTGTCTCCTTAAACCATGAATCCCACACCACACTTGTTATTTCCTCTCCTCTAAGAGGTGGGGGAACAACCTTTTGACATACACTGAAAAGGAGATTTACTGTCCCCTCAAATCATACATCTTATCTTTTGGGACATATCAGAGATACACTCTGTATCAGTGATTTTATCTTCTTCTGCAAAGATCCCTGCCTTTGTGCTCTGCCAGTGAGGTATGGTTCTTGTAGCAAGCACTCAATGCTCTGCCACTTAGGAAAATTGGACAATCTGCTGATTGGATTGCCCATTGATCCCTGAACTGCCATAAGACTGAGGTGAGGGAAGCAGTCCTTTCTTACAGCTGTTGACTGCTTTGTCTTTAACGTTCATGGAGTTCTGATTGATAGTCTTTGCTCAGGTAGGCAGGAATGTGAACTCAATAAGGAGTGGAAAATTCAGTGGCGGTTCAAATGAACCCCTCAACTTGTTTGCTCCTACTGGCTGAAAGAAAAGAGAAAAGAAAACAAAAGCCTTTTGTGGAAGATGTGTCGTGGAAGTAGAGTGGGTCTCACACCAACACATGTTCTTTCATCAGTGGGTCTCACACCAATACATAGTCTTTTCTCTGGGCAGACTCAAGTACCTTGATCTTTACCATTAATACAGCAGTACAGGAGTGTGTGAGTACACCCCATTGATTAAAAGTTTCCCATGTAAAAAATTAAATAAAAAAAAAAAAAAACTCTGCTAGCACTTCCAAAATCACATTCAAACCAGAAAAATGACACTGCTCAAGACTGCTCCTGTTTAATATTTGAGAGATTATAAATTATTCAAAACAGCTATTTTTTTCCTCAAGATGTGCCCTTCAAGTTTCTTTTTAAAATCCATTTTTTATGGAGATTAATTCCTTCGTTTCTTGTCATTTTTTTTAATGTTATGTCCTTGAAATTCTGACTTAATCTGGCACAGTATCAAGAGCTTGACCATCAGAATCCTCTCTAAGCAAGAGTCAGTGACTGCCTGCATAACACTAACTGTATTTTTGGGTACCATTGCTTTGGATTTTCAGAGAACTGAATCACTTCACTTGGGATGGAATGGATGAACCATGGGATGGCACCTTGCCCAACTCTTCACTCAAATCAGGAACAATTTCTGGTAGGTCTCATCATTGTTATTTTTGTGCCAATTGTTTTGAAAAGCAATATGAGCACTTTAAAATGTGAGCAATCTATTCCCAGCAAACAAATATGAAACTATTAATGAAAGTGTTTCTCTTTTACCTGCAGTGCACTGGACTAACACATACACTAAAACAGGGCAGCTGAAAAATCTGTGGAAGCAGAATAAATCATAGAATAATTGAGGCTGGAAAAGACCTCCATGATCAAGTCTAACTGGCAATCCAACACCTCCACGACCACTAAACCACATCCTGAAGTGCTACATCTACTCATTTTTTAAAGACCTGCAGGGATGGTGACCCCACCACCTTCATGGGCAGCCTGCTTCAATGCCTGATCACCCTTGCAGTAAAGAAATTATTCCCAATATCCATCTAAACCTTCTCTGGTGCAGCCTGAGGTCACTTTTGTCCAGTCATCAGTTACTCGGGAAAGGAGGCCAGCACTGGCCTGACTACAACCTCCTTTCAAGTAGAGAACAGTAAGGTCTCTTGTCCAGGTTAAACTCAGGCTTTCTCAGCCTTTTCTCCTAAGACACACTCTCTAAGCCCTTTACCAGATTTGCTGTCCTTCTCTGTATCCACTCTAGCATCTCAATATCTTTCTTACACTGCAGTGCCCAAAACCCAAAGAGAAAGTCTTAGCTTTGTTAGAAGTGGGAGAATACATTCAGCAGAGCACATACCATATCCCTGGCAGCCTGAACAACTCAGTTGTCCCATACTTTTTTTGTTTGCTTGGCTGCTTTTGGCACCAGAAGTGAAGACTGAAGATTCAGAAATAGGAAGGAAAACAGCTGGAGAATCTCCTATCAGCTTTTACTCAACAGAATACAAACCAAAATGAAATCACATTTTTCTTGGCAAATACAATACATGCTAGCATTATTAAATAGAGCTTTTATCTACCAGAAAAACTCAGAGTTAAAGGAATTACTTTCTTTCCTAGTTCATTTCATGTATCTGGCAGTTTCCAGGTCATTATTTCCTGCTATCAAGAAGGATAAGGTTGTGAGAGTTGATCTGCCTCTTCTTAATTCTGACAGCTCAGACACATTGACTGCTAGAAATCAAAGTGAGCGTACAAGCACCAGTGGTAAATGGAAGTGTATGAAAACTTGATTTGCAGCCTATTTTTTCTCATGATACCTTGATTCTAAGTCAACTTATTTCCCTACTAATGTTGCTGGCCAGAAGAGAATCAACAATTGTCTTGCTTTAATTTTTAAGCAATTTTCTGGGTTTTTTGGTGGTTGTGTCATTTTTTCTCCTCAAAATTTGAAAATCTTATTGCTGTAATAACACTTCTAACTCAAAAAGAAGGGGGACAAAATCCAAAATCCATGTTCAGTTCCTATTTTTGACATTAGCCAAGCATGGCAGCTTTCAATTACAAAGCAGAAGAAATTAATATATAAATTAAAAAGTAATAATAAGGGTCTAGAATTATTTTATGTAATGAGAAAACAATCTCCTGTAACAAGAAAAAGCAAAGAGTTCATTTAAACAACACAGTTTTTAAAAAGCCCCTCTAAACAGCTCAGCTATCTGAACATCTTCAACATTTAAATACCCTAATATTAAGCCACATGAACAAAATTTGGATTGGAAATCATGCTGCAATTGGAAGTCTTGTGCTTAATACATTCCAACACCTCCCCCTCCTCTTCAATACAAGGAAGACACTGAAGTTACGTCAAAACAATTGCATGATCAAAAGCAACATTCCTGATAAAATTTTTACTCCTACAGAGCTATCACTTGCAAGAACATCAAAAGTTTCCAAGTTGCATTTTTCTTCCCCTACAAGACTTTCATGCTAATATTAATTTACTAGAACAAGCAATTATCCAATTATCTTCACATTTAAATTACCTAAATGTCCAGGTTGTAATTGCATTCATTAGTTACTGAAATTGCACCTGCAAATTCTATATCACAGATATGGCTATGAAACATTTATGTTGTTTCTTCCATAATGGATATTTAATTATTTAATTTCACCATTAATACTTCCTTGGATGTTGTAAGCAGCTTCGTAAAAAATACTCATTGCTAGAGGGAGTAATTTTATTTGTGAAGGAAAGCAACCAAGGAAAACATCATTAGGGTTATTTTCCCCCTCTCTTTAGCCCTTGACAAAGGTAATATAGTATGGCAATGCAATTATCAACAAGAGCTGATTTCTTCCAATGGGCTGCTACAGTTCCATGGAACAAGTGGAGGAACAGTATGAGAAACCGGCAGTAATGACCTTAAAAGCATATTTTGTGGTGAGATTTGATGTTTGTTCTCAGGTCATGCCTTCTATTCTTTCTTACTGAAAATTGGCTAATTACAAATATCTATAAATTTGAAACCATTGTATTATTGCCTCTCTCCTTCTGGGAGAATTCAGGTCTGGAAAAGAAAATGGATCAAAAATCACACTAAGTTTTGTAGATATGCCTGTACAGAATGCAAGAACTTCTTTGAAGTATAAAACTCCCACTGAATTGGTTTCATTGGTAGGGTTTTGGTATTATTTTGGTAAAAAATATCACCAAACTGTTCATAGAATCACTGAATGGTTTGCATTGAAAAGGACCCTAAAAGATTATCTTGTTCCAACCCCCTGGCACGGGCAGGGACATTTCCTACTAGAAGATCTCTGAGGTCTTTTTCCAACCTGGCTGATTCTATGGTTCTATGAGGTTGCCCAAAGCCTCACTCAGTCTGACTTTGAACACTTCCAGTCTTGGAGTCTCAACAACTCATCTGGCAACCTATTGCAGTGCCTCGCCACTGTTTTGGGAAAGAATTTCCTCCTAATATCTAATGTCAATAGAGCTTCTTACAGTCTGAAGCCATTGCCCCTTGTCCTGTCACTATGTGTCCTTGTTAAATCGTTATTTCTAAAAGGAAATCAGCAGAGTATCTACATGTAGGTGTAGGAGAGCTATATGGGAATTAAGTGATTTTGCAAGTGTATGCAAAATTGCCCAATTTAACCAAGGAGGATAATTATTAAAAAATAAAGGGCAAATAAAAGGAAGCATCCTCTTCCCCAAAGCAAAAAACTGATTTTCTGAATTGAGATTTAAAAACAGGTAAGAGCTTTGACAGATGCCATAGCCCAAGCCTATAGGACTAGTATAAAAACACGCTAGGTATTGAGAGACCACTCCCCAGTTGACTTCCTTCCTCCTCTCTGGTTGCTGCTGCACAGAAGCAAAAACTGTCTTACCCACCCCCCACACCCGACAACGATTGAAAAAGAACTGACAAAACAGCTCCTGAAAAACAATTGACAAACCTTCCACTGTCAGACAGACGTGTTATTTCTCAGAAGCTTTTCATTATACTGTGGTGATCACATCTGGAACTGGACTGCTGTGAGGACTGACACTGATGACCTACTAATTACATAGCGGGCTGATGCATTCTGCAATGTCTACTTTCCAAAACCCAGATGGACATTTAAAGCCTATTTTTCCTCATACCCAGTGTTACAAGATGAATTGGCTGCCTTGTGCAATTACCTAGCGGCCCTAATTGTACAGAGCACACATCAGAGAAGTCCCAGCTTGAACTCAACCCTAGCTGATTGACTTCTTCATTTCTACCGAGGAAATAGGAATGTGATCATACATTGGCTGTTGCAATTAAACTGGCTCTGCTGTCATAATAATTTCTAGCAAGAGCACTTCATCTCAGTCATTCTGGAGTCTTTAGAGCTTACAGGGGGTAAAGGAAAATATGTCTGAACCCAGGCAGGTTTTCAAATGTGTTTAAAATCATAGTAGTTTAATCGCAATCACATCATGCTCACTGTAGTTTTACTTCAAATCTTTTGGGTGGTTTTGCTTCCCCACTATGCCTAAATCTCCACCTCTTCACAAAACTAAATTCTATTGATGCAAATAAAGAAAATGGATCCTAAGATTTTATTCCCGGTGTGGTTTTCCCAAATGGGAACAGATGGTTGAAGATGGGGTACCGGGTGTGTGGTAACAAAACGCTTTCCACAAAGATGAGGATATTTACCAAAATTGAAACCCTAGAAATCTGGCTTGTAGCTTTCTTCATGGGATGGAGTTACTCCTGACTTATTCCCATATAAATAGAGAACCTGACCTAGACTTAAGTAAGGCTTAAGTCTTAGCTTTCTTCATGGGATGGAGTTACTCCTGACTTATTCCCATATAAATAGAGAACCTGACCTAGACTTAAGTAAGGCTCTATCACACATTAGAACAGTAGCAAGAAAAAAGTATACTGCTGAAACACAGTGAAAAGCATTGCCCAGGAACATTTGGTACTATAATATGATCACCTAGACCATTTCAGCTAGCACTTGAACCAAACAATTCCTAACACACTTTGGCAGCTGGCACAGTCCAGGTGCCTTAGCCATAAGCTGTTTACAAGCGTCCTTCCTGATTTGAAGGCTGAGACAGTTTATTAGCAAAGATGAGGGATATTTCATGCCGGAAGGCAGCTGTGCCAGGCAATCTGTCTAGGTGTTTGGTACAGCAATGAAGGTGTGCCCTCAGAGCACCTGATTCTTTGTGTTGCTTTTGGAAGACAATAGGAAGCAATCTGGTTCTTCCATGCTTCCTCTCAGTGTCAAAAAATACAGAAATTCTGTGAAAGTAGAAGAAAAAATCCAAACCATCACTGTGCAGAATCACAGAATTGTTTTGGTTGGAAAAGACCTTTAAGATCATCAAATCCAACCATTCTCTAACTATACCTAGCCTGTAGTAAAACCATGTCCCTCAGTACCACATCTCTGGCTCTTTTCAACACCTCTATAGATGGAGATTCTGTGACTTCCTTAGGAAGCCTGTCCTGATCTTTGAGAAGCTTTTCAGTTAAGAATTTTCTTCTAATATCCAACCTAAACCTCCTCCGGTGATGAAAATATTTTGCATCACCTCCTTGGAAGACATTCTGCTGTCTTGGCTTAGCTACCGGCTTCACATTTATCACAGTATCACAGTATTACCAAGGTTGGAAGAGACCTCGAAGATCATCGAGTCCAACCTGTAACCACAAACCTCATGACTAGACCATGGCACCAAGTGCCACATCCAGTCCCCTCTTGAACACCTCCAGGGACGGCGACTCCACCACCTCCCTGGGCAGCACATTCCAATGACGAATCACTCTCTCGGTGAAGAACTTTCTCCTCACCTCCAGCCTAAACTTCCCCTGGCACAGCTTGAGATTGTGTCCCCTTGTTCTGGTGCTGGTTGCTGGGGAGAAGAGGCCAACCCCTTCCTGGCTACAGCCACCTTTCAGGTAGTTGTAGAGAGCAATGAGGTCACCCCTGAGCCTCCTCTTCTCCAGGCTAAACAGCCCCAGCTCCCTCAGCCTCTCCTCATAGGGCTTGTGCTCAAGGCCTCTCCCCAGCCTTGTTGCCCTTCTCTGGACACGTTCAAGTGTCTCAATGTCCTTCTTAAACTGAGGGGCCCAGAACTGGACACAGTACTCAAGGTGCGGCCTAACCAATGCAGAGTACAGGGGCACAATGACCTCCCTGTTCCTGCTGGCCACACTATTCCTAATGCAGGCCAGGATGCGGTTGGCCTTCTTGGCCACCTGGGCACACTGCTGGCTCATGTTCAGGAGGCTGTCGATTATCTTGCTTTATCTCTAAACTCTGTTCTTAAAAGCACTTTGCATAGTCAGCCGTTGGGATCAGGAAACTGCAGGGGTAATTTTCTTATACAAAGGCATCCATTTTAGAGTAAATTCAGGGACTGTGACTGCGATAGCTATTATTTATGATTGCTTGTTTTCCTGTCCTGCCATATTTAAGCAACAAAGCAAAGCATTCATAGTGCTCCACTTCAAAAACACTCATACTCAAGTGGTCTTGTCTGCCCCACTCACTTTTTACTTTCCACTTTTGAATGTATAAAGAATACAGGACTTTTCCTGATTGGCAAACAAGAGAGGCAAAGTTTGGTGTAAAATGACTTTGACAATACCAGCTCCATCTCTGGTGTGCATGTCTGATGTAACGATGATATTTGCATAGCATATGTCCATCAGTTCAGCAATGTCTAAGGATGAGCCATGTTAGGGCAATGTTTTATCTTGATGCAATAAATATTCTGGGTATTTTAAAATTGATTCACTTTCTTGGCAAGATAACGTGGCAAAGGTTACAGAGTGGCTGCTATTGCAGTCTGTTGTATTTGATCTGAAACTCCAAAATTCCAGGAAGTCCCAAACAAGAAGAAACCCAGCATGAAATTCTGATCAGTGCCAATACTCCCATTGACTCATTTAGTGCCAGGATTCTACTCCACAAGATAGCATCATTTGATCAGAGCTTGCTGACATCTGTGGTGTGGCCTCTCTAGAGCTCTCAGTAGACCTTCCACCAATGTCCTAAGTTACATCACTAAGGTCAGCAGATTACTTCTTAGTGTAAGGCAGACTGCGAGAACTTAAGTGGTCATGAAGTGATAAAACTCCTCTATTCTAGGAGACTGAACCTATAGTAAGAGAGCAAATGGGAACACTTCCTTTGAGATTGTGTTCAGCTTTTGTGTAAAATGTAATACCTCCAGGACTGCCATTCTGATATCTTTCAGAACTTCAGCGTACATGCTACAGCTTCCTGTAAATACTTGCTATATTTAATAATAAATCCCACAACAAACGTCCCCATCCAATGGATAGGATCTGTTAATTTTAGTTATGCTGTCATTGAGGTACTGGAGTGGGTGCAGAGAAGGGCAACAAAGCTGGTGAAGGGTCTGGAGCACAGGTCTTGTGAGGAACAGCTGAGGGAACTGGGGTTGCTCAGTCTGGAGGAGGCAGATGAGAGACCTCATTGCTCTCCACAATTCCCTGAGAGGAGGTTGGAGTGAAGCAGGGGTTGGTCTCTTCTCCCTAGTGACTGAACAAGAGGAAATGGCACCAGAGGAGGTTTGGATATGAGAAGAAACTTCTTGACTGAAAGAGTTCTCAAAGATTGGAACAGGCTTCCCAGGGAGATGGCTGAATCCCCATCCCTGGAGGTGTTTTAGTGAAGCAGGTATGTGCTGCTGAGGGACATGGTTTAGCACCGGGCTTGGTGGACTCGATATTAAAGGTCTTTTTCTAATCAAAGTAATTTGACGATTGCCCCAAAATACCAAAAGTGTATTTTATGGAGCTCAAGAGAAACTGATAATGAAGGAAAAATGTTTTGAACCTAAACAAATTAAAGTTTTCAAATAGGAACACCAAAACTCATTGTTTTCTTAGCCTTAGTTAAAATAAGAATGTTACATTTTCTGCAAAACTTAACCTGTGAGGAGTAAGGAAGTGCTTGCTGCGGTTCCAGCACCCAGTGGATTATTCACAGATGAAGAATATGTGAAAGACCCTGGATTCTGCAATGGAGCTTTTTCACAGGAGCAGAAACAGAATGAAGGATGATGTTGGTCAGGGTCAGAAATCCACCTGACCTTTAAGAATCGCATATTTCAAGAACACCTGAGTGGTATGTTCTATTATAGCTCTCCCACAGGCTGCTTCACAAACTGTAAGCTTGGATACACTGGCTCCGAGCTTCTGGACCTAAGCTGCTTCTCATCTAACCCAATGCTCTATACAATTTCTGTAACCCAGAGAAACTGACAGAAAAGAGGAAAAGAGACTCACCCACAGAAAAAAAAAAACACCACCAACCACACCACCACCAAAACCAACCCAACTTTGTCATCTGTGTTAATAAGAATGTGGCTCATTATTTAACACTTATTTTTTAGATTCCATATTCTGCCAAATATTTTCTGAGTTGAAACCTTGCATTGAATAAGGCAGCATTTCCCCAATTTTTCAGTTTTGCTGTATTGATATTTACAGTTGATCTTTCATTTGTTACGTGATGCATACAATGTACTAATGATTTGTTCTGTGAATATTTACTTTGGCTCTGTGCTGTTTATTTCATTCAAAGCTTAGATTTATCATATTCAAGTACTCTCAAAGAGGTACATAAAGTGTTTATACCTAACTAGAAGGCTATGACTTTCGGAAAGAGAGATTATCCATGTATCTGCCTGGCTGGGACTTGAGTTGTGTGCTTTGCTTTAATCTGAAACATGTTTTCAATATGCTTTCTATTGGCTTGAAAATTGTTCTCCTCCTATCTGCACTGATTTTTATGCTGGTTGCCTCTAAGGAAACCACTGTTCTACAAAAAGAAATCCACCACATTGTAGAAGATCCCTGAATATCCAAAGGTAATGTGTAAAGAAAAGAGTTCTGGGTGCCCCAATTCAAGAGAGAGCAGGAACCACTAGAGAGAATCCAGCAGGAATGTACAGATCACTCTAAGTGGCTGTAGCTTAATTAGATTTGTGATTACCCTTTAATTAATTGAATTAATTATGGCCTTTGACTCACTCATTTATTTTTTGCTTGGTAATTTCCCTCTACATATTATCACTTCCATAGTCTAGCAGTGTTGTCAAGACTGCCTTCAAAATCTTACAGCAGTGTGGGTATGCAAACCCATCTACAACAGGCTGATATCAACTATTGCAGTGTTGAGAGCTAAAATATATATCCAACAATACACTTTTGGGTTCCTAACAGTATTTTTTTCTTGGCTTCCACCGTGCTTTAAAACTGTACACAACTTGGAACAGAAAACCTCACAGTATGCCACTTTTCAGTAGTTAACAAAGCCTAGAAAACAAACAATATAGTAAAAAAAAAAAAAATTAGGTCTGTTAATATTCTTACAATACAATACAATACAATACACCAGGTTGGAAGAGACCTCCAAGATCATCGCGTCCAACCCATCAACCAATCCAACCCACCCAACAACTAGACCATACAGCCAAGCACCCCATCAAGTCTTCTCCTGAACACCTCCTGTGAAGGTGACTCCACCACCTCCACGGGTAGCCGATTCCAATGGGCAATCACTCTCTCCGTGTAGAACTTCTTCCTAACATCCAGCCTAAACCTGCCCTGGCGCAGCCTGAGACTGTGTCCTCTTGTTCTGGTGCTGGATGCCTGGGAGAAGAGGCCAACCTCTGCCTGGCTACAACCTCCCTTCAGGTAGTTGTAGAGAGCAATAAGGTCACCCCTCAGTCTCCTCTTCTCCAGGCTGAGCAACCCCAGCTCCCTCAGCCTTTCCTCATAGGGCTTGTGTTCCAAACCCCTCACCAGCTTTGTTGCCTTTCTCTGGACACGTTCCAGCAAGTCAACATCCTTCCTAAACTGAGGGGCCCAGAACTGGACACAGTACTCAAGGTGTGGCCTAACCAGTGCAGTGTACAGGGGCACAATGACCTCCCTGCTCCTGCTGGCCACACTGTTCCTGATGCAAGCCAGGATGCCACTGGCCTTCCTGGCTGCCTGGGCACACTGCAGGCTCATGTTCAGCCTACAATCAACCAGCACCCCCAGGTCCCTGTCTGCCTGGCCACTCTCCAGCCACTCTGACCCCAGCCTGTAGCGCTGCCTGGGGTTGTTGTGGCCAATGTGCAGAATCCGGCACTTGGATGTGTTAAATCTCATGCCATTGGACTCTGCCCATCTGTCCAGCCTGTCGAGGTCCCTCTGCAAAGCCTCTCTGCCCTCCAGCAAATCAACTGCTGCCCCCAGCTTGGTGTCATCTGCAAATTTACTGATGATGGACTCAATGCCCTCATCCAGATCATCAATAAAGATGTTGAAGAGCATGGGGCCCAGTACTGATCCCTGGGGCACACCACTAGTGACAGGCCGCCAGCTGGATGTGGTGCCATTCACCATTACTCTCTGGGCTCGGCCCTCCAGCCAGTTCCTAACCCAACACAGTGTGATCCTGTCCAAGCCACGGGCTGCCAGCTTGGCCAGGAGTTTGCTGTGGGGAACGGTGTCAAAGGCCTTGCTGAGGTCCAGGTAGACCACATCCACAGGCCTCCCCACATCCACCAGGCGGGTCACCTGATCATAGAAGGAGATCAGGTTGGTCAGGCAGGACCTGCCCCTCCTAAATCCATGCTGGCTAGGCCTGAGCCCCTGGTCATCCTGTAAGTGCTGTGTGATCGCACTCGAGATGAGCCGTTCCATAATCTTGCCTGGCACTGAGGTCAGGCTGACAGGCCTATAATTCCCTGTCATACTGGCCTCCAAAGCCTAGCTGACTATCAAATGCATTCCATCCTCTTGCCGAATGAAATCATTTATGAATTGCATGTATATACATTACACACTACAAATATTTTATCACCATTTCACTTGCATCTAGTGCCCTAAATCCTCAGGGCATGTACTGACTGATACCATTTAATAAGAGCTAAGATACTATTGATATGGGTTCTTATTAAATAGAGCTCTGTAGGTGGCTGGTACTAGGAAGAAGACTAGACTGCGAGTCTGGTGGAACACTGGAACAGGTTGTCCAGGGAGGCTGTGGAGGACCCATGCCTGGACACATTCCAGCTCAGGCTTAATGGGGCTCTGAGCAGTCGGAGCTACTTGGGAATGTCCCTGTTTACTGCAGGGGATTGGAACAGATGACCTTTAAAAGTCTCTTCTAACCCAAACCATTCAGTGATTCTAAGAGTGGTGGATATGCAGCTGTGTGCAACTGGAGCTGAAAGGAGCCAAACAGCATGCATGGCCCAACCTGCCTTTCCATTTACAGCAGTAACAATGAGAAGGAAGAAAACACTCTATACACTGTGGACATTTTAGGTTTGCTCTTCCAGTTGGAGCAAATCACACTAAAGAGGCAAGATTGAGGAATTTCAGACCTACAAACTGAAGCAGCTTCTAAAATATAGGTAAAATTCTTAATAATCAGAATATGTGGAGTGGTAAATCTATATATGCATATATATATAAAAAATTACCTTTTTGGATAGAGTAAAATGGAAAAAAACCAAAAACAAACCACAATCATTTGAAACTTTTTTGCCTATTGGATATTTTCTGCATTAAGTTAAGGAAGCACTTGATGACGATGAAGATACCTGCCTTGGGGGACTCATTCAGTTTTCCCCAACTGAAAAAGAATTAAAGTCCATATATTTTGTGTAAGAAAATCTTTCCAATTTATGCAAGACAATGGTCCAATAGGTAATCTGTTTTGAATGAAAAAGATTGAATTTTGCAAACGTGCTTGAGCTCTTGTAAATAAACAGAATGGTGTGCAAATGGATGAAAAATTGACATAAAAACCTGAGGCTCCCCACTGAAGCAGTTGCACAAGATTATAAGATGAGTATAGCAGGGGCAGGGACAGGGAAGATGAGGTGTATTCAGAACATCTATGATGATATGAACACATGTTTCAGAACACACAGATCTTCTGATCTATATGACCTTTCAGTGTTTACACAATGCAAAAGAAATCCTGCAGCCTGTTTAAGGCACACTTTGCACAGAAACAGATAATGCTGAGGATAAAATCACAGAATCACAGAATTATTTTGGTTGGAAGAGAACTTATTTTAAAAGTCCAGTTGTAAACCCAAAATTGCCAGGTCACCAATAAACCATGTCCCTATGTCCCTCAGAAGCACACACCTTTAGATCTCTCCAGGCATCATGACTCCACCACTTCCACAGTCAGCCTATTCCTATCTTTGAGAACCCTTTCAGTGAAGACATTTCTTCTAAGAGCCAACCTAAACCTCCCCTGTGACAATATGAGGCCATTTCCTCTGAAGCTATCACTTCTTACTAGGGAGAAGAAGCCAATCCAAACTTCACTACAGCCTCCTTTCAGGTAGTTGTAGAGAGCAATGAGGTCTCCCTTCAGCCTCCTCTTTCCCAGACTAAACAATCCATGTTACCTCAGCCACTCCTCACCAGGCCTGTCCTCCAGACCCTTCACCAGCTTTGTTGTCTTTCTCAGAATCTGCTCTAGCACCTCAATGTCCTTCTTGTAATAAGAGGGCCAAAAATGAACCCAGCATTCAAGGTGTGGCCTCATTGGTGCTGAGTACAAATACCTTTGCTTGCTTGTCCACTTGTCTTGGTCTGTTGTTTGTCTTTTGTTTTGATTTGTGGTTTGTTTGGGTTTTGCTTATTTTGTGCTTTTCTTGTTTGGTTGTGGTTTTTTGTTGCTGTTGTTTGGTTTTGTTTGTTATTGTTTGTTTTTTTTTCCTTTTTTTTTTTTTCCTTTTATTTTTTCCTCTATAATAATGCATTTAAAATATCCATCCATTTAAATTTTCTAGAGGTAGGAACCTTCTTTGTTTTAAAGTAGCTAGTTGAAAGAAAGAGTTCTTCTAAACAAATAAATGAATGAATCTAACGATTAACATTAAGCCATTTTACTTTTCAACTACTACTTTTGGGCTTCTTTTTGGTACAAATATTCCCCTACAAATTTCTAAGACCTAGGCTGACCAATAATATCACGTTACAGGTTCTCTGACTTCAGCTTATTCACAAAATATTGGTTGGCTAAAATATCTATAATGAGCAACTCATCATGATTTTATCATGCTCTGTGGATAGAAAATCATGCAGGAGTTGATTTCTGCAAGGACATTCATTATCTTAGAAATTCACTGACTCTTAAATGAAAAAACTAGCTTGTGTGTGAATTTTTCTTTCCCAGTCTGAATATGTTATAAATATCCTGAATATGTTAAACAGTATCATAACACAATATAATGTGGGATTTGTTTCTTTGATTAAGGTGCACACATTCTGAACATAAGCCTACAAGTGAAAACAAACCCCACTATTCATTTTGGGGAGGACATTTGTCAATGCACACTGAATTTTCAATAGGAACAGATAGGTCCATTTTATGACTCTTTTAGGATTTGTGGGCAATCAGATCTCTGAATCTGAGCATACCTACGAACTGGTGAAATTAATGCATCATTTCTATACAATGCACTATGTGCAAACCAGTTTTTCTACTATTTGATGGTATAGAGAAGTCATAATAATAGAATCATAGAATGGTTTGGGACATCCTCAACTAGTTTGGGTTGCCCAGAGCCCTGTTGAACCTCACCCTGAAGATCTCCAGAGATGGCACCTCAACTACCTCCTTGGGAAACCTGTTTCAGTATTCCACCACCCTCATGGTAAAGAACTTGTTCCTAATATCCAATCTGAATCTACTCTTCTCCAGTTTGAAACCATTGCACCTCATCCTATCACTACAGCCCTTTGTAAACAGTCCCTCTCCATCCTTCCTGTAGACCCCATTCAGGTACTGGAAACAGTAATAGTCACAGTAATAACAGTAATAGTATCATAGTATCAGTCGGGCTTGGAAGGGACCACAAGGATCATCTAGTTCCAAACCCCCTGCCATGGGCAGGGACACCCTACACTAGATCAGGCCGGCCAGAGCCTCATCCAGCCTGGTCTTAAACACCTCCAGGGACGGGGCCTCAACCACCTCCCTGGACAACCCATGCCAGGGCTTCACCACTCTCACGGTGAAGAACTTCCTTCTCATGTCCAGTCTGAATCTTCCCCCTAGTCCTATCACTACCTGAAATCCTGAGAAGTCCCTCCCCAGCCTTCTTGTAGTAGTTATAATAACAATAATACTCCACATGCTGCCCTAAATCTCTCCATGCTTACCTGCTCTTGCAAGTACATCCATCTTAGGCAGTTGATGTTGTCACTATCTATTAATTTATTAAACTAACAAGTCCTGTAGTTCCCATGTAAGATCAGTGTCACAACTGTGGAATGAAGGCTTTTATACAGAGAAAGTGGAAAACAGATCCTGACTTCAACCCTGAAATTTTAAACAGCATGATTGAAAAGTGTTATTTTCACAAGAAATTTCTACCCAGCAGGAGGTATCAGATAAATCAAATGGTCTTGTGAAGACTGTGACAAAACTACAATTAATTTGACTTGTCACCTCTATGAGAAATGGGTCAATAAAAATGCTTTTAGATGCACTTCACTGCATTTTGATGCAGTATGAATGCTCTAATTTTATTATGAGACAGTATAAAAACCCAACTATGGAAAACAGTAACAAAAACTTCTATTTCCATATTATACTCTGCTTCTGCTTTACAACACAACTGTAACAGCACCTGATTTACAAGTGAAAGATAGGTCCTTCCTTCCTTTACTGCCATCATACATCTAAGCCATTGCACAACAAGCCAACTAATTCAATGAGAACTTTGAGTAAATATTGCTATTGTCCAAACCTTCATCTTAGCCATGGATAGCTCTGCTATTTTGATTGGATCACTGATCTTATGCCAATACAAAACACCTGCTTTCCTAGTAAGTGACCTAAGTCTGGTCCCAGCAGCATAAATTCCGTGGGCCTGTGTGATGGGAGCCAGACCCAAGCTCATGCTGCTCTAGGAGAGGGCAATGTCATCTTTTCCAGTTGAACAATATAGATTGTATATAGAGGATTATAGGGCTACATTACAATCAGCTATGACAATCCACCCTGAGGATAACCATTCATCATCTGCTCTTCTCACTCTTGAAGTGCAGCCTCCTTTGAGAGAATGTATGCATACAGGCTAATAGAAATGCACACAGCACCTCCCTGATACTGGCAACAGTCCTTCAGAGACCAAAGCAAGACAAATAGAGTCATTTCATCTGTGACAGAAGTGCTGGACTTGTAAGTAAACACTTCAGCCAGGCAAAGTCAGCATATGTTAATCACATACAACATCTCACTTCCCTTTCTTTCTAAAATCAATTAACAAGCTTTAATGTTTCACTCTATTCAAAGAGAACAAGACGACATTTTTTTTCTTTTAATGGTAGATTTCCCCCCCCTTTAAGTAAGCACTGTTGTCTTTAAGTCCAGGCTCTCATGTAATCTCCTTTTGAGAAATGAAATTGATTGTCACTACTGGTTTATTCAGATGTCCTCATGGCATGACATCATAAATAGAATTTGTCGCTCCAAAGCTTGCTTCTTGCAGCAGTTGTCTTTAATGTCATTTACTCAAGTGGCTCAAGGTCTTAATGAATAATTAATGGTTAGCAAGCCACTGCAGTGCTGCAAGATAACCACTGCTCAGCCTTTGATTTCAAATAAGTCTTGACACTTTTGTTCAATGAAGAAAAAAACATTTAGGAGGTGTAAAGCTGCTTGTAAAAGCATCTCCAGTATGAATATAACAAAGAAAGGACTTTGCTAATACACAGAAACACTGCTCTGAGCAACTACTTTGCTAACTGCCTTTAATATAAATGAGTACAGCAGGAAATCAAAATGTTGGATATTCATGTAGAGAAGAACCAGTACAGATTAGGGGCTGACCTGCTGGAAAGCAGCTTCATGGAGAAAAATCTGGGAGTTGTGTGGACAGTAAGACATCCATGGGACAGCAAAGCACCATGGTGGCCACGAAGGTCAATGGTATGCATTAAGAAGAGTGTGGCCAACAGGTTGACGAAGGTTCTCCTCTCACTCTGCTCTGCCCTGGTGAGGCCACATCTGGAACATTGTGTCCAGTTCTGGGCTCCCCAGTTCAAGAGGGACAAGAATATACTAGAGAGTGCCCGATGGAGGGCTATGAGGATGATGAAGGGACTGGAACATCTGTCTGATGAGGAAAGGTTGAGATCTGGGTCTATTTAGCTTGGAGAAGAGAGGACTCGGACAAGATCTTATTAATGTTTATAAATATCTGGAGGGTGGGGGTCAAGAAGAAGGTGCCAGTCTCTTTTCAGACAAGGGGCAATGAATACAAACTGGAACATAGGAAGTTCCACCCCAACAGGAGGAAAAACTTGTTTATTGTGAAGGTGTGGGAACACAGAAACGGGATGCCCAGACACTCTGTGGAGTCTCTTTCTCCAGAGACTTTCAAGACCCATCTGCATGCATTCCTGTGTGACCTGCCCTAGCTTACCCTGCTTTGACAGGGGAGGTTGAACTCAACCTCCAGAAGCCTCTTCCACCCCCTACTAGTCTATGATTCTATAACATGCCCTCCTACAAGAGAGACATTAATAACAAATAATCAATACTTGCCCAAAATTGAACTAAATTAAAAGTCTGTGGTTTCATATGGGTTATGGTGGAGTCCATTTTACTGAAACTTAAAGCAGACTTAGTAAACAGTCACTAGAACCTTCTCTCTGGGATATACTGCAGGTCTCCCAGGCTGCTGACACAATTATTTATTATTTGCATTATGTATGGCTCAGAATCTCCAAGCAAAGGATCCCCATTGTGCTAGGTAATTATTGTAACACTAACACAGCAGGAAAAAATCCTGAAGTGTTGTAATTAGAAAGAAACAGCTAGAAAAGAAAAGCAAGTAATAGAGGAGATGTATGATCAGGAAACAGTAGCAATACAAGATGAAAATCACTCATCAAATTTGAGGCTGGGTCTTCACAAATTAGTGATAGAACTGCTGAAGCTCAGTAAAGACCATTTCTAGCAGCTCATATAAGGGAGAAAAAATATAAAGATAGTGCTTCCCTACATTTTAAACTCCTCCTCAGAATATTCTGGACACAATTTCATCTATTTTTCTACTCTTAACAAGTAGTCATGCAAGATAGCACCTAGCACACTGGAATTGGCATGTTCTAGGGATTTGTTATGATGATGCTGCACAAACCAGAGGCAACAGTAGGCTTGCTACACTGCTAAGCAAACCTATCAAATGCTAAGAGGAGTTCTGGGAAGTATCAAGTATAACTTCATGAAAGAAGAATCAGATTAAATATTATAGATAATTTTCTTCTTTGTGGTTTTCAGGTTATAATTGTAGCTTAGCTTCCAAATTTGTTCCATGTCATGGTAGCAAGTGGATCATCTGTTTCAGTTTCCAGTTCCTCCCACATTTCCAACATTGATCATGTTTCTAACTCTAGAACTAATGCAATAAACACTTTCTCTAGGAGTAAAATTAATCACTTTATTGCAGAAAATTCTACCAACTCCTTGGCAGATCACTCTATCCATCCAAAACCCCTCAGACGTAACAGCTAATACAGCTTTCTTTTCCATTGCACCTCTCCTGTGTTGTCAGTTCCCTCAGCTGCTCCTCACAAGACTGTTCTCCAGGCCCTTCTCCAGCTTTACTGCCTTCTTCTGGACTGGTTCTAGCACCTCAATGTCCTTCTTGGAGTGAGGGCCCCAAAACTGAACCCACTACTCAAGGTGCAGCCTCACCGAGTGATGAGTCCAGGGGAATAATCACTTCCCTTGTCTTGATGGCCACAATATTACAGATCCAGACTTGTTGCCTTCTTGAGCACACTACGGGGTCACATTCAGCCAGCTGTTAATGTTAGTCTGCAGGAACAGGAACCTTAAAGCAAACCATATGCTTGTAACTACCTTATTTAAAACTGTCTGGTGGTAAAACTGATCCAGCATTAGAATTCTGATTTGTTGAATTAGAGCTTCCTATTAAAACAGAGCACAGACAGACGCAGGGTATTTCCTGCTAGACCTGTTTTAAAGAATATCTTCAAATAGCAGCTCTGTGTGGATAGGGGGCAGACACCTGAAATTACAGCAGAGGCTGACATTTACTAATGGTATCAAAGACATCAGCATCCTTACCCCTTCAATTCATGTCAGTCCTAAGAACCAAGTAATGTTGTGACTTTGAAAGTACAGAAGGAATTAAAACATCCAGCTAAGGCTTAGAGGACATATAATCTATCACATGGATACATCCATCCATTGAAGAGACCACAAAAAAACCCAAATGTTATGGTTCTTTTACGTTAGAAATTCCATGGCATACACTCACCAAACAGCCAAACAGACACACCAGTTCCATTCCACTCTGACTCTCAGGGTAAAATACTGGCTTTAGTGAAAGTGTTGAACATTTTGCCACCGAGAAAACTGACATTTTAACTTTGGTGCTGCCTGTGAGATGAGGAAAAGGAGTGTTTACTAGAGGGGAAAAAATGTAGACCAAGGCTGATAATAAAATTAGGAAAGTGGTGATAAACATGCCACAAATGAGAAAAGCTATTTTAACAGCCAGAATTACTTACTATGTTGTATAGAAAAACTCTTTCCCATCTTCATTTGTAGAAATGTAGAACAAAACCTTTTAATGCATGAAGAACAATCTCTCCAATGCTAGGGTAAGTAGCTATTGCATGTCTCTATATCATATCCACCAAAATGAGCATAAGCAGGGGTTAACAGCAACACTGGTTTCATTTCAAGTAGAAGATGGCCACCTTGGTTAGTCTTTCAGAAAAGAGCTAATTTGTTGATAAATTGCTCCTGTCACATGCTATAAAGCGGATGGTCTTCTGAGATAATAGAACCACCTTGTTATTCTTTCACTAATTTTACATATAAGGACCAAAGGGCAACATATCTTAGATATGCAAACAGATATGTTCATATAACTCTTGCTTACAGCTCTTAAAATGCTTCATAATTTATTGAAAACACCTTAGTATAAATGTCTTGCCTTAGAGACCTCAAATACTTTCAAGCTCCTAAAAGGTGCTTTCACTGAGCAGTCTGACTTACCCTGATAAATATTCATCGTGCTAAACTATTCAAACATAACTTTATCCACTTGAATCTGCATTTTACTTCCCCTTTTCTCTTCCCAGTTTCTTATATCAAAAAAAAAAAAGAAAAAAGAAAGAAAAAAAAAAAAATAAAGGACTCATCTTTGAATTAGACAGGGTGGTAACTTCATTCCCTTTGAAAATAGATTTTCCTGAAGCAAAAATGAAAGGTACTAGCAAAAACTGCACTATTGCTCCTTGCAGTCAGAAGACTTTGAGCCCTGGGTTCCTTATGCATGAAACTCCATAGGAGGAGCCCATTATATTGCCACTCCAAAGTAATTTTGCTTATAAATGGCTAAATGTAAAGCCCACTCTGCCTAGATGCAGTGAGGACTGCTGCAAAAATGCGTCTCAGAAACAGCCATGAAGCTGTTTTTATGCTCAACTGAACAGCAAAAACTTGAAAAGTTGTAAGAAGAAACTCAATCCTTCAGATCTTCTGTCTACATGCAACTGCTGACAAAACAGCATGTTCTCAGATGGTGCTTGCTGTAAACTATGTGACAGAAGGTGACTGCAAATACATCCTCCTTGATACCATCATTTGCAACCACCATCAATGTGACTTGCAGCTCAGCATTTGCACAGCATATTAAAGATAATAAATGTTTAATTTTCCCAACCCAAAGGTTAAAAAGTATGGGTCAAATGGTGTGCTAAAACAGTTGACAAATGCTCTTTTCTGTCATGAAATGACATATGTGATGGGACCCACACACAAATGCTTTGAGACAAAGTTAGAAAAGCCTCTACCCTGAAAAGAAAGCTCTCATCCAAGGAGTTATAGCAATTTACATTTGAAAAGTTCTACGCACTGAGTTTGTGGAAATATAACCTGCTTTGCTGAGAGAAACACTAAAATAAGGATTGAATGCTCACTGCCTCACAGAGTATTACTTACACTGAAGGTAAAGATTTCACTTCTCCATCCCATGTAGTGGCTTTGTGCAAGGGGAGACCTTTTTGCTCTCTACAACTCCCTGAAAAGAGGCTGGACTAAGTTGGGGGTTGGTTTCTTCTCCCAAGTAACTAGTGATACGATAAGAGGAAATGGACTCAAGCTGCACCATGAAAGGTTTAGGCTGGATATCAAGGGAAATTTCTTCCCTGAAAGAGTGGTCAGGCATTGAAACAGGCTGCCCAGGGAGGTGGCGGAGTCACCATCTCTGAAGGCATTAAAAAAAATGCGTAGACATGGCACTACATGAGATGGTTTAGTTGGCATGATGGTGTTGGGTTGATGGTTGAACTTGATCTTTGAGGTCTTTTCCAATCTTAATGATTGTATGATTCTAAGTAACTGTACACTTCCCACTAGTTCTTATTCAAGTGTCATGCAACAAGAAACCATACGTGGACCTTTTGAAAAAGATCACTTACATTAAAGGAAAATCAGAGCTTGGAATTCCCATTGCAACTGAAAGGCACCAGGACTGCTTGCAGGCACTTAGAATCATAGAATCATAGAATCATAGAATCAGTCAGGGTTGGAAGGGACCACAAGGATCATCTAGTTCCAACCCCCCTGCCATGGCCAGGGACACCCTACACTAGATCACGCTGGCCAGAGCCTCGTCCAGCCTGGTCTTAAACACCTCCAGGGACTGGGGCTCAACCACCTCCCTGGACAACCCATTCCAGGGCTTCACCACTCTCATGGTAAAGAACTTCTTCCTCACATCCAGCCTGAATCTCCCTATCTCCAGCTTCATTCCATTCCCCCTAGTCCTATCACTACCTGAGATCCTGAGAAGTCCCTCCCCAGCCTTCCTGTAGGCCCCCTTCAGATACTGGAAAGCCACAATGAGGTCACCTCGGAGCCTTCTCTTCTCCAGACTGAACAGCCCCAACTCCTTCAGTCTGTCCTCATAGGAGAGGTGCTCCAGCCCTCTGATCATCCTCGTGGCCCTTCTCTGGACACGCTCCAGCACGTCCACATCTCTCCTGTAATAGGGGCTCCAGAACTGGACGCAGTACTCCAGGTGGGGTCTCACCAGAGCTGAGTAGAGGGGGAGAAGCACCTCCCTTGACCTGCTGGTCACACTTCTCCTGATGCAGCCCAGGATCTGATTGGCTTTCCGGGCTGCAAGCGCACATTGAGAGCTCATGTCGAGCTTCTCGTCCACCAGCACCCCCAAGTCTCTCTCCTCGGGGCTGCTCTCCAGCCAGTCACTGCCCAGCCTGTATTTGTGCCTGGGATTGCCTCGACCCAGATGCAGGACCCTGCACCTGGGTCGAGGCACTTGCTCCTCCCTTGTTTTCTCTCCCCTTTCCTCTTTCGTGTTTGTCAATAGCCACTGTCACTGGTGACATCTGAAGAACAAACTTCATTTTGCGTTTACCTTTTTTCTCTCAACTTGCTACCCTCCATACAAAGTTACATTTCTTTCTGCTGTTGATGGTTACTGATGGCTTAAGCCCCCAAAATTCACATTTCTACAATTCAGGTATTATTTCCTAAGAATAACTCAAAATATCTAGATTCCTCTCTTATTACCTCTGCTTCAAGACAGCAGCATCATTTTTTAAGATCAGCTTCCATTTTCTTTCATCTTACTAAAGCAAATACACGTTATAATTAGTTCCTTCTAACTTGCATATTAGGTTCATAATAGTATATTACAAAATTCCATACACATGTAAATTAGACCTAATTGGACTGGCTCATCAATCTGTTCCCCAATTACATAACAAAAAATACATTAACCGAATGTGATTTATGCATACGGTACTTGTGAATGTTTGTGATGGAATTCATAAAGCCCTCATTTTCATATCCTAATTAGCAGTTTATTAATCTTAAATGCATACAGAAATTAACAGCATTTTAATCTTCCAAAATGCAGCTTGCTTGCCTTTTTTTTTTTTATCCTTTCATTAACAACCATCAGTCTCAGTACGAGACAATTTTAATAGCTTGCGGATACAGATTACAAGTGCCTGTGTACACATAAAAATATGCACAGATAACTTGTGTGCAATTTTGCTTTCTCTTAACCCTGCAGAACTGCCACAAGAGACAACATGACTTTATGGAGTAAGACTTCAGCAAAGCTAAATGCTGAAGCCTTTTCAAGTAGATATATATTTATGTACCCCCCACCCCTCCGCCTTTGCCAAGCGCTGTCGTGTTCTCCAGCACCACAAGTTCATTTTCCTTCTGGAACAGAGACTAATTACATGAAATAAAGATTTATTTACATCTTTTAGTTCATGATTCTAAACAGTACACAATACATTTAACTGATTAGGGAAGGCAGATAATTAGAAGTCCTCAAAACCAAACACCAAATGGAATATGTATTTTGTAGCAGTGGGATTTTCAACAACATTGAGAAGAGAGTTTTATTCCATTTCCTCTGGATCCCAGCTGAACAGAGAATGATAACAGCTCAGCTTGCAAAGTATCAGGCAGGTGTGCATTCCAATTTCAGCTTTAGTAACAGGTCATTGCTGATCACTGGGTAATGAGTCACAACTTCACAGTTCTGCAGGTTGCAATTTGCTTCTGTAAATATCCTATTTTCTATTCCACAGTTCTCATTAACAGTTTAATGCTCACATTCCTAGTTTTTCTTTCCTCTGTCTTAAATTTAAGTGCAGACCAATAAATTATTTAATTTACTTATCTGTTGAGCTGTACTACCTGGAAACCACACACAACATATAGCAAGAAACATGTATCTATGTAACCTTTGGATAAGAGTCTAGATACCTTATTACTGTACAATGGGTGCTCATTAATTGTACAGCCGCATGATGCCTAGGGAGGAAAACAAGTGTAGTGCCAGAAATAGAACCTTGGACTTTCAACTCCCAGACCAGAGCTAAGCTGAGGAAATGCAATTCAGTGTAACACAGAAAAAACAGTACATAAAACAAAAGGAGATGTTGTCCTTGAAATTATAATGTCTTTGTTGTTTTTCTTTTTTCCCTTCTTCAGTGTTTTGGAAAGAGATGTTCTAAGTATAGTATAAAACCAGAGAAATACCCAGTTCTCACTTGAGATATTCTACTCAGTGTTATCCTTACTCCTTTAAAATAAGTTGTGCATACACCAGGAGCCTTCATTTCTGTACACAGGTGCATGTTTATATTAAAAATGTCTGAAAACACAGAAATCTTAAAGTACACACTGACTTGATAGCTAAGGTCCAGTGTGCTCAGTTTCATTATTCATAGATAAACAAACACCATGCAGAAGAGATACAAATGGTGACAAACATACTGAATGTTAGTCTGAAGGATATTTAAACAAAAATAACAACAAAAAAACCACCACTATGAGTAACAAACTTCACTTGTGATCCACCTCCAGCTGTCCTGACAAAATAATGAGTGTACAAATGTTAACCCATGCGTAATAGATCACACTGACTACAGCTGGCAGCATATTCGTACAGATATGATTAATTGCCTTTGTCTAGTGTATGTGCAGACTTGTTTCCAGTCCATTTTATCATTTACCCTGCATTTGTCTTCTATTACCTGGATGGCATAGAATTAAATCAAAATAGCATTTTCTAATGCTATTTTAGTTTGACTAAGTGCTTTTCTTGTCTACTGTTTGGAATTGGAACATGAAGCATGGCAAAGTCAATGCAATTCAGTAAGAAGTTTCAGAAACTGACAACCATGCATAAGACATAAAAGTAACCTGTCAGTCTGAAATTAGGTATTCCCAGGGGGTACAGGGGGTAGCAACCCATTACTATCGCCTTTGACAGCTAGCCATCAGTGATATGCAACAGTGTCTAAATAGTTAAAGTGCAATCATATCTAATTTGATGTAGTATCAGAACCACACAGGCTTGTTGTGCTCATTGAGGTGAATGGTAGAGAGACGTAAAACCCCCTGAAGTCTGTGGCGTCCAGCTTACAAACTCCACAAAAAAAGAATCTGGCTTGGCTTCTCTTAATATTTGATCTGCAATCTTTTCAGACTTCTATGAAAACAAACCTTCAAACAAAGCCTCTGCTGAACACAGATTCACAAATTCACAGGATTTCTTCAAGGATTTTTTGCAGGCATGGAAGGTGGAGTTGCAATTTTTGCTAGACAGAAATGAGGATGACTTAGAATCACAGAATTGTTTTGGTTGAAAAAGACCCCTAAGATTATCAAGTCCAACCATCACCCTAAGACCACCATGACAACTAAACCATGTCCTGAAGTGCCATGTCCACTCATTTCTTGAACATCTCCAGAGATGACAACCCCACCACCTCCCTGGGCAGCCTGTTCCAGTGTTTGACCACTCTTTCAGGAAAGAAATTTCTTCCTAATATCCAGCCTAAACCTCTCCTGGCACAATTTCAGGCCATTTCCTCTCATTTTATCACCTGATACTAGGGACAAGAGACCAACCTCCACCACACTCCAAACTCATTTCAGGGAGTTGTAGAGAGCAGGAAGTTCTTCCCTCAGCCTCCTCTCCTCCAGGCTGAACAACCCCAGTTCCCTCAGCTGTTCCTTATAAGATCTGTTCTCTCGACCCTTCATCCACCTAATTGCCCTTCTCAGGACATGCTCTAGCAACTCAACATCTTTTTTGTGGTGAGAGCCCCAAAAGCGAACCCAGTACTCAAGGAGTGGCCTCACTAGTGCTGAATACTTGTGAGCTTGTGCATCAGCACTCAGAAAACTTTGGACTTTTAAAGATTTACTGATAATGTCTGAGTGAAACATTAGATGCCTAGCTATGTAGACTAGCACAAAGCAAAGAGCTGAGCTCAGATGGGATCCAACTGCATTTGCTATGTCAATTGGACAGAGATTTCTCATTTCCTGGATCATTCTCCATAAGCCAAAGTAATTCCTCAAAGCTCATTCATTCATTACTCTTGAAAGCACAATAAAATCAAAAGAAGATAGAAAGAGAAATATTGTGTTGATTACAAAGCTCTACAAAAAAGAATCAACAATTTCACTCAGAATTGCAAGCTGATAGGATTCTACTACTTTAGAGGGTCAGGGAAAAGAAATGTTATCTTGTTTGAGAACTTCATCACCAAAAGAGAAAGTAATTAAAAACTCAATTCCTCCCATGCTTCCTATGAATATTTCGAGTAATTTACTCCAGACTTATCCTCAAAGGGCAATTATGTAAACCTTTGTCCCTGGCCCAAACCTGCAAACACACCTGCTCTCAAACTGGAGCCCTGCATAGTGCTTATCTACAAGACAGAGTCTGAGATACAGCTTCTGTGGTGGGATAAACACAAAATGCAAGAATCTGAAACATCTAATCACCATTGTGGTCTACCAGCTTAAAGCTTGGGAAGCATCAGAGAAGCATTTTAGCAGCAGGACTTCTAGGGCTGCTCTTGCTTTCCTGTGCATGGTGCCCCATGTAACAGCGAAGAGAACAGAATGCAGTTTAACAAGCCAGCTATGTAATGAGACCACCAGTTTATCTTCTCCAGCACTGAAGACCACTTAAGTCCGTGTTGTGGACTGGAATAGATGGCTTCCAGAAACCCCTTATACCTAAACTATTGTATGAATCTAATTACTATTTGTTAGGAGTGACACTATACATTTAAAAGTTGATTAATTGCTGCAACTGAGGAATAAAAACTATACCAATAGCCCAAGCCTATTGCCCCCAGTGCTGAGTAAAGGTTCCAGAATTATGGTGGTGGCAGAGAACGATTACTAAAGCTGAGAATATGTGAGCACTAATCAAGGAGAGGGATAAAATAAAAAAGTTTTAGATGAGGAATGTGACATTTTAATACTGCAATTTCTTTCCCACAGAATTCTGACTATTTTGTGAAAAGTTATGATTAGCCAAATCCCTTGATTCACCTACAGACTGAAGAATCACTTTTTACAAACACATTTCAGACCTTCTATGGAATTTGATAGTTCCCATACTAAAAATCTACCAAAACCACCTGAATGTCTCAAAGTACCATATATGTAGACCTGAATAGTTTATTACCAAAGGTATTTGATAAGAAGTTCATCATGAGCCAGAAGTGTGCTCCTGTGGCCAAGGAGGGCAATGGTCTCCCAGGGCACATTGAAAAGTGTGGCCAGCAGGTCAAGGGAAGTTCTCCTCCCTTCTACTCTGCCCTGGTGCGGCCACATCTGGATTACTGTGTCCAGTTCTGGGCTCTCCAGTACAGGAGAGACAGGGATGTACTGAAGGGAGTTCAATGGAGGCTACTAAGGTGCTGAGGGCACTGCAGCATTTCTATGAGAAGGAGAGGCTGAAAGGCCCAGGGTTGTTTAGCCTGGAGAACTACAGCCTGAGAGGGCACATTTTCATTGGTGATCAATAGTTAAAGAGAAGGGGACAAGAGGATATTGCCAGACTCTTTTCAGTGGTGCCTGCTGATAGGAAAAAGGGCACCAACTGGAACCCAGAGCATTCCATCTGAGGGAAAACCTCTTTGCTGTTAGGGTGCCAGAGCACTGGCCCATGCTGTCCACAGAAGTGGTTGATGCCCTGCCCCTGGAAACATTCCATGTCAGGTTGGACAGAGCTCTGAGCAACCTGATCTAGTTGAAGACAGCCATGCTCATTTAGGGCTGAACTAGATGACCTGTAAAAGGTCTATTCCAACCAGTCAGTGCTTTGATGACCCCACTCCATGACACTTTCTTCCAGCTTAAAAAAGCAATTTTTTTCCAGCAAGTCTTTTTCATTTCTTGTATAATAGAAAACATTTTGACACACCAGATCATAACATTAAATTTTTATAGCGTGCTCACTCAAAATGGGTGTCTTATAAAATAATGAATAGCAAGGCAAATGGATTACTTTTATGTCTCTTGGTATTGTACTGAGTAGTTATAGCTACTAGTAGCTGGATTCTGAAATAATTTGCAATGAACTTTATGACAATAGTAAAGTTCAAGGTTACTACAACAATACAATATCATTCTGCGGCCCAAATGAAGTTCGTGGAACCACCTGCGAGAGCCATCTCCATAGGTTCACCTGTAATAGTCTCCTGATAATAACTATCATTTTAGCTTTAAGACAAAGCTCCAACAATTCAGCTACCCTCTTGTATACAGTCTTCAGAATCCAAATGTGAGCCTGCACTGCTTTCTGTGAAAAGTAGCCTGGGTCACACAGAACCGCAGAACTCTTTCACTTGGCCTCATCGAGTCCAAGCTTCTCTAACTCCACCAAGTCTGGTGCTAAACCATGTCCCTCAGCACCACATCTCTGCCTCTTTGAAACACTTCCAGGTATATGGCTTTAATCTCCACCCTAGGCATCCTGTTGCAGTCTTTCAGAACCCTTTCAATCAGGAGTTTTCTTCTAATATCCATCTCCCTTGGTGCAACTTCAGGCCACTTCTCCTTGTCCAGACACTTGTTACTAGGAACAGACCAATGCCTACCTCTCTCCAACCTCCTTCCAGGGAGTTGTAAACAGCAATGAGGTCTCCCCTCATCCTCCTTTTCTCCAGGCTAAACAATCCCAGTTCCCTCAGCTGCTCTTTGCAAGACCTGTTCTCCAGCCACGCTCCAGTACCTCAGTGTCCTTTCAAGTAGCGAGAAGCCCAAAACTGAACCCAGTACTCAAGGTGTGGTCTCACCAGTGCTGAGTCCAGGGGGACAATCACTTCTAAGGATCTGCTGGTCACACTACTGCTGATCCAGCCCAGGATGACGTATTTTCGATGAACAGATGAAAAGGTCACGTTCAACATGTGAAAACTCAGTTCTAAGGTCAGGCATCATTTGTTCTGCCTTTCAACTTCACTGGAAGCAAGTTTCCTTTCCAAAGGACCTGCCATATGCTCAGCCTAAGTGCACATCAATACATAGGCCACATTACAGAGGAGCTGCTTAAACGCACAGGCCATGCTGACATAGGTTTAAGAGCAAATTCAAGAGGAAGCTTGTATAACTGTCACCTCTGGGCCCCCTCACTGTATGCTAGCTTGTAGCACTCACTACTTGTTGCAATCCTTGAATGTTTCTCCAAAATTATTTGCACTGTGAATTATAACTAACAGGAACAAAACCTGGTTTCAGCTAGGTCTGGCATTCATCACCTCATACAAGGTGATTTTGGATTACCTCATGGGCAGTTTATTTCTTCTCTGTTTTTCAAAACTAACTTAGGAACAAGAGCAAGTGAAGATATTTTAGAAGAAAAAAGATGCATGAATTTTACAGGCAGTCATTTACTGCTTTTTCTTGCAAGAAATAAAATCTTTGTCATTCTAATCACCGTTTACATTTAATAAAAATGGTAACATATGGCTGTTTACAGAGACCTAATTAGCCCATTTCCCTAAATATGCTTTTACACTTCAAAATATTAAAATTAAAATGCAAATTGTAACATGCATATGAGAATTGAAGAGAAATAATTTCCACTTAATTGCCTGAAACCAGCCAAATCCTCTAACTATATTTCACCCTCCCCTTTGGCTTAGTTAGAAGGTATTTGAATGAAGATAACCCTAATGTCAAGCACCCTTCCTTCTTGATTCTGCCCATTCTACATGTAGATACTTCCTCATCAAAACATGAGCTATTTATAGCATCTCTAACAATAGAAGAGGGTAGGGGAAGAAAAAAATAAAATAAAACAACAGCTAAACCCAATATACACCACCCAACAGTTCACCTGCTCAAGTCTGGAAGGCCTCCAGTCCCCCTCCCCCAAATATTTCTCCTGTACATTTAAAACAACAAGGTTATCACCATTCAAATCCCTTGCATATGGCTGCCCACCTGCATAGAATTATAGAATCCCAAAACAATGGTGTTGGAAGGGACCTCTGGAGATTACTTAGTCCAAGCCCCCTGCTAAAGCAGGGTTACATGCAACAGGTTGCCCAGGATCACAACGTCCAGGCAGGTATGGAATCTCTCCAGAGAAGGAGACTCCACAACCTTTTTGGGCAGCCTGCTCCAGGGCTCCAGCGCCCTCACATCAAGGAAATTTTACCTCCTGTTCAGATGGAACCTCCTGGGTTCCAGTGTGTGTCCACTGCCCCTTGTCCTATCACTGGGCACCACTGAAAATAATTTGGCCCCATCTTCTTGCCCCCTGCTCTTTGGCTATTGATGAACACTGAGAAGATCCCTTCTCAGATTGCTCTTCTCCAGGCTAAGCAGCCCCAGGACTCTCAGCCTCTCCTCCTCACAGAGATGTTCCAGTCCCCTCAGCATCTTTGTAGCCTGTGCTGGACTCCCTCCAGTAGTTTCCTGTCTCTCTCAAACCAGGGAGTCCAAAACTGGATACAATGCTCCAAGTGCAGCCTCACTAGGGCAGAGTAGACAGGGAGGAGATTCTCCCTCTACCTGCTGGTCAAACACTCCAAGTGCCTGCTCAGAAGCTGCTCCAACCATGTAGTGGTCACCTATGGTCTCTGCCTCCAGCCTGTATCACTGGCTAGCACCAGATGTTCCAGAAGATGTGGTGGAAATGATGCAAAATGATGGTATACTTCTAAGAATGCCACAGTGGGATATTCATGTGTAGCTGCCCTGTCACAAGATCACATAGCAGGCTCCCTCTAGCTTCTTCAATTGCTAACAACAAAATGACTCAGCCTCTGTCATAACATAAGAAATGTGCTGCTTCTGCATGAATTCAGGCCTGTTTCCATACAAGGCAATGCATACATTAAATACATACATAAAATGTGTTTTCTGTGAAATATCAAATTGTCATGACACATCCACATCACTACAGAAGTGATTGTAGTCAGTACTGGTGAGGCCACACCTTGAGTACTGGGTTCAGCTTTGGGGCCCTCAGTAGAATGAGGAGATTTCGTTGCTGGAGAGAGTGAAGAGGGCAACAAAGATGGTGAAGGGTCTGGTGAATAATCTTGGGAGAAGAAGCTGAGGGAACTGGTGTTGTTTAGTCTGGAGAAAAGGAGGCTAAGGGGAGAACTTTCTGCTCTCTGCAACTCCCTGAAGGGAGTTTGGAGTAAGGTGGGTGTTGGTCTCTTCTCCCAAGGAACTAACAATAGGACAAGAGGAAATGGCCTAAAGTTGCACCAGGGGAGGTTTAGGTTGAGTATTAGGAAAAATTTCTGTTGAAAGAGTTGGTCAGGTGTTGGAACAGGCTGCCCAGAGGGCTGGTGGATTTGCTGTCCCTGGAGGTGCTCAAGAAAGATGTATACACGGCACTTGTGTTGGCAATGGGACCTGATGATCTCAGAGGTACTTCCCAACCTTAATGATTCTATGAATGAAGCTCATACAAAGTAATTAAAAATATGAATTAGATGCCATAGTTGTCAACTCAGCCCACCATTAGTCTATCAAAACAGCTGGTTTTGGGACAACAAGCTCCACCAGGCTGAAGACATTATGCAAGCTGAAGAGGCTCCATTTCAAACAAGAAATAGTGGAATGGAAAGCATGAGCCCGCAGAACATGCAGGAATCTGAGAAGGCTGAAATTATGTAAGGACACACACCAAGACTGCTGCTGTTTAGTGACTTCTCCTGTGCCTGAAGAGAAATAGCTGCTGTCAAAGAGTGGTAATGGAGTCGCCAAGGTTCATTGTTCTGGGAGATGCCAATACAGATATGGACAGTGCCTCTAATGCTTCCAATTAGCTCATGTCCACCACTAGAATCACAGGATTGCTCAAGGTCACACTTGTGCTCTTAATCAGGTTTATATGCAGATCTAATGAATCAATAATCAGATTTGTACTACACCTTCCAAATGGAGATTATGGCTTTTTTCATATCTGACCAAAAAGTGAAGCCTAAGGAGCAGTGACATGTGCCCAGTAAGTTTCAAAAATGTCGTCTGAAAATTCTACTGGTAGCCAACAGTGGGGAGAAAAGATAAATGACTTTTTTCCAAAGCTGTTTCTGCATTGCCTCAAACACCTGACTTTTCATAAAGGGTGGGTGGCAGGAGGATGGAGCCAGTCATTTTTCAGTGGTGCCTAGTGACAGGACAAGAGGTAACAGGCACAAACCTGAACATAGGAAGTTCCATCTAAACATGAGGAGGGACTTTTTTTAACTTTGAGGACCTTGGAGCACCAGAACAGGCTGGCCAGAGAAGTGGTGGAGTCTTCATCTGTGGAGTCTGAGGAATTCCCATCTCTGGGAATGGATCCAAGCTAGAGGAGGGCAGATTTAGATTAGATGTTAGGAAGAAGTTCTTCACCATAAAAGTGGTAATACACTGCAACAGTTTGCTCAGGGAGGTGGTGGAAGCCCCAGCCCTGGATGGTTTTAAGGGAAGGCTGGATGTGGCTCTGAGCAGCCTGATCTAGTGGAGGGTGTCCTTACCCATGGCAGGGGGTTGGAACTAGATGATCTTTGGGGTCACTTCCAACCCTGACAACTCTGTGATTCTGAGCCATTTAAAAGCCACTCAGACTCCCTCCTGTGCAACCTGCTCTAGGTGAACCTGTATTGGCAGAGGGGTTGGGCTAGATGATGTCCAATCCCTATCATTCTGTGATTCTTTAACAGGAAGCATTTGAGTTTCATGTGGCTTAAATGTTATGCAACTAAATTCTGTGTACCATTTCTAGGTAGGCAGGGTACTAGGGAGGAAAAATCGCTCGGGTGACTTCTAAAATGTTACTTTAATTGGACTCGAAGACTCTAAGTGTCTCTTTCAATCTTAATAATTCTACAATCCTACGAAAATCAGAAAAGTGCAGAAGGCTTTACAAACTGTTATCAGACTACACTTTTTGAGTTTAGGAATTATGAGCTAAGGAAGCTTCCCTTTATACGATATTTTCCTGATAAGAGCAAGCAAAGGAGTCTGCAAGAAAGGACTACCTTGACAGAGTATCACAGCCCAGAAATGAGGAATGTGAGTGAGGATGTCCACAGGTTCTGCAAGGCACTTTCTGATAGCTAGCTGCTGGACAGAAATGTGGCAAACAGTAAAATGAAGGTTCCCATGAGAAGGCAACAGCAGACAAAGAAACTCGCCTCCACCAACTAGAAATTTCATTCTTGATGCGCAGTGAAGACAAACACAGTAACAGAAGTACAAACATAATAGAAAACACATTGTAATTACACAGGTGAAATGAATAATTAGCACTTGCAAATCAAAATACGTTTAGAAAGTGCACAGTCTGACCATTCCCAGCCTTGTAGATGGAGCAAAAGTACAGAACAATGATGGATACCCACTAACATCTCATGAATCAGTGCAGGGTTGAAAGTAGAAAACCAAGTTATCCAGTTCCTGGACACCCAAGCTCCCTAGACAGGATGTGAACCATACTTTAAGTGACAGAAAGAGGAAGGTCTCTTTACAAGAGAAACCATACCATTTCTTATATGAAAGATTTAACCAATTTCATAGATTATGATACAGAATATAAGTAAAATCCTGATCCTTATCTAAACTGTAATTCCCTTTAAGCCAAACAAAATACTCTCTCAAAGGAGAAACTATAACACTATAAAGGTTCCCGATTGCTATGCAAACGCTGTTGGCTTCAGCTATTTATAGATATGTAGAGCTGCTTTAAAGAAGTGTTTTCACTCATTGAAGAACATAAAAAAAAAAATAATCAAAACTGCTCTCCTCTCCTCTCTGCACTTCAGTTCCTCTTCTGGATTTGTGCACTTTATCCCCAACAACCCCATTCAATGTCACAGGATTGGGGCAGAACGGCTGGAAAGCTGCCCAGTAGAAAAAGTGTTGATGGACAGCTAGCTGAGCATGAACCAGCATGTGCTCAAATTGCTAAGAACACCACCTATAACACCCACTTCAAATACCCCTGCCATGGGCAGGGACACCTGTTAGACCAGGCTGATCAAGGACCCATCCAAGCTGGCTTTGAATACTACCGGTCTTGAAGCCTCCACCTCTTCCCTAGGCAGCCTGTTCCAGTGCCTCATCACCCTCACAGGGAAGAATTTTCTCCTAATGTCTTGTCTAAATCCAGCTTCTTCCAGTTTGAAGCCCTCACCCCTCATCCTGTCACTCCATACCTTTGTAAAGAGTCTCCCTCCAGCTTCAAATACTTGAAGGCTACTCTGTTTCCCTTGAGCTTTCTCTACTCCAAGCTGAACAACCCCAATTCTCCCAGCCTGTCTTCACAGCAGAGATACTTCAGGCCTCAGGTCATCTTCCCGACTTCCTCTGGACCCACTCTAAGAGTTACATATCCTTCCTGTGTTGGGGGCTCAAAGCTGGACATAATACTCCAGGTGGGGACTCTCAAGAGAGGAGTAGAGGGGATATCACCTTTAACTTCATAAAGATCACTAAAGTCTAGAGCTGTGTATTGAGCCTAAGAGGGTGAAATATCCACAGAACTGCTCCTGCACAGCTTTCCATCTTGGTTTTAAAGAGGAGGAATGAACATCAGCTAAGCACAGCCTTCACTATCTAAGCAACCGAGCAAAACCTGAGTGCTGCTTTGTCTTTCTTCCAAAATTCTAGGTGGCTCAGCTGAATAAACTCAGCTGCATGAGGTGACAGACCCACTGGCTCCTACACCCTACTGTATGCAGCACAGTTACCTCTGAAGCATCCAGCTCACGTCCAGGCATTGTCTTCTACAGATGGATAAATCCAGTCCTTCAAGGAATTAATGCTGCTACCAATCCTCATTCAGAGCATCAATGCTTTAAAGCCACCTGTGTCACTTCACACAGCAGTGATACACTTTTAATGTTATTAGAATTTAATAATGTTTCCACGTACCTGGTGAGGTACAGCACTAATGAGTAATCAATATGCTCAACTAAATGTTTTTAAAACACCTAAAGCAAAGTGACAGTTCATTTCTCAAAGGAATTTTGACCATATGCAGCCTCCAAATGCAGTTTTAAATTCATAATAAATACAGGAAAGAAATAAATCCTGTTCATGTTTCTGAGCAGGTTCATCTGTACCACCCTTTTATATTGTTATCATTATTCATGCTAAATGCCAAAGTATCATCAATTTTTTTTTCTTCATAAATAGCAAACCCATAATTATACCTGCTACATCCTGACAGTTTGCCTGTGTTCTGACATGAAAACACTAGGCTATCAAACAACCTCCACTGCCTCCCTTGATAGTTCATAGAGAGATAGGCATTTGCTTTCAAAAGTTAGCCAGCTGGAAGGTAGTGAGGAGGTTGAACTGCTCCTGAATACCTAACCATTGATTTTGAAGCACTTTTTATTAAGAGTACATCTACTGGGTTTGTTTATCTTCTGTTAAATCACACCGAAGAGTAGCGATGCAGCATCACCGTCATATCCCACTACTCATACATCAGTTCAAAGTAACAAATGTATTGAAGATGAAGACAATTACCTTTGACATTTCACAGAGAATGTCAAGTCCAGCTAAAATAACACTGCTATTATTTTTACATTTCACTGCAAATATCCCAGTGAAAAACTCTGTGGTCTATTTGCAAATAAACACTGTGATATTTTGTGTACATGCACCTGATGGATCTACAAGGTTAAAGCCATTTTCTTCAGTGTTCTCCAGCTTCCACTATGCCTTTTGTGCGCTCAAGTTAGTTTCTAAAGGCTAAGCTCAGTCACTCAACTGCACTGTGTACCATTCAACCAGAAGTCAACATCCCACTCATTAACACTGAAGTGCCACTTAGCAACAACATTTTAGAAATACATACCTATTACCCCGTATCAAACTTCCAGCTGTACATTTCTTGACACACTGACAGAAAGCACTGTCAGAAGATAATCAACTCAAAGCCCCCAAAGAGAATCCAGGAGAGCAACAGAAATGTATATAGTGCCCACATTACACTTAGAGTATTTTATTCTACAGCTAACATATATGCACAAGGAACTTTCCCCTTGGCAACTTATTCCACTGTGCAATTTTTTTGTTATCTTACAAGAATTTGATGCAAGTCAAGATCCCAGAACAGACACCAAATTTGATCCATGCAGGTTATTTTAAAGGAAGATATTTTGGACTGAAAGACATAACACAGCCATCTGAAACCAGTCCATGATTTCACTGAATAGGTGGTGAGCGCTGGGGCCAGAGTTGAGACCTCATGAAAGGTTTGTACTTTAAGGCATTTCTCCAAGTATGAATTCAAGTCCTTCCATCTGGCTCATCCTTGCCACATGGAAAGGAAGAGTTCTGAAATCCAAGTGCATGCAAGGAAAGGGTCACAGGTTGAACAAATTACTGGTCTGCTCTGGAAATCCAGGTATGAGTAGAGACCTCTACCAGAAAATATACTTGTATGAGTCAATCTCGTTTCCTGATGCTGCTCATTAAAGCAGGGTCTGCAATCTGTAATGTAATTGCATTAGAGGCAATGGCAAATGGAGGATTAATGCCATTACAGTAATAACAGAAACCACAGCAGTCAAGTCTGGGGAAGTCAGGCAACAAGAACAGCAATAATAAAAAGCAACAATTATTTGATGAGTGTTTTCTCTTCTCACTCATCCCTTCACGAAGCAGCCATTTAACTTCCAAACACTTGAACCAGAATCACACACAATCTTACAGTAGTAGGGTCTGAAAAGGACCTCTGAAGATCCAGTTCAATATCCCTGCAAGAGCAGGATCATCTAATCAGTCTCCGGTTAGGAACGTTGATATTAGTCAGCAGGAAGTTTTTGCACAGAAGGAACTGTGCAACCTTCAAGTCATTTATTGGTTGTAGCTCCCTTAGTCAGGAGTTGTGCTGCTCATCCTCATCAGTTACCTCTGGTTTTTCTTCTACCTTATTTTAATATACCTTGTCACTACCACAAGCTTGGGCTATGAATCAAAAAGGCAAAATACTATGTTTTATGTATGATGTGTTCAGGCATTCCTTGCATTAAGTTAAAAATACAATTGAAAAGTTAAAATAACAACATTCAACACACTGAGCTGAAAATACACTAATGTAGTCTGTTGGAGAGATGGTTTCATAGGAGCTCCAGATATTCATGCAATAAAAAAAGTAACTATTTTCCTCCCCCTTTAGCATCTGCATAATTCTTCAGTGTTCTGTAGTTAAAATCTGTTGCATTTCACTGAACTGTGTCTACACTACGCTTTCCCCCAGTCTGAGAAAACTGTGAGTACTTGTTCTTTCCTTTTGTCATCTCCTCAGGGCTGGTACATGAGCGTACAAACATCTCCAAGTATTTAAGGGATTCATTCTTTAGGGATATGAAAAATTATTGGGGTGTAAAAAGCAAGAAAGATTAAGGACAAATTAAGTCAACAAAATTAAAGCAGAATATCATTACAATACTAATTAGAATAGTTTTCCAGTAGGAGTGGATCATTTAAATATGAACAAAACACAATAATCAAGACTCTACTGTTGGGACACCTCTCTTATTTGCCAGGGTGCGCTCTGAGAATAGAGCTGATAACACCAGCAGATTTCTCTCCCTCCCCATCTGTAACTCCAATTATTTGATTGTATTTTTATGTTTTATTTGAAGACTGCTCTTTTGTGACATGACCAACCTCCCTTTCAGCTTAAATCCCACTAGTAGTGATTTGCAAATTAGAAACAGTGGGTTTGTTTTGTCTTTTAATTTATCCTTGAGAGTGTCCCTAAAAAAGAACTAAAAGCTATGTATGCTATCAGCTCCTACAGGAAACAGCCCCTAATTCATTTCTTAGAAGATTTGTGCACTACTTAGTTTTAATTGAGGTATTTCTAGGGCAACAACAGCAAGTGATGTCGTAACGTGTTTGCACACAGCATTAACTCAAGGTTACTTTGACTTACTCTGATACCTTAAATTTTCACCCCCACAAAAAAACAAACCCTTGATCAATTAGGATGTTGTACTACCACAAACTTAGGGTCTTCTAAATGAAAGCAATTAAATATATGACAAGGATAAAACCACACAGTATTCACAACCAATACACAGAGGTGTCCAGTCTTTTTGAAGAAAACAAGAAATGAAGTCATTTCAAAACTGAAATTCAGATATTTGTCCCTTAGATTTTCTGATCGGTGTAATTAGGAACTCTCTTTTTAAACTTATAAAAACCCACAACCAAATAACTCTATTTTAGTAACTTATTTAGGAAGAAAAGAATATAAAGCAGTGCAGCATTACCATAACACATCTAAATGGGAAAGCTGCAGAATCCACATAGTATTAAATGAAGTTTTGAAATCATGCCAACAGGACGAAAAGTATCTGCCTGAAGATTGGCAGCAACCTCCCCAGAGCCCTCATCTAATTTCTGCTTGGGTATCTGATGCCTACAAGTGCAGTGCTGTTTATTTGTTTACAGATATATATGCAAATTTAGTCAACATACCAACACTTTGCCTCAGCTGCAGCTTTAGGTAACTACACACTAGAAGCCAAACAACCAGAAGGTGAGCCGATGGAAAGATAATTAATTAATAGGTAAATAAATAAGATCCAGACTTAGTTACTTGGTTACTTAGTGTAAAGGGCAAATGACAGCAAGCAAATCACAAGCAAAACAAATGACAAACTTAAACATTGGAAGTTCTGTCTAAACATGAGGAAAATTTTCTTTACATTAAGGGCAGTGGAGCACTGGACCAGACTACCCAAAGAGGTGGTGGACTCTGCGTCTCTGGAGTCATTCAAAATCTGCCTGGAAACTCTCCTGTGCAACTTGCTCTGAGTGATCCTGCTCTGGAAGGAGGGGTCGAACCTCACCAGAGATCTCTTCCAACTCCTACCATGCTGTGACTGTCTGATTCTGTGAATGACAGCAACACTTCACTATGGGAAACCATTTTCTTATGAAATCTGGCACGATTTAATATGCTCTCCAAACAGAAGGATACTGTAGAGAAGCATACTATGAAGTACAAGTGCAACCCTTTCACTTGGTAATTTCTTTAGTAAAAATAAATGCCAATGATAATTGCTGGATTCTTAAATAATGCTGATAAATTTTGCTCACCTTACTCATGAATAAATAAAAATCAAGCAGCAACTATGTAAACGTGCCATATTGGCAAGAGTCTGACCACTGCCAACATATGTGACTTTGGTATCAAAATATCTTTGCCTTCTAAAGGCAAAGACCTTCAGAGTGGGTGAAGTAGAAAAAAACATCAGAAAATTCTTCACTGAGAATGTGGTGAGGCACTGGAACACATTGCTCCGAGAGGCTGTGGAGGCTGCAAGCCTGGAATTGTTCAAGGCCAGGTTGGATGGGGCCTCGAGCAACCTTGTGTAGTAGCAGATGCTCCTGCTCATTGCAGAAGGTTGGAACTAGTTGATATTTAAGGTCCCTTCCAACCTATGATTCTATAAAATATGGGGGTTAGCTGCAGAAACATCTCATTGTCAAACTCAGCACAGTGTTTAGACTAAAAATGACTGGGGGGGGGGGAAACACAAACATACAAATTGTAATTAATTGTTTCCTATTTTGCAAGACAATAATTTGGTTATTAATTTATATTAATTAGCTGCAAAACATAATTTGACCTGAAGAAAACCACAATTTTTAACACATTAATTCTATTTCTCTTAACTTTTCTTTGTCCTCCAACATTCAACCACCCCAGAATGAATTGCTCGCACAGCCAAACATCACCTGTTGTAGAAGAGCAGGTTGGCAGTGAGTAGCCTTAGCTAAGGCACCTACAGAAGACACCAGCAGTGAAGATGATTATATTACAAGCAGCATACACCCATTAGGAAGTGGACTTACACTATCAATTTACTTTATTTTGAGAGCTGAGCAGCCACACAACAAAAATAATTTTCAGGCACTACTGTTTTGCATGAGATGTGAAGTGGTCAGACCTGGAATGAGGAACTCAGCATTTCAGCATTTTCAACATTTCTTTTACAAGCTAGTTTTCAATTAACAAACCCAATTGTACTACAAATCTTCACATTTTTATCTCCTTCAGTGACAGACTTTGAATTAAATTGGTGCTTGCATATAAATTACAGTTAATGCTTACATTGATCAGTTGTCCTTGGTCGAATCCTCTAGGGAAGCACTAGGGAAGTCACTTCTTGGACTGTGCTTGCTTTTCAACTATTTTACTTGGATAATTCCATATCAGAGAGTGAAAAGAATACTGATGTCCAAGACTTTACAAAGAGATTTCCCAATGCATCCCAAAGCAGCACTCAGGAGTTCACAGATATTTAAGGAGCTAGTCTAACTTCAGACCCACTTTAGATTAGGACATATTTCTGCAAGTGGTAGTGTGAAGTTCTACACTTATTGAAACAAATGTGGGTTTACTGTAGTGTAGAAATCCTGTGTTGTTTCCTGTGATATTTAAAAACACTTAATCCTACAATACTGCTGAATGAAAGACAGAGCAGCTCTTTTTTCCCCTTACAGTCCAAGATAGGCCCAGACACTCAAGCAATTTTATTCATCACCTGCAACTCACACTGAATTTCCAAAAAGCTTCCTTTTAGAAACAGCAAAACCCAGTAAAAGAAATCAAAACCTGGAAACAGCTTATGTAGCAAATTTACTATTCACTCTTCTACTGATCTCAAGTAGGTATGACTTTATTCAGAACTCTGAAGCCCTGTCCAAGTTTCCCAGCTGCACAAAGCTATTAAATAATTTTGAATATCTCACATTTTTATTATTCTGCACCACCTTTATACTTTCTAGCCTCCTTCCAATAACATTCTTAATTTCCTCAAATCTAGCTAATATTAATACACTTATTTCAATTAAGCCACCTCCAGTTTGAGAACAAAGTAATTAATGAAGCTGAATAAGTGGTCCCTTCAGTATATTTTTGCCTGCTGCAATAAGCCTTTTAGTTATCGTACACACAAATTGATCGGCATTTTCCATCATCTCCTAAAGGCTGTACCATAACATTGTTTTGCTTTGAAAAGATTAAAAGACCTTAAGATCCTCAAGTCCAACTATTCTACTCTCTCTGGGCAGCTTTCAAATTCCACCATCGCTCCACAGCACAGCTGATACATGGCAGCTTGTCTTCACCTGCTAAACTCTGATCCTCTCCCATTGCCCACAGTATCCTTTCAACCCTCGTCCATTTTCTTCCAGATAGTCTGAGAAGTCTTTGTAGAAGAGTGATGTAAACAGAAAGCAGTAACATCACAAAACATATTTTCACAACTTGCAAAACTGATCAGTGGAAGCAGCATGCATTGAAAAGTGCCAGACAGTTGAAGAGCAGGCAAGAGAGAAAGAAAGAAGCAATAAAAAAATGAAAGAATGAAGGGGGAAAAAGCAGGGGGGGCGGTTTGGAGGAGGTAAAAATTAAGATAAACTCAATTACTTTCTTTAGTATTGAAACTCTATGCTAAGAAGTGTATTTTTCCCTTTTTTTTTTTTTTTCTCTTTGTGACGTTACCGTTGAAATCATAGAACCACAGAATGGTTTGGGTTGGAAGGGACCTTAAAGGTCATTTAGTTCCAACCTCCTGCCATGGGCAGGGACACTTCCTGCTAGACCTGGTTGCTTAAGGGCCCATCCAACCTGCCTTTGAACATTTCTAGGCTTGGATCCTCCACAACTTCCCTGGGCAGCCTGTTCCAGTGCTTCACCACCCTCACGAGAAATAATTTCTTCCTAATGTGTCATGTAAATTAAGCTTCTTCCAGTCTGAAGCCATTATTCCTCATCCTCTCACTCCATGCCTTCATCTCTTAAGACTCTCTCCAGCTTTCTTGTAGCCCTCTTCAGGTACTGGAAGGCTGCTCTAAGATCTCTCTAGAGCCTTCTTGAAATTCAGGATTTTTCTTATAGATAAATAATGCTCCTTTGTAATTAAAACATAATACAGCTACATACACAGGGTTCTGGAGCACTGTAGCAGGCTGCCCAGAGAGGCTGGGAAGTCATCTTCTCCAGAGACTTCCAAGGTCCATCTGCATGCACTCCTGTGTGACCTGCTAGGGCACAGGATTTGTACTCTATGATGTCCAGAGGTGCCTTCCAAACCCTACCATTCTATAATTACACAGAAATGACAGATTTGTTGATCCACATTGATCATTAAGCTGTGGCTGGCAATTCCCCTAATTCCTCAGGTCTACTACACCAAAACACACAGAAATCTTTAAATAAATAAACCAAAAGTCCCAATCCCAAATCCTTAATTATTTCCAACTCTATAATATCAAGATATTGTTAGATCTGTAGATGAAAAACTGGCATGGTGTTGGAGGGTGTCTTCATGGATGAATTGTCTTAAATGTCTGACAATTTTTTTGGTCTGCTTGCAATTTCAGATTTTCTGGAAAAGAAATTGGTTCAGTATCTCTTCCAAACATTCTTGCCACTTGACACAGTGCTTTGTACAAAAAATGATGAAAACACAGTCTATGCCACAGGGGACAGATGATTAAAAAGAAAAGCAGCTTTGATCTGTTATTCCTGTGTCATTCAATAGTAACACCACTGTAAATACTGTTAAGATTTTACAAAAGTGTATATGAAATCAGAATGTGTTACAAATAGCAGAGCTGGAGACACAGGAAAACATCAAAGAAGAACGAGTAAAGGAGAAAGAGAAAGAAGGCCAAAAGAACTTTTGAGATGGGCTAACATTAGCAGAAAGCAGATTCCTAGTTCTCACAGCGATGGGAGACACGAATATGGTTTGCAGATTGGATATCAGAAGACACTTCATGACTAAAAGGATTCTCAAAGACTGGAGCAGGCTCCCCAGGGAGATAGTTGAATTCCCATCCCTGGAGGTGTTTCAAAGATGCAGAGCTGTGGTGCTGAGGGGCATTGTTTAGCACTAGACTTGGTAGAGTTAGCAAATGATTGGACTCAATGAACTTAAAGGTCTTTTCTAACACAAACTGTTCTATGAATCTTCCAAGGCAATGCAGGACAATCATGGAAAGGCCAAGAGACATCTATAACAAGGTAGGGAATGAAGCAGCCTCATGATCCATTAGGTTTAAGGACTGGAAGGTACCATCTTCTCTTAATTGCTTAGGTTTTGCTTTATTCTTCACACACTTGTTTATGACATACTTTCATCCCAGGAATGGGAATGAAAAGAAGAAAGACTGGACATTTTTACTGCATAGGTGAATAGAAAAAAATCAACAAGGCAAATACTTTTAGGATAAAGATGAAAGAGAAATTCTTGTCAAGACAGGTGGTGATACACCATCTATTAATTTCTCAGCCAAAAAGGGATCTAAACTGATCCATTTTGGTCACTTATCAAGAACACTGACTTTGCCCCAGAACAACTTGGGTTCAGGGAGGAACAATGTCTGTGGCAGGGTGAGAAAGTTCCCCCCCCCAAAATGTGACTGTTTCTGTACAATGTTAACCATGGATCATTAGAAACATATTTTATACAGCAGGAGCCAGTGGAGGCAGTGGAGTAATTACTGTTTCCCTCTGTCTTTCTTTTACAAAATGAAAGAGTGAAACTTCACCCAAAACAGGGGAAGCACACTTAGAGAGAGAGTGGGTATAAGGAAAAGAAATGGTTAGGAACACTCTGCTGTAACTGCAAAGTTAAACTCAGATGCACTGCCTTTTTTTTTTTTTTAAAGGGAGAACAAAGAATCCAGGCCTCACAGAACTGCAGTTATGCTTTCCATAGAGCATTTCTAAAATTTCCAAAGCTCTCATCAACCACTACTATTTCTAACAAACACTCAAGCAACACATAGGCTTTTTCAATTAGGGATGGTGGATTAAATCTAATTGGCTATACCGCAGCAAAAATAATTGAGAAATTAGCAAAATGTTCACCAGCTACAAGAATGATGGAGTTAAAGTGAAACTACCAGATTCAGTTTGTGTATGTTTATATATATATAAACAACTCAAAGGAATTGCTAACAGGCAAGGAAAGGTGCAGAGTGAAACAAACACATGAAAGAAGGGTGTACTAATAATGGACTGGGAGCTATGACCTCTTAACTAATCATTTAGTGGTTGGACTCGATCCCTGGAAGGTCCTTCCAAACCCTACCATACCACAATTCAATGATTTATCTGCAAGGTCTGACACGTGTTTCATGAGAAACATTTAACTTATGAATTAATGTCTGCTTTGGTTCTATAGCAAAATCAAAAACGAAAATTCCACTTTCAGGACATGAACATGTAGATAAGAATGGAGCAAGGACTTTGTTCTTGCTGTCTTTTTGCTCAGAAAATCACTAGAAGCTGAAATCAGCTTTTCTAGAACACAGATAGAAAAGAAGGGATTAATCAATAAACTTCTTAAGGCCAGACAAGATATATGAAAGCTTAGAGGCATGTTTTCTGCAAGAACACTGAGAACACTGAAGCCTGAGCAAGTCTTGGAGCATCTTCCATTCATCACTACGATTGCGGAAATCCCATCCCTCTCTCAGACTCTTTCCAAAAACCCCGTACTAAGCAGGAATTAAACCTGAAATTAGCATTCTACATTGGTTAACAGACATCAGCATGAAATAGGAAAGCAGTGTGAAATTTTATCTATTAAGTTCTGACTTAGAATGCTACTTATGAAAGACACTACACAGGAATTTTAAACTTCTCTTTAATCTCAGTCTGCCTAAAAATCTTATTTACTATCGGTATTACAATTGCTTTCTTGTAACTAAAATAATTAAACAACACATTAAGTTTTCTATTTCACCTACTATCCTCCTGAACTCATGAAGTGGCTGTCTCATTTAATCCAAAAGCAAGCAGACATGAAATAGTAATTTAAATACTCAAGCACCTCTGCTATCTGCTTTTCATATTCTGCACAATGAATAGGACTAAAAATTGTAATGCAGCACCAACAGATCTTGTTCTGTTCTCTGTATCTATGTTTTTAGCTCCTATGTTCTGATTATTTGTTACAGCTCCTTCAGCTCTGGGAAATGCCAGACTAACAGAGGCTGTGAACACAGCAGCCCTCCTCCCTTCAGAGTCTCATTCCCAGGGTGAAGAATGGCAGAAGCAGCATGCTTTCTCTCCTGACTTTGGAGGCTGAGAGCAGTGGCCCGTGGAGAATTTCATACCAAGGAAGTCACATGCAGGTGTGATTAGGAAGTCTAATGACAACACTGGATGAAGATAAATTATTTTATTAACTAATATTCTGCATTCTATTAATATATTGTGTCACTCCCCTCTACGTCAAGTAGTTTCTTACAGCAAAGATGGTAGGATTTTTCCCATAAAAGAAATTATTGTATATCATGTGTTGCCTTTTCCCCTCTTGTCAAGAACTTTTGTCTATCTCCGTGTTCCTGTTTGAGGGAAAAGTCCTAACAGCTCCAGTGCCAACTGGAAGGTGTTTGGGCATCAAGAACATAGAAAACAACTGGCTTTCTGCATGTCCTTAGTACTACACATATCATGAGGTTTTCAAAATGGAAGTTTCCAAGGAAACGAGAGAAAAAAGAATATATGAGAAATGTGAGTGTAAAAGAGCAAAACAAAATGAAAACCCTGGTGGTTTGTTATTCACATTTACATATACAGGTACAGTGTTATTAAGTTGTTATTATGATCCTCGGGCTTATCATTTCATTCTTTTATTAAAAGTAATCGTTACTTGGATTGCCAAGATCAAGCCTTTATCATGCTAATAACTGCATATTCACAAAGGAGCTCCTGGCCTTCAAAACATGTTACCTAAACAGACAATAAGAAGTGTCAGCCTTCTGTTGGCCTAGCTGAAACCAAATAAAATGGAAGGAAAACTAGATACATGGATAAAGTCATTGAGAAACCTGTATCAGAGACAGGAACTGCGCACAGATCTCTCTGGCACGTAGTTAATTGACATAAACACTGCGAGGTAACTGCATGAATATGGCTTCCCCTGAAATGTAGAGTGTACCTAAAATGTTGTTGGGTCTTGTGATAGGGTGGTGTATTTTCAGCAGAGCTGTCTAGTTTTGAGCTTTCTTAGGAAAGTCATTGTCAAGGGTTATGGCTGGACCAGCCACTATATGAGTGACAAAGGTTCTCTATGAACTCTCTGCTTCCCAAAGGGAATAAGGGAAAGACATTCACGGGATGGAAAAGAAGATAAAAACTAATGAAAATTACAACAATAAAATGAAATATATATAAATATGTACAAAACTAATTCAAACCTAATTCCCCTGATGGCAATTAGTCTCTGTCGCTACTAATGCTGTGGCAGAAGTCCCAGACTGGACTCTGCAGCAGGCAGAAACCAGATTCAGTCATGCGATCTTGACTGCTTTTGGTTTTCTGATCATCTTTTGCTAAAGCTTTGAAACAGACCCCTAGGTATGAGCATTATTTAAACAATATTGGGCTGCAAGTTCAAAAGAAACAAAATCAAAACAGGAAAGAAGTAAAACTGCATTTCCAGATAGTCTTTACTCATTACTCACATGCACTGTGCATCCAGCTTTGAGCAGAAATTTGGACCACATGACCTTCTGCAGTCCCTTGGAACTGGAATTATCCTATAATCTTATGAGAATCCTTAATGTTTTCAGAAGTCACTTATGATTTAATTTACATGGAACATCTCACTACTGGCTTCCACTGACCAAGTGGAAAGACAATAACATTGTGACCATCACAGATCTGAAAAATCTTTTCCAACCAAAATGATTCTGTGAATGTATAAACAAGGTGTCATAATGTATTCTAGCCACAAGGCAATCCTGCAAAAATCACAAAAAACCCAGAGAAAGGTGTGAGAAAATAATTCTTTGCTCAGAAACCATAGACTGAAGCCAAGAACACATAACTTAGAAAGAAAACGCATTGGCATCTTTCCCACTAACACAAATGACTGCTGTGCTTTGTGTACAAACCATTACAGGTGATATGCAAACACTGCAGTGTGATTTTCTTTTTTGTTAGCATCTAAGTTAAAATTATCTGCCTTTGTAGTTTTATTCTCTCACTTAAGGGAAAAACAAACAACACCTCATAGAGTATCTCCAGAAACTCACTTCCCAGACAAAAAAAAAGTGGTTTATGAAGAGTTTCTATGGGGATTTATCTTTCCATATAAAAGATAAAAAGGTGAAGAAAAAGGTATCTGAATAAAAGCAAACAAAATACCTACAAACCAGTAACACCTATGAAACAGCTTAAAAATGCAAATATCTGGACTTGATTTTTCCTTAAAGAAATTTTCAGTGAGTTATTCTTTTGTGTGCTGCTTAATCTTTTAAATCTAGCAGCTAAGGCACATGTGGAATTACAGAATGTGTTTATTTCATTATAATATCAGTATGTACTAACAAGAACAACTTGGCCCTGAAACAAATAGCCTTAGACATTCAAAGGAGGAGAATGTTGCACTGTCCTCTCTGTAAACTATGAGCTTTCTATGCACATTATCTCCAGCCCTATTCCCAATTAAATTCACCTTCTAAATACCTTCCCAAAGACAGATCCATATGCTGCTTTCTTGGAACACATGCAAACAGGGAGCTTGCATCCGTGACCAGAATCACAATACTCCTGAATATGATTCAGAATCCTATCCATTAAGGTCCAGGGAAAAAGGACTTGTTTTCCACTTTTCAGAGTCTCTGTGATATGCTAAATTAAGCAAAGTAACAGCAGCGGAGACAAACCAGGCATTAGAAATAGTTCCAAACCAGCAGGGAAGAGGGAGAGGAGTAACAAGCTTTACAGTATCTATTAACTAACAGAATGCTTATGGAAATAGGGATAAGATGCACACACATGCCAAAAGAATCCTTATCTATAGCACTATAGGAAAACATGCCAAAATAAATTCACAAGGGGAAATAGCTTGAAGCATAGCACTGTAAGCACCCAGCCATTAGTTTCATCTGAAAGGCTTTTTAATTGCTCCAGTCACAATGAACTCATAGCACAGTCAGGAAACTGTGTTATGTATCTCCACTTAGAACCCAGTCTTCACTAAGGGCATTATTTATTCAGCATCAAATTCTATTGTAGACAATTAGAGCCCAGAGAAAGTATTGGATGTATATTACCAGAATTTCTAAAACTGAATTCATTCTTTGTATTGAGTCAGGAACAACTACTGCTTTTGTCTTTATCAACTACAGGTAAGACTGGCTGAGGATGCATACATGGCAAGCAGTACTGGGACTATTCCAATAAAGCTTCACAAACTTAAAATGCATCTACTTGTAGGTGATAGCAAACACTATTTTTCACACAACCACAGCACCAACCACACCAGTTTCTACACTGTGTAAGGCAGGAAATTACCCACCAACACTCTGTGTTTAAGGAACTGCTTCAGAGATCCTACTGGCAACATTCCAACCTTCATTCAGCCAGTGACACATGAAAACTGACAATCAGAAAACCAGGATGAAGTTCTAAGCAATTTTTCAGTGCCTCTGTTGATTAAGCTTTCAAAGTTTACCAGAAAGCCACCTTCTTTAAGGAGCAAGACATCTGAGAGAGGACTGACCAGATCTGTGGTTCAACAAAACCTGTTTTAGTAGTAAGCAAACAGGCAAAATTTCCTATGAAAATAATTTTGTAGAATCACAGAATGCGTTACAAGTGATCTTAAGGACCATCTAGTTCCAACACCCATGCCATGAGCGTGTACACCTCCTACTAGAACAGGTTGCTCAAGGCTCAATCCAATCTTTGAACACTTCCAGGAAGGGAGCATCCACAACATCTCTGTGCAACCTGTTCCAGTGCCTCACCAGTCTCACGGGGAAGAATTTCTTCCTAACATCTAACCTAAATGCAGTTTCTTCCACTTTGATGCTAATACCCCATATCATGTCACCACATGCCTTTGTATAAAAGTACTTTCAACCATTTACTTCTTTGTGAACTTCAAGGAAGACAGAAAAGAAGTATGCTTGGTGAACAGACTGGTCTGACAGCAGTACCTCTGGAACTGTTCAGAAAAAGCTCTTCCTTATTTGGTGACAGCCCACTCAGCCTACCTGGTGTGTTCAGCAGCCGGGACATCTTGCACGAATAGGAGATAAACTGCTCGCAGTACTCGGCACTACTGGTGATGGCAGAGATCTGGTCCATCATTGCGCTGTAGTTGAGCTGCAGCACAGTTAACTTCTCCAGGCTGCTGCCTCCCACAGAAGTCTGCATTTGCAGGTCATGGTACACAGTTGTCCATACTTTGTCCTCTGAAAGAGAAAGGAAAAAGACAAGAACTGGTAAAAGATCAGTTGAACTGAATTAAAAGAAAACAAAGTATTTGACAAAAGACTAAAATACTCTACAAGGGTTTTTTTTGAGGGGGTAGGGAAGAAAGAGGACATTGCACAGGAGCATTCATAGCATAGTTCCAACAACAGAGAACTGATGAAAAGAAGAAACTCTGACTTATTTTGCTGTTTTGATAATGGATACGTTGTGTGAGGAGACTTCTTTGAACAACTGATGACAATAATGATAAGTGGAACTAATAGGGCTTGGACGAAAGTCCTATTTCCCAGGTAAGCCAGCCAAGCCTTTGCCCCAGATGGTTGGGCCTCTGCCTATAGAGCAACACCACTGATGGAAGTTGTCCTTCTAGATATGCAGAGACAAAAACATGCCACACTGCTAACTTTGCTGTATTTATCACAAGATCAAATTCTCCAAGCAGATCATCTGGCAATTTCAGAAAGTTCTAATTCACCTGACAGGTGTGCCTTACAGCAATAAAACTCATAAAATGTAGTGCAGAGCAGTAAGTTTTCAAGTCATCTATGGAAATCTCATACCTGCTAAAGCAAATCTCAGAGTCATTCCAAAATTCCTGGCTTGATATTGCACTTCAATATCTGAACTTGGTGAAAAATCCTTTGATAAACTGAGGCGTACTCAAAAGTGCTTCACTACTTCACCAAGTTCACAGAAATGAGCTTACACACACTGGTGAGTTTTGGGTGTGACCCAGACTGAAGTTATGTTTCCATGCTATGATTATTCTTATCTCTGGGACTTTGTACTCTACTTCATTTTCCAGGCTTAAGTTTTCACTGCACAGCATCAAGCTATTCTGGAGTCATGTGGACCCAAGTGTTTATAACTGATATGGTGCAAGTCTTTCTAATCAAACATTTAGAGATAAGGGAAGAAAAGCAGATGGATCCTCCACAGGGAGTATGCATCACTAGCCAAATAAGATGGAATTCAGCAGGTGATGCAAGGTGGTTTTTATTTTAATATTCATATCCTTAGTCCAAAGCTCTGCATCAAACACAATAAACAATCTTTCATCCTTCCCCCCCCAACCCTAAAGGAAGAGCAAAAAAGGAATGTCGGTATTGCCTTAATCCCACTCCCAGAGCATAGAATGCCAGGTTGGAAGGGACCCCAAGACTCATCCGGTCCAACCTTTCTAGGTAATAGTCTAGTTGAAACAAGATGACCCAGCACCCTGTCAAACTGAATCTTGAAACCACCCAATGTAGGGAAATCCATTGCTTCCCTTGGGAGATTATTCCAATGTCTGATTGTTCTCGTGAAAATTTTCCTCTGGTGTCTAAAAGGAATCTCCTCAGGAATAACTTGTCCCGTTACCTCTTGTCTTTTCCATGTAACTCTTTACAAAAAGGGAGTCTCCACCCTCCTGGTAGCCCCCCCTTTATGTACTAGTATGTGGTATTAAGTTCTTCCCTAAGCCTTCTCTTCTGAAGGCTGAACAAACCCAGTTCTCAGCCTTTCCTCATATGGCAGCTCTGCCAGTGTTCTGATCATTCTCTGGGCCCTTCTCTGGACACTTTCCAGCCTGTCCACATATTTTTTGTGCTGCAGGGACCAAAACTGCATGCAGTGTGCATGACAAGTGCTAAACAGAGCAGGACTATGGCTTCTTTATTTTTGCTGGCGATGCCCTTGCTGATGCAACCTGGCATCTGGCATTTTTTTTTTTTTTTTTTTTTTTTTTTTTTTTTTTTTTTTTCTCTGCTGCAGCACACTGTTCACTCTTGCTGAGCTTGTTGTCCACCAAGACCACCAGGTCCCTCTCCACAGGCCTGCTCTCCAGCCAGGTAGATCCCAGTCTGAGCTGCACTGCCAGGTTATGTATTCTGAGGTGCAAGACCTTACATTTGTCACCACTGAACTTCATAAATTTCTTGCTAGCCCACTCCTTGAGCCTGTTCAAGTCTTTCTGGAGGGTGGACCTCCCTTCTGATGTGGTAACCTCTCTACTCATTTTAGTGTCATCTGCAAACTTCAGAGTGCTCTTGATTGCAAGATCCAGGCTACTTATGAAGATATTTAACAGCTTGGGCACCTGGGGAACCCTACTTGTGACTGGCTGCCAAGATGAGAAAGAGCTCTTGAATAGCACTCTCTGGGTAAAGCCTGTCAGCCAGTTTCCCATGCCCAGATACCGAGGAACCATTTGTATTTGTCATCTGTCACATTACACAGGCAATGCAACACAGTTCTGTTGAAAGCCTGGGATGGAACTTCTTTTCAAGAAGGGATTGACATAGTTTATACATTTACTGACAGCAACACCTCATTTTTCGACAGAAAACTGCCAAATCTTGGATTCCTGAGCCAGCAAAGGCTCCTATAATAACCATTAGGATGCAATAAGAATCGAATTAGAAAGAGGAGCGGCATTAGGCACTATGTCTGTGAAAATTCTTCCTTTTAGGTCCTGGATTCTAGCCTATGCATCCCTGAGACTTAAGCTTGAAAATAATGTTCACATAATTTTTGGATATAGTTTTTCAGAAAGTAGATTGAGTACATTAGGAAGAGTGTGACCAGCAGATGGAAGGGAGGTTTTCCTGCCCCGCTACCCCTAGTGAGGCCATATCTGAAGTATTGCATCCAGTTTTGCGCTCCCCAGTTCAAGAGAGACAGGGAACTATTCAAGAAAGTCCGGTGAAGGATAAAAAGATGCTGAGTGCACTGGAGGAGGAGAGGCTGAGAGCCCTGGGGCTGTTTAGCATGGAGAAGAGCAGCCTGAGGTGGATCTTCTCAATGCTGATCAACAGCTAAAGTGCACAGGGTAAGAGGACAGGGCCAGACTCTTCAATGGTGCCCAGTGACTGGGCAAGGGGCAATAGGCACAAACTACAACACACGAGGTTTTGCTTGAAAGGAAGGAAAAACTTCTTTGCTGTCAGGGTGATGGAGCTGGCTGCCCAGAGAGGTTGTGGAGTCTCCATCTCAGGAGGCTTTCAAAATGCATCTGGACAACCTGCTGTGGGCAATCCTGCTTTAGCAGCAGAGCTGAACAAGATAGTCTCCAGAGGTCCCTTCCACCCTCACAGTGCTGAGATTCTGTGAAAATATGTGGTCTGTGCTGATGACCAGTGCTACATTGCTGATACCACTCCTCTGTGTCTTCTTTAAACCAGCAGTGCATATTTAGCATTCAGATCAGATGGAAGGATGGGGCAATTAGCTGAAATCTCAGTGAACATAAATGTAAGGCAATACCTATGACAAAGACAGGGGGAAGTCATTTGAAGATGTAATAAAAATTATATCTATCTCCATCTGCTGCTGTGTGATCTGCATTTGTTGTTAAGAGCTGATGCCTGTAAACTCTGCTGAATTTCTAGCTACTATCACACTCTATTGCACCAACATTTAGGAATGCATTTCCTTCACACGTCAGTCTGGAGATAGCTCTTCATTAGACGTGACTTTTACCATCATTGGTGCATTTGTCACTTCAAATTGGATTACTGCAATGTGTTCTACAATATGTTACACCACAAATCACTCCAGAAACTATACAAGACAATTCACTTTAAAGTGGGCTGTCTTCTAGGGAGGATACAAATTACAATAGTAACTATCTCCTGTTATGAGATCTCCTGTTTTAGTTTCTGATAACAACATAATGTTTCATTTTCTCTTGAATTTTCTGGGATGGTACCACAATAGTCAGTAGTAGTGGGATTAAGCTAAGCATTTTTTGGTTAGGCATTGGAACAAGGTTCCCATGGAAGTGCTGGACTTAATATCCCTGGAAATGTTCTTAAAAAGCGTAGACAAGGCGCTTTGGGATGTGGCTTAGTGAGCACGGTGGTGTTGGGTTGACAGCTGGACTTGATCTTGAGGGATTTTCCAACCTTAATGATTCCATGATTTTTTGGTAGCAATTCTGTAAGCACAAGATCTGACCTGTCCCCTGCACTGGACAGTTTTAAGCTGAGTTTTAAGACTCAGCTTAACAAGGTGCTGGGCCATCTTATTGAAACTACACAATCACCTAAAAGGGTTGGGCCAAATGATCCCCTTTCAACCTGGCATTCTATGATTCTGAGTTATGGGGAAGAAAGAAGACAGTAGAGTAAACCCTCTTCTTTCTCATTCCTCATATAATAAATAAAATCTTAGAATAGGTTGGGTTGGAATGGAACTTAAAGATCATCTAGTTCCTGCTAGATCAGGTTGCTAAAGGCCCCATCTAACCTGGTTTTGAACACTTCCAGGCATGGATCCTCTACACCTTCTCCAGGCATGGCACCACCCAGCCAGAGAAGTTCACACCACCCTTATGAGGAAGAATTTCTTCATAATATCTCTTCTAAATCAAGCTTCCAGTTTGAAGTCATTACCCCTTGTCCTATCACTACATGCCTTTATGAAAATCCCCTCTCCAGATATTTATGTATATATATAAAATTTTTAAACTATATATATACACACACACCAATTTGAAACTAATGCTGCTACAGACTTCAAAGGAGCTCCAGTTGGTTTTTACAGAACTGGAAACCCTGAGTTCAATTGAAGTTAATCAGTGTTTTGACAATCTCGCCTGAGAATTGCAAATGTCCATTTTGCAGCAAAGTTGCTCTGATGATATGAATTCTCCTACTCTCATCTTCCTAATGTAGAAAACAGGGTTTAGATCAGAAAAAATCCAATATCCAGAGGGAGGAATAAAGAGAAAAAAAAAGATTAAAAGAGTAAATGAAGAGTGGGGTTTTTTGGACTACATGTTGCTGAAATCAAAGTCAGTGAGTTTCTTTATTTAGGTAGGGAATAGAATCAGTCCCAAAATGTAATTCAGCCATTCCTGCAGTAATTTTCTCCTACTGTTCCTCTAATTTTCTCTTTGTCAAGATAATAATGAATCTTCACATTTAATTACTGAGTACTGATTGAGTATTTTCCTTTTTACTTACAGATATTGTCTTCTGAGACAACAAAACTGTACATTTAGTTTGCATTTATGTAGTCTCACACAATTCAGCAAGAAAACTCTATTTACTTTGTGAACTTACTGGGATAATCATATAACCAGAGAATGGTTTGGGTTGGAAGGGACCTTAAAGATCACCTAGCTCCAACTCCCTGAAGACAAAAGTTTATAATATTTTACTATCATCTACATAACAGATAAATCAGATGCTTTACAAGACACAGTGAAAATAAGTGGCCAAACTAAAGTCTTCAGGGAACCAACCCTTACCAGAGAATTGACACTGAAATTGCTGCTCTAACACACGTTAGAAACTGAATTGCTGGAATGTGTCCAGAGAAGGGCAACAAAGTTGGAGATGGGTCTGGAGAACAGGTCTGGTAAAGAGTGGCTGAGGGAACTGTGATTGTTTCTTCTGAAGAAGCGGAGGTTGAAGGGAGACCCCTCTACAAGTCCCTGAAATGAGGTTGAAGCAAGGGGAGAGTCAGTCTCTTCTTCCTGATAGCAGATGACAGAACAAGACAAAATGACCTGAAATTGTGCCAGGGAGGTTTAGGTTGGCTATCAGGAAAAAAAATTCTTTCCTGCAAGAGTGGTCAGGCATTGGAACAGGTTGCCCTGGAAGGTGGTGAAGTCACTGTCCCTGGAGATGTTCAAGTAACGTGTGGACTTGACACTTCAGGACATAGTTTAATGGCCATGGTGATGTTAGGTTGAAAGTTAGATTCAATGATCTTAGAGGTCTTTTCCAACCCAAACAATTCTATGATCCTGTGATTCTAAACCTGAAGAGATATTACTAAACTGGTTGCTGAGCAGAGACTGACTTCTCTGGTTTGGAACCACCTCTAATAATCCATTCAACTCAGTCACATCTAAAAAGCTAATGAAAGGAGCATATCAAGAAGCAGAATACAGCTCACATGCCTTAAAAAAACCCAACCCAAAACACAAAAGATTGTCATGCTGAAAAACATGTGCCTGGGGGGGGAACAGCTTCAATCACACTTGAGCACTAATGTAGGAAGTGACCTCATATGAATTTTAATAGAAACAAGAGTTTTAGAATGATCATATATTGAAAAGAACAAGAAAGAATGAGACACAGTATAGCCATACGAAGGAGGACTCGGATCATTTAAGTGTCTGATCTAACAGATGGCACTTGCAGTTCAGTTTAGATTAAGGAATATCAAAGAACAAAGGGCATAAAAGGAAATACAGTTGCTTTCAGCACAGTGAACAGAACACTGGCAAATGCTGGAGTTCTGGGGTTTTTTACAGGTCAGTAACTGAACAATCAACAACTGATTCTACCTTCTGGAGGGTGGCCTACACAATTGGAAAGATCAAATGAAAACATTTCCCTTAAAGTGTCATTCAGTACCCAGTACCCAGCATACCCTGGGTTCATGTGCACTTAAAGAAATCAGCTGTCTGAAAAGGAATCAGCTACTGCCTGACTTCTTTTACTGAACAACGCCACACCACTCTTTAGCTATGATCCTAAAAAGGGCTTCCTAAAATCACTGGAGAAAGTGAGAGAGTTAAAAAATATTACTCTCTCATATATATATTTTGAAAGGATATCTTTAAGTAAAGGCTCTTCAAGACTTTTACTATGTTAGCTTGAACCTCAAGAAACCAATTCCTTAACTATCCTGAGCAAAAAAGTCAAGTCAGTTTTCATTTCTACCCTCTTGAAGAGGCAGGAAGTAGACTAACACAGGTTTCAACTGTTACCACTACGAAAACTTCACCTTTCTTTCTTCCATGAGCTTTTGAGTGCCTGAATCCTCAGCATACTCTTCAATGATCCAACTTAATTCACTCAAACCCAACATTCTCCACACTTTCACATCCTGCTACCTTGGACAGACAAGAAAAGGAACATAGTGCACTGAAGTAGCCTAACTATTGCATTAATACACTGAAAAATCAGACAATCTCCAGAAAAGATCAATGTGAAGAATTAAAAAAGACATGTTTTCACTGAGGGCCCTCTTCCATTTTCCAGAACGCAGCTTCCTTTTTCATAGCATAGGTAAAACTGACAAATGCTGCTTGTGTAATCTCATTCCTGAGTCTGAAGGAACAACTCACCATATGAAGCAGAAAATACTATTGACAAGTGGAATAAGAAGAGGCTTAATATTGATGTGATCACTAAAATACTAGATCAATATATCTTTGAACCAGACAGTTAGCAACTGAATTGAAAGCAGACATTTCCCAGGCTAATATGGACCGGAAAGAAAAGGACAGGAGAGTAAAGAAACTCCAAGGGATGTTACATAATATCTTTGGTCCAACTAAACCTTCAAGAAACATTTGATGTGAAAAATCTTAAGATTGAATTCTGGAAAATTGTGTAGGTTTGTCTCTTAGTGTACAATTAAAACCCATAAGAGTGATTAGTAATTTCTGGCTGTGAAGAAGATTGCAACAGCAGCTACTTTGATTGGACCCTTCTCTCTGATTTAATGGGAAACACGGGTTGCTGGTCTGCAGCAGCTGCAGCACTTCTCTTCCACTGCACAAATGGCATGAAGCTCTGCAAAACGTTTGAAAGTGCAGCTTTGCAATGCAGTTGGGCACTAACTAACGTGGGTTTAACATGTATGTGATGGTTACAGCAAGAACCTGTGACCATCATGGCAGAAGTGTCAGGCAGAAGCAAAGCAACTACTCAGAGCTTCAGTACAGACCGTTAAAGATTGCTAAAACAAATGGCAGAAGACTCCTCACTCTGAATATTCCTGTTCCTTAAGTAGGTTAGTGGTTGGGAATTTTTAATTCCACAGATCTGTGATTTGTTAGTAATCCAGTTTATGCAGTGAGACAGAGAAGCAAGCAGTGCACGATGCAAGTTAAGTACAACTCCTTATCAGAACTACTTGTGAGCCTAGACCTTTTGCATCTACTCTCCCTAGCAGAGCTGTCAGTCACAAGAAGATTCTAAGCACAGCTTTTGGTTAGCATCCAGTTGGCTCAGCTGTTTGTTCATTGGATGTTCACTGTACAGCACAAGAGTAACCAGTGCAGCACAGCTCTGTGGTAGGTGCTACACCAATGTGAGCAACAAAGCATCCTCAGAAGTCAAAGCTTCTGACCAAGATATTTGATCTATACCCATGAGTCATAAGACCCGTGAGTCATAAGTGCAAAGGAGAGAACTCTAAGTCATCTTTGCCTTTTTAACTCCCCCAGCTTGGCTGCTGAGTGGTGTCTGTGGAAATCCATGTCTGTGAGAGCACTAACCCTCTCCCAGGGCTGCTGTGCAGAAAAAGGGAATCCAGCTGAGCAGTGATGGTCCTAGATCTCCGATACAGTAAGTTACAACACTGCCATGCCTAATTAGTTTCTATTTCAAACAGCATTTTCTCCTATTCCTGCTGACAAACATGCTTGATTTTCTTTTGTGATTACTGGCAGGTTTATTCCATTGCAGTCAGAAAATGCTGGTCTGAAAGAAAATCCAAAGTGATTCTGATTTGTGATGCACAAGTGCATCTCACACGGGACAACAGAAATCTAATCTCTGTAGAAATATCTTCAGGTTTAAGGTACCACTTTGGCAAAAAAGCCAAAAAGAGTGCATTAATGTGGCCAGTAAGTCAAGGCAGGTTCTCCTCCCCTCCCTTCTGATATTGTGAGGCCACATAGAGAATACTAGGTCCAGTTGTGGGCTCCCCAGTTCATGAGTGACAGGGAACTATTGGAGAGATCCCAACAAAGGCTACACAGATGCCAGGGGCAGTGGAACATCTCTGTGAAGAAGAAAGGCTGAGAGCCAGGGGGCTGTTTAGCCTGGAGAAAACTGAGAGGGGATCTTCTCAATAATGTTCCATAGCTAAAGGGTGGGGGGCAAGAGGATGGGGCCAAGCTCTCCTCAGTGGTGCCAAGTAATGGGACAAGGGGCAATAGGTACTGTGTTTTATTTTGTAAGTTCCACCTAAACATGAGGAAAAACTTATTTGCTGTGAGGGGCCAGAACCCTGGAGGTGGATGCCCACAGAGGTTGTCAAGAACTATTGAAGGTGCAAGAACAGGCTGTGCCGGTGTGCCGGAAGATGAGCCGCCGGGGCAGACGGCCAGCCTGGATGGGCAATGAACTTTTAATAGAACTTAGGGAAAAAAAGAGGGTGTATCATCTTTGGAAGAAAGGGGAGGCAACCTACAGAATGTTTAGGGATGTTGCTAGGTTGTGCAGGAAGAAAATTAGGGAGGCAAAAGCCCATTTAGAACTTAGACTGGCCTCTGCTGTGAAGGACAACAAAAAGTCCTTCTATAAATACATCAATAGCAAGAAGAAGGGCAAGGACAACCTCCACTCCTTGGTTGACACGGAGGGGAACGTTGTAACAAAGAATGAGGAAAAGGCAGAGGTACTTAACACCTTCTTTGCCTCAGTCTTCACTAGCAGGGCAGAACGTCTTCCAGACAGCTGGCCTGCAGAGCTGGCAGAAGGAGCCAGAGAGCTGCATAGTTTCCCACTGCTCCAAGAGGAAGTTAGAGATCTACTGAGCCGCTTGGACCCCCACAAGGCCATGGGACCGGATGGGATCCATCCTAGGGTGCTGAGATTGCTGACAGATGAGCTGTCCAAGCCACTTTCCATCATTTTTCAGCAGTCCTGGCTCACTGGAGAGGTCCCAGAAGACTGGAAGCTGGCTAACGTGGTGCCCATCCACAAGAAAGGCCAGTTGGATGAGCCAGGGAATTATAGGCCTGTCAGCCTGACCTCAGTGCCAGGCAAGATTATGGAACGGGTCATCTCGAGTGCGATCACACAGCACTTACAGGATGACCAGGGGCTCAGGCCTAGCCAGCATGGATTTAGGAGGGGCAGGTCCTGCCTGACCAACCTGATCTCCTTCTATGATCAGGTGACCCGCCTGGTGGATGTGGGGAGGCCTGTGGATGTGGTCTACCTGGACCTCAGCAAGGCCTTTGACACCGTTCCCCACAGCAAACTCCTGGCCAAGCTGGCAGCCCGTGGCTTGCACAGGAGCACACTGCGCTGGGTTAGGAACTGGCTGGAGGGCCGAGCCCAGAGAGTGATGGTGAATGGCGCCACATCCAGCTGGCGGCCTGTCACTAGTGGTGTGCCCCAGGGATCAGTACTGGGCCCCATGCTCTTCAACATCTTTATTGATGATCTGGATGAGGGCATTGAGTCCATCATCAGTAAATTTGCAGATGACACCAAGCTGGGGGCAGCAGTTGATTTGCTGGAGGGCAGAGAGGCTTTGCAGAGGGACCTCGACAGGCTGGACAGATGGGCAGAGTCCAATGGCATGAGATTTAACACATCCAAGTGCCGGATTCTGCACATTGGCCACAACAGCCCCAGGCAGCGCTACAGGCTGGGGTCAGAGTGGCTGGAGAGTGGCCAGGCAGAGAGGGACCTGGGGGTACTGGTTGATTGTAGGCTGAACATGAGCCTGCAGTGTGCCCAGGCAGCCAAGAAGGCTAATGGCATCCTGGCTTGCATCAGGAACAGTGTGGCCAGCAGGAGCAGGGAGGTCATTGTGCCCCTGTACACTGCACTGGTTAGGCCGCACCTTGAGTACTGTGTCCAGTTCTGGGCCCCTCAGTTTAGGAAGGATGTTGACTTGCTGGAACGTGTCCAGAGAAGGGCAACAAAGCTGGTGAGGGGTTTGGAACACAAGCCCTATGAGGAAAGGCTGAGGGAGCTGGGGTTGCTTAGCCTGGAGAAGAGGAGACTGAGGGGTGACCTTATTGCTCTCTACAACTACCTGAAGGGAGGTTGTAGCCAGGCAGAGGTTGGCCTCTTCTCCCAGGCATCCAGCACCAGAACAAGAGGACACAGTCTCAGGCTGCGCCAGGGCAGGTTTAGGCTGGATGTTAGGAAGAAGTTCTACACGGAGAGAGTGATTGCCCATTGGAATCGGCTACCCGTGGAGGTGGTGGAGTCACCTTCACAGGAGGTGTTCAGGAGAAGACTTGATGGGGTGCTTGGCTGTATGGTCTAGTTGTTGGGTGGGTTGGATTGTTTGATGGGTTGGACGCGATGATCTTGAAGGTCTCTTCCAACCTGGTGTATTGTATTGTATTGTATTGTATTGTATTGTATTGTATTGTATTGAAGTCTCCTTCTCTGGAGAGATTCCAAACCCCTCTGGACACTGGGGAACCTTCTGTGGGTGATGACTAGATGATATTTACTTAGTCAAATCCAACCAAGTAACTGCTGAGCACAGGAGCACCGAACAACATTGTTTTCCAGTGGTAACCTGAGGCAAAACCAACCAACCAAAAAAATCATCCTGACTTTTGAAGCTTTCCAGAGAGCAAGCTGCATCTGATCAAGACAAGTTTAGATAAAGGCTGGCAATTAGTCTGTGAACTGACTGAGGCTGAACGGATAGTCTGCATCCAACTGGAAAAACCACCACGACCTTCTTACCAACAGTTGGTACCATGCTCCAGAGCACAGGGAGGAAAGGCACTGCCCCTTGGTGTTGATGTACAGAAAAAGGTGAATGCTAACCAAAGTCATGCCCCAATAAATGTACAAATATGAATAGATAAAAACAACTTCCTGCATTTAAGCTAAAAACCTTTAAATACTTGTATTGGAAGCTTTCTGCAATGAGATTACACTGGGGCCAGTCTCTACTTTTATTGGCATAATTTTGCTTATTGCCTTTATGTGTTTGTCAAATTGTTCTACTTGAGTTAGCAACTAAACACTACTAATTCCTTCCTGTATCAAACCGGACACCTGGAGCATAGTGGAGATTTAGATTGGATATTAGGAGATATTTCTGTCCTGAATGAGCGGTCAGGCATTGGAATAGGCTGCACAGAGAGGCTGTGGAGTCATTGTCCCTGGATATGTTCAAGAAACACGTGGACATGACCCTTGGGGACATAGTTTAGGGGCCATAGTGGTCTTAGGTTGATGGTTGAGTCAATGATCTTAAAGGTCTTTTCCAACCAAACCAATTCTATAATTCTGTGATCTACACAGCAAAATGTCTTTAATTCTATTTTTTTAGTTGCTAAAAAATTTATGTTTCACAGGCATTTATATATATGAACAAAAGTTTTGGTACTTGGGAAGTTCAAAAAAACCAGTTGTCAGGCAAAATGTCTCATTTAAAAAACTAATTATAGAGATATGTGCAATAGAAACATTTTCTGCTGCTGGGACATTTCTCATCAGTATGTAGTGATGGATGGCACATTTCCATTCATGCCATATGTTTCTACGTATGCCATAGTAAAAAACACTCCAGTGACCCACTATTTACAGAAAGAAGACAGAAAAATCACAAGAGCAGACAGTTATGGTTGTTTAATGTCTACTCACAAAGTCATTGCACTAATTATTACACTTGCCACTTGTATTAAAAAGGAGAGGAGAAAGAGAAGAAAGGAGAGAGGGTGAACAGGCAGAGAAACCACCCTGTACACTTGACCTTAATAGGCATGATGATATCTCAAAGTGTTTGGTGATGTTTAGCTTCAGGCAAAAGAACTGTACTAGACAGGGGATAGGGTAAGCACCACTCAAATGGAGCCATTATGCTTGCAGCTATTTGGATCCTGAAATGAGATAAAAGCCACATCAAGAGGTGTAATGACTTCAGGACCAATAGAAACAATTAACTGACATATCTTCTGGTAAAATAGATTATGAAACCCATCTGTTCTGCTTTGTGTCAGTGGTCTAAATTGCGAAGTAGAAGAAACAGCAGACAATTTTTCTGTCCTCAGTATAAAGACATGAGGAACTACAAAAGTGCTGGTCCTCCCCTCCCGCTGATGTCCAATACAGCCATTAGGAGAAGTAGTGACTCACTTCTGGACACTGTGCATTGTCCCTCTGTTAACTCTTCACCTTCCCCTCTGAAGAAGTCTTTCAGGACAAATGCACAAGATCACATAAGGGTAAAGTCACTGATCAGTCATGTGTTCCCCATCCTCCTTGGGGTGGGAGGGTAAGAAATAGGAAAAAAAATAGGGAATAATATAATTGTTTGGGTTGGAAGGGACCTTAAAAGCTCATCTACTTTCAATCACCTGCTATAGGCAGGGACAGCTTCTTGCTAGATCAGGTTGCTCAACACCCCATCCAGCTTGGGTACCACCCTGGACAACCTTCTTCCAGTATCTCACCACCCTCATGGGAAAGAATTTGATGCCAATGTCTAATCTAAATTGAGGTTCTTCAGGTTGAAGCCACTTCCCTTCATCCTGTCACTCCATGCCTTTTTCAAAAGTCCCACTCCAGCTCTCTCCTATAGCCCCCTTCAAATACTGGAAGGCTGCTCTAAGATCTCCCTAGGACCTATTCTTCCCTAGCCTAAACAACTCCAGCTTTCTCATTCTGTCTTTATGGCAGAGGTACTCTAGCCCTCATATCATCTCAGTGGCCTCCTCTAAACCCACTTAATATTCACGTTATTTCTTCTTTCTCAATGGAATTGAAACAAAATCTGTCAGAAGAAACTGACATAAGCCTAGAGATTCAGAAATACAAAATATAATGCAGAGCATTGTGTGAAGCTGTAATACACTCAAAATTTACATTATCTAATTAAAAATAAAATAAAATCTTCTTTCCACAACAGTTGCCATGTCAATGACAAGGAGACAACAAGAAATGTCTTCAACTGAGTACTAAGATAGGATCTCTTCAACTCTGGAAAAAAAATGCTTGAATGCTGAGTGTGGTGGTTTAAGCCTTAACTGGGAGTTAAGAGCTCAGATGGGGGCAAGGCTGTGAATCTCTCCCCTGCTCCTCCCTCCTCCCTCCCAACAGAGAGGAGAAAAAAAGGAAAGGAGCAAATCCACCAAACAATAATTTGGAATCAGCTTGGAAGTAGGGAAGTTAAGAGTTTTCTTTAAATAAGATATATATAACAATAACAGGTAAGGTTCACAAGGGCAAGGAACAAGGACAGATGGGAGGGCAACAAAGAAGAATATGAAACCAGTCTCTCTCTCTGAAGAGGTGCAGAAGCAGCAGGGAGAAGAATCAGGCCCGACCACGTGGTAGAGGAGCAGGAAGGCAGCCACAGTAGCTCTCATCCAGAAGAGGCAGGAGCCAAAAGGAGCTAATGACTCCAATGCCTACCCTTTTATACCCTAGCTGGGCAGGGAGGGGGAGTGGAACAGACTCGGTTTCCCAGGGGAAAAATGCCCTGCAGGGAGGGCAAACTACTCACAAGCCCTCCACCCTGTTTTCAGAATGGGTGTTATCCCACGACAGCTGAGTCTCACAAGGTGGACCTGTCTTTGAAAGAAGGTAAGACCTGGGCCTGAAGATGATAGAGATTTTGAGGAGTTATCACTTGGTCTAAGATCACAAGTCTGGAACTGAAAAGTGTTGGAATGGTTAAACATTATGCCATACTAGGGCTTTGATGAGGATTTCTGTGTAAGTGCATCCATTCGGAAAGTTCAAACTTTCCAACTCTAAATATTTTCATTGCTGTTTTCAGAAAGGAAAATGAAGCTTCATAAAATTTACACAGTTCTTATTGATAAGTGTTTGGGAGAATGCTCTAGATTTTGAAATGCTCCAGATGTTGAAAAGCTGTGCTACTTCAACAGGACTAGATACTTAAATGTAATAGCTGAAATATTTTCATTCCACTAGGACAACATGGGTCTGGAGAACAGGTCTTGGGAGGGAACTGGGGTTGTTTAGTCTGGAGAAAAGGAAGCTGAGGGGGAGACCTCCTTGTCCCTACAAATCCTTGAAAGGAGGTAGGAGCAAGATGGGTGTTGGTCTCTTCTCCCTAGTAACAAGTGACAAGACAAGAGAATGGCTTTGGGCTGCACCAGAGGAGGGTTGGTGGGATATTGTAAGAAAATTCTTGACTGAAAGGTTTCTCAAACACCAGAACAGGCTCCCCAGGGAAGTGGTTGATTTCAAAGAGGCAGAGATGTGGTGCTAAGGGACATGGTTTAGCACCACACTTGGTAGAGTTAGAGAATGATTGGCCTCATCTTTTCTATGCTTTTATAAAACATAAGTGTTTGGCTCCTCTTCATATCCAAACAGAGCACCAAGTGTAAGGTTTATTTGGAGAAGGCAAGGACAAGTGTATAAAAGGAATTCTGGGAATATTTGACAATGCACAGCAGTTTGCTAGACCATAAATGGCTGAGGGGAGCACAAGCATATTTCTGTGACTGACTACATAATTATATTGCAGAGATTTCTTAGAAACTAGAACAATTTTTATTTATCACACCAACATCTGTGAAGGGCAGGACACATCAGAACATTCGTCTGTTTACTAAATTAAGGCACACTAAAGATGAATGTGGTTTATGCCCAGAAATATGCCCAGACAGCTGCACACTGCACTGAAAATTTTTCTTCAGTTTTATTTTTAAAAATACTTTTCTGACCAGCTTTGGAAGCCTAACACTTCCTGACTACAGAATCTGTACGTGAAATGCTGACACAATGATGAAATAATAAAAGATGTGATACAATATTTGTGATGTAGTACGTGCATGAACTAAGGATGTGTGCTCTTGTGGTCAAGAAAGCAAACGGTCTCCTGAAGTGGCTACTCTGTCCTAGTGAGGCTACATCTGGAGTACTGGGCCCAGTTTTTTGACTCCCCAGTATTAGAGGGACAGGAAACTACTGCAGAGAGTCCAATGAGCCTATAAAGATCCTGAGGGGGCTAGAGCATCTCTGTGAGAAGGAAGGGCTAAGAACCATGGAGCTGTTCAGCTTGGTGAAGAGCAGTCTGAGAGGGGATCTTCTCAATGCTCTGTAGGAGCTAAAGTGCAGAGAATGGGGGACAGACTCCTTTCAGCAACAGGACAAGGGGCAATGGGCACAAACGAGAATACAGGAAGTTCCAAGATACCCAGAGAGGCTGTGGAGTCTCTGGAGAGATTCCAAACCCACCTGGACACTGTGATCCTGGGAAACATGCTGTGGGTGACCCTGCTTTAGCAGGGCAGTTGGACTAGATGATCCCCAGAGGTCCCTACTAAGCCCCACTATCCTGTTACGCAATGAAGATGTGTTTCAAAACACACAATTTCAGTGGCTTTTCAGCATATTACTCTTGCCCCAGATGATATACAGAAAAATGCACACACAGCTCACTGACCAATGCTTTGCACCATTTAACTATACAACAGTAAGTGTGAAAGCAGTACAGAATTAAGCCACTTTGTTGCAGAAAGATGGATACCAGCTTTGCTAATAGTCCTAACCATGTAGACTTGTGTTCTCTAAGAACCCAGCTGGCAAGTCACAATGTATGTTACTTTTTTAGTCATTAAGATGTTCTTATGTGCTAGTTCAACCTGAGTGAAAAGAGAGATAGCTAAAAAACATAGAATCATTAAGTTTGGGAAAGACCTCTAGGACCATTAAGTCCAACCTTCAACCCAAGATCAGCATGCCCACTGAATCATATCCTGGAGTGCTATGTCTACATGTTTTTTGAACACCTCCAGGGATAGTGACTCCACCATCTCCCTGTGCAGCCTGTTCCAATTCCTGACCACACTCAGTGAAAAGAGTCTTCATAACATCCAACCTAAACCCCCTCGGCACAGCTTGAGGCCATTTCCTCTTGTCCTCTTGTTAGCTACTACGGAAAAGAAGCCAACACCAGTTTCACTCCATCTTTCTTTCAGGTAACTTCAGGGAGCAGTGAGGTCTCCTCTCAGCCTCCTCTTCTTCAGGCTAAACAAACTGTTAGATTCTCATTTTTAAAATTTAAATAGCTATATGGATATTTGTGTAAAATACCTTTCCCTTGCAGCAAAGAGTTCCTGATGGGCATGATACAGTTAAACCAGAAAACTCCTTTTTTCCCCACAGTATGCGTCAAATCCAAACGAAGGCAACGGAGTGCTCAATCAGCTATCAGAGTGTTCTCCTTGCACTAGTTAGGGAAATGTCACATTTTAATACTCTGGATATAGTTTTGCAGGCAAGAAATCTTAGTAAACTGAGATGGTGACTTTATCTTTTAGCCTACTATTGGGAAATCTATTAGGACCTTCTTCATATTTACACTTAACATGAATGAGCAGCAGTGTAGTAGAGGATAGGTGTGCAGGTTTTGTGCCTGACACCACTGCACTAGGATGCTTTTAAGATTCACAAGGATATCCTTGAAAAGTACCCAAAAATCTATAGCTAGGGCTAAGCACAGTGGTTGCTGTTCTGAACAGCAGAAATCACTGCAGCAGATCAGTTCTTGGCACTATTCCCTACAGTGCCTAATTAGTTACTGATACAGTTCAAGGCTAGTCAGGATTTAGAAAACCCTAGATGATGCAGGATCCACTTCTCTGAAAGATTGCCTTCACACTTGTGTCTCAGAACAGATTGGCTAACCTGTCTCTCCCATCCAAGGAAGACTGATGGCACTCCCAGAGCTTAGATCAGGCTCCTTTTCAGGTACATGTGTATTAAAGAAGTGCAGATAATAATATGGAACAATGGCATTCTGCTCTCTAAAAGGCTGTATAGCTAGGAACAGGTTGAAATTCAAACTTATTGTGCAGATGTTTGGGGAAAGTCAGGGGCTATGTCTATTGTATCAGCCATCCAGTGCTTCAGACCAGGAAACAGTCCTGAGAGACCTAAAAAATACTGTACTTTGTACAGAATTGTGCCCCCTTCTCACTTTTCATTGTGAGATTTTTCTGCCTCAGCATGGCTATGGAGATGATTCAGAGAGTTCCTGTTCCATCAGGATGCCCAGATGGAACTGACCCATGCAAAACTAGTGCCAAAAGCAAGAAAAACTCAAGCAATGAAACCCAAATTAGTTAATGTAGTTATATAGATGGTCTCAGGAGTGAACCAAGGTATGTCCTTCCAACACCAGTTAAAAAGACAAAACAGGACAGAAGAACCATAAAATCATAGGGTGGTATGGGTTGGAAGGGACCCCATGGGCAGGAACGCCTGTCATCCAGACTTCGCTGCTCAAAGTCCCATCCAACATGGCTTTGAACAATTCTATACTTGGAGCCTCCACAGCTCCCTGGACAACCTGTTCCAGGGCAGATATTTGAAAGGACTTGCAGACTGTGCAAAATGTATTTATGGAACAGCAGAAAGGGTCTGTAGCTTTAGACAAAATGTACTATGGGTTATTTAGGGCCAAAGAGAGTGAAAGAGAAGGTTCAAGTTTTTTTGTTTCTTTTGCAGTTAATATCTGTTCCCCACCCATGATGGTAAATCTGTGAAAACCAGCAGTATCTGGGCAGAAATAAAAGTCTGGCATTTCTCAGAAGCTGCTTTCTCCAGTACCCCATGAACCACAGGTATTCCTGAACTACAAATGGGTTTACATGCAGCAGTTTTGGTTAACAGCCATATAGATCTAATTTTTTGGAAACAAAGCACCACTGAGGACACAAAAGTAGTACTGCTGGTGCTAATTAATAGCTGTGATTCAACAGGCTTGTGAAATGGATGAAATGGATGAACTACCACCTTGCTCAGACTCTACTGAATGGTGACTGCAGATCTGATCACTCCTCTTACAAAAAAGCTCTTAGCAATTACTTTTCTTTTGCCAGGAAAAACAAATTACAACAGACTTTTCCTCCCAACTACATTAAAAGAAAAACTGAATTAGCAAATACAATACAGTTACCTGTCATGTTGCAGTAAACTTTCAAAGGCCCCAGAGCCCCACTGCCATCTGGATCTATCCAGTAGTAATTTGAAGTTTTGCCCAAGTGTTTGTAGGCTTCACAAGAGAGTTCATAAATAGCTGGAATGAAATAAAACATAGCAATAAGGATCTTCATGTCCTGGAGCACAAAATATCCATAATGACAATAAATTGACATTATTTATATATCCAGAACTATACCTTTGTGATTAAAGCTGTGCCACTGATACTGACAGAAAACAAAGCATCTTTCCATACTGACATGATTAAAAGCTTGAGGCAGACAATTTCTTTTTTAGTGTGTGAGAGCAAGCCAGAATAAGAAGAGAATTCCAGCAGCTGGGGAGGAATAAGGAAACTTTTTCAGGAGTAACTCTAATCTTTTTCTTAACTGGTTCAGAACTTTTTCTATATACTGGTTCAAGTTTTACATCACAAATGGAGATGCTTCTATTGATCTAACAAACTTTAGTTTTCAATCAAGAGGGATGTCAAAAAGCTGAGTTTTCCTTCTGTAAATTTTGGAGTTTCTCAGATTTTATTGCAAGTCAGAATAACATCAAGTTTTAAAATTGTGAAATTACAGACTCATTAAACTGTTCTGGTTGGAAAAGACCTTTAAGACCGAGTCCAACTGTTAATGCAGCACTGACTTGTCACCACTGAACCATGTCCCTCCGCACTACATCTGAATGACTTTTAAATCTCTTCAGGGATAGTGACTTCACCACTGCTCTGGGAAGTCTGGTCCAGGGCTTGATGACCCTTTCAATGAAGACAAGATTTCCCAATATAAAAATCTAAATGTCCCCTGATGAAACTTGAGGACATTTCTTCTCATCCTATCACTTGTTACCTGGGAGAAAAGACCCATCCCCACCTCAATACAACCTCCTTTCAGGTAGTTGTAGAGAGGGTTGTTCTCCAGGGTAAGCAACCCTCAGTCCCTCAACCACTCCCCACCACACCTGCTCTCCAGATCCTTCACCAGTGTTGTTGCCCTTTGCTGGACCCTCTCCAGCACCTCAATGTCCTTCTTGTAGTGAGGGTGCCACAACCCAACAGAGCAGTCAGATTTCTCACCAAACATAATTCCTGTCTCTATACAGCTCTGCAGTGATTCTACTATGTATCTCCATAACCATTGCTCTGTTTCAGCAAGTCCTAAAATATCACAATGTTTCCTGGAAGAGGTTTAGTTCATGCAGCAGGGGGTTGTTTTATTGATGTGAACATTGGCTCCAAAACTGAATAAAGAAAATTCTATTTCCACTTATAGCCTTTGTGATTTATGTCCTTGAAAGATCTGAAAAAAACAAACCCAGAAACAAAAAACCCAAGCCTGGGATTTCAGGCAACTAACAGTCTCACAGTGAGCTCAGGGAATGGAATGGACTAGGAGTAGAATAGTTCAGTGGGAAATGTGGAACTACAAGTCACCTTAGTTCAGCTGCCTGCCCACCTCAGGGCTGACCATTAAGGGCATTGTCCAAACACCTCTTAAATATTGACGGCCATGGGGCATTGACCACCTCTTCAGGAAGCCTGTTCCAGGGTTTGCCCATCCTCTTGGTAAAGGAAGGCTTTCAGTATCACAGTACCACTAAGGTTGGAAGAGACCTCGAAGATCATCGAGTCCAACCTGTCACCACAGACCCCATGACTAGACCATGGCACCAAGTGCCACGTCCAATCCCCCTTCTCATATCTAGTCCAAACCTCAAATAGTGTTATGCTCAGGCATAATAATAAGCATTGTAGATAGAAACATTTCAAAGAAAATATGGGAATTACTGGAAATGTATGACTGTTACAAAGTTATGTCTGTCATACATAAATAGATGAAATTATGCATAGGAAAAGTAAAACTGGTAATTAATATAAATTAGTCTATCTAGAACTAGTAAATCAGATTAAAAAAACCAAAACACACAGAGAGAAAATATTTAACAGGAATGTATAATGTTCCTTTGTTTTCCAAGGGCCAGATGGTACAGCTTATTTTGTTTGGAATCAATCAATCAGCAGCTGAAAGAAATGAAGTGTTTGTTTAAGCAGACTTCATACCCACTCTAAAAATTCATCTAATTTGTTGGCAACTCTTGTAAGCGACCTCCTTGATGAGACTGGCTTTATTTCAAATGTCCATAAGGATGAGCTGTTTCATGGGGCACTGATGACTGACTGATCACACATACACATTTAAAGGGCTCAAAACAGCTATTAAGATGCAGGAAACAAAGTGGAGCTAAAAAAAGTCCTCAATTTTCATGTGGCATGAATACAAAACTAAAGACCCTTACTGTATAAAAAGAACCTCCCTGTCAGTGATACAAAAGAAAGAATCTCCTGGAAAGTTTTACCCATTCATTACAGGGTCAATTTTACACAAGAAGCAGACACTTCAATGAAATTGTGAAATATTCCAAGCTGTTTTCTCTTTCTCCTCAAACTCAGGTCAATAGATTCTTTCAGTATCAAGCAGACTGTGTCTCTGTTCAGGCACTTCATGAAGATTTCATAAGGAACCTCTGAAATATTTCTCAGCTCTCTAAATGCTACCTAAACATAACCACAAAACATCAGCTCTGGAATTGTGTAATTGTTGTGATACCAAGTCGCAAATTTTAAGAGTAAATGTCAAGCCAAGAAGATGACATCTGTTCCTTATCTCCCAGAAGTTTGGCGTTTCCCTTGTCTAAACCTTTTCAGAAAGCTAAGGGAGTTTCGGCCTTCGATCCAGATCTTCATGTAGAGACATATGACATTTCTCCTAAGTTTACTCCTTCCAGGGAGACAGGCTAAGAAGGTCAACCCAGTTACACTGTTTAATCAGACACTCATTTATCCCTACTGAATATTTTTACAGGGTTTAGGTACAAGACCCTTCCCTCTGTCCTTCTGGAATGGGAGAAATGGGAAGTGGTAGGTAGCTATGAGTTATTATTACAGCACAGAACAGGCTGCTCTTGAGGAAGTCAGCATTTGTTAAGCTTCTGCATTACGTTGAACATCATACAATAGAAATTAAGACAATTCTTCAAATAAAGAGAGTGGGAAATTCTAAATGAAGTCAACTTATGATGTGCTTTTTTGAGGGGCTGATAGGTTTTTAGCAGGTTTTGTCCATACATAAATGTAAGACCTTAGAAATGGGAATAAAATAAAATGAAAGGGTGGGTCCTAGTGCAGGAGCAGCAACATCCAAATCACCGAACAGGAGCATAGCAACAAGAAGGGGTAAGTGAAGTTGATCTATGGACAAAGGAATTGGTAGTTGAGATCACAGAATCATAAAGGTTGGAAAAAACCTGCAAGATCATCGAGTTCAACTATTAAACTAAATTCAGGTGCCTCAGTATCGTATCTACACATTTTTTAAACAACTCCAGGGATGGTGACTCCACTACTTGCCTGGGCAGTCTACTCCAAGGCTTAAGCACTTTTGCAGTGAAGAAATTGTTCCCAATGTCCACCTAAACCTTCATGTTGCTACTTGAGACCAATACCTCTTGTCCTATCACTCGTAATGAGGGAGAAGAGACCAACACTCACTTTGCTCCAACCTCCTTTCAAGCAGTGAGAAGGCCTCCTCTCAGCTTCCATTTCTCCAGACTAAACAACCCCAGTTCCTCAGCTGCTCCTCACAAGACCTGCTCTCCAGACCCTTCACCAGATTCATTGCCCTTCTCTGGAAGCTGGTCTTTTTTACCACCTGGGTACACACTGGCTCATGTTCAGCCAGCTGTTCATCAACACCCCCAGGTCTTTCTCTGCTGAGCAGCTTTCAAGCCACTCTTCCCCAAGCCTGGAGCATTGCATGAGGTTGTTGTGACTCAAGCACAGAACTCAGCATTTGGATAATTGCACCTCATACAATTTGCCTTAGCCCATTGATCCAGCCTGTCCAGATCTCCCTACGCAGATGCAACATGAAGCAGAGAACAATCATGTTGTGGTATATGAAGAAAACACTTGATGACAGAAAGAGACCTCTTTGTTGGCTTCAGAGGGCAAAGGGTATCCACTAACCTAAGCAGCAGAATAAAAGCATCAAGCACCACTCAGAGAAGGCAATGGTGTGGTGGAGTACAGTAAGACATTTTACTTAGCTGCTAAAGAATTAGATGACACAAAATAAAACACAGGATCACGTAATTCAGTACTTATTTTAACTGGAGTTTTGAAACAATGCACAAAAAAGATGGGCAGTGTACAATAAAGAATGAGAACAGGTAAGAATAGAAATTGAAAAACAAAAAGAAAAAAAACCTAGAACAGAAGAACATTAAGAGGCATTGTGTCAGAAGTCACCTGAGTACACTGAAAGAAGAATCTGAAAACCATACACAAAGAGACCATGGCAGACTCAAAACAGCTGACATTAGGAAACTGATAAAGGTTACCAAAAAAGGAAAAAATCAGCAGAACCAAAACCTAACTAACCCCCTCATAGCTACACAGTCCTTAACACCACTTTCATTGCTGCATTTCTTCAACTTCTATAGAACTGAATCAAAAAAGAACCAAACCAAACCAAAACCAAAACCAACCCACATAAAAACCCAGCTCCTCTTTCTACAGTTGGTTAATCCCCCTAAGTATAGTCCTTCCCAGTGCTCTGCACCTCAAAAATCAGTAAAAGAGCTTCCAAAAGAATGACAGTTTGAATGTATAACATTATATATACACTGTATTTTAAAGTATGCATCACAGAATCACAAGATCACAAAATGCTTATGGCTGGAAGTGGTCTTTGGTGATCATCCAGTCCAGTCCCCCTGCTAGAGCCCTGTCACCCAGAGCAGGTGGCCCAGGATCACAATGTCCAAGCCAGTTTGGAATTCTCCCAGAGAAGAGGACTAAAACCAATCTGGGCAGCCTGCTCCAGGGCTCCAGAACCCATATAGCAAAGAAGATTTTAATTATGACAGAATGGTTTGGGTTGGACTGGATGACCTTTGGAGGTACCTTCCAACCCCTTATTGTGTTCACGTGGAATCTTCTGTGTTCCGCTTTGTGCATCTAGAAATAGCCTCTAGCTGTTCCAGGGGAGGTTTAGCTTGGACATTAGGAAAAATGTCTTTCCTGAGAGTATTGAGGCATGGGAACAGGCCACCTGGGAAGTGGTGGAGACACCATCCCTGGAGCTGTTAAGGTTGACATGGCACCTCAGCACACAGTTTAGTGGTCATGGAGCTGTTGAGTTGATGGTTATACTTAATGACTTCAGGGGTCTTTTCCCACCTTAATGTTTCACTAACATTTTCCAACAGCAAAGCTCCTTTGTGACTGAGCACAAGCCTTCCTCCTGCTGCCACTGATCTGAGCTGTGGCCTTTTGAAAGCTCTGAAGTTATGGATTGCAACTTTCCCACTGCTCTATCCGCCTCCTACTCTGCCTCCTACTGTGAGCTAATGAACTTATAAAGGCCGCTCATTATTGGTACAATAATCAAATATGTCCTGTAGAAACAGAGCAGAAATTAAAGAGCAGGGGAAAAATAATAACAAATAATGTGGAAATGTGCCAAATTTGTGTCAGGTTGACATGAGGCTCATTTCTGTCAGTGCTAAACAAGACAATTACCACTGTGGTAACAAAAGGAAGAAAGCAGAGAGGTTGACATCAGAAGAAGAAAGAGAATGAGTTTATTTGCCACTGGGATAATGAGGTAAATCACTGCCATGGCAGTGAAAACTGTAATTTGAGTTACTACCCAGAAGCAAGACAGGAATTTGCTATGAACAAAGAATAAAAACACCCCATTAATGGTAAAGACAAAAAGGTGCTTCTGTTTCTCTCTCACCAACACTCCTTCTTTGCTTTGGGCTCATAGAGGGAGGGTGGCAGAAAGAAATGAATTTAATTGCAAAAGGCCAATCAAAGATGGATTTTAAAACAAATTTAGCAGTGATTTTAAATTAGAAGCCATAGATTAGGCAATTAGCATCCTTGTAGAAGTGTCAGCCTACAGACATCACAAGAAAGATGCGTAATTAGACAGCAGTTTTTAACAAGGTGCTTTTGAGAATTAAGCCATTTAAGGCTACACAAACAGTTTTACAAAAAAAAAAGCCAACAAACCCAAACCTGTGCTTTCTAGCAGGGTTCTCTGTGGATGACAGAAACGCCATTCAGGATAAAAGTATTTGAAAGGGAGAACTTTTTACAAGGGCTTGTAGTGATGGGAAAAGGGACAATGGCTTTAAGCTGGAGGGGGAAGATTCAGACTGGATATTAGGAAGAAATTCTTTACAGTGAGAGTGGTGAGACACCAGAACAGGTTGCCCAGGGAGGCTGTGGATGTCCCCTCCTTAGACATGGTCAAGGCCAGATTGAGCAAGGCCTTGAGCAACATGGTCTAGTGGAAGGTGTCCCTGCCTATGGCAGGGGGTTGGAACTAGATAATCTTTAAGGCCCCTTCCAACCAAAACTATCCTAACTGCAAGTCATGCCAAACATCTCCAAGTAAGGCACACTTCCATTTTAAATCAGGATGGCTTGGCACATTTGTGTAGCTGTTACTGGGTACTGCATCTGAGAAGGCAAGATTGTCAAAGAACGTCTTAAACACTTCTTGCATTCCTTCTAATCTTAAACTGGTCCCACTCAGAGAAAAGTTCAAATCTCCAAAAAGCTTCTTTGAGTCTTCTCCAGCTAGGAGACAAAAGGAACACTGCCAATAGCATCTTGGTCACCTCTTCCCTCCTACCACTGTCTCCAAAGACTTCAAGGTTACTTTCATAACCCTAATGAAATGTCACTTCTACTCTCACTCACTTGGTATTGCCCAGATAAAGGAAAAGCAGAGCCAAGGTACAAGCCTGGATTTACCCTTTCCTATGTATGTAACACAAATACTTGGTGGCACTCTATGACCTGTCAAGATACATGGATGAAAACCTCAGCAAATTATGCAAGAGTCTGAGGAGGGAAGACAACTGCAGTACATTTAGGTCAAAGTTATGGAATCTTATTTAAATACAAAATGTCTTTAAGTAGCTACAAATAGCAAAACTACAGATTAACGCAAAGAATTTCCCCCAGGTGGCTTTTCCCTGCCTTGGATATAACAGCATTTAAGATCTGACCTTCCTCATCAACATTGACTACTGCTCAGCTGCACAAAGAGGTATTTTCATTGTACAGCTCTGAAAGAGATTACAGTGTCAGGTTTGTTTTGTGCATGAATATGCCCAATCCCCAAATGCATTGATTCCCATGCTTATTTAGAAGACTGCAATCAGGTTTTATTTCCACAGACCTGGACAACTCTAATAATTGTAATATTTTCCTGACCTTTCCCCCCTTCCTCCTCACCCCAGTTCCTTAAATGCTTTTGTACCTGAACACATCTTGTAAGAAGTATCTGAGGGAACTGGGGTTGTTTAGTCTGAAGAAAAGGAGGCTGAGGGCAGTGCTTCTGGTTCTCTAGAACTCCCTGAAAGGAGGTTGGAGTGAAGTGGGATTTTGTTTCTTCTCCCTAGTAACATAGGGTGAAAGGATATGGTCTGAAGTTGCACCAGGGTGAGTTTAGGTTGGACATTAGAAAAACTTCTTCCCTGAAAGGGTTCTCAAAGACTGGAACAAGCTCTGCAGGGAAGTGGTTGAATCCCCATCCCTGGTGGTGTTTCAGAGGCACAGATGTGGTGCTGAGGGACATGGTAGAGTTAGAGAACAGTTGGAGTCTATGATCTTAGAGGTGTTTTGCAACGAAAATGATTCTATGTTTTCACCAGCCAGAAATCCTGAGAAGGAAAACAGGGTACCTTGCTTGTATGTACTCGCTCAATACAAACTTTACTTAAGTAAAACTTTCTCCAGTCATTAAAAAGCAGTATTAGTCAAACACAAGAATTTAAAAAAACCCTTACATTAAAAAATTATTCTTGAAAACAAAAAGTAGTTTAGCTACAAACCACCCATTAGACAGACTCAACACAGTCCTACCCAAACAGTGAGTTTTCCAGAGGAGCTGAGCAATCATTTCTGCCAACAGAGAACAACTAAATTGTTCTGAAAACAAATGCACATATCAGCATTTAGATTGTATCAATCAAAATGTTCTCTATCAACATGACACCAATTTAGAAGCGATGCATCATCTTTGTCATTTCCATTAATCACTAAGCAACTCACAATGCCAACACAAATCCTCTTTTTGTTTTTTAACTGCCATCAAAATATCAGCAAAAACATCTGCTCCATGTCCCTTTTTTCATGTCTTCCCTCCAACTCTTTCAACTGGGAATGACTGTGTCCTGGCAACTTACTGGAAAAAAAATTTCACATCTTTTTCACATAATGGATGAGCTGTGAAATTAGAAATGTGTTAGATGGGTACCTTGGAGGTTGCCCTGGTTGGCACGTGTTCTCTTTAGTTGAATTCTGCTTCAATAGCAGCATTACAAAGTACTCATTTTGACTGAGGGGATGAGAATATGGCAAATTTTTTCATCAAAAAAAGCCCATCTGCAGCTCAGAGATGCAATGGCAGGAGAGAAACCCAGCTAACACCCTGCCAGACTGCTCCTTGGTCCATCGCAGGAGCTATCAGCCCATCAAAGGCCCATCTGCACAGCCCAGAAAGGTACCCAGATCAAGGACTCCCAAGCCACAAACAATCTGGCTGGGTGTGTCCCAGAATAACCTCAGCTCCAGTATCTGGGCATGGAACCCACCATCATGAATCCCTGGGACCAGCTCTCCCCTACACCTTTCAGACTAAAGGGGCTGATCACTAGCAGTGGAGCACATTATGGGAGGGAAAGGAAACAACTCAGAATGATGCAAGATGCGGGATATTTAGGGGCAAAACAAAAGGCAGGAAAAGGGAGAAGTTTAGATGATTTTGAGAAGGAAAAAGGTGCTGAAAATAGGGATTTAAATGTAAATAGAATCCTCAATGTTGGAAAATGTTAATATCATTGATCCCAACCATCATTTAATTCTGTTGAGTCTGGTGCTAAACCATGTCTCTCAACACCACATCTCTGCATCTTCTAAAAACCTCCAGGGATGAGAATTCAACCATCTCCTTGATGAACCTGTTCCAGTCTTTGAGAACCATTTCAGAGAAGTTTCTTCCAATACCCAACCTAAACTCACCCTGGTGCAACCTCAGACCATTTCCTCTCATCTTACATTACTAGGGAGAACAGACTAAACCTCACTTCACTCCAACTTCCTTTCAGGGAGTTCTAGAGAGCTAGAAGCTCTGCCCTCAGCCACCTTTTCTTCAGACTAAACAACCCCAGTTCCCTCAGATACTCCTTACAAGACTATGAGACCACTTCCTTTCATCCTATCACTTGTTACTAGGGAGAAGAGATCAAGACCCACCTCACCCTAGACTCCTTTAAGGGAGTTGTAGAGGGCAATGAGGTCTCCCCTCAGCCTCCTTTTCTCCAGATTTTTAATCCCAGTTCTCTCAGATGCTCCTCACTAGACCTGTTCTCCAGATCCTCCACCAGCTTTGTTACCCTTCTCCAGACCTGTTACATCACCTCAGTGTCCTTCCTGTAGTGAGAGACACCAAGCTGAACCCAGTCCTCAAGGTGTGGCCTCACCCGTGCCGAGTACAGAGTGACAAACACTTCCCTGATCTGGTCACTGCCTTGTCTGGTTGTGTCCTGAATCTGAGCAGCACAACCTGTCCTGCATTCTTATTAAATTCCTTTCTCACTCTTTCCTGGGCAAGTGGCTCTGGATCCTGTGAGACCATGTGCATGAGATTGTGAGTGCCAGCAGCTGGTGTCTGACCACAGGTTGGAGGGCTCTTGTATTGCTAGAATAAGCCTTAAGAGAAATGGCTGAGGGAGCTAGTGTCTGTTAGTCTTGAAAGATGAGGCTGAAAGGAGACCACATTGCTCTCTACAACTCCCTGAAAAGAGGTTAGTCTCATCTCCTTAGTAACAAATAACAAGACAAGAGAAAGTGGCCTCAAGTTGTACTAGGGCTGGCCATTAGGAAAAACTTTTATACTAAAAGGGTTCAAAGAGTGGAATAGGCTGCCCTGGGAAGTGGTTGAATCCCCATGTTTAAAAGCTGTCTAGATATGATGTAGCAGCAGCCCTTGTAGAATTAGATAATGGTTGGACGTGATGATCTTAAAGGTCTTTTCCAACCATGGTTACTCTGCATCTGTGGTGCCAGCCACTGCAGCAAGTGTGGCTGTGTGATGGTTAGTGAAAATCAGTCTGGAGTAGCCAGTAAGCAGGAAAAGTGGCCTAGGAGCAAGCAGAGATGTAGGTTTCCAAGGGTCAGCTCTGGATGTGAGAGCACCAGGGTGTCTGCAGCAGTGAGCACAGTTCTGGCCAGCTTGATGTGTGTATGAACACAGCAGTCTGTATCTGAAATGGAACTGCTGCCTTGTATGTTCAGGTAGCAGAAATTGGGTAAATTGGGATTGAAGGCCAGCTACTGGGTAGAACAAGAGCCTGAGTCCTGCTGGTGGTACAATCCAGCTTGTACATATGTACACATACTCTAAGTGGTTCTCCATCCTGCTCTGCCAGAGGGGAGAAGCATTGTGAGGCCATTGGGCATCTGCAAGTCCACAGAGTGTCTGTGGTTTGTGTGATTAGCCATGTAAATGTGTACTGGATACATGTGCTTTATGTACCCTTCCTGGCTAGGAGCACAGCTTGAACTGTAGCAGCACCACCTTGTTTGGGTTGTGAAATCTGGCATGATATAGAATCATAGAACCATTTCAGTTGGAAAAAACCTCCAAGAACATCGAGGCCAACTGTCAACCAAGGACCACCATGGTCATTAAACCATGTTCCAAAATGCCATGTCCACAAGTTTCTTGAAAACTTCTAGGGGCAATGACTCCATCACCTCCCTGGACAGCCTGTTCCAGTGCCTGACCACTATCAGATATGTTGTGTTCCAAAAGAAAGCAGCACATGGCAGACTGATTTCAAACATCATACTAGGTCTAAATACAGGACTTTTCTCCTGGAGCCATTTCCCCTTTCAGTTCTGTTTGACCTGGCTGAGCCATACAGCTTCTAATAGAGCTTTCTAATCTGCAGAAAGTGATTCTTCACCACTAGATGAATAAAAAACCAACAACAAAATAAAGAGTAAGTGATTAGAGAAGGAATGATTAGAGGAAACAAACTGCTGAGGTTGATAGGGAACCACAAATAAGAAACGTGAAAATGCAGAAGACAGAAGGTGGTTTGAAAAGGGGAGGCATGGTCAAGAATTTCAGAAAGGCAGAACAAATCCTGGTAGCTCAGTTAGCCTGAGCTTGAATATGAGAAATGCAGGGATATTTGTAGTGCTGAGACGTAGCAATGGCAGACATTGGAAAAAAAATAATATATCAACAAATGGTGCATTAAGTTCTCTTCTGGTTTTGAGCAACTAGTAGTTCCTTCAGAACGTGAAAGTGTATCAAAAACATTTGATATAAAATAGTGGAACCACAGACACCAGAAAATGCAATCTAAAGTTTTCTAAACAAGTGATTAGAGAACATGGATGTGATAAATGATTTAATATAAAAGCTACAGAGAGATACGTGGCCCTGAAAATTGTCAAGATGAGACACAAAGAAAGACTATGGGTCCAGGAAAATAAAAGGAGTAGTGCTAGATGTACAGCCAAGTAGCTATGGATATGCCAGCAGTGCAGCTAAGACTTCAACTAAGAAATTTAGAACTACAAACCACATCAACACAAGTCTTCTGAGGGGTAGCTTGGAGAACTAGGGCTGTTTAGTCCGGACAAAAGGAGGCTGAAGGGAGACCTTCTCACTCTTCACAACTTGGACATTCAATTCTTAGACACTTTGGGGTAACTGGCCAGCAGTCTTATATCTGAGATATGACACAGAGTTGACTGCAAAGTCTTTGCCTTCTCCAGCAGATTATCTACAGCAAGCAAAATCCCTACGTCCCACTTCTCAAGTCATACACACAAGAAAAAGCAGAACGGTCTTGGGAGCCTACTTCTTCTGAAGCAGGAGATGCTCATACTATCTGCCATCTTAGACATTCATAGAATCCTCACAGAATGGTTTGGATTGGAAGGGACCCTAAAGATAACTTAATTGCAACCCTGCTTTATCTCAAACCCCAACACTATTATGAGACAGTAACCAGTTTTTTGAAGACCATCTTCATTTCTGGGAAATCTGATAGTTACAGTTTCGACATTTCCTTGAAATGTTGGCTTTCTCAAAGTAAGTTTCTGAATTAGAACCTTAGTATGCTTCCAGTCTGGCAGATTATAAATGAGGATTTGATTTTACAGTGATCAATTCTTCTCATTAAAGTTTTGGAATGATCAGAGGATTTATATATTTTTGGAGGCTTTCTTACTTTTTTTTTCCCCAAAAGCTCTTTTGCTTGTAATGGTTCTCATAAGTCTCAGAGCACTTCAAGAGCATCATAATTCTCATTCTACAAATGAAGAAAAAGAACCAAATCAAGAGAAACGCTACACAAGAAAGATAAAGCACTTGCCTCAGAGTTACATCACAGGAAAATGCTAACCAGAAGAACTGAATCTAAGTATGTTCATTGTCAATTCACAGTCCTAGCAGACTGATCATCCTGCCTCCCACAGAGGTGAAAAATCCATTAAAGGTAGAACACATCAAACCTTTCTACACTCGGTAATGCACATAGGAACACTACAAAGCCCAGCTTATCTCTGGTTATGCAACGTTTGCCCTTGGAATAGCAAACAATTTTAAAAAACAATATCAATTTGATCCTCTATTTTGAATTTATATATAATTTTAAGAGAAATCACATGTGGAGAGAACAATGTCTGCATGTGTATCATAGAATCCATTAGGCTGGAAAGGACCTTTAAAAGTCACCTAATCCAAGCCCCTGCAGTCAACAGGGACATCAACTGCTGGGGGCTCAGAGCCCCAGACAACCTGACATAGGGAGGGAGTATCTACCAACTCTCTGGCCAGCCTGGGCCAGGGTCTCACCACCCCCAACTTGAAATAATTCTTCCTTATATCTGATCTATATCTCCCTCTTCTAGTTTAAACCCATCACCCCTTTTCCTGTCACAACAGGCCTTGCTAAAAAGTTTGCTCTCAGATTTCTTACTGGCCCCTTCAAATCCTGAAAAGCTGCAATAAAGTCCTCTTGGAGCCTTCTCTTCTCCAGGCTGAAAAATCCCAAGCCTTTCAGCTTGTGCTCATGGCAACAGGGTTCCACTCAGATAATTTCTGTGGCCTCCTCTCGACCCACTCCAACAGGTACAGGACATCGGCGGGCTGAGGCCTCTCGAGCTGGACGCAGTACTCCAGGAGAGGTCACAGAATCACCAAGGTTGGAAGAGTCCTCAAAGATCATCAAGTCCAACCCTTCACCACAGACCTCATGACTAAACCATGGCACCAGCAGAGCAGTAGAATCACCTCACTCGACCTGCTGCCACACTGTACTGGATGCAGCTAGGACGTGACAGGCCTTGTGAGGAAGTTCTCATTAATTTGACCACCGTGTGTCTTGACAGTTGATCACTGCATTAGCTTCATTCCCTCACATCTCTGAGAAAGCCAGAATTACAGAGGGACTTCAAAATCTATTTTTTCTCTAACAGCTGACAACAGGATTTTAATATCAGCACTCTAATGCCTTTTTTTTTTTTTTTAAACAATGAAAGTGTTTTAACAGAGAAGTAAGCAATATGCTAGATTGCCTTAATGGAAAAGTTGAAGAGAAAGCTAATTAATTTTGAAATCTTTATGTGCAGAGTCCTTTTTGGGCTATGATTAATTCTGACTGGTTTTCCAGCATACGTGAGTTGTTCAAGTTATCTGTTCTTAATTGCAGGTTGTCTTTTAACTGTCCCCTGGAATCAACATTTGGCTGTGCATCATGAAGAACACTAAAGCACAGGTTACATTTGCCTGAAATGATTTTAACTCCTCCAACACCTAAAGTTCCCCAAACACAGGTTGAAATTCAACCATGTTGCTTGGTTAGCTTTAAATGTGTTAACTGGGTCATTGAATTAAGGGACTGAAAATGCACCCAAGTAAACCCTAATGACATACTGTTACTGGACTAGACCCCAAATACATATCCCCACCCAGCAGAAACTTAGCTTAAAAAAATCTACATATAAATAGACCAACTCTACACACAGGTAAAGCTTGAAGCCACATTTCAGCCCTTGCACTCTTTTCTTGGTCATGAATGCGAGTCAGCATGTGCCCAGGTGGCCAAAATGGTCAACAGCATTCTGTCCTGTATCAGGAACAGGAATTGTCCTCATGTACTTGTCACTGGTAGGGCCACACCTTGAATACTGAGTTCAGTTTTGGGACACTCAATACAGGAAAAACAGTGAGGTGCTGCAGTGTGTCCAGAGAAAGGCAGTGATGCCAGTGAAGGCTCTGGAGAGCATATCTAGTGAGGAGTGACTGAAGCAACTGAGGTTGTATACCCTGCAGAAGAGGAGACTGAGGGGAGACCTTCTGGCTCTCTACAACTACCTAAAAGGAGGTTGGAGCCAGGTGTTTCTCTCTTCTCCTCAGTAACAAGTGATAGGACAAGAAGAAATGGCCTCAGGTTGTGCCAGGGGAGGACTGGGTTGGATATTAGAAAAAATTTCTTGACTGAAAGAGTTCTTAAACAGTGGAATTGGGTGCCCAGGGAGGCACTCCATCCCTGGAGGTGTTTAGAAGAGGCTGAGATGTGGTGCAGAGGGACATGGTTTAGTACCAAACTGGGTAGAGTTAGACAGTGGTTGGACTCAATGATCTTAAAGGTCTTTTCTAACCAAAGAGATTGCATGATTCTATCTGATAGAGTCAGTTCCAGATGATTTGATTCCAAGGTAATTACTGATAGCCACCTATTCATATTCTATTTTCATTCTAATGCTTGTTTTTTCTACCTAACCTTCACCAAACTGTGGTGATGTTATTGTTTATTTTGAAGTTGTAGCCTATTCTGTCCTGAACATCGACTCCTTCAATTTGCTTACAATATAAATAAAAGTTGCTTCCAATTTGTTACACATCTTGCATTTCATAAACACCTGGTGCAGAGTAGTTCTGAGCCGAAATAATCAATTAATAGAACTAACTATAGCTTATGGCAGAGAAGCTAAGAACAAGCTGGTGTTTTTTTACTAACAAACAGCAGAGTGTGAAACCTAAACACATGCAACATCCCCAACCTCAAAAAAATACATCAATCAAGTGTTCCTAGTTTGGCAGGAACAGGTTAAAAATGCAGCAGTTTGGGGCTTATACATTGCACATGAAAAAAATTACAATATCTCAGACTACACCAAACAACTTCATCCTCATGTTAAAATTGCATTTTACTAAAAAAAAAAAAAAAAAAAAGGTAATTTAATGATCACCTTCCACCTCAGAAAAGAAATGCATTATGTTAAATCCTTTCAGAACACATAATAAATAACAGAAGATGAATCCACAAAGACAATTATAAATTAGGATGACATTTCCTTTGAAAAGCATTATTGGAAAAGAGATTAGCTTCTTTGGAAAGCCAGCATATTGATTAAATGATCCTTTTAATAAACTCTGGTAAATAAAAGTAGTGTCTTTACAAACAGGCTTTGAGAATCAATATCCTCAACATCAAAGAGACAAACCTCCCAGAACTGAGGTTTTGCAGAGCACCTAGTGAATCTGAACAGTTGGCTAGTCTAGATACAGTGTATGAAAAGAGGAACAGAATAAATTGATACTGGCTGAGGACACTCAGCTGTTCAAAGGGCTTTCTCAGAGCATGCTAAGAGCAGGAGAGACAAAAGCTTCTTTCTAAAGATTTCAGAAATTCTAGTTCATTTTTCCCTCCCTATTACTCCAAGCTCAGCACTGCTCTGACACATCCACACTGCTGTACTTCAGCTCACTATTATTCACTTCCCAGAATCTACTTTACTCAAAAGTCAGTTCACAAAGAGAGAGTCTTAAAGTAGGGGTCCTCAGGGAACAATTAAAAAGTCCACCACCTTCATGAAAGCCACCCAAACATCAGCTCACAAGAGGATGAGGTGGGGATATGAGGAACCATCCTCCCACTTCTTACACCATCTACTACCAAATATGCTGTAATAACAATGCTAAAAGAGCTGATCATTCTTTTCTCACTGCTTTCCCCCTGCCCCCAGAGTAAAGTTCATACATATCTCCCCCACTCCAGCCTCCTCAAGCCCAACAGCTCTCCAAACCACACTTACTCTTCCTGCAGACATGTTTTCTTCAGAGCAACTTCACTGCTCACCCCTCTGCAGAGCCCCTTATCCCCATTAGCACATCCCACAGCAGCTGTCTTCCATCACCCTAAATGAAGCAAATCACCTCAAGTGTAGCAAACCACCTCAAATAAAAATGGGGGTGGGGGTGGGGAGGGGGGTGTTGAGGGGGAATAGGAGCAATTCAGTCCTGCCTTACTGAAAGTTCATTTCTTTTCACAACTCAGGTTGGGTTTCAAGTATTATTATTTCTCATTTATCATTTCATATAATTATAGAATCACAGAATCATGGAATCAATAAGTTTGGAAAAGACCTCAGAGATCATCAAGTCCAACCTATCACCCAACACATCATAACGAACTAAGCCATGGCTTCAAGTGCCACGTCCAATCCTTTTTGAAGACCTCCAGGGACAGTGATTCCACCACCTCCCTGGGCAGCTCATTCCAATGGCCAATAACTCTCTCTGTGAAGAACTTTCTTCTCACCTCGAGCCTAAACCTCCCCTGGCACAGCTTGAGACTGTGTTCTCTTGTTCTGGTGCTGGTTGCCTGGGAGAAGAGACCAACCCCCACCTGTCTACAACCTCCCTTCAGGTAGTTGTAGAGAGCAATAAGGTCTGCCCTGAGCCTCCTCTTCTCCAAGCTAAACAACCCCAGCTCCCTCAGCCTCTCCTCATAGGGCTTGTGCTCAAGACCTCTCACCAGCCTCATTGCCCTTCTCTGGACACATGTGAATGTCTCAATCTCCTTCTTAATTGAGGGGCCCAGAACTGGACACAGTGCTCAAGGTGTGGCCTAACCAGTGCTGAGTACAAGGACACAATGACTTCCCTGCTCCTGCTGGCCACACTATTCCTGATACAGGCGAGAATGTCATTTGCCCTCTTGGCCACCTGGGCACACTGCTGGCTCATGTTCAGCCAGCTGTCAACCAGTACTCCCAGGTCCCTTTCTCTTTGGCAGCTCTCCAGCCACTCTGACCCCAGCCTGTATCACTGCATGGGGTTGTTGTGACCAAAGTGCAGCACCCGGCACTTGGATTTGTTGAATGCCATCCCGTTGGACTCTGCCCATCTGTCCAGCCTGTCAAAGTCCCTCTGCAGAGCTCTCCTACCCTCTAACAGATCAACACCTGATCCCAACTTGGTATCATCTGCAAATCTACTGATGATGGACTCAATCCCCTCATCCAGATCATCAGTAAAGATATTGAACAGGATGGGGCCCAGCACTGATCCCTGGGGCACACCGCTAGTGACAGGCCACCAGCTGGATGCGGCACCATTTACCACCACTCTCTGGGCTCGGCCCTCCAGCCAGTTCCTAACCCAACACAGTGTGCTCCTGTCCAAGCCATGGGCTGCCAGCTTGGCCAGGAGTTTGTTGTGGGGGCAGTGTCAAAGGCCTTGCTGAAGTCCAGGTAAACTACATCCACTGCCTTCCCCACATCCACCAGGTGGTCATCTGATCATAGAAAGAGATCAGGTTGGTGAGGCAGGACCTGCCCTTCCTAAATCCATGTTAGCTGGGCCTGATCCCTTGGCCATCCTGCAGGTGTGCAGTGATTGCCCCCAAGATGATCTGCTCCATAGTCTTTCCTGGCACTGAGGTCAGACTGACAGGCCTGCAGTTTGTAGGTTCCTCCATCCGACCCTTCTTGTGGATGGGGATCACAATGGCCAGTTTCCAGTCATCTGGGACCTCTCCAGTGAGCCAGGACTGGTGGTAAATGGAGGAAAGTAGTTTGGCCAGCTCATCTGCCAGCTCTCTCAGCACCCTGGGATGGATCCCATCTGGTTCCATGGACTTGTGAGTATCCAAGTGGCTCAGCAAGTCCCTGACTACTTCCTCATGGATTTCAGGGGGATTATACTGCTCCCTGACTCCATCAACCAGTTCAGGAGGCCAGTTATCCTGAAGTTCTCCTGCCTTACTGTTGAAAATGGAGGCAAAGAAGGTATTTAGTACCTCAGCCTTTTCCTCATCTTTAGTTAGAATGTTCCCCTTCAGCTCCAATAAAGAGTGGATGTTCTTCTTGCCTCTCTTTTTAGCATTAATATATTTATAGAAAGGCTTTTTATTGTCCTTTACAGAGGTGGCCAGCTTGAGTTCGAACTGGGCTTTTGCCTCTCTAATTTTTCTCTTATATCATCTAACAACATCCTTAAACATATCACAAGTTGCCTCCCCTCTTTTCCAAAGGCAATACAGTCTCTTTTTTCCCCTTAATTCCTTCAGGAGCTGCATGCTCATCCAGGCTGGTCGCCTTCCCCACCAGCTCATCTTTCGGCACGTGGGCACAGCCTGTTCCTGTGTCTTCAAGAGCTCCTGTTTGAAGTAGGTCCAACCGTCCTGGACCCCTTTGTTCTTAAGAGCTGCTACCCAGGGTACTCTCCAAATTAGTTGCTTAAATAAGCTGAAGTCTGCCCTCTAGAAGTACAAAGTAAGGTTTCTGTTATTGCTCCTCCTTATTTCCCTGCATATTGAAAACTCACTATCTCATGGTTGTTACACCCTAGACAGCCTCCCCCATCACATCTCCCACCAGCTCTTCTCTATTTGAGAACAGTGGGTCAGTGAGCAAGCAACTGCATGGTGCCTGGCTGCTGTCTGGGGTTAAACCATTGTACTGGGAAAGAAAACTTGCACTGAGTGATTCTTAAAAACTAAGGAAGTGTGGAAAGGTTGAAAGCAATCAGTAGTAAGAACAGTAAGAGTTATCAGCAGAGATGCAGATGTCAGAGTCACAGACATATCTAGTGAGAAGGAATTTTCTAAGGTGTCGTACCTGTGACTGCCATTCTCTGACAGAGGATTTTCCCTACAGATTGCACATGATATGCAAATTTCTAAGGTTGACTTGATCTTAATGTCCAAGTAACATGAACAGAGAATTAAAGACAGAAGCCACAGGTTTCAGTTTTCTGAATCCCCATATAACCTGAGCAGAGCTAAAGGCCAGGCTTTATGGCTTGAGGGACCTGGGATTATTTAGCCTGGAGAAGAGGAGGCTGAAAGGAAACCACCTCACTCTCTACAATGAAGCAATGTGTGGTCTTTTCTCCATAGGAACAAGTGATAGGATGAGAAGAAATGGCCTCAAGTTGCACCATGGGAGGTCTAGATTGGATATTAGAGGAAGCTTCTTGGCTCAAAGGCCTCTCAAAGACTGGAACAGGCTGACCAGGGAAATTGATGAATCCCTATCCCTAGATGTGTAAAGTAATCTAAATTCATATCTCTGTAAACTCTGGCTCAATTTTAACTTCTCACTTGTTCAGAAGGATTTTTGTCTCTCCTCAATATGAGGAGGTCATTTACCAAAGGAAGAAAAGCAAGAACTGGCTATGTTCTCTGCATTTCCTAAATACTTTAGAATACACTTTGCAGATGAAAATCTCCTTTCAGCATCCAAGAGAAGGAAAACAAGACACACCCTTCTGTCTCACCATGCATTTTCCAGGACCTATCTTTTCCCCTCTTTTCTGTGATTCAATAGTTTAGGACATGTGGACCTCATGGGAAATAATCTTATTTGAGAAACTCAGAACAACAGAGCAAAAAATTTGATTTTGGAATGGCAAATAATCAGTATGAATACACCTCAAGATCAGCAACCAAACTGGCATCTCTCTAGCAGCAGTAAGGATCTCTCTCCACAGCAGCTCAGGGCAGAATTGCTGTGTCCACTCTCAGCAGTTTTGAGGTGTTTGCTCAGCACACCCAGCTCAGACCATGGTACTGCTTTGCTCCCTTGCATGGTGCTGTGTAAATACATCCCTACGTAGCTAAGGTGACGTATGATTTAGCCAACATCTCCTTTCAGAAATGGATTTAGGATCTTTAACAACCAGAGAGGAAGACTTTGACTTCTTAAATCTCAACCAAAAGACATGAGTGTCTCCCTTGCTCCGCTGCTACCCCAAAACCACAGGAGGACTTACAGTTGTGGCAAGTGGCACCACTGTATCCAGTTCCATCACAAGTGCACTTGAAGCTGTCCCACGTCTGGGTGCATTTGCCACCATGTTCACAGTGATTGGGCACACACCTGCCAGGGCAAGAGACAAAGACAGAAAGAAAAATCTAAGTGAGCATCCAGATTTACACACAGCGATATTGTGAGCTGCCCAAGCAGTGTATTGGGCTCTTGCCTGGTAATTAATCCTTGTTATTTTAGACAGATTAACAGCATTTATAACTGCACAAAAGATGATTCATCGAGGCTCTGCTGCCACAAACAACCAAAAATCACAGTGAAGGTAGAATACATTCATCCATCATAAATTAGGGTTCTAAGCCCTGTCTGACTCATACTTTGCTGTCAAAACAGAAAGAAATCACAAGTCACACCTCCTCCTGCAGTGCAGGACCATTCCAGTGAGATGCTAATTTTCTTTCTGTAGCCAGCAATAGGCTAAAATGGAGGCAGGCTTCCTGCCGGCTGGGATGGGAATGCCTAATACTGCATTATTAAAACAAACAACAGGCTTCACAGGATCACAGGGTGTTAGGGGTTGGAAGGGATGTCTGGAGATCATCGAGTCCAAGCCCCCTGCCACAGCAGGACCATAGAATCTAGTGCAGGTTGCACAGGAATGCATCTAGACAGGTCTTGAAAGTCTCCAGAGAAGGAGACTCCACAGCCCCTCTGAGGAGCCTGTTCCAGTGCTCTGTGACCCTTACAGTAAAGAAGTTCTTGCCCCTTGTACTATCACAGGGCACAAGTGAGAAGAGGCTGTCCCTTCCTTCTTGACACCCACACCTCAGATATTTATAAACATTTATTAAATCCCCTCTCAGTCTTCTCAGGCTTCACAAAGTAAAAGTTTGGTCTGGCAAGTGTTGTTCACCTTTCTCCCACCCACCTGTTTTCCAGTTACACTGCTGCTGGAGTGTGAAAGAAATGCAATAGAAAAAGTGGAGCAGCAAAAGAAAAAAAAAAAAATTATAGCAGAATGTGTGTTTGTTGTCTGAAATATTATCTAAATGTGATTTCAGAAGATTTGAGTTTGGCCAGTTTCTTAAAGACAGTCAAAAACGAGAACTACCATGTGCTTTCGCCTTTGAAATTATTGCATTCCTTGTCATCAATGGGGCTTTGAAATATAATTGCAAGAAATGTTTTGGGTTTTTCTCTTATCTTTATTAAATTTGTTACAGTCAGACTTGGTGCAGGCTCTGCGTTCCTGATGAAGAATTAAAGGAGCTTTTCTTTCATGCTGAGCTGACCAAATCAGCATCGTGAACGAGATGTTTTTATTATGACATTAAAAGTGAAAATTAGGAGACCCTCTATTAGACAAATGATTTTCATAAATGCATTACAAATAAGTATCCTTATCTCTAAGATAAATCTGGAGCTCATCATATTGCTGTGATAGTTAACAATACTCTTTCAAATAACATCCAAGGACAGATTTCCTTTCCCATGCAGCAGTGTATTGAAACTGGAAGTACCTGGGTGAACCCCCTAAGACCTTATTGTCTCCTGTCTTTTCGAGTGCCACTGAACAGCACTGCTGTACATGACTCAACTAACCAAGAATAACCACTGCCATGATATGGAATCATAGACTGGTTTGGGTTGCAGGAGACCTTTAATGGTCCTCTAGTCCTAACATCCTGCAGTGAGCAGGGACAACCGCAACTAAATTAGGTTGGTCAGAGCCTGAAACAACCTAACTCGGAGTGCTTTCAGGGATGGGGCACCTCTCTGGGCAACCTTAATATGCATTAAAGACTTGAACATTGTTCACCCCTGTTTCTAAAAGCCTTTTGCTTTTATGCATGTGCCTCAGAATATAGCATAATATAGATGTCATACATCCTATATCAGCCTCCAGTATTCAACATCATCCATTCTTTCTTGGTCAAAAAGATCAAACAGTACTGGCCTGGTTAAAAAAAGTGCTTAAAGAAATGCTCTCCTAAGGCAAGAAATGAAGCATTTACAAATATTGTTTTCACAGGAAAATACAGTGAATATTCCTGAGGCAATTTTCACAGTTCAATAAATTATGTTTGCAATGTGGTTTAAGCGAATTCATTTCGTTTTGTAAGTGTGGCAGGCTGAAAGAACAGATAGAGCTGATTACTGCTATTCAGCTAATAGGTGATGACTTTCTGCTGTGTTCTCAACACCACAGAAGAAAACCAAGAGCATATAATAGCACATTTCTAAGCATTCAAATGATTAACAACTTAGATGAATCCATAGCTGGTGGGTATAAGAGTAGAAAAAGCAGAAAGCAGTGACATTTCAAAACCAATCTCATTAAAGTAACTTTTATTCAAGGATATAAACATCTACAGAAGTCCCTAAATCTGAGGATGGTTTTGTATTTTTGCCAGCCTTTCAAAATAACTGGGTTTGATCTATTTGCTTCTTCATTTCCATTCAAACACAGATGACTTTAGAAGCATTTATCCAGGGACCAAAAAAATAAAAAAAGCACAAAACATTTTCCCATGTGAATTCCACCAGTTATTTATACAAAGTCTCACACATAATGCTGGCAACTAGTTACAGACTTTAGCACAGTATAACTTACATTTATTGTAGCGTAACTAATAGACACTGCATTATCGACTATATAACTGAGGCAAACAACTTAATCTAGGGAAATATGCAGAAAAAAAGGGAGATATTTATCTGTACCATTTACTGGAGCATATTAAGTCATAAACTCAGAGACACTCAGCAAACTCCGTGATGTTAATTTCATACTTACAGTGCAATGGTCGACTAGCCTGGTCTGTATTTGCACAATGTCTTTTTCACTCATCTGCTTTTTTGTGTTCTGAATATAATAGAATAGAATAAATCAGGTTGGAAGAGACCTTCAAGATCATCGCGTCCAACCTATCGACCAACCCAACCCACCTAAACAACTAAACCATGGCATCAAGCACCCCATCAAGTCTCCTCCTGAACACCTCCAATGATGGTGACTCCACCACCTCCCGCGGGCAGCCCATTCCAATGGGCAATCACTCTCTCTGTTATAGAACTTCTTCCTAACATCCAGCCTAAACCTGCCCTGGCACAGCCTGAGGCTGTGTCCTCTTGTTCTGGTACTGGCTGCCTGGGAGAAGAGACCAACCCCTTCCTGTCTACAACCTCCCTTCAAGTAGTTGTAGAGAGCAATAAGGTCACCCCTGAGTCTCCTCCTCTCCAGGCTAAGCAATCCCAGCTCCCTCAGCCTCTCTTCATAGGGCTTGTGTTCCAAACCCCTCACCAACTTCATTGCCCTTCTCTGGAAACGTTCCAGAGATGTGATGTAGATGGAAAGGTGGAAGTAAACCTATCTTAAATACTTGTGCTAACTGGAGTTTAAATCAGACTATAGGACCATATCCTTAAGTCCTCCCTCCACCCCACAGTTTTCTGTTAGTTTACTTGATCAGAAAGCAAATCCATTAGGTAACTTGTGGAACGCAATCTGCTGCTGCTCTCACTGTTCAAACCTTAACAGCTATAACAGAGTTTACAGGAATACTTAGGCAATCAGAATGCAGAAATTACAGAAAAGGAAAACAAAATAAACCCCTTTTAAATTAAGTAGAGGTATCAAAGGGAATCTAACTTCTAACCGTAAACTCCATTAAAACACTATTCTTGCCATGAAGTGTTAATAAGAAATAAATGTTGCTACGATAAATGCTACCTCGCCTCTGTGTTTCTGCACAAACCTTGCTATGAAATGTACGCTTTGGAATTATTTCATTTCATAGAACCGCAGGATGGGCTGGTGTGGTGGGTTAGCGCCCATTCTGGAAACAAAAAAACAAAGCGGGGTGGAGGGCTTGCGGGTACTTTACCCTCCCTGCAGGGCATTTTTCCCCTGGGAAGCTGAGTCTGTTCCACTCCCCACTCCCAGCCCAGCTAGGCTATAAAAAGCAGGACATCATAGCTGTTAGCTCTCCTTTTGGCTCCTGCCCCTCCTGGATGAGAGCTACAGTGGCTGCTTTCCTGCTCCTCTGCCACGTGGTCGGGCCTGATCCTTCTCCCTGCTGCCTCCGTGCCTCTTCAGAGAGAAACTGGTTTTGTATTCTTCCTCTTTGTCCCCCTCCCATCCATCCCTGTTCCTTGCCCTTGTGACTCTTACCTGTTATTGACATATATATTGTTTTGTTTGACTTTGTTTAAAGAAAAAACTGCTTACTTCTCTAGTTCCAAGCCAACTCCAAATTATTGTTTGGGGGATTTGCTCCTTCCTTTTTTTTACCCCTCTCTGTTGGGAGAGGAGGGGGCAGTGGGGGAAGAGATTCTCAGCCTTGCCCCCATCTGAGATCTTAACTCCCAGTTAAGGCTCAAACCACCACATTTGGGTTGGGAGGGACCTTAAAGATCATCCAGTTGCAAGCCCCCTGCCAAGGGAAGGGCACCTCCCACTAGACCAGGTTGCTCAAGGTCCTGTCCAAACTGGCCTTGAACCTGTCCATGGTGGGGGTACCCACAGCCTCTCTGGGCAGCCTGTCCTCATCACCCTCGCTATAAAAAATTTCTTCCTAATATCCAGTCTAAATCTACCCTCTCCCAGCCACTGCCCCTCTCCTATCACTACAAGCTCCTCCAGCTTTTTTGTAGCTCCCTTCAGGTACTGGAAGGTCACTATAAGGTCTTCCCAGAGACCTATTTAATTTAATTCACATGGAATCATATTGTCTCTGTGCTTATCTTTTTGTATATACACAAAACATAGACACACAAATTTGGTGCTGATTTTCCACTGCTCAAAAAGTTGTTTGAAACAGGACGGTTACCAATGGTGAGAAATGTCCACAGGGAAAAGGGGAAAAAAAAAACAATGAAGTTCATTAATGGAAAAAGGTATTTCAAGAACAACTCACAGTAACATACACCAAGAATGACTTAGGTATGTTTGGTTCTGCCTGTAGGCAGGAGAATGGCCTCAGAGACCTTTCCAGATTCCTTTCTAATCCATATATTTTCATGTCCCCAAAGGAATAGGAAGCATTTATTTCCATCTTAATTTCTCCTGATGTGACTGTATTTTCTTAGTGTTTTGCCTGTGCTATTTAACCTCTGCTAGTTAACAGATTTGGGTCACTACCCCAGCCTTTTTGGAGGACTATAAGCCCCAGGACAAGGATATTTAATACACTATCTTCCCCAGGCAACTTGTAGCCAAGATGTATAATTTACTTCAATTCTTAAGTTTAGAGTTCATTTGAGCAAGAAGATAAAAAGTTATTTTGTCCTGGAAGCCAACTGTCCAGATGGCCACATACACTGTTAGATAAAGTTCCTGAAGACTGGAAAACCATCTCAAATCTCACTGTTCTCTGTTGTATAACACAGACCATTCCCTTTCCCCTCTCCTGCCTTTCCTTCACATTCCCATCCTCCAGCTTAAGTTTAAAATACAGCTTGTGTGTAGATATAATCCAAATATAAACTAACTGACTCTCTATATCCATTAGAAACAACCATGCCAAGAAAGGCCACCAAAACAAACCATTCACCTCTGTGCAATTACTCCTCCACCTGAGAGGCCAAAAGGGAAAAATGGAGCTACATACAAGCGATACTTGACACATACTGCCCAGGACTGTTCTGAGAAGAACTCACAAACTATGCTGATAAGGACAGCATAAGAACTTCTGTAGAGCAGAACAAAGTGTTAAAGGCTTTTGGCAATGGAAAATAAGCTGGGTTGAATTATTCTCAACATGAAATTCAATCTTTTCCTTCTCATCATCAAATCCCTGTCTAATCTTGCTCCCGCTCACACCTCACCTCTCATTTATCTCCCAAATCGTTTCTGTTCTGCTCTTTTGTCCATTTCTCTGCCTCAGAACTAACCATCATCAACTGGTTTTGAATGGCTTTGCAGTATTTTTTCCATTGCTTGTCCTTTTTATCACCTCCAAGCATCTCCTTAATAATCCATGCCCTTTATCACCATTTCTCCAAAAGATCCTTCAAAATGCACCTAACAATTCTGTGTTAGGTATGATGTTCCATCACTCTCTACCTCCATACACATCCATACAAAAACCACTGAAATGTTTCAAATTTAACCCTGTATTACTGTACAGTTACCTGACTGGTCAAGAAGAACATGACAGGTGAAGTCTATAAATTAAAATACAAGGAAAATAAAGAGCAATGAATGATGCTCTGAGATGGGAGTCTGAATCACTGGGTAGATGTAGCTTACTTATAAGACCTACTACAAACCAGTAATAAAAATCACACAAATATTCTAAATGTAGGGATCTGTTTGCAGTGGTTTTGCTCTGTGCCATAGGACACATTCCACTTGCCATGGCAGAAGTAATGAACAAGATAATCCAGCTAAGGCATATTACTACTGCAGGGTTGGAAAGGTCCTTTAAAGATCATCTAATTCTAAACCCCTGCCACAGGCAGGAACACCTTCCATTAGACCATGTTGGTCAGGGCCCTGTACAGCCTGGCCTTGCACACTTCCAGGGAGGGGACATCCACAACTCCCCTGAACAACCTGCTCCAGTGTCTAACCACCCTCACTGTAAAGCACTTACTGATAGTTTTATTTCTACTTCACCAAGTACTACTGAACCAACATGAGATGAATATCACCCATTCCATAGGGAGTCTCTGATATTCAGTGTCCTACATAAAAGTAAAACCAGCTGATCTGACCTGTAGGATTCATATTTATCAGCAAGTGAAAAGTGTTTAAAGTGACTTTTGAGACATTCAGCAAGAGCATTTGGATCTCACACACAAGGCAATGCAAAGGGCACATGGAAGGGACTGTAAAATTCATTTGGATTCACAATGATTCCCAAACTATTTTAATTTGCTGCTGACTTCTAACCTAATTGTGCACAAAAGGATATAATGAACAATGGCAGAACTAAACAATCCTTCCTGACCCAAGAAGGACCTCACCTTTCTTTGTCCCTTACTGTAAGACAAGACCTTAGTGTTTCTTTGGTGGACACTATCAAACTTTTTCTGTCAGGAGACCAAAACAAAATGCTCGGAACTTTTAAAGTCTGCAATTTACAAAGAGCAAATCAATATTAAAATATGCAGTGACATTTGGTTAAGCAAAGTTCCTTCAGGCCATATTCCCAGCAAAGGCTGCCAAACAGTTTTTCAGTGTTATCTTCAGACCAATAAGGAGCTATTCTAAGCTGTTTGCGTAAGAACCAGAAATAAAGGACTCGCGCATAAGGAAAACTCAATGCACTCAATGATCTTAGAGGTCTTTTCCAACTGAAAAAATTCTATGATTCTAGACACACCACAGTTAACTCATTTGGATTAAATGATCCTCTTGGATTTACAGAGTTTCATTTTGCACATGGCAATGCAGAGACATAACTATTCCTTTCTCTTCTACCTAGCACTTATAATTCTCAGAGCACTTCACAAATTAGTTGCTTAGAATGAAATAATGCTGGTTCCACTTCAGCTATTGTGGGAGCTTGATAACCCTTTTTTCTGCATTTCTGGCAGAAAACCTTGTGAACATGTTGTTCAGGTTATGACCTAGGCTACGACCTAGGATCTACAGCAGTTGATGGCTGAATATCTGGCAGGGAACATGGATCTACTTGAGGGTAGGAAGGCCCTACCGAAGGACCTTGACAAGCTGGATTGATGGGCCCAGGTCAGCTGTTTGAAATGCAACAAGGCCAAGTGCTGGGTCCTGCTCTTGGGTCACAAAAACTCTGTGAACACTCCACTCTGGGGGCAGAGTGGTTGGAAAATGCCCAGCAGAAAAGAACCTGGGAGTGTTGAGCAACAGATGTCTGAACATGAGAGTATGCCCAGCAGAACCAGGGAAGTGATTGCCCCCCTGTAGTCATCACTGGTGAGGCCATACCTTGAGTAATGGGTTCAGGTGAATTTTCTGGATTGGTATACTTGAGTTTCTTATTTAGTTTGGGGTTAATTTATTTTATTAGATAAACAAGTAGAAGAAGCAGCAGTTAGTCACTAAGCTACACATGCCAATGTGGCACAATTTAGCCCTCTTGAGAAATGTGAGAAGATCTGATAAGTACTGAGAATCTCCAGAAGAATTTCATGGGATTTACTCAGTAGGTTTCTGAAGAAATCACAGAATCCTAGAATGACTTAGTTTGGAAAAGACCTCTAGGATAGTGGAGTCCAACCATCAAGCTGTGGCGGGCTGAAAATTCCCCACAACATTAAATTGCCAGACCAGCTCAGCTGGAAGCAAATGAAGCTGTATTTACAAGCAAAACTACAATCTAAAATGGAACACAGTGAATATATACAAAATATACAATATTTACATATATTTACAGGTATTTGCCATTTATAATCAGCACAAGAACCCCCTGGACAAACCAGGGGAGCTAATAAGAGTTTCCCCCTCCCTGCTCCCTACCCTCTTGTAGACAATAAAGGAGAGAAAGAGCAGAGAGTTGTTATGTTATTACTTTGCCAGAACAAAGCAATGCAGCCAAGGTTGGCAAAGAGCCAGCAGAAGCACCAGCCAGAGTAAGGAAGCCGAAAAGAATGTTAGTCTACACAGACCAACTTTGTTGATAGTCTATCCAATAGGATTGTTTAGAACGCACCATTATTTTCCTTTTTACACCCAATGGTGATTTATTTACATTCTACTACTTTCTGTTCAAGATCTGTGGAAAATTTTCTAGGCATAGCCTGAAACTAACACACCACCATGGCCATTAAACTGCGGCCCACATTGCCATGTCCTGAACACCTCCATGGGTGGTGACTCCACCACCTCCCTGGGCAGCCTGTTTTAATGCCTGACCACGCTTTCAGGAAAGAAATTCTTCCTGATATCCAATCTTTAAAGCTTTTCAAACGTTGCCCTGAGCTACATTTGTATTCATGTGACCACCTTCCTTTTGCTGTTTCAAATAGGTAAAGGAGAACATAATGGCAGGGCTTGAGAACAAACCATAAAATTGATTCTTCAGTGTCTTGTTAATTATTTATTCCTGCTACATTTTACAGCTTGAATTAAACACAGCTCTTGAGATTTTATTGACATCAGCTTCACTTTATAATCCGTGATAGACACTCAGAGACTAAGTTTCTCTGGTGAGCAGCCTACAGAAGCCAGAAAACAATACTATATTCCATTCTACTGAACAGGAGTGGTCATGCATTGAATCACCAGGAGAATGTTGAATTTCATAGAGAGTTGTTTGAAATGGATTCAATCCTAAATTTATCTTCTGGGGAATAAACCCCTGGTAATTAGAAATCTTTATGTTTCATCCCATAATGTAAAGAATTACTTACTCAGTAATAAAGGTGATTATACAACTGATGGATGACTTCATACAAAAAGCCCCTTGCTGTTTCAATCAACACTGGGCGTGGGGTGCGACATTCCTACACTCCTTGCTGCACACAGTAATGGGTTTTATCCTTTTCCCTACTTGTTTTGGTCCCTAGTGTCTTCATCAGAGGCAACAACAATCTCATGGTATCTTCAAATAGGTGACACCAATATTGATGCATCATGTGCAAACTATGTCTTGCATTGCAAACTTCACAGAAACATAGAATCCCTTTAGTTGGAAAAGCTCTTTAAGATCACTGAGTCCAACCATTATCTAATTCTTCCAAGGCTGGGACTAAACAATGTCTTTGCCTCCCTGAAACACCTCCAGGGATTCAACCACCTCCCTGGGGAGTCTGTTCCAGTCTTTGAGGACCTTTTCAGTCAAGAGATTTCTTCTCATAACCAACCTAAATCTCCCTTGGTGCAACTTGAGATCATTTCCTCTCATCCTATCACTTGTTACCATGGAGAAGAGACCAACACCCTTCCTCCTTTCGGGGAAGTTGTAGAGAGTGAGAAGGTCCCCTTTCAGCCTCCTTTTCTCCAAGCAAAACAGCACCAGTTCCCTCAGCTGCTCCTCAGATCATCTGTTCTCCACACCCTTCACCAGCTTTGCTGCCGTTCTCTGAAAGCCAGGTGGTTTCCCTTCAAGCCAGAGACAGTAAGTAGGGGTATGAGTACACATAGTGATGTGCCTGTGTATTCACACAGCTTTATTCATTGTACACAAACACACAGAATGTCTTTTCCAAGTCTGATGACAACCTCAAGCTTTGGAAGGTGGGCAGTGCATGCACGAACATATCTCTTATTGAGAGCAGAACGATTCTTAGGGAAATGGTAACAATAAGGATACAACTGGTTTAATAACATGGACTTGACTGTAAAAATTGTAATGACATGATCCTGCTATGCTTAATTTTAATTACAAATAGCACATTGCTGGGACTCTATTATTCTACTTAAATAGTCTTGTGATTGCCCTATAGAAAAATTGCTAAGACTGTAATTTAGAGGCGTTTAGAGGCTCAGGATTCTATTTTTCTGCTTTTCAAGCACTGCAATTTGGGCACTGTAGTTCAAGCTCTGTCAGTACTGCAGTTTATTAGAAGCGTTGATTTCTCAAGGGCTTATATTTCAGTTACAAGAATTTGCTCCAGAAATTCAGCACACAAAGCGGAAGCCAGGAAGACAATAAATAGCAGCGTATAGCCAGCCCTGGTCCTGACAGAGCTCATGCACTTGGCTGAACATTTCATGTTCCAGGAGAGAAAGGACAGCTGGTAGAAAGTTTTAGAGATGTCATTTGAAACAGAAGAGGAAAAGAAGGAAAAATTTTTATACAAGAATTTGCTGTTGCCTTCCAGAGGGTTTGTCATTAAACCATTGACACTTGAAGCAGACTTTCAAGAAAAAAGAGCCAGATTTGATTAATATCTCGGCTTGAAAAAATGTTGGAAAACATGCTGAAATTCTTGAAACATGTCATTTGAAATGGAAGTTAAAGCATATTATATGGATGACACTCTACCAAGCCAAGAAATCGAAGAATCATTTCAGTTGGAAAAGACCTTTAAAATCATCAAGTCTAATTATTCTCTAACTCTACCAAGTCTGGTGTTAAACTGTGTTTCCCAGCACATTTCTTCCTCTTTTTAACACTTTGTGGGATGGAGATTCAACCACCTTGCTATGGAGCCTGTTCTAGTGTTTGAGAACCCTTTCAGTCAAGAAGGTTCATCTAATATCCAACCTAAACTCCCCTTGCGCAGCTTGAGGACATTTCCTCTCATCCTACCACTCATTACTGGGGATAACAAACCAACCTCCTTTCATGGAATTACAGAAAGTGAGAAGATTTCCCCTCATCCTCCTTTCCTTTACACTAAACAACCCCAGTTCCCTCGGCTGCTCCTCACCAGACCTATTCTCTAGACCCTTCACCAGCTTCATTGTCCTTCTCTGGACATGCCCCAACACCTCAACATCCTACTAGGAGTGAAGGGGCCCAGAACTGAACCCAGGACTCTAGATGTGGCCTCACCTGCTGGCCACATAATTCCTGATCCAGGACAGGTTGCTGTTGTCTTTCTTGGCCACCTGGGCACATGCTGGCTCATCTTCAGTCAGCTGTCAGTCAAGACCCCAAGTCTTTCTTTGCTGGCCATTTTCCAGCCACTCTGCCCCAAGCCTGGAGCATTCATGGGATTGTTGTGACCACAATGCGGCTCTTGTAGAAAACTTCCATTTTAGCCAACACTGAAATATTGCTGAATTTGCCATGGAAAAAAAATGTGTAGTTGATTCATTCCATTCAGATAGCAGAAGCAGCTTCTGCCTTATGGTCAACATTAGTGAGATAAATCATACCCAATTACAAAGTGTTAATCACTACCTGCATAGGTATTTAAATAAATGAAGACAGCATTTTTATGAGTTTTCTGAAAGGCATGCAAGTGCTCAAGTAAAATTGTATCACAAACCACCACTATTTACATTTCAATACAATCTGGACACAAATATAAAGATTAATGGAATATAAGATCAAAGCAGCTAATGGTATGCATTGCTAAGATAACAATCCAAGATTAATGATAAGTAAATAAATTACTCATATACAAGGTGAACCTTTCATCAATGCAAGACTTATTAATTCCTTGAGCATATAGCTGGCTATTTGCCTTTCAGTAGAGTGGTCTCACTCTTCTATTAAAAATTCATCAGATAGAAAGGACAACTGTTTCAGCTTATTGCCATTAAGCATATAGGCTGCCCAGTTCATTAATAGCTTTATTTACAGCCACCTTTTTTTGTTTTTTGGGGTTTTTTTTTCTCCTAAAACTTTACTCTTTGTAGTTAGTGCTCACACCTTAAATTTAGCTTGGTGAAAATAGAATAGAATAGAATAGAATAGAATAGAATAGAATAGAATAGAATAGAATAGAATAGAATAGAATAGAACCGGACCAGGTTGGAAGAGACCTTCGAGATCATTGCATCCAACCTATCATCCAACACTACCTAATCAACTAAACCATGAAACCAAGCACCCCATCAAGTCCCCTCCTAAACACCCCCAATGATGGCAACTCCACCACCTCCCCAGGCAGGCCATTCCAATGGGCAATCACTCTCTCTGTGTAGAAATTCTTCCTAACCTCCAGCTTAAACCTCCCCTGGTGCAGCTTGAGACTGTGTCGTCGAAACTTCAATTCTCAGTTATACAGGAGAGTGGAAATCTCTGCAACTCCCTGAAAGGAGGGTGGAGTGAGGTGGAGTCTCTTCTCCCTAATATGATGTGATAGAATTATAGGAAAAGGTCTTATGTTGTCCCAGGGGAGATTTAGGCTGGATGTTAGAAGAAGCTCCTTCATTGAAAGGGTCTCAAATGCTAGAACTGGCTCCCCAGTGAGGTGGTTGAATCCTCACTCCTGGAGGTGTTTCACAGAGGCAGAAACATGGTGCTGAGGGACACAGTTTAGACCTCAGCTTGGTAGATCCAGACAATGGTTAGACCCACTGATCTTATAGGTCTTTTACAACCAAAATGATTCTGTGATTCTATGAAATAAACATTGAAATTGCATCTTCCCATGGTCAAATATCTTCTCACTACTAGTTACTGCTATCTAAAGTTTTGTAACTCTTTCATCTTTCCTGAATGAGCTACCTACATTTATATGCAGCAGGCAATGTAGGGATGATCATTGCAAAGAAAGGCTAAGCCAGATGCTCAGCTATGCTGTAGTTACAAAATAATACAGTAAGTCATAACAGAAGACTCTTAGATTCACAGAAAGGTCTCACTTGCCTCATCCTCTGGCCAGGCTCCCCAACCAGGCATGCACCCATGACCCTTTCTTCCCCTCGGGATTACCTGCAAAGTTTTGACTCTATACTTCCATGTCAAATTGTGCCCCAAATTTTGTCCATTTTTTCTCCTGCCCTTACTTGATTTTCAGCCCTGATTTCCAAATACACTTCTCTGTTCCCACATCCCAGATTCTGAACTCTTTTTTCTCCTGCTCTCTTCACTGGAGTCCTGGTGAACACCCCCAATACCAGCAGTCTATCTACCCAACCTGGTATAATACTTCAGGTCTGCTATCATCACCAATTACACATTTCTTCTTTCTACCTCTCAGCACTGCAAATACCCCTGATTAGACAGAAGAATCCTGACAAATGTCCTAAGAGCCTTTGCAGAACCCCAAATTTATTAACATTGCTGACTGTATTTACAAGGTGTCCTGAGACATACATATTTTACCCATGTTCTTGCAGTAAAGGAACAATTGTACAGGTGAATTAAGCCTTCCAGTGCTAATTCTTAGCACTGAGTACAGCCTGAGTACTAATGCTCATCTGTAGTCAGAAGTAGTGTTTCTGGATCAAGGACAAAGCAAATCCTATGAATCAGCATTTACAAATCTGACCTGGTAAAACTGAACTAGGGCTTTTGTTATTCATCTGGATTGGTTCAACAGAAATAAGCCAATAAAGCTTTGAAAGCCTCTTGTGGAATCCACAGTCATTTCATAAAGCTTTGCTAAACCGGGATTTCTGGGGTAGGATCCCTGTATTTCCTGGTTTTGATGGACAAGGACCTACACAGAGCTCAGCAAAACAAAGCTGAACAGCAAACAAGAAAAGCTGTTCCATCCAGAACTCACTGAGAAAATGGTCAATAGTAAAAGGAAATGCTCCAAGTTTGGAAGACAAAAAAAATCATCTTGTTATTTACCGTGACCACTGCTACAGCTGCACATTTCAGTGTTGCATGGGAAAATAGTTTAATTTGATCTCATGGAGAAACAGACCACCACGACCACAGTACCGTGTCCCAGACTGCCACGTCCACATGTTTCTTGAACATGTGTCTCTCTGGGCAGCCTGTTCCAATGACTGACCACTCTTTTTAATAAAGATATTTTTTCCTAATATCCAACTTAATCTCGAGTAGTACTGTATATACTTTCAGCTTTGAGTTACCGTGTGACTGGGCTACTGTGGACACTCAAAGAGATATTTTACCAAACAATGAAAAATATACTTTAACTACTCTGTGGGAAGAAATGTTCTATGATTTAGGCTTTGACAGAACTCCAGCTGTATAAAGCCCAGAGATCAAGGTCAAATGCTGCACGCATGTCTGACAAAACAGATGCAATTATAAACAATATTACTATGTGGAAACGTCATTCTTTGTCTTTCACTTCCATATACAGATGTAGAGCTAAAACCTGGAACTGTGGGAATTGTGACTCTGTGGGGAGAATAAATGGAATTTTTAAAGCATGCAGTGACTTCTGGTTATTCATGAGGGCTTCTGGGACCTGGAGCAGTGTGCAGGTCCTTTGGAAGCACTTAAGTGTGCACATCCACACTCTGCATTTACTGGGTTATTTAATCCTAAAAGTAAAGGTCCAGGTATCTTCTGAAAAATTAGTTGTGGGGAAAGATGGAGGGAAGTTTTCTTCTTTGAAGTGTTGCTGGATACACAGACTGACTGTCTCATTTGTAGCAAGGTAGGGGTTAGTCTCTTCTCCATAGTAACAAATGATAAGATGAGAGGAAATGGACTGAACTTGCACCAGGAGAGTTTTAGGTTCAATACTGGAAGAAATTTCACTAAAAGGGTTCTCAAAGAATGGAACAGGCTGACCAGGGAGGTGGTTGAATCCCCATCCCTGTAGGTGTTTCAAAGCCACACCCACTTGCTGCTGAGAGACACAGTTTAGCCCCAGACTTAGTAGAGCTGGATAATGGTTGGATTCAAAGGTGTCTACCAACCATAATGAGTCTATTTAGAGCTCTCAAAAGGTCCCAGTAGGATGTGACTACCATTAGGTGGTCCCTTTGCCCAGTACTGTCAATCTGTACAAAATACCTGTTAAGTAACAGCAGAGAATCAGGGTGATCTTACCAGCATTGTTTGGGAATAAACACAGTTTAAGATGTGTGTAGCTCTCTTCCTTTGCCCCTGCAATGGCTTTAATTCTACCTTTTTAGATGGTTACTTGAAAACACAGTTAACACAGTTGACTTCCATGACTGGGTTTAAGGCTCCATACTTTACAAACTGTAAGAATCAACAGCCCAGAGTGCAGAAATGGAAATGAGCTGTCAATCAGTATTTCCACCAAAGAAAACTAATCTTGTAGCTACAGTGCTAGGTTCCTGATTTTTGAGTATGATAACCTCACAGAGCCCACATTAGTCTGACATTCTTAGTCCAATGAAGGGAAGTGGCTCACTAAGAAACCCTGGCAGTTTCAGGTCCTCACAGTACCCTCAGCCACATAAAAAGGCAAACTTTCACAACGTGTTACAGATCAGAAGAGATAAATCAGCTGCCAAAACCTGCCTGAAGTTTTTTAAGCTACTCAACAAGATCTTCATAGTGAATCATTTGCATAGTCTTGCAAAGATGGGTTGCATGTGAATGATGAACTAATACATTATTTATATCAGAAAGAATGCAACTCAGAAATCAGAGCTACAGACAGGAGAAAGGTCTGTGCAAGAGCAGTGGAATTACACCACAATTTTCTCAGCTACAAAGATAAATTATTTCTAAGCAATACACCATATAAATAGTGCTGCTATACAAACAAGCTGTCCCTGAAATTTATAGTGGAAGAAGAAAAAATGCTAATTTTGGTGAAAAACTGAGTGTAAGCTCTTAGGTAATGACATATCACAGGCAGACAAATACATGACTACCAGTGGGCTACAAACTTTATTTTAAGCCAGAACTTCCACTGACAAAACTGATTGCTAGAATTCTAAAGAAAGAGTCATAAAAATCAGGAAATAAAAAATTGGGTATTCACAAGTTCGAAGTGGAAAAATCAATGAGGTAGGAAAAGTGAATCAGGCATTGGAATGGGTTGTCCAGGGAGGCGGTGGAGTCACCATCACTGGAGATGTTCAAAAACAATGTGGACATGGCATTTTGGGACACGATTTAGTGGCCATGGTGGTCTTAAGTTGAAGGATAGACTCAATCTTAGAAACCTTTTCCAAATTAAATAATTCTATGGTTCTATGAGAAAAGTAATGAATGGATGAACTAGAAAAATACAGATCACAAAGCTAGAGTATTATGCTCTAAAATAATGTTCTTATTCAGTGTATACCCTCCACAAGTCTTCTCTTTTAGGCTTCTAATCCCCACACTTCGCTTGTAGATAACCTGAGAGAGTTGGGGTTGTTCAGCCTGGAGAAAAAGAAGGCTCTAGGGAGGCCTTAGAGTAGCTTTTCAGTGTTTGAAGGTGGCAAGAAGGGAGCTTGAGAGACACTTTTGTAAAGACAGGATGAGATGTAATGGCCTGAAATTGTGCCAGGGGAGGTTTAGATTGATATGAGGAAATATATATTTTCTGAAATATTGGTTAGGCTTTGGAACAGGCAGCCCAGTGAGGCGTAACCATCCCTGGAGGTGTCCAAGAAACTCGTGGACATGGCACTTTGGGATGTGGTTCAATAGCCATGGTTGTCTTGGGTCAATGTTTGAATTTGATCTTAGAGGTTTTTTCCAACCAAAACAATTCTATAATTCTATGTGTTGTCAACTATTGACTGTATAGTAGAGCCCAGGACACATTTTACCTGCAAAGAAAACCACAGATAAAGAAACTAAAAGTGCAAGAAGAGCTACAGACAACTGAGAGGCACATAAAGAAGTAAGAAAGGCAGATAAGTTACTGAAGTTAGGACAATCATCGTAATTATGCTAGCCTCATGAAAAATAACACAAGATCATTAGCAGCCGGCAGGGATAAGTACCTCAGTTTTATTACTCACAAGAAACACTCAAGACACCTGAACATATGTTTTCAAATGTCACTGTCTCACTCTGACCTCTTCTTAGGCTGTCAACATTTGTTACTTTTAAATCCTAATATATTTTAATTTCTGCCACGTTCTGGAAAGTTCTTAGAGCACAATACTTGCAATGAAATTTGAAGAGTAGATGGTAACAAAAAGAATAGAATAGAATAGAATAGAATAGAATAGAATAGAATAGAATAGAATAGAATAGAATAGAATAGAATAGAATAGACCAGGTTGGAAGAGACCTTCAAGATCATCGCGTCTAACCTATCAACCAATCCAACCCACCTAAACAACTAAACCATGGCATCAAGCACCCCATCAAGTCTCCTCCTGAACACCTCCAATGATGGTGACTCCACCACCTCCCGGGCAGCCCATTCCAATGGGCAATCTCTCTCTCTGTATAGAACTTCTTCCTAACAACCAGCCTAAACCTCCCCTGGCACAGCCTGAGACTGTGTCCTCTTGTTCTGGTGCTGGCTGCCTGGGAGAAGAGACCAACATCTGCCTGTCTACAACCTCCCTTCAGGTAGTTGTATATCTCATGTTAATTCCCACATAAGCTGTTCTAATGTAATTTAGGACTGTAACCTAGCTCATAGACCTGGCATTTATTTCCACCTACATCTATGAACAGACTCATGAGTCACAGGATGCCCACTGGCCATTCTGAAGCTGCAGCAGCAGTAACCAGATTTCCAGGATCTACTAGGCCCATTCAATCTGGACAGAAGTACCCAGTGCCTTCCACATGCTATGGCAGCTGCACAGCCTCCCTCCCTTTTACCCACACCACAACCCCCTACACACTTTTTTTTGTGTTTGTTTTGTTTTGTTTTCCCCACCCAGAAAGATTTTCATCTTGGTACACTGCAAATATGGTTGGCTTCTGACATGGATGTATAAATCTAGTCCACCAAGACATCTCTCACTGTAAGGCACAGTCATTTTTTGTGCACAGCAGTAAGAACGGTGTCACAGGGAAAAATTCAGCTCTCTTTCTATCCTTCAATGAAAACAGAAAAAAGAATTTACCTGGCTACCATCTGCTTTGAAAAATGCTGACACTGTTACATTAGAGCGCACCACACAGAACATAGTGGAGAGACAGATGAGTATCCTAAGACCACATCATTTTGTTTAAATATGGACATCTCCACTTATCACATCCCCTTTTGCAACAGTTGCAGGACATAGAGTAAGACTCTGCAGGGGAAGGTTTGAGGGTTAGCTGTGGAGCTTGAAAAAGACAAAAATGTATCAGAGGTTTCTGCATTAAATCCCCATCATATCTAACTGCAGTCCATTTCTGTCTTGGCATACATTTCTAGCCTTTCAAAAGAAGTAAGAAGCCAAATATGCACCATGCCTGGAACTACCCTAAGCAATTGGAATCATTCTAAATGCTGTACTTAGTGGGGGAAATTAAACTAGCTCCTTAAAAATTTCCTTTGTTTCTTCACTGTAAAAGAAACCATAATACAGTAAGGCTGTTTCAGTGACATCTCAGAATTGTATAATGTACAAGACCCTGTGCAGAGGAATAACCTCAAATAACTTCTCTCATTAGTTCAAACATTCCTGAGGAAGCAATAGGATATGTGAACCAACAGGCCTTGGTACCATCTGCAGCTCAGGAGGAGGAAGAGGCCAACAACTGATTCTTCACATAGACTCAGGTGTGGTGAAAAGCCACCTACCTGCAAGTGATTTTCTGGGGAGTAGAAGCTGGGCAGGCAAGCTTCAGTAGGCACACATACACAATCAATCATCCACTCAGATACAACTCAATGAAGCTGGATAGATAGAGGACAACACAGTGTGGCTTTGTGGATGCCTAGTTTCTCTCATAACGAAGTATTACCTTTCCCTTTGGTGGAAAGATACTGATTAGATCCCAAGTGATTTGAATGGTGTTATGGGAACCAAAACCAGGACAACAGATGGCATCACCTCCAGTTAAATTTCATGCTCTTTCATTCAGATCTTCATAGTGCTGCTGAGAAGCCATTTCCTATCATATATCAGCTAGACATTGGCCTCTTTAGCTGAAAACCAACAGGAAAGTTTTGAGGCCAATATTAATGTTAATAAATGTCTTCCATTTTAGAGGGCAGCAACATTCCTTCTACCTGAATGGTTTTCTTAGTGATGCCATGTCTCATCTTTCTGTTTAATGAGCAAATGAACACGGGAAAGTGCTGCACACATTTTGCCACCACAGATATGCATGGTGCCTGATATTTGAATACAGCACATATTTCTTCTTGTCTCGTCTCAAAGAATCAAACACTAAAAGTTTTTGGAAGAGGGCAGCTAAGAGGTAGTACAACACAAGCCTGTAAAATGATATGTATGGTAAACTGGCACTAGGGACGAGTAGGTATCCTTCTCAAAATACAACATAACAGTCAGCGGGCAGCACTGACAAAACCAAGTCCTTCCTCATGCTCTTTGCCTATAGGGATCGTTATCTTCAGGTTTTGGGGAGAAAGGAGAGCGAAGGAGGTAGGGGAGCAAAAAGCAGCAGAGAGTTCAAAACAGAGCAGAAAAATTACAGGGAAAGTAAACCCAGGTCACAGAATTGTAGAACAGTTTGGGTTGGAAGGGACTTTAAAGATCCCAGGCAAAAACTTTTCCACAAGGGTGATGAGGCACTGGAACAGGCTGCCCAGAGAGGTTGTGAAGTCTCCTCTGGAGACTTTCAAGATCCATCTGGATGTGTTCCTGAATAACCTGCCCTAGGTGAGCTTGCTTTGGCAGGGGAACTGGCTTCGATGAGCTCTGGAGGTCCTTTTCAACCCCTACCATTCTGCAATTCTGCAATTCTACAATTCTAAGATCTAGTCCCAATACCTTGCCGTAGGCAGGGTGTCCTGGCTTGAGCAGCCAGCTCAGGACAGAACATAGAATCTACCCCAAAGGAGTAAATACAAACACTTGCACAGAATTGGAAGTTAAGTAGAAGTAATATTTACAAAAGTAAACAAAATACAAAAGGGATTAGAGAAAAAGGATATTCACATGCAGAGTCAGCGATGGCCTAGGCCTCCTCCCGGGCTGGGCCCCGTGGCAGGCCCTGTTACACAGCAGAAACAGATTCCCACCAGCCGAAATCGAAAGCACCAGCTAAGAGCCAGAATGCCCAGAGCCAAGAGAGAGCTGACCACAAGGTCTGCTCCTTATATAGGGATAATACAGGAAGAGGAATGGAATAAAAAATTACAGTATCTGATGTCTGCCTCTGGGGATTTTCCACCCCCTTGGGGGAGTTCCATCTCTATGGTATAACAATTAATCCTTAACCTACAACATGGGGACACCTCCTACTAGACCAGGTTGCTCAAGACCCCATCCAGCCTGGCTTTGAACACTTCCAGGTTTGCAGCCCCCACTGAGTCTCTGGGCAGCCTATTCATCACCTCACCACCCTCAAAAGTGCATCCTTCTCGGTCAACAATTTTGCAACCTACTGATGGCTGGAAAGTAGCCCAGTGAAATAACAGCCTGCACTTTTGCTGCTTCTTCAGTGTTTTCTCTAGAAATCTGCTGGATGCCATGGCTGGCTATGCCGCATGAGGGCTGATGCTGTTCTCACCTGATTTAGACAGCACTCTTTTTAACAAGTGATTGTCAGGGAGCAGCAAGAGTGGGCTGCTCTGCAAGGGAAGAGTTGCTGAGAGCTTAACATGAAAGCAAGGCTGGCAGGACATGAACCTCAACAATACTCCACAGTATGGAGCAAGACAAGCCACGCCAGTCTGCTTGCTCTGGACCACAGGCAGCAAATCAAGCCAGGAAATTAAATGAGTGGGTCAGGGCCAGGGCTGGACTCAATGAGGCACTTGGCTAGGCACTGGCAGAGCTGCAGCATAGCTTTGACAATGAAGCAAGAGGAAGCCTGAGAGCAGCGATGGGGAAATCAGTACACCATTATGACCTGATCTCCTGTTGGTGGGCATGGCCTTTGAAAAACATTCCTGTCAGAAAACTGCCAGAACTCAGCACAATGAACCAGGTCACAACATATGACATTTTTCATTGGTCAAACATTTAATTAACCATTAGCTCATTTCAGGAACAGAAACAGGGTAAGCTATGTATTATTTGTTCTTTAGCTTCACCTCCCCTCATGCTGATTTATCTCTTCCCAGTAAAAGGGACTATCTGACAAGACCGGTGAATTCTTCTTGACACAGGAAGGTGAAACAAAAGTGAGCAGGAAGCTCACACAACTCCCCTAAAGATGTCACTACAGTGATGGAGGAGACAGCTTACTCACAGGATACAAGAAACTACAAGGCTGAAAGAAATAAAAACCTGTGTTTATCATGTTGGAGATAACTGACAGGTCAAAGAGGTTGAGAATAAAGTTCTAACTTAATATTTGATAGAGAAGAAACTCCAAGGCCTTTGCCTGGGAGAAAAAAGTGTCAACTGAATATACAACATCCCCCAGCCTGCAGCATTTATTATTTCTTCTTCAATAGTCTGCATTTCACCTGTCTTGAATGAGAGTATAAGACAAGGAGAATTTAGAGCAGAAATCTCAGAATTGCCTTCTAAACTATACTGTTCTATAGCAATTGTGGCAGAAGCCCATGGAAACTAGCTGCCAGATTTGGTTAACTGCATAGAGAACAGATTGGAAAGAGGTAAGGATGGAATTGTGGAGAAGGAATGAAAGGTAACTTTTTTGGGAAAAAAAATATCATAGTCAATGACTTAAGAAAGGAAAATAATCTGCAAACTCTCTTACTACAAACTGCCTGCCTGAAAAAACGCTGAAACATGGTCAACTGTTTAGAATGAATCCCTCTTTTCTCCCATCATCTGAACAGTCCCAGAAATCTTACTCACTGAAAACTGATACAGGTTACTGAGTGCTAGTGTGCCCAGGATCAGCAGGGTTAAAAAGGACTTATCTAATTAAAGGTTTAACCTTTTAAGGTTTTAAATGTGATAAAAGGCCTGGTATATGGAAAATAACTGTATTCAGTTTTGGGGCGCTAACTACGAGAAGGACATTGAGGTGCTGGAGCATGTCCACAGAAGGGCAATGAAGCTGATGAAGGCAGCATGTGCACAGAAGGGCAATGAAGCTGGAGAACAGGTCTTGGGAGGGCTGTGTGAGGAAACTGGGGTTGTTTAGTCCAGAGAAGAGGAGGCTGAAGGGAGAATTCATTGGTCTCTACTACTACCTGAAAGGCGGTTGGGGGTGAGGTGGGGATTGGTCTCTTCTCTCTAGTATCAGGTGACAGAACAAGAGGAAATGACTTGAAATTGTGCCAGAAAAGGTTCAGGTTGGATATTAGGAAAAAATTCTTCCTTGAAAGAGTAGTCAGGCATTGGAAAAGGCTGAGCAGGCTACCCAGGGAGGCAGTGGCGTCACTGTCCCTATAGGTTTTCAAGACATGTGGACATGGCAGTTAAGGACATGGTGGTGTTAGGTCAATGTTTGGACTTGATCTCAGAGGTCTTTTCCAACTGAAAGAACTCTATGATTCTAGGAATACGTACTGTACCATCTGAATGAGATTTAGAAATAAAGTATGGAAAGCTGTGAACCTCACAAGATCAGGTGGATTTTAGCACTTCTATAATTTGAATGAAATAGGATATATACATCATGCATTTCTCACCCGTGAACACAGAACGAGATTGTACAGTGCAGACTTGACACAGCCAATTTTTAAATAATAGCAGGAGGAGTGGAGAGAAGATTACAGACCTTTACTTCAGTAGAGATGAAGATGATGAAATCAAGGCATTTTATCATCAACATTACAAATGTCACTCGCTGGTTATCAGTATTAATTCAAACATAAAGGCACGACGCAGTGGTGCCTACCAGCACCGAGATCATTATGAAGACAGATGTTGGGCTGAGGGCACAGTTAATTACACTAGCTGGCTGCATTACTGAGTGAGTTCCTATTCTGCTTGCTCTGATTAACAAATGGCTGCAGAGTGCTCTTAACCACCCATTCTTTCGCACATTGCTTTTAGCAAGCACTGCATTCATTTGTAATCCCCCAGCACACACTGCTTCCCTTGGTAGGGACGAGAAGCTGGCCTCTGAATACAACCGGTGGAGGCAATTGTGAAATGGATGTGGAAAGATGTCTCAGGTAAAACCTGAGTGTAATTCCAGTAAGAGTGAAAATGAGAGAAAGCAGCACTTTGCTTCCAATAAATTTCTGCACAAAAGCCACTTTTAACAATTTTCTTCAGGAAATATGATGGTGAATTGCAGCTAGAAATTTCCACTGTTGCTTTCAACTTATGTACTTACTTGTGCCCCTCTGCTCTGTCATGGCCAGGCCACATCTGGAATATTGAGTCCAGTTCTGGGCTTCTCAGTTCAAGAGACACAAGTAACTACTGGAAAGAGTCCAACAAATGCTACAAAGATGCTGAGGGGACTGGAGCATCTCTGAGCAGGAGAGCCTGAGACCCCTGGGGCTGTTTAGCCTGGAGAAGGGCAGCCTGAGAGGGGATCTTCTCAGCGCTCATAGGGTCAGAGTCAACAGGATGGGGCCAAGCTCTTTTCAGTGATGGCAACTGACAGGAGAGGGGGCAATGTGCACAAACTGGAACCCAGGAAGTTCCACATAAACCTGAGGAAAAGTTTCTTTGCCATGAGATTGATGGAGCCCTGGAGGAGGTTGCCCAGAAAGGCTGTGGAATCTTCATCTCTGGAGGGATGCCAAACACACGTGGCCATTGTAATCCTGGGTAACCTGCTGTGGGTGACCCTGCTTTAGCAGGGGTGTTGGATTAGATGATCTCCAGAGGTCCCTTCCGACCTGAAACATGCTGGGGTTCTGTGATATCTGCACATCAGTCTTTAGAAATTTGTGACCATAACTTACAGTGTTTTATATACATATATATATATATATATGTATGACTGTAAGCCAGTGTTTAGCTCCAAGATCCACCTGGTGCACAGTCCTGCCTTCTGCAGTGGGCAGGTGCAGATGCTATAGAAAAATGGATACTTTATGAAGGGCACATTATAGAGTCAGCCTTGCCTTGACATCTCCTGCCTGTTTCTGACATTAACAATTACTGTGGAAGGAAATTTTCAGACATAGCAGGAAAGAGCTATGTGGACACATAAAAATGAGTCTAAGAATTTTTGACAATGTTATCTTGATACTTGAAGATTACGAAAAGAAGTGTGACCAGGAGAACACAGGAGGTTATTCTCCCCCTCTACCCTGCTCTCATAAGACTCCACCTGGAGTCCTGTGTTCAATTCTGGTGCCTCTGGCACAAGAAGGACATTGAACTGTGATCAGGGTGTGAGAATTGGCGCTGTTCAGAGTGGATAAGAGAAGGCTCCAGGGAGACCTTAGAACAGCTTTCCAGTACCTGAAGGGGTCCTACAAGAAAGCAGGGAAGGGACTTTTTACAAGGATGAGGGGGAATGGATTGAAGCTTAAGGAGGGTAGATTTACACTGGATATTAGGAAGAAATTCTATACAGCAAGGGTGGTGAGAAACTGGAACAGACTGCCCAGGGAAGTTGTAGATTCCCCCTTTCTGAACATGTTCAAAGCCAGGCTGGATGAGGCCTTGAGCAATGTGATCTAGGAGAAGGTGTCACTGTCCACAGCACGGGGTTGGATCTAGATGATCTTCAAGGTTCCCTTCCAACTCAAACAATTCTGTGGTTCTACAATATGATTCTAGTCCAAATAATGTCCTTTGAGGTAGTTATTGAGGTAGTATCTTTTATAACTGCATTGGGAACACATCCCAAGTCAAACAGTATGGGCATTAAAGCTCTGCTTTGTATTACAGAGCCATGCTCACCTACAGAACTCCTTTGGATCTCAGCAAGCCTTTCCATCCTCATGTCAGAAAAGCAGATAAGCTTAATGGATGATGTATTTTCCTAAGCATGTTTCTCAGCTTGGCTATACTTCAGCAGACTCTCTGCAGTCATATTAATAATCCTTTACCAGAGACCTTCAAAAAGGTGGTAGATGCCCTTGCCTTCAGCTGTGGTGTGTGTGGTGGGTTTTTTGTGCTGGTTTTTTTTGACTGTGTCAGATAAGAACAAGAAGGATTGCTCTCTAGAACAGGTGATTAAAGCAACAAACAAACAAAACCAAACCCACAAAAAAGCCTCAACAAGACCACGATCGGCTGGACAGATGGGCGGAGTCCAATGGGATGGAATTCAACAAGTCCAAGTGCCGGGTGCTGCACTTTGGCCACAACAACCCCATGCAGAGCTGCAGGCTGGGGTCGGAGTGGCTGGAGAGCTCCCAAACAGAGAGGGACCTGGGGGTGCTGATTGACAGCCGCCTGAACATGAGCCTGCAGTGTGCCCAGGTGGCCAAGAAGGCCAACCGCATCCTGGCCTGCATTAGGAATAGTGTGGCCAGCAGCAGCCGGGAAGTCATTGTGCCCCTGTACTCTGCATTGGTTAGGCCGCACCTTGAGTACTGTGTCCGGTTCTGGGCCCCTCAGTTTAAGAAGGACATCGAGACACTTGAATGTGTCCAGAGAAGGGCAATGAGGCTGGTGAGAGGCTTTGAGCACAAGCCCTATGAGGAGAGGCTGAGGGAGCTGGGGTTGTTTAGCCTGGAGAAGAGGAGGCTCAGGGGCGACCTCATTGCTCTCTACAACTACCTGAAAGGGTTGTAGCCAGGAGGGGTTGGCCTCTTCTCCCTAGCAACCAGCACCAGAACAAGGGGACACAGTCTCAAGCTGCAACAGGGGAAGTTTAGGCTCGAGGTGAGGAGAAAGTTCTTCACCGAGAGAGTCATTCGTCATTGGAATGGGCTGCCCGGGGAGGTGGTTGAGTCACCGTCCCTGGAGGCATTCAAGAGGGGACTGGATGTGGCGCTTGGTGCCATGGTCTAGTCGTGAGGTTTGTGGTTACAGGTTGGACTCGATGATCTTCGAGGTCTCTTCCAACCTTGGTAATACTGTGATACTGTGATACTGTAACAAACCAAACCAAATCAAACCAAAAAAAAAAAAAACAACCAATCAGAACCAAACAAAACAAAACCAACAAAGAACCACACACACCACAAAAAGAAGAAAAAAATGCCTGCTATCCCACCCTCCCCCAAGCTTTTCCCAGGAATACAAATGAAACTGGTGGAGAGTGGGCAGGGATGATAAACCGTTCAAGTAATGCACTAGAAAAAATAATACTTCAAATAATGCATTCATCACCACAGATATTTGTTTATGTTTTCTAGAGGAGACATGCTCTGTGTTGTCAGATGAAGGCAGGATTGTTTTTTGAATTTCCCTCTTGACATTTGCAGACTGTTAAGTGCTAACAGAAATTAATCATTGTTATTCAACCCTTGGGCTGGGTAGTGCAGCTTGTATTTCCATCAGGACATGCTGCTAACCCTCATTCTATTTTTGAGCTTTGTTTCTTGTTTTTACTGTTACAGATGCCAGCTTCACCAGCATCTTTGTCTAAGGGAAGCTGTTAAAGCTTTTTTTTTTTTTTTTTCCTTTTTAGCATTATAAATCAGTAACTTCATTATGCCAACAAACTTTTGAGGTATGTGTATCAATAGATTTTTTACCAGATTCAGTCAGCTAGAAAAGGGGAAAGAAAAAGAAAAAAGAGTGGTGAAAACACAGCAGAGATTGAAATCTGCTTTCACAATGAATACTGTCTCATCTTTAACTGCCCTTCTGCTTGCCTAGGTCCCTTCCTCACAGTCTCCTATCAAATCCATTTAAATGCACAGCAGCAGGATCCTTAAAACAGGGTCACACCCATGGCATGCAATCTCAGACCCTTCTAGTCAGATAAGGAAGATTTTCTCCTCATTTATGCTTGCTTTATGCTGCGGACCTCAGTGGTATTATGCCAGGATATTTCACAGCATGCCAATAATTTACATTCATTTACCCCAAATTGAGTCTGGTTTGCCTGTGACAGTAACTGGTACATGATCTACTGTCTTTATCTTGCTCCATGGGTGAGCATCTGCCAGCTGGCCAAGGTCAACCCATTGTAGATGTTTCCATCAACAGATTTTACTTCCGACACCAAAAAGAATTTTCAACTGAACAAACAGTCAAGTAAAAATGGTACAGTAAAAGCCTTGATTATCCTTTTAGGAAACTGATACAAAGCTTCTGAAAAAGTTTAAATCACATCAATTTCCTTCATGACGGAGCATCATTAGTAAGTGAAATGCAGAATACTGCTGGTGTCCAGAGAGTAGTTATTACACCCTTGCAAAACCTTAACTTGCTCTTGGACACTGTACAAAGAGGGGTATAATAGGAGATGCAATTTTAATTCCATTTTACTTGAAGAATGTTATTTTTGAAAGGTGATGAAAATACCTCAGAACTTGAATTTGAGATATACAGAAGATGTGTTGTTATTCTCCACTTCATCTGGAGTTATGGATGCTGAGGGCATTGAAAAACTCTTGCCATGATACTAGTTAAAAGAAATATCTGAAGGACATCTTACCCATTACTAAAATGCATAATATTAAGGTGCAAGATGAATCCACTTCACTTGCTTATATCTAGCAAAATAGAAAATACTGCCCCAAATGGAAAGAAGTATTCACACACAGTGCAGGTGAGCAGCAAGGGCTTGAAACACAGTCGAAAACATTACATAAAAGTAAAGCCATAGGAATTTGCAGTGGGAATGTTGTTACATTCCCTTAGAACATAATCATCTGACTCAGAATATTTTGGATCATAACTGGACACTAATATAACTCTATTTACAAGGCAAGGACTGAATACCTTCATCTAACTAAATTGAAAGAAGACAGCTCTGAACTCAGATCTGATGTAATTTACATCACAAATGTTTGAGGCAACAAGAGGTGATGACAAACAGGATCTCCTGCTAATAACACCTGTAACAATTAAGGTGAGAAAGTTTTTACGTGTTATCTCTATAACTAAAACTGAGAATTTTTAATTATATACTGACTGATGTGAGTTTTCAATCACAGAATCATAAAATTGTATCAATTGGAAAAGACCTTTAAGTTCCTTGAGTCCAACCATTCTCTAACTCTACCAAGTCTGGTGCTAAATCATGTCTCTCAGCACCACTTTTCTGCCTCATTTAAATACCTACAGGGATGGGCATTCAATGACCTCCCTGGTGAGCCTGTTCCAATGTTTGAGAACCCTTTCAGTGGAAAAGGTTCTTCTAATATCCAACTTAATCCTGCCCTAGTGCAACTTGAGACGATTTACTCTCTTCCTGTCACTTGTTAATAGGGAGAAGAGACCAAAACTCACGTGGCTCCAACCTCTTTTCAGGGAGTTGTAGAGAGCAATGAGGTCTCCCCTCAATCTCCTTTTCTCCAGACTAAACAATCCCAGTTCCCTCAGCTGCTCCTCACGAAACCTGTTCTCCAGACCCTGTACGAGCTTTGTTGCCCTTCTCTGGACCTGCTCTGACACCTGAATGTCTTTGTTGTAGTTAAATTCATACTAAGATACATGAGAAGACAGCCTCTAAAAATTATGGCAATTCTGTTTCACAGAATGCATCCCACTGGAAGAGACATCCAGGATCATCCAGCCCAACCCTCAACCCAGCACTTAAGGGTCAACACTAAACCATGTCCCTAAATGCCAGATCCACACGCTGCTTAAACAGCTCCAGTGACGGTGACTCCACAACTGCCTTGGGCAGAATCTTTTCTGATATTTATTCCAACAAGTGTCCAGTAGAAACCACTACTAAAGCTTTAGGGGAACCAGGTCTCAGGGATTTCAGGAATGATTTCCACCTTACTAATCCTCTGCTTTCCAACTGACAGATATTGAATGGACATGGAGATTATAACCTTCATTGTGGGGCTCCACAACACAAAAACAGATGCAAACCAAGTACTGATGGAGGATGTTGCCTTTACAGAAGAAAGATCCACAAAGATCTTCAGCTTTTAAACAAAAGCTGCCCAGTTCTGCCAACTCTGATTGCAGGACACGCTGGAGAGTAACCCACCCAATGGAGTAGAAGCTACACAATGTGCTAACATGGTCTTGGACTGCACAGGGCCACGAACAGTTGAAAGGGCCTTTTGGAAGTCTCCAGCACTTCTCTCGTGAATCAGAATGAGTCTGTGTGCCTTGCTTTGCTCCAGCATTTTGCTGGGAAGCAGCTCAGGCAGTCAGTGTCAAGATATTTGTAGAAAAGAAGAGGAGATATGAGGGTGAAGGAGGAGGTGGTTGTGAGAGGGTGAGCAGTTCAGAGCAGGTCCGGATCCCATGGAGCCCTTACCAGTTCACAGGACTTGCTTTGAAAACAAAGGGAATATTGCTGGGTAGGAAACACTGTCATACACAGCACCAGGAACTATGATTCCACTACAGTGATGCCACTGGATGTTACCTGTCATTTGCTGCTAACAAGACTCTGCCCACCACTTGTGAACCAAAAATACAGTCAGACAACCATCCATTCTCAGTCACTGTTTCCATGTTCGAAATTACACTTAGATACTAAGAAAGAAAATGGAAAACGTAATAAAATCCTGGGCTCAGTGAGGTTAACAAGAACAGAATTCCACCAAGCATATATCAATTTCCTTTCCTTCAAGTTTTAGTTGAGACAAACCAGCCTATTAATCCTGAGTTACTCCTCTGTTCTTAGTTTACTGCTCATAAGTTACTGCAACAGGCTGCCTGCTAGACTTCCATCCTATTCTCTTTGATGTGGATTATCAAGAATCACAGAATGCATCGGGTTGGAAGGCACTATCAAAGGTCATCTTGTCCAACCACCCTGCACTAAGCAGGGACATTTCCAGCTAGATCAGGTTGCTCAGGGTCCTGACAAGTTTGATTTTGAATGTCTCTAGGGATGGGGCCTTCACCACATCCTGGGGCAGCCTGTTCCAGTATTTCACCCTCAATGTAAAGAATTTCTTCCTGATGTCCAGCCTAAATCTACTCTGCTCCAGTTTCAAACCATTGCCCCTCATCCTATCACTACAAGCTCTTCTAAACTGCTACTCTCCAGCCTTCCTGTAAGTTCCCCTTCAGATATTGAAATGTAGCTATAAGGTCTCCCCAGAGCCTTCTCTTTTCCAGGCTGAACAACCCCAACTCTTTCAGCCTGTCTTCACAGAAGAGGTGATCCAGCCCTCTGATCATCTCTGTGCCCTCCTCTGGACCTGCTCCATCTCTTTAATGTCCTTGTGTTGGGAGCCCCTGAACTGAACACAGTACTCCAAGTACAGTACATGAAATACTGAAATACTCCATGTCACTGATAATATCACAATTGGTGCACACAGCCGAATACCATTCCAGAGGAAGCTGGAAGGTACTATTGTTTTCAGAAGACTTGTCTTTTTTCCCCCCTTGAGGAGCATGCATATGGAAGCAGATTATCGTTTCATTCCCAAAATGCAAACCTACATGTTCAATAACTTTCACTTCTCTGAGGTTATGTCAAGAGCAGATGATCATCCAGTGATTTAACTCATATGGGTAAGTCCCACTGCTCTTTTTCCCCTCTTCTGTTTCAGTGGAGTTCTGTGGATATTAAAATTGTCATTATCTACCCACAGGCAATTTCAAAATACCCACAGGCACCATGCTTAGCTACAGTTTGAGGTTTTGGAAGAAAGTAGTGCCATACAGAGCTGCAAAATCTCTAATATGTGTAAAAAAAAAAATCTGTCATTTTGAGATATTTTAGTCTGTAAGACATATGCTGGAGGTCTAAAGCTGCCACTGGTAAAAACAGCCTTAATGTTCCTATGAATTCTACACAGCAACTCTCTAGTAGGAACACATTGCTTAAGGCAGGCCTATATAAGACAGTGATTTGAAAGATAAATGTATCCCTGGGCTGAAACTGATGGGTTTTCCTAAGTACAACTGATTATCACGTAATTTCATGAGCTGCTAGCAGAGCCTTTACAGTCCCAACTGGTAATATAGGCAGACACCGGAACTTAATAAGATCTCTCTTCCAAACTGGGGAAAAAACTAAACCAAACCAAAAAGTATGAAAACATTTAAATGAGAAACAATTATTGGCAAGATTTTGTAGGGTGAGTGGTGAGGGAATATCTGCACTTTGCATGACAGGCCACTCCCAAGGAATGCGGAAAAATGATACACTGGGAAGACTCAAGATGCCTGCAAATTGTTGGGAGAGATGACAGGCTGTGTTACCTTTTACCTGCATTGCTGTGAAAATGAAAAACCAGTCCTTAACAAAGTTAGGAAGATATACAGAGGAAAATGAAATCTTAATAATATTGAACATCGGACACTAGCTCAGAAAGGAAAAACTAAATCTAACTGTATCCTGGGCAGCATCAAAAGCAGTGTGACCAGCAGGATGAGGGAAAGATTCTCCCCTCTACTCTGTTCTTGTGAGACCCCACCTGGAGTACTCCAGTTCTGGTACCCCCAACACATGGAGGACATGGAACTGCTGGAGAAGGTCCAGAGGAGGTCCAGAGGAACACCCCCTCTATGGGGACAGGCTGGGAAAGTTGGAGGTCTTTAGCCTGGAGAAGAGAAAGCTCCAGGGAGACCTTAGAGCAGCCTTCCAGTACCTGAAGGGGCCTAGAAGAAAGCTGGGGTGGCACTTTTCACAAGGGCTTTTAGTGATAGGATGAGGGGCAATATCTTTGAGCTGTAAGCAGGTATATTTAGGATGGATATTAGGAAGAAATTCTTTACAGCAAGGGTGGTGAGACACCAGAACAGGAGGTCATGGATGCCCCCTTCCTGGAGGTGTTCAAGGCCAGGTTGGATGGGGCCTTGACCAACCCAGTCTAGTGGAAGATGTCTGTGTCCATGGCACTGGGGGTTGGAACTAGATGATTTTTAAGGTCCCTTCCATCCCAAACCATTCCATGATTCCATATTACTCTATGAATACTATGAATTGCCATTAATCACATAGAAGCAGATCTTGATGGACTGCTTTGACCAAAATCTACGTCAATGTTCTCTGTTTGGTTCCCAGGGAGTGACTTAATTTGCCTACAATTCTAAGGAGATACCTCTTGTAAAATGCAGCAAAAAAAAAAAAAAAAGAGTCCTCAATTAGTAGTATCTCTACCTGGGTTTCCAAAGGTCCAGATTTGAAACCTTAGAAGCAAAGACAGAAGTGTCTAGAGCACTGCTGGCTATCAAAGTACTTGCTGTGGTAATCAGCCATTCACAGCTCTAACAACCTGGAAGATTAATGAAGGAATAACTGTCCTACATACAAAGGTGCCTTGCACTAAAAACTCCTGACAGCAGGCAGGTCACTTTTCACCTTATGAAGGTTTTTCTTGTTTTACACAAAGATCACATGAAGACACTTGTGTCTATTCCTATGACAGACTCCCACCATAATTTTTTCTCAGTTCAGTATTATCACCAGTAGATTCTAGCAGAAACCATTTGATGTGACTTTATGAATTACACTGCTACAGTTCAAAGGAATTAGAGCAAAAAGCCTGAATAATCAGGATGGAGAAGAAAATAATGACCCCGAGGATAAGTGGTCTGCGTAATCACTACCTGCCAAAATACATTTTTACTGTCTTCTGAACAAGTAAACTCTGAAAATTAACATAAGCCACCTCAAGCTGACATTTACATTTGATCTCCTGGTTTACAATGTGATGGAGTAGCTGGGACCTTGAAAAAACATATGCATAGCCTGCATATAAACACTTCCTGTCTATTAATATCTTTTTGTGCAGCATTTTGGGATGTCACAGCAAGAATCATGACTGATTTGTACCATGAAGAATTTCTGCCATATCACTATTCTGCTCTTTTCATTTCTCTCAGTCATTCTGGAGGCAAAATCATGATATCCTTTTAAAAAGGAAATTTCATAGAGTTTCTGGCCTTTCCATCTGCTGTCTCATTAAAGGCTTTTCCTTCTAAAGCCCTGCTGACCCGTGCCTACCATTTGTCTGAAATGTATTTACCACAGATTAAATGTATTGAGAGTTCATTCCTACAGAAGCTGAAAATTCATTAATATTCCATGCCCACTGCCAATGTAATCAAACTAGGAGTTAGAAGCACATTCAATATCTCAGAGAAAACAGTTTTTACCCCCTGCAAACAATCATCTACTCTTGAAGGAGGAAGAAGGTTTGAAGAAAGGGTCTTTCTAGAAAAAGACAGAATTTTTTAACAGGAAGAAATTCTTTACAGTGAGGGTGGTGAGACACTGGAACAGGTCATCCAAGGGAGTTATGGATGTCCCCTCCCTGGAAGTGTTCAAAGCCATCTTGCATGGAGCTCTTAGAGCAATCTGGTGTCCCTCCCCATGGCAGGGGGGTTGGAACTAGATGATCATTAGGGTCCCTTCCAACTCAAACCATTTTGTGATTCTATGAAGTATTTCGAATAGACAGTGGTGAGAGATGAAAATAAGCTATCATGTAAGATTCAAATTATCCTCTAGGGAAAAAACAGAGACTTAATTCTCAACTTGAATATTCCCTTGTTAGCTTAAGAGTAGATTAAAGAGCCAGGACCAAGATCTCACCCCATGTGTTTTGTTTTTTTCCCCCTTTACTTAAAGAAACATAGTTATAGGTCATACAGGATTCACTGCTGCAGGAAGCCTTTCATTACTTTGCCCCAAGGATTTAGTTTGTGCTTAAACCATCTAAGCAGCTTTGTGGCTTATGTACCTGTCCAGTTTAAAAAAATCTAGTTTCCTCTTTTCAAAGTCAGTTTACTTTTAATCTCAACCTGAGATTTCTAAAGCTACAATCCACTATTACTTTCTATAGCAATACCAGTAAACCCCATAATACAAGTACGGTGCTACCCGGACAAGATAAAGCACTGTTCAAGCCTCTCAGGCCATTTAGTAAGCATTGCTTACTGGTTCCAATTCTGCTTTTTATGGCTGCAAATACTTCACGTTTCAGAGTTCTACCAACTCTGCTCAGGTACTGAAATAGGTTACCCAGGGAGGTAGTAGAATGACCATTGCTAGAGGTGTTCAAGCAGTTCATGGACATGGCTCTGTAGGACACAGAATCATAGCATAGCATATTTTGGTTTGGAAAGGACCTTAAAGATCATCCAATTCCAACACCCTACCATGGGTAGGCACAGTATCCACTAGATCAGGCTGCTCAAGGCCCTGTCCCACATGGCTTTGAACACTTCCAAGGAGGGAGCATCCATAGTTTCCCTGGGCAACCTGCTCCAGGGTCTGATCACTCTCACTGTAAAGATTTTCTTCCTAATATCCAGTCTAAATCTATCCTCTTCCAGCTCGGTAATTTTGATTTCTGGTTAGTGACACAGAAATTAGGAAAGGTCAAGCAGTGATTCAGGAACTCTGTTCTCCAGCACCCATTAAACACTGTTCTGTTCTGTCATGGAGCAGAGCACAGGTGCCCCAGCCTCCAGCCCCAGATGTCAGGGCTGTGAGCCAGCAGAGCACTGGTACTGCGATCCTATGCACAGCCAAGTCAGTACCCATGTGCATGACCCCACACTAGCCCGTGGACACAGGTCTGTTTCCTCCCACAGCCATGCTGGTGCTACACTGACAGTTGGATTTGATCTCAGAGGTCTTTTCCAACTGAACCAGTTCTATGATTCCATGATCCCTTGGCTCCTTGGCTACTAACTCACTTTCTTATTCTTTCCTTCTTTGTTTTTCCTTCCTCTCTCTCATATTTTATGGTAATACATTACTTTGACAGAGACACAGACCTTTTAAAAAGTATTTCACATTACAGTGATTAGTAACTTCATTTTCCTTCACTGCTTGGACTTTGGTGGAATAAAATAAATGAGCCTGTAGGTATACATCTGTTAGGTTTAAATAATACATGAAGGTGAGTGGTGGTATTAAAACAGGAGAAAGCGTCTTTTTCAAGGACAAAATTCTGTGTGACCAAATGTATTTCTAACATCAAACAGCAGCATTACACACAGACCAAATCAGGGACTTTGCTTCTTTCAAAACATAATTATACTGCTCAAAGGCATCTATTGTGGGATTTTATGAGACGACACAATGCAGCTACACTTTGCAGAACATGTTTCCTACAAGCTGCATTATGAAATATACCACTGAGAGAAATAATAGTTACACAGACATTAAGCCATGAGAAATGGAGAGGAATAGCCTCTGTAAAATTTGAGAAGAGGAAAGAGCCAATGAGACAGATACAAAGGCACTCCTAAGAGGTAAGAAGAATGGAATCAAGGCTTTCAGAACAGCTAAAGTAAGATGGCATAAGCAAGATACACGAGGCTGCTACCATGTAAGCAGATGTAGGAGAGTCAGTTACAAAAAGTCATAGTTTATTTTCTGTGGTCACTGAAGCATTAACCACTTGGAACAGGCTGACAACCACCACTGCAATACTAAGTATGAAAAATTAGGGTGGCAAGTCCAAATAAATACTGCCAATACTCAACACACAAAAGAAATTATCAGAGCGAGTGATTTGATCAAATGTTCTTGATATCATGACTGATCTTGAGAGAAAACAGAAGTGAGTACACTTGAAGACTTGTTGCTATCCCTAGAGGGCCTGAATCAAGCAGATCATAGAATCACAGAATGGTTTGGGTTGCAGAGACACCTCCTGCTAGACGTGGTAGTTCAAGTACCTATCCAACCTTGCTTTGAACACTTCCAGACTTGGAGCCTCCACAACCTCTCAAAGGCAACCTGTTCCAGTGCCTCACCACCCTCACAGGGAGGAATTTTCTCCTAAAATCTGATCTAAATCCAGCTTTTTCCAGTCTGAAGCCATTACTCTTCATCCTGTCACTCCATGATTTTGTGAAGAGTCACAGAATCATACAATGGCCTAGGTTGGAAGGGACCTCTGAGATCAAAGTTCTTCTCCAGATCTCTTGTAGCCCACTTCATTGCTGGAAGGCTGCTCTAAGGTCTTCCTGGGGCCTCAACTGTTTCAGCCTGTCCTCATAGCAGAGGTGCTCGAGCATTTGGGTCATCTTGGTGGCTCTCCTCCAGACCCACTTAATATAATGATTTCTTCTTTCTCAATGGAACACAGTTAGAGTGGGCCAATGCAGAGGTGCTCCAGCCATCTGATCAATTTCATAGCCCACTCTGGACCCACTCTAACTTATGTTGAGGTCTCCATAGCTGGACACTGCACTCTAGGTGGGGTCTTGAGAGCAGAGGAGAAGAATCCCCTCCCTCAACCTGCTGGCCAAGCTGCTTTTGATGCAGCCTGGATATTAATGAAAAATCAGTAACTTACAAATAAAGATTGGAAAAGATACCCAAGATCATTGAGTCCCCAAATTAATCTAATAGTGCCAAGTCTACCAACAAATCATGTACCTAAGCACCACATCTACATGATACTTGATGGTCCCCCAAGCAATGCTTCAGATGAGTAAAACTAATACAAAGGGCACAACACCTTGAAAGAGAAACCTCATCACAATATGAGTACAAAACTTAATTCTAAAAGGTAACTAGACCTTCAGCACAGGTTAAGGAGAAAGAAACATCTGTAAATTTTTCACCATGAAGATGGTGATGCACTGGAACAGGCTGCCCAGAGAAGTTGTGAAGGTTCCAGCCCTGGAAGCTGGAGCATCTAAACCCAGGCTGAAAAAGACCTTGAGCAATCTAGTTTAGTAAGAGGGGTTCCTGACCACATCGGGGGAGGTGAAACTAGATGATCTTTGAGGTCAAAGAGACTGGATGAGGCACTTGGTGCCATGGTTTAGTTGATTAGATGGTGTTGGGTGATGGGTTGGACTTGATGATCTCAAAGGTCTTTTCCAACCTGGTTAATTCTGTTCTATTCTAAAATCAGATTGATTAGAACACGAGCTTGCCTGGCACTGGAACAAGCTCTGTTTACCAGAGACAATTCTCAGCAAATTCTATTGACCTGAGTAGTATTCAATCAATAAACCTGCCTCTTGTCAAACTCTGTATCATGTCAAGGTCCCTTCCAACCTAAATCATTCCATGACTCTATGAAATTCCAGAATGAACAACATTGGGTCTGAGCCTGACCATGAAGTCATTGCTTTTATTGAGTTACTGATTTTAAGAATGTCAGCTTGTGTAGCAGCACTGAGGTCATCTGTTGCTGGTGTTTAGCAAGTAACTGCAGAGGAACAGTCAGGAAGAACTAAGGTGAATAGTACTGTAAAAACTGCAGAAATTTTGGTATTGGAAAGGCAGATCAATTGCTCCAGGCTTTCACGTTGGAGTGGAAAGAAACATTTTAGCTATTTGATTTCTTCCTTCCCCCACAGAATTCTCGGTAGCTTGATGTTCTTCCTTTAGCAGAAAAGTAAAAAGACAGGCAAAAATAATAGCTACCTTCACTAAAAGTGACAGTGAATTTCCAGCTTTGATTTGCAGAAGAGGAAGTTAATAGATAGGGTCTACCACAGATTGTCCTGTGTATGTGTACAAATTGACTACCACCTGCAGCTGTAAAATATCAAGAGAGCCTTTTGACCTCATAAGCTTCAGGACTTTGATCTGAAAGGTATTTGGTATTTAATAGCAATCCTGGAGGATGGGTCAAAATGGTCCCTACACAGGAAGCAAACATTTTAAGTGGAAAAAAAAAAAAAGAACCCTTAAAACTTGAGTGGCTGAGTGAAATGAGAATTTACAGCATTATCCAGCACTAAGAGTTAGCACTGAAGGCCCTTCCTTACAATTAGCCATCATAGTTCATGTTATTTGACTCATATCTTTACTGAGGACTTGTTTCCTTTCCTTTATCTGAAAATGAACACAGAAAATTTTGCAGGTTAACGGACAGGTTAACCCTTACGTTAACCCATTACAGCACAGCATTTCAACATGGAAGTAAATCTTCCCTTTAGGTGATAACTTCCCTCATAATGCAACAGGAAGCTGTTTAAGGATTTAAATGTTGAAACCCAAAATACATTATTGTTCATATAGTGCACCAGTTCTGTTCATAAAAACCAACCAACCAACAAAACCCCCACAAAAACCCACCCATTTTTTCCCTGCAATCCAAGCAAGTAGAAGCCAATCTATCAGTCACATTGAGTCAATATTTCTCAAGAGCACTCCACAGTGTTGCCTTAGAAATGACTGCTATGTAATCTGTAAGAGAATGAGGCTGGACTGATACAAATCCAAATAAATCTGTCAACCGACTTGTTTTGAATCGGTCTTTGAACAATCATCTACAACAGCTCCTAAATCATTATATCAAATCCATATGGATTAATCATGCAGATTAATCACAACACTCACAATGCTGTGACATGAAAAATGATAAGAAGGACCAGTGAACACTGTTATGCTCTTTCGCCTAGATTTAATCAGTTCTGAGTGATAGAGCAGCTATTAGGTGCCAAAGTAAAAAGGTGAAGTCAAATTAACTGCTGCCTTCTAACAAGTCTGTCTTGACAATGAAACGTATCAGAAGGATAGAAAAATAGAGATGTTATTGGCTGAGTGCATGGCAACAGATTAATGCAACAAATGTACAAGCAACCATTATCTTTCCAAGAAATAAGAACCTGTTTTTTTTCAAGGCACCAAAAATATCCCTCTAGTCTGAAGACTACAATACTTCAGAGAAAATGTCTCCTTTTGTTTTTCATGTCTGGGCACTGGCTTATACTATGAGTACACAACCTCTCCTTTTCTTTCCCACAGTGGAAAAATGTTGCATTTAACTGGCACTGGAACACTGAATTTCTTACTCACCAGCATTGTTTCTAAAACAGGAATGTAAAAATTGATTGATTCCTCTACTGGCTGAAACACCAAAATTATTGCTAATGTAAAATTCATAGACATCATTTAGGGGCAACGGCTCAAAACTGGAGCAGAGTAGATTTAGGCTGGACATAAGGAGGGAGTTCTTTACTAAGAGAGGGGTAAAATACTGGAACAGAGTGGCCAGGGATGTAGTTGAGGCCCTGTCCCTGGAGAGATTCAGTGTGGCCCTGGGTAGCCTGATCTAGTTGGAGATATCACTGTTCACTGCAGGGGGGTTGGACAAAATGGCTTTTGAGAGTCCCTTCCAACCCAGTGCAATCTGTGAATATGTATACTTGCCCTGGGAACCAGAAAGGAGGCAGCTTCATAGCCTCTCTCCGTGGTCCTAAACATGACAGCAAACTATCTACATAAGTTTCCTTGTCTTTCCTTCTGCTTTAGATACTTCACAGTGATACAGGTTTTATCAACAGGTACACCAGACAGAGCAAAACTTCATAGGCAGTTTGTGTAGGGTACCAACACTCAACTTGCAAGTCCATCTTGCACCCCATGGGCAGAAGCTGACCAGTGATGTACTTTACAGAGCTTCCACATTCTCCTGAGAGGACAATTTACTAAGCTACTAACAAAAGACAAGCACACAGGCTAACAGAGACTGACCAGGCAGACATTTCTCACAAAAATGTGGTGCTGAGGGACACAGTTTAACACCAGACTTGGTAGAGTTAGATTATGGTTAGACTTGATGATCTTAAAGGTCTTTTCCAAACCAAACAATTCTATGATACTGTCTAGATACATAAGCAGTCTTAGAGTTGGAACCTGTTGCTTCCACCACAATCAAGTGAGATGAAAAAGAAAAGCTGAGGAATCTTGCATCACAGAATCACAGAAGAGTTTGGGTTGGATGACCTTTAAAGGTCACCTACTCCAACCATTCTTCAGTAACCAGGGGCATCTGCAACTAGATCAGGTTGCTCCTGTTTCCTTTGCAGCCAATCTGAAAACTGATTCCCACCCCAGCTCTGGCTGAAGGTCACACGTGGATCCTCAGTTAAACCAATCAGCACATGGAGGGAATTTTAGAGATGCTAAACAATCACACTGGCTTTGGCTTCACTGAGAAGCTTCTAATAAATAAGTCTCTCGTTTAGAGCTCTCACTCTACACTTTATTTAATGGAGCTTTAATTATGATGCCATTTTAAGTGTTGTCTGAGTTAGTCTCTCGTAAAAATATCTAATGGGCCATTTTTCTGGTTCTTCAACATGTTACCCTAACTGACTTAACTTCAGAGGTCTAATTCAACAGCACAAGCCATAATTCTAACAAGAATGCTTTCACCATTACTGTGTTTTTTAAGTACCTTCCACAGGACTTCATGTTCTTTGTCATGAATTTTACACAAAAGAAACTAAGAAAAGAATGCCAGTGACATTTTTGTTGTAAACACTCAAGTAGAAAATTGATAGAAAATGTATTTCTGGGAAAAAATGTTATAGATACGGAGGTTTTTGGTTTTGTGGGTTTTTTGGTAGCTATACTTCACAGCCTAAAAAGTTTTAGAAACAGCAAATAACAAATGCATTTATTCTACAGTAATAATTGAGGGATTGTTCCACTAAGAATTTCTCTGAATCAATAAGTCTTGTAAAAAGCATTTTGAAGCTACTTTCTTTTGTATTCTCCCAGGTGAGACCCCTCTTTACTGCTTGTTTTTAATATATATTATACCAGGAAAAATGCAACACATTTACTGCACAGATTAAATATTTTGCTTCTGGGGAAATCCAGTCCTATTCATATCTCCTCTAATCTAGATCTCTATTCAAAATTTGTTTCCTTTCTGTACCCTCCTCTCAAAAAATACCTAAAATAATCAAATCTATGGGTGACATTTTCAGGGAATGAATGAAGTTTACTGTTTACTGAAACCTACAGGATTGTATTATTCTGTTCATTTAAACTACCCTTCCAGGAAGGCACATACTCCTCCGAGGAATTTTATTCTTTCCAGTTTATGAGAAGAAATCTGGTTAGGTTTAACTCAATTTCTCATCAAGAATTGCCACCTGCCTTTAATTTGATGCATAGCAGAAATCTGCAGACTCACAAATCCTAAAGTGCATAATTATCATCATCAACATTTTGAGCAAGAGCTTGACATCTATTCAACATAATGGAGAAGGGAAGGTTGACTTTACTGGAAAATCAGTTTGATTTGGAATTAGAGAGTTCAAATCCGTGTTCAGCCTCAAATGTTATGTGTCGTCTTGGTCAACTACCATGTGATTCCAAAACTCTTCATATGGCTATAGAGATAATTATGCAGAAAAATATCATCTAGCTGTTTCACCACCTCAAGTGTACATAAGCAATGCTAAAACTGAGCCTCTCTTCACATAGTCTGCTGTCAAACCCTGCTGGGTCCACCAACTAATTACATCATGTGCCTAAGTACAGTGTTATTTATGCATTCTGTTGTTGAAAGCAGGGATTCCATATTAAGTTCTCCCTCATTTGAGATATTTCTAGGCCATAAATTTCTACCTACAACAGAAATTCTTAATATTTTGGCTTGTTATTTTGGCTGTGGTCAGTTCCACTCTTCCATGTTCAAGCCTACATACTTATGGTACACATAATTCAATTACCTCCCTCATGACTGTGAAGCCCCATCCCTGGAGATATTCACAGTGAGGGTTCCCAGGGCTCTGGGCAACCTGATCTAGTTGAGGATGTCCTGCTTACTGCAGAGGGGGTTGAACTAGGTGATCTTTAGAGGTCCTCTCCAATCCAGCCCATTCTATGATTAATAAACATACAAGCAAGTGAGAGGGTGGTGCAATTTTAGCTGTATTTGAGGGCTAATAGCAATAGTAGTAACATGAACAGTTCTTAAAACAACATAATGATTTTATGCATTAATTAAAATGGTAGCAACCTAAAGTTGAGATGACAATCCATTCTTGTCTCTTTTTGAGAATGATCACATTGTGATAGCTTCACTAAAAAGAACAGCACCATTCAGAAGAGGGAAGAAAACCACCTGCACAACATCTTTTTCAGTTATGCGCTGATGAGAAGCACTAAGAGCTGAACAACTTGAATCATCAAAGTAGTTTGGCTTCAGAACTCAGCTGAATAACCAGGGAGTTACTGTTTCAACAGTGGTGTTACGGGATCAGATCAATATTTATCATTTAGACTTGCATGAGTATAAATTCAGTGTCCAGGAGAAAGCTTTGTGGATGTTCAGTGCTTACGTCTTCCCCATAGGAGAATAAGAATAAAATAAAAACTAAGCACGAATGTAACACAAACTGCACATTCAAGCATGTCCCCTGAGTAAACTAATGCACTTAAGAGAACACAAGAAATTAATTTCCACACAAAGATTTTGGTCATGACTTTCAAAACTGATAGATTACTCCATTTGATTACACAGTTCCTGTTTCAGCGATGGGGAGGCAGACAGCAGCCTTCAATGTATTTAAATGAGCTTTTTAAAACTTTGCCCCTGTTGATTAACTTCTCTTCAAATCCTTGCCTTACTAATCTTACCAGGTCAGTGAAAGCAGGTGTGTGCTTCTTCAGCAGTAACCCCTCCACTTTCATCTGCTGAACATAAAAACATGTGATGTGGAGCTCCCAGCATGTGCTTGGGAAATCCACTGACTTCACAACCATGCTGGCTGAAGCGGGGCATCAGATTTGAAACTGCAAGGGTTAAACAGTACAGCCTTGCCAGCCACACCTATGGATGACTGGGCAGAACTTGTTAGGAAGAAAGTGCTTTAGGTCAGTAATCCCACAACACAGAAGTCACAAACACTTCTGAATCCAGTGGACACTCCTGTGTCAGCTCAGGGATTATAGCTCCTAGGATGAGCACAGAATGGGAATATAGGACCATAGAATCATTTTGGTTGGAAAAGGTCTTTAAGGTCATTGAGTCAAACTATTTTCTAACTCTATCAAGCATCTTAGATCATGGCACAAACCAACCCTGCAGCCCACAAACTACCCTTCTCAGACACCAAGTTGCCTAGAGCTCTGCTCTATGCACTCCCCCTCCACAGAAACCAGCCTTGCTATTTGCTGTCTTAGCTTTGGTTTGAACAAAAATTTATCAGAGACATATACAATACAATACAATACACCAGGTTGGAAGAGACCTTCAAGATCATCGCATCCAACCCATCAAACAATCCAACCCACCCAACAACTAGACCATACAGCCAAGCACCCCATCAAGTCTTCTCCTGAACACCTCCAGTGAAGGTGACTCCACCACCTCCACGGGTAGCTGATTCCAATGGGCAATCATCCTCTTGCCCTAGAATATCAGTTCAGTAGCAGACATTTTATGATAGAAATATGGATGCATATTTAATAATGAAAGAAGACATTTTTCCTTTCTCTGCAGTTTATCTAGGGTTAAATACAAGGCAAAGTCACTGAGGAGGTTGGAAGTTTCAGAATGTTCAGGCTCCCAGCTACAAGATGATATATAGACCACACAGGTAGTATATCCCAGCCTGGTGGGCGTTGGAAGAGACCTCTGGGGATCATCCAGTCCAATACCTCTGCTACAGTAGAGCATGTTGCCCAGGATCACTGTGTTCAGGTGGGTTTAGAATCTCTCCAGAGAAGGGGACTCCACAACCTCTCTGGGCAGCCTTCTCCAGGGCTCTGGCACCCTCACAGCAAAGAATTTCCACCCCCGTTCAGATGGAACCTCCTGGGTTCCAATTTGTGCCCATTTGGTACTTGTCCTGTCACTAGGTACCGCTGAAAAGAGTCTGGCCCCATCCTCTAGTCCCCAGCCTTTTAGCTCCTGCTGAGCATTGAGAAGATCCCCTCTCAGGCTTCTGGTCTCCAGGCTAAAATGGGATCTCAGTCTCCCCTTGTAAAAAAGATGCTCCAGTCTCCTCAGCATCTTTGCAGCCTCCACTGGACTCTCTCCAGTAGTTCTCTATCTCTCTTGAACTGGGGAGCCCAGCAGTGGACACAATACTCTAGATGTGGCCTCACCATGTCAGAGTAGAGGGGCAGAAGAACCTCCCTCAATGTGCTCACCACACTCTTCTCACTGCACCCCAGGAGACCGTTTGCCTTCTGGGCCAGCAGGGCACACTGATGATTCATGGTCCACCAGGACTCCCAGTTGCTTGAAAGGGTCTCACAAGAACCCTGTTGATTACAGTAACCTGTGTAACATAAGGTAAAGCCACTAAAGAAGAAAACCCACCAAACACGTCAAAGGCATAACACTAAAGCAGCGTTCAAACCAACTGCATTTCAAACTATTCTAACTTGCTCAGACAGACACTGATTACACTTCTAAGTCATTTAACAGTCCAGGTCATTAGTCATACTGTTCTCCAGAGGGAACCTCACACATTTTCTGCCTTCTGTCCATGATGTCCTCTACATTCCCAGGTGCTGGGGTTTTGTGGTTTGGGTTTTCTTTAGTGGAAGCTTCCCTAATCTAATCAGCATCCCTTTATCTTTTAGAAGTTTCTGAGCTCCATCATCCAGGCTCTAAGGGGATTACAGTCCTTGCTGAAAACTACAGAAAAGAAAGTATCTTCTTTCTCACACCCCTTTTTGGAAGAAGAGTCACAGCTGCTTCACATATTGGCTCACTGCACATACCACTGTTTTAAATTCTGTAAATTAACAATTTTTAGCATTTAAGTTAGTGATACCTCAGTGTGTTCCACTGACCTGTCTTCAGACAGAATGAAATGGCAATGAATCCCAATCTTCTGGGGGAAGAAAAAGACTAGTGCTTTATCCTCCTTGAAGTATTTCCTAGCATTATTGACTCAATTAATGCAATAAGCATTCCTTAAAATGACCCCACTATTTACAAAAGAAACTGTGCCCTTCCTCTTTGGCCATTTCAGACATTACTTGATTAATTAGCTGTTTGCAACAAATTCTAAATGGATCATAACAACTATTGCATATTATTTCCATATGCAGCTCACATTACATTGCTTTAGAATGACCTAGAATGCACATTTTTTGTATTATAAAAACTGTTGCTATGTTGAAAAGAACTCGATTTTCCTTTACAGCACGACTCAAGGACGTGGCACAGCTTCAACTGATGTAAGATTATGCTCCCCTTGCAAGATGAGAAAGGAGGAGGGTGGCAGCAGATAAAGAAGAATCAAGTGAAAAATACTTTATTTTGGAGGAAAGTTTATTATGAAGTCCATGCTAGCATCATCACCAAGACACATGAAATCCCTAAGTAAGGTTTGATTTGAAGTGATAAAACCAGCTCATAACAAGTCACTTGACTAGCCTGCAGGCCCAAAAGGTTGTTTAAAATATCCTCACTTGGGTTGCTCTCTGGAGGAGCTCTCTGCTAACTAACAATGGCTGGAAGTTGCAGACAGTTTCTCAGGGATACCAAAGTGCGGCACAGTCGTCTTCAGCCAAGCAACTATTATTATATCAGCATTTTATCTCTAAAGCAACATTTATTTTAGGTCTCATTGGACACACTCTCTGGCAACTTTTGCAAGTTATTAAAACTTCACCTGTGTGCAAGGGAGAAAGTTTGTGTATAAATGGGAAACCTAGTTCATTCTATTTGTTGGGGTTTCTGATGTCTCTTCCTCCCTATTTTTATCACATCCCCTCCTCCTTTTTTCCCTCTGTCTTTTTTGTTGTTGTTGTTTGTTTGTTTTAATGTGAACTAAATGAGATTTTTTTCATAGTAAAAAAAAAGCTTTCAGAAACCTAAGACAAACTATGAAAAATAATTAAACCATTCCTGTTTTGTGGTCAGCTCTGTAGAGCTGTAACCTTCCAACTGTCTATTGATCTGTGTTAAGTAATAAGGCAGCTGTCACACTGTAGTACTCAGGGGACAAATGTCACAGTATTAAAAGCACTGTGACTGTCACCTGACCCATAATCTGTGTCTACAAAGTCACTATTCTGGACTGAGGTGGATTATGAAGTAAATGCACTTGAAAAGCACTTGAAGGCAGTTTTCTTCTCCCTTTCCACATAACAAATTTGTATGGCACCAAAGAAAACTGGGGAGAGGGAGAGGGCAGAGGGAGAGAGGAGAGGCAAGAGGCATATATAAGAGGTGATTTCCAGCCAGATGGCCAGGAACATCTGCAGAATAAAGTCATGGTATGGTTTGAGCTCTCCATAGTCCTGTTTTACTTCCCTTTTTTGCGTGAATTTATCTAGGCAGGTTTTGCTTCCAGTCTGCACACTGGTACAGTTGCAATGGTTTAGCATCAGACTTGGTAAGTTAGGGAATGGTTGGTCTTGATGATTATCAATCCAACCAAAATGATTCTATGATTTTATAAAATGCTAGAAGTGGCTACATAAAAATTCCTCATTCTTCCCTCCATTTCTGGCACATCACCTCTGATGGCACACAGAGGTTTTCAGTAAAATTGGCATATGTTCTGCATAATCTACAACAACAGATTGGACAATGTATTTTGAAATTGCATTTTAGTATCTCCTCATTGTTTTGTGATTAAAATCCATAAATTCTAGGCCAGACGAAGTCAGGCTAAAATTCTCTGAGGCTGCTGGGAGGAATTAGTTGTGAGTAATAATTCCTGTTCAATGTCCTGTGCTAAAAGCCGAAAGTACAGCTGCACCATCTGGACTGTAACAACAAGTGAGTTTGTTAATGATAAGTAAAGGAGGTATACAGGGACCTGTGCTGTCACAAGCAGTACAGTGTGTTGATGACTGTGACAACAATGCAACTTCCATTGCTAATAGAATTTACTTTAATTAAGGTATAGAAACAGGGATGGTTATTTTCACTTGGTAACATTTTAACTGCCTGCAATTAATATATATATATATATACCTCCAGGACATTATATGAATTTATAACATCTGGCCACTGATAAAAAATGAATGTTCCTTAGCTTTGGTGTTCCCTTTTAGTGAGATAACAGCTTGTATGCTCTGCAATAGCAAAATGCTCAGGTGAGTAGGGTAAGACTAAAAATAAAAGACACTGGTTCAACACTTGTACGTCCAAACTACAACATTCTAAAGTAATTATTCTTCCATCACCTTAAGAAACATACAAGAATTAAATCGCAGAAACTCTTTCAGGTGTCCAGCTTGTTACAGGCAAGTGCAACATGAGACTCACAGAATCATAGAATGGTAAGGGTTGGAAGGGACCTCTGGAGATCATTCAGTCCAACACCTCTGCTAAAGCAGGGTTGCCCACAACAGGTTTCCCAGGATCACAATGTCCAGGTGGGTTGGAATCTCTACAGAGAAGGAGACTCTACAACCTCTTTGGGCAGCCTGCTCCAGGGCTCCAGAATTCTCACAGCAAAGAAGTTTCTTCCCCCTGTTCAGATGGAACTTCCTGGATTCCAGTTTGCGCCCCTTGTCTCTTGTCCTATCACTGGGCACCACTGAAAAGAGTCTGGCTCTATCCTCTCAGCCTCCACCCTTTAGCTCTTGCTGAGCCCTGAAAAGATCCCCTCTCAGGCGGCTCTTCTCCACATTCTTTATCCAGACTAGGTTCGCAGCTCCTCTCCGTCACAGATGCTTCCGTGCCCTCAGCAACTTTGTATCCTCCACTGGCCTCTCTGAATGTCTCTGAACTAGTCACCCTCAGTACCCTTTTCATGTTCTAACTTTCCCCTCCTTCCTATCCACTCTGGCTAACGATGGCAATTGTCAGTGGTTACAGTTTCCCATGCCACCCACCCCCCCCCCGCCAATGGCAGAATTCTGCAGTAAGAACAATTCAATGTGACAGCTCATCTTTTTACCTAGTGGGGGTCCTCACTCAAGTGTGGCTGTGAAAGCAATTTCCATTTTGATGATGACCAAAGCCTTTGTGATTCAGTCAAACAAGTTAAAAAAGGCAGAAGGACCCCAGCATCACAGCCATCAGTATCTTAACCTTTCCAAGGAAATGAAATGAAATGAAACTGAGATACAGCACACATAGAAACTGTTACATATCCTGGCATACTTCAACAGAAGGGCTTGCAAGCTCTTATTTGCAGGTGTTAATGAGACAGCCATGAAAATCCAGTCAGCCCCAAAACTTGGTGCTGCTGCTGCTTGTAAAGGGGTTTGTTTTGAATCATGAACTAAACAGATATAAGCCTGATCGTGGGAAACCAATCTAGATTATATCCCAATCCTTAAAAACAAACACCACAAAACAAGCCTAAAAAAACCCCTCAGGGAATGGAGGAGGAAGGGGTTGATGTTTTGGGTTACGGAATTTCTCTTCCTGTAACAGACATCAAATGAGCTGAGGCTCTGCTTCTAGGAAGAAGCTGGACATCTGCCTGCTGATGAAAAGTAGTGAATGGAATTCCTCTTTTTGCTTTGGGTTTTTTTTTTTACTACACTGCCATTCTTATTAAATTGATCCACAAGTCTTTTAGCCTTCCTTCTATTTTTCTCCCAATCTCCCAAGAGCAGTGAGTGAGGAAAAGCTAAGATGGGTGTTTGGCTGCTGGCCATGATCAACCCATCACAACTTGTTTAGTGCAAACTGATGTCTACATTTCAGGAAGAGTAAGCATTCTGTGAGACCCAAGCAGTATGCCATATTTAATTTTTTCCACAGTGGCATTTATCACTTTGAGGTTCCCTTGATTACAGGGGGAAATCAAAAGCACATGCATTTCTTCACCACAGCTATGCAGACCTTTGCTGACGCAATCCAATCACTCAACCCCTGGAATGTCCCTCCTTGGAGGCACTCAAAACTCAGGAAGGTGTGATCCTGAGCAGCCCGATGCAGCTTTGGCCCTGTGTTGACTGGAGCTTAGACCACATGAACTCCAGTTGCTGCTTGTCACCTGAATTATTCTAGGGTTCCATGATCTTGTAATCTTTACTTCCTTCCAAGCAGACCTCTAAAAAAGCTATTTTCAGCTTTCCAGAAGACCTGCAATAAGTTTAATATGGAGCTAATTTTCTATGATAAGCCAAGCTACCTCCATTCAGTATTTGGGATCCTTGCTCATTTCCTGTCTTTTTGGTTTGGTTTGCTTTGGTTTGGTTTTGCCACCAAAGAAGAAACTATTCGTTAAGAACAACAGCAATTAACGCACTAAGTGGTTGAAGAAGCTCAAGGCAAAAGTCTTCCATAACTTTTACTCTTCTCAGTTTGGGGAAAAATCTCAACACTAACACATTCACAGTTCTGCAAGGGTGTGGATCTATTTCAGTTCTCTGTGGAATTCAGTGAAGCCAGCAGGCACTGAAGCCAGGAAAAACAATTTCTAGTCGCAAAAAGATCTCTATAGGAGTTGTCTAAGAGACATACAAAATATGTGACTTCTCAGGAGAGCTCCCTCTGTTCAGTACAGCCATGTTATTAACTTACAAGAGTTTTTCACCTCCTCCTCTGCCTGAGGGTAGGGAGATTGGAGATACATTTTCCACTGCACCCTGCACAATCTACAATATAAAGCCATCATCTCCATCACTTAAGCATTGTTTCCACCAAGATCCATCATCCAAGTCAAGGTAGTGCTGCCTTGACACGATCACAGGCAGTGTCAGAACCACCTTGTCTGTATTGCTGTGTATTTTCAGAATACACAGGACATGTATCAGGGCATTAGCATGCCAGTGATGACTCCACAACTCACCTGTCAATAATGGCACACATGTCAATGGTGACATTGGCAAAGCTTCCCAGCTGGCCTTGCTCCACTGCATGTAAATCCACCAGCTGATCATCCACGTGAATGAACTGCATGCATCCTTGAAATGAATGCTGAAACAGCAAGTGATCCGAGTCGTTCATCTGCCCAGGCAATCCTATAGAGCAGTAGAATAAAGAGCACTATTAAATTCATATACTATTGCTCAAACTAGTATTTTTTGACAGGAAAACATGTTTCTAGACAGTGGAAGAGAAAGGCAAGATGGGAAGAAAATATTGTATAGTTATCAGATGATATTGCAGTGACACCGATATAAGTCATTGGCAATGACCTGCAATAATTTACACAGTACAGCAGACCATTCTCTCATTATCTTTTTGTCTATGGGATGGAAATCTTCTGATATTCTTCTTTTCCTCCAGCCCTCTATTGCTGTTTCTCAATTCTTCCCTCCTCTTAAAAGATTAAGGGAAGAGGAAAAACATTAATCTTGCTATATTTAGGGATCATGTTGCCATTTCTCAGATTTTTCTGAGACATATTCCATGTCTTCCATGAAGTGAATTTCCAGTTCAGATTTTGCTAGAACTAGGCCTCCTGGGCATTGTGGACTTTTGTACTAGAAACTTTCTGTAAACTTAAAACTAGCCCTAAAATCTAAAGTCCTGGCCATCTTGTGAGAACTCTGAGGACATTCTGTAGTATTTTGGGTTTTGCTCCAAATACACTTATTTGCCTGTCTTTCTGAAGGTAGTTTATAGGAGATGAGAATGAATTAGTGTTTCAACTCAGGCTAAGAGGCAGGAAGAAAGAGTGTGTTTGTATGCGATTGTGTAACTGAATACCCTTCAGAAGTAGTGTGTCAATTTACCTTGAGAAAAATGTCCTCTGTAAGATGCTGGAGAGCCTCTTTCACTACTTATAAATCTTAAACAATGAACTCCCTTGAAAAAGCTCCAAGAAAATAATTTAGACAGAATCTGTTTAAGATGAGAGGGAAGGAAAGGAGAATGGCTGTCAACAGCTACTTTGCAAAGGACATTGAAAGTCTGAAAAAATCATAGAATGGTAGGATGAGGGGGAATAGATTGAAGCTGGAAGAGGGAAGATTTAGACTGGATATTAGGATGAAATTCTTTAAAGTGAGGGTGGTGAAACACTGGAACAGGTTGCCCAGGGAGGTTGTGCATGCCCTCACCCTGGGGGTATTCAAGGCCAGGCTAGATGAGGTCTTGAGAAACATGGTCTAGTGCATGGTGTCTGTGCCCATGGCAGGGGAGTTGGAACTAGATGATCTTTAAGGTCCCGTCCCACCCAAACCATTCTATGAGATTCTGTCTCTTCCAGCTACATAACTGTGTGCAATGTAATGACTTCTCCCTCTTTATGGGTGGTTCTCTCTGAAGCTGTTCTAAATGTTAGCCAAGCTACATGAGGGATGATATAAAAATATTGCTATCCACTGGAAAGAAGAGATTCAATATTACTGTTGGGGTAAGGTACCATCTTAAAAGGAGAAGCATGAAGTGAAAAAATAAGTAAAATAGTCTTATAAGTACACTGAATTGTTAAAACTGAAACTTTTTCCATATCACAACAGTAATATATCTCACATTACCTACTCATTGGACAATAATTTTTGATCTTTTGACGTGCTGTTTTATTTCCCTGGGATGGAATGTGGCTCAGTTACAAGTCTTGTTTGGTTTAAAGTGTCAGTATTTGTGGGCTCGTGAAAGAACTACAATAAATTAAATATCTTTTCTGTTTGCATCAGAAATTAACGGATAGGGGATATGTATGATTCTTTTTACAGAAATAACAGCAAAACAGGATACTCCTGTGAGTTAATTCATTTGCAAGAAAATAAATGTATTCCATAGTCCTTATTTCAACAAGAACTCATGTAAATGGTTGGTAATTCACGGTATGAAAGCAACTTAATTCATGCTGAAACAGAAGCGGCAGATCTGCTTGATGGAACAAGTGTATGAACAAGTGCCCCACTGAGGAGAGTCCACTTTTAAAGCAGCTAGAGATTTTTTTTTTTTTTTTCCCCATGCTCCTGCTTCAGAAACCACTTGATTTTATCAGTTGCTAAACAGTGCCAATTCCTGCCTACTTCAAAGAAGTTTGAGAATAGTCAGGTATTTAAATTAAAATGAAGAGGCCTCAGGAAAAGTACAATAGTAAGACAAACATCGTCTTTAAAACAGAAGAGAAAATTTTATCTACATTTTAATGCTTTACCTAGAAACTGTTAGTGATCAAAAGAGAGACTACAGAGGGATCTGGACAGGAAGGATCAAAGCCAAGGTCAATTGTATGATACTTAGCAAGGCCAAGTTTTAGGTCCAGCACTTGGGTCACAATAACCCCATGAATGCTCCAGGCTTAGGGCAAAAAGGCTGGAAAACTGCCCAGGAGAGAAATACCTGGGGGGGTTGATGGACATCCAGATGAATATGAGACAGCATGTGCCCAGGTGGCCAAGAAAGCCAACAGCATCCTGGCTTGTGTCAGCTATAGTGTAACCAGTAGGACCAGGGAAGTGGTTGTCCTCCTGTGCTCACCACTGGTGAGGCTGCACCTTGAGTACTGGGTTTTGGTGCCCTTGCTACAAGAAAGGCATTCATGCACTGGAGCATGTCCATAGAAGGGCAATGAAGCTGAGGAAGGGTCTGGAGCACAGGTCTGCTGAGGAGTGGCTGAGGGAATTTGGGCTGTTTATTTTGGAGAGGAGGGGAGACCTTCTTGTTCTCTTCAACATCCTGAAAAGAGGTTGGAGTCAGCTGGGGGTTGGTCTCTGCTCCTAGTATCAACCAACAGGATGAGAGCAAATGGATTCAAGTTGCATCAGGAAAGGTTTAGGTTGTATAATTAGAAGAAACATCTTAACTGAAAGAGGTCTCAAAGACTGTAACAGGCTTCCCAGGTGATGTGGTTGTATTCCCACTCCTGGTGGTTTCTGAGTGAAGCAGAGATGTAGTGCTGAGGGACATGGTTTAACATCAGCCTTGGTAGATCCAGAGAATGGTTGGATTTGATGATTTCAAAAGTCTTTCCCAGATGAAATGATTGAATGATTCTATGATTCTAAATCATGACACTGAGATTGTTCTAGATTTAATACAAATAACATGATGAAATGGAACACAGTTCACTTATTATGAAGCATTTAAGTGGACTTTTTATCATAGTATCAGTCAGGGTTGGAAGGGACCACAAGGATCATCTAGTTCCAACCCCCTGCCATGGGCAGGGACACCCTACACTAGATCAGGCTGGCCAGAGCCTCATCCAGCCTGGTCTTAAACACCTCCAGGGACGGGGCCTCAACCACCTCCCTGGACAACCCATTCCAGGCAACCCATTCCAGGTCTTCACCACTCTCATGGTGAAGAACCTCTTCCTCACACCTAGCCTGAATCTCCCCACCTCTAGCTTCATTCCATTCCTCCTAGTCCCATCACTACCCTAGATCCTGAGAAGTCCCTCCCCAGCCTTCTTTTCCTTTGGTGGTTCTTAATACAAAGGCAATTCTATTTCCTGGTAGAGGAATATGTAAACAATTTTATAAAATATTTTGGGTATCATCTGACTAAGTTAAAACCATGGCAATGTCTTCTGCTGTCTTTAAAGGAAGGGTTTACTATCTTTAAAAGTGGGCTCCCAGTTGAAAAAAAAATAATAAAATATGGTGCATACATGGCAAAAAAGCTGAAATACAAAATCAACAACAACTCTCTTGAAGTGAACTCCAAAGCTGTTGCGATCTTCCCATTTAGACAAAATTCTCCTTCAAATAACTGGAAACAGAAGCAATAGCAGCAAGTTTCCTTCATCCCTTTCTGAGATGGAGAGAGGCATTAAGAATGATCATTTATTACCAGTCTTGGCTAATTTGAGTCAAGATAACACTTTACTGCAATTTCTCTCTTACTGTATTGGCTATGATAGAAGAGGCAGAAAGCCACATAATGATGAAATTGCCGCAAAGCTGTACATTACACTACTCATGTAATACATGCCACTTATGAACTTCCTACTTTGTAACAAAGAATAAATGTACAGTAGCTTTTCAAAGTTACTGCTACTCCACTTCTAGCAAAAATTCAGCAGGAAGATAAAACATGTCTAGGGACTGCTGGAGATAATTACACCTAGGGAAATTTAAGTGGCATAAACCACTCAATCATTATTTACTGCATTGAAGGGATGTATACTGTGGCATCTACAATGTTGGCATTAATTGTTTGATCTTATTTGCTGCTCCTACATAACCTTATTTTGTATTTTTAGGTACCACCAATTTCTGGCTACAATATCACTAAGATGAATTTACTTCAATCGAAAAGAGTAGCAGAGAAGCTGTTGGACCAATGCAGGTACAGATTCACATCATTTACTTCTACCAATTGGTTTCTATTTTAATCAACAGTTATTGTTTCTTTCAGTCCAGATAACAAAGTTATCAATATGAAAACATCTAGCATTGAGTAGCTAACAACACAATACATCCCTTTGTGGTTAACTGAACCTTTTTGGAATGGAATTAGGTACCTTAAACTACTTCTGGTTTCATGCTGTATTTTCTCCAACATTCTGTATTTTCTCACTGAGCTTATCCTATCCTGAATCAGATCTAAGCACAGAGAATAGCAACCGGCCCTGGGGATTTGCAAGAAATGAAGATTGTCTCTTGGTTGCAAAGACTTTGTTGGAGCTACGCTGGTAAAAAAATGCCTATAAATACCTAAAACTTGAAGAATGATCTGAAGTGCATTCAGGTATTCAGTGCATCTTAAATGTCAAGTTTGACACTTCTGTTAACAACAGCTTAGTGGCATTGACCAACTTAAATTTATCATTCAGACTTCCAAAACTGGGCTCCTCAATGTAAGAAGGACATTGAGACATTTCAATGTGTCCAGAGAAGGGCAAAAAGGCTGGGGAGAGGGGTCTGGAGCACAGCCCTGTGAGGAGAGGCTGAGGGAGCTGGGGTTGCTTAGCCTGGAGAAGAGGAAGCTCAGGGGGAAGACCTTATTGCTGTCTACAACTACCTGAAGGGAGGTTGTGGCCAGGAGGGGGTTGGTGTCTTCTCCCAGGCAACCAGCACCAGAACAAGAGGACACAGTCTCAAGCTGCACCAGGGGGAAGTTTAGGCTGGAGGTGAGGACAAAGTTCTTCCCAGAAAGAGGAATTGGCCACTGGAATGTGCTGCCCAGGGAGGTGGTGGAGTCCCCATCCCGGGAGGTGTTTGATGGGATTGGATGTGGCACTTGGTGCCACGGTTTAGTTGTCATGAGGTGCTGGGTGATAGGTAGTAGATTGGACTTGATGACCTCTGAGGTCTTTTCCAACCTGGTTGATTCTGTGATTGTATGAAAATTCCCTTAAGCATATTAACTATTAGCATCTCACCACATAGATGTTTTCTATAGGTCAAAATAAAGTATGCCCATTAAATACAGCAGGTTGATTTAAAGATCAACATTTTTGATCTTTAATAGGAAAATTCAAAAACAATGATTACTTGAATGTTTAAAGAGTTGTCTTAATCATTTTCATACTTCACAAAGCTTAGATTTTCCTTGATTAATCATAGTTTTGTTCTTAATCTATATAATTTATATTATCTGAACAATGAAACTAAGTATATTAGGTTGTGTAAGGCTATAAGTAGCCCCTAAATTCATAGAACGCCTATCCTTATGCTAATTAGAATGTTATACAAAAAAAAAAAAAAAAAGCATAGTAATTAATTTTACAATCCTAGAACTACAAACTATAGAATAGAATGGCATAGACCAGGTTGGAAAAGACCTTTGAGATCAAGTCTAACCCATCACCCAACACCATCTGATCAACTAAACCATGGCACCAAGTGCCCCATCCAGTCTCCTAAACACCTCCAGTGATGGTGACTCCACCACCTCCCTGGGCAGCCCATTCCAATGGCCAATCACTCTTTCTGGGAAGAACTTGTTCCTAACATCCAGCCTAAACCTCCCTGCACAGCTTGAGACTGTGTCCTCTTGTTCTGGTGCTGGTTGCCTGGGAGTAGAGACCAAGCCCCACTTGGCTACAACCTCCTTTCAGGTAGTTGTAGACATCAATGAGGTCTCCCCTGAACCTTCTCTTCTCCAGGCTAAGCAACCCCAGTTGCCTCAGCCTCTCCTCACAGGGCTTGTGCTCCAAACCCCTCACCAGCTTTGTTGCCCTTCTCTGGACACGTTCCTCCCACTAACAGATCAACACCTGCCCCCTGCTTAGTGTCATCTGTGAATCTACTGATGATGGACTCAATCCCCTTGTCCAGATCATCAATAAAGATACTGAACAGGATGGGGCCCAGCACTGATCCCTGTAATTGCTATAGAATTGATCAACACATTGTTACCTCTTCTTTTCCATTTTCAGCTCAATAATAACTGTAAAGACATAAAATCATAGCATGAGTTTTGTTGGAAAACATCTTTAAGATCTTTGAGTCCAACCATTTTCTAATTGTACCAAGGCTCATGCTAAACCACGTCTCTCAGCACCACATCTCTGCCTCTTTTAAACACCTCCAAGAAGGGGATTCAACCACCTCCCTGTTCCAGGCTTTGAGAACCATTCCAGTCAAGACGTTCCTTTTAATATCCAACCTAAACTTCCCCTGGTACAACTTGAATTGATTCACTATATACCTTTCACTGTGCATTTGCAAGAAAACCAAAAATAAACTTGATGCATTCTGGGAAAAAAAAAAAAACAACCAACCAAATCCCACCCCAAACCTAACAAAACAAACAAAAATCAAGTAAAAATATGAAAAAACAACCCTGATATAAAAAGATTATCATTTTAGAAACTGATCTTCAACCTCACACAATCAGAAAATTCAGGAGAAGAATTCCAGCAGCTTGGTTATGGTTCATTTCTACTTTCTCAGCTCACCCAACCTTCACTCTATTTATTACAAATCTGCTCACTCAAAACATGGTATGTGTATAGTAGAGAAAAAAAAGCAGAAAGCAATATACAGAAATGACTTCACCCTCAATCTCCTGTCTTTTTTAATAAAAAAGAAAACCCAAGCAATTTGCTTTCGAAGGAACTGAATGAAAACTTCAAACTGAAACCACAAAATAGCCTCTTAAGAAGCATAACCCTTAACATTCTTTCTTCCTCCCAGTATTAATATCAAGTCCAATGGAGCCAAGGAGATTTCTTAAACCCAGCAGCTGTCTATTCAAAAGCTCAGCAGGCACAGCAGCAATGGCCTCAGATGGCAGTGACTCAACATGAAGTCAACAGGATTTTTTGTTGAATAACAAGTTATAGGACTTGACTGTGACAAATTGCATCAGGCTCATTAAAAGTTCTTTTGAAAGCGCTTCAAGATGTACGATAGTATATATTGATTGGCTCAGGGCTGAAGAACATATGCTACTTGTTCAAACAACTGTGCTTATTTCCCTGAAAGGAGGTTTATTTTTTGTTTTCTTGGAAATATGCAGTGGAAGGTACACAGTGAAAATCGTGCTACTGATACAGCCAAGATGGATTTCCTCCTGCTGTAATACTGAATGATTCCTACCAAAATAACAGAAGCAATTTAGAGTGTTGAGGAAAGTTATGTAAAGAATAAAGCAGCTTCCCAAATATAAAAGAAACTTTGCCTTTTTTCTTTCTTTCTTCCTTTTTTTTAAATGTACCATTTATACTCTTAAAGTTTCAAAATAATTATAGGCATAATATAGTAACAGGATGTGAAGAAACAGCTTCAAGTTGTACCAGGGGAAGTTTGGGATGGGTATTATAAACAGTTCCTTCACAGCAACAGTGGTTAAGCATTGGAACAGGCTGTCCAGGGAAGTGGCAGGTTCACTGTAACTGAAGGTGTTCAAAGAACATATAGATGTCCCATAAGGGACATAGTTTAATAGTGGACTTGGCAGTGCTGGGTTAGCAGTTTGATTCTATGATCTTGGAGGTGTTTTCCAACCTCAATGATTCTATGATCCTATTTTCTGCCTATACACTTACCAAAGCCTTTCTTTCCTGCCTGTCATACCCCTAGCTAGATTCAAATCCAGCTGAGCTTTGGCTTTCCCAGTAACAATCATACATGATTGGGCAATGACTATTTTTCTTGTGTAAACTCTTTCTGCTTGTGCTTGGTGCATGGTTTCCATTTTGGCTTTGAACTTAGAGAGCTGCTCCTTTTATCCTCTAGCTGTGATAGCTTCATTTAAACAAGATAAATTATTGGAATAGCTATGGTAAAGTATGCAAAAAGTCCGGAGTTGGTTGGGTTTTTTTTCCACTTCATATGGATAACATCAAATTCCAGATATAGACACACAGCATTTAGCATCTATTGGGAAAGGACAATTGGTTACAGTGTAAATTACCCTAATGTCCACCTCACTTCTGTTATATTCTGTGAAGGCTCTTAGAGTGAGATTTTGAGGTATCTTTGAAAAGTGACACAGTGTTCTTAGGGTTTTTTACTGCAGAGATGAAACTCTAAGCAGCATAGCACACTGGTAGTTAAAAGGAGTATGGAATCTAGCTGAGAGAACAGGCTAAGGAAGAAGCTGATAAAAGACGACAGGAAAATTACATCTAACCTCTGTGTCTCCTTCTCCTCCCATTGTTCTTTGTCTCTCAATCACAAAACCAAAGTGATGAGGAAAAGAGTCAATGACTTAGCTGGGGATGTGCTCCACAGACACTGTTCATCTGGCAAAACAGGGATGCCTTTCTCCAGTTCTTTTCCTTTCCCATCTGAAGTGGTACAGCAAGCTCTGTGAACAAAAGCTCCATGATGGCTTTACCAAAACCTTATAGAGGACATGCTGAGGTGAACAGATGTCCTGGCTAAGGGGAAGAGAATAGGTTCCTTTGTTAAAATGTAAGAACTGTGGATGATTCTTTTTTTCTTCCCTGTGAAACACAGACATTTTGGGGAAGGTTTGGAAAAACATGAGGGATTCAATTCTCTGAACTCTTCCACAAGGTCAAGAACGGGATTTAAGGGAGAATTATGCTGTGCAAGCGTGGGGTGTTTTTGCTGTAATTTGGAACATAAGGATTTTTTTGCAGGGAAGGTTCAATGAAAGGCAAGTTAACAGCTACTAACAATTACTAACTTGTTCACTGAGTGAGCACACTCATCTGATTCCTCATTTTACATCTCAGTGAAAGAACATTTAAAGATTTTGTTGGAATTGAAAAGAGACAAAGATAAACACGGTGACTTTCCCCTGATTATGCCTTGCAGCTTCTGAAATTAAGGTGAAAGACCAGCTTTCTGTATTTTGTTTCTAAAGTGACAAGCCACAAACACGTGTCATCAAATGAGCATGAAGGAAAACACGACGCTTACCCACCTCTTGGCAAACTAATAAAGAGGCTTAGGGAATCTAAACTACTCCACTGCCCTCACAGAAGGCTTCACATGGCTAAAATTAGACTCACTGAAAAAGAGAGGAATGTATTCACATTTACAGTTTAATCCAAGAAGTCCTTATTTGATAAAGCACATAAGGCCACATGTAAGGCCACATATGCAGCAATGCAACTTAAAAGGCTTATTCTCTGAAACTGTTTATCCTCCTGTCTTGTAGGTAGCATTGTCTTGATAACATGGCTTTAAAAAGCAAGAGAGTATGGGAAAGTAGTTGCTGTGCATTCTATCTGACTTTGTTATCAGCACATTTTATCTACCTTGAGAGGACAGTAAGTAGTAAAGTCTTCATTCCACATGGGTTTGAAAACCAGCCTTAAACTGACTCAAACAACAGCAAAATTATTATAATACATATTACAACATATCTGTGTATGACAGATACAGACCACATACCCTGAGTTCTAGCCTTTTTTGACCTCTTTTTTACCCCTTTCAAGTAAGACATGCTGGAAAATATGAAACACAAATGAGAAACTGGAAGTGTGCCATTTCCAGTGTTCCTCATAAATAAACAAGAAGGTTCTATGATTCTAGGACCTAAGGGTTGGAGATTGTTTCTATGTGTGTTTCTCAAGCTCTACTGCCTTCACAAACAATTGCAAAACTAGGAGTAACCTTGAAACTATTCATCCAAATTCTTGAACACAGCTTCCTGTGCCAACACTGTCTCCAAAAACATTCTTCATATCCAACACATGTGCACCTATTATGCATTTATCTGGATGTATTGAATCACCTCCCCCTAAACATTCTATTTACAGTAACACTATTTGAGAAAAAGGAACATTTTGTAATCACTCAAGAAGGGAAACTTGGGAATGAGTAAAGCAGGCAACAGGGGAAAGGATTTATAGTGTCTTGGAGATTGATAAACTAATGGAAGAAATCATATGGAAGCTTAGGATGATTTTTTGAGTAGTAAATCAAGGTTGTGATGAGAGACCTTCAATGTCTAATTTGTTGGTTTCGCCGAAGAACTGAGCAAAGTGCGATAATGTCTCTTCATCATGTTTGCACCATATTTATAGTGCACTCCTGTAATGCTTCAGGGCTTCTGTTGGTTACTGACAAGGGCATATACATGTTTGGACTTATCTTCTCTTTAAATCCTTGATGTATTGGTCAAGTTCTCATTTCACCCTTCTGTGAAGCACTGAACTACCACAAAAAGACTGAATCTGACATGAGGAAGGGCAGTGCTCCCAGAGGTTTCAAATTTTTGAGTGACTCTCCTTGACTTGCACATTTAGTCTGCTCAGGTAACTGGAATGGCAGATCACTGGAGAGGCATTTCAAGTACCTCTATGGAAAAGATCCTTTCACCAGGATGCAAATCTAGCAGTGTCTCCTACAGGATTAGGCGACTGGAGCTGCCTCATGATCTCTCCAACTCTTTTCCTGTGGTTACTAATCTTCAGGATGTTTCAATTTGCCCTGCAAACAGAAGTGAGTCTTAGGATACTTAGGCAAGTTGGCTTAACACTTTGGGTGATGCTAGGTCATGGAAAGCTTTGCAGATATTTTACTTCTCTGTTGTGGGTGTTGGTTTCTTCTCCCTAGTAACAAGTGACAGGACAAGAGGAAATTGCTTCAAGTTGTACCAGGGTGGTTCAGGTTGGATACTAGAAGAAACTTCTTCACTGAAAGGATTCTCAAAGACTGGAACAGGCTGCCCAGGCAGGTGGTTGAACCCCCATCCCTGGAAGTGTTTAGAGTAGGCATAGATGTGGTACTGAGGGACATGGTTTAGCACCAGGTTTTACAGGTCATTTCTCACCAAAACAATTCTGTGATTCCAAGACTACTTCTCTGATAGAACACAAATGGAAAGAATATGCAAAATGCCTTATTTTAAATACATTTCCTTAATTAAGTTTGATTGCTTCTAGTTCCAAATAGCTACAGATGTTTTCCTAATTAGCACTGGGAATTTTACACCAGCATCGAGTCTGCTGTCTTCTCCTACAGGAAACTGAACACTTCTGCCCATTAACTGAAGTGAGTCAAGAATGTCAACAGGATAACACATGCAACCAGTCTGCTAGTCACATTCCTGCATGGTTGGGTTTTTTTGACTGGGTATATTCCCTCAGGAATCTATACTGCTAGTCCTGTGCAATGATATTGGAAATGCCAGAAGTCAAGTCATCCTTCTGACTTGACATCAGTATTGAATTTCAACACTGTATACTTAAAATGTCATTTAACATACTGTCTAATGATTTGGACCAGGGGAGGGAAAACTGTCACAATGTGAGAAGTTAATTAAAATTATGACTCTTAGGGAAATTATAATATTACTTGCAGAAAAAAATAACAGGCCCTGGGTTGTATTCAAGCATACTTGACATATTGAGCAGCATGTTAACTTATTTTCATTTATAGACACCGATGTGACTGACTGGCCCCTCTAAAATGCCACCACCATCCTGGTGGGAGCCAGACCAGTGCTGGTTCTGCTCAGCGCTGTGCCTTCCCGGCTCAGTCTCTGCTCCCTAAGGCCCTTTCTGCAGCTTAAGGCAGCGTTGCACAGACAGTGGCTGCTGCTGGCAGTGACAATGCTGATGGGGAGAGTTAGCACCAAAGGTCGGGGTGCAGACCAAAGGCACTGCTACATCTTGTGCGCCACCTTGGGGTTCAGGAAGGAAAATGTGCAGCTGTAGGGAGGAGGGGACTGCCCAGGTGACCCTAAACTGACCAACAAGGCATTCCATCTCATGGGTTTCATGTTTAGGATAAAGCTGAGGGATCACTAGGATCAAGCCTGTTCTTTCAATGGTCAGAATCCAAGGAGGACTCTGTTCTGCCTTTGATCCTAATCCATGACTTCCTGAATCCAGCTGCAGAATCTGGTTTCCATCTGCCACTGAGTCCAGTCTGGGACTTCTGCCACAGCATCAGTGCTGACAGTGACTAATCGCCATCAGGGATTTGGGTTCAATATTGTTCTTTTATCTATTTGTAAACATGTCATTTTATTGTTATTACCATTCCATCTGGTTTAGTTTTATTTCCCAGCCCATCAGCCTCTCTCTTATTCCCTTTTCTCATACCTTTGGGGCAGAAGAAGAGGTGGTAGAGAGCATCTGTTGGCCATTTAGTGACCTTAGCAGCCCTAGACCTTGACAAATACGCTATGGAAACCACAGAAAGAATATTGGAACTGTGCCTGCTTCCTTAGGCTAGTAGGTCTTGATAGTTCTGATATCTGGGATATCTGTCAGCAAGCACAGATACTGTTATAATGAAAGCCACAAATACAAACTTTCAGGTGCTTTGTTATTAATTTACCATTTCTACAACCTGATTAGAAAGGCAAAGGTGTGTCCTAGCACTTTCTCATATCTGCTGGCAATTTTGACTGTCAAGGTGTGTGTGTATCAGCAATTCTGGGCATTCCCACATGCTCACTGGGTAGGAAATGCATCCCTAGCTATGTGAGATCTAATTACTTGCCTACTACTGCTCTAATTGATGGAACTGTGTCTTTCTGGAACCAATTTACACAGCTCTTATCTGCTTTAGACATTCTGATGAGCCTTTATCTTTTGAGCTCTGTTTTTAATAATTCATAGTGATTAATCATGTTTGCATATTTGCATAAAGAGCCCTGTATTAAGGCACAGGACTGATCTGTAAAGAGAAGCAGCATACCAACATTGCATCTTCAGCGACCATTAGTTGGCCTAGTCTATTGACTCTAGCAGAAGAATGTCAATTTACACCAGCTGAGAACTTGCTTCTGTCGCACAAAACTTAAAATGTCTTCTTAGGTTGAGTTCTGCTAGCAGTTTACACTGAACTGTGGAGAACTGTATATGGTAATAAAGAGTGCTCCCTTAGCATTGGTCATGAACAGGGTGGTCAGCAGGAGTAGAGATGTGATTGTGCCTCCATATTCTCATCACTGGTGAGGCCACACCTCAAATACTGGGTCGAGTTTTGAGGCCCTCGTTACATGAAAGACGTTGGGGGCTCCAAGAACGCCAGAAAGGAACATTTTGTGAGGGCTTGTAGTGATAGGATGAGAGAGAATCAATCTGAGCTTGAAGAGGGCAGAAACAGACTGAGTATCAGGAAGAGATTTTTTACAGTGAGGGTGGTGAGACACTAGAACAGGTTGCGCCAGCAAGCTGTGGATGCTCCCTCCCAGGAGGTGTCCAAGGGCAGCATGGATGAGGCCTTGCACAACCTGGTCTAGTGGAAGGTGTCCCTGCCTATGTCATGGGGGTTGGAACTAGATGATGTTTATGGTCCGTTCCAATAGAAACCATTCTATGAATCTACAAATCTATGAATTAAGTTGGTTCAGTTTGTCCAGAGAAAGGCAAAAAAGATGGTAATGGGTCTGGAGAACAGGTCTGGTGACAAGTAGCTGAAGGAACTGGGGTAGATTAGTCTGCAGAAGAGGAGGCTAAGGGAGACTTCATTGCTCTCTACAACTCCCTGGAAGGATGTTCTGATGAGATGGGAATTGGTCTTTTCTCCCTAGTATCACATGACACAATGAGAGGAAATGGCCTGAAATTGTGCCAGGAGAGGTTTAGGTTGGAGATTAGGAAAATGTCTTGACTGAAAGAATGGTCAGGCACTGGAACAGGCTGCCCAGGGAGGTGGTAGAGTCACCATCCCTGGAGGTGTTCAAGAAATGTGTGGACACGGCATTTCAGGACACGGCATTTCAGGACATGGCTTCATGGCCATGGTGGTCTTAGGTTGATGCTTGGACTCGATCTTAGAGGTCTTTTCTAACCAAACCAATCCTGATATTCCATGATTCTGCTTCAGTAGTGTGAGCAGTAAGTAACAAAAGAATTAAAAGTAATAAGGAACATGGTTGCTTCTCAGGTTTAAATGCAAGGCTTTGTTACAGACAATTTGGTAGGGATTTATGCTGTCCAAAGAGATACTGTTGTAATACAGATGTTTGATTCACCCTGAGTACAGCTTCCAGGACCAGATGTAAGCAGGCAAAGATGTTTATCACGTTATACAGCAAAGTTATATAGTCTATCAGAAGGCACATGTGTCACATCTTAATTGGTTATTTTCTACTGGCATACAATTAAGGCATACAATGGGTTTCAATAACAAAACAATATTTTAGCACATCCAACCAAATTCTGCCCAATTTATCTTCTCAGTTACAAGATGTTTACATTCTTCTCTGAGTCACAGACTAAACATAGCCTTCTCTAATTTGAACAAAGGCAAATCTTCCCCATAGCCTTCCAAATCTATCTGAAAACAACCCTTCTCCTACAAGATACATGTCATTTTTGGTTTTGCTTGAGCTACTCTGTCCTGAGAGTCATGGTAAAAGTGGTAACAAGAAGATCGAAAGGCAGGTTTGATCTGAATTCAGTTGATACTGTCTTATTAAAACACACAGCTGTTTGGTTGACATCATCCTACAAGCAAAATTCCCCTGCATACAAAACAGCCCTGACAGAAAATTAGGGTCCAAGCCCATGAGAAATTAACCTGATAAGTATCCCGCCTTCTGAATAAGACACATGCTACCACGTGCAGGTGACCTGCAAAGCTTCTGCAGATAATAAAGAAAAAAGTAGTAAAGCCTTTCTCCCATGACTGAACTTCCACTATTCAGACACACAGGATTTCCTACCATTAGCACCGTCATGCATTCATTCACTATCCTTTGACATCTTCAACCTTTACAGAGATTCAATCTTTCTCCCTTTCTGCAAATTTTTCCAGGTTTCCCACACCATTTCCTGCCACAAACTTGCCTTCTGCTCATTTGTATCTTTCTTCCATTTCTCTTTCAGACATCTCTTTCCCTTGGCTCAATGCTGTCTACTAGTGCTTGCTTTGTGAGAAACACTTAGTAGTGACTTCCTACGCATGTTCTCTGTGCCATTCATGACTACAGACCCAGATCACATTCCTCCTCATCCAAGAGCAAGATGAGGAACTTTTTCTGTTCTTAATCTGTTCTCTACAGAAGTTCTGATCACCTTTGTCACCCTTCCCATAAGCCTTTTAAACTTCTACTGCATCTTTCTGAGATGATCTGACCATATCCAAATATAAATGACACTCAAAAGGTGAAGGTGCATCATTGATTTGTATCATGGTATTAGCTCCCAATTTTATTTCCTGCCAGCTGTTGCTTGAAGAAACTGTAATAAGGAACCATAGAATCATCTTGGGTTTAGAGATCATCAAGTCCAGCCATCCTCTACCTCTACTAAGTCTGGTGCTAAACAATGTCCCCAAGCAGCACATCTCTGCCTCTTTGAAGCACCTCCAGGGATGGGGATTCAACCACCCCCCTGGGGAGCCTTTGAGAACCTTTTCATTGAAAATGTTTCTTCTAATACCTAACTTAATCCAAAACTTTTGGGAATTCAGATCCATCAGCTGGACTGATCTGGCTCCTACGAACAGCTGGGAGGCCTTCTACAAGAACAACATAGATTCTTTCTTTCTGGGCATATGAAATTTCTATTCTTTACTGTATTTCTACTGATTTGCCTCCACTTCAGAAATCAGATTTATCCTCAGATCTTTCCTGTTAGTCTTTTAAGATGTTATCACTTTTCCCAGCTTCTATGCTTCCAGAGTGTGGGCTGACAAAAGAGGTTAGTAATCAGTTAACAGTTGCTCATTTTTCCTATCTGACTTCCTTTAGGGTTCTGGTGAAAGGTCTCAGCAGTGTTTCTTCAGTTTTGTTCTCAAAGTATCCCTTCACTGCAGCAACTAAATATCTCCAGATCTCTCAGCACCTCTTTGTTTCAACACAACCCTTCTGGTTGACAAATATCCACACTTCCATCTCCTGGCATGCTATCTGGCAGCTTCTGCTATAAAATATGAGCTCTGTTAGCCCAGCTGCTGCCAGTCTCCTGAGCCCCAGGTAACCCCAGGCCAGAGATGCATCAAAAGATATGAAAGTTTCTTATCTTTCTAATATTAATGTATTCTCTTTGATTGTAAAAGATGACACGTTTTCACTCCTTTACTATAAACACACCTCAGAAGATGGATATTTACCCAATTATCAATGCACAGCTAAAAGAACTTCTGTCAAATACCAGTTTGAGATCTATGTTTGAAATACAGTTAGACTTCAGACAACATTTCATTAGACAAAACAGGCAATGGACAAGGTTCAAAATTATTTGGGGTATAGGGATCAAGCATGAGAGGGGAAAAAATAAATTAAACAATCAAGTAAATAGAATCTATATGAATAAAATGACACAGACCTAGTTTAGTTTTTTGTTGTGTACAACTATGTTTGTGACACAAGGATTTAGATCTTCATTAAAGTACCCCAAATCATGTAGGATTTATTTTAACCTCCCTCCAACTTCTGTTCAATAAAAGTTTCTTGGATGTCTACCATGCATCTATCAGGTGAAAAGAAAACAAGACCTTATTTTAGGGTTCAGTTCTTTTTCTGTATAGGAGATGACAAACTCATATCTTTAAAATGGAGCAGGGAAGCAGATTTCATTCGTTTATCTTAGTGCTATAGATATTCGCCGTGCAGAATCAAAGAATCATTCAGACTGGAAAAAACCCTTGGGATCATCAAGCCCAACCATTAACCCTACTCTACAAAGTTTACCCCTAAACCACATCTCAAAGCACCTCATCTAAATGACCTTTAAACACATCCTGTGCTGGTGACTCAACCACCTCCCTGGACAGCTCATTTCAATGTCTGACTACTGTTTCTGTGAAAAAATTTTCCTAATGTCCAGTCTAAGGCCATTCACTCTTGTCTATTTCTAATTACCTGTGAGAAGAGACCAGCACCAACCTCTCTATGATGCCCTTTCATGTATTTATACAATACAATACAACAGGTTGAAAGAGACCTTCAAGATCATCGCGTCCAACCCATCAACCAATCCAACCCACCCAAACAACTAAACCATGGCACCAAGCACCCCATCAAGTCTCCTTCTGAACACCTCCAATGAAGGTGACTCCACCACCTCCACGGGTAGCTGATTCCAATGGGCAATCACTCTCTCTGTATAGAACTTCTTCCTAACATCCAGCCCAAACCTGCCCTGGTGCAGCCTGAGACTGTGCCCTCTCGTTCTGGTACTGGCTGCCTGGGAGAAGATACCAACCTCTGCCTGTCTACAACCTCCCATCAGGTAGTTGTAGAGAGCAATAAGGTCACCCCTGAGTCTCCTCTTCTCCAGGCTAATTGTACAGGGAATTGAGGTCTCCCTTCAGCCTCCTCTTCTTCAAACTTAACAGCCCCAGCTCCTTCAATCACTCTTCATAAGATTTATTCTCCAATTCAACAATCACTCTTGTAGCATAAGAAAACAAACACTCCTCACTGAAATCCTGAGAGATTAAAAAAACCCCAAAAACTCAGTTCTCAATTGTCTTGAGGTTGTTGGGGATGATAACATGTGCTAACTACACAATTACCACTGAAAATCTTAAGAAAATGTATTTCCCTGAAATAATTGTGATGTTTATTGAACAGAAGTTCCTCTCCAAGTCAAGTCACAGGATCATTTCTGCTGGAAAAGAACTTAAAGGCCATCACGTCCAACCACTACGTAATTTGACCAGGGCCACTACTAAACCATATCTTTGAGTGCCATATCTAGACAGCTTTTAAACACATCCAGGGATGGGGATTGAACCACTTCCCTGGGGAGCCTATTCAGTCAAGAAGTTTCTTCAAACATCCAACCTCACCCTCCCCTGGTGCAATTTGAAGACACTTCCTCTCATCATATCAGTTGTGACTTTTGAGAAGAGACCAATACCCACCTCTCTACAACCTCCATTAAGGGAGCTGTGGAGAGTGAAGTCTCCCCTCAGCCTCCTCTTCTCCAGAATAAACAACCCAAATTACCTCAGCAGCTCCTCACAAGACTTGTTCTCCAGACCCTTCAACAGCTTCATTTCCCTTCTCTGGACATACTGCATCACCTCAATGTGCTTCTTGGAGTGAGGAGCCCAAAACTGAATCTAGGACTCAAGGTGTGGCCTCACCACTGCTTAGTATAGGACAACAATCACTTTCCTGGTTCAGCTGGTCACACTATTGCTGATAGAATCCAGGCTGTTGTTTGCCTTCTTGGCCACCTGGTCACCCACACAGGCTCCTCTTCAGACTGCCATTGATCAACACCCCCAGGTCTTGCTGTGACAGGCAGTTTCCAGTCACTGTGTCCAAGGCTTGGAGTGTTTATAGACTTGTAGTCATCTAAGTGCAGGACTTGGAATGAGTCAAGATGACTAAAACCCAAGAAAATCCAAGTGTCTAAAGACTCAGAGTTCTACACTGAACAATGTTAAGGAGGAGATGAGCATCAACAATGAGCATCAGCAGCTGACCCCACAGTCAGCTACTTGTGGCTCCGCCAGCCAGTTACTGTAGTGATGAAATGTTGTGTTTTGACCTTTGGGAAAATGATGCACATTTGCTGGACAACAAGGCAGGCAAACAACATATCTGCCTGCACTTCAGGAGGAGGAGAGAGAGGAAAGAATACAAGGTTTGTATTAAATATGAAGAAGGAATAAAAACAGTGGTAATCTGCAGTAAATACCAAGCTGCAGTGCTCTGTGCCACATGATGTGTGCATTAGTGCTGAACATCACAACTGCCATCTTGAATGGAAACCAGGAGACTGACCCAAACACTGCTGAAGCTTGCAAAACATGTTCAAGGGTATCAATCTAGAAACTTTAACAACTGGACTTAGCTTTCACAATGAGGTCACTTTAAATGAAAATTAGGTATCAACACCTTACTGTAAGTCGTAACTACAGGACTACTCTTTCCCATATTTCACTTTGATATAGCAGCCATTAATGCCTGTTGGCATTAAATGAAGGCTCTTTAATGAAAGATCTTCCTGGAAAGAGCTTCAAATAGGCTTCCATAATAACACAGGAACAGCTAGATTTGACTGCAAATCCATAGCAATTTATTTCACAGCCAGGTGAGAATGGATACACAGCTCAATTATCATAACATTATTGGAAAACTTTCATTTTTCACTTTCTATTTAACAACGGGATCACTGCCTTTCAAATTTGCATATTTCACACAAGGTATGCATATTGTATTCTATGCAGTACCTGCTCAAGCTGTCTTCCAGTGAGCAAAGCAAAGAGGCTTTGATGCTCACATTGCTTCAGTAGGAACAAAATTAGCGTCACTGGTATTTTAAGTCCCAGCTTAGCTTATAACATTTGCGTTGATGTTAAAGCATAAATTAGCAGGTGCCTGAAGGTAGAGGCCTCTCTCTTTCCAGGGTAGACATCTCAAATATCAACCGGCTCACTTTTATTCAGTTATTTTTAACAGCTTACACAAAGTTCTGTACCATGAGAAGAGGTAAGAAAATAATCTGAGTTCCCTATTTGCAGTGACTAATTCACAACTGTAGGAAACACACAGGCTTAACAGTTATCTTCAATGTTGTTCTTCACAAGTCTTTGATTTTTGGAGGGTAGTTTACTTATGCAGGTATATGCCAGGTCAGGCTGAGAATGGAAATTGTTTTCAGATCAGTTGACACAGCTTAATAGCACCGTGCCACTCCAAACTCCTAAGCTTAAGACTCATGGTGCTTTCTGTGACCTTGAAAAGTAAGCAAATTCTCTTAAATGTGTTCAGACAGAGTTCCACAGGAGGACAAATTGCAGGAATCATTGCTACTGGCAAGTCTGACCTTGATGGCATGAGGAAGCAGTGGCAGGGAAAGAAAACCATCAAATATCTAACAGCATTGGGCTTAACTAGAGGCTGGACACCCTGTTTAACTGACTGCTTATGAAACAGTCAGAACTTCCACCTTATCTTTCATAAACACACACTTCCCTGCCATTATTCTGGAATACAATAAAAGACTGGGCGCTGGCAAGATTTTTTTTCCTTTTCTTTTTCTGAATGCTATTTAATTGAATCTATAATGTTTTCTTCAGAACTTCGACACTTCTGAAAATCGAAAATCTGCAGGGGAATGTCCCTTGCTTTAGAAACAGAAGAGGGAGTTGCTCTTGCAATGAGCAAACTGAGCCACTCCTTTATGAGAATTATTTAATTTCAAGTTAATTAAAGGCAAGAAGAAATTCTTTACGTTAATGGTGGTGAGACACTGGAACACATTGTGGATGCCCCCTCCCTGGGAATGTTCAAGGCCAGGTTGGATGGGGCCTTGAGCAACCTGGTCTAGTGGAAGGTGTCTTTGTCCATGGCAGGGGAGTCGAAACTAGATGACCTTTAAGGTCCCTTCCAAACCATTCTATGTCAGGAGAGCAGAAAGGCATGTGTGTTGTGTATGTAAGACAGTAAAAGCAGTGCATGGAGCGCTGCCTTGGGATGGACAATGAGCCAGCTGAAAGCTTGGAAGTCAAGATTCAAGGTCGCACAAAAGAGCACTGACATTATTGTAGATGTATGCCACAGCACACCTCACTAGGAAGTCGTAGCATAGACTTTTTTAGGATACCTGAAAGAAACCTCAGGTTTACATGTTCTGTTTCTCACAGGGGACTTCAACTATCATAACTACAGATTCTTCTGAGCTCCCCCGCTATCAGTGACAAAACAAGAGGTAACAGGCATAAATTGAAATGCAGGAAATTCCATTTAAATCTGTGAAAGCCATTTTGACTGTGAGGGTGGTCAAACACTGTGAGAGGTTGCCCAGATGCTATCTGCATCCTTGGACATATTCAAAACCTGGCTAGTCATGATCCTGATTAACATGCTGTAGCTGTGTCTGTTTTGAGATGAGGGGCTGGACAGGCTTCAGAGGTCCCTCCCAACCTCAATGATTCTAGGATTAATTTATTTCTAAGACATTGAAGGAAACTGAAGGGTCTATTTTATCTTCATTTATCTAACAGGAACAGCATGTAACATTGATTAGGAAGTTCAAAACTGACGCTGTAGAATTCTGTAAGGAAATGCTACAAAAGATTCATTCACTTCTTATCAGGAAAAATGAGAGGAAAAATAAGCTAAATCCATTAAAACTGGCACAAGATAATATGAATTAGTGATAGCACTTTGTATCCTGCCTAAAGCCACTCAAAAAGTGGAAATATGACCTTTTACCCTCAGCTTTCTTGGCATGAAACTTCTGTTTGATGAGTTTCTTCTAATTTCAAGTCCATAAGGAAAAAATTAGGAAATTATAACACAATATTCAGTACTTCAAACAGAAAGAGACCATTCTGTGTTCACTTTTTTTTTTTTTTTTTAATACAAATAATACATTAAACAAATAAAACTTGTTAATGTTCACAAAAATATGTTAAAACCCAGTGACACAAAACTATTGGGATGGTGAATCTCAGGCAAAACAGCAAAAAATAAGTGCTGTCCAATACTGCTACCACTTCATCTCATGATGGTGTTTATCTGAACTGAAAATCATCCATATCTGTGAAGTTTTAAGGGTAGTCAGCTGATTTAGTAGCCGAGTGTAGTGAGATGATTGTCCTTAAGCCCTGCTAAAGAGGGACACTTACCAGTAAAATCTTCAAGCACTTTTTCTTAAGTTTCCTTGCACATAAAGGCAAACTAATTTCAGTTTGTATAAAAAAATAAGGATTGAAATTTTCCACCTGATTCAGTGTGACCTACACATTTCAATTTCTAACTGATTTCAGATGCTGTAACAGACAAATTACAGAAACAAAAGTTGGACAATTCTAGAATGAGTTTGGACAGAGGTCTTGTAAGGAGCAACTGAGAGAACTAGGGTTGCTTAGCTTGGAGAAAAAAGAGGTTAAAGGGAGACCTTCTCACTCTTGATAGCTTCCTGAAAGGTAGTTGGAAACAGGTGGGTGTTGTTCTCTTGTCTTTCTAGGAACAAGTGAGAGGACTAGAGGAAATGGCCTCAAGTTGCATCAGGGCAGGTTTAGGTTGGATATCAGAAGAAATTTCTTCACTGGAAGCATTCTGAAAGACTGAAACAGGCTCCCCAGGGAGGTGGTTGAATCCCTATCCCTGGAATGTAGAGGTAGAGATGTGGTGCTGAGGGACATGAGTTACATACCGGTTGGACTCGATACTATTGAAGGTTTTTTCCAATCAAAATGATTCTGTGATTCCAGAACTCTCCTTATTTAAAGTATTTTGTATGCTAAACCGCTCAGAGACCGTACTAAAGATCAAAAAGCTTTTCTGGAGCCTTCTATACTGCTTTAAGGAAATCACCTAGAAAAGGAAGATTTCAGATTACCTCCCAGGATAAATTTTGCTCTACACCATATTAGGAAAAATACTCTAAGTGAGCTCTTAGTTTTCTTACAACTCCCCTTTTATTTTTTACACTGTAATTGAAGTCAAATTAATTGGTTAAGGATTGGTGTCTGTTATTCAATCAGCTATACAATCCTTTTATGGACTTTTATCAATAGAAAGTAAGCATTTTGGGTTTGAGTGGTTTGTACACAATAGGATTTCCAGTTGCCTTTCTGGCATTAGAGCATTAAATAACTGCTTTGAAGACAGGTTTTTTGTTTTTCTTTTCCACTGTTTTCTGATAGCTTGCTATTAGCACAAAGGGAAATAAGAAAAAAATAATTATGAGGCATTGACCAGTGAATATAAGTCAGTAACATGGAAGCTGAAATGTCTAGAAATCACTGCTGGGTAAGAGCCCACGCCTGGCGGCACTGTGCTGTGGGAAGGGATTCAGACAGGCAACTGACATCTGTGCAGAGAGCTTGGTGTTAAGGGGCTCTATGTGGCAATGAGCAGCATGGATGGGATGGGTTAGCATGAGAACAAGGCTTAACAATCATAAGACTGGCAAGAGCAACATACAATAATTTCCATACAGTAATGGAAATGTGAAACACGGAGAGCTAAGAACTCACATGCTGAGGTACAGAGTGATTTAGTATTGTAGAACCACAGAATCGATTTGGGCCAGGGATGAGGATTCAACCATCTTCCTGGGGTGCCTGTTCCAGTCTTGGAAAACCCTTTCATTCAAGAAGTTTTCACTAATATCCAACCCAAGCCTTCCCTCATGCAACTTGAAGCCATATCCCCTCATGCTATCACTTGTTACTAGGGAGAAGAGACCAACTCCTACCTCACTCCAACCTACTTTCTGGCTCTCCATCCAGAAGGTCTCCCCTCAGGCTCCTTTTCTCCAGACTAAACAACCCTAGTCCCATGAGCTACACCTCACAAGAACTGTTCTCCAGACCCTTTACCAGCTTCACTGCCTTCCTCTGAACCTGTTTTAGCATCTCAATGTCTTTGTTCAAGTGAAGGCCACAAAACTGAATCTAGGACTCAAGCTGTGGCTTCACCAGTGCTGACTACAGGGGGAAATTACTTCCCTGCTGTTGCTGGTCACACTACTCCTGATCCAGGCCAGCTTGCTGTCAGCCTTCTAGGCTACCTGAGTGCCAGCTCATCTTCAGCCAGCTGTTGATCAACACCCCCGGTCTTTTTGTCCTGAACAGTTTACAGCCACTCTGCCCAAAGCCTTCATTCATGTGACCCATGTGCTGGACTTGGCCTTGTCACCATTAATTGAGGTCATTCTTCTTTGCCAGAACTATTCACTAAGTCATTTGTTCCCATATCACATATTCAATTACAGAATTGCCTTGTTGGAAAAAGACCTTAAGATCATCGACCATAGCTTAATATTTCCCTGTACACAACTGTTAGATCATGTCCCTGGGCTCCCCATCCAAACACTGTTTAAACATCTCCAGGAACGGTCACACCACCATTTCCCTAGGCAGCCTGTTTCAGTGCCCAATGACCCCTTTTGGCAAACATATTTTTCCTAATATCCAACCTAAACCTCCCCTGGGCCCATTTCCTCTCATCCTGTCACTTGTTACCTGGAATAAGAGACCAACACCCACATCAGCCCAACCTCCTTTCAGGCAGTTATAGAGAGCAATGAGGTCTCCCGTCATACTCCTCCAGGCTGAACAATTCCAGCTCCCTAGCTGCTCCTCATAGGACTTGTGTTAAAGACCCCTCACCAGCCTTGTTGATAATGACGACAATAATGATAAAAATAACAATAATAATCTAACTACTCCTAAGTACTTGTGTGGTAACATCTGAACACCTTATTACACATAACCTTTTTTCATAGCACATATTTTGATGTGTTGTAAGTGGATTGTTTGAAGTCCATGCTAGCATATTGCTGCCTTTCTGTCTGGAAAAAAAAATAAAAAGTCCTAATTCCCTCTATCAAGGGTGCTGCTCTGAGAAAGAAATCTATCTCCCAGCCTTTGTTAATGCAAATCACATCTCTAAAAGGCATTAATGGAGACTATTTGCTCAGGTCATTATTTTGCATTCCTGTGGATAGTGGTCTGTGCAGAGTGATCTAAGGAACTGCATTAACTGTGACCCCAATTATTTTGGAGGGAGCTAGAAATACTTGCACATCCAAAAGCTATTCAATTTCTATTAAGAAACTACCTCACAGGAATTAATGGCTTATTTTCTTTCCATACCCCATTTTTTAATTTAAAACATAAAGGAGCAAAGTGTGATTTCTCCAAAATAAAATTGAAGACATAATTTTGCTATATGATGATGAAAACGCTTGCTACCTAAGCAGTAATTTGCTTTATTTCATTAAGAAACACATATGTGAATGCTTCCTACTCACTTGGGTGTATTTTAAAGCTGAGAATCCACAGATTTTATTTTGCCTTCCAAACATGCACTGAGAAACAGTTTAACAGCAGAGCAGTTCTGTGTACACATCAAAGTGTCTCTGTGCAGTCTGCTTGCACTGCCTTTCTCAAGGCAGCAGAACTGGGAAGCTGGTATGACAATGTGTATCACATCTGCTTATTTATGAAAGATGAACAGAGGGGGACATGTGGGGAAGAGGAGGCTGAGGGGTGACCTCACTCTCTAGAGCTCCCTGAAAGGAGGTTGGAGAGAGGTGAGTGCTGGTCTCTTCTCCCTAGGAACAAGTGATAGAATGAGAGGAAATGGCCTCAAGTTTCACCAGTGAAGGTTTAAGTGGAAACGAGAAGAAAATTCCTGACTTAAATCATTCTCAGCCTTTGAAACAGACTCCCCTTGGAGGTGGCTGAATTCCATACCTGGAGGTTTTTCAAAGAGACAGATATGTGGTGCTGATCTAGTGGAGGCTGTCCCTGCCCATGGCAAGGGGGTTGGGACTAGATGAACCTTGGGGTCCCTTCCAACCTCGACAATTCTGTGATTCTGTAACATGGTTTAGCCCCAGTCCTGTTAAAGTTAGATAATGGTTGGATCTTAAAGGTCTTTTCCAACCAAAATTATTCCATGATTATAGACTCATAGAATAATTCATTAAAAAAAACCCAAACAACCAAACAAAAAACCCCACAATTAAATAACTAATTTAAAAATTATTCTATGATTATAGAATCATAGAATTATTAAGGCTGGAAAAAAATCTCTAAGATCATCAAGACCACCACCTCCATGGCCACTAAACCATGCCCCAAAGTGCCATGTCTACACATTTTATGAATGCCCATATACAACCCAATCTAATTGTTTTCATTCCTGCAGGCCATACCCCTCATATATGAATAAAAATGCTCAAGCAGCTGGCAGACTCCAAAGTAATACATAACCATGGGGCCACACCGTACTGATGCATCCAAGGCTAGCTAGATGAATTCTATGAATAGAGCAACAGAACTGAGGTTCTACAGGGTCACTCAGTGACCAATGGAAAATGAAAACCACGACACCTGGATAATGCTTACATGTTGCTACCTTTATGTGGTTTCACCTGGAAAAAAGCCCTGAAGGAGCACCAAGACTTACAGCCCCTCTCTTTAGACAGCAGGACTTCAGCAGCAGCTGTTCCCTCAGCAAGCTGCAGTCTTTCCTCACTTTCTGTTCTATACAAAACTCATACTGCTTGACATGCTGCCTGTTTAAAGAAAAAACTATTTTTAGCACTTTGATCCATTTGGCCTCATCTCCTAGTAATTTGGAACTCTCCCACTCGGGTAAGTGCCACATGCCAGATGGCATGGTCAGGACTTTCCCATTTCATTCATATGTTTTAGGTAAAGTCTATTGCACGCAATCCAAGCTGTGAAATGCTTGGCATCGTTCAGTCTGTTGACAGGAGTGGCAATGGTAGCTACACACCATTGAAACCACAAGGGCATGTTTATTTTTCTTTTGTCTCCTCAGTTGTATTCAACTTTTAAAAATGGTGGGTTTGACATACCAGAAATGAGACCTCACATATCACACACATCCCTTAGAAGGAAGAAATAAATACACTCTGGAATCTTACAAGAGAAGACTGAAATCACAAGTAAAATCTTTTGTAAACTCAGTTTGCCTAATTCATTGAGGGCAGAATTGAGATTCCTTTTAAAACACTGGAAAGATGAATTTTTGCTCTGCTCATGTTTCAGAGTGAAAACTGACTGCACACATTTAGCACAGAGTGGTTTAGACTAATAGATTGCCTCCGAGAAGGACATACTATATCATCCTTGATTGTGAACACACCACACACATCTTTTCATACACCAGAACCATAGAATCATTTTTGTTGGAGAAAGACCTTTAAGATCATCAAGTCCAACCATTATCTAACTCTATCATGTTGGGGCTAAACCGTGTCCCTCAGCAACATGTCTTTGAAACACCTCCAGGGATGGGGATTCAACCACCTTCCTGGGGAGCTTGTTCCTGTCTTTGAGAATGTTTTCTGTGAAGAATTTTCTTCTAATATCAAATCTAAACCTCCCTTTATGCACCTTGAGGCTATTTCATCTAAACTCAGGGAGCAGAAGCATTTGGATTTTGTCCATTGCAATTTATACCCAGGCGAGAATTGTCATACTTGTTCTCCAAAACATTCTCTTGACTATCAGAAAGTTACTGATCAGAGAACTACTGTCTATTTTTTAATAGCTCCTAGTAATCATAACAAAGAAAAATACATCTGCTTTTGGGTCACATTTTATCAGCCCCAGAATGTCATGGCATGGAACACCACAACTTGACAATACAACATATGAATATCTCCTCCTTTTCTGAGTTTTGAGGCAAAACCTTGCTAATTTCATGTGATATAACCTAGTTCTTCTACTGAAAAGAATCACAACTGAATTCAGCCAAGCTTTTGTTTGATGTGGCTGGGTTAAACCATCACACCTTGGAACTTCTGATTTTAAAACCTATCCCACTAGTCACTTTTTCCAGCCTTAGTCCATTTTTTGTTTCTCTCTAGTACACAAGGTGCCTCATGAATCTGATTATGTCCCCCTTCTGTTTTACAGAGGCATGCTACAGCTGCATGTAATGCTGCTCTCTAATTTGTTGTCTATGCCTTTCCTAACCCGTTATCTCAACTACTTGTTTAACCACTACACAGCTATGATTTGACATTTTCTACTGTAACCCCAAGAACTCACTCCTAAATGGCAAGTCAGCTTAGAGCCCATGAATTTCTTTACAAAGTCCAGGTTGCTTTTTGGTGCATCACTCAACTTTTCTCCACATCAAATGTTTTCTACGTTTATTATTCCAGTATCAGTCTTCAGATCCTTCTGAAATTATTCATTGCTGGTTTTTTAATGACCTTACTACCCAGAAGGGAACAATACCAAAAGTAAAATTCATGGTCTTATTACTCACTCAACTTTTCATATTTTTTTTAAGTGCCCATGTAAAAATTGTTAGTACAGAATTATTTTGAGACTCCACTAGTGCTCTCTTTCCTCCGTGTCAATGACCATACATTCCTACTGTCTCTCCTATCCATTACCTGCACAAGGCAGATAATGCCTTGCAAGCAATGCTGATAGCATCTGTGACACCCAGTCATCACCTGCATTATGTCAGCTGCTGTGCCTACCACAATGTGCCAGTATCTTGTGAAATAATATATAGAATATAAGAAGCAAAATAATTTTGGTTTGAAAAAACGTTCAAGATCAGCAAATCCAACCATTCTCTAACTCTACCAAGTCTGGTTCTGCCCCTCAGCATCACATCTCTGCCTCTTTTCAAAACCTCCAGAGGTGGAGATTTAATTACCCCCCCCGGAGATCTTATTCCAGTCTTTGAGAACCCTTTCAGTTATGAAGCTTCTTCTAATATCCAACATAAACCTTCCCTGGTGCAACCTGAGGATATTTCCTCTCATCCTGTCACTTGTTACTAGGAAGACCACCAATACCCACCTGGTTCCAACCTCTTTTCAGGTAGTTGTAGAGAGTGAGGTGGTCTCCCCTCAGCCTCCTTTTCTCTAGACTTAGCAAGCCCAGTTCCCTCAGCTGTTCCTCCCAAGAGCTGTTCTTCAGAATTATCACTATTAGTAATAAATTAGTACTTATTAATGCAAAATTTACAGGAAAATAAGAATACCCTAAAGATCATTTAGAGATCTCATACAAATAACAGAACTTTCTGTTAAAGAGCACTTTGTCCCCAGAAATCTTAAAACATAAGAGCTGAAAATATTTTGGTAGTCTTAGATGATATCCAGCTGCCCATATCTGAGCTCAGTCAGAGTGAGTGGACATCCTGGTGAATTCAGCAGTACAATTAGGTATCTTGAATAAGTAAGAAATTCTGTTCAAACTTTGCTCCTGCATAATGTGATATGACAAAACCCTGCGTTCAATGCTGGGGGATAGGGAGAGAGGAAGGAGAAGGAAGTTCCTATTTGACTAACCTGACACTTCAGATCAGCAGAGATGAAGAGAGCCAGCTGTGGATTTTTCTTTTGCTGCTTTATTCTGAGCTAAACTGGGTGTTTTCTTGCATACAATATCCACAGCAGCATATGCTCTGCTAAATGCTTTGAGTATTTTGATCCCTTGATGTATGCAGCATCACTCCCAGGTACGAGTGACAACATTTAGCACCTTGTGATGCTGGGTAAGATGATACACAGGACAATAATGGGGATAAGCTAAGATTAAACTAGGACAGTGCTGTTCAGCACATTTTCTGCAGCACTGTATCCAGCATCATGAAAAGATAGTAAATGTGTGGACAGAAAGATGAAGGAGAGTGGAATTAGAATGGATATTAGAAAGAAATGCTTTATATTGAGGGTGGGGAGACACTGCAACAAGTTGTCCAGGGAGGTTTTGGATGCCCCTCCCCAGTGGTTTTCAAAGCCAGGTTGGACAGGGCCTTGAGCAACCTGGTCTGGTAGAAGGTGGCCTTCCCTTGGCAGAGGGCTTAGAAGTAGATAATCTTTAATGCCCCTCCCAACCAAAACCATTCTATGATTCTCCTCTTCAAAATTCTACAGAATAGCAGTTGCAATTTCCATTTGGCTCCTTCTTCTTTTCAGCTCCTATAAATGATGCTGTCCCAACTCTAATATCAAGTACATCATCACATTATTTCATTACCATTCCAATACTTGAAGGGAGCCTACAGGAAAGCTGGAGAGGGACTTTTCATAAGGGTGTCTACTGACAGGACTAGGGGGAATAGTTTTCAGCTGAGGGAGAGTGAGTTTAGACTGCATTTGAGGAAGAAGTTGTTCAGAACGAGGGTGGTGAGACATTGGAATAGGTTGCCCAGAGAGGTTGTGGATACCTCCTGCCTGAAGGTGTGCAAGGCCAGGTTGGATGGGGCCTTGAGCAACATGATCTAGTTGAGAGGTGTCCCTGCCCATGACAGGGAGGCTGGAGTACATGACCTCTGAAGTCTCTTCCAATCTGGGCCATTTTGTCATTCTGTGTGATTCTGTGACTTGACATCCTCTTTTGCTCATGCTACATTTTAGGCTTATCCAGGTTTTTAAGAGGCAAGATGATTACATAGAAAATTCATCAGATGAATTGACACTGGACTGTACAAGCATCTCAATTGAAACTTCTGTTTGTGTATGTCCACATGCAAGACCTCCCTAAAGAAAACTACTGTCTCAGAGTGAAACTCACACAGATTTCTGAGTTTGACCTCAGCCTCCCCATCAAAACACTGGAAAAACATACGCTAGCCATCCCTGACCAATGAAAATTGTAAAGAGGATATTCACAAGCCTTGAAACAAAGCAGACAAAGAGTTGTGCTTTTAATGAAAGGTTTTGATGAACATGGTTTGGGGTTTGGTGCAAATACTTCACAAAACCACTTTGTCATTTAACCCTCTAAAAGCATCATGGCTAAGAGTCAGACAAAGTAACACAGAAGCCAAGTCAGAGATGCTAGGTTCTTCTTTTGTCTTCTGCTCTGGCTTCACCAAGTGCTTGTTCTTCAAAGCACCCAGTTTTAACCCTCAGTGGCCCTCTAGACTGAAAAGAGTAAGGAAAGAAGATTGTTAACAGGCGAGGAAAAATTAATAGCTCGATGCCACTGGAGAATGTGTAACTTTAGACGCTGTGTTTTTAGCAGTGGGGACATGTATTGTCTTTTAAAAATCAATGCATTTATAGTATGTCTGTCAAACACCTGATTCAGGCAGGTGAGACTGTGCCCTTTTACCAGCTGTACTCCAAATTTTGGGTTGTTTTGTCAGTGCTCTGTAAAGTATTGAGGAAAATATGTCAACCTGCTTTCACAGACAGAGGTGGAGAGTTGTCATGACTACTGAAAACATGCTGTGTAGCTTTTAAGAAAGCAGAAAGTTAGGGAAGAAGACTGTAAATCTATGAAAACCTATATCCATTATGAAAAGGCACTGGAGTGAAGCTAAACTGCATGGATGTGCAGCTATCTGTAGTTAATTTCTTAATTCAACATTATGGTCTTAAATAAAACTAACACAAGTCAACTATTTCTCATGTCTCCTTCCAGATGGTTCTTGAATTTATTTCTGATCCAAATTTATCGCCTTCAATGAAGACCAACATTCATTTGGGGCCTTATCTTTAGTAGCCTGAGGCAGACTGCAGACATTGTTCATGACTTCTGTTTAAATCTGTGCGTGAAGGAATGTCAAGATAAAGCAGCAGAATTTCTATTCACTTCATAGATGACACAAAACCTATTTCAACATATACAAAACATTGTCTGCAAGCTCTCCCCCAGTAAACACTGGAAACTGCCAGGGGGCTTCAAAAATATACAAAAGATAGTTAGCTTTTGAAAAGGAACTTCAAAATACAGGCCAGCAGGATCTGTAGGGCAGATGTGTATGGGAGGACAGTATAAGCTCTTGGAACTCAACTGCTTACACATCTGCAAGATCTGATTTGACAGGATAGCTATGGCCTAAGATCTGACCTAGGAAAGCAGGAGTTCAGATCTTAGGCTGAAAGGAGAGAGAAACAAGACAAAGCAGGTTCAATTTGGTAGATCAGAGTAACATAACGTGAGAGGTTCCTTACAGTTCCTACAGCATTCACAAAGTTTCTGGCAAATTTGATTTCCCTTCTTATACAGCTCCTTAACATAACATAAAGCAGATCAAAAGTATCATTAAAAAAAAAAAAAAAAAAAAGGAGAATTTCACTTTCAGAGAAAGCAGAGCAGCAGTAGAGCATTATTCTCACCCAGCTCTTTTCTTTCTGCATGAGTAACCTATCACAAATATCCAAAGATGCTGACGGTTTAGAGCATTCCTACAGTGACCCATGTCCTGACTGACTCAATCCTCTACTACTGCTTTACTTTAACACATGGATACCCAGCAATATGTTGAGCCAATTATAGTGAAACTTGAACTTCAAAGAAATCAAGCCTAAACTCTTTGAGATGATCTCTGCACATCTGACCTCCTGCCATGCAGATTTAGGATGATAACTCAGAGAAGAAATCCAGAAGAAACTACATCAAGTTGTACTAGGGGAGGGCTAGATTGGAAATGAAAAGAAACTTCTTGACTGAAAGTCTTCTCAAATATTGAAACAGGCTCCCCAAGGACGTGGTTAAATCCCCAACCCTAGATTTGTTTAGGAGGGGAAGAAACATTGTGCTGCACTGTTTAGCACCAGCCTTGGTAGAATTAGAGAATGGTTGGACTTGATTCTAAGGACTTCTCCTACCAAAATGATTCTCTGATCCTATGAAGCTGACGGGGATTAGAATGACCCCTAAACTACAGTGTCTGAGGACAAGTGCTGGGTGAAATAAGAAGTGGGAAGTACCAAGCACAAGTACACATACTGATGAAAGCAACAACTCTTTTTCCTTATCACTTGCCCGCCGGACCAAGACATAGAGTTTCCATATGATCCTTCCCAGAAGCTGTGGAAGTTAATAAAAGGTGGACAGTGACAACCAAAATGACATTCTTTTCACATCATGAAAACATTTTGCTACATTTCTGTAGGCTGTGTTTTGAAAATCATTATATGAGATGGGTTTTTTGAGGGTTCCCCATGTATTCCTGTTTTCAGTGCATGGTGATTGGTGAGCAAGGTGCTGAGAATGTCAAACCACCTGTGGCTAGTTGTGCAGCTGACACAAGTGCAAACTGTGATGTCAAAAGTCACATTTTTTTGGTGGTAGTTGAGATTAAGGAACAATTCACAAGCTCCTGGTAGCTGGACACATCCAGCACGAGCTCATAAAGCAACACTTACTTTAGATCTGCAGGCTGTAAGCATTTTTGGAAGAGAAAGGTTGGTGTGCTCATAAACATGTTTCTTTGCAAAATATGATCCACTTTTAAGGACTTTCAATGCCACTGCTTGACAGTTAGACTTTTCCCACAAGGGAAAAAGGCTCATGTTTATGAGCTAAAGACATATTAGGCCAAGGTCCCAGCTGAGGTTTAACCAGAGGACAGACATGCATTAACCTCTTTACAAAACCTTTTAATAACTATCAGCAAACCCAACCTTCTGCATGCCTAATCCTTGATAAGCCAGAAGAGATACGACAAGCACCTTAAGCAACTACACACCCTCAACAATTTCAAATGAAGCAAATACTCTGGAATAGACAGATAAGAGGCTGAAGCTAAGTTTATGTTGTTGTCAGTTACCCACAGGGAGAACCTGTTTCACACATGGTCACAGCCTAGGCAATCTGATCCTATCCTGGAGATTTATAGAGCATCTTCTTGTTTTTTGAAGAAGGACAGGCAAAGTACAAGGTCTTTTCTGGTCTTGGATGTCAGTACAATCCATCTTCAAGGACATAACTGCCAGAGGGGGAAAAAAACAACAGCAACAAAACCACAAAACAAACCCAAAACCAACCAACCAAAACCAAGAAAACTCCAACCAAAACCCAAACCCAAAAGAAAACAAAAACACCCAACCAACCAAACAAAAAAGGAGCTAATGTCCTCAACATCACACATAGGAAAAGGAAAAGCATTGCAGTGATATAGAAATTTTGATATGAGTAAAAAATATGATCTTGAAAAGCATACGAGAAGGTGAGCACTTTAATCTACCAGCTGCAGGACCCTGACTCTCTTCCTTATTTTTAATTTCTTGGATGTTACACTGGAGTTTTTCTCCTTATTTTGTTAAAAAGTTCAGCTCTCATCCATCTTCTAGGCACTATTTAATACTGTGAGATTAAACCTTCTCACCATCACTATTATCACTTTTTTAATTTAATCATCTGCTTTCTTCAGGGTCACAAGAACTTAACAGAAACATAGAATTTCAGCATGGTAGGGCTTTGGAGGGACATGCACAGATCATCTAATCCAAACCCACTGCTAAAACAGATTTGCTGAGATACTGTTGCACAGGAACACACCTGGCCAGGCTTTGAATATCTCCAGACTTACAGAATTGGCCAAGCTGCATCAAAAGCAGCATTGCCAGCAGTCTGAAAAGGGTGATTCTGTCATCCTTCTCTTCTGAGACCTCACCTGGAGTACTGTGTCTGGCCCTGGGGCCCTTGACACAAGCACATGGACCTGATGGACCTGGGCAGGATAAAAGAGTTGGGTTTGTTCAGCTTGGAGAAGAGAAAAGTCCAGAGAGACCTTAGAGCAGCCTTCCAGTACCTGAAGGGGACCTACAGGAAGACTGGGGAGGGACTATTTCAAAGGGCCTGTTTCACTTCTTCACCTACATCCTGTCTCATACACTGATTCTCCTGAATTCTTCTCTTGCTGTCACAAACAATGTGTGAACTTTCCATTCTGGGCCATCACTAACATCAGTCCTACCAACCCATACACCAAAGTCTTATTTAAAGACTTTGCCATGAGGCAATATGTGCATGAGGTATGCCTACCTGAAAGTGAAGCCTTTTTTTGCCTTCACCCAAAAAGAAGAGTTGTTCAATAATACATTTCACATTTTAAACTGCATTTCTAGCAACATAGGACACCTTTCCTGAAAGTGCTGTCTTCATGATTCTACGTACAAACCTCCTGCCCCTTTTAAAAGAAAAAAAGATGCTGACAGTGTGGACCTTAATTTGAGTGCCATCAGTACATACTCAAACAGTGCCTGGGAGCTCTATGTTTGCATTTAGCTTTCTTAGAGATGAGAACACATGATAAACCCATCAGAGCTACCATCCCTCAACCTTGCCTGGCAGCCCATGCGATAAAGCCTGCTTTGTATTCAGACTGAAGACAAATTACAGTGCACGGTGCTCAGGCTTTGTGCTCTCTTCTTGCAACAGGAATCATTCATCTTGCCACCTTGATTGAGAGATACTGGGCAGTGTGCTGGGAAAGAAGGGGAGGAGGATGGAGGCAAAAATCAGGGGGAGGGAAGAAAAGGGGAAGCAGGAATAATGCTACCCAAAGAATTCAGGGCCTCAAGACCAACACTAAGTGAAAAAAGGCATGATAACATCTAGAGACAAAATAGAAAGCAAATGCACAATCTCAAAAATGGTGGTCAGTAATAAAGGCTAAATAATCACAGAATCATACAATTATTAAGATTGGAAAAGACCTCAAAGATGATTGAGTCCAACTGTTAACCTAACATCACCAAGCCCACCACCAAACTCTGCCCCTCAGTACCACATCTACACATTTTTTGAACGCTTCCAGGGATGGTGACTCCACCACTTCCCTGGGCAGCCTACTACAATGCCTGACCACTCTTGCAGTGAAGAAACTTTTACTGTTATTCAGTCTAAACCTCCCTGGTACAATTTGAGGCCATTTACTCTCATCCTGTCATTTGATACTAGGGAGGAGACACCAACACCCATCTCACTACAACTTCCTTTCAGGGAGTGTTAGAGAGCAAAAAGGTCTCTCCTCAGCCGCCTTTTGTGCAGACCAAACAACCCCAGTTCCCTCAGCCACTCATCACCAGACCTGTTCTCCTGACCCTTCACCAGCTTCTTGCCCCTCTCTGCACACACTTCAGCACCTCAATGTCTTTCTTGGAGTGAGGGACCCAAAAGAGAACCTAGTATTTGAGGTGAAACCTCATCAATACTTAGTCCAGGGGCACAATCAGTCCATGGCCCTGCTGCCCACGTTATCGCTGATCCAGGCCAGGATGCTGTTAGCCGCCTTGGCCACCTGAGCACACTCTAGTTCATATTGAGCCATCTGTTAACCAGCACCCCTGCACAGCTTTCCTGCCACTCTACCCTAATCCTGGATTGTTCATGGCATTGTTGTGACCAGGTACTTAGCCTGGTCATACAACTGACCTTGTCTCATCAATCCAGTCAAGCCCAGATCCTTCTGCAGAGCCTTCTTACCCTCAAGCAGATCAACACTCCCTCCTAGAGTAGCATCATCTAAAACTTACTGAGGGTGTCTCAATCTCCCCATCCAGCCCGCTGACAAAAAATATTTAGGAAAACCGGCACCGATACTGAGCCCAGGGGAATGGCAGTCATGGCCAGCCACCAACTTCATTTAACTCTGTTCACCACCACTTTATAGGCTCCAGTGAGTTTTTCACCAAGCAAAGTGTCCACTTGTCCAAGCCATGTGCGGCAGGCAGTTTACCATCCACATCCGTTCCTTCATCCACTAGGCCTCACCCAATATGTTCACCTCTGATGATTTCCCTCTGGAACACAGTACCACTTTAACATTATTAGATACTTTATTAGTACAAATCCCTTCATATAATCTCAGTAAATTAACTGCTTGTCAAAAATATATTAATAAGCAGGAAGATTTAGTCATATTACTCTTTCAAGAGCATTCATTTCAGTGCATCTTCAAAGCATATCCCTGGATGTGCCATCTTTATCCCTCGTGCATAAGATGATTAATTTGTAATAACACTAATATCAATAACAATAACTGGAAATTTGATTTGCATTCTGTCATTCTCTTATAAATCTAAACTGACTCACAAATACCCTTTAAAGAAGTCTTGCAATAAGTCTCTCAGCCTGTAATTTATTAAAGCAGAACCCTCAGTAATTTATTGAAAGATACATAGGCACCAAATGTTTGCTTTGGGGAAAGAAGGCAGCAAATTGTTCATAAAGGAGATGACAAAATTCCTGAACTTACTTATTGTAGGAAATTATTTCTGAAATTTCATCAGTGAGTAAATAAGCAATTTGTTTTCAACTCACAAACTGAAATTATGTCAGCAATTAAAAACTCATTCTGGTTTAGTTTTGTACACAGAATTACAGAATGCATCAGGTTGGAAGGGCCTGCTTGGAGGACGTCATTTTTTTCTAACAGCTTCATTTGCTTCTGAGTTGGTCTGGCAAAGTTAATGCTGGGGGAAACTTCAACCCACCACAGACACTCAAAGGTCATCTTGTCCAAACCCTCTGCAGTGAACAGGGACATGTCAAACTAGATCGGGTTGCTCGGGACCCCATCAAGTTTGATTTTGAGTGTCTCCAGCTATGGGGCCTCAACCCCATGGATTCCTGCAGTATTGCTTTTGGAAGAGCTCAGATTTCAACACTGATCACTGCAAGTAAGTATACAATATTAGGGCTTAAAATGAGCTTTTTCTAGCTAATTTTAGAAATTAAAATATAGAACTTGAATATTCAAGGAATGTCAATATCAGAGTATTGCAAATAGGGAGACCTCATTCCTCTCTACAACTCCTTGTAAGGAGGCTGGAGTGAGCGAAGGGTTGGTTTCTTCTCCTTACTATCAGGGGATAAGGAAACAGGAAATGACCCTAAGTTACACTAGGGGAGATTCAGGTTGGAAATTAGGAAAATGACTGAAAGAGTGGTCAGGCATTGGAACAGGCTGCCCATGGAGGTAGTGGAGTCACCATCTCTGGGGATGTTCAAGAACCATTTGGACATGGTGCTTTGGGACATGGTTTAATGGACATGGCAGTCTTACGTTGATAGTTGGATTCAATGATCTTAAAGGTGTCTTCCAACTATATCAGTTCTATGATCTATGAATCAGAGCCAAATGTAGTTTTCCAAGGACATTTCCCTCAGCTCAAGAAGCACAGGGATTTGCTTGAAAGAGTGAAGCACAGAGACACAAAGATGATTAAGGGAGTGGAACATCTCTGTTATGAGGAAAGGCTGAGGGAGCTGGGTCTCTAGCTTGGAGGAGACAGAGAGGTGACCTCACTAATGTTTACAAATATGTGAAGGGTGAGTGTCAGGAAGACAGAGCCAGGCTCTTCTCAGTGATGTGCAGTAATAGGACAAGGGGCAATGGCTCCAAGCTGCAGCATAGGAGATTTCATGTAAATGTAAGGAAAAAACTTACTCACTGTGAGGGTGACAGAGCACTAGAACAGGCTGCCCAGAGAGGTGGTAGAGTCTCCTTCTCTGAAGACATTCAAAACCTGCCTGGATGTGCTCCTCTGCTCCAGGTGATCCTGCTCCGGCAGGAGGTTTGGACCAGATGATCTTTCAAAGTCCCTTCTAACTTCTAACATTCTGTGATTCTGTGATTTTTTAATTAGTCACCCCCAAAGTACTACTTCTAACATTGTTTTGTATGTAGCTGAACTGCATGGCAGACATTAATTGTCTTGGTAAGAGTTACATACAGACATGCTGGAATGTATTGAACCCTCTCCAAATCATTAGCTTGATTTCCCCCAGGGGAGACTTTTAGGAGGAAAAAGAGAGATCCACTTTTATCCAATCTTTAGTTTAGGCTAGAAAACAAGTCATTGAAAAAGTCAAATATGCACTTATTATCAAGGAAGATAAAAATTACAGCTAGCAGAGATCATAGAATCATCAAATACCCTGTTGGAAGGGACCTCAAGGATCATTTGATCCAATCTTTCTTGGCAAAAGTGTGGTCTAGAGAAAGTGGCTCAGCACCCTCCAACTGAATCATAAAAGTGTCCAATACAAAATATAAAACGATTCCATTATATTACAGAAGGATTTTTAAGGAAATTGGAATTTCAGTGATGAAATACAATAATGTAAAAATCATAACTAGTGCTTTGCTATAACAGAACATGTTATAGAATAGCAGAGCACATCAAATAAGAACAAAAGCTTTGACTGCAGCACAAAACCAAAATGTCATCATAAACCTGATGCAGATTTAAAGCATTCACTTCAGCTTGTTGAGTGGGGCCTGACAATATGAGGGGGGAAAGTAAATGGGATACACTCACATTTTTATGATAAACCTAACACTGAGAAAAACCTGAGATTATCAAAGTCTGGTAACCACAGAACTACAAGGTCAGGCAACCATGAAGAGTCTGTTTATAAACCCAAACACCCAGGATTTAGTGTCCCTGAGAACGGAGAACTGTAATTAGTTTCCAGATTAACTACTGTTGGCATCAACTGTGGGCATTGTTCTTACAAGGTTTGGGTGGGAACTGCAAGAGGATGCAAGAGAGATCACATTTCAAAAGCAAGCATGAACCACTGATTTTATCCAGTAAAGGGAGGCCAAACAAGATCTATGCTTACCAAGTGATAGGTGGGTATGATGCTGTGACATTTTTATATTTCTGGGCACTAGCATAAGATGTGACAACAATCTTGTTGTTAATATTTGTAGGATTCCAGACAAGATCACTTTCTGCATTTACAAAGATCTGCCATATTTGACTTTTGTTGAGATCATAAATGCAATAAAACTTGTTTCAAAATGAAACAGGAATGTGTAACTGATTAAAGGAGCCCCACCACTCACAAAAAGATTTAAGATTCATTATTTGAGCAGTATACTTCCTCAGTGCCCTTGCTTCAACATGCACCAAGATACATAGGATTCCATCTCTTTGTGCTGTCTCCATTATATATCTACAGAATAACAGGGACACTAACAGCATGAGCACTGATCATCCACACCATGATCTTCAAGGTGTTCAAATAATTAAAAGTACTAAACTTTTCCTCCAAGTCATCTATTCCCTTCTTTTTTTTTTAACTAGGCAATACTGCAATGAGGAAGAGCTCTTATCAAGTCCATGGAGAACATGAATTGGAAAGGTAATAAACATAAATGAGAGAGCTTCAATGAAAAACAAAATAAGCAAGAGGGCCACAGTTTAGGCAACCTGAAAATCATGGGAACACGGCATTTGAATGTCACTTCTTGAAATGCTATTCAGTTTGGTGATGATGCCAGTGCAAACACAATGGGCCTAGATAATTTAAAATAACAACTGATTCTAAAGCTCCACAGAAAACTTCCAACTCACAGAATGAAATATAAGAGTCAGTTTTCAAAATATTAACATCAATCTGTTTAAATAAAATCAAAATAATTACAAAAATGACAATGAAAGTGCAGGAAGTGTTTCAGGATCTCTGGACAGTACGAGCAATGAAAACAAATTAATTGCAAGAGTTTGAAGTATTCTCAAGCATCATTAAAACCTGCTTCTTTTTGAGGCCTCATCTACTTGGAAAAAAGTATCACAAGGAAATATCCTTAGTGCCATCTATAGATCAAAGCAAGATTATTCCTATGCAAACAGGCACAGTCTACACTACTCTTACTGACAAAAAAAATGTTTACTGAAGGATTTTCAGTCACTATGTATTACTAGTCACAGTGTCTAATCTACTTGGTTTTTTTGGAGAGCAAATAATGAGCATGCAGCGCTCAGTCCAGAGGCAGAAAAGTTGTAAAATAACTTCTCAAGATCATCCAAGTTAAGACACGCACTTGCTGTCATGGGTGATGAGCTCAAAAAGGCTTTTGCTGCTATGGCAACAGATCAAGTTTTGCTTTTCTCCAGTTTACAATATAACTTTGACAGTGACCGTCATCCCTTTAAAGTCTCCTCTTGCTTCTCTTCATTCATAAACAACAAGATTTGTTAACAGCTCACTGGTTTAGTATTTACACTAACTGTCCAATTACAGATAAATTGTCCTGCCATAGTGAAAAAGAAAAGAAAATAGATTGTGGTCATCCAGTGAATCAGCTGAACGACAATGTGTTTGACAAGACTCAATAACCCAAAATGGTCTAGCAGTTTGCCGGTTAACTGCTAAAGAGATCATCCATAGTAAATATTCAGTACTATGATACCAAAACCTTGTCCACCCTGAATTAAATTTAAAGCAAATGTACTTTGACACTGACAAAGTAATTTCATGCCCTTAAACTGGGCCCTAAGCCAGTTGTCATCAGCAATTCACACTGGAGATTTGTGCATCTCCAATGTGTTCCTACTGCAAAGTACTAGGCATGTAAATTCAGTGCTTTCCTGGCAAGAGAAACATGATGCTTTAAACAGTCTGCTTCAGATCTACAATTCAGTTTTGCTGCTTTATGCAGATAAATCATCTCTGAACCACTGACTGTGAGATTCAATAAAGTTCTTTCTTTGGAAAGACAGAAGCCTTTAAAAACTGCCTCATGATTTGCCAAAGCAGCACTAGTTCCTGTTAGAGGCCTAGGCTGCCACTTCTTACAGGATGGGATGTGCTGTCTCCAGTAAAGCTGGTTAATAACAACCTGGGACTGCAGACATGAAAGCATTTCATTGCCAGCCTGCACTAGACACAAAGGGCTACCTGATGTTTGTTTATACACTAGAAGAACAGACAGTAATTTAATTGGGGCTGCAGTCAGGTTTCATAGATAAGCCAGTATTTACCATCAGCACTGAGCACCATTCTCAGCTCAGACCACATAGCTAGGCAAGCCTCTTACCTGAATAATTGTATTTTTGCTCTGTCTCCCACTTTCACAAATGCTGTAATGTGCTGAGTTCTGGAATGGACCCTGATTATTTTTTATTCCTGTTTGGCATATCACAGAATCTCAGCATGGTGGAGGTCAGAAGAGACCTCTGGAGCTATCTAGTCCAACATTCCTGCTAAAGCAGTCACCCACAACTGGTTGCCCAGGATCACAATGTCCAGGTGGGTTTGGAACCTCTCCAGAGAAGAAGACTACACAACCTCTCTCGGCAGCCTGTTCCAGGGTTCCAGCATCCTCACACAGAGAAGTTTTTCTTTATGTTCAGAGGCAACCTCCTGGGTTCCAGTTTTCCTATCACTGGACACAACTGAAAAGAGTATGGCTCCATTCTCTTGCACCCTACCATTTAGCTCTTTCTAAGCATTGAGAAGATCCCCTCTCAGACCGCCTCAGGCCCCTCAGCCTCTCCTCCTCATATAGGTGCTCCAATTCCCTCAGCATCTTTGTAGTCCTCCTTAATAGACTTTCTCCAGTAGTTCCCTGTGTCTCTTAAACTGGAAAGCCCAGAACTGGGCACAGATGTGTGCTCACCAGGGAAGAGTAGAGGGGCAGGAGAGCCTTGCTGGCCACACTGTTGATAATGCACCCCAGGATACCATTGGTCTCTTTGGCCACAGGAGCACACAGCTGACTCAGGCTGAACTTGTCCTGCAGCACTGCCAGACCCTTTTCCAACTAAAACAATTCTATGATTCTAAACAGTCACTGTTCATTTCAATACCTGCCCTTCCCCTTCTGTAAGTAGTTTTTCCTGCTATTGGTATTAATAACCTTGTAGCTTGACCTAGTAAAGCATCTACAAGAGGGATATATGAGATAGAAGGTTTAATTGTCACTTCAGATTGTGTCTCAAATAGCTCTCTTGAGTATTCACCAGACATTTCCTTCTTCAAAAGTTTTCCTTTTACAGTAAGTATTACTAATTTGCCAAGTCCTTTTCCTTTCTCTTGGGAGTCAAGAGCCATGACATATAGGGAATTTTCTCTATTTTTAAATTGAATTTTCTGTAATATTCAGAGAATTGATACAATTTGCTTCTGACTGAGACTCAGGCAACAACATGACTGCTGTATTTAGTGTAAAAGGAAATAAATGACATACACACAGAATTACAGCAATAGGGTTCTGTGAGGTCAGTTCAATCCTTCCCACGTCAGTGCAGATTTATTCCCTTCAGAACAGGTTCTTCCTCATTCTTTGTTCTTTCTTGGTTTGAAATAAGAAAATTTATTGAAAATGTTGTCATTTTCTGATCTGTTGTGCACAGAAATTTACTTTAGTGTTTGCAAGTTCCTTCACTCTTTTTTTTTTTTTTTTTTTTTTTTGAGAACCCTCTAGACATATACTCCAGGGCTAACACCTTCAGTTTAGAAACATATCTTAAGAGCATATCTTGAACCTTCATTCATTCATTATTCAGTGGGCAGACATTACTCACCTCTGATAGACCCTTGCACAAAAGCTGAAGCTATTCTAGCAAGACCCATGCTCCCATATATTCATTCCTAAACTCACATTATCAAACATTCAATCTTTCATTGGCTTGCACAAAGTATCAGCTTTCTGCCTGCACCTGGATTTTTTTCAGCATGACATAGGGTAAGAGGAAAGGTCTTCAAGCTGGACCAGGGGAGCTTTGAGTTAGATACTAGAAAAAAAAACTGTTTTGACTGAAAGGGTTTTAAAATACTGGAATAGGCTCCCCAGGGAGGTGGTTGAATCCCCATACCTAGAAGTGTTCAGAAGATGCAGAGGTATGGTGCTGAGAGACATAGGTTAGCACCAGACTTTGCAGAATGGAATAATGTTTGGATTCGAAGATCTTAAAGGTCTTTCCCAATGAAAACAATTCTATGATTCTACAGTTCCATGATTTCTGCTTGTACTGTTCTATACAATGTGTTGGTGTCTTAGTATTGCAACACAACTAACAATGCTACTAAAAATCAGTCAGTCACAGAATGTCACCATTAGTTTTACCTTGTCTCAATTGTCTAAAATCCAAATTCTCTGAAATAATTAAAACTTTGAATATGATGGGAAAAACACATGGAAATGAATCATTGGGCAATGTTGGTCAATTCCCTCCTGTTCTCAGCTGTTTGAAAAGCATGTGAATTCAGCTGTGTTCCATTGTTTGGGGAGCAGATGAGATGATAAAGAAGTTGTATTTTGTATTAAACAGCAGAGAGAGGCTTAGTGCACTTCCATGCTTTGTTCATGTTTACACATTCTGCACATCTTCAGTCCTTGCTTGTCTATTGACTTATCCTGGATTTAACAATCCAAAGCATGAGGGTCATTAAAAATCACAGCTCATTCCAATTCTTTTCTTTCCATTTCTTGTTTTTATCATATTTTGTAGGACTGACCTGGGAGGATTTCTGAAGATAAATACTGAAGATACACAAGATCACATCATACTCTGAGTTATTTTGAATTTGCCTTGTGTCATCCTCATGGATTTGTGTCTGAGCTTACAGTAGAGTTATGATGATGATAAAAAAGATTTCCAGTAACACTGAAAGGACCTTTTCCTTAGGAATGCAAATTTGACTATCCTATCTCATAGTCATAAACACTAAAGAAACAAGTGGCCACCCAAATTGAAACTCTAACATCTTATAAATCTGATTAACATGCAGAAATGCAAATAGAACCCAACACCAGCATTATTTATTGAGATATGAGAAGCTGCAGGCATGAGAGAATGATTTCAGCAGAAACTTTCATTTCCTTCTCTAGGTAAAAGTCAATCTGAGATGCTGCTGGTTTGATCCCACTTGTTTGTCACATAGCATCTTGTCAAGGGTCAGGGCTAGGCTGGCCACTAAACAAGGGCCAGAGGCTCTCCATGAACCCCTCTGCCTTCCCAAAGGAAAGAGGAAGGGAATAAGAGAAAAAGACTGATGGGTTGGGAAAGAAACTAAACCAGCTTTCATGAAAATAATAAAAAATTAGATGATATAGATACAAATAGATACAAACCAATATTGAACCCAACCCCCTGATGGCAGTTAGTCCACTGATGCTGTGGGCATGCATTGGGGAAGTCAAAGACTGGACTCAATAGTAGATTGGAACGAGATTCAGGAGCCAGATTCTGGAACTGGATTCAGGAAGTCACAGATCAGGATTGAAGGCAGAATGGAGAGAGTCTTCCTCAGATGCTGGCCACAAAGGTACAGGCATGACCCTGGCGATCCCTCAGTTTTATCCAGAACATGAAACCCACAAGATGGAATCCCTTGTTGGTCAGTTTAGGGTCACCTGGCCTGTCCCATTTTCCCTACAGCTGTACCTTTTCCTTCCTGCATCACAAAATGACACACAAGATGTAGCAGTGCCTTTGGTCTGCACCCAAATCTTTGGTGCTAACTCTCTCCATCAGTGTTGTCTCTGCCAGCAGCAGCCACTGTCTGTACAAAGCTGTCTTGAGCTGCAGAAAGTGCCTCACTGAGCAGACTGAGCTGGGAATGCACAACACTGAGCAGAATTAGTGCTGGTCTAGCCCAAACTATGACAGATTTAATAACTCACCTCTAGTTTTGCTGAACACATTTGAATGTAAGCTAAAAAAAACAACAACACCCTGTGCCACTTTTCTGGTAATACTTGTGATTATGATGACACTGAGTGCTTTTGAAATCCCAGTAACACCACCTAGGAAATCTAACCACGACTCTAAGAGCTGTTAATGATCACTTTGCACAAAGAGAGCAAGGGATAACTTGATATAAAATGTAGACACACCACTCAAAGGCTTTGGTTATCCATGACAGGTTTTCAGAAGGGAAGATACACATACATAAAAGCCCAGCACACATGAAACAGAGGAAGGTATTTTTTCTCTTTCATCTGACTTCCCTCCTCCTTTCACCAACTCCAATTCTATGGGATTTTAGACCAACACAATGTGCAGAAATAAATTAATTGTATTCCAGGAACAAGGTGCCATACAGAATGTGTTTTCTACAGTTGTTCAGAATGGAAGGACTTTCTGTATGCCACAGACTAGTGTCCCACAGGAAACTTACTGCACAGTCCATTCATCTTTCCTTGGTAGACAAAGCAGCACACAGTGGATTGACAATACTTTTGTCCTCAGTGAAGATTTATCACTCATATTAAACACTCTCCCATCCTCAAGCCAGTGAAAAGAAGAGGGAAAGCAGACAATTAAAATGAAATGCTGTAAAATAGAAACAAGTCAAAATTATGCTTCTAATCAAATATTTCCTCTGGGCCTTAAGCAGCTATTGGGTGGTTTGGAGCAAGCTTAAGACACCTCACAAAAGCCCCTTATCTCCTGCAGTGCAAATGAGGTTAATGGACTCATTTCCACTGTAGAGTTCACTTTCTCTATTCTGCCTTTTTGTTTTGTTTTGTTTTGTTTTGTTTTATGTAGATAATTGGAAACAACAAAGAAACATCATTCTCTGGAGCTTAGTAGGGAAAGGAAGTTCACTTCTTTGCCAAAACCCAAATTCAAGTCAAGAAAGAGATGGCAAATAAAACTAATGTGGAAAAACGAATGAGTTGTACCGAAGGGTAACAGGCAGTTATCACCCAGCTTCACACACACACCAGCATGGGAGAAGGGAAAGTGGAAAGGGAAAAAGCCAGCCTATAACTGTATATAACTGTACACAAAGCTGTTCTTTTGTTAACCCCACAGTGCCTCTGCAATATTCAACTGGCCCTTACTGTAGCATTTGCATGCACAGAGGGAAGGATCCTGACTCTTAGCCTTGTTCCTGCCCCTGCCAAAATTTCCAATCCCAGGCACAACCATCCTCTCTATGCAATCCCTCTCTCATTTGTCCAGTTATACTGGACTGAGTCATAATAAAATTGCAATCACCATAACATGAGTAAAAATAAGAGGTTCCTCAGATCTAAGTCAGAAATTAACACATCCTCAGATTCTCAGCTTGAGATACTTAAGAAGCAAAAGTACAGAGCTGCAAATGCAGACCAAAAGTGATGCAAAGGTCAGGACGCTGCTATTCTTCTGCTGTACCTTTAGAAGACTTTCCAGATTATGAAAGATAACAAGGGAAACTAAAAACCCCATAGCTTATGCAATGGGACCATGTGTTTGGGTGAACAGATGTGGGAATGATACTTCAGGGAATTAATGACTGACTTTCATAGCCTACTAGAACCATTTCCACATGCATATCTTGTTTTATGGAAGAATTAGAGGAATTATAAAGTACAGGTCACCCATTAGCAGAATCAGAATTCAACTCAAACAATAACAGGTCAACCCATACTTTGACTGAAAGAGATGTAAAAACTACCTGGAGAAACTAGACAATCTCTCCCTCACAACCAAAAAGTCAGATGTGTAAGACATTTCAGAATAAATCAATCAATCTCTCTGCAGAAACATAATAACGGTTTGAGGATTTTCCCTTCCAAATCAACAAAGCTTAGTGCTGGATGTCTTATGTATGGCATTTCTTTTCATTTTCCCCCATGTGTGCTTATTAGGTTCATTTCATGAGAGCATCTCAGACTGTTCTAACAAATTGAAGGTTCCATGTTTTGACAACAAAATAATTTTCAGGCTTTTAGTATGTGCCAACTGGCTGTGGTAGAACTCTTATTTGAGGCAATATGCTAAACCCCCACACACTCTTCAGGGTATTATGTGAATTACAGATGCTGGAAAAGATGCATGGTGCAGCAACAAGAAGTTTACTTCTTGTGACAGATCAGCTTGAATTTGGTAATAGTGAAATAAGAATAACCTTTAAAGAATTTTCCCCCACTGTACTTAGGATACTTCATATGCCACTGACTTTTCTACCACTTAGGTAACTTTATGACTGTTCACAGCATCACATTTTAATTTTATTTTGATTAGATGTGCACCTTGCAAGTTTAAAAAAAAGAAAACCTAACCCAGTTTTCAACAATGATAAATTCTGCTTTTGAAATTTGTGTTCTCTGCCTGAAGTTTTCATGTGCAACCTCACACGTTCAGGGCACTTGACAAAAAGTGTGGGACAAAAAGATTTAAGTACCATTCACAACTGTGGGGGTTTTTTTATCTTAGTATTTCAGCTTGCTGAGAGTCCTACTTGAGCAGAGACTGCAGATCATTGCCAAACTGGATGTTAATAATAAAGCCTAGCTGACAGCACAAAAAATAACACTTATATTTCACTTAATCCTTATCTTCTCCTACAAGATAGTAGGGCATAAAAATATAGTATATAGTAAATTGTAGCATAGAGTGTATAGTAAATTAGAGTGTATAGGAAATATAGTAAACAGGCTTTTAAATAAAGAAATTTGAATATTAAAAAAAAATATATATCCAAGAGTTTTGATGGCCTTTTTTATTTCTATAAATGCTAAGACATGCAAGAGGAACAGACATTCAGGCTACAACCAGCAGGACCACTTTTCAGTCTGTCAATACGCAGAAATAGTGAACAATCTAAGGCTTCAGTTTGTGGGCTTCTTAATTATCAGCAATGATGGCAGTTCTTAAAGAAATCAGACCTGTCATGGACAGTGATATTTATTTGTTTGTCTGTTTCCAGGATTCCAAACTTGGGAAGTTTGTCTCAGTGACATTAAATTAATAATGGAAGTTTCCTCATTCTCAGTGAATGGTCCCTGAAATGGTCAAAGATCTGAGAAATCATTTGTACTTTGATGGACTCTTGTGCAGGACTTCTAAAGGTTTACTTTGTCAAGGATGAGGAGGTGTAAAAACATTCTTAAAAGTGAAATTAAGGTAGTATTTTACTATGCGATGAGTGGAACCTAACCGTTTTAGCAACATTAAGATCCACATGAATGAACTGCACCTTGAGCTCTGTTTCACCTGTTTTGCAGCTTACAAGACAACAGCACTTTAAGCAAATATTTGTTTTGACTTTTTTCTTACCTCCAAAGAAATATTTCTCTCCAGTCTTAACTTGCAGAGGGCTGTTTGTTCGAACAGCTGAAGCTTCATCACCGTCAATGGTGAGGACAGCAAAATTTTCCTTAGCTAGGAACCGGACCTCATGCCACTGCCCATCATTGAGACCAGAGCCTGCGAAGAACAAAAAACATTGGAATATTCTGCTTAGTCCAGTATTTATTACCTTTAAGAGTTTTGTGTGTCTCTCTCCCTTATGTAACACTTAAAGAAGGCTACTGCAGGAATGAAATCGTTTCAGTGTGATAACAAAGGACTGCTAATAAAGTAACTACTGCCAAAAAATAATATATCACAAATACAAGTCCTGGAACTACTGAGGTGTTCATGCTGTCAGCTGTAATTTTATCTAACTACAAATGTTAACACTCACCTTTCCCACCAAAAAGCCATGTCCTACATTTTACTACTAAGGAATATCTCCTGATGGTTTGTATGATCGTGTTCAAAAAGGAAAATGTATTGATTAATCTATTTAACTACAGTAAGGCCAAAAGGGCACATTACGCTTGTGACTGCTGACTTTATCAAAAGCAAGATATTTCCTAGAAAATAATTTCTTTGTCAAAATAAAACACGACACAATGTAATAATCTGTTTCCAAAATTAAGTGGGATGCACATGTCAGCAGAAGTATAATGGAAGATACATTTTCAAAATAGTCAAGAGATTATTATCTTCTACGATCTAACACCCATGGCAAACAGCTACACCTAAACATTTAATGGAAGTTTTTTCCTACTACTTCCACATGTTTAAGACAAGATCCTGAAATACCATGGACTATTATACTTTTGAATATTCATCAGTGTGAGTAAAAGTGGCAGAAATCTCTTTAAAAATTATCAGCAAGGATTTTTTTTTATCAAAATTTGTTCAATCTGGTATAAGAACAGATGAAAGATGCAATATGGTAAACACGAGAAAAGCTTCCTCTGTTTGTAAGATTTTTTTCTCATTTTGATTATATTTGACAGACTTATAAAAAAAGAAATGGAAAACCACATAATTACAACCCAGGAAAAAATAATTTATATTGTTAGTATAAACTTATAAAGGAAAAAGAAGAATAGAATAGAATAGAATAGAATAGAATAGAATAGAATAGAATAGAATAGAATAGAATAGAATAGAATAGACCAGACCAGACCAGGTTGGAAGAGACCTTCAAGATCATCGAATCCAACCTGTCATCCAACACCACCTAATCAACTAAACCATGCAACCAAGCACCCTACCAAGTCTCCTCCTAAACACCTCCAATGATGGTGACTCCACCACCTCCCCGGGCAGCACATTCTAATGGGCAATCACTCTCTCTGTGCAGAATTTCTTCCTAACATCCAGTCTGAACCTCCCCTGGTGCATCTTGAGACTGAGTCCTCTTGTTCTGGTTCTGGTTGCCTGGGAGAACAGACCAGCCCCCACCTGGCTATGACCTCCCTTCAGGTAGTTGTAGAGAGCAATAAGGTCTCTCCTGAGCCTCCTCTTCTCCAGGCTAAGCAAGATACACCTTTTTCAAACAGTTCCAAACCAAAGCAATTAAAGTGTGTGTTCCTACAACTGAAGTTTATAGGAACATACTTAAAATCCCAAATTTCCTGCTTGAGATGACCTAAAATTGAAAATTCTCTTTCACTTTTTTTAATCAAGGTGTTCAATATTACCTTGAACAAACTAACAACAATTAAAGACTTCTGGACAAAACTAAAATTTGGCTATTTAAACATGAGGTACAAAAACTGCAGCAAGAGCAGTGGGAAGTGGGAAGTACATCTGAAGCACTCACCAGAAAAGGAGATATTTCAGCAATCAAGAAATAACAGAACATTAGGCAACACAGTGCCAGCCAACCTTGCACTGCCAATGTTATTATATCAAAAGATAAGCTTTTACACCTTGATTGACTGTGACTAGAATAATGATGGAATCATGGAATAGAAGCATAGAATCATTTTGTTTGGAAAAGACTTTTAAGATCATTTAGTGCAACCATTCCTTACACAGACCAGGTTGCTGTTGGCCCCCCTTGGCTACCTGGGCACACCGCCAACTTATGTTCAGTCAGCTGTTGATCAACAGCCTCAGGTCTTTTCCAGTCACTCTGCCCCAAGCCTGAAGCATTCATAGGGTTTTTGTGACCCAAGTTCAGACCTGGTATTTGGTCTCATTGAATCTCACGACTAGCTTTGATCCGTTAATGCAGCTTGTCCGGTTCCCTCTCTCAAGCCTTCCTACCCTCAGAACAGATCACCTGTTGAAGTTGTCTCACTGTTTATCTGTGGGCTGTTGAAAGACTATTTTGTATACCAGCCTTCTCCTACACAAAATCTACCTTATTGCCTGGAAACATCACAGGTTTGCTTGGCATCCTTTGTGGGCATTCCAAGCATTTAGGCCCTGCCTCTGGGTAGGAGATAATACAAAACCACAGAATGGTATGGTGGGAAACACAAAGGAGCTTTAGGGCTGAGAAAGATTTATGTCCATCTCAGCTCTCCAGAGAAGCAGAAATAACAGTGAATTAAGTGATGAGGCTGAAGCAGGGACTTGTCTCGGGTTCACATGCCCAGGCGGGCCACAGGCTCTGTGCCAGGGCCGCCCAAGAGCAGGCCCTAGAACGAGGCACAGGCCTATCCCAGTCTTGGGCTGGCTCCTTGAGAAAGCCTGGCTAGGAAAGAGCAGAACCAGGCCACCTGTGAGGGGAAAGTGTGACAACAGCCCTGCCAGCTGCAAGGGGAGAGCAGGAGGAAGGACAGGAGGGCGTCAAGGCATGTTCCCCACAGAGATTCCCCTGGGGATGTCTCCTGAGGGAGCTGCAGCTTATAGAGAGCCCACACTGGAGCAGGGGATGGTCAGAGGGCAGGGCACCTCTGTCCTGACCATGCCCCTGTAGAGGTAGAGCAGTAGGGAGCAAGGAAGTGATGCTCAGCTTGGGAGAGGGAGAAGGAAAGGTATTATTTTCATGAATGTCTTTGTTTCTTACTGCATAAATCTATTTTAATTGGCAATAAATCAAATTAATTTTCATACAATGATAGAATCAGTCGATGGTTTCAATTGGTTTGAAAAGACCTCTAAGATCAAGTCCAACCATCAACCTAAGACCACCATATTCATTAAACCATGTCCCAAAGTACCAAGTCCACACATTTCTTGAACACTTCCAGGAATGGTGACTCCACCACCTCCTTGGGCAGCCTATTTCTATGCCTGACTTTATCTCACTCCACAAGCTTCTTAATCTTATTTTCTCCTCTTGTCCTGTTGAGGTTGGGAGAAAGCAGCTGAGTGGGTGTCTTCCAGCTGGCGAAGGTCAGCCCACCACAACTGATGGAGCTAAAGAGAAATGATTATGCCATAAAATTGCAACTTCTTATAATAAGCTTTCATTTGCCATCCTCACCTCCTGGAGACAGCCTTTCACAAAAGAATGAACCAATGGTACTATCGAGGACAGTGGTTTTAATTTAACATTGCAGGAGATGTGAAATACTTCAGCTATTTTAATCTGTGTTTTTTGACTGCATGTTCTAGCCTGCTTTGTGCACACGAAATTAATTAGTTTTGCAATACCTGTGTTGTTCTTGTATGGCATTTAAAATAATTCTAGAAGAAGGATTGGAGCCTTATATGCAGGATAAACAAGCAAGCTCATACATCACACCACGTAGCTATTACTGCTGCAACGCTTTGTTCCCCAGTTAGTATCAGAGAGTTCAACTTCCTCTTTCAGGAAGCATAAGATGTAAAACAAGAGAGAAATTAACTCAGCTGAGCTTCTCCCAGGAAAAAAAAAAAAAGCCTAAAGACTGCAAAAAAATAAGAAGAAAGCCATTGTCTCCATCACAACCAGCTTGTGAGTTGAGTGCCTCCACATGTATTATTTTGGGGGTCAGGGGAGAGGAAAGTATTTGTCCAAGTCACTGTGTACTTTTTCAAATCTTAGAAAGCCTGAAATATTTTCCTAAAGCACAGAAACAAATGATGCTCTCTGCTGAATTAACAAGTGAATGTGGCATGCAATTTGTTAGTCTAAAAAGCACATGGTTGCTTCTAGCCAGTCGGTGGTAGCCTTTCCCAGAGTACCCACTCCCAGAGTGCAGTGAAGGGAAAACACCTCATGCTCACTAGCACCCCACTGGTATGCTGAACGATGGAATCACTCAAAGCAAGAAGGAGGGGAGGGAAGGTGGATCAGAGTATGAGAGCTGTAGGTTACCAGCTAAAACTAATTCTATGCATTCTCTCTGTGCCTACAGCATTTATCAAAGCACACTAAGGGAGGTACATTGATGTCTGTGAGATGTATGCTAGAGGCACTGGTGTTTTGCCTGTATGAAAAATATTTGCCCCTACAAGCTGGCATTATTCCCAGCAAGTCCTGAAAGATCACACTGTTTCTGCATCATGAAATCTTCACTGTATTGGCTACAAAATGTGCACAAGTTAAGGATAATCTCCTCTTAGCTGCATGTATTAACCATCCTTATGGAGCTTTATCGTCTGACAGCAATATTGCCAACTTTTCTGGGATTCAAAGTTGCCACAAAATTTCAAGTGCAATATTACATTTCCATAGAAAACCTTATACTGCTACGTTTCAAGCACTGCAACACCTCTCTTAAGAGGGGAGGTTGAGAGGGTTGGGGGATGGTTGGCTTGGGAAAGAGAAGGCTGTGGGAGAACCCTGCTGAAGCCTTTCAGTACTTAAAGGGGTCTTTAAACAAGATGAGGACAATCATTTAAGCAGGGCCTGTTGTGACAGTACAAGGGGTGAAGGCTTGAAACTAAAAGAGGGAAATTTGGAGTAGGTAGAAGGAAGACTTTTTTAACGACGAGGGTGCTGAAACACTGGTCCACATTGCCAAGAGAGGTAGTAGATGCTCCATTCCCAGAAACATTCAGTCAGGTTAGACACTGAACAGCCTGATCTAGTTAAAAATATCCTTGCTCACTGCAGTGGGGGTTGGACCGGATGACCTTTAACAACCCCTCCCCACCCAGGGCATTCTGTGAGTCTATGATTTTCCCTGGAGTTTACCTGGGGATGCTAATGAGGATTCCTCAAAAGTACTCAGCAAGTGCTCACTTTATAGAACTTTGCTTCCCAGTGGTGTAACTAAGAGCAGCTTTCATCTCTGCCGGTGTTCTGTTCTTATTTTATTTACATGTGTTTTAGAGGCAGCAGTGTGAACAAACTCTCCTTTCTTAATGTGATAACACACTGTTCAGGGACTGAAATTGTTACTGTGATACGTGGTGTACTCTCCCATGAAGGATAACTTTGTACAGCTTCATGACTTGTTTTTATTGGAACTTTTTATTCCATGCCTTAAGTATGTTGAGGAATTATTTCTGCTTGGACTTTTAAAAAGTCAAACTTAGATTTTTCAGTAAACTGAGAGTCAGCATTAAGAGTAGAATATGACTCTTTCTATTATGAGATATTTTTTTTTCCTGAAAAGTTGTGAATGGACAACATACCAAATGAACAATGGTGATTTCTCATTGCAGCTGAATCTCTCCTCTCTGAGCAGATACATATATTTATTTGCAACTTTCTGGTATAGAAGCTGAGAAAAAAGGGAAAAGAGAAAAGAAAGGAAACACTGCTGCCACCACAAACTCCCTGCTGGTTTAAAATTAAAATTAAGTATGATAATGAATGCATTCTCCCTATCTAGGACTTCTATTCAAATGGCATTATTTTAGAAGTAGGACTCTTGAGGTAGGCACTTTGATTGAACATGAAGAAACAGATGTTTTGCTTATTATAGACATGGAAGAAGGACTAGATTAAGGAATACCAAAACAGTACAAGAATTTCATACATAACAGAGAACATGGAAAGGTAACAACTAGTCGAGTTATGCCTTGAAGAAAACTGCAGTAACAAAAGATGTCAAATTCTTCTACAGTTAATCTTATAGAACCAAATGCTCCTAAAAAAGGTAGTGACCCATGCAGTGGCTATTAACAAGTGCTGCAGTCTGCTGACATCCACAGCCACAAATCATCTACAGTCACGGAATCATGCAATTGCTGAAACAATGTCAGCTTTACAAGCCAGGTCTTTTCCTGCTCCTTCCACTGCTGCTATTCTCACATTCTTTATTCTCAGTGGGGGAAAAAAAATCACAGAATTTTTATGCCTTAGGTATTAAATATATATACACAGAAATTGGAATGGGTTTCATCTTGCAGAGAAAATGTTGGTGTTAACGAACAAATACCCCTTATACACATCAATTACTTACCACAACTGTTCCTAACTGGCTCAAGACTCTTTCCAGATCACCGTCTGGCTCTACCTGCTTTTTAAGTGACAGCACTGAGAGACTGAGGATAAGACACCTGGGATGGTTACCCTGGAGAAGGGCAACCCAAGAGGACATTTTCTCAATGCTGATCAATAGCTAAAAGGTGGGGAGCAAGAGGATGGGGACAGACTCTTTTCAGTGGTGTCCCATAACAGGACAAGGGGCAACAGGCACAAACTGCAACACAGGAGGTTCCACCTCAACATGAGGAAAACCTTACTGTGAGGGTGCTGGAGCCCTAAAGCAGGCTATCTTGAGAGGCTGTGGAGTTTCCTTTCCTGGAGAGATTCCAAACCCACATGGAAATTGTATTGCAGGGCAGCCTGCTCTGGATGACTCTGCTTTAGCAGGAGGGTTGGATTAGATGACCCCCAGAGGTCCCTTCCAACCCTCACTGTTCTGTAATTCTGTACAAACAGTAATTACTATGCAGCACTGTGGTCCATATCCAGATATCGGATCATCATCTTTTAGACTTGAAAGCAGTTATCTACATCTTGAAGAGTACATAGAACACAGTAAAATTTCTTCCTTCACTTAAAAGCACATGAATGCCAATGTAAAATCTGATCTATTGCTAGGTTCCAAATAATTTCAATAATCATTACCAAAACTGGTGATTTAACCACTCTTAATCCAAACCGCATTTTTCATAGAAGAAACCTCCAGATTTGTTTTAGAAGAAAGGTCTTTTTTTTTTCCCTTGTCTTACAAATTATAAGGAATAAATCATCTTTGAAACAGCATCATATTCATAAAGCTTTAATTTCACTTTATAGATTTTACAGTCACCTGCCAGATACCATTTGGCACTGAATTGTTATTTTTACATGCTCAGCATCTTAATATTTTAAGTGAGCTAACCAGAACTTTCCTTTTCATCTCATGAAACTGAAAGATACTTGTTTTATGACTATTTTTGGTCCACACTGGATAGTATTCTTTAGGGTTTTTGGTGGTGGTGGTTTTGTTTGTTTGGTTGGTTTTGTGTTTTGTTTTGGGGGCTTTTTTAGGGTTTTTCTTAGGAGGCTTTTCTGAATTTGAAGCCCTTCTGACACTACAATTATTGAGACTGTGAAAAAGAACATAGAAGCTAACTTATTTTGCCTTTCCTTCCCTCTGGACTAAGCAAGTTGAGATACCAAGATAGAGATAGCTCCTATTCTTTGCACATTCATGCCAGATAAATAATACATAAAAATAAATAAGTAGATATTCCAGACAGGATAGAAAAGTGATTCTGTAACTTTTAATTTCTTAAGACTCAATGGTTGGACTTGACCTTAAAGGTCTTTTCCAACTCAAATGACTCTCTGATTCCATGATGTATTCAAAGAGAAGCGGCATAGATTAATTCATAATTCCTTAGTTTTTCTCACAGTTGCCCAACTTGAGCACTCTCATTTGGCTTAAACAGAGTACTCAACTACAAACAAAAGAGACCTTGGTGGTGAGGGTCATACTGGCAGGAAAAAGCAAATATAAAATGCAGAAAAAACCTCCATGTGACTAAAGGTAAATCAACATGTTCCTGACCAAGAGTCAAAATGAAATGTAACTTTGTTTTGATACTGAAATCCCTGAGAGGAGCTTCTCAGGGGTTTGCTCAGAACCAACAAGGATATTTAAAACCACGCTTTAGCAGGAAATCACTCAAAGCTATAAAAGCCATGCGGATCTTTCAGCATTCTGCCAAACTGAAGCCTAAATACATCTCAGACAGCCAAACAGGTCTTTCAATGCACATTTAGTAGCATCTCTCAGAGCTTGAAGCACGTGATGGGGGAAGAGGTGACTGAGCTTTATCACTTTATTCATGATACCCTAACACAGCTTTCATGTTGTACATTTGGGAATATTTTTAAATCAGCCTCTGTAACACAGCCATTGTGCTCCTGTTTCGAAGCTGTACCAAGCTGCAGGCACAAGATTTTCGGCAAGGAAATTCACGTTGAAGCCCTCTTCATCTCTTAATCCTATTATACAAAAATCTTTTCTATCATTTTATCTTCATTGTGTGTGTGCCTCACGGAATGAGCGGCAGAAGCATTCCACTATTCTTCTGAAAACAATACAGCAGTTTTTACAAGGATTTAGACAAACCTCTGTCTCTTCTGCAGAGTCAAATAGGGTAGAAAACCCAAACCCACTGCTTCCCACCAGAAAAAACATGCCACATATGGACATAAGGTAGCACATGGAGTGACCAACCAATTATTCTTTCTTTCATTATTTTTCATTACACTCAAACTACTCAACTAAACTCAAACTTTAAACCTGGAATACTCCACCACCAGAATAAAGCAGTGTTATAGAATCACAGAATGTGCTGGATTGAAAGGGACTTTAAAAATTCATCTAGTCCAATCCCACTGCAGTGAGCAGGAACATCTTCAACTAGAGCAGGTTACTCAGAGGCCCATCCAACCTGACATTGACTGTTTCCAGGAATGGAATATCTACCAGCTGGGCCAGTGTCTCACTAACCTCGCTGCTAAAAAAAAAAAAAGAGAAAGGTTCTTTTTATCTAGTCTGAACATAGCTCTTTTAGTTTAAAACCATCACCCCTTGACTTGTTACAAGAGACCCTACTGAAAAGTCTGTACCCATCTTTCATAGAGACCCCTTTAAGTACTAAAAAGGCCACAAAGTTTCCCCAGACTCTTCACTTCTCCAGGCTGAACAGCCCAGTTTTTCTTCATAGCACTCCAATGATTTTTGTGAAGCTGATTCAGCAGGTCAATGTCTCTCCTGTGATGAGGCCTCCAGAAATGGGCCCAGTATTCCATGCAGGGTCTCAACAGAGCAGAGATGGAAAATCCCCTCACTTGACCTTCTGGCCCACACTTCTTTTTTTGCAGCCCAGGATACAGCTGGCCTTCTGAAGACTTATTTTCTCTAATGACTGTCCATACTGTGGTTGAGACCCTATGAATGGCATCTGGTGGCTGGACTTAATCCTTTTTTAGACCGATTTTTCAGCCATAAACAAAAACAGTGAACACCACTCAGCAGAAGACATTTTTGTGCATGAACCAGATGCCTACAGAGACAGAAGTTTACAAGCAGACTGCGTTTAGTTTTTACTTTGTTGCTGGAGTGTGTGCATGAAGACACTCTTGCAGTTGTCCCTCATAGTGGACCTAGCTTTGCAGTAGTATTAGTCTCAAAGTTTGAGGAAGATATTTCCTTTAGATGAAACTAAGTCCAAAATAACAAGCTACCATCTCAAGCATGCAAATAGCATTGCATGGACTTTCGGGTCTCAGTGTGAACTGTTCTGCTCTGAGGATCCACTCCTATCCTGCTGCTCTGCTTGCTACTGCAGATACATAGCCAGGTCTAAAATGCTTTAAGCATTTGCTGAGGACATTAGGATCTTGACTTGAACAGCAAACAAGTCCTCTTTTATCAAAAGTTCTAAGGAAAAAAGTGATAAACCACCATGCTGCCACAGCACTCTGCAGGGTATTAAACCTACTTCACAGGAAGAAGTTCAAGTGGCATCTCCTGGCCCCATGAAGAATATATTTGCCCTAGAATTTGCATGCATTTGCTGGAAGATTAACTTTTCACTTTTCACTGCTAAGTGTACATTTTTCCATGCCATAAAGACAACACAAACATACAAAAAAAAGGTTCTTAGTAAACTTTACTCAGATTTAAGTCTTAATGTAATGATTGTTTTAAGTGATCCACATCATTAACATAATTTTTCTCTTTTTTTATGCATTATGTTTTCTTTGTAATACAATATCTCCCAAAGGGAACCATAATAAAAATATTTGGACCCTAGACAGTGGGGTGTTTTTTTATGAAAACCATCAAAACATAATTGAACTGCTAGCACTGCAGCACTGTTTTGCATTGTACTGCATATTGCCTTTCACAGACTGCTCTTGGACAGTGCAAGTTAACCTCAAAGTCAGGAAGAAATTATTCAGAAAACGTGTCCATAAACCTGCCTAGGTTTTAACAGTAGATTTCCTATGTTCATTTAGGAAGAAGCATCTAATGAAAGCAGCCTTTCACTATAGAAGAAGTTCTAAGAAGCAAAGAAACTTGAAAAAGTCTGTGTTTCCCTGCCAGCTGGGTATATCAGCACTTCTGCCTTTCACTAGGGGTTGTGAAAGAGAATGTGTAGGTTCAGTGACCACACCATACCTTTACACATTCGAAAAGGTATCAAGCTGTCCTTTGTCAAGCAGGCACTGCCTTATTTTGCTGCTCCTTATCAGCACCTGATGAACCCTAACTTCAATAAAGCTTCCCCAGACTCCTAGAAAATGAAGACTGACTCCAACCCCCTGCTGCTGTGAGGATAGGCACTTCTTTCCAATGCAGCCACACAGCAGTGGGTTGCTCAGTGTGGCAGTGAGATCAGAGCAGAATGATAGAAATGCTACTTTTGAAATCCAGATGAATGCACCTCGTTCATATCTATCAAGAAACTATTTTGTCATTTTTTGGTCATCACAGCTCTGACTTAAAACATTGTCCTTCAATTACACATTTCTAATACTCACCTCAACACAACAATTGTCAAAACTCAAAGCAAGATGCTAACTAAGCTGAAGATTCATACTCATGTGTGAAAACCCTACATACATATTAAGTTCTCTCTCTAGAGAAACTGCCTGTGGAATACTAAGTCCAGTTTTGGGCTCCCCAGTACAAAAGAGACAGGTAATCACTGAAGAGAGTCCAAAAGAAGCTACAAAGATGCTGAGGGGACTGGAGCATCTCTGTGAGGAGGAGAGGCTGAGAGACCTGGGGCTGTTTATCCTGGAGAAGAGCAGCCTGAGAGGGGTCTTCTCAATGCTGACCAACAGCTAAAGGGTGGGGGGCAAGAGGATGGGTCTGGCCTCTCTTCAGTGGTGCCCAGTGACAGGACAAGGGGCAATGGGCAAAAACCAGAACACAGGAGGTCTCATGTGAACAGGAAGAAAAAACTTTGCTGTGAGATTGATGGCTGCCCAGAGAGTCTGTGGAACCTCCATCTCCGGAGAGATTCCCAACCCATCTGGACACTGTGATCCTGGGCAACATGCTGAGGGCAATCCTGCTTTAGCAGGGGGATTGGACTAGATGATCACCAGAGGTCCCTTCCAATCCTCACCATGCTAGGATTCTGTGTGATTCTTTTCTGTTCCCTTCAGGTGCTTTGTTAGGGGGAAAATGATAGATTTGAATAGTTTAACAGTTTATTACAGTGGAGTACTAATACAGATCAGAAGTTTCCTAGAGCTCTTTACTGACTACATAGTTGTAATAGCCACTTGATTATTGCTTTTTACTTCACAAGTATCTTCCTGCTTTATTTATTTCTGTGTGTTTCAAGGAGGCAAGAAAATAAATTATATGCCAGGAAGAAAACCCAACCCAAACCACCACCGACAACAAAAGAGTAAAGCAAAGAAACAAAAGGAAGATGACAGAAATGTTGCAAATCTGGAAAAGATTAGGAAATGTGCAGCTTAGTCTAAATCTTTCTCAATGATTACCAATCTATAATTAAGAAAAAGGTGCTTCTTCAGGAATTATTAGTAACTGAGATGTCTTTTCCACATTTCCTTTTAATAACTTCACTTTTTTCAGATCACAAGTGAGACCACAAGAAAAAAAAAAGAGAGGTTAAAAACCTGGCAGATCTTTAGACTTTCCCCCCTTCTTCTTCCTTTCTATAACTTCTTTTAAAATTTTTAATCCAAATATAGATTTGGGTTTTTTTTAAGGTCAGAAAATCTCCCCTCACTCCTCACTGTAAAATTCCTCTTTGTTAGGAACTTGAACTGTGCTGCTATGATCATTTTTTATTAGAGGTTTTCTGTTGCATTTTATGCATTAGGTGGTCTCTCACAGGTATAATTAGTAATTATAGGACCTGCAGACAATAAATCATCAAAACACATTATCTTTGCATCATACTTTACTTGGGTTAAAAACATTCTGATGCAGTGGAGAGGCTGTCACTAGCACTTTATGAAGATAAATCACGGAACTCACAAGCTGAATTGTAATAAATCATTCAGATCACTATTGTTACAGCTCTTGTGACACTGTCAGTTAAACGTGGCTGAGCACACTTGGACTGCTACAGCAGTACAGGCTGCTGCTGACAACTGGACACATGCTGGTGGCCTGGAGATTGGTAAGGGACTGTTGGGATCAAGTTACCTTAGAAAGCCTATTCTCAGTCAGAGAACCAATAAGTTCGTTTAGCTATTTGGGATCTGCTAATAACCCTCTCCTCTCCCTGAAAACAACAGAAAGAACCAAACCCAATTCCTTTTTCAAGTTTGAGCTCTTATAAAGAGCATACACACCCTGCAGAGAAGTTGCTACAGACTCCTCTCCCTGAAAACAACAACAAAAAGAACAAAACCCAATTTCTTCTTTAACATTGAGACTTTATAAAGAACATACACTCTACAGAGAAGCTACTACAGACACAACATCTGAAAGTTGCTACAAAAATTAATCACGAGGCAAGTAGTTTGAATGTGAAATTAATTCTATTGTGGATTTAGTGTTGTTTTTAAAGTTCTCTAAAATAGCCCTCTACTACTGACAACATTCAGCACATTTCTTCTGAATTACTGGAAATCTAAACACATAACTAGTGACAGGATGACAGCAAACAGACTCAAGTTGTACCTGGAGAGGTTTAGGTTGGATATCAGAGAAAAAAATCTTCATTGCAAGAGTAGTGAATCATTGGAACAGGCTGCCCAGGCAAGTGGTAGAATCACTGTACCTGGAGGTATGTCAGAAAACATGCAGATGTGGTGCTGAGGGATATGGTTTAATGCTGGACTCAGCAGTGACAGGTATTGGTTGGACTTGGTGATCTTGGTGGTTTTTTTCCAACCTCAAAGATCTTAAGATTCTCTGATTTTGTTGCTTAAACTGATGCTTACAGAAGATGTTACACACTCAAACTCCTGCTTGTTTATGTTTACCTAAAGTTATCTGCTTGTTCCACTTATTTATCACTGACACAAAGCAATTTTAACAATAAAATGTTCTAAACCAACAGCTTTGTAATTGTCCTCAAAATCCACAACAAATAAATAAACACTAAGTAAATAAACATATTTACCATAATAAATCTGTTGTTTCATGCATGACTTGCCTTCACATCACAGAGAGCATCTGGAAATTGATTTTTAAACAAAGCTTTGCAGCAAATTTGGTGCTGTAACTAATGTTGGTTTACTCTTACTTTGATGAAAAATGTAATAAAGTAGCATCTGAGTTTCCAAAGCATGCAAAATGGAAATCAGATTTCATTACGGATTGGTCCTTATCCTTTGCTGGCAGAAATGCTGGTAGAAGTCATAACCTTCAAATGACACTTGCATGAAAATAATTTGTCTATACATTGGTTTTCAAGTTGCTCAGAATAATGTAGGCAGCTGTTTGTAAAAGCTTTCCAAGCTACTCTGCTTAAGATTGGGGTAAACAATACAGAAAGGGTAGCTCAAGAAACCTAATTCTCTCTTTGTTGACTTCTTCTTTAAACTTCAATGACCTGCCAAACTGGTAATTAAATGCTGACTTATTACAGAAGGCTATTAAATTTTGTTATTCAATTGCTAAGGACTTAGGATTTTCCTTTAAAAAACAGGAAACACCCAAAGTCCTTAGAATTTGCTTTCATTCTTTTAAGACTGGGTGAGAGGAAAGCCATTTCAGCTTCACATACTATTGCTGGGCTCATAATATGGATCCATCTCAGTCGCTCTTCGTGTAGATTAGGTCTTTGCAATGTTACATTTGTTCTTACTGCTACTATGCAGTAGGAACCTCCAGTTCATTCAGATAAAAAGCACTTCTAAGGCAGAAGGAGTAACCTTCTCTGGGTTTCCATAGAGATGTCACGCTTTGGGGGAAGTTGCTCCTGCTGAATTAATGAGGTTGGTAGTGGTAAAGCTGTTCAGGTCTAACACTGAGAAAGCACAACGAAGTTTGCATTTTGGTGGAAAATCTGGAAGTTGACTTCAGATAAAAAGTCAAAAAGAATTTAATCTGGATAACAGTTGGAATGCTGATGCTCTTCTTTTTCTGAGTGCAGCCATATGGAATGAGCATATTCAGTCTTAGTCCTAGTGATCACAAATTAAACATCCTGAGCCATTAACCTCATAACTCAGACAACTCTGCAGTTCCTTAACGTGAATATAGCAGATAATCTCCTGACAGGCAAATTGCAGGTCTGAATTCAGGTTGAAACCTTTCCTTTTGGTAAGTTTTCCAATCTAAAATGAAAGTAGAGGCTTCTGAGTTAAAAAACAAGAGCTCATGTTAACAATGGGAGTGCTGGTTTGTTTGTTAATGATGTGACAATTCCTGGCCTTTGCCACACCACTTTTTAATAGTACCACAAAGCAATATTGGCAGAATTCTGCGTTTTCTCTCTCACATCTGGAATGGTTTTGTGCTTGTGTATCTGGCATCTAAGTGGGAATATTCCAGAGGAGAACTGGAATATTGGAATCACCTTAAAAAAATTACAGAAATCACATATCAAACCGAGCATGATGGGCAAGGCCAGTTCATCACAACATGTTACACTCTGCCTGCAAACATTTACAATGCTTGTGAACACAATGCAGATACTGGAGAACTGAGCAGGATATATATCTATAAGGAGATATATATATATATATATATGATATATATATATGTATATCAATCATATATATATACACAAGGATGCGTGTCTACAAGGAAAGGTGTGGAAACATGAAGTCCATTATATTCTTCGGAGCCCCCAATACAAGAAGAACACTGAACTGTTACAGCAGGTCCAGAGGAGGCCACCAAGATCACCAGAGGGCTGGAGCACCTCTTGCATGAGACAAGCAGTTGGGACTGTTCAGCCTGGAGAAGGCTCCAGGGAGACTTCAAAGCAACCTTCCAGTATTTGAAGGAGGCTACAGGAGTGCTGGAGAGGTACTTTTTACAAAGGAATGAAGTGACAAGACGAAGGTCATTGGCTTCAAACTGGAAGAATCTCAGAATCATAAAATCATTAAGGTTGGAAAGGATCTCTAAAGTCCAACTTTCTACCCAACACCTAGACCATGTCCTGAAGTGCCACATCTACTTATTTTTTGAAGATCTCCAGGGATGGTGACTTCACCTCTTCCCTGGGCAGCCTGTCCCAATACCTGACCACTCTTTCTGTAATGGAATTTTTCCTAATATCCAATCCACTTAACTGACAGGAATGGCTGCTGACAACAGTAGCAAAAACAGTCTGTTAACATCTCAGGAGAGAGATGAGAGGAACATGCCATGGAAAAGTGGGGCGTAGAAGAGCAGGAAGAACTGGTAGGCATACATAACATGTATCAAAGCTCTGCAAAGCAGGGGACCTATTAATTCTTGTCCCCTATCTTCCTTCTAATGTGCTCTATAGGTGTATCTCACATGTTAACTCATTTAAATATATAATCACAGAACTGTTGCAGTCAAGAGTCTTTTGAGATCATCAAATCTAACTGCTCAGCTAGAGCTCAATCACACCACTACTGCTAAGCCACTACCACTAAGCCATGTCGCTCAGCACCACATCCATGTGTCTTTTAAATATGTCCAGGGATGGTGACTCCACTACCTCTCTGGGAAGCTTGTTCCAATGCCTGATAATCCTTTATGTTAAGAATTTTTTCCTAATATCCAGCTTGAATCACCCTTGGCACAGCTTGCGGACATTTCTTCTTGTTCTGTCACTTGTTGCATGTGAGAAGAGACAAACTTCCACCTGGCTCCAACCTCCTTTCAGGAAGTTGTAGAGAGCCAGAAGGTCTCCCCTCAGCCTCCTCTTCTCCAGACAAAACAACCCTAGTTTCCTCAACTTGTTCTCGAGACCCTTCACCATCTTTGCTGCCCTCTCTGAACACATTCCAGCACCTCAATGTCAGTCATGTAGTGAGGGGCCCAAAACTCAACCTAGTATTGGAGGTGTAGCCTAACCATATCCACATTTTCAGGAGGAGGAAAATATACCAAGCTTTTAGAACAGACCATTTTAAAATGAGAGTTTGCTGCTTGTAAGAAGCATGAGCTCAAGATTTAAACCAGGACCAAAGGAGAAGAGCAGTAATTTGTTTATGAAAAATGCTTTAATAAACAAGCACTCGTTATAACTGCAGCTCTCCCTCGCCACTCTGCTACACAGTAATGATAATGCTTAACAAGTGTAACAATCAAAACCTGTCAACTCCTCCTGCTTCCTTTTGCTCATATAACAGGTTTAAAAAATTGTCTTCATTAAAGCACATTGTTGACTTGGTTTTGTTAGGAACTGTGTAGTGCAAGGATATGCAGACACACATCCACTTACAGATGTCTTGCTTGTAGCCCATGGACTCCTAGACCTCATTGGATATATCCAGTGCCATACAAAGATTCTCTAATTAATAAGCTTAGCATTTCAGTCACCCACAGTACCTTCTTCCTTTAAAAGGTCGTGCCTTCCTCTCCCTACCCTGTATTTGTAGTCTGTGTTTGTAGAAAGGTGTGTGTTCAGTTTAGGGAAGAACTGATTAAACCATCTTGCTGTGAGGAAGGAAAAAAAATCTGCTTTGATCCTGTGTTCATTTAACAGCCAAGTCAAAGAGAATGCTGCCTGTCAAAAAAAAAAAATTACAAAAATATCCAGCTTTCATGCATTTAGCTGCAGAGCATTTGTGGAAACCCAGCAAAGTTACGCTGCTTCAGCAGACGCTCTCCAGGTCTGCATACACTAGCTTCTGTGCTCTCAATTTTCCTCTGTCTTCATCTATCTCATGTCTCCTTTGTTCGCATCTGCTGTCAAGTTATGACAGAAATTATCATATTTAAATTACTGTCAGTTTGCTTTTTCTCCTTTGCTGTGATCACAGAAATGGGATTCCTCAGGAATTTAAATCACTGCACTCCTCACATTTTCAAAATCTCCTCTTGCCTTTACCAAGAGCTGGCTCACAGCACAAAGGATAAACACAAATTAGCTCCAGGGAAAGTTATGGTGTTTTAATCTGGCTACAATAATTTGGGACATTTTAAATGCAGATGACAATCAATGCTCTTTATTCCAAGTAATTAACAATTTATAACTATGACCTGGCTGCTGGAGAGATGGAGCAATCTCCTAACCCTCTATTTAAGTTGTGGAGGAGACAATTATCATGCAGGTCTCTCTTTTCATTTTGCTAGACCTGGACATGTATCAGCCTAACAGTGTGATACAAAAGCATCTAATCTGCTGTTCCAGTATCAACTCTTGGTGAATCCTGAGGAATTAATTAAGTTAAACAAAGCAAACAAAAGACAACGGAGAGAAAGAGTGGTGTGTGTGGTGTGTGTGTACAAGATCTATCATTACACTAAAATGAATGGCAAGGTAAGGCTCTCACATCACATCACGGTTAGCTGCTTTTCCCCTCACCACACATTCACCTTTCCTATGTTCTGCCTAGGCAATAATTAAGACCAGGATTTTATCCGCTAGTAAAACACTTGACTCATTCGAGAAATAGAGCTGGGCTTTAGACTACGTGTAAAAACTCACTCATTCTTCAAAACAGAATCAAATCCCAAACCCTCTTCTGGTCAGACAAGGATGAAAAACATAACAGTTCCAGCACTGTCACTGAGATATAAAAAGAAAGTTGAAACTTTGTCATTGGTTCCTCTAAAACACAATGTGATGCATCACATACAACTTGGACTCTCTCACAGCCAACCAATAAACTGAACTCCAGAGCTAATCCAGTATCTTTGACAATTGTGGTGTGCAAACACAGATGTCTGAACACCAGGTGTTGCATAAATGAAAATACTCTTAATAAAACAAAAGTGGAATTATTCAGTGAAATAAAGTAATCCTTGCGAAAAATTCTGTTTAGTTTGAAAGGCACCAATTCAAGCAGGAATCTAACACAGAAGAAGAACCTAACAAAGAAGAAAACAGAAACCTTAGTCAGAAAAGGGACTGCAGTGCTGGTGCCTGGGATCTGAGAAAAGTGCCATAATTTCCAGGTTTTAGGAAGCAGTGCAATTTTTTCTCATATAATGAAAATACCACCCTTTCTTTACAGGCTTCACAGCCCCAGCTTCAACGTTATATTCCAATGCCTATTTTCAGGCATTGGAATGGGCTGCCCAGGGAGGTGGTGGAGTCACCAATCCTGGATGTGTTTAAAAGTCCTTTAGATGTGGTGCTTGGGGATATGGTTTAGGGGTGAACTTTGCAGAGTAGGGTTACCAGTTGGACTTGGTGATCCTGAGGGTCTTTTCCAACCTGAATGTTTCTGTGATTCCTTAATATAGGGGTTATAAAGACTAGGCTGGTTCTTCCTGCCAGCACATTTCAAACCTGGACTTGACTTTGAATCTACTGCAGGCTAAGCACATCTTCAGAGAACTTCATAGATTTTCACAGAAGTTAAAGGTTTTGTGCAGTGATTGTCATAGAATCAGAGAATTGTTTCAGTTGGAAGAGACCATTAAGACCATTGAGTCCAACCTTCAACTTAAGACCACCATAGCTGTTAAACCATGTCCAAAGTGACTCCACCATCTCCCTGGGCAGCCTGTTCCAATGCCTGACCACTCATGCAGTCAAGACATTTTTCCTGCTTTCCAATCTAAACCCCCCTTGGCACAGTTTCAGGCCATTTCCTCTTGCTTGATCACATGATACTAGGGAGAAGAGACAGATTAATTGGAATGGGCTGCCTGGGGAGGTGATGGAGTCACCACCATTGGAGGTGTTCAGGAGGAGACTTGATGAGGTGCTTGGTGCCATGGTTTAGTTGATTAGGTGGGTTGGACTGGTTGATAGGTTGGACATGATGATCTTGAAGGTCTCTTCCAACCTGGGTGCTATGCTATGCTATGCTATGCTATGCTATTCTATTCTATTCTATTCTATTCTATTCTATTCTATTCTATTCTATTCTATTCTATTCTATTCTATTCTATCTCCAACCTCCTTTTATGGAATTATTTTGCATGACCTGGAGTTATCTGACTCCATTTTAACTGGTGTTATTTACACAAATTATCCATTCCACACAACGAAAATTTAGTATCTGAAGAGCATTTTCCTTCACTGCCAAGTATGCAATTCGAAGTTCCATATCTCTCTATGTTAAAGTGATCTATTGCAATCATACTGTTTTCAAGACATTTGAAATCTGGGGCTTTCAAAGCACTTACCAAACATTCAGGTATTTATTCTTTTAACAGTTTAGCGACAGTCTTATTTTGCCTTTCTTAAGCTGCACATCTGTATACAACTGAGCTTGCAGTTGGATGTCACACATACTGTCTGAAGAGCTCCTAACTGCTCCAGCTGGGGTTGTTTATGGGCTGTTAGATGAATGTGAGTAGCTTAGCAGGAGTCCTCCAGCCAAGGTATTTATCCATCTTTTCCAGCAGTTTAGAATGCAGCTGGAAATTGATGGGTAGGGAAGAAAAGTGGCTAGCTAATATAATACCAGAAATCTATGAGATGTAAACCTGTTACCCTCAGTTGCTGAGGTCTGTCCTAACTACTGACACAGGCCTTCACTATTTCTGTATTCAGGGGTCAGAATGATCAGTTTTCCCTTGTATAAAAAGTATTATGTTACTACTGTGCCCATAGTGAATGTTTTACAATGACCATATTTTTAAAAGAGGAGGAAAAACTAGTATTGTGAAAAATTAAAAAGCATGCAAGATCCCACGAATCTCTTGATCTTTTGCCCTTCTCTTGTAACAATCTCAAGTGAATCCAGAATAACTGCCTACTTCAGTTCTTAAGGGTACATCAACTATCAAGTAATTAACCTTAAAGAATGTACTGAATACATTATTAGTTCCATTAAAGCTGTTATAGATAAACACAGAGCTCCAAAACTCCCCATCCCATGACCTTGAAAACCTCCCAGGGTAGCTGTAAAAGACCAGTTGCAGGGGTCATTTAAAGCAGAGTCTAACAAAGCTCAGAAAAATAGACTGCAGGGAATGATCCTGGCATAAATATGGAATTCAGCTAACTGCAAATGAATAGATCTTTTACATCTCTAATTTGTATGAGTTTATGAAAACATATCATTAATATCTTTGCAAGCCTGCCATCCTGTATGTTAATGTGTCCTTTTCATTACAGTTCTCAGCCTTTCAAAAAACCCAAACACAAAAACTTTTGTCCTAAAACAGCCACCTTAAATTAATGTTTTGTAGTAGCAGTTAAAATAATTTTGAAAGAAGTAACCATAGAATATGTTCACCTGCTTCAAGATGACAGTAGTCAGGAAATCAGAAACATAAGATCACAGAACCTCTCTGTTTGAAACCAACCTTCAATATCAAGTCCAACCCTTCTCTAACTCTGCCAAAGCTGGTGCTAAATCATGTCCCTTAGCACCACGTCTCTGTCTCTTCAAAGCACCTCCAGGGATGGGGATTCAACCATTTGCCTGGGGAGCCTTTTCCAGTCTTTGAGAAATCTTTCAACCAAAAAGTTTCCTCTAAAAAGTTTACTAATTGCCACCTCATGTATCTCTCCTGTTATTTATTTATTTATGCCACAGGTCAGCTTTATTCTTAGGTTTTTCCCTTACCTTACTCTTAAAGAGATTATATGCTGTCACCCTAATCCTGAAGCATGTCTAGACAGCAACGGAGGTGGAATGTGGGTAGAATTTATTTCTGTCTGGAAAAAAAAAATCAAGCTGCCCTGACTTTTCAGTGGCACCTTCTCATCAGATGGTCAAACTAGGAACACAGGTACCACAACCCAAGATAAACCTGAAATTTGCAGTCCACCCAAGTCTGCTTTGTAATTATAAGTGCAAGTGCCGGTGGCAACCTAGCTGGGGAAATAAAGAGAGCTCAGCACAGATTCATGCCCTGACAGATGTGTCCATTTTCCCCCATTCTGATGTCATGAGTATGCTGAACTTCACATTTCTTCCACTGTCATTAGTACTGAAGATACCTAGTAGAAAATGGGATACAAATATTGACAAAACCTGCAGTTACTCTAGGAAGTGTTACATAAGCATGCCTCAAAGACAGCGAAATAAGTGCCATAAATAGGTCCTTGAGCAGCTTAGTTAATAAAAAGAGAATTTAAACTTGAGTCTGGATGCCCTTTCGGCATTAACATATACTGGATATTGCAAATTCTAGAGATACTTAGACAGCTGTCAGTATTTTGGAATGCAGCAGGATTAGGTCTTCAAAATAAGACAAAACCATAAGTTATATTTTCTGATCCCTGTTGCATTTATGCTTGTTAATTTGATGAGATGTATGGGATGAAACACATTACTTTCTATAAGTAACAAGAACATCTTCATTTATCCCACTGTCATAATAATTTGGCAAGAGGATTGGATCTGTTGTCCTGTCCTAATAGCATTTCTACACCCATTGACAGGTTATCAGCTTCTTAACAGAGTCACTCCTGATTAATAATTGTTTCGGCCATTTCCCCACTAGTAATTGTGACAGCGATTATAGATGGGCCAGACAGACACGAACCCTGAGAAGCCAAATTAGATCCTTGATTATTCCTCTTTGTACTCTGGGATATCTTTTTGACAATTCTAATCAGTTTTTCTCAGATCCCTCGTGTGATTTAGGTGCCTGAGGTAGTCAATTCTATAATGAAATATCAATTTGCAAGATGGAATTTCATATTGTCACATGTGGAGGGTTGAAATTAACCCCCCCCCCCCGCCCCAACTAATATGGCTGGGACTAGGCTGAAGTTCCCCTTTTCAAACTGTAACATCAAGGAATTTTCTGGGAAGTTCTCCCTACATCAGCAGGGCTGCATCAGCAGGGATTTCACATGCATCTTCCTCTTTCACTGAGTATACTGTAAATACATTATCAAGTAGAAGGATTCTGAAGTACAAGTCAGCTAGCACTGGAATCTGCCTTCAGAGGAAGAGCAGTTATTTCATTTTCCCAGTTACTGTAAGCATGCAATGACTCTTCACAATTGGGCTACTTTTAATATTTCAGAAGGATATACAAAATGTGGTTTGGGTTCATTCCAGTAGCAAAGGGTATTTATGATTTGTCCTGTGCACAATGACATAGAAGTGCATCACTGTCTATACACATCACTGGCTTCTTAATAACTCAAATTAATTCAATCACTGTGAAACAACAGGCATGAATTAATAATCCAATGCCCCTTTTGACTCTTTTCATCGACAAGTGACTCAACTATTCTCAAATAGTGTGTGGTTTTCTGACTTTTTATAAACTCACTGCCTACTCCTTTTACCTTGCCAAAGTCTGTCCTGAGAAGTGACTCTCACCACTAAGGAAAAGCATGCTCTGAACTTTATGGCGCTGCAATCTCAATCTTTAGAGTAGCTACCAGTAATAGTGGTAAATTAGAAATATCTCTCTATTGGTTAGGAATATTCCTCGTGTCATTATTATAAGGAGCCTTACAATGGCTTCTTATTAGGCGTACATGATTTTGACACCAAATGGAGCAGATAAGTAAATGTTAAGCTTGGTAAAAGTAAAGAACATCAAACTTGCAACCTTCTTATACTGCAAGAAAAAGAGAAAATCCTTTCATTTATATAGAAATTGGTAATGTTCATCCTTAACTACCTACTCCTTGGGCATGACACCTGATTTTAAGTCTACAGCTGAATTTACCCTACCCTACCCCTCTCATTTTCAGGTCTTCACTCCCACTACAAGTTTAGACTCTCTCCTTCTGTCTGCTAGATGCTTGTAATTTCTTAAAACAGGGAGAAAAAAACGTGTAATTTTGGTTTGGGCAGCCTCCTCCAAGGCTCAAGAACCTTCACAGCAAAGAAGATTTTCCTCATAATTAATTGAAACCTCTGGTGTTTCAGTTCGTGCTGCTGCCCCTTGTTCTGTCACTGGGCACCACTGAAAAGAGCCTGGCCCCCTTCCTCTTGCGCCCTACCCTTTAGCTATTGATCAGCATTGAGCAGATCCCCTCTCAGGCTGCTCTTCTCCAGGCTAAACAGCCCCAGAGCTCTCAGCTTCTCCTCCTCACAGAGATGCTCCAGTCCCTCAGCATCCTCATAGCCTCCACTGGACCCTCTCCAGCAGTTCCCTGTCTCTCTTGAGAACTGTACCCAGTACTCCAAATGTGGCCTCACAATGACAAAGCAGAAGGGAGAACAACCCCTTTGAACTGCTGATCACATTCTTCTTAATGCACCCTTGGCAATGACTGCACACTGCTTGCAGAAAGAGTTATTAAACCATTTTTTTAGCCCCATTATGACTTTAAAAAATATACAGTTGCCATTCTCAGCAGTAATGCAATTAAAGGTTATTTTGACCCGTGAGGGTCTATATTGTTTACACAACTGTTTTTTTTTCTTTGTGTTCTACTCTAACACCTTGAATCCAACTGTTAAAGTAGGAGGACATAACCAGAACTGGTAAGGAGAGGAAAAAAATAAAATAGAGACTGGTTTTCCAACATACTTTTTACCCTAGTGCAGCAATATTTGTGTTTATAGACCTCACAGGTAGATGGCACAAGACTACCATATGTCAGGTTTTCCCAGACAGCTCCTGTTTTTCTGAAGGAAATATTGACTAAGCACTGAGCTTTCTGTGTGTTTACCAAGGATTTCTATCTGCCTGGCAGCCCAGCTGAAGTGAGTCCTCAAGGTAAGAGAATATTTGTAAGCGATTCTATATCATGTGGACAATGATATGAGAAAGAGTGGATTCTGCAGCGGCTGAAATTCATCAGGTAACAGTTCAAACATCAGAGGAAGAGTTCATATCCATTTTTAAAAAGGTTTTAAATATTTTTTTTTTTTAAAAAACATGCCACTACAGACCTAGTCAGTAAAATAAACGTTTGACATCGATACACTCTTACTATACGATCCATTTCTGTTTCGTGACGTCAGTTTACTCCAAATTACTGCAAGTAAATTGATTTTCAAAGTTTTAACTGAAATCTTGAAAACAAATACAAAATACCATTTTGGAAAACTAATAAATGCAGAACTCTCCTCTTCAATACAACACATTCATGAAAAAGTTTATGAAAGGCAGCAGATTCTCGCTGCTGTTGACTACATTTATCTATTCAATTAAACTCAGCAAGATACATATCAATTTTGTTCAAAGGGCATTTTACTCATTTGTTACATGACCAAGTAAATCAATGAAATAATTTATCCAAAGCTCCCCAGTGTTTGAAATTTCCTTTCTCCTAACATTCAAACCCCTTTTCAGGAGTCATACATAAACATGAAAGGCTCATAAACGTGTGGTAGAAGACAGAGTTATGGATTGCCTTGATCACTTGTGCAAAAAATATGTTTAGTATTCAGAATAATGGTTTTGAACTACCTGATGAAACAAGTGTAAAAAAAAACCACACAAACTAAACAACAGCCTGAGTGAAATATTAGAATGTGCACAGATTTATCTTTTAATAGCATTTATCTTAATCTCTTCTTCAAATTGCATATTCAAACCCAGACAGATGATACAACTTTAGATGAAATAATGCATTGATATGGGCTTCTTAGGGACTAGGGATCATTGGAAAGAGTAGAGACTGTAGATTTTAAACAGTCTCTCTCCGTTAAAGTAAGGAAAAACATAGTATCACAGTATCACCAAGGTTGGAAGAGATCTCAAAGATCATCAAGTCCAACCTGTCACCAGAGACTTCATGACTAGACCATGGCACCAAATGCCACGTTCAATCCCTCTTGAACACCTCCAAGGATGGTGACTCCACCACCTCCCTGGGCAGCACATTCCAATGGCGAATGACTCTCTTGGTGAAGAAATTTCTCCTCACCTCCAGCCTAAACTTCCCCTGGCAGAGCTTGAGACTGTGTCCTCTTGTTCTGGTGCTGGTTGCTAGAGAGAAGAGACCAACCCCTTCCTGGCTACAACCACCTTTCTGGTAGTTGTAGAGAGCAATGAGGTCACCCCTTAGCCTCCTCTTCTCCAGGCTAAGCAACCCCAGCTCCCTCAGCCTCTCCTCATAGGGCTTGTGCTCAAGGCCTCTCACCAGCCTTGTTGCCCTTCTCTGGACACGTTCAAGTGTCTCGATGTCCTTCTTAAATTGAGGGGCCCAGAACTGGACACAGGACTCAAGGTGTGGCCTAACCAAGGTAGAGTACAGGGGCACAATGACTTCCCTGCTCCTGCTGGCCACACTATTCCTAATGCAGGGCAGGATGTCGTTGGCCTTCTTGGCCACCTGGGCAAGGTAAAATTCCAAGGTAAAAGCCAGGCTTCCCAAGATGTGCTGCACCAAGTAAAGAAATTCCTGCTCTATAACTTACAGACATTTCCAAACCCCATACCATCCTTGATTAGCAGCTCCTATGTTTTTATAGTGCACACAGCCTCAGAATATATATTTTGTTATTTACAACAGACCTCAGACCACAGCAATCTCACAGCTTTCATTTGGTGTGTTCGGGCTTTACATCTACAAGAGGAGCTAAATGGAACTCTGCCTCTTTCACTCACTGAAATTTTTCAGCAGCTGTAAGTATCATTAGGACTTCCACCACTTGCATTTTCATTTCCTTGGGGATTATTCGTTAAACACAGAATTTATTATCCACAAACACCACTAGCTATTTCTTTAAATACTTCTCTTTACCTCTGCAACACCACTGACTCAGTGAAAATTTAATCACGGAATGGTTTCCGTTGGAAAAGCTTTTTAAGATCATTGAGTCCAAGCATTTCTAACTCTATCAAGTGTGTTGTCAGCAAGGCACTCTTACTCCGACTTGCTTGACAGAAGTGATGTAGGCAAAAAAAGGGGTCCCTACACCTGAGAAATGCCATCCTGTGCAAACATCATGCTTATTGTGGTATTTAGTAGAAATAGACACTCATGAGTAGTATATGTGTCACATGTGAAAATCAACACTCTGATAAAGAATCATCCCTGCGTTGTCTTTTCTTAACCATACTTTACATGATATCTTAATCATAGAATCATTGCAGTTAGAAAAGATCTTTAAGATCATTTGGACCAACCACTATCTAACTCTAGCAAGTCTGGGGCTAAACCATGTCCCTCGGCACCACATATCTGCCTCTCTGAAACACCTCAAGGGATGGATGCAACCACCTCTTGGGAATCCTGTTGCAGTCTTTGAGAACCCTTTCAGTGAAGAAGTTTCTTTCTAATACCCAAACTAAACCTGCCCTGATGCAACTTTAGGACATTTCTTCTTGTCCTATCACTTGTTACTTGGGAGAGACCAACATTCACCTGCCTCCAACCTCCTTTCAGGGAGCTGTAGAGAGCCAGAAGGTCTCCCCTCAGACTTGTCTTCTCCAGACTAAACCAAGTCACCTCAGCTGCCCCTCACAAGACCTGTTCTTCATGAACTCAGATCTACATCCTCTGCAGGCAATGAAGCACAGGCACATAATTGCACTATGTGATGCGTGGCTCTTGCCCTATCTGTCTATGAAACAGAGAACAGTGATTGCTACTTCAGCAGTTACTGTTTAACAGCAGCTACACAACAATCCTCTTGGGAAACAGCAAGTGGTTTAAGAACTGACTTGAGAACACAAAGGTGTGTGTCCCTGAACAACAGAGGTTTTTCAAAGGCCATGCTATTACCGTCACAGTAACATTCTGAGAGTTAGGGAAATGAGAAACCAGCCCTGAATGTTCTAGTCTATGCCACACAAAAGTGGTAATACCCTAAAAGTGACTGATAATATTACTCTGCAGCTCCTACTCTAGAAAGTGATTTCTCCTGGCAAAAAATCCATTCAGTCATTCATTAATTTCCCAGCTTACACCAATGGATATGCAACAGGTTTAGCCACAGGCCATCACTGTGAAAGAAACGTCACTCTAACAGAAAAAAAGGGGGAAAAAAAGAAAGAGGAAAAAAAAAAAGTGATTGCAACTGCTAAAGATTCAATAATACAATCCCAAACACCACCTTTGCATAGGCATTTTTTATTAACAGAATTCTATTATCTTTTGTCTAGACATATATGCTGGTGGTCCAGGGCAAACTACCAATAATGGGAGTAAAACTTATCCACAGTTTTTATCACAGTCCTTTTTTAAGGACAGAAGGAAAGAATTTAAGCCTTCAGAGACAGCTCTGGAATTTCAATAAGGAAAAAGGCAGAACAAGCCCCTTATGAATTTATAAATAATCTGTGCTTTTGGATTTATAGTTAAATCATGCTATAAATACTTCAGAAAAATAAGAGTGCTTTTCTCCTACAAAATGAGAAAGTTCTAGAAGAGAGAGTTGCCTGTAGAAGAAGCAAGGTATGAAAAGCAAGCAGTTTACTTTAAAAGCTAAAGGAGAAAGAAAAGAATTTTAAAACAATGGAAACTAACTGAATTCTGAAACCTATTTTCATAATTAAGCTTTTTGAAGTGACAGGATGAGGCTTCAAGCTTGATTTATATTAGACATCAGGAAGAAATTGCTTCCCATAAGTGTGGTGAGGCACTGCAGCAGGTTGGCCAGAGAAACTGTGGAGACTCCAGTCCTTGGAAGTGCTCAAAGGCAGGTTGGATGGGGTCTTCAGGAACCTGGTCTAGTGGAAGGTGTCCCTGCCCATGGCAGTGGGTTAGAGTTATATAAAGGACCTTTAAGGTCCTTTACAACCCAAACCATTCGACGAACTGAATCCAGAACACCAGTCTGCTTCAGGATAAGTCAGCCAGGATAGCCCTAATCATTCTCATTGTTGGTTAACATATGTACATGACCTTAGTTTAATGAAAAACATGTAGTAATTTGATTATTAATATTTTAAAGATGCCCACAGAAGGACCACAAGCCACTACTAACGATCACCATTAATAGAGAAGACTGAAGGAGAGAACTGGGTAATACCAAAGATCTGCTCAAAGCTGGAGACCATTTCCCTTTGTAATACAAAGAAAGAAATTATTTCCTCAGTCTTAGCAGAAAATGTCAGTGAAGGAAAAGTGACAGTTCTGAAATTATTTCATAATTTTGACAAGCAGCCAAGAAGGAGGTTAATTCTTACTTGTCACTAAAGATTGAACTGCACAACAGATCAAAATCATGGCGATTTTTCTGTGCAGCGGGGACGTAGAGGGAGAAAGGTTTAGGGGAGGAAATGCAAACATCAAGACTGAATTCACAGAATTCAGAATTCAAAAGAATTGTTGACCTGATAAAATAATCAAAATAGAACAATAACAATTAAATGAGACATACGAGATAAGCTCCATAAAGTATATGCTTTGGGCTATCCCATACAACCAGCTACAGAAGAAAACAATTCCATTTCAGTATATTACCTCCAAAATTAACACTGTGGTTTGGGTTTGTTTTTTTTAATCTGATAATCCTCTATTAAAAAAAAACATAATTATCAATTGAAGAGGAAGAACATCTTCAAAGAACAGGAAGACTAGAAAATGCATGCTGCTTATCAAATAGACTGCTTGCTCCCAGCACTGAGCTGCTATCAAACCCACCTTTCAGATAAGAGAAGCACTGATAAGACATTGTGTGTGCCTTGAAGGATAACCCCTAATTAAGGTACTGGTTTCTAAGGACGCTCTAACCTTAGTTTTGATTTATTACAAAACCAAAGAGATAACTTAGTCTAATACTGTTCTTGGTCAATAATCTGCCCATGTACATCCCCTTATTCCAGCCTTTCAAGATTTTAAAGCTCTGCTATGGACAGGTTTATCCTTTCAGTGAAAGGTTCTGCTCATTTTAAAAGGTAATTGCACTGAAAAGATAAGATATTATCATCAGCTATTAGTTGGCTTTGCTAAGTTTAGTGTCTGTGTCCTAGACCAAGACTTGCATTAATCAGGGTTTCATATAACATAGTTATTTCAAATCCTGTGTGCTTCAAGATGCCGGGCACATGAATTCTTAAGCAGCCCCAGTTTAGCACCAATTCTTGATAATCCACTTCATGTCCCATTAAAAGCTGTCATTCTGATACACTGTGTGGGAACCACTCTGTTGTCTATGTCATGGACACATGGAAAGGCTCAAACCAAAGACAGGAAGAAAGCAAGGAAGACAAGAAAGAAGAAAAAGTTGAGGAGGCTTCAGGCCTGGAAATGTGCAAAGGCAGGTTGGATGAGGCCTTGAGCAACATGGTCTAGCAGGAGGTATCTCTGCCCATGGCAGGGGATTGGAACTAAATAATCTTTAAGATCCATTCCAACCCAACCCATTCTGTGATTCCATATTTACCTATTGATTACTTAGTTTAGTGCACCAGGGTACATGTTTAGTCCAGCTGGGAGCACACTGGCTGTCTCAGTAATGAACACCAAAGCTTAGGTTATCTCAGCAGGCAACACCTGCTGCTCCCTTCAGCAACTTGGGCTCTGCTGTTGTGCAGGAAAAACAAAACAAACAAACAAAAAAATAAAGTGGATCACCTAATTAGATCAGTCACGGAACTGTGAACCATTAGCAGCCAGTCCCCCCAAAAAGCAATTCTTTTTTCCTTGAGTTAATGATGAGCAAACAAAGTCCAAAGCATGTGGAAAACAAAGTGTGTGGCAATAATTCACATTATTTTTAAGGAATATCTGATCAAATTGCTAAATATGACCTTAGGAAGATGACCTCTGAGAAAACACTAGGGGCGTGAGTGGAGGGGAGGACTTTTACAACATCACACATTTATTGCTCTATTGAACTTATTAGCCTTATGCAACCACTTCACTACAGTCTTAGTTTCTTAGGTTTCTGCCACAGATGCCTCAGTGTTTAGGACTGCAAAGCCTGGAATGGTGATGGGCCTTCAGTCTCCTGCCAGAGGAAGCCAAGTCAATTCTGACCACTTCTCATATTTAATTTCATTCAGCCAGGCCACATTCCTCCTAAGGACTGATATGGGCTAATGTATGGCAAAGGAAAGGCAAGTGGCAGGAGATCCATCTTGACTATAAGAAGTATTGGAGTGCTCATCAGCACAGGTAGCATACTATATTTAGGCAATACTATAGAGGGAACAAGCTTGTATAGCTACAGGAATACAGGAGCTGTCTAATTCATTTTCCTCGTCGTATTTGGGTCTGCTAAGTAAGACACACATGAATCTAGACTAAATAAGTAGGGCTAGCAGAGAGCTAAACTTTGAAGGTTAATTTATTTAGAGCTACAGCAGGTTCCTGTTATTCTTCCTGTTTTCCTCTTCTTAGCATTAAGGTGCTCAGTTGCTGTCCTGAACTAAAAGGGACACTACAAGGAATAGCCCCAGAGACCATGGGGTCCTCTTCTCTGCCAAATGGGCTGCATACATACTGATGCTCACCTACAGGAATCTGATGCTATGAGATAATGCATTAACTAAAATTTCAAGTTTCATTTAAAAGTAAAGTTTTACCTGGAAAAAAAAAACACAAAAAACCAACCCCCAAAACCTAAAAAAACCACAATAACCAAAATCTCCCCAAAACACAACAAACTCAAAAAGACAAAAAAGAGTAGAAATCAAAAATCCACCCTTTGCTGGATAAAACCAAATTCTCTCTATGTTACATATCATTAAATGACACTGAATTTGTCCAGGGAGTTTGATGCTCTAATACTACCTCAAGCTTCTTTTGATCATTTGAATTTAGTCTTTTAGTTACTCTAATAGGTTTGGATTAGCTAAGTGGAAACGTTCAGCATGGACATGCTATCATATTTGCTGCACTGATCCTCTGAGATTGGTGCAGTTAACATTTTGCAGAGCTCATTCAGGAAGAGCTTTATGTGAGCGTAATGTTACTGCACGTGAAATCCAGCTAAGAATGGCATAGTTTAGTGCTGCATAAATTCTCCAGTTTGCCAGCCAACCGCACGTAGCAAGCTCATCTGACAAGGTGATCTGTACATCATTGCTCAGGGTGATTTATGCTGAAGATTGGCAATTAAATTCCTTTCTTTTAGTATGCTCCATGACCAGCATGTAGAGCAACATGCCATCAGCCCTCAAGCTGCAGAGCTATACTAATTTTATTTTATCTTTCTATTGACACAGCAACAGGCTACACACAGTATGTGCTGATAGCCCAAAGAAGCAGAAAGCAAACACTGAATTCTGTTCTGTTGGGAAAGGTACAATACACCATGGTTTGAAGTTCAGACAGCAAATCCTGCTATGTTAACTTGCTGAGACCTGAAACTCTGGGGAAGGTGTCAAAGGTATTGAAACGAAAAAAGAGGATGTCCCTTGGACAAAAATTCTACATTGAAAATGCAGCTCACGTGCTTGCTACCACAGGTTACTAGGAATTCATTGCCCCAGGATGATTGTCTCTGAGTTGGAATGTAAACCATGATGCTGTCTTGATTTTCTGTCTGTGTGAAGAGCCTTAGCTCATATGTTGCTTGTTCTGTCACAGCAACAGAAGTTCTGCTCCACAGAAAAAATGAAACAGGTGGCAAACAAAGGAAGATTTACATCTAAAGGGGAAAAGGTATAGATGCCTGAAAAACAAACCAGAAATTCCACCGACAAAAAGGACAAAAAGGCCTCGGTCTTTATTTTAGTTTAAGCCAAAGCCCATTTCTTTAATGCAAATGTTGAAAGATCAAAAGGTTAATATGCAGGAGCTAGATTTGGTCATTTAATTGTTGTCATTAAACTAATGCCAGTTAATTAATATCTTGGACACAATATAAGGATTCACATGGAATTTATAAAGGGTTGACAGATGTAATGAGGAATGCTCATCAAGTATTTAAATCTAAGTTGAGAGGTTCTTAGTACAGTCACAGAGATCCTGCTGCCTGTCATTTACCATTCAGACAGGTAATACGCTCCCCACATTCACAGATCTTTTATGAAAACCTTTCAAAGTGGAAATCTAAGTCTGAAGCCCATCCCACATCACTGCTCTTTAAACCCAAAGAAATTGATTCAAAATTTACAGAAGTGAAATGCGGGCTTCAGGCCAGTTTCTTTGATGCTTTTATACCAACACATTATCAACATTTGTCCCCTTATGTAATTCCAAGACATTTCAAATATTTTAGCCCAGGTGAGTTTAGGATTAGTGGCTTTTCACCTGAGAAAATGATCTTTGAACAACACCAGGGCAGACACAGTCTAAGCTCAGGTGGACTGCTAGCTGAGGGAGTCGGAAGAAACCAAGAGAAGTGTATTTGCAAATCATGGCTTGGGGTGTTGTTTTTTTGCTAAAACAGACTTTTGGTGGCAGCAGTTTTCCATCTTATTGACGAGTTTTGCTTGCTTTGATAGAAAGTTGCATCTTGCTGTTACTCAGATGAAATTCAGAGTAGTAGACGAAGCTACTGTGCTGTACTGAACCATCTCTACCAAAACCATTCCGTTGCTGTGCAGCAGGGCTCCAAAAAGGGGAAAGGTGCAGACGCTAAATTTAAAAACAAATGCTAAAAAGAGTTTCCACAAGGAAAACTCTCAGATCCCTGAGATTAGGAACAAAAATTAATCAGTTCTATTCACACCAATCCTCAGGCTAGTGCAATTTCAACATTTTGGTAGAAGATAGAAACAACTTCTTGTTAAGTAATAATTTCATAAAGATACGAATAGTTATTAATATAAGAGCCTAATCCCATCACTTTGTGTGAGAGAATCCTAAGTCCCTGACTAAACTCTTCTACCATAACAGTGTTGAGAAAGTACTATGAGCATTTCATAAGGTAAAGTCATGGTTATAAAGACAGGAAGACAGTCCAACAGCCAAAAGGCACACCACCAGCAGCTACAGAAGCTACAAGTGAAGACTGAAGTGAATTGTTAAAAACACCTCAGCAAAAGAGTCTAGGTGGTCTCACCATGTCCAGATGGTCCTCTCCATCTCCACAGTCTAAGTTTGGCAATAAAACTCCATCTGATCTGCATCAATAAAGGCCCCTGCTGTCTTTTTTTCCATGATTCACAGGGTTAGAATGAGAGAGAAATGGGGAGGGAGAGATAAAGATCATCCAAACCCAACAGTCCTTAGCATGTGTTTCAACTACAAGACAAAACCAAAACAAAGCAAAAAAATAATAAAAAAAAAAAAGAAGTTGGAGATGTAAATCTGCTCTTCAATGGAAACTGGTCCAAGAGAAATTAACTTTGTGTTTCTTCAGGCAGAACAGCACACCTTCCTCTTGATATCCTACTAAATGACAAACTGAGAAGTTGTAAGCCTGCCACCCAAACCCTGGTTAGCTATCACAGAACCACAGAATAATTTAGGTTGGAATTGACCTCTGGAGGCCACTTACAGCAATCCTCTCCTCTCTACAAACACAATTTCATATCTGACTCCCATTGCCCAGGGTCTTGTCCAGTCAAGTTTTAAAAATCTTCATGGATGTTACCACAACCTCTGTGGGCAGACTGCTGGGGGGACCAATCACACAATTTCTTCTCAAATCAGAATTTTCCTTATTGTAAGCAACTGGTGACTGCTGTCTTTTGGCCTATTTAGTAAGTACACTACAGATAAAATAGATCAGCAAATTAATCCCATGCCACTTTTGTGAGCATGTCTGTCCGTGGCCGTACTGTATTTTTCCTGGCAACTGGTGAAGAAGCCTTTCTTACACAATGTTGGTAGTTGTTAGGATAAGAAATGGAAGTAGGTGTTATGTAAAGTACATGGAAAAAAGAATAAACGTATTAATGGAATGAATAGTTGCAAGACCTGAGAAACACTGAGAACAGAGTAATTTCCTGTAAACTTCACTACCTTCTGTAAGCTTCACAGACTTCCAGTAATTGAAGGGTCTTCAGGAGAGCTAGTGGAAGGGCTTGTTACAAAGGCATAGAGTGACAGGATGATGGTAAGGGCTTCAAACTGAACAAAGCTGGATTTAGGTCAGAAACTAGGAAGAAATTCTTCCCCATGAGGGTGTTGAGGCACTGGAACAGGTTGCCCAGAGAAGTTGTGGAGGTTCTAAGACTGGAAGTGTCCAAAGACAGGTTGCAAGGGGCCTTGAGCAACCTGGTCTAGCAGGAGGCATCTGTGCCCATGGCAGGGGAGATGGAACGGGAGGATCTTTAAGGTCCCTTTCAATCCAAACCATTCTATCATCAATCTATGAGCTGCACTTTGGAAGCTGACAGAAGTGTTAGGGTATTGCACTTTCACAGATGAAATAGGAACAGCATCACCTAGAAGTGACAGCTCATATTTATAGAATAGAATAGAATAGAATAGAATAGAATAGAATAGAATAGAATAGGCCAGGTTGGAAGAGACTTTCAAGATCATTGCGTCCAACCCATCAACCAACCCAGCCCACCTAAACAACTAAACCATGGCACCAAGCACCCCATCAAGTCTCCTCCTGAACACCTCCAACGATGGTGACTCCACCACCAACCCGGGCAGCCCATTCCAATTATGCCTCTGCCTGGTTTTGCACAGTGCTACAATTTTGTTTTGTGCTCTCTTTTCCCTTTAAATAAAATATGAGAAATTCACAATTATTGTGAAAATGTAGCACTGCTGTAGACCAAACAACATTTGTTGGGAAGTGGAGTTTTTAAAATCAGATTGTATGGAATTTGTATGGAAACAAAACAAATCAAGAACCCATGGAACAACAGGGCCAGAAAAACTTAGCCTTCATTTAACTGAAAGGAGAAGGGCAAAATTAATTCTGCTCCTTTCCTCACATTCAGAATCATTCTCTACTTGAAAGAGGTTGGTTTTCCACCTTTGGAGCAATACCAGCAGAATCCAGGAGAACTTTTTGCTTTTCATCCTTTGTTTTCCAAAGAATACATGCGGGCCTCCACTTCTGGTAAGCAGTTATTTTCTAGGTCTACCATAATTTGCAAACAAAAAGTAACAACAACAAAAAAAAAAACAGAAAAAAGAAAAGAAAAAAGTAATACAAAAAAGCAAATTAAAAAGGAAAAGATATACAAAAAAAGATATAAAAAATATTTTTAAAAAATCTTAAAAACAAAAAATTAAAAATTATGGAAAAAAGATATAATAAAAATAAAACCCAAACCAACAAATTATACTAAAATAGAAACAAAACAAAACCACAAACCAAACACAGAAAAAAACCCCCAAAACAACAAAAAGACCAAAAACCACACACACACAAAATCAACAATAAAAAATTAATAATATTTGAATTCAGTAATTTTTTTTTTTTTTTTTTTTTTTTCCCTACTTGTTTGGTAGTAAAGGTCCCCAGTACTATTTTAGGAATTAAAATAAGGATTAGTGTGACTGGAGCAATTCAATGAGCCATTTATTATTTTGGTCACGTGTAGGTATCCAAAGAGACCTGGAATCTAAGTATCAGATTGTTTGGAGAGAGTGAGGTGGCAGACACATGGTACCTCTCTTAATGTGGTGCTTCCATGGACCATGATTTCTACTCTTAACAGACTGATTAAAATTAAACTTCTCCTCAGTCTGCTCTGCTTGAAAAACAAACCCCTCTTGATCAGCTTGGAACTTGCTTTTTCTGGAAATGCAAGTGAAAGAAACACAGTGATGTCTAACTGAAGTTGATGCCTCTTAAGCCTGACAAATTAAAGCATCCCGCATCCTTGAGGGCAGATTGTGCCAGAGAGAGTGAAAGAAGCTCCACTGTTGTGAGGTACCAAGAAAACACAGTACTAAGTGAAGTGTGAACTGCAGTGCTAACTGCGGTTTGGTGGTGACAGCACAGCCTGAAGAAGTGACCATTCTTCTTTATGCAATGCTCTTGTGCTGCATTTTGTTCAGACTGCTTTAATGTGCTTTATTATGAATGTCTTGTAACACTTCTGACCCATAAATTAGTACGCTTAAGGGACAGCACCCATGCATCTTTATTTCACAGAGGTTTTCTGTAATGCAAAGCATTCTTGATCCTGTTATGGGGAATGTAACAGAGGCCAACCAAATGGAAAAGGTAGTGTGGGTGAGGTATCTCAAGACAGGAAAAGTCACCTTTCTTGAAAAAAAAAAAAAAAGAAAAAAAGTTACTTTGAAATTCATTTTCTTCTAATACTGTGATCTGTTCAAAGGTGGTGAATAATTAGGGTATAGAGAGTACCTTGCATACTATCTGTATATTTACATACTAATTAAAAAGCCTTCCTTGAAGAATATTAAAGTATTTTGAAGATCTATAGAAGGACTTAATCTAAGTCAGACATTTTGGCCATTGATTTTTTTTTTCAGTAGATAGTTAATTAGTCAGGGCAATCAAAGATTCCAAACTGTTCAAAGCACAGTCAGGATATGCCCAGTTTGATTCTTCATGCTCAAATTTCCATTCCACTTTGTTTGGATGCTACAAAAAAAAAGTGTCTCCTGTTTGACATGGCACTAACATAATTGTGATCTGCAGGTGCAGCATTGAAGGTTGTTTAAATATGACTGCACCTGTGAAACACAGAATCATTCTGGTTGGGAAAAAATCCTGAAGATCATGGAGTCCAAACAGTATCTAACTCTGTCAATTCTGGTGCTAAACCATGCCGCTAAGCACCGCACCTCTGCCTCACTGAAACACCTCCAGGAATGGGGATAACTACCTCCTAGAAAGGAGACTGTTCCAGTCTTTGAGAACTCTTTCAATCAAGAATTCTCTTCTAATACCCAACTTTAACCTCCTGAGGTGCAAACTGAGACCATTTTCACTGGAGGTGTTAAGGAAGAGACTGGATGGGGTGCTCGGTGCCTTGCTTTAGTTGATTAGATAGTGTTGGATGATAGGTTGGACTCGATGATCTCAGAGGTCTCTTCCAACCTGGTTAATTCTAATTCGGTTCCTCTCACCCATATAAATCCCCCTTTCAGGAATATGTCCTCAGAATAGTTTTAAATTTTCAGAAATGAAATAAACAGAGAATTATTTTGATATCCATGTGGCCTAGATTGCAATGCTTGAATGCTTATGATTTTCTTTCATGAAGAAAAAGTGCTCTGTGAAGAGGAAATTTCAGAAGGGGAAATTGCTAGCCATGGTTTTGTATTTTCTTCTCCCTTTTGATAATCTCTACTTAATTTCAATACAGTACTATATTTAGAGAGAACAGTTGGCAATTAATATACAGCTGTAGGGAGGATTCATTTTCAGCCTACTGTACAAGAAGGAATGAAAATGATTTTTCTATGCAAAGCTGCATGTTTGGGAATCAACAGGCATAGAGGTTTTTATATGAACTGCTAATGACACATTCAAGGATACAAAATCTACTGCACAAACCTGGAATAAAAGCCCACTTTTTGTCTTTGAAAAAATGCATATTGTTGTGTTGTCTTCCCCCTTTTAATGAATGAATGGGTAATCATTAATGTACATAGTGAAGCGCTATGTACATTGCATCTGAGATGATTAATTTACCAATCCACAAGTGATTAAATGTCACGCATCTGTATTCTTGCTTCCATATACACATATGTTGATTGCAAAGCTTGTTTGGTTTTTTGTTTGTTTGGATGGTTGGCTGTCTTTTTGTAAATTACAGAATTTTGGAAGGGATCATTGAGTTCCAATCCCTCTGCCACAGGCAGAGACACAGAAGAGGGTTGTAAATTAACAAATAAAAGCAGGAGGAATTCAAGAAAAACAGGATTTTAAATGTTCCTCTTGTTTTAACAAGGATAAGTTATAGGGCCTTGCAGCTGGGGAGGAATAACACCATGCCCCAGTATAGATTAGGGCTTGACCTGCTGGAAAACAGCTCCATGGAGAAGGACCCTGGAGTCCTGGTGGACCATAAATTATCCATGGGACATCAATGTGCCCTTGTGGACAAGAAGGCCAAGGGTATCCTGGAGTGCATTAAAAAGAATGTGGCCAGCAGGTGGAGGGAGGCTTTCCTCTCTCTCCACTCTGCCCTGATGATACCACATCTGGAGTATTGTGTCCAGTTCTGGGCTCCCCGGTACAAGAGGCTGAAGGAGCTACTACAGAGTGTGCAATGGAGACTATGAGGATAATGAAAGGACTGGAACACCTGTCTGATGAGGAAAAGCTGAGAGGACCTGAGACTGCTTAGTCTGGAGAAGAGAAGTCTGAGAAAGGATCTTATCAATGCTTATAAATATATGAAGGGTGGGTGTCAAGAAGAAGGGGTCAACCTTTATTCAATGATGTCTTGTGATAGGACAAGGGGCAATGGATACAAACTGGAATACAGGAAAGTCCACCTCAACATGACGAAAAAATTCTTTCCAGTGAGTGTGCCAGAGCCCTGGTGTAGGCTACCCAGAGAGACAGCAGAATCTCCTTCTCCAGAGACTTTGAAAAACTGTCTGAACATGTTCCCATGTGACTTGCCCTAGGTGACCTGCTTTGGTAGGGGGGTTGCAGTCTATCTCCAGAGGTCCCTTCCAACCCCTACCATTCTATGATTCTGTGGCAACATCTGAAAGTTCTGTTTTCATAACCATCATTATGAAAACATAAGGACCCAAAATGAAGAGGCACTTTTGATTTACTCATCTTCTACAATACTATTTGTCGTAACTCTATAAAGTACTGGCCATCAACTATAGGGGACTGGAGTTTAGACATATTCAATGATAATTCTAAGATTTCACATTAATTAATTGTACTTTGTTGGAAACATTCTACAAAATTAGCTTTTTTTAAGACATGTAGGTGACATGTTTCACCTCAGAATCTATCTGGTGCTTCAGTACAAATCACAGCATTATGTCCTCCAAATACCTACAGTAGGTAGAACTGAAATTGGCTACACAGGACTGAAAGGAAGCTCCCAGGGTATTTGAGTCTAGCTCCCCACTGTCACAGGCAACCCTCTGGCTACCTTAGATCAAATCATTATGAACTTGAAGTCAATAGATATTAGTTAACTTCTTGAAACATCTGAGCAAGTCAACATTTCTGACTCAGTTTCCTAAGTATCCTCTTCTGCCCTCCTTTCCATTACTGTTTTTCCTAAGGTTTAAAAGTCTTCAATCATCCAAGGATCTGGGCATTCTTTCTCTAAGTCTGGATTCTCTAAACCCTTTCCCCTTAGTAATTCCCCCCTCCCCACCTTGTACAGGTTCTCTTATCTCTACTTCCTGCTAAAGGACTAATACCAAAAATGTTTTAGTTTAATGCATCCAGTAGGAAAACAAGTTTTACCTGTCTCCAAGACACCAGAGACTCCACATCACCCTCAGCTTCCTTTCAAGTTTTTTATTTATGTAACACTGGTGGGTTCCACTTCCAAGATTAGAGAGATAAATTTAAATCTACATTATCTACCTTTCCATGTATAAATCTTCACCTCAATGCTCAAGGAATACTCTGTCCTTTCTCATATGAGAACATCTACAATGTAACATCAATAATTAGAAGCCATCCTTCATCCTTTTCTATCTACATATATATCATAAGAGCAGCTGGAGAGCAATCTAAGAGGGTGTTTTGTATGGAGATACTGGGTTCATACAGATTAAATCGGATCATTCAGACATACCCCAGCTAAATGCTCAAAGAGGGTTGATTTAGACTGGATATTAGGAAGAAATTCTTTACAGTGAGGGTGGAACAAATTGCCCAGGGAGATCATGGATGCCCTTTCCCTGAAGTTCTTCAAAGTCAGGTTGGATGGGGTCTTGAGCAACTTATTCTAGTGGAAGGTACCCTGCCCACGGCAAGGGGGTTGGAACCAGATGATCTTCATCTTTGAAGTCCCTACAAACCCAAACCATTCCACAATTCCTTAAAATTAATTCATCATGATTGTGTTGTGATTTCAGAAGAATGACATCATCTCTATGGTATGAGCTACAAAACACCCACCGGAACAATGATCAGTCTCCTACATTGGGAACTATTCCTAAAGCAGAGTTGCAAAAGTAAAAGGAAGATTACCTCAGAGCACAACCAAAGAAAATAAAAAATGCTCATCTTGATTATTTTATAAAGAAAAAGATATGTCTATCCATCAGGATGATCCAATACAATGAAACAAACAGAGGGCCTTCTCAACTGTGCTTTCTTAAGTAACTAAAGACATTAAAAATATTTCATTTTCTACTTTCTAATTTCTGATGCACTCCTGTTTTTACTATTGTCTGCATAATGTTGACCCAAGAAACTGAAGTTCAAGCAAAAGGACAGGTTGATATTACTATTCTTGCATAACTGGAGACTGCTTCACCTTTCAGATCATCATGACCTCTATGACCCTTTCTTAAAGTTTTTTTCCCCTGTGCTAGAATTACCTTTGCATGGTTCTCAGTAGTTGGTAGGCAGGGACTTACTGTGTCTCCTGAGTGCACCAGTGTTTGCCTACTTCAGTTCGACCTTCTTTGTTCATTACTAAAGAGGTATGATTCAGAAGGTGCCGTTCTCCCCCAGAGCAACTTCTGAAACAGTGCTTCAGCAAAACAGAAGGGCAAATAGTGCTGCTCCAAGAACTGTTTGAAGGAAAGCAGAGGAGGTCTAAATCCCTCACCACCATTACAAACTCCCAATACACAAGACTGCTGGACTCTATAAATTCTCTTTGAACTCTTCTAAGCTCTTCTCTTGCTTCCTCAGGATGCAACACATTCTGCATTACTGTGTAAAAACTCAGAGTGTTAGTCTTCACTTTTTGCAGCCATTCAGTTTCAACTTAAGTACTCAATATGCAAAAATAAATGATCAACACAGAATCATGGAATCACAGGATAGTTTCACTTGCAAAAGACCTTTAAGACCATCAAGTTCAACCACCATGGTCATTAAATTATGTCCCAAAATACCATGTCTACACACTTGTTGACCACTTCCAGGGGTGGTGACTCCACCTCCTCTCTGAACAGCCTGGTGCAATGTCTGACCACTTTTTCAGTAAAGAAAAAACATCCCACCAGTTAACCCCCAAATCTGAAACAACAGTCTAATTCCACAGAAAAGAAGTAGCACATTAAGCAACAGTCTGTTACATGGAACTAAAATGGCCTTCTTGGAAAAGTCATTTGGTTGAGATATTAATTGTCTGTGAGAGAATAATGGGATAAAAACAATAGCAGAAGCAGACAGTGTGATTCCAATCTCACTTATCAGATGGACTAATCTCTTGCAGAAGAGAGAGGGTGAAATGAAATCAACTCCTAATTTTTAAAATTAATCTATGCCTTTAGGAAACCTAAACACATTATGGACAAAACTGAGACCACATAATTGAAAATTAATTTCATTATGGAGTGATATAAAGGCAGGGTTAAGACTTTAGGATGACTGCTAATGAAACCATGATGCAAATCAGAACATAAATACATATAAAAAGATGAGCAAACCAGCCACACACACTTCACTTCCACAACTAATTCTAAAGTGAGTGTATAACTAATGTAATTCCAGAGATCATGCCTGCACAATCCATTACTACTCCTTTATCAAGAGTTCAATGATGTCATTATTCAGAACACTGGTAGCAGTGTAAAGAGGCTTCTTCCTGCAAACAGGCTCTTTCTCAACAAAGGTATCTATTAGTTAAAAAAACCCAACAAACCAACAAAAAACAAACCAAAATACCACCACCACCAACAACAACTCTTTTACTTTCTGCCTTATGCCATGTAGGGAGAAGCTGAGGGAACTGGGGTTGTTTAGTCTGGAGAAAAAGAGGCTCATGGGAGACCTTCTTACTCTTACAACTCCATGAAAGGAGGTTGGAGCCAGGCGGGTGTTGGTCTCTTCTCCCTAATAACAAAGTGATAAGACAAGAGGGAATGGCCTCTAGTTGCATCAGAGGAGTTTTAAGTTGGATATTAGAAGAAACTTCTCCACTGAAAGGGTTCTCAAACACTGGAATGGGCTGCCCAGGAGGTGGTTGAATCCCTGAAGGTTGCATCAAAGAGGCAGCGATGTGGTGCTGAGGGACATGTTTTAGCACCAGGCTTGGTGGAAGTAGATAATGGTCAGACAATGATCTTGAAGGTCCTTTTCAACTAAAATAAATTCTATGATTCTATGACTGTGCATGAAATCACACTGGCAATCAGAGCATAGAAAGGACATTAGAGTAGTATATATATTTTATTGTCTTTGATTTACAGCTAGCAAGAAGGGCTTCTGATATGTAACTACCTACGGAATTCATGAATAACAATTTGGAAAGCATTAGAATAAATGCATTTAAAATGCCACTTACTGTGTATCTTGCATCTTTTTATTGTCTTGTATTCCTTCACAGAATTATAGACTGAAGAATAAACAATCAAGAATTTAATATAAAATTGCTGCTCATTTCACTCCCCAAAGGTATCTCTTATAACCTGAGTACACTCATTGTGTTTGGGATGCGTAGGGAAGTTTAGACGGCTTAGTTGATGTATTGGGTTTTAACCCAGCGTGGGGCATAGGAGAGCTAATATGGTCAGAATTAGGTGAGTGAAGCATCTGCAACTAGAGTTGACACTGCTTTCTCTTTTCCTGAGAATATTAAAAATGAAAAAGGGTCCAGTGGTAACCTTCAGGGGTACAGTGATAGCTGGTGATACGCTGGGACACTAATTATGTGTCTAGAGAAAGGCAAAGACTGCTTGCTGTAAGACTAAGAATACTAATTTTCTTTCACCCTCAGGAAGACCACACAACTAAATTCTCTAACCTTCTCCTTCGTGCGTGTGTAAGTCCAGCCGCAATCATTGCTACCAGAAGCAGGCAGGCATCTCTATTTTTGCCACATTCCTGGGCTGGTTACACATTGGCATAACACCTTTGAAACAAAGAACAGTTCTGCCCAGACTGTAAAGAGGTCAAACGCTTATGGAGAGCATTCTGACTACAGCCTTTCTGCAGGAAGAAAGAATGTCTTTTCCCTTAAGATTGCCTATTAGAATGCTGCCTGTTCTCATTTTTGGAGGCTAGCATGCCACAAGGACTAGAGCTGCTTGGTATTCTACAGAAGGGCTACACTGGCATATTTGGAATGCACACTGGCTGTTTCACTCTAAATGCTACTTACTCTTAATTCTAGGTGTACGGTAAGGAGACAAGTCCTTTATCAGTTATTCCTTCAGTAGTGTCCAAATGTATGGAACACATACGAGGATTCCAAAGAGAAGATCAATTTAAGATTCATTACAAAGTTCTTGCTGCCATAAAATTCTATTTTCAGTTGCTTAGACCATTCCCAAGGTTTAATTATTTTGGCAGAAATGCTCTGTGATAATTGCTTGCTTCAATTTACTATATGTCTCTCAGAAAGGTTTCAGACCAAACAATGCAGCTTTTCAGCAGGAAAGACAATGACAAATACAATGTTGCCTAATACAATCTGTGGCTTTTTTCAGTAATTCAGAAACTTCTGAGTAGAAGTGTAAGTCACTAAGAAATTGCTTTAATAACAACTATTTGATCCACAAGTTTAAATATTTTTTTCCTGCTTTTCCTCATGAACTACCTTCTCATCTATCTGAAGAGAAGCTCAACATGAGCCAGCAATCTACCTAGTTAATTCTATTCTACTCTAACGTGCACTTGTAGGCCAGAAGCCAACTGAATCCTGGGCTGACAACCAGCAGCATGGGCAGTGGATAGTGGATGGGGATTCTGTCCCTCTAGTCACACCCTACCTGCAGTGCTGGGACCAACTCTGGAGTCCCCAAACAAGAAGGACACAGAAATGCTGGAGTGGGTCCAGAGGAGGGATGATTCTATAATGCATAACAGTGCTCAGAGATGCAAACCAAGACACAAAATGACACATCATAACCAAGGCAGCTCACATTACTGCCCAGTGCTTGCTTTTACTTCTGTGCTTTAGTGTGGCATATGCAGAAGCAGATGAAGGGGGTTACAGATGTGAAAAGAAATACAGAAATCCTTGTAAGGCATGCACATAGATAGCATATGGAAAGGCCACAGGGAAATGGGCAATTCTATACTTGCAGAATAAATTAGGCTTATGGCTACATCCCTGAGTGACAAAGAAAAAAACAAAATGTTGAGTAACCACCTGCTAAGTATGCATAGACCATTTTGTGCACTAAATGAAATGGATTCTTGCAGGGCATCCAGGAAGGGAGAGCAGTTATTTAATTAGACAGCTCCTTACTGCATCCACTAAACTGAAGTTGCAAAAGCAGTCTTATGCCTTGTCTTTCCTAATGTTTGACTTGGCAAGCACAGCCAGGGTTTTGCATGTCTCATAAAAACATAAAAGATGAGCATGACTGGAAATACAAGAGTGGTAGTGCATTGTGCTACCTCACACAGCCACCTCATAGAGCACAGCTTCAGTGGGAGTTTTCTAGACCGAGATCTTCTGTTACTGCTTAAGAAAGCCATTTGGAATGTACCATTCGCTCAAGAAAGACAAACACACAATTTCAAGAGTTTATGGATTACAAAAGGACAAAGTTCCCTCTAGAACTTTTTTTGTTTTCTTTCTCAAAACATACCTGGAAAGCTTAAAGCCAACAAACTTGTTGCAGTGAACTAAGCCTGCAAGATTCACTTCAATTGTTCAGCTATATATTGAAACATCTGTATCTAATTACTCAGGTATGACTCTTTTTTTTTTCTCTTTTCTTTTTTATTTTATTGCAATGAACTTCTAAGCCATAATTCAATGGCAAAGTATTTAAAATCAGTACTAATTAAAGCTACTATTATTGTCTTTTTTCTTGTCCCTCCTTTCTTCTCCTGTGCTGCAAGATACTGAAGCATCAGCCTCAGGAACCACAACTGTGAACCTGATCATAGAAGGGATAAAGATTAAAAAGTATTTCCATGGTCTCTTTCTACAGCTGCATCTTGAACAGACCAAAACCAGTACAGAATTTTTCATGATGGCAAATCAGGGACTGCAATAATTATCAGAAAAATGCAGAATGCTCATACATTAATGAGACAGAAAATTGCCCAGTCTCGTGGAGACCTCTACCCACTCTGGGATCACAGATTACTATTCATTCATCAGCACACCTGGTTAGCATGGTAGCTTCCTCCCCTCATCATCTTATTTATTGCTACTGCCATGCTTAATGCTCTTTCAGTCAGGTCCTTGAAACTACTTAGGAAGCTGTGCTCTCAATAAGATGAAGAATGTCAGTTAAAAGACAATGACAACAAAACCAAATTATCAGTCATGCCTGAAAGCCCACATAGAAGACAGATCCACAAACAGCTACACAGGCAAAGTGGTGGACATGGCCTAGAGCTGAACTGGAGGCATCTGCCTTTGCCATCATAAAACCTGCAAGAGATACTCCCAAACCAAATGAAGAAACACACAAATATTCACTTAAGGACCATAATGCCACTGGGAAATCCCACAGTGTGCAAGCCTGGACACTGCATGAAGCCTGCAGTCCACTTTCCTTCATGCATGAGATTAAACTTAGAAGAGGTGGATGTTGATTCAGTTGCACAAATATGTTTTGTGTGCCTCGGAAAAGCGGTAGAAATACACTAAAAATGCAGAGAGGATCACATTGAGGCAGCCAGAGAACATTTTGAAGCTGACAGTGATAGAAAGCCGAGGGCAAGCAAGCTATTGTTACAATTCTGACTGAAAGGAGCTAGGAAAATGGAAGAAAAATACCATCTCCCTTTGCCTGGGTCCCCTCTGGGACCAGGGCAATGGGACTTTGGCCATTCAGTACAGGAGAATGAATCAGCAGACTGCAGCAAGCACCTTTGCTTTGAATGAAAATGGGCTGCAAGCCTCTAAATTTCAGCCAAACATTCAGGATGATCACCTGGGTGACATTTCCCCCCCCCCCATTTTAACAACCAGCATTAGCTATTTTTATATAACAGACAATAAAATTTAAGTGACATGATTAGAAAAAAAACATGTGGATGCTGCAATGAAAAGTTTACCATTCATTTTGTTGTACATATCATTACTCACTTGAAATTTAATAGCCCACTGAGAAAGTAAGTTTGCTTTTGGTTTGAGGGTTTTAATTTTATTTTATTGATCCTCTTTTCTAAGAAAATACTGAAAAAGAAGATTTTCATAGAATCAATAAGGTTGGAAAACACCTCAAAGATCATCAAGTCCAACCTGTCACCCAAGACCTCATGCCTACTAAACCATGGCACCAAGTACCATGTCCAATCCCCTCTTGAACACCTCCAGGGAGGTAGTTTGCACAGCATTTAAATAAAACAATGTAATATCTAAAGTTCACAAATCACAAACACAATGAGAGACACTTTGCTACTGCTGCTTTGGTTTAGGTGAACCAAAAAACATTTTGTTTCCCATGTGTGGAGTGCACCTTCCTTTGTTCTCCAAACACACCTAATATCATCTTCAAATTATATCACAAGGAAAGCAAAACCAGAAAAATAAACACATAAATAAAGTAAAAACTCCAGCACAGACCAAGACAAATCTTCTTAAGTTTGGTATCCTCATGATAGTCGTAATGGAATGGGTAATGAACTTGAATATATTTACAGATGCATATTAAGATGCCCAAGTTTCACATCTTCATAACACAGAATAAAATTAATAACCTCCCAAACAAAACATCTCTTAGAATCACAGAATTGTTTAGGTTGGAATAGACCTTTAGGATCATTGAGTTTGATCATCACCTCACCACATTAAGCTCATGGAGGTTCTTCTAGCACTACACAGTAGTCTTTTAGGGTACAGCACGGAATGCAGCACAGGCATTAGAAAGAATGACAAAATTAGCCAAAAGCAGAGCTCATTTATCCCACCACTTATGAGGACTTCACAGCAGTGGATATAAGCAAGGCAACCCTACACTGCTGTGTAACACAATCATATCGGCAGCCACCCTTCCCATCAGATGGGCATGGTTTAGATATTTCTTCTGGTATCCAATAATGGTATTTTCAAAGAATCATAGAACTGTTTTGGTTAGAAAAGACCTTTAAGATCACTGAGTCCAATCGTTATCTAACTCTAATAAGGCTGGTGCTAGATCATGTCTCTCGGCACCACACATCTTCACCACTGAAATACCTCCAGGGATGGGGATTCAACCACATCCCTGGGCAGCCAGTTCCACTATTTCAGAACACTTCCAGTCAAGAAGTTTCTTCTCATATCCAATCTAAACCTCCCCTGGTAAAACTTCAGGCCATTTCCTCTCATCCTATCACTTCTTAGTAGTGAGAAGAGACCTCACTACACCCTCCTTTCAGGGAGCTGTGGAGAGCAAGAAGGCCCTCCCCAAGGCTCCTTTTCTCCAGGCTAAACACCCCCAGTTGCCTCAGCTGCTTCTTACAAGACCTGTTTGCCAGGAACACAGCATACAAAGAAAGATCTGTACATGCAGGACAGTGCATGCACAACACACTGCAATTTTCCCGCCCCGCTATTCTGGTAGGAACACTACAACATGCCTGCTCTCACGGAGTAGTGCAGCACTGAAGGATAGCAAAGCAAAGTGGAAAACCAGACAAATTTAGTCTGACCAACAAAGATGTAAGTCTGAGCAGCAGTGATTAGTAAGAAGCTTGCCTCCATTCAGCTTTTGCAGGAGTGGGACAGCTGTGGTGATTAAGGGACATAAGGCAAAGAAACTGATATGCAGAGGTGACAACTTTCATAAAACCATAAAATTGGAGAAGTCAACACAGTTTCAGGCTAGGAGCTTGAAGAATGAATTAATCTTGCACTTTTTCCTTTTTTTTTTTTTTTCTTTTTTTTTTTTTCTTTTCCCTGAATGAACCAGTCTCATTGAAATAAACAGCTACAAAAAAGGGAAGCATGGTCCTGCTCCATCAAGCAGCCCATGTCTGGTATTATGACAGCAAGCCCCTGGTAACAACCCCTGAAGTTCCTACTCTTCATGAGTCTCCTGCAGAAGTGAAGAGCAAATCACAGAATCACAGAATTGCCTATGCTGGAAAAGAACTTTAAGATCACTAAATCAAATCATTAACCCAGCACTGGTAAGTCCTCAACTAATCTATATCCCTAAGCATCATATCTACACAACTCAAATACCTGCAGCAATGGTGACTTCACCACCTCCCTGGGCAGCCTGTTTCAATGCTTGAGAAACATTTCAGTTAAGAAGTTTTTCCTAATATCCAATCTAAACCTCCCCTGGTGCAGCTTGGTGCTATTTCCTCTTCTATCACTTGTTACCTGGTTGAAAAGACTAACCTCCACCTTGCTCCTTTCAGGAAATTGCAGAGAGTCTCCCCTCAACCTCCTTTTTTTTCGGGCTGAACAACCACAGTTCCTCAGCTGCTCCTCATAAGATATGTGGTCTAGATCTTCCAAGCAGTCTCTGATCTCATCTCTGCCACCAGCTGAACTGAGTTTATCATCTTGAAACCTTCCCCCTAAGCCCAAGACAGCTTGAAGTTTTGTTGATAGCTAACTGATATGAAGAGTAAAGGTTTATATCCAGTAACAGCAGCCAAACCCAGGATTCCCTCAAACCTACAATACAGTTCCCATCAAAGTTTGTTCAGAACTCACTATTTTCTACCAGAGTATATAAAGGTTTTATGAGTGGAGGTTTATGTAGTAGCGCAGTCATTGTTTCATTTCAGCAAAAAGCCTTTTTGCTTGTTACCATATCTCCATTAACTTATTCAACATAAATTATGCCCTTTAGCCAAGGCCACAATTCATTTTATCAAGAGAAAAGTAGTACCTGATTTTCCCGCAGCTTGGCTGAAGGTTTCTAATTTTGCTTTACAAAAGAGACATCTGAAATTAGATTTCACCAGAGACCAAGACTTAAGTATTAGGTGGACAATGTAACACCCTCTGTTCCTTAAGGTGCTGGAAGACAAGAGCCTATTTTTCAAACCAGAATGTTTCACTCACATATGAATTGCATTTAAACTCTAAATACCGATAACAGCAGCAAAAGGCAATTTGTGTTCAGCCAAAAATGATAAAGCCCCGGGTTTGCTCGGCACTGGATTTGCAATTCTTTTTGCTTATGATTCTAGGAGCATATGAATAATTTATATTGTAAAGATGCTTTTAAACATACATTAACAGATTTGCTTTTAATGAGCTGTTGAAAACTAGTACATTTATCTTTGAGATGCCTACCATGAGGAATATGTGAGATAGTAATCCCTAACATCTATTTGGTAGTTAAACAGAAGCGGAGCAAGTCTGAGGTAATGGGAAAAAAAATCATTTGACTCTCCTACAGCTCTTAGGAGTTTGTGCAATCTTGTGCTTGCTCACAGCTGTTCTTTGCAGACAGTGCAGATGAGAATACGTGTGGAAATGGCCATGGTCAGAGAAGTCTCGTGTAATGACTCGGCATCCTCTGCGGGCAGGAGCATTGTCCAGAAACATTGAAATTCAAAGGTTATTGAACAGGATTTCTGAAGGGAAACCATGTTGGGACATACACAAAGACAGTTTAACATGGATTTTAAAAAAGGCTTAATTTGCTTAATACACTTAAAATACTGGAAAAATTAGAAGAAATATGAATCATTACTCAATTCCTCCCCAGCATAACTCCATTATCTAGCAGTCAGCTGTACTGTACAGTGTTCTATGGAACAGAACTGCTGCTCCCAAAGGAAACGCTGCCTCTGACTTACATCATAATGATTTGGAATTAAAAATTATATGATATTAACATTAACCAGGCACCATTATTTATGGCAACACTGTAGTTCTGCCACTGGTATTTGTAAACCAGCAGTGGTTGAGCTACATTTGTAGATGCCCTTCTGCTACCTGCAGTACCTAAGAGGCTTCAGTCCCATCTCCACTCATCACAACATTCAAGACAATAAAGACATAGCATATCTAGGGGAAAAAATCTAGTTTTAATTCTTATGTAAAACCCCAAATAACTTACATTGCTGAGTTAGTAAAAAGAAATTCTGCTATACTTTTAACTCAACAGCTTCACTAAAAAGTGCAATGGAATGAACATAAAGTTGAAAATTGAATCAAAATGAAAACAAAGGGAGCAAAGTGAGAAGGGACTGAAGTTTCCAGCCACAGAAGTACTACATTTGCTGGGCAGAAAATAAAACCAGTAATAGTAAAAACCCTATATGCATGGGAGTAGATAAAAACATGGATTGTAATGCCCCACATGCCCACTGAGGCACAAACATACAGTATGTGACAAAAGATCAATGGCTGTTCATATTTTAGGAGCTGCCTAACCTCACTGGGTAGAAGAGATAAAAGAATTTATGCAAGGGTTGGAAAATCTGGCCCAAAAGATAGGGAGCCCAGCCTGGCAAGAAAATTGAGGCTAGTGACAAGGTCTGTGAGCAGGACACAGCAGCATATTGCTTACTGAGCTGGCAATAGCATTATCACTGGGGAGCTGGGTACAAATAATCAAAATAGACTTTTTCTGGGATTTGTTTGTTGGGCTTTTTCATTTGTTTGTTTTCCAGAAGTACACATCACCAGTGGATAGAAAACAAGACACTAACATACTTTTGAGTAAGAGGACACACTTGACAGAAATTTAACTCTGAGTTGAGCTCTGGATTGTAAAAATACATCTAAATAGATGTGCTGCAAGTTGAGTTTGCCAAGAGGAGAAAGGATGCTAAGAACAAGCCTCATTTCCTTTCTTATGTAGCTGTGAAAGTATCCTACAGGAATGCACATGTTTAACTTTTTAGGGCTGGGTGGGGTGCCCTCTTGCTGTTAAAATCTGGACCCACCAGAACAATATTGCCCTAACTGTTTACACTCTATTCTTTTGAATTGTACTCTGAAGCAATCCATGGCCAGTTTATATACACTTATTATCATGCCATTACTTATCCTTTTGCTTAAAAAGGTGTTATACCTCCCTGATGGCTGCACTACTGAAGTGTTTTCAGAAAACATTCCTATTTTCTTCCAAATTCGATTATGCTTATGAAACACTCCATGTTGTTGCAAGATAAATTGGTATGTGTACTCATACTTTTCAGACCCTCCTCGCTCATAGTTCACAGAATGCTGTGAGTTAGAAAGAACTTCTGGAGATGATCTAGCTCAACCCCCTTGCTAATGCAGGGTCACCCACAGCAGGTTGCCCAGGATCCAGGTGGGTTTGGAATCTTTCTAGGCAAGGAGACTCCATAGCTTCTCTGGGCAGCCTGTTTCCATAGTCCAGCACCTTCACCGCAAAGAATTTTCTCCTCCTGTTCAGATGGAACTTCCTGGTTTCCAGTTTTAACCTACTGGCCCTTTGCCCTGTCACTGGCCACCATGGAAAATATTCTGGCCTCATCTTGCTCCCTATCTTTTAGCTATTGATCAGCATTGAGAAGATCCCCTCTCAAGGCTGCTCTTCTCCAGGCTCAACAGCCCTAAGTATCTCAGCCTCTCCTCCTCACAGAGATGCTCCAGTTCTCTCAGCATCTTTGTAGCCTCCACTGGACCCTCTACAGCACTAACCTGTCTCTCCTGAACTGGGACAGAATATTCCAGAGATGGCCTCACTAGGACAGGGTAAATGAGGAGAAAAAACACCCTGAACCTGCTGGCCACACTCTTCTTAATGCTCTTCTTCCATAATACTTTTCACTTCCTACAACACTGGCTATGTTGTTGTTCCTCTCCCTGGTAGATGCAAAATGAAGTACATTAAAAGAATAAGAGTATGAGCAGAGGACCATTTGGAGAACTTAAAATAGGGGAGGCTCCTATTTTCAAAGCTAGATCTGAGACAGTCACAAACAGGACACAAGGGATAAGATGCTAAAAGAGATATTTTACTTCAGAGTGGGGAATCAGTCGAGTCATTCAAAATTACACCATTAAGAACAAAATATTAAAGAGGGCAAGGACAACCTCCACTTACCTAAGTGCAGAGCTGCTTACCGGATGGGATCCATCCTAGGGTGCTGAGATTGCTGACAGATGAGCTGTCCAAGTTTGGCTTCTGAGTGCGATCACACAGCACTTACAGGATTAAATTTGACCAACCACTGGATGTGGGGAGGCCTGTGGAGTGATGACACCGTTCCCCACAGCAAACTCCTGGCCAAGCTTGATATGGCACCACATCCAGCTGGCGGCCTGTCACTATTCAGTAATGCTCTTCAACATCTTTATTGATGATCTGGACAATGCAGATGACACCAAGCTGGGGGCAGCAGTTGATTTGTACTGGTCATAACAAAGCTGAATGCCCTGTCTCCAGTCTGAGTACCTGTATTGAAGACAGACTACATGGCATCCTGGCTTGCATCAGAAATTCAAGAGGAGAGTATGTGCTGAACCAAGGATGCTCCAGCCACTGTGAGCTTCTGAATCTGCAGCAATTATGACACAGAAAGCTGTGATGAAAAGTACAGCAAGACTTCATGCTTATGGAGTGTTATCTACAACTTAATGCCTGTCTTCCAAAGAATAAGACTTTCTTTTGCATAGTTTTCCAAAGAATAAAATAAAAATATTTTTCTTATCAATCACATATTCTTCTCCTTTGGACATCTGTGATATGAGACTTGAGAACTATTTCTCTCCTGACGGCTTCATAAAAACCACAGACAGTTTGCTGTTCTCTAATAGCAAACACATAAAAACGCCTAGCAGGTTGGGTCAAGTACATCCGTAGTCACTGGAGTCATGTCTGCACTTCAAAGATATATATGTATGCCACAAATTCACACATACATTAGATGAAGCTTCTAGGGTACTACTTTGCAGTAGAACACATCAGGGAGCTCAGTATGGGTTACAATCCCTCAAGCTTGGTAAGTGATGTAGTTAGGCACTTTGACTACACTTAATCTAGCATGCCTATACTAACTCTAGCAAAGCTATAACTAGCCCTAATGTAGCCACAACAACACAGCTAACAACACAGAAATAGTATTGATTAATCTGAACCTACTTTGGGTAGCCACTACAAAGTAGCAACTCAATGAACATAATACATTTCACCTCAGCCTATTTGTAAGAACAGGCAACTTCTGTGCTGCCTATAAAAAGATCCTCTCCTTCTCTTAATTCCACCATCCTCCACCACCATCCACTCACAGACTTTTTTCCATCCTGATCCCTGCTGCTGAAGAAAATAGATTTCCTTTCAGCCTCATCTTCCAAAGGCAGCTCCCACCTGGTATCTCAAGCCTGCAAAACACAGCTTTTGTAGAACGCTGAAAACAGCTGGGTACATCACCTGGCCTCTGTTGCCCACAGCCAACTGCCTAAATGATCCTCCTCTTTTTGTTTTCTGAGACCTAAGTTTCTTCTTGCTCACTTTGCTTTCTAAAGAACAAGGAGCAAGCAGTAGATACAGAGAGTGCCTATTCCCCCAGACCTCACAACAGACAGGAATATTTGTGCCACTAGCTTTTTGAGTTTTCAGCACATCTTAATGTATCTTAGATTTTACTGAAGGACGCAGTTTCTGGAGAAAAGTGGTTACAAGTGGACCTCAGCTACCGCTAAACCAAAATGCATTGAAGAAAAAAAGTATCATGATATACTGCTGAGTTCTCAGAACTGAAAGTAAAAGAAAATGAGAAGACCTAAACCCACAGTTTGAACTTCAAAGGCCATTTAACAATGTGCAAGGGCTAGGCTCATCATTTTTTAAAACCTGCCTTTTTTGTACCACTCCTGTTAATTTTGTCTTATAGGACACTCTGTTACAGGCACAGACTTTTATCATCAGATAATATATTCTCTCAAAGCCTTTATATTCATGATCTCTGCACCTAAAAGTTCTGTGACTTTTCCTTCCTCTTAGCTTCATAAAAATTCTGAGACTGTAGATGATCCTTCTGCCACACAGGCAGCAGGAATATTGAGCCTGAAGGGTCACCAATTGGTGGATAAACTTCCCTGGTACCTTTACAACCCGAGTAAGAGAAGTCTGAAGTTTCAAAAATAATTGATGAGCCTTTAGTTTGGCTCCTTTCATCTTTCCCCACCTTCTGCATAAGCTTTGGTGGAGTCACATCTTGGGTTTTCCTGATTTGTTGCCAAAATGACTCAAAAGAGTGACACTATGTCAAGCCTCCAGGTGATGGATGAAGTAGAAATGCAGAGAAAGATACTAAACAGTAAATACTCTGTTGAAGCCCGTTAACATCTGAGAAGTTTCTTAAATATTCACATTCCTGGGACAGGTTTGCAACTGATGGATTTCCTATCTAGCGGCATGCTTGTACCTTCAAAGAGTTGGCATGTCAAAATCAGAAGCGTTTGATTCTGTTAGGGCTTTTTGATAAATTGGCTAATTATAACACAACCCCACTGAACAAGGCTCAGTTTATGCACAACAACTTAGGAATTCTCTTAGGATCATTTTGCAAAGCATGGCATGCTTCTCGTAATGGGAAATAATAATGATGAACCTCTCCGTTTAATTAATTCCTTTAGACTAATTATTTGATTCTTAAGGGACAACACTTAGTAAAATCTTAAAGGACATCTGTCTGAGGAGACGATATTGTAAATTGCAGAATCACAGAATGTTAGAGGTTGGAAAGCACCTCCAGAGATCATCGAGTCCAACCCCCCTGCCAAAAGCAGGATCACCTGAGGTAGTCCACACAGGAGTGCATCCAGGTGGATTTTGAAAGTCTCCAGAGAGGGAAACTCCACAACCTACCTGGGCAGCTTGTTCCAGTGCTCTGTCACCCTCGCTATAAAGAAGTTTCTCCTCATGTAGAGAGGTGGGCACAAGCCAAGCTCATGAGCTTCATCAAGACCAAGTGCAGGGTCCTGCATCTGGGTCGAGGCAATCCCAGGCACAAATACAGGCTGGGCAGTGACTGGCTGGAGAGCAGCCCTGAGGAGAGAGACTTGGGGGTGCTGGTGGACGAGAAGCTCAACATGAGCTCTCAGTGTGCGCTTGCAGCCCGGAAAGCCAATCAGATCCTGGACTGCATCAGGAGAAGTGTGACCAGCAGGTCAAGGGAGGTGCTTCTTCCCCTCTACTCAGCTCTGGTGAGACCCCACCTGGAGTACTGCGTCCAGTGCTGGAGGCCCTGTTACAGGAGGGATGTGGACATGCTGGAAGGTGTCCAGAGAAGGGCCACGAGGATAATCAGAGGGCTGGAGCACCTTTCCTATGAGGACAGACTGAAGGAGTTGGGGCTGTTCAGTCTGGAGAAGAGAAGGCTCCGAGGTGACCTCATTGTGGCCTTCCAGTATCTGAAGGGGGCCTACAGGAAGGCTGGGGAGGGACTTCTCAGGATCTCAGGTAGTGATAGGACTAGGGGGAATGGAATGAAGCTGGAAATAGGGAGATTCAGGCTAGATGTGAGGAAGAAGTTCTTCACCATGAGAGTGGTGAAGCCCTGGAATGGGTTATCCAGGGAGGTGGTTGAGGCCCCGTCCCTGGAGGTGTTTAAGACCAGGCTGGACGAGGCTCTGGCCAGCCTGATCTAGTGTGGGGTGTCCCTGGCCATGGCAGGGGGTTGGAACTAAATGATCCTTGTGGTCCCTTCCAACCCTGACTGATTCTATGATTCTATGTTGAGCTGAAACCTTCTATGTTCAAGTTTGTATCCTTCTTTCCTTGTCTTATTACTGTGTGCCACCAGAAAGAGATTGGCCCCAATCTCTTTAAATGAAACAAATAAATACATAAAATTTGGCTACACTGTACATATAGTGTGTGCATTTTTCCACACAGTTACCACTCTGAAAATGATGTTTAAGACTGATTAGAGTGACACAGGACAAGAAATGTAGCTCAGCAAATTTTCCGTGAGAAACTAACTTATTAGAGCTTGATTGTGCAGCACTAAACCAATCTTACAAGGAGAGGATGAATGACCTGGGGTTGTTTAGTCTGGTGAAGAGCAGTCTGAGAGGGGATCTTCTCAATGCTGATCAATATCTAATGGATAGAGGGGAAGAGGATGGGTCTGGGTTATTTTCAGTGGCATCCAGTGATACAGCAATGGGCAGTGGGCACACACTGGAACACAGGAGGTTCCATCTAAACAGAAGGAAAAAAATCCTTCCTGTGAGGGTGCTGGAGCACTGGGCCAGGCTGCCCAAAGAAGTTGTGGAGTCTCCTTCTCTGGAGACTTTCAACACCCACTTTGACAGGTTCTTGTCCAACCTACTTTGAATGACCCTGCTTTAGCAAAGGTGTTGGACTAGGTCACCTCTGCAATTCCTTTCCAATCCATACCATTCTGTGATTCTTGGAATGTTTTCCCCTCATCTAAAACAAAAGGAGGAAGCAAATTAGATAGGACTGAGCATATACCTAAAAACCTTCCAGAAAGCTACAATTCTTTCATACCTTGTGTTGCAGGAAATTCTTGAAGACTGGAATAAAAGTAAAACCTAAATATTTATTCTCTAGAATCCTGGTTTGACTTGACATGGATGAGAAGTGTAAGGTATAGCACTGACCATTGATTTTGAAGTGGATTACAGAAGGTAAGGACTGTGTCTGTGTATGCGCATGGCTACATTCATAGAGGTGTTAGAGTGCACTTCTAGCTGGAAATGAGTGGAAAAGAGTGAAAACTGCAGAAATCTTTCTTTTCACATAAAGAGAGCTTTTGTCTGTAGAAGCCACATGCTGTAGTTTAAAAAGCTTTTCCCTCATATAAGGTCCTAAAGGTCCATGGAGGTTTGACAATATAGTGCAAATGACATCTTTTCTTGCAGCTCCTAAGTCATCATCCCCCTTCCCTGTCATGATTTTGTAATGATTGCATAACGTACTAAACATGAAGACATAATGTTTTGAACTCCTATTTAATCTGAAATTAATAAAAGCCAAGAGTTTTGCTGACTGACCATGGGAACATTCATAGTACTCACCTGGTTAGAGAACACACATTGTATCCCACTGAATATTGCTAATTTATATGTGGAAAAATAGATGTGCTCTATTGCTTCTTGCGGTAGCTGTACTTCCAGTTCCAAGTTAAGTTTCATACTAAAAATAACCAGATTGTAAAGAGCATAGAACTGCAGATCTTATCTTACTGAATTTTTATGCCATCAACCAGCCCTTTGCAGCATAAGAATTTCTAAGTTGTCAGACTAAGTCCCAAAGGATCAAATGATAACTGGTGAGATTCTGGAGTCAGGCTTCAAGATTTCTGTGTCCCACCCCCTCCCCTTTATATTCAATGAATATGGAATAAACTGAAAATAGAAGTTCCAGTGGCAGTCAGTGAGTTCTGACAGTACTGACAATGACCAGACAGGCATCATTGACACGGAGTAAGCTGTGGTAAATGCTCAAAGGAACGGACCTTGTACATTCTTGGTCCTCTTGCTGCTGTAGTTAGATCATCTGCAAAGTAACTTTCAAACAACTGGGTTAAAAAGTAAATTGTACTACAGAGCCTTTCTCAGATGCACCTGGATTTAAATTCTCATTGGATTTAATTTTAGGGCTGTGTCAGTAGCAGATTCTGGGCCCCTCTCTGCACTGTAAAAAAGTTCTACCATTCCCCTCAATTGCTACCATTCCTAGCGTGAGCTGAGATTGCATGGCAGCTACCAAGATGCTCAATAACTCAAAATAATGTAACATCAAGTTTCCTATGAGATTATACCAAGTTTGGATGAGATTAAACCAAGTTGGTAGTTCAGGCTTATGCATGCCTAGATGTGTAAATTACTAAAGAGGCTGGGCAAAAAAAAATATCTACAGAAGTGTTTCACATCCCTTTGCTAGTTCAGAGTATCAGCATAATTCAGAATTTTAACCTACTAAGATTTAGTGGGGTTGTTATGCCTAGTAAAACTTAAATATGACAAAACCAGATTTCAGCTAAAAGGGTTTCTTACAAAGTAAACTTGAGCTACTGAATGTGATCATAGAACCATTTTGGCCAGAAAAGACATTAAGAACATTGAGTCCAACTATTCTCTACGTCTGCCAAGTCTGGTGCTAAAACATGTCCCTCAGCACTACATCTCTGCCTTTCTTTAACACCTCCAGGGATGGCAATTCAACCACGTCCCTGGGAAGCTCATTTCAGTCTTTGAAAACCCTTTCAGTAAAAAAGGTTGTTCCAACATCCAACCTAAACCTTCCCTGACAATTTCAGGCCATTTCCTCCGGTTCTATCACCTGATACTAGGGAGAAAAGACAGAGACCCCCGCCTCACTCTAACGTCCTTTCAGAAGGTTGTAGAGAGCAATGAGGTTTCCCTTAAGGCTCCTCTTCTCCTGACTAAATTATGCCAGTTTTCTCAACTGTTCCTCATCACACCTGTTCTCTAGACCCTTCAGCAGCTTTGCTACTCTTCTCTGGACCCACTCCTGCCCTCTTGTAAAGTGGGTCTGAAAACTGAACATGGTATTTGAGGCATGAGTAAATTATGAATAATTGTGGTGGTTTGGGCTGGGTGCCCTTATGCTGCATGGTGCACTTCCTGTGTCCAGAAGTCCAGCCCAGTGGGCGGACAGAGGAAACTAGGTATCTCCTACCACACCCCCTGCACCGCTATAAGATCTTGCGTAGGGTCCGCCTCTTTCTCTTTCTTCCCTCACCAGCACCCGGTAACTGGGGGAGATGTCTCCCGGCCTTGGGCCTGGCTAAGCCCAAGGTCAGGGGGATGGGCGGTCTCAGGCCTGGCCAGCTGAGACTAGCCTAGCGGGGGGAAGAACAAGCCCTGGGGGTCTTGGGCCCACCCTCAGGTGGGGATGGGGTGTATCTGGGTCAGTTTCGGGGTTTCTTCTGTCACTGTTTGTTTCTTTTGTGCACCTTCACCTTTTTTTTCTATTTAAACTTTTCCATCACTTTTGCAATCCGTTTGTCAGAGCTGTTATTTTGCTTGCGGTGGGGAGGGGGCTGCCTCAACCCACTACAATAATGAAGTGTTTGTTCTTTAATTTGACACCTACTCCACTTTGCTGATCACTTTGTATGCCAATAGCTTTTTTTTTCAATCAAGATTTTGGTGACATAACTGAACAGTACTTTCCATAGATAATTAAAAACTAAAACTTCCTCTTCTGTGTCCAAAACATGATACAAGAAAGAGCTAACCGAGGTGTTATTAGCATAGCAGCAAAATGAATGACAACTGCACTTCATGCTTTTCTCTGTTTATAATTTAAAGCAGATTTTCAGAACATTACAAAATTGTTTTGAGCCTATTGTAATTTTGTTCTGCTACAAGTTGATGAGGATATATCCTTACAGCTGGAAACCTTATGGCTTCCCTCTTTGGAAACTGAATTTCTTTTAAGAAACTAACTACAGAGCAATGCATTTAATACAAATATTCTTTGAAAAGAACAAAAGATAAGAACAAATCCACTACAACTGAGTCTTTCGTTGGTACTGTGCAATTCGTTTTTCTGTTTGTACTTCTTTTTGGTCAGTGTTGGTTCTGAAAGTGTTCTGAGAACATAATCTAAAGCACAGCATGTTGGGCCTCAAACAACATCCATAACATTAACGCATACTTTAAAAAGTAAAATTGGCTAAACTATCAGCTTTGTGGTTTTGTACATGTCCAGTGCTTGCACAGGAACAAAGTTTATTTTTTCTGAACATCTGTCAACTGGAATTTAACATGATGCATGAGAGAAGTTCTAAGGAAGCTCAAACAACTGAGAAGTGAATGCAGCCATTTTAACAAACAAGGTGTAGTGGGTTGAGGCAGCCCCCCTCCCCACCACGGGCAGAAATAACAACTCAGACAAGCAGATTGCAAAAGTGATGGCAAGTTTAAATGGAAAGCGGTGAATGTGTACAGAGAGCCAGAAGCGCAGTGACAAAAGAGATCCCAAAGCGAACCCAGGAACATCCCATCCCCCCAGGGATACATCCAAGACCCCCAGGGCTCCCTCTTCCCCCCACCTACTGCTAGGCTAGTCTCAGCTGGCCAGATCTGAGACTGCTCATCCCCCCGTGGCCTTGGGCCTAGCCAGGCTCATGGCCAGGAGATATCTCCCCAGTTAACGGGTGACAGTGAGGAAGAAAGAGAAAGTGCTAGGCCCCGTGCTGGATTTTATAGCGGTGCAGAGGATTATGGTAGGAGATACCTAGTTTCCTCTGTCCGCCCACTGGGCTGGACTTCCGGACACAGGAAGCACAACACATAGCAGAGGACACTCAGCCCAAACCACTACACGAGGGCAGACTAAAAGCATACATAACACAAGGGAAGCAAAGGAAGTAAAATCAGGAAGCAATAAACTAACATAGTTTTCTAAGTTCCTGCACATCTGCTAATGTAAGACACATAGCAAATGCAATATTATTTGCTTGGTAGGGTTTTTTTTTTTTGTGTGTGTGTGTTTTGTTGCTGTAGGGTCTTTTTATTTCTTTGCTTGTCTTTGGTTTTGTTTTTTTTCTATTTATTTGGTTTGGGGGTTTTGTTTGCCTTGTTTTGTTTTGTTTTTATCTTCTAAAATAGCTTCTTGGCCAACACCTCTATTCAGCATTGACTGACACTCAATTCCACTCCCAGCCTCACACAACAGCTACATTTTATATCTCACAGGTTTTTCCTTTGTACAGCCCTTTTCTGCTCCTGCTTACACAGAATCAGTAGCATGAAGCAAGCCATGAAAGATCCTGTAAACATAAGCTGCTTGGATATATATAAAAAAAAAAAAAAAAAAAAAGCCAAACAAACAAAAAACCAGCCAAAAACCAAAAAACAACCCAAAGTTTTCCACAAACCTGTTGCATTCCCCATTGTATGATTGTTCAATAGATCACTGCTTACTGACAAAAACACCAAGTATGATGGCTCTAATGTATTGTTATGGGAAGGGCCAGGGAGACCCAACACTGAAGAAAAATTTTAAAAGTTGCTTATCTAACACAGGGAAAAACATCACTGGGACACTGCAGAGTATAAAATCATAGAATTGCTTTGATTCAAAAAGACCTTTAAGGCCATCAAGCCCAAGCATTATCTAACTGTATCAAGGCTGGTGCTAAATCTTGTCCATAAGTACCACATCTCTTGATTTTAAACACCTACAGGGATGGGGATTCAATCTCCATAGGGAGCCTGTTCCAATCTTTGAGAACCTTTCAGTCAAGAAGTTTCCTCTAATTTCCAACCTAAACCTCCTGTGGTGCATCTTGAGGCCATTTCCTCTCATCCTATCACTTGTCACTAGAGAAAAGAGACCAGCTCCCAGAAGCCCTATGAGGAGAGGCTGAGGGAGCTGGGGTTGCTTAGCCTGGAGAGGAGGAGGCTCAGGGGTGACCTTGTCGCTCTCTACAACTACCTGAAGGGAGGTTGTAGACAGGCGGAGGTTGGTCTCTTCTCCCAGGCAGCCAGTACCAGAACAAAAGGACACAGTCTCAGGCTGCACCAGGGGAGGTTTAAGCTGGATGTTAGGAAGAAGTTCTGTACAGAGAGAGTGATTGCCCATTGGAATGGGCTGCCCAGGGAGATGGTGGAGTCACCATCGTTGGAGGTGTTCAGGAGGAGACTTGATGGGGTGCTTGATGCCATGGTTTAGTTGATTAGGTGGGTTGGATTGGTTGATAGGTTGGACGTGATGATCTTGAAGGTCTCTTCCAACCTGGTCTGGTCTGGTCTGGTCTATTCTGTTCTATTCTATTCTAACCTCCACGTTTTATAGACGTATGTTTCTTGGAAAAGACACAGGGGAAGTCATGCCTTTAAAAATGCTTTTCTTGAAGTAAATATTTTACAAAGAAAACGTGCAGTTTTGAGTGTGTCTCCTCAGTGAAACCATCCCATAAAACCCTGCTTGCCATTAGAGTAGATTTTATACTGGCTGCTTCACAGCAAGTGTACTGAGATTTATTTTTCTTTGCCTTATCAAATACATAAAGTTAATGAGAAAGCTTTTTAAAGACAATATCATGTGCCATTCAGCTCACAGAATCCAAAGGACTTGGGTTGCTCTGTTTCACCCCAGTGCCCATGTGCTGCTGCTTCAGCAGCATTTGCAAATGAAAAGAAGCAATGTGCAAAAATGCCTGAAGGGACTCACCATCATTTTCAAGACCAAAGTAAAGACAGAGCTAGCAACATACTACCAGAAAATGGGGGTTTGTTATGTTATTTTTTTTGCCCAAGTTTATTTTTGTAGCTACAAATAACCACTTCTTTGAACTAAGCTGAAGAAAACCAGACAATGCAGACTGTACATGATGTCATTTCAAGGAAGCACTTTGATGGAAATTGCTTTTAGTTCTGTCAATGTCACTAGAAAATGCCCAAATGCCAAAATACACATCACAGTTGTGCATGACTGTAATAACCAAAAATCCAATAAGGGCCAAGCTGACTTACAAGAGCTGCATTGCTTGTGTTAAAAAAGGAATTCATCCTTTGGGCTCGATGCCGTTCTGTGTCATTGATGCAAACCTGGAGGTCAGCAGAAGCACAATGCATTTACAATGACAGGGCTGAAAACAGAATCTTTCCTCTAGCACTTGAGTTTTATGCAGCATAAAATATGTATGGATGCCTGACAACTTTGCCTTTCATTATATACAAAAGTGACTCTCTCTTCTCTCTAAAATAACACTGTCAAACTAAGAGAGACTGCCAGAAACCTGTCACAGATAATAATCTATTTGCTCAGGGTCCTGAATAGCAATGAAAAAAGAAGATATTGTCTGTTCTTAGCACATAAATTAAAGGTCCATGCCTGTAATTAGGTCATGTTTCACCCCTCTGTGCCCCCCAAAAGCTCATCATATTTGATATTACAACTATTTTTAATTATTTTTCTGTAAGTAACTGGCCAGAGGTACTGTGGGACACCTCCCCAAGAATCACTGATAAATAAGATTCAAAGTTCAAAACAGCAGAAATCCTTGCAAACTCAAATGAGCTTCAAGGACATTTGCACTAAAAAGAGTACTCCTGATTTTACTCCAAATGCAAAAGCTGCCCACTTTAAAGGTAAAGAAAATTTCCTTGCATTTGGAGAAGATGAAAAGGTGAAAAGATTGCACTGGCAGTTTTAATTTACATAGCTGATATCTTCATCCCACAGTGGCTCTGCACAGCATTATATGGCCCACTGCTAGAGATTCTGTGCTCTTTTTGAAACTCTATTATGTAATACACTGAACAAATAGAGTCAAGACCTTTCATCTCCCAGTCTATCCCTAAACATGCTTTTTTTAAGTGAAAATAAATGTACCATAGTTCTAAGTGGAAACTAGGTCTCCAGTATTTTTTATTCTCTCCTCTCTCCTCCTTTCTGTTATTTTTAAAAAATCCATAACCAGAAAGTTTTCCCACTCACCATAGCCCCTTTCTGAAACTATGAGCAAAGAGTAAAAGTGCTGTCGGGCCACTTTTCCAAACCGGAGAGCATTTCCCTTGCTTCTACATCTCTAAGCTACCTCCTGGTCTTCACTCTCCTTGTTGTGGTTTCTTGTTTCTGAAACCACACGGTGTCTCTGCCATCTGTGTAACCAGTATGAAAGCATTACCAGTGTCCTCCTGCCCAGTTTGCCCAACACAGCTCACATTTGCTGTCCCTATAGCTGATTCCTACAGCAATCCATTTGTATCCACGCTATACACTATATGGAGTCATCTCTGGATCAGTGCTCATTCTCTGGGGCTTCATCTTAACCCACAAGTTCACGCTTAGACATGCGACACGAACCCATTTCCTGCCTGTCGTGAGATTTTCTTTACATTAATTATGGCTACCCCTACTTGTCATAACAGTTTGGCTCTCCTCCTGATCCCCCATGTCTTTCAGTCTGAGAAAGATTGGTAAGGTTATGGTTTTAAAAATGAATGATGAATAATAAGATGGTTACCTCATAGCCTGTGCTATTTGCACTTTTTAAGCAATGACAACCAGAATATGTCTCTGGGCCAGTCTAAGCATTGAGCTGTTCCTGGATCTTGATGATGATGATACAAAAACTACTGAATTCATGGAAAGAGTGACTCAGCCTGTTCTCAGAGGGGACAGTCTGAGCAGCAGCATCTTGAGATTAAACCTGGGGTGATCTGAGAGCATAGACTGACCTGCTGTCTGCCCTGGGTCTCCTGAACCCATTCTGATGCTTCTATTATTTACCAGAGGCTGATGTTCTGTGAACATCATGCATGGCATTGGTGGCAAACCAGCTGAATAACCTCTGTGACTGATATTTTTCTGTATGTACAATATCTGCACACACACAGGTGCAGTGGCTGTAACTTATACTACCAAATAAAAATTGAGTGCTTTCTTTTTACCATCTCCTACTCCCTTTATTCATAGCCATTACAAAATATCCTACCTGCCAGACTAAATAGGCAGTAGAAGCATAATTCACTAGAGCTGATTATTCATATGCTGGATTATCATGAGATGATCATAGTTATTTGTCTCTGAAATAGAATTCAAAACTATATTTCCTGCATTTTCTTACTAGTTGATAGTAGAAATTAAATCTGCTGCAAGGTGAACTAAAGAGCTAGCATAGCATGAAGTCAAATCATTTTTTAACTAGCACTAACATCTGTAGAAAAGTGTAGAGGAACCATCTCATCCTGTCATTAACAGCAAAATGGGCTTTTACAAATGTCCTGGTTTGAGGCCGTGCAGATCCTCTCTTGCCCCTGAAAGGGGCAAAAGAATGGCACTCACACAAATGGATTGCAGAAGTGATGGAAAGTTTAAATGGAAAAGCAATTAGTGTTTTACAGAAAGCTACAAGCACAGTGACAAAAGAAACCCAAAGCATACAGAGCCCCCTTGCAGCACACCCAAAAGCCTCCCAACACTTCCCTCGTCCCCACCTGAGAGTATACCCAAAACCCCCAGGGCTCTTTCTTCCCCGCGCCCCCCCCCCCCCCCCCCCAACTGCTAGGCTAGTCTCAGCTGGCCAGGTCTAAGACTGCCCCTCCCCCTTCTCCTCCTGGCATTAGGCCTAGCCAGGCCTAAGAGGCCTTGAGATAACTCCCCCACCATTACCCGGTAGGGAGCATCTCCCATGAGAGCAGAGAGGGAAGAAAGAGGAAGTGAAAGACTTTGCAGATAGATTTATAGGGCACAGGATATTATGGGTATGAAATACACTATTTCCTGTGTCCACCAACTGGGCTGGACCCTCGGGACACAAAAGATTTAACTTGGGTGGCAGGACCAGGAGGCACCCAGCCTAAACTGCCACAACAAAATGGGAAAGTTTAGGTCAATGATGGCAGATGGTACCCATGCCAGGGCTGAATGAGTTGACTGATGTTACTGTGAGGTTACTGTCATGTTGCCATCAAATGACCAACCACATTCAGCTCAGGTCTGCAAGTCACAGAACTGCTTTGGTTGGAAATGCCTTTTAAGATCATTGAGTTCAACTATTTTCTGGTGCTAAACTATGTCCCTCAGTACCAATTCTCTGCCTCTGTGAAACACCTCCAGGGATGGGGATTCAACCACCCACCTGGGGAGCCTGTTCCAGTCTTTGAGAACCCTTTCAGTGAAGAAGTTTCTTCTAACACACAAACTAAACCCCCTCTGGGCATTTCCTCTTATCCTATCACTTGTTACTAGGGAGAAGAGACCAACATCCATCTCACTCCCACTTCCCATCAGGGAGCTGTGGAGAGTGTGAAGGTGTGCCCTCAGCCTCCTTTTCTCAACACTGAATAATCCCAATTCCCTCAGCTCCTCACAAGACCTGCGCTCCGGACCCTTCACCAGCTGTGCTGTGCTTCTCTGGACCAGCTCCCCAGCAACCCAACATCCTTCTTGCAGAGAGAGCCCCAGAACTGAACTCAGTACTCAAGATGTGACCTCACTGGTGCTGACTACAGGGGGACAATCATTTCCCTGGTCATGCAGGCCAGGATGCTGTTGGCCTTCTTGGCCACCTGAGCATACAGCTGGCTCATGTTCAATCTGCTGGAAATGGACTTCTCAAAGAGCCAGCTTTACAGAATGGGTCACAGAAATAGCAAATTAACAAACTGAGGAAAAGAACAGAATATTTCTGATATACAGTCTTTCAGAAATTAGAAAACATTCCCTTCACATCCCTTTACATTATCTGAATACGGAATGGTGTCCTGGGGATACTGCTGTCAGGATGTGCATAAGCAGGACAAATAACTGCAGCTCCTGTCTCTATTGTACCCTTCTGTTCATTTCTTTATTACTAATCTGAAAGGAAATAGTAATGCAAAAAACTCATCCACCTCAATCAGCACATGTAATTCCTGAAAGACTTCAAAACACAAACAAAATAAGGTTTTGTTATGTCCTTTCTTGCATTACTTTCTTACTGATCCAAGAGGTAATGTGAGTTTTAACAAAGGATCCTTGTCTTGCTAAACCAGTCCTTACAGAGATGCCTCTTCACACCATTTTGTATTTAACAAAAAATACGCAGATGGAGGACCCACTTGAGTAAAAAACCTATGCTCTTCAGATAACTGCACGATACCGAGCACCTCTAGAGCATTCAGTGCTGAGGCGCTTACCCGTCATCCATCAAAATCAAAAGCCAAATGTTCACTGACTTGACTAGAACCAGACTGTCAATAAGTGATGTGGAAGGAGTAGGCAAAGGCAACATGGAAAGTAACTAAAAATGATTTCAATCTGTCAAAATTATTGAATTAAAAGGGTAAATTTCCAACTGGTTCTGGTTTTACTCACATAATTTAGATTTCTTCTAGGAGAAAGTAAAAATTGCCATTGAACTATTGACTACTGCACCTATTTCATGAATGAAATTCAGTGCAACTGCTTTAGAAAGTCATCTCCTAGTGCCAAAATAAAGAATGGCATGCAAAGGTCCCTTCTAACTCTGTTCCATAGCCCAGAGGAAATAAGGTCAAAATAAGTAAATGTATGCATTTAAGATGCCTGTCAAGGACAACAGTCTTTCCTGATTCTTATGTTCCTCTGTGCTTGCAAGGTACCACTGTAACCACCAAAGACTTACATTACTCTCAGAACTATCTGAAAATGGTACCTACCAGCTCTATTTTAGAATGCATAGCTTGTACTTGGTAGGTAACTCTCCAGTGAAAAATCAGTGACTGATGAAGCAGAATTCACAAAAACCTGAACCACACTCATCAGTTTTCATAGAAGAAAAACTCTGCAATCAAGAACTTGTTCTTGCTTTGACTGGTTTGAGATGCAAAAGCAGACTAGAAGAACATGTAGAAGTAAAAAATAACACTAGAAGTATGTCTGTTTCTCAGCTCTGCGGAATTCAAACCCACAAACAACTATGCCCATTGCTACATTCACTGTCTAAAGTCATTTGCCAAACACAAGTACACAGAAGCAGAGACAAAACTGGCTATCTGGAAAGAAAATAGTTCTCAAATATTTAAGAGTCTCCCAGCACTAAGCCATCATGCTGTCTTGTGGACAGAACTTGTCTCTCTCATCTCGATCACTCTGACAAGTGCCTCACGGGTATCTGCCTCCACTTAATAACATTTAGTGTATAACCTGGTATCAGTAATATGGAAAAGACCTGGTGGGAAATGTTATCTCCCCACCACAAGTGCGCTCCTGCTCTGTGTATACACGTTCTCTGTTTAAACCTTCATTTAGCAACGGAGGCAAAAATACCTCCTCATTCTCACAGAAAACTCTCCTGGGAGTTGCCACTGAGAGAGTACCACTTTAGATCTGTCAGACACAGACATTTTATTACCTGAAGGATGTTATGTTATCTTAACCCAAGATCTAAAATATAAATGAACTGCAGTGCAGATGATGCAAGATCTAGCAGAAAGACAGAAGGATGGAAAGCTTCCCAGAGAGATACCATGGGGAGAAGTCTGATTTATTTAATGCAGATAAATATGACAAAAAGATACTCATATACCAAGTTTTAATAAGTTTGTGGTTGACAGGAGGAACTGAAGACAGCCTTGAGCAGCAGCTAATATATGATACAAGATATTAACCAGGAGAATTGGAAGAGGTGAAAAGGTACTCCAAGCAGATGAATTAAATTTAATGGCAGTAGGTTTTAGACACAAAACTTTGTTAAGATATTATGAGACAGAGAAGATGAGGTCTTTTCTCAGCAACTTTTCATTTGTATTGTGGGATAAAATCCATGAGATCTTCAAAGAGCATGTAGTACTTAGGTTGAGCAGAGTCTGTTTAGATATGAAAGGTCAGAACTGTCTATGAAAAAACAAATGGGAAAATAAACAGAGGATAAATCAGGAGCTTATTTTAGAATATACCATCATGAAAAGTTTGCCTTTCAATGAAAGGCAGAGAAGTTCTTTTCTATACTGAAACAAGTAAATAGAGGATAAAGCAAGAGCTTATTTTAGAATATACCACCATGAAAAGTTTGCCTTTTAATGAAAGGCAGAGAAGTTCTTTCTATACTGAAACATGGATTCAGGGTTTGCTGTTAAAAATGTTGGAAAGCCATTAGATGATTCTTCAGGAGAGTTATTTTGAATGTTACTACTGTTTCTTTAAGCAAATAAACACTCTTTGTAGTTGTTAATAAGTTGTCAATTCCCCCCGTACTGAAAGCTTCAGAAATGTTTTTGTTATGAAGGGATTTGGGTTAAGTTGCTGAGGCAGGTAGATATAACCAGGTAGACAGAACTAGGAGGAAGAAAAGGAGGCAACTGGGACATGGGTTGTGGCTTAACCCTGAACTGAAAGGCATTTGCATGTGGATTTGGAAAACGTTTCCTAACAATTTTTTTGACACAGAGAAGGGTGGGAGCATGACATTTCCCACTTGAATTCTTCTGTGCTCAAGAAAGGAGATATTAGCTTGTATTTATTTATAAGCTTTAACAACTTCATCAACAATTTACTATGCTCACCACAAGATGACAAATTTTGGATAGGTTCTTCAAGCAAATACATAGCATATGTTAAAAACTAAATTACTTTTGAGACTGTAGCTGCTTTTTGTCTTTTTTTTTTTTTTTTAAAGAAACTAAGGATGCTTCTTTCTTCCATCTTCTCAGCCTAGCATTGCTTCCATCAATTCCTTATGTAAACCCAGTAATTTCCAGGAAGTTTGTTTGCATGTCATGATGCCAGAAGTAGGACTTACTCCAAAACTATATGGAACAGTAAAGATCATTCTTGTGGCTGCTTTCTGAGATGCTCCCCTATTATTAATCCTAATGCTGGGACAAACACAATTGTGAAGATATTAATCACAGTTCACTCTGCAGAGAAAAAGTCAATAGGATGTTTAGCTCCTGATTCATACACAAGATTTAAGTATTTCACCTGTGTAATTCTGCACAGTCAGTAGTAGCTTATTTCTTCTAATTAAACCTTTATATCAGTTCCCAGTGGGCTTGATTTTTTCTCTCACTAACAGCAAGTTTATTAATATAACTCTCATCAATCAAAGGGGGTAGTGGCTGAATAAGATTAACAAAAGAAAACACCAGATCAAGGCCACCGACTCTTTGTTACATCTTTGCTGGTCTGTTCAGAGCTAAACAGTGCTTACTGAACACTGAAACAGATTGCTGGGCAAGGCAGGGAAGGAAATTGTTATTGTTTGGAGACCTGTGTCTCCAAAGATGATAAAAAACACTCTCTGCAGTAAGCAAAATCAGGCAGTAAACATAACCACAAGGACTAATAATCTTTGTCATTTTGTCACAACAGACTGAAAGCTAAACTGCAGAGTATGGTGAAATATTCTGTTACACTCAAAATGGTGTTATGGGCAGTAAAGTTTACACTTTATTGACTCTGCAGTTTAGTTGAACTCCACTCATGCTAGGTTAGAGCTCCCCAAGTCAGCGCATGCAGCTTTAAGGTGTTTAAGGAAGATGGTAACACTGAAAAACAGAGAAATCAGAACTCTGTTCCACACCAGAGGAATGATCTCCTTCACCTACACATCAGCATACAGCTGCGGATATAGAAGGAGGCAGAGAGTACGGAAAAGGGCTACAAAGATGATCAGGGGACTAGAACATCTCTCATATGAGTAAAGACTGAAAGAATTGAGTGTGGGAAAGAGAAGACTGAGGGGGGATGTCATAAATGCTTATAAATATTTAAAGAGTGGGTGTCAGGAGGAGAGGTCCAATCTTGTCAACGGTGTCCATTGTCAGGACGAGAGGTAATGGACACAAACTTGAATATAAGAAGTTGCATCCAAATATGGGGAGGAACTTCTTTAATTTAAGGATGACAGAGCACTGAAACATTCTGCCCAGAACGGTGGTGGAATCTCCATCTCTGGAGACACTTAAAACCCACCTGGCCATGTCCTGTGTGTTATGTTGGCAAGGACTTAGGACTTGATGATCTGATCTCCAGAGGTCCCTTCCAAGCCCCATCATTCTGTGATTCTCTCCTGTAATCCCTGCCAGTCAGTTAAACTGCTATTTCTAGAGCCAGAGTTGGACTATGCCCCAGAATGAACTGCTGATGTACCCTTTGTTAACACAGAAAGCAGACATTAAAAGCTCCTAATGAAGGTAAGTTAGAAAATTATGAAAGGTGTATAGGATAAGGACTAAAAGACTTTAGCTTCCTCCAGGTAAAATAGGCTATTACAGGTGGCAGGCATAAGATATGCCTGCAGAATAAGCAGATTAGCATAAGCAAAGCTATGAAACACAAAAGGTGTCTGCATCTAGGCTCTGAGTTTTGTTAGCCCAGTGCTTTGTGATAAGCAGTACGTGTCCACAGACAGTAGTCCAACTGTTCAGACCCTGCACATGCAGTTGCACAGAAGGCTGCACACTCAACTACAGAAAATTCTGCTTTACCAGTTGCTAAAACTTGTAGAATCATGGTTTGGGTTGCAAGGGACCTCAGAGATCATGTAGTTCCAAGCTCCCTGCCGTGGGCAGGGACACCTTCCACTAGACCAGTTTGCTCAAGGTTCAACCTGACCCTGAACACTTCCAAGCAGGGGGCACCCACAACTTCCCTGGGCAACCTGTTTCAGTATCTCAGCACCCTCACTGTAAAGAATTTATTCTTAAATACTCATTGAAAAAGTGTGCATCTTCTATCTACCTAGAGGACCACAACAGTCAGAAATCTTTCTGCCAAAGGCAGACTCCTTAGATTCCTATGTAAGCCCAGAAGGTTTGTACGTTGACATCTGCACACTCCCTGCACAAGAAAAGAACGAGAAGGTTGCTGTGACATACTTTTGCCATACAACAGCAGCATTTCTTCTCCAGCCTGCCTTGGCAGAAGCCTTATTTTTGTCTTCTTACATTCTATAGTGGTTTGAGCCTTAACTGGAGTTTAAGAACTCAGATGGTAGCAAGGAAACTGATAAATCCTCCCTCCACCCCCCAAAGAAACTGGAGGTAAATCTGTCAAAAAACAAATCTGGAGTTGGTTTGGAAGTAGAAGTAGTAAATTTTTTTACAAAATATATGTATAGCAATAACAGGGAGGAATTACACGGGTAAGGAATAAGGATGAACAGGAAAATATACAAAACCAAATTTAGATGGCCTTGTATCTCCTTCAATGTATGTGGATTTCATTCCTTTAGAGAAGCGTGGATATGCCAGGGAGAAGACCAGACCCAACCATCTGGCAGAACCAGGAGGCCAGCAGCGGCTGTTGGTCCTTTCAAACAGGTGAGGCAGGAGAAAAAAGCACGATGGCCATCACGCCCTCCCCTTCATAGTCTTCCTGGACAGGAAGGGAGAGTGGAACAGACCAACTTAAACCCAGGGGATCTCTCCTCCTGGGAGGCAGGGGAAGTCAAGTCCACCTGAATCAGGTTTCTTTTGTCCCCTGGGGAAAGCAGGACTCACACACACACACACCTCCCCTCCCAACCCCAGGATGGGTGCAACCCAGCACATATTCACACATACAATACAATGAAAGGTTTGATGCAACAAATCCAGCAGCAAAGATTTAAAATAAAGTCAAACCTTTAAGAGGAGAGCTATGCAAACACAGACTCATAGAACTGTTCACTTGGAAAAGACCTTTAAATTCATCATGTCCAACCATTCCCTAACTCTGCCAAATCTGGTGCTAAACCATGTTTCTCAGTACCAAATGTCTGCATATTCTAAACACCTCCAGAGGTGGGGATTCAACCACTTCCCTAGGCAGCTTGTTTCAGTCCTAGAGAACCCTTGCAGTCAAGAATTTTCTTCAAACATCCAACCTAAACCTCCCCTGGTGCAACTTGAAGCCATTTCCTCTCTCGTCTTATCACTTGTTACTAGGGAGAAACAACCATAAAAAGACCATGCAATGAAAACCAATCAAAGATTGTATTTTCACTATGGTACAAAGAAACCACTAAGTCTCCCAGAAACTCAAACTATAGTGTGTAGATATTGAGTTTTATGGAGATTAAGAACATCTCCTGCCTATTTATTAGACTGCTCCATTTTGAAACAAAATATTTTTGCAGAGAAGAGCACAGGATGTAAGGAATACAAAAGGAAGCCATTCTGCCTCACAGAGAAGGGGAGATATTTTTTTCTGGCTTTTGTGCCAGAAGAACATTCCTGTCTTCCTTTTTAATCTAACAGCTGTTTCAACATTCTTTTACCTCTTACTCAATGAAATACATGATAAAGACTTAATACAGTTACAATTTAGATTTTATAGTTTGTAAAATAATGATTTTCACTTTGAGATCCATGCTGCTTTTAAACACCACCGCCAAAAATTATATCAATTATATATATTAAAAAAAAAAAAAAAAACCCAAACGCTTACCTGATGAGATGTCTATTCGGTTCTTCTTCACTTGGGTGACATTAATATGGACACCAACTTTGCCCTCATTTACGTCAATCTCAACATTCCCCAGGTCATCTGCAAAGTTGCTGAAGACAAGAAGTCCACTGGGATTCCAAGTTCGGAAAAGGAAACTGACTGAGAACAGATCCTGGCTTGGACGACCGGGAACTTCAAGGTAACTGGTGGCATTGAAAAAGACAGGCACCGTATGTGGCTCCACACAAGAAAAACTTAGATTTCCCTGAGTAAAAGACACAAAAAAGGCAAAAATGTAAGCAAAATGGTAAGATTCCACTGAATTCATAGCTACTTCTAGAAAAGCATTCTGGGTTTCGTTCAATCTAGAGGCTGCTGTGATCAATTCAACTTGCCCATCAAAATGTGCTATTAATTTTTTACATCTCTGTTACTGTTACAATGCCAAGGTTCCTGTTTTGTCTAGCAGCAGTCCCATTATATTTCCCACTTTAGATGCACACAACAAAAAGCAATCTTTGCTTTGAAAGGTTATAGTCTAAGATAAAGCTAAGATGAAATCATTAATATTCCCTGTTCCAAGATGAAAAAAATGAATCATGGAAAAACTTGGGCTTGTTTGTCATCACCAAAGGAGTCTATAACAGAGCAGTAGTTTGTCCTCCAGTAAAAATGAAATGCAGCTCTCAAAATGCTTTTCTATCAATATGTCCATTGATATAATACCTGTTTGTGAAAGAAGGATGTATAATGCCTCACGAAAAGCTAACCACTCCATTATGTTTTCTACTGGGTAATACCAGAAAAGTTAATACTTCATTTCATGAAGCAAAAAGGATTTGGGAGTATCTGATCATATAATCGTTTAGGCTGGAAGGGACCTTAAAGATCATCTAGCTCCAAACCCTCGGTCGTGAGCAGGGACACCTCCTGTCAGACCAGGTTGCTCAAGGCCTCATCATGAAGGTTTCATCAAGGCTTGGGACACTTCCAGGCTTGGAGTCTCCACAACCTCCCTGGGAAATGTCTTCCAGTCCCTCACCACCTTCATGGGGAAAAGTTTCTTCCTGACAGCTAATCTAAATTGAGGTTCTTTTAGTTTGAAACTATGAGTAATGCCTAATCGTGTAGTCAACTATTTTCTCTGTAAAAGGGCGGGCAGTTTTCACACTGTAGAATTTTACTCTTGTGACAGTTTTAGGCTATGCCTTTAAAAGTTACCTGCAGATTTTTGAGTAGAAGGGTGAGGAAGTATAAACAATTCACAGTTGGGTGTAAAAAGGAAAACAAAAGATTATTCTAAACTAATTTCATTGGCCAGATGTCAGATGTACTCCTAGCAATATCTCACATTCCACTTCAATCCTTTCTTCCTTCACTGGAAGAGTCATGTTTCCAACAATCACAGAATCATGGAATCATTTTGGTTAGAAAAGTCCTTTAAGATCATTGAGTCCAGCCATTACCTAACTCTGCCAATAGTAGAGCTAAACCATGTCCCTCAGTACTGCATCCCAACCTCTTTCAAACACCTCCAGGGACAGGGATTCAAACATCTCCCTGGAAAGCCTGTTCAGTCTCTGGGAACCCTTTCAGATGAAAAGTTTCTTCTAATGCCCAACCTAAACCTCCCCTGGTGCAATTTGGGGCCATTTCCTCTCCTCCTATCACCTGATACTAGGGAGAAGAGACAAAAACCCCACTTTGCTATAACCTCCATTCAGGTAATTATGGAGAGGGAGGTCTCCTGTAACATGGAATTCCCTTAATCTGGGACTACGTTAGAGATTTATTTACTCTGATCTCCTAAAAGATTTCTTTCTGTCTTCCTGATAACGCCTCAGAGTTAAAAACTCTGAGGTAACAAAACATATCCTAAAGATTCAGGAAAATACTTAGATAAAACAACTACAGGGAGCTTTTAAATTACACTGTGAATGAGATTACTTGGAAAGCAGAATCAAGGGAAAGGGTCTTTTTTTGCTGCTAAATTGTTTGGCTATTCTGTTTTTTCTTAGTTTAAATGCTCCTATCATATCATGGAATGCTTTGGATTGGAAGGGACCTGAAATATCAACTAGTTCCCATGGAGAGACATCTACAATTTTTAAGTTTCAGACAACAAAGCATTAAATGAAAAAAAGAATTTGAATAGTTTTAGTCTGAAAATCTGCAACAGTGCTACAGAACACTTGTGGCTAAACCACACATTTCACATGTAGTAAAAATCCTCAAGAGTAGCTGAACTACCCTTTGTAATCCTCTTTAACATTCTCAGTGTAATGCTCACCCTATGGATTAGCAATAACTTCTCTTGCATAGTTAAGGCCATCCTGGCAGACACAGAGGACAACAGCACTTCGCAAGAGCAGGCATCTCATGGTTCAGTCTTACATGTCAATTAAGTGGTGCCCAGAAGCATTTTGTTAGACATTTCTAAGAGTTTCTCTTGCTGCCTTTTATACTGTGAGAAGCCACCAATTTCCTCAGAGCAAGACGGCTTTCACATCCCATTGCCACTCCACTGTCCTACTGATTCTCTGGATACTCACACATTGAACACCTAACACTGGTAACAGCATTGAAGGGATTTCCTTTTTCACATCAGTGAATGCATTAACCATAAACAGCCTAACTACATAAAAGGCTTCTTGAAAAACTAATATATAATTCTAATTTCTCTGCTAGTTAGTGGTTTCCCTACTGGGCTATTCAGATTACTCAGAATTGAATTATCTAGTTACTCTAGGTCTGTAATTCACAAAACATCCCCTCATTTAAATGAAGCCCATCTGATGTAGACTGCTCACCAAGCCCAGGTCAAGAGGTGAAGCTAATCTGCAGCTTGTATCTATAATACCATCCCTGATTTTCAAAGATAAAGAGATCCTTTACTGTTGATTTAGTGTGACTTGCTGAATGGTTCTAGGGGCAGTGACATCTGGAACTCAAACACACTATGCTTTTCTACTAAAACTGTTGGGTCTCATCAGGGAATTTTCCCTATTACAATAGAAGGGAAATGGTGAAAACACCTTAATTTTGGTAGCTGGAGCTTTGAATCGTGATCTTTAATCTGTGCTGCAAATTAGCTTCATGTTTACCTCTAATAAATCAGTTTTGCCTATCTACATTCAGATATGATCCCTTGTGGAAATACTGCTGGGTCTTAAATCCTTTCCCAATTAACAGAGCTGAATACATAGCTCCCAAAAGGGAGGTAATGAGTGTATTAAGTCTACAATACCTGTTAGATCAGGATGGATTATACAGTGCAGGCAATGTACTATATGCTAATGTTTATCATGTTTTCTCACTATTTTCTCAAAATAGCTCATTATTTATCCTCGAGCTTACAACAGAGTTCACTTAATACAAGTAATTTAAAATTAAACACTCATCTAGAGTTTATATATGAATACATTCAATAATGCATGGCATAGGGGCTGCAGGTTTGCATGCAGCATAGACCTAGAGGATGTAAGGATGGAGGGCAGCAAACATGACTCTCCTCAGTATTCTTCAGTTGCAGGCTTTAAAACTGGAGACACTATTGGATGGAAAGTAAATCCCATTGGTATTCATGCTGCCTGCCCTTAATACACCTCTGGGTAGGGAAATTCGTTAAAATAATTAAATTCTAAACTCAAAAATTCTCTAGACCATTTCTTTTTAGCTGCATAGTGTAGTCTCTTCTAGTGGTACAATATTAAAAATATTTTTGTTATGGAAAGTAAAGGAAGGAAGACCTACAAAGCCTGATTATGTTAGCAGGGAACAAACAAATAAAAGGGCTGGAGAAGTGTTTGCACCCTTTTCTATCTCAGCATCTACTGCACTAGTCAGTAGCTGTCAACCCTTGCTTGAAGCTTGGTTCAGGAAAAGCAGACACTCAACATCCTCTGTCTCAGCTGTCCTTTTCTCCCCAGCTCTCCCTTCTGGACATCTTTAGCATTTGCCTTATTTATCTTCTATGCAAAAAAAAAGGAAAAAAGGCTTCTCTGTCGCAGCAGGGCGCCGGGCGGCACCCACGGCGACAGGGGTGGAATTCAAGCAGGGGGTAGGGAGCGCCCAGGTCAAGGGCTCCTGCCCGCAGCAGCAAGCCCAGCAGACTGACGACTGCCTTCCTCGCAGCTCACACTCGTTGCTCTCCTCTTGGTGTGGCTGCCGAGGATTGGCTAATCGACCTCCTCTTCTTACTGGCTGGTGATACTTATTAGGGTAGCGCAGCTGACCCTTATCTCATCCATCGGAGTTACTTGTTAAGCCATCAACAGGTGGCTCCCATTTCATCTCTCCTTGCAGTTTCTAATCTTCAGGCATTCAGTCCTGGGGACACAGTCCCCCACACTTCTCTAACAAGAACAACAATAACTGCTCAAGACCATCTGACCCACTTGGAGTCACCTTCCTTGGAGGTGCTCAAGAGGGGATTGGACGTGGCACTTGGTGCCATGGTTTAGTCGTGAGGTCTGTGGTGACAGGTTGGACTTCATGATCTTTGAGGTCTCTTCCAACCTTGCTGACTCTGTGATACTTGCTAAACAGCTGTTACCATCTTATGTCTCAAAGGACGTCAAACTTTTCTTCCCCTTTATTCTTACTCTCTAAATCTAAAAGAAATACATTATTAAAGTCAGTGTTGGACAGTTAAAATACTTTTTTCTTTGCATCCTTACTCTTGAATAAATGAAAAAGATGCTTGGTGGTGGTTTTTTTACTCATAATACCTATGTATATGAGATCCAATTGTTTTATTTGACCTTTCTTTTGTTCAAAGATAACTCAAGATTAGCATCTTATTGTTTTTGGTTCTTTGGGCCTTCCTCATTCCTCCTAACTTCTCAGCTTATCACTGTGTGACTTCAGAAATTCAACTATCTGCATCTGAGAATATGTTTTTTCTTCTGCCTCACACATCTTTAATGCCCATCTTTACTCCATGTTCCCCAACGCTGACTCTTCTCACCACCATGATGATTAATTTGCTTGTATTCCACTTCATTCAATTTTGACTCTCTTGCCTCTGCAGATAATACACCATTTAGGGCAAGGTATGTCTGTTGTTACAGGCTTACACAGGATCTCCTGCAATGAAGCATTTGATCCCTGTTGGATTGCTTCAGTGCCATCAACATAAATGAGAAGAAATGCCTAGGACAATGGGAAAGAGCTTCAGGTTGTAGCAGGAGAGATTTAGGCTGGTTATTGGCAGAAATTTCTTGACTGAAAGGGTTCTCAAAGACTAAAACAGGTTTCCCAGGGAGGTAGTTGAATTCTCAATCCTGGAGGTGTTTCAAAGATGCAGAAATGTGATGTTGAGAGACATAGTTTAGCCCCAGACTTGTAGAGTTAGAGAATGGTTGGACTGGATGATCTTAAAGCTCTTTTCCAACTGAAATGATTCTATGATTGTATAGTTAACAACAGTATTCCCAATCAAGTCTATTCTTGATGGTAAATCACACCAACTACAACCAAACCCCTTTTGTAACAGAGATCCATGTTGATTTAGAGAAAAACAGTTTTTGTTTTTGAAGAGCTGAATTAATTTGAATGATTCTACTGCAAACAAAGGTCACTTTTGTTTTTATAGCCATTCTCAGGACAGGTTAATCAAGAGACCCATCATATCAAACTTTCATGTCATAGCAACACTAACACTGCCAAAGCTTCTGCCACAGAATTTACTTTTATGTTACAGGTAACAGAATTTTAAGAACAAACAAACAAAGAAATAAAAAAGCTGAGATGTGATTTTTACAGAGACTTTACAGAGCTGCCAGCTATGCCACACTTTTGAAAGGACAGTTTGTGCTCCAGAAATCTTATGTACCACTGCTGCACAGAGAGAACGTGTCCTACCAACTTGCAGTGGACTCCACCACGCAAAAATGGAAAGATTGCCCCTGTACAAAGATCCTTTCCTAAATCAGGCATCAGTCTTTGATTGATGGTTACTGTATAAGCTCAAAAGGTACTGCAGGCAAGAAATCACTGGCAATTTGGGAAAAGAAAAAGTCAAAGATTCAGGAGTTCATGCAGCTGGGTCAAATAAACCTATTCTGAAAGTGGAGTCTTGCTCCACAGTTCATTTTTCATTCTCTTTGTCTTTTCCAATCTTGAAAAAAAACAACAATAATGAGTAGAAAAGGTTATAAATCTCAGGCCGTATTACTGAATTTGTATAGGCAGATGTCCCATGCTCAAAATTATCTTTCATACTGCCATGACCATATCATTACACTGCAGATTTTCAGTATTACTATCCAAGGAGCAACTAAATGGTAATCAATCCTTTGCACTTCATAGAATCACAGAATAACCTACTTGGAAAAGACCTTAAGATCATTGGGTGCAACCACAACCTAACATCTTGTACGCAACTGTTAAATCATGTCTCTAAGCTCCTCATCCAAACATCTTTTAAATGCCTCCAGGAATGGTGACTCCAGGGTAGACTGTTCCAGTGCTCAGTGATTTATTTTTTTTTTCCTAACATCCAATCTAAACCTCCTCTGGTGTGACTGGAGGCCAATTTCCTCTCATCCTACCACTTGTCACCCTCCATCTCACTACAACCTCCCTTCAGGTAGTTGTACAGAGCGATAAGATCCCCCCTCAGCCTTCTTTTCTCCAGACTGAACAACCCCAGCTCCCTCACCCACTCCACATAAGACTTGTGCTCAAGACCCCTCAACACCACTGCACATGGAAAATGTTATTATTTACTACAGAAAGAGAAAAGGAATAGTGGAACCATACACATAGTTAGCAGGACTCTGTGAAGGTTCAGTAATTCTACAGAAGAGAGCTTTGAGCAACTTATGCAGACCATCACAAACTCACAGCAACAATACACTTGTTTTTTACCCACACTGCCTTTGCATGCCAGCAAGCAATTTTAGGAACATTTAGAGCCTCAACAACACAGTAATTAAAGTCCATTTTTTCTTAATCACCTTGCCTATAAAGTCTGAACATGAAATCTACGATGAATGCTTAAGCAAGAGAAAAAATGGAATGAAATGTTAATAAGTTCTGTAATATCAATAAGCTAAATAATGATTTTTCAAGTCTAATATCTTGAGGCTTTTCAGAGCTACCAGAAAGGTCTGCAGAAGCACTTCATTCCAATGACTTCTGCACTCCTGCAATGCAACTAGCTCTGCAGGGATGGCAGATACCAGAATTTAAAGCCATAAGAACCCTGCAATTGATTTCATAATAAATCTTGCCTGTGCTTGTTTTGGACTGCTATAATTTGGGAGGAAAGGAACGTAGTATTTACTGGCTCAGCTTATTTTCTTTTTAGAAGTAGTTATCTGGTACTGAAGGTTAATTTGGGAAAGATCAATCAGGACTCTAGAATTAAAATTCTCAGACGTAGTAATAAACCTGGTGCAAATCTATGTACAATAAGATCTCTGAATATAGGGTAAAATCTGTTTTGTGTTCTGTATCATTCCAGGATATCACAAGGATATCAGCTACAAACACACACACACATGCTTACAAACCCTCTACTCCCCTTTAGAAGGAGAAGCTTAGATGACCATTAAATAATGCTCTTACCACATTAGAAGGTTCCAATTTCTTCCTCTTGGCAAGGTCAGTGATATTATTGCCATTGTAGTTGATGCTCTCCATACAGCCTTTGAAATTCTTTCTACTGTTAGAACTTGGTTTTCCAGAAAAAGGCATGCCTCCAAAGGTAATCTGTCATTGAAACAGGAAAGTGTAGGCAGTTACTGGAGGGCAAAGACTTCTAAACAGGTTTACTGTAGATGGACTTGCTTTCTGCGACCACTGAAACATATCGAATAAGGGAGCTGGCAACACTGCTTACAGAGAAAAGAAGCATCAAATTAGTACTGCAAAAGCAGATTAATAAACCTCTAATGAATTTATGATTGCAAATATTTACAGTAGTAAATCCCAAGTATCATTACAATTGTCCAAAGAGTGAGCAGACACTCATCACAGGCGTTCACGTATGAACTGCTCTTCCGATCATTAATGACCCATAGAATCATTCAGGTTGGAAAAGATATCTAAGATCATCAAGTCCAACCATCAATCCAACACCACCATGACCACTAGACCATGTCCCAAATTGTCACATCTACTCAGTTTTTGAATACCTCCAAGGAACACCACCACCTCCCTGGGCAGCCTGCTCCAATGCCTGACCACTCTGTCAGTAAAGAAATTCTTCCTAATATCTGAATTCAACTTCCCCTGGTGCAGCTTGAGGCTGTTACCTCTTGTCCTGTGGTTAGCTGCTTTGGAGAAGTAGCTAACAGGGGCAACATTCTCAACCTACTTGAAGGGAGCTGTAGAGCACAGTAAAGTCTTTCCTCAGCCTCCTCTTATTCAGGCTAAAGAATCGTAGCTCCCTCAGCCTCTCCTCAAAAGATGTGCTCTCCAATTCCCTCACCATCTTTGCTGCCCTTCTTTGTACCTGCTGCAGCACGGCAATGCCTTTCTTAAACTGTGGTGTCCAAACCTGGACACAGTACTCGAGGTGTGACCTCACCAGTACTCAGTACAGGGGAAGAATCACTTCCCTACTCCTGCTGGCCACACCATTTCTAACAAAGGCTAGCATGCTGTTGGCCTTCCTGGCCACCTGAACATGTATTTCAAACAAAGAACTTGGAACAAATGTCCATCCCAGTATTTTTTCTAAACAAGAACAGATATCAAATTATCTGGCTAATGTGATTCCAGTAATTTATGCAACTCTGAGTGCCAGAGCTCTAACTACAAAACAGTGGCAGTAGAGTTCCTTTATTGCCTATATATCTATCTTCTCCTTCTTACAGAATCACACAGTTAAAAATGCTCTCCCTGTTAGACAGAAGTGTCTTCCACTGCTGAAAACATGCTTTTATCAGATAGTTACAGTCAGTGAAGAGGTACCACGTGACTTAGCAGGCCAATGAGGTCCAAAGTGAAGATGAAGACAACCACCACAAAGGCTCAGCCATTAAAGTCAAACAGGAATTTTCTCTTAGTGCTGAATTTCATTACTCTAAAACCTGGATAATCTATAATCTCCAGAGCTAAAAAAAAAAAAAAAAAAAAAAATAAGAAAACCAGAACATTTTCAGTTTGAAAAATGTTATCTCTTACAAAATCTCTCCCTGTCACTCCACTGAGACTATCCAGGTCTCTACAGCATCAAGTTCTTTTCCGAAATGCATGGAAGTGAATAAATGCTTCTGAATGCATAAATGTTTTCATTAATATTTTGCAGACCAAATGTGAAGAGTAAGGTACTCAGGAGATTAGTCCCTTGCAATCTGTATTAAGGAAATGGTATTGGTGGCATAAATAGTAATGACAACTGGCTTCCCTGCCCCACGAACATTCACAGACACGTCTATTTGTCCGCTGGTGAGCTTTAGCAGGGCCAAGTTTAAGTTGCATTCATTGTTCATTCCATTTGTGATTCCTGAGAGCAGAAAAATGCAGCTCTAGGGACACAATGTCCATTTTAAGTGTGTAAGAGATCACTTCCAATCCCAAAGAGGAAGTTTTGACTTGACATACAAAAAGAACAAAAGCCCTATGGCTGAAACCCCAAATCTTTATAAATAGCACATAGTATGCATATAAAAGTGTTTTGTGGGACACGTCTTCATGCTTTAGCCATTGACACAGCCTTAAAGAAGATACAGCACTATACATGAATGGAAACAAAGTGACTAATATTTTAATGGCTGGCAAACATTCTTCTGTTATTACTCATGTGTTTGGATAGGAAAAAAGAAAGAAAGAAAGAAAAGCATTTTGAAGAAAAGGAGAAAAACTGCAAAAGCCATGTGCCATGTGAACTGAGTGACTCATAATTTTTCTTTTAATCTTGAAAAAGCAATAAGAATTAATTAATGTTTGCTCCTCTTTCATGGTTACATAACTTTTCTGATGAAGATTAACCTACAAACTATTTTCCTGTTTTTCATCCCGGGCTGCATCAAAAGAAGTGTGGCCAGAGGTGTTTCTGACACTGCTCTGGTGAGCCCTCACCTGGAGTACTGGGTCCAGCTCTGTAGTCCTCAACACAAAAGAACATAGACCTGATGGAAAGGATCCAGAGGAAGGCTAAGAAGATGATCAGAGGGCTGAAGCACCTGCGGGGCTGGGAGAGTTGGGGCTGTTCAGCCTGGAGAAGAAAAGGCTCGGGGGAGAACTTTGAGCAGCCTTCCAGTACCTGAAGGGGTTCTACAAGAAAGCTGAGAAGGGACTTTTTATAAAGGCATGCAGTGCTAGGAGAAGGAGCAATGGTTTTAAAGCAGAGAAGGCTAGGTTCAGATTGTACATTAGGAAGAAGTTCATTACTATGAAGGCAGTGGAACACTGGAACAGATTGCCCAGGAAGGTGGTGGAGGCCCCATCCCTGGAGCCATTCAAAAACAGACTTGATGTGTCTCTGAGTAATCTGACCTACCTGTTGGACCTTTAAAGGTCCCTTCCAAGCCAGTGCATTCTATGATTCCATGGGTTTTTCAGGTTCATCTATTGTGATTAATTTATCACGTATAACACTTTGAAGTTTAAGTCTGTGCTGACTAACTCCAAAATCAGTGAGAGAATTGAAAAGAAATGAAGGAAATGAGGTTAAAGCTCTTGCATCTATATGAGACACAATAATGTGTTTCCACACACACTGCAGTAAACAGGGATCCCCTGTACATGAAGGCTGAAATAGACCTTTTTGAAGTGCCAGTGAGTCTCTAATGTCAGAGAAGAGTGGAAGGTATATGTCCTGGATTCTACTTTTTCTGTGGGTACCAGCACCAGAACAAGAGGACACAGTCTCAGGCTGCACCAGGGCAGGTTTAGGCTGGATGTTAGGAAGAAGTTCTACACGGAGAGAGTGATTGCCCATTGGAATCGGCTACCCGTGGAGGTGGTGGAGTCACCTTCACAGGAGGTGTTCAGGAGAAGACTTGATGGGGTGCTTGGCTGTATGGTCTAGTTGTTGGGTGGGTTGGATTGTTTGATGGGTTGGACGCGATGATCTTGAAGGTCTCTTCCAACCTGGTGTATTGTATTGTATTGTATTGTATTGTATTAAAATACTGTATGCAACATGTTTCTCATCTAACCGCGCTACATGTTTTTATGTGTGCGTGCATGCTGCCCTCTCTTTTTGGTAGTTCACTCACGTGAAAATCTGCTATAAAATCTATTCATGTGAGTTTTCAGTTGTTCAGTTCAGATCTGCAGTGCTCATTATCTTTTCATTATCGCTGCTACCAAAGAAGGCATTCCTAAAGATTTGTTGGAACGCAAGGAAGCGCACGATTCGGTAACTCTGACAATCGCAAGTTATCTTTCCAAATGTTCATATCATAGTCCTGATTACAAGACTGTTTGGAAAAATATCAATACACAAGTTAATTCACACTTTGCAGCATAACAGGATTCAGATTCTCTCACACAAGGATGGAATTGCATGTATTTGGCTCAGCCAACCACATTAATTCTCATTAGAAACAGTAAAGGGTGCAAAAATATCATTACACAAAGTTTGTAACACCCAACGTGCTGAAGTTCAAATAACTGTTTAGAGGGAGTGAACAAATTCATAATAGCAGAAGCCAGAATGTAATCAAACAAATCCACACTTAGTTGCTACCAGCAACTGTGTGCACTAACCTGACTGACACAAAAGTTTTCTTAGAGCTTTCCTCTTTATTGCTTCTATGTATAAATAAAAAGAAGTTACTGATGGCATATTTGTGAAAATACAAGTACCTACCCACCTATGACAAGACAGAGCAAGATCCATATTAGTAAGAAGGTTCTAATCTGCTTGCTTTGCTAAAAATAAACACTAACTGCCATGACAGAAGGAAACTTCCTGATTCAAGTGCAAAATTACCACCTGAATGGAGGAACAGATTGTATTACTTTTAAAAAGATCCACTTCCCAGCACAGCAGCAGCTTTTTGAGATGTTAAAAGTGCTTAACTTGCTGAATAACATAGATCTCCTGTTTTAAAACAAAAGGCTCAGGTGAAGCTTGTACCAGATAGGATCAGCTAGACTAATGAAAATAAACTTAATTTACACTTAAGAGACAATACTGTTGGAAAAGAAATAGAATGAAATGTAAGGGAATAATAATGAAAACACAACTACAAAAAAAGTAACAAAGCATCTCAGGGGCCTACAAGAAAGCTGGGAAGGGATTTTTCACAAGTTTATAGTGATAGGATGAGGGGGAGTAGACTGAAGCTGGAAGAGTCCAGATTTAGATTGGATATGAGGAATAAATTCTTTATAGTGAGGGTGGTGAGACACTGGAACAGGTTGTCCAGGGAAGTTGTGGATGACCCTTGCATGGAGGTGTTCAAGGCCAGACTGGATGAGGCCTTGAGCAATCTGGTCTAGTGGAAGGCATCTCTGCCCACAGTGGTGGGGCTGGAAATAGGTGATCTTAAAGGTCCCTCTCAACTGAAACCATTATATTATCTTATATCACCTTTATTCTCTTTTCTAATTCGGTTTATCTTTATAAAGCAAATTTGAATAAAAATGGTGACATTTCATTCTCTACCTCATAATCCAGGTCCAGGTAATCAAATTCTCCATTGGTTCTGAAATACTGCATGTGCCTGTCCAGGGTGAGATTGATGTTCCTCCCGTGGCGCTCTATGATGATGGAGTGCCAGTGGTGATCGTCCAAGAGGCTGCCTGTCATCACAGAAGTGTGACCATATATAGAGCCAAGCTGGTTGCTGCCTAATATGGGAATAAAAACAGTAAGAATTCCTACCCCATACCAATTAGGCAAACATTTTCCTCTTGCTCTATCAATATTTCACCTGAATCATACCAGACAGTCAATAAGATAGAAGACAGTCTGCTATGAAGCTAAGATCCGCCCAGTGGAAACTGGCTGCCATTAGCTCAAAAAGCAAGACCATAGATATCAATTATCTCACCAGTGACCTGCATGAATAGTTATTTAATATAGCAGTCATTTTGAGGTGAACCAGAGAAGCAACACCAACTTTTAGGTGTAAAGCTGTTCTCAACCAGGTATTTTTTGTTCCAACCCTATACTACAGGAATGAAAAGCTGTCACCTTTGGGCCAGGACCTGAGCTTCCCTGAAACTGTACTGATTTATGACCCTGGAGGAAGACATGGTGCCTGGTAACAGACTTGGGTAACACAAAACCTTTTCAGTCTGAGTTGTACACTTTGCTGGCTCTGCCAGTATATCTAAACCAGCGAGTGTAGAGGAAAAGGCACAATGCTTACTGAGCCAACAGCTGCAAAAATTGTCTTCTGCTAACACATCTTATTTGGTCTTCCCTCCTGCAACCTTTCTATTCTGCAAGAATACAGTTTTGCCGTTCTCTACTGTGTTTTTCAAGTGGTTTTGCTTGTTTTCTGCCAGTGCAGCTATGCTAGTCAGAGACCACATCTGACTGCAATCTGACATAGCAAAGCCAGCAATGGTTGATAGCATGGTTCTCAACCAAAGCAACAAGCTACTAAATCAGCAGTACGCTTAAAAAAATGCTGCACTGCCCAATAACTCAGCACAATCTTCCACATTCTGAATACATGAGCTGAGGAATTCTTACCACCAAGCACACCTGCAATTCAGACATTACGGTTTGTGCATGTTGATAACACATTGTGGCAAATCACACCTTCATGGCTTAAGATATCACTCCCCTACAAATGATTAAACTGCCCTTTTGCTAAAGGCCACTGATCCCTCTACAGCTATCAACTGTAAGAAATAATAATAATAAAATATTTCACACATGTTCATAAGCCCCATTTTTTTAACTGCAAAGTTAAATTCAGTGCAGAGCAAAACCCAAATCCATGTGGCTCCATCTCTCCATCCACCCCTTTGCCTAGGTATTTGCATCTAAGTCACTGGATTTCATCAGGCAAAATGAATATCCTTTTGCAATGACTGATGTACAGACAATGCTCTCAGAAAGAGGAGGAAAAACACCATAAACCATGTATGTCACTGGGTCTATTCCCATTTATCAGCCTGGTGATTTAAGAATATTCCCCACCAAGCACATAGTATGGAAGTTATAAAGTCAAACAGAAAAGAATATGGAGAAACTGGAAATTAATAAGCTAACATTGCAATTAAAATGGTTACAAATAGATAACTGCTATAGGAAGATGTGCTTTACTGCTGCTCACATTGATCTTCAGAGAAAGAACAAGAGAAAATGCTAGTGGGAATAATTACAATTCGATGTAAATAATGAACAGAATAATCAGCTCTTCACATGTTGTCCTAGTTTTGAGCCACAAGCTGCCCAGGGCAAAAGGACAGAGAAGGTATTTTACCCCCCTTCGACAAGCGAAATAATAAATGCTCCACATCAGATGGGAAGTTTAAATGGAAATTCTATTTACAAATATATACAAAAGACATTCAGGTAAAAGGAATACATTTGGGCCTACCAGGCCAAAACCTTCCAAAAACCTCCACCCCACTCAGCCTCAGCAGGTCCAAGAGCAGACCAAACTACCCACCCTAGATTCAGGACTACTGCAGGTTTTGACAGCCCTAGTTGTATAGCTAGAAATTCCCTGCCAGCCAAGGCCAGGAGAAAGCCATTTTCCCCACAAGCTTAAAGATAAGGCAGGGGTGTTACCCAAGATGGAGAGGAGGGAAGAGAGAGATTTTGCTGTAAAAAGAGATACACCGGAAAATGGAATAGAATAACAGATTACAAGATCCTCCTAGCTTTATTGTAGGCCCCCTTCAGGTACTGGCATGCAATATTTGATCTGAATTTTTAGTGACAGAGATAAAACACACACACACACAATAAAATAACAAAAAACATTACCTAAATTTAAATTTAGAACAAGTTTGGCTTTCTTCAGTTCCAAGGTGATATAGTCTCCTTGCTGTCCTTCTCCGTGGAAGATTACACCTTCACTTTCAGAGGTCTTAAATTTCAGAGAGATGACATCTTTCAGTGTTTTCATTTTCTTGTTCCTGAATCTGTACGGTAACACTACGTGGCCATCAAAATTGATAACATCAGCCCCTAAAGGAAAAGAAAGCAAATAACACTGCTGATGAATGACCATTTATTTCTGTGGCCACTGTAAAAACAGACATGACATATGTATATGGCACCAGAGGAGAATAAAAACATGTGTAAGCGTGATATGCATTCAAAATACGTTTTCTCTCATTATTCTCATAATTTAAAAGCAAGAACCAGGCAGGACATAAATTTAATCCACAGGATATAAAAGAAGCAGATTCAATAAATCGATAAATACAACAACTGTACTCAATATCATCTAGTTTATCTCAAGTATATTGGTGCTGTCATGGATGCTTTTCTAATTATAGTTGAAATCATAGAAAGGTTTGGGTTGAAAGGTACCTTACAGATCATCTACTTCCATCCTCCCCTGCCTTGGGCAGGGACACATTCCACTAGACCAGCTTGCTCAAGGTCTTACCCAACCTGGCCTTTGAACATCTCCATGGAGGGGCATCCACAACCTCCTTGGGCAACCTGTTCCAGTGTCTCACCACCCTCACCATAAAGAATTTCTTCCTAATATCCAGTCTAAATCTTCTAGCTTACAGCCATTGCCTCTCATTCTATCACTACAAGCACTTCTAAAGACAGACAATACAATAATACAATATACAATAGAATAAACGAGGTTGGAAGAGACCTTCAAGATCATCGCGTCCAACCTATCAACCAATCCAACCCACCTAAACAACCAGATCATGGCACCAAGCACCCCATCAAGTCTCCTCCTGAACACCTCCAGTGATGGTGACTCCACCACCTCCCTGGGCAGCCCATTCCAATGGGCAATCATCTCTCTCTGTATAGAACTTCTTCCTAACATCCAGTCTAAACCTCCCCTGGCACAGCTTGAGACTGTGTCCTCTTGTTCTGGTGCTGGCTGCCTGGGAGAAGAGGCCAACCTCTGCCTCTCTACAACCTCCCTTCAGGTAGTTGTAGAGAGCAATAAGGTCACCCCTGAGTCTCCTCTTCTCCAGGCTAAGCAACCCCAGCTCCCTCAGCCTCTCCTCATAGGCCTTGTGTTCCAAACCCCTCACCAACTTCGTTGCCCTTCTCTGGACACGTTCCAGCAAGTCAACATCCTTCCTAAACTGAGGGGTCCAGAACTGGACACAGTACTCAAGGTGTGGCCTAACCAGTGCAGTGTACAGGGGCAGAATGACCTCCCTGCTCCTGCTGGCCACACTGTTCCTGATGCAGGCCAGGATGTCATTGGCCCTCTTGGCTGCCTGGGCACACTGCAGGCATGTATAATGCAAACCCACAAACAGTATTTCATAAAGGGTTTCTATTTAATTGTTCAGTCAAGAAATTCACAACCCATCTAGTATTCATTACCTAAAACACACTTTATTGAGACTGAGGCTTGCAGTCATGTTGACTGATTTTGCATTAATATATCCTCAATGAATCCACTGAGCAAAACAAGTGTTCAGATATAAAGCCCAAGAGATAATGCTTCCATCATTCTAGAGTTTTTAAACACATCACTTCCAGGTCAGTCTTTTACTCACACAGTGACTCTCTGTTTGTTGATGAAGTATGTGATATCTGTTTTAGGCTGATAGAAACAGAGGTTGACAGGACTTAGGCTAGAGAAGCGGGCTCAGGAAAATCTCATGAGGTTCAATAAGGCAAAGTGCAAGGTCACAGAATTACAGGAACACTGAAGTTAGAAAAGACCCTCAGGATCACCAAGTCCAACCAATAACCCTACTCTACAAGGTTCACCCCTTAAACCATATTATCAATCACCAAATCCAAACGACCTTCAAACACATTCAGGGCTGATGACTTCCACCACCTCCTTGGGCAACCCATTCCATTGCCTGACCACTCTTACTGAAGCAAACAGTTCTAGATTCTTCCTGCCATTAGAATGAAGAGGCAGGTAGACAGAGATGTTATTTGCAGAACACTCATGCAGCCTCTGTTCATCTTTGTGATCAGTCAATGGACTAAGACACCTGGTCCCAAAGGTGTCAGATTTCATGTTAGCAATCAAACGCTACCTTGAAACAGGTCACAACTATATAACTTGAACATACCCCCAAATCTTCCTAAACATGCAAAGCCTTTTGATGAAATAATAACCTTTGACCCCCTTAATGTTTATGCCAACTAAACAATGACGGCCTTTAAAAGCATTGATTCCAACCATTATCTATCTCTACCAAGGCTGGTGCTAAACCACGTCTTTCAGCACCACATCTCTGCCTCTTTTCAACATCTCCATGAATGGGAATTCAACCACCTCCCTGGGGAGCCTGTTCCAGTCTTTGAGAACCCTTTCAGTCAAGACATTTCTTCTCATATCCAACCAAACCTCCCCTCACACAACTTGAGGCCATTTCCTTTCATCCTATGAGTTCTTACTAGGGAGAAAGACCACTGCCCACCTCAATCCAAGCTCTTTTCAAGGAATGTAGAGAACAAGACAGTCTCCACTCCTCCAGTTCCCTCAGCTGTTCCTCACAACACCTGTTTCTCCAGACTCATAACCAGCTTTGGTTCCCTTCTCTGGACACATTCCAGCACCTCAGTATCTTTCTGACATATGATTCCCTACACAATATTAAGATTCTCTTCCACTAACTTTTGTTCAATTAATGGTTATAACGTATGTCATCTTTCCCCTAAGGCCAGCTGGTACCACTTTGCAAAAGTTACCTTGACAGTCAGGTCTGTGATCCAGATCTGATCAGGACAATGAGTTGACTTCTGTGAGTTTCTGGATTCGCAACATGCTACCTGGGCCTTTTGTGCCTATGCCATTGTGGCAGTCACACTATGTGTTCTTCTCATCATTCACTGAAGCAAATTCATGTTACACACTTGAACAAAGTCAAGTACAAGTAGCACAATTTTTCACAAAACCTGACGCTGAATTGTCATGTTTTGAAAATAATTCAACAACCCCCCAAAAAGCCCAACAGTGATCTTTGAATAAGCAACTTCTTTTATGCATAGCTGTGCTGGCAGTCTACACATGGGTCTGCATGGTAATTCAATCACCTAAAGATTACACAGCAATTATGTTGAAGAGTTATCACATGTAGACTGTGGTAATGACTTGTGTTCCTTCTATGATGACACTCAGCTATTTAATATTGTGATAATTACCATGATGCAGAATGGCACTTAGACAGTAAAGTATATAATTCCTATAATTGCAGCATAAATGTACAATTTTTTTCAAGTCTTAGCCACACCAGGAAAGAGACCTAAGCCATCATACAGAGTAGGTTCACCTCAAGTCAATGAGGTCTGACTGTTCTCAGCTACTGTTCTCAAGCTGTGCCAGGTTTAGGCTGGATGTTAGGAAGAAAGTCTTCACAGAAAGAGGGATTGGCCATTGGAAGGGGCTGCCCAGGAAAGTGGTGGAGTCACCATCACTGGAAGTGTTGAAAATAAGACTGGGTGAGGCACTTAGTGCCATGGTTTAGTTGATTAGATGGTGTTGGTTGTAAGTTGGGCCTGATAATCTTGAAGGTCTTTTCCAACCTGGTTAATTCTGTATTCTATTCCAATGCAGGAAAACATTTTTCAAGGGTTAAATGCACCCCCCCCAAAAAAAAAAAAAGTCAGAAAAATGGAAGAAGGAAAAAGAAGATAAAATCCAGAAAGATAGAGGGAAAACAAAACTGTTTGGGTTTTTTTTTGTTTGTTTGGTTTGGTTTGTTTTTAATTTACTTTCAATTTACTGATTACTTTCAATTTGACTTCTCTCCCATCAGACTTCCTGGGATATGGGTGGACTGCATGACACTGCTGGCATTTTAAAAGTGGAATACCTTTTCCAGAAGGCTAGAAACTTATGGTAGCCCTTATTCCAGCACATGCACAAGGTGCTACTCTGAAACCATTTTGTTAAAGCTCTGCTACATTCAATTTCCTTCTAAAGAATAATAAAATCAGAAAATAGCAACAGAAAATTGGGTGAAAAATGTGACCCTATCCCGAGATCTCAGAGGAAAATATGCTACCAGTCACAGGTCTTCCTACCTGTGCTTTTGTCCTGTACTTTTGGCCATGAGCAGAATTGGGCAACATTTGATCAGGGAATCAAAGCTGTACAAAGATATTTTATTTCTGGAGAAAAGGAGGCTGTGGGAAGACCTTGGTCTCTACAACTACCTGAAAGGAAGATGGAAACAAGATAGGTGTTGGTCTGTTCTCCCTAGTAACAAGTGATAAAACGTGAGGAAATGGCTTCAAATTTCACCAGGGGAAGTTTAGGTTGAAAATTAGAAGAAACTTCTTCCCTGAAAGAGTTCTGAAAGACTGGAAGAGTCTCCCCAGGAAGGTGGTTAAATCCCCACCCCTGGAGGTACTGAGGAACATGTTTTAGCACCAAAATTGGTAGAGTTAAATAAGGGTTGGACTCAATAGTCCTAGAGATCTTCCCAACTGACATGATTCTGTGATTCTATTTGGTGCTCCAAAAATATTTATTAAATATGAAGAAACAACTTCAAACCAGACTCAAGTTTCATAACTTCTCTATTTTCTCTCTTTCTGGTGACATAAACATAACTATCCTCAATGTCATTATGTGAAGGATGATGAAAGGCTTATTCACAAAGGCTCCATACCAATATTTCCACACAGCTACTTAGCCACCTTGATCAAGGTACTGCTTTGTAGCAATAGGATGAAGGGCAATGGTTTGGAACTGAAGCAGAGTAGATTTAGGTTGAGCATTAGGAGTAAGCTCTTTATAAAGAGAGTGGTGAAATACTGGGATAGGTTGCCCAGGGATGTGGTTGAGGCCCTGCCCCTGAAGACATTCAAGATCAGACTAAATGTGGCCCTGACCAGTCTGATCAAGTTGGAGGTGTCCCTGCTCACTGCAGGGGGGTTGGCCAAGATGATCTTTAAGGGGCCTTTCCAACACAATGCAATCTGTGAATGACTAAAAATAATATCCCTGCAATTAGACACTGATCACAACAAAGAGGAACTGCAAAGTACTTTCCTGTTGTTAACTGTCAATGAATACACCCCCGAATGATGTCAATGGTTGAAAAGGAAAAAAAAAAAAGGAAAAAATAATTGCTGTGAGGTTTATATTTATTTTTTCTTGCTTTCCTTCACGGTAGACAGAAGTATATGTGGCAATGCAGTGAGAAAGCAGCAAAGAATGGCTTGTCAAGGCGCATTTTTAACTTCGTTCTTGAGTAAAAAGGCACAAACATTATTCACATATTTTACATTCCTGCCAGCAACTCTGAAACTACATCTGTGAGAAAGTATTCCCTAAGGTGGTGAGAATGCTCTACCAACTTCTGAGAGCAATATACACTGAAGATATGCCAACCACACTAGTTACTTTTCAAGCTTTCTCTGAATTTCAAAGCACAGGCATTTTTTTATCACCATCACTGCATGACCACAGATTTTAGAATCACAGAATGGCTTCAGTTGGAAAAGGCCTTTCGGATCATCAAGTCCAGCTGTTATTTAACTCTATCAAGTCTGGTGATAAACCATGTTTCTCAGCACCACATCTCTCTGGGTTTGAAACACCTCCAGGGATGGAGATTCAACCACTTCCCTGGAGAGCCTGTTCCAGTCTCCGAGAACCCTTTCAGTCAAGAAATTTCTTCTAATATCCACCCTAATGTTCCCCTGGTACAACTTGAGGCCATTTAATTTCATTCTATCACTTGTTCCTAGGGAAAAGAAACCAACACTCATCTTGCTCCAATCTCCTTTCACGGAGTTGCAGAGAGCAATGAGATCTCTCCTCAGGCTCCTTTTCTCCAGTCTAAACCACCCCTCAGGCTCTCCTCACAAGACCTGTTCTCTAGACTGCTATGGTGGAGTAGGAAGGTTTTCCCCCCCCACAAAAAGAATCCACAGCTAACTCAGCCGGAGAAGCAGATGAAAGCTGTATTTTACAAGCGGATATGGAATGCAATGAATATGTACAAAAACATACAATATTTACAATATATACATAAATATACAGGAATGTATGTAATACAGGAGACCTTTCCCCAACCCCCTGCGGCCAGAGGGGTTCGGCCTGCCCCTCCCTTCTCCCCCTTTTTCCCAAGAGGGTAAGAGAGAAAGAGAAAGGAAGGTAATTAAAAGGGGAAAACTTTGTTAAAGCTCAAAGCGAATGCAAAAGTTAGTTTTCTCTTATCTGGTTAGCAAGAATCGTCCCTGCGTAGCAAGCTGTTGCTTCAGAGAGAAAAGCAGGCCAGCTCACAGTACAGGGGGAAGAAGATGACTAACTGCCCCCGACTGAAAGACCAAGCTAGAACCTACAGCCGGGTTCCACCAATGAAATTGGATTAGCATATCTCTTGTTTTCATTCATATACCAAAACATTCGGCCAGAGTGTTCAGAAAGTGTCCTTCTCTTAAAGGCACAGCCTAAACTGGTCACAACTGCCTCCATCTTTTCCTGGCTCTTGTGTAAATTCCTGCAAATGTGTGGCTGTCTTGGATAATTAAATTTCTAATAACAAAAATAAGCACAATAAATGAAATTAATAAGCAATAAAATAAAAACAAAGGAAAGCAACATAAAGAAATGTGATTTAATGACCATGGCTAAAAGTCCTCTCCCATTTTCTTTCCAGAAGGACAATTAGGTTCTTTCTCTAATTTGTGTAGCTATTAAACCACAGTGCTACAACTGTTGCTTAAGACAACCATTAAATGATGAGCGTATACAACAGTGCAGTTACATCTAATACGTGGTTCATATGCAAGATAAAAGCAGGTTCTCAGGGAAACCCTGGAGGTCTGGCAAGGCTTTAGTTACAGCATACAGAGAAAAAAACATCAAAACATTTGAGGGAAATCAGACTGATGAACTCAGGCTAAACCTCCAAATATGCCACAAAATTATTATCCTAAGGGAGGGTATACCTAGGACGATTTTTCAAACACTTCACCCTATGGTTGATGATTATGTTTATTCTGCCAGATCTAACGTAAAGCACAATTTCCAAGTAAATTTTCTTTCATAAATTCTTCAGCGTTCCAAAAGACAGCTTCATGTAAAAGACAAAGTGGAACACTTTTTAATATGCAATGCTTACGCTGTAAATTGGATAAATGAGCCCATGAACATGTTCATCATACACTTTGCAATTCAGCTTTGAGCTTATGCATCCTAACCACAGTTTACATATTAGGCTATACTGAATTCTGTGCTCCTGTTGAAACTCAGGCTTCATTTTATCATGCTGATTTACAAATCAGAAGCATTGCTCACAACCATAAAGAGATTTAACTCCATCCGTCATTGTGAAATCTGTCATGTGATGTTGGATCTCAATGGGAACATTATAGTGCATAATTAAAGTCTGATACCAGGTACAACAAAGAACTTAATTTACTAGGAGCCAGCTAGCCTCTACTAATGTTTTCACTGCTTATTAAAAAAAGTAAATCACAAGAGCTCCAGGTCAATAAAAAGGACAATTCTTACTCTCATATTGTAAATGGCCAGAACAGGTCTCAATCCTTGTTAAACTGTGGAGCTTGCTTATTACTTAATGGGAAAAAAAGGACACAACCCCCCAACAAAAACCAAACCAAACAAAACTGAAGCAAAGAAAGAAGCTGGACCACATCATACAACATTTACACTCAATTTACTTAGTGAATAAATGAGCTACAGAATGGATGAGACAATCCATTAAAACATTAAGGAAACGGATGACTAGCTGGAGCCCTCGTTTACAGCTCAATGAAAACAGGAAGACACACAGTCGACCTACAAAAAACTGATTTAGAATTCCTCTTTCTAATTTCTTCTTGCGCTGATGCCACCCACTTCAATTATCTGAGAGTATATAATCGTTCCACATGTCTTTTAATGTCTGGACACTAAGAATGTTCATTATTTAAAGCCAAATTCTTCTGTCTGGCTTATATTCTGTATCCTTTATGCATGTAATTGCTCCCAAACACATACTCTCTACTTCTCCCAATGATGGAGCTCATATTTAAATTGAACTCTCAACAGAAGCTGCATACACACCAATTAAGGAACATGCAGCAGGGACTGTTTCAAGCTGCTATATTCAATTAAATCTCATACAGTTAAAATCTCACTCTCATCATTTGAGATACAGCTGACGCTAAAGAGCAAGGAGCACATGACTGAGTGTGATTGCTGGCCAGGGCACATTTACATTTATTCTAGTGAGTAGCCTAACTATTTTCTAAGGCACCCAAATATGTGTCACTAAAGGCCATTTCTAATGGATATGTTGTCTTGTCTTACTTCTTTCAGCTGTCTGATGCCAGTACTAATTCCATCCTGCTGCACCAATTTCTTATAGGAAAAGAGGCAGTAAGATGGAGCATAACCTATTTTCAGCTACTGCATTGCAATTAAAAGTTATTGAGTTAATAAAAGCAAATCCTTCAGCATAAATGATAGTGGAACAACTTTGTGTGTTTCTAAGACAGTTCAGTTTTGTTGTCGTATTTCCAAATTACTCAGAGACCAATACCCTGTGTTTGGCACAGCCGCAGAAAAGCAGATCGCTGGAACTTAGTCTTGGGCAAAGAACTCAACATCAGCAATGCAGTTGTTAATTTTTTCCTCTCCTTGATTAATATCTAGCTTATCTAAAAATATGCTTATCTCTAAGGCACTCTTTTCTCAGCGTCATCTTGTATATTTTCATGTAAGAAAAAGTATCACTTCCTACCTCGTGGGCCATAAAATTTGAGCCCCAAACTCCATCATGCATGGATTAAGTGGTGAACGTAATGGTGGCTGAATCCATTTTTTTTTAACTCCTCTGTATGTATTTCTCTGTGTACATATAGTAAAAATAACCTGCTCATACTCAACTTTATGACTCAGGGCTTTATTTTCAGATGATCTTAGCTGATTCTAATTCTGCTTTTGTTCAGTCAATGAAAGTAATAATTTAATATGGAAATGGCTCCCACGATTAAGACTGCCCTATTGTAATAGGGCATACAGCTGTCAATGTTAATTGAGTGACTGCTTTATTTGAAAAAGAATTAGCAAAAATGTAAGGATCTGATACTGCACTGGCATCACTTGCAAGTCTTTTTGCACTCAATAGAAAGAACATCCCAAACTGATTCAATATACAGCAATATGAAATGCTCAACCTGCGTTATAACAAGTGCATACAGTAAAATAGTTCCCTGAGGGGAAAAAAGAAAATGCTTTTGTTTCAGAAATGCCCTTCATGATAAGCAACACTGCAGGTAAGAGCACATAATCACAAAATTATTAAGGTTGGAAAGGATCTTTAAACCTTGGCTACTCCGACCTACTGCCTCAGAGCCTATTTTCGCACTTTCAGAAGCACTGACTTTGTGTTAACAGGGTTTTAACCTTTTTTCCTGACCTGAAACACGAGGTAGGACATTTGCTTTTACCACCAAGTGATTTTCCTTCTTTGTGTTTACCAGACTATACTTTCCAAGGTCAGTGATCGAGTGTCTTCCTCCCCACTGATAGGCATGACTTATCTATAACTTCTAATAGGCTTTGCAGTTTAAGATTTGCAGGCATACTTCAAGACCTTCAAATTCCCCTGTGCTAGAGTAGTTCTGAAAAGTCTTTCCTCAGCATGAGTGTGCTTATGGCATCTCAGCTGTGTGACTGGCTGGTCCTCTCCTACAAATTCTACCATGCAGTTCAGCCTTTCCAGCACAGTGCCATCAATCCAGTTTCCTCAGCTCTGGATTATTCTCCATCACTAAAAGCTGCAAAAAACACCCAGAAGTATGAGAGTTTCTTCTCAGTAAGACCATAAGGGACTCCCTCACAGCCAGTTAACATGGATTCATGCACAGCAAATGCAATACTCAATCACAGATAGTGAAATACGGTACTGCTGTGATTTCAGTTCTTCACCCACTACACTCTTTTGCTTTTTCTGGCCCAATGGGTCAATTGTATTAAAATTTTTAAGCTCCGAAGTAAGTGTAGACCCTAGAAAATAAAATTACTGCTCTCTTTCCTCAAGCAGTTTTGAGGTAACTGTCCCTTAACCAGTAAGTTCCTGAGAGCACCTCCAAGGGGCTACAAACATCACATAATCCCAGCATTGTGGGGCTTGGAAGAGACCTCTGAAGATCAAATCTCCCTGCTAGAGCAGGGTGACCCAGAATAAAACACCCAGGATCACATCTAGACACGTTTCAAATGCCCCCAGGATACTCCACAACCTCTCTAGGCAGTGTGATCTTAAGACCAACAGGGCAGGCAGCTTTACTTTAGAGAACTATTTTAAAAGGCAGAATCCTTCCTTGCATTGCAGGATCTCTAAATTATGTAGGATCCTCACAGGTTCCAGGCCCAAGGAGCTAAAAGAAAACACACCTTCTGTATCAAAGCAGCACATCCACAGCTCCAAGCCCCTGTAGTATCAATTCCTCCAATTTGAAACAAGCCCACTACTACACTGATCTAATGCAATATGATAGCCATGTAGAGCATACACATATACTGGATTTGGTTTCTAAAGGAAAATTCCTTCCTTTTGGTTTTAACAAATTGTTACTATATGTGTATATAAAACATGGGAGGAAAGATTATCTAAATGAGAATATTCTAACTAGGGTAACAAGAAATGGACATACATGGGGCGGCACCCTAATATATGACATCAATAAATGCCATCAGAGAGTATTATTAAAATACTTCAGATAACTCAGAGAGCATTGTCAGGATACATTAAAATACTACACAGAGGCTAAAAAATCTGACAATTCATGTTCACAGTATCACAGTATTGCCAAGGTTGGAAGAGACCTCGAAGATCATCGAGTCCAACCTGTCACCACAGACCCCATGACTAGACCATGGCACCAAGTGCCACGTCCAATCCCCTCTTGAACACCTCCAGGGACGGTGACTCCACCACCTCCCTGGGCAGCCCATTCCAGTGACGAATGACTCTCTCGGTGAAGAACTTTCTCCTCACCTCGAGCCTAAACTTCCCTTGGTGCAGCTTGAGACTGTGTCCTCTTGTTCTGGTGCTGGTTGCTAGAGAAAAGATACCAACCCCTTCCTGGCTACAACCTCCCTTCAGGTAGTTGTAGAGAGCAATGAGGTCTCCCCTGAGCCTCCTCTTCTCCAGGCTAAACAGCCCCAGCTCCCTCAGCCTCTCCTCATAGGGCTTGTGCTCAAGGCCTCTCACCAGCCTTGTTGCCCTTCTCTGGACACGTTCAAGTGTCTCGATGTCCTTCTTAAACTGAGTGGCCCAGAACTGGACACAGTTCACCCTGTGCATGCAATAGCTCTTTAGTTTGTGTCACTGTCTTGTCCATCATTTTTCTCTATTGAAAACATCACTGAAGTAGCAGGAAAACATCTCTAGTCAGCTTCCAGACTCCTGACTTCAAGATGCTCTATCAGAAACTAGGTTTTTAATCACTAGACTTGTAACAGTGAATGACTAAGCTTTCATCTATTTAATAAAGAAAACTAATTCCTTCTCCATGCATAGATACTCTTCTAAAAAAGAAAAAAATAATACAATTGAAAATCCAAACATATATTTGACTTCTCTGATGAGGTATATGTCATTCTGTGTCACTATAACAAATTCTGAAAAAGTGATTGAGGGGGTGTGTGTCAATGTTGAGGTATTTACATAACTGTGTCTTTGATGTTCAGAAGCATTGAGCTCAATCTACTCTATCAGAAATCAATGGCAAAAAAGGTCATACCACTTTATGTGAGTATTTAAAATGACAGTCAGGTTCCTACACCTTTGCATCAGCTTGAAAACTGCCAATTACTGTTATGCCAACCAGCATTTTTGGAACAAATACATTACAGTTCCTAACATAGTCATCATCACAGTTATTGGAGGCCTAGAGTGTATCGAAAAAAAAGAGAATATCCTTCCAGGAGGATCTTCACTGCTTTTATTTGCAGAGGAGGAGACTTCACAACCTCTCTAGACAGCCTGCTCCAGGTTTCCAGCAACCTCAAGGCAAAGAAGCTTTTCCTTATGAACTTCCTGGGTTCCAGTTTGGGCCTGTTGCCCTTTGTCCTATGTCTGTGCACCACTGAAAAGAGTTTGCCCTCATCCTCTTGGTCCCCACCCTTTAGATCCACTCTCAGGCTGCTCTTCTTCAGACTAAACAGCCCCTGGGGTCTCAGCCCTTCCTCCTCACAGAGGTGCTCCAGTGCCCTCAGCATCTTTGTAGCCCTCCCAGCTGGACTGTCTCCAGTAGTTCCATGTCTCTTCAACTGGGGAGCCCAGAATTAGACACAATACTCCAGATGTGGCTTCATTAACACAGAGCAGAAGGGAGAAGAACCTCCCACAATCTGCAGGTCATGATTTTCCTAATGCACCCCAAGATATCAAATAATATAATAAAGATATTAATATAATGAGAAAACCACATTAAAAATTTACAAGTTGGCTGTACAAGCCACTAAGTATAAGACTTTGTCCAAGAAACCATACTCTTACATTTTCCAGAAGTACTGGAATTATTTGTGATCTTTGCTTTTTACTTATGCTCCTTTCATCAAAGAGCAACGTGTGTTAACTGAAAATGCAAGACCAAACAGCTGTGTTGCACAGGTGAGAAATGCAGAAAATAATGCATAGCAAATGAAGATGAGTGGCCACTTCATCTTCATTAAAGTGTGTGTGTGTGGGGAAAACCACAACAAACAAAAGCAACCAACAAGCAACTGTTACTGAGTAAAAAAAAAGAACAAACAAATCCTTTCCGGTTGAGCTAACAAAAATCTCAATTTTCCTTGCCGCTTGCTTTGATCAGGAACATTCAGAGGTACTTTTACACAACCTGCATCTTCCATTTTTAAATCAAACATGGAAATACATTCAAACTGTAACAAAATGCTTGGGGGGGTCAGTATTAATAAACAATTAAAATTGCATATGCAGTACCATGTTAGTGCACCTCTGGATCTATGTGCATCTGGCACTGTTCTGCTCTGTCATTATTATTTTAGGTAAATAGCTCTTTATCAATTTCACCCTTAAAACAACTGGTGCATGTCACCAGGCTGCAAGGTGAATCATTTTTTCAACTATAATTGCTACATTGGATTGAAAAGTGCAAATTCAGTGCCTCTAGCAGATACAGTCTGTATACCACTGCTCTTTTTTTGTTTTCAGCCTGTGAAGTGCTTTGCCAAAGTTGTATTTCTTGCTCTGTTCTTCTGCTTATTTCAGCATTAAATAATAGGAAGATTGTCCACAGTACATTAAAGGACATGTATCTTGTTAGAAGTCAAAGCCCAAGGAAAGAGCCCTGTACTCTGCTTTGGTTAGGCCACACCTTGAATACTGTGTCCAGTTCTGGGCCCCTCAGTTTAAGAAGGACATCGAGACACTTGAACGTGTCCAGAGAAGGGCAACAAGGCTGGGGAGAGGCCTTGAGCACAAGCCCTATGAGGAGAGGCTGAGGGAGCTGGGGTTGTTTAGCCTGGAGAAGAAGAGGCCCAGGGGTGACCTCATTGCTCTCTACAACTACCTGAAGGGAGGTTGTAGCCAGGAAGGGGTTGGTATCTTCTCTCTAGTAACCAGCACCAGAACAAGAGGACACAGTTTCAAGCTGCACCAGGGGAAGTTTAGGCTTGAAGTGAGGAGAAAGTTCTTCACCGAGAGAGTCATTCGTCATTGTAATGCGCTGCCCAGGGAGGTGGTGGAATCACCGTCCCTGGAGGGGTTCAAGAGGGGACTGGACATGGCACTTGGTGCCATGGTCTAGTCATGGGGTCTGTGGTGACAGGTTGGACTCGATGATCTTCAAGGTCTCTTCCAACCTTAGCGATACTGTGAAAGAGAACACCCAAACTCCCATCTCCTAAAACTACTATGAAAGTGCCTATTCTTAACCCATGTCCTGGGGCCAAACTACAGCAGTTGCTCCACTACCTGATGACTCCTCCCAAGCAGAGAAGACCCATGGGTTGAAATGAAAATGGATTTAATAAAATAACAAAACTGATCCCAATGGTAATATAAAGTAGATAAAGTTATATTCAACTCAGCAAAGGTGCAAAAGTTAGAGTAAATGGGAAATCAGACCTCAGAAGCACCAGGAAAAAAAAAAAAGAGGAACAGGGTCAGGAGAAGCTCAAGCTACAGACTCTCCTTCTGTTTACAAACTTCCTCCTTTATAATGAGTGTTGATGCTGATGGTGCGGGATATACCTCAAGCCAACTCAGATCAGCTGTGCTGGCTGACTCAGAGATGCTTATGGCCTGCAGCACATGGCTGGCTTGGGATTCTGGCCCAGCAACATCAGGCCAGGAACTAATTCTGATGGTTTTGGGGAGGAGAAGGAAAAGGCAGTAATTATATTTTTAAGATTTTTACACTGCTAGCTCTTATTTTGGAGTGGATTATGGATCTTTCTGTTTGTTTTCTGAGGGACTATTATGTAACTCCCAGAGAAAGCAATCACTACACTTACTGCCCAAAAAAAATGTTCCACTCCCCACCCCCAAATATAGTGTCAGTGGAAAGATTTTCATGAAGCTTACTTGCAACAAAGAATAAACAACACAAAGAAGACAAAAGGCTAAAGTTTTTTGGTTTTGGTTTTTTCAGGATGCTGTGAGAATTCTGCAAGATGCTTATGACAGGGAGGAAAGAAGAATTCTGACCAGATGAAAACCCATGCTGTACAATAACATGCATTACCAGCCCCAGTTAATTATGGAATCACAGAATCATTTTGGTTGAAAAAGACCTTTAGGACCATTGAGTCCAACCATTCTCTAACTCTACCAACTCTGGTGCTAAACCATGTCCCTCAGCACCACATCTCTGCCTTCTTGAAACACCACCAGGGATGAGGATTCAACCACCTCCCTGGGGTGGCTACTGTAGTCTTTGAGAATTCTTTCAGTCAAGAAGGTTCTTCTAAAATCCAACCTAAACCTTCCCTGGTGCATCTTGAAGCCATTTCCTCTGGTCTTATCACTTTTTCCTAGAAGGAAGAGCATAACACCCACCTGGTTTCAATTTCTATTTAGGGGTTTGTTGAGAGAAACAAGATCTCCCCTCATCCTCCTTTTCTCCACACTGAACAACCCTAGTTCCCTCTGCTGCTCCTCACAAACACTTGCTCTCCAGACCCTTCCCCAGCTTCGCTGCCCTTCCCTGGACCTGCTCCAGCATCTCAATGTCTTTTGCAGAAACTTTTCAGTTATGTGTTAATGAGTGTACAAATGCCTGCAGCTGCGCTGCAGAAGCTCTGCTCAATCCAAGGTATCACATTATGGGTAACTGAACCAAAACTTCTTTCAGCTCACCTTGACAAATACAAAACTACTGTTGGGACAGTTCTGAGGAGTAAATCTGCTTTTAACAGGTGTGCTCCCAAAGCACAGTTATAAAGCAATTTTTAAATGCATGGGTCTGTAAGAGCTCTTTATCAGTCTGTGAACTGTATGTTACAAAAACTGATTACCTCTCCATTAACTGGTGAACAGAAAACTTTGTTTAAAAACCATATTCAGCTATAATGATAATTATGAACTTAGAATGCCCCAGACTCCTGTTCCTATTGACTTGTAATTCTTTTTTCTACCAAACCCCTTTTTTCCTTGCTGAATTTTCTAATGAAGCTATTTAATCTGAATGATTCTTAACATTTTTCAAGAAAAGATGTAAGAAAAGTTCAAACAACAACAAAACACAAACCCCTTTCACTTATTTCTTTTAATCAGTCTGAACCCTTCTGGTAGAAACTTTCTGAGTCCTTAGAACTGTTATCTTGCAAAGATCCTTGATCCCTTGGGGCACTACTGCACTGGCAGATGAGTAATTAAAGCCAAGGGGAGATCAAACGGACCGTATACTCCCTTCATTCAGAGGTGCTTTAACGGCTTCAGGTGGCCTTTTCTACACTGAAGAACTATTACAAGCAAATCCCATCACTCCCAAAGCTATTTCAGCTTTGGTAGTATCAGTATTGCTTTGAATTTTAGAGACAATTGCTCTGTAATCGCAGAACTTCCAAGCATATGTGCTGGAATACTATGTTAGCATCTATGCTTGTTATGGTAGACCTTATGTATTGCAAAACCTCCTCTAGCATTAACAACTCTTAGTCTATCCAAATCCTGTGGTCATCTTTCACTCAGTCTTCTGTACTTTCAAGGAACACACTGCATTTTGTCTAGGCAGATGAAACAAACAGTTTAACAACAGTGATAAATAAATTTCCCTTTAGGAAGAGACACTGAGTACACTGTCTCATTGACAAAGGGGAGTGCTGTCTCAGTGGCCTGTCCTTTCAGGATTAACAACATCTGGATAAACTAAACATTATAGCGCTGCTGGTGGTTGCTGCACTTCTACTGTCAGTGGTACCAGTAAAGTCCCGCATTTGGTACAGTTATAGAACGGTAGAATCATAGAATTGTTAAGGTTGGAAAACACCTCTAAGATCATCAAGCCCAGCCTTCTACCCAACACCTCCATGATAACTAGACCATGTCCCAAAGTGCAACATCTACTAATTTTTTAACTCTTTCAGGGATGGTGACTCCACTGCCTTCCTGGGCAGTTTCCTCCAATATCTTACCACTCCTTCAGTAAAGAAATCCTTTTTAATTGCCATGCTAAACATCTTTCTTTTACAAGCTCTGTGTAGAACCGGGCCAGCAACCCACGCTCAGACTTGGTTCATACCGTGAGCGTTGTGTGATATATTACAGTTTAATTAAAACTTAGGGTTTCCCACATTCTTTTAAACCTCAACAAGGGAAAACAGATCTCTTTTTGCTTCATCTAGATGTACCACACATCTTCAGAGCAGGAGGTACAGGTCAGTTTTGTAGACTGGCTTTTACTCAAGGGATGCAGGAAAGCGTGGGATCTAGCTTTTGAGTTTATATTTGCCATACTAATTTCTGATTGCCTACGGTAGTGATGGCAAAGATCTCCTTGAACTCAGTGGGTATTTCTCAGCTTGTGTATGTCCTTCATGTACATAAGAGCTTTCAGACACAAACCTTTTTCATTGAACTTTAAGCAGTAAACCATACAAACGAAACAGTAAAGCAATCTAAAACAAATACACAACTTGAAAGAGAAACTGCTATGTGCCTTGAAATAAAAAGGAACCTACTGGTCTACCAAACCTGGCTCAGTGAAGAAAATAAGAAAAAACATTTTGCCTGAATCAATAATTACACATCTCTCATCCTAATTAAGACAACACAAACCCAACATATTGATGCCTATTATTGGACTCTCCTTACTCCGAGTTGCTTTTCCTAAGGAAAACGGAGACGATGACATTAGAACTGGTCAAATATATGGAACGTAAATCTGTTATAAACTTAGTGCAATTCATGGAGCAGTTACAGATCACTGAGCCTAAACAGTGTTTCCTGTTTCCTATGTTTTCCTCCCCACTCTTTTCTCTTCGCTGTCTGTCAGCATAATGGGCCCTTTCACCCTTTATGCTATATTGTTGTGTTATTTGCATTTTCTACTCATGCAGAGAGAGCTGCCTAATTAGGAAGACCAGAGTGAGCTTCTAGAGTAGTGCTGTTTAATACTGTTGGTTTATCTTTTAATTAATGTGCTACTCTTTCCAATCTAATTAGATTTTCTTTTTTACTGCAAAAGATAAGTCAGTGAAATCATTACAAAGCAACATGGAGGGAGGAGGCTGGTGGGAGGCTTAGAAATACTAACTGTTAGAATTTGTTATGTGTGAGGTACATTGATTTGTTACTGTCTTCTCTTCTTTCACCCATGCCCACAATCTTATCAGGCTTCTGTCAAGAAGGATGCAGTTGATTTCCCATAAATATTTCTTACTCCCACCAGTGAGCCTTCACCTCTCCTCTTCTTTCTCCTCAGTCTCCATCCTTTTCTTTTCCAGATTCTTTCTCAATTTTAATACCAGGGCTCTTTTTACATGCTTGCATTTCATTAATAAGTACCTTAATTTCCAACCTTTGTGAGGCCACAGAAAGTTGACACTTCAGAGACATACTTTGAAAGGACCAGAGTGCACATACTCACAAGAACTGAAGTCACAGCCTTGTATTTCACTTACAATAGTGTACAGCATGAAAAAGAAACATGAAAGATATTGGCCAAACTAAGCTCCTTCCCACAATTTACCACTCATTATGGCTGCCTTTTTCCAGCTGCCTCCCACAGGCCAGGAGAGTTGAGAGGCTGTTGTTGCTAGAAAGTTAAGATCCCAGTGATCAGTACTGCTCATAGCTTTCGGGACTCATTTGGCTGGAAGCTTATCTGGAAACAAGTGATATTACCCTGGAAATTTGTATTATAATTTGTTAGCAGACTGAGGAGAGACATCTGATCAGAGAAATTTAAATGCAAATTTTAAAATAAAATTAATTTTAAACTGGAATAAAATTATTTACAGTAATTTTTAACAGAGAAAAGAACCACTCAACTTGCATAGAATCACAGAATGGGTTTGGTTGGAAAAGACCTTTAAGATTATCGAGTCCAATTATTCTCTGCCAAGGCTGGTGCTTAACCATGCCCCGCAGCACCGCATCTCTGCCTCTTTGAAATGCCTCTGGGGATGGGGATTCAATTATTTCCCTGAGGAGCCTGTTTCAGTCTTTAAGAACTTTTTCTTCTAATATCCAACCTGAACCTCCCCCGGTCCTTCTTGAGGCCCTTGACACATAGCCTTTGATTCTTCTTGTATCACAAACAGCAATCTTGATCCTTTGTTAATATTCTTAAGTAGGAAATTGATTTAAGATCCTTCAATTATTAGAATTTTCATAATTAATGTCACAAATGATTACATAATAGCCACAGACTGTGCTGCTGGTTTATCTGTGTCAGCTGAGCACAGCACCACATTTGAGCCTACTGGAATCTGCGTCTTGCTAAGCAGAAAAAATTACCAATATTTAAAAACAGCAACAACATCATCATCATCATAAATGTTGTAGAATAACCACAAACCAAAATGGACACTTCCTTAAAGGGATACTCAATAAAAAGAAATTTGGAAGACCAGAATTGTTCTGTCATACCAAGTCTCAGAAAACTCCTCTAGAGGAAACAGAAGGCTTTTGTGCTTAATTATTCCATGACAGAGATGAATTGCTAACTTTGTACAATGAAAACTTACTAGATGGGCATTGTGGACATAATTTATTTTTCTTAGTGATGCTGGATACTAGTTAGGATGCTAGATAATACTTGAGGACAGAATGTATCCTCAGAAGTTTGCTGATGATACCAAACTAGGAGGAGTGGCTGACACATCATCAGATTATCAGGCTGTGCTGCATTTCAGCAAGACCAGGACTGGCTGAAGAGTCAGGCAGAGGAAGCCTTGTGAGCTCAACAAGGGCAAGTATAGAATCCTGCCATGGACCAAAACACCATGAACCAGTACAGGTTAGGGAGTGACCTGCTGGAAAGCAGCTCTGCAGAGAAGGACCTGGGAGTGCTGTGTAATAACAAGTCTGCCATGAGCCAGCAATGTGCCCTCAAGGCCACAAAGCCCAGATAGTCTGGGGTGCACAAGTAAGAGCACGACCAGCAGATGGAGGGGGGTTCTTCTCCCACTCTGCTCAGCACTGGTGAGGCCACATCTGGAGCACTGTGTCCAGTTCTGGGCTCCCAAGTTCAAGAGAGACAGTGAACTACTGGAGAGAGTCCAGTGGAGACTACAAAGATGCTGAGGGCACTGGAGCAGTTGTGTGAGGAGAAGAGGCTGAGAGCCCTAGGGCTATTTAGCCTGGAGAAGAGCAACCTGAGAGGGCATCTTCTCAATGCTGATCAGTAGCTACAGGGTGGGGGACAAGGGGTGTCCAGTTACAGTTTTTCTTCTGGGAAACATTTCTGAAGAGTGTGGTCAGGCAGTAAACCTTTAATTGGCATTACAAGCCAGATGCAGTGGATAAACGTAAAGGGACCAAAGACTCTTTCGCTTACCCAATACACAACTGAATTTCTGTCAAGAATGCCTCCTGTGCAGGCAAATACTTCATTATGAATTCTACTCTCTGTCTTTATGTAAGGGAAATTAATGGGATTTTTTTCCTACTAGGAAATGCTGAACAAGTCTCTTCATTAACGTCTAATTCATAGCTCCTGAATAGAAATATAAAGGAACACGAGGATATGATTAGATACACAGATGCAAGGAAACAGGAAAGAGAACACAAGTTGCTCCAAATTTAACCTACTGTGTCATGAAATTGTGTGAAATGAAAACCTTGTGATAGGAGTAGCTCATGAACTGTATGAGACAGGGAAACAACACCTCAAAATTCTTCAGAAAATCAAGTTTTGAATATTTCTGTTTAGGGGCACTGTGATGCTGTTTTAATAGCACATTCTGAATTGGCACAGTACTTAAAGTCTGGCTTATTTCATATTGTTCAGGTTTTTGAAAGAAAGAGTTTGGGGGCATAAGAACTGAGCATTACCTCTTAGTGGTAGTTTATATAAGGCCACCAGCAATTTTGTGTGGGTTTTTTTGGTTTGTTTAAAAAAAAAATGCCAGTGTGTAACTTTTATTGACACTTATGAAGTGTGAAATACTCTCAGTATTCTGTGCTTTACTCCTGTTGCAAGGGTAACCTTGTAGAAGCCAAGCTGGTCATCTGGTGACATTGAGGAAGAGCTCATCATCCTGAAAATCAGATGCCTGGTAAGTACTGGTAATGCAGAGTCACTTTGTTTTTGCTGAGTCAGACACCAACATAATTAATGGATCCTGTTCTACTAGATATATGACTACCACTTCTGGCTGCACAGTCAAAGTATACGACAAGACCTTATACAGAAACAGGAAACCAAGCTAGTTTCAGCTTAGGTTGCAGGATAAATGAAAGTTTGTTGAAGAAAAGAGGAGAGGGGAAACAAGGGCATGTTATATACAGAGCTTTAGAGAATGAATTACAGAAAACACAGAATGCAGCAACTTCAGTTAGATGGGAGGAAAATGACAGAGCCCCTGTAAAGTAGCTTTCTACATCTCAAAATAGTATGCAGCTAACATGCAGCTGGGTTTAGAACAATTCCTTTGACATTGCATTGCATCAGGGCTAGTATTATTCCTACTCTGAACATTTCTATGAGAAGCAAACAACTATCCTTGTATCATAGTATCAGTCAAGGTTGGAAGGGACCACAAGGATCATCTAGTTCCAACCCTCCTGCCATGGGCAGGGACACCCCACACTAGATCAGGCTGGCCACAGCCTCATCCAGCCTGGTTTTAAATACCTCCAGGGATGGGGCCCCAACCACCTCCCTGGACAACTCATTCCAGGACTTCACCACTCTCATGGTGAAGAACCTCCTCCTCACGTCCAGCCTGAATCTCCCCACCTCCAGCTTCCTTCCGTTCCCTCCTAGACCTGATATCCTGAGAAGTCCCTCCCCAGCCTTCTTGTAGGTCACATGTTAAGTCACAACAGTCAACCCTCATCAGGAGTAGGGTCTTCCTAGAAATATGGGTACCTGCTATGTATAGGCATATAGAATCATGTAAGAGTTCTGGTTGGAAAAGAGCTTTAAGATCATTGACCCCAACTACTCTCTAACATTAACAAGGGTGGTGCTAAACCATGTCCCTCAGCGCCACATCTCTGCCTCTTTAAAACACCTCTCAGGATGGGGATTCAACCACCTCCCTGGGTAGCCTGTTCAAGCCTTTGATAACCCTTTCTGTCAAGACTCGGCTCTCCAATATCCAACCTGAACCTCCCCTGGTGCAACATGAGATCATATCCTCTTGTTCTATTACCTGATACTAGGGAGAAGAGACTGACTCCACCCCCACTCCAACTTCCTTTCAGTAAGTTGTAGAGAGCAATGAGGTTTTCCTTCAGCCTCCTCTTCTCCAGACTAAAGAACCCCAGTTCCCTCAGCCACTCCTCACAAGAGCCGTTCTCCAGACTCTAATATGTGGTCATATGTAGGGCAAAAATAATTAGATATATTATACTACAATTAGGTATCATATAATCAAATCAGATATTATATTAGACATTATATTATAATGTAACTAAATATAACAATATTACATTATATTACATTACATGATATCATATCACATCATATCAAGAAACTTCTTGACTGAAAGGGTTCTCAAAGACAGGAACAGGCTGCCCAGGAAGGTGGTTGAATCCCCATCCCTGGTTGGGTTTAAAATCCACAGAGATACATTGCCAAGGGACATGGTTGAGCACCCAGACTTGGTAGAGTTAGGTAGCAGCTGGGCTAAATGATCCTAAAGGTCTTCTCCAGCAGAAAATTCTATGATTCTGCTGGTGATAGATCACAACAAATAATAACAAATATCCCACCAGGAAGCAGCTACAAGTAATTGTAGTCTTAAATTTCCTTAAAGTCCTATTTTTGAGCTTTGACCGGGGCAAAACTTAAGCATGAAGTTTATTGTGTACTTCAGCACCTCCATGTCTTTCATGTAGGGAGGGCCCACAACTGAATCCAGTACTGAAGATGTGGCCTTACCAGTACTGAGAACAGTACTTTTAACGTTGCGAAAAAGCACAATGTAACTTCTGGGTTTCCCTTTTTCTGATGTTTATGGATCCTAGAAGATATATTTAAAACCTCCATTAACTCATCACAGACTACTTTAAGGATGATTCTTTCTGCAGAGTACATTCAGAATTACTGGAAGACCTGTTAGAAAACATTAGCCTGCTCCACTCTGTGTGAGAAGAGCCAGATCTGACTGTAATAAACCTTAATGAAAATCTGCAAGATTTTATCCTGTTTGGTCACACATTCTATTTATGTAGCAGGGACTCATTTTTCTTCAGTCCACAGGAACAAAAAAATAATTAAAGGAGCTTTTCCAATTGAATCAACCCCATGCATCCTTCTAAAGGAAATGCTGATTGATTCAAATGTTCAAGTGTAATTGAAAACTGCCTGAGAATACAATTGAACAAGCTGGTGGGGCATGGATTCATACAAAACAAACTTGTTTCTCTCCAAGTGATTGAACATTCATTACCACCTAATGAATGAATCTGTGAAGAACACAGTTCTTCCAGATCTCTGGAAACTGGGGCTTAAGAATATCTACCAGCAACCTCAGTACAACAAGCAATAGAAAAATAATGGCGTTCTCAGTTCATTGCCAGTACCAAAAAAGTTGAAAGAAAAGAATTACTAGCATCACATTAACAAAAATGTAAAGAAAAAACAGTTTGTTACTGCAAGCTCTGTGCATACCAGATCTTTCAGAAATACCCAGATTAGAAAAACAAGACAAAAAGAAAGAGTTAAAATTAAACAATGAAGTGTTTGGAGATATTTTCTTCCTGTTTCAGCCTGAGTTTTCTGATTTTAAAAGTAAGCTTTTAAAGATGTTATGCAAATACTGAATCTTTTTTAAATCATGGAATGGTTTGGGCTGGATGGGATCTTAAACATCATCTATTTTCAAGCCCCCTGCCATGAGCAGGAACACCTTCCAATAAATCATCTTGCTCAGGGCCCTGTCCAACCTGACCTTGTACACCTTCAGGGAGGGGCCATGCACAATCTCCCTGGGCAACCTGTGCCAATGTCTCACCACTCTCACTGTAAAGAATTTCTTTCTAATATCCAGAAATATTAATAAATAAATTTTTAAATGCAGGAAATAGATGCTTTAAATTTTAAGCAATGCCAGCTACGCAAAGAGACTCATAGGGGTTACAACCAAAGACAGTGAGTGAACTCAAGCCTATTCTCCCTTATTTTCATGTCAAAACATAGGAACAGTCATGGAGGAAGATTAACAACCATTTATTTCTGGAGCATGGTAGAAGGAAAACAATCCATACTAAGAATATTTTTAAAGAAAGATGACATTTTTGGTCTTAAATTGTAAATCTCTGCAGTTGGAAAACTCATTACCTGAGAATATATAAAGAATAAAAGAGAGCCATTTTCATGACCCTTAAAGAAAACCAAAAAAAACCCCAACCTGCTGCATGCCAAAAAGCTAAAGAGTATGCTAACAAAAAAGGTTTACAAATAGAGTACACATTCAAACAGACCTTCAGAAGTTTGCAAAGAAAAAGTTCAACAGTTCACGTCCCTCACTCTCCATAGTTTAGATGTGAGTACTCAGCTATGCATCTCTAAGGTCAGAAAGAGAATATCAAGTTGTTCACTACTGATGAGCTGTGAAGATGGTGGCTACAAATCAAACACGGACTCAAACAGGTATAGAACTACCCAGTATAAGCATACTGAGAATGGGAAGTGTTATAGGAATGGGATGCATTTTAAAAAAGCATGACCAGCAGGGGAGGGAGGTTCTCTTCCCCCTCTACTCTGCCCTAGGGAGGCCTCATCCAGAGTATAGTGTCCAGTTCTGGGCTCCCCAGTTTGGGAGACACACAGAATTACTGGAGAAAGTCCAGCAGAGGCTACAAAGATGCTGAGGGGATTGGAGCATCTCCGTGAGGAGGCTGAGAAACTGGATGTTTAGCCTGGGGAAGAGCAGCCTGAGAGGGGATCTTCTCAATCTATGGCAAGAACTCAAAGGTAGGGGGCAAGAAGATGGGGTCAGAGTTTTCAGTGGTGCTCAGCAACATGACAAGGGGCAACAGGCACAAACTGGAACATGGGAAGTTCCAGGTAAGCATGAGAAGCCTGGGAGCAGGCTGCCCAAGGAGGTTGTGGAGTCTCCTTCTCTGGAGAGATTCCAAACCTACCTGGACATTGTGATCCTGGACAACCTTCTGTGGGTGACCTTGCTTTAGTAGGGGAATTGAAGTAGATAATCTCCACAGGTCTCTTCTGACCTCCACTACGCTGGGATTGTGTGGATATTCACATAGGTACCAAAAGTGCAATACAAATACAGGGCTCTATATGTAAATAAATGCATGCATGCATAACACCTAGCATAATTCCTGTTTCCCCACCCATTTTTCCTGCATTTAATTACTATGCTGGTGAAACAAAATGTCCAGGGTGTAGTATTTAATCTGGCCAGAAGAAAATTGATCATATCCCATGAAAGGGAAGTAATAGCAGGTCTCTGATCGATCTTAAGTAGTGCCTTTGATGTCTGGATGCAATAGATGATTCTGGACAGGTTGAAGGTGTCCCATTAAGGACGTATGGCAACCATGCAGGACAGTGAATGAGAGGTGGAGAATTTATTAGCATCAATATCATAAAAAACAAGCAAAGGAGATTCCAACTAAGTATCACAGACAATTTCCTAGCAATGAGTATCTCTGAATGCAGAAATAACCACCAAAGGAGGTAACAGCTTCAGTTAAAGACACTGCAGGCAGGCAGGATTAACTTCAGCAGTGATTACCCAGAAGATCTGTCCAGCCCACAGCTTAGAGCATTCCAGTACCTCCTAATCACTTATTGCAAACATTCACTTGGCTCATCCTTCAACAGCCCCTCAACCCTTATTTTTGTTCTTGTAACATGTTTACATCACCAAGGTTTTGGTCCCTTTACCAACTGTACAGACTGTGGTTACCACTTTTCCTTTTTCAGAATCATAGAACGCACTGAACTGGAAGGGACCCTTGAAAGTCAGCTTGTCCGACCCCCTGCAGTGAGCAGGGATACTCCAACTAGATCAACCTGCTGAGGGCCACAGCAAATCTGATCTTTAATTTCTTCAGGGAGGGCCTCAACCACATCTCTGGGCAACCTGCTCCAGTATTTCACCACTCTCATTGTGAAGAACTTTCTCCTTGCATCCAACCTACATCTACTACCCTGCTCCAGTTTCAAACCATGGCTTCTCGCTCTACTGCTACAAGCCCTTCTATTGCTACAGTCCCTTCCCTGCCTTCCAGTAGGTCCCCTTCAGACATTGAAACACTGCTATAAGGTCTCCCTGAAGCTTTCTCTTCTCCAGTCCACACCCCCTCCCCCAAAAAAATATCAGCCACTCATTAAGAAACCAAAGCAGCAGCATTTGACATAGCACAACACAAATAACAGAGCCAATAGCTGAAATGAGCAGATCTGCAAACACAGCTCAGGTGACATTTGTTCAGTCCCACTGTTTCCTAAACATTAGCAAACAGAGCTGGTCAATGAATGGAAACAGCTCTGTTTGCAGCCATTCAGAGTTTTGCCATCTTTTCTGCCATCTATTTGTCTTGACTGCACTCAGTATTTGCATAGCTTTCTCCTGTTTACAAATGTGTTTTTTTTTTCCATGTAGATCCTATACTTCAGAACTGAGTCATCTGGAATTTGAAAATTCTTAATCACCAGACATACAAATCAGGTTTAGCAAGGACAAGTGCCAGGTCATGCACTTGGGTCACACCAGTTCCATTCAATGCTTCAGGCTTGGGGCAGAGTGTCTGGAAATTTTCTGACAGAAAAGAACCTGGGAGTGCTGGTTGACAGCTGGCTGAACATGAGCCAGTGTGTGTCCAGAAGGCCAACAGTATCCTGCCCTGAATCAGGAATAATGTGGCCGAAAGGACCAGGGAAGTGATTGCCCCTGTACTCAGAACTGGTGAGGCCACATCTAGAATACTGGGTTCAGTTTTGGTCCTCTCACTATATGAAGGACATTGAGATGCTGGAGTATGTCCAGAGAAGGACAACAAAGCTGGTGGAGGGTCTAGAGAGGAGGTCTTGTGAAGAGCAGCTGGGGGAACTGGGATTGTTTAGTATGGAGAAGCGGAGGCTGAAGGAAAACCTCATTGCTCTCTCCGGTTCCTGAAAGGAGGCTGGAAAGAGGTGGGAGTTGGTCTCTTCTTCCTGGTGATATGACAAGAGGAAATGGCTTCAAGCTGTGCCAGGGAAGGTTTAGATTGGGCATTGGGAAAAATGTATTTATTGAAAGAGCGATCAGGCATTGGAACAGACTGCCCAGTGAGGTGGTTGAGTGACCATCCCCGGAGGCATTCAAGAAATGTGTGGACATAGCACTTGAGGACACAGTGTGCAATGTCCATGGTGCTCTTAGGTTGGAATTGATCATTCTGTTATCAAAAAGATCTGGACATACAGTTCAGATGCAGAGAATCCATCCAGCTACATAAAAACCCAAAACACCTCCCCCGCAAAAAAAAAGCAAACAACAAAAAAACCAACAAAAATACAACCAAACCAAACCAAACAAACACCAAACCCACAACATAACAACAAGAAAAAAACCAACCAAGCCAAACAAAAACCTGGAGAAAGAAACCATTGAGGGCTTTCCATCCATAGGAAAGGCCAGCGTGATCTAGTGTAGGGTGTCCCTGCCCATGGCAGGGGGTTGGAACTAGATGATCCTTGTGGTCCCTTCCAACCCTGACTGATTCTATGATTCTATGATTCTATGATTTAAGCACCCATAAGGCCTCACACAACTAGTTATCTTTAAATGCATAGTCAAGCATTATGTAATAGTATCCCTTTTGCCATTTTTGTAGGCACTCATCTGCCACGGGACAGAGATCAAGGGAACAATTCAGATGGCAACATCCCTGCAGGAGCGTATTATGATCTTCACAAATCAGCAGTAAAATGTTCTGTATTGTAGTTATCGTAGCCTCCAGATGCCAGGTCTTTGCTGCCTGTCTCAAGAATTCATAAATGTGGACATGATGGAAGATGCATGTCATATGCCTTTGCTCTCTCTCTCCAAAAATGCATGAATAAAAACCTGCCATCATTTTGACTTAACCGAGTGGATATTCGGCCTTTGGTGATATTGCTTCCTTCTCTCTGACTTGCTTGTTGATAAATGATACCACTGCTTGGGTAAAGATGCTTTTTCCCTTTACAGTGTATGAAATAGATTGTTTTGAAATAAAAGCTACAACTCCCATTGACTACAAAGTGTTGTTTATGTTACACAACAGTCTATTTGTTGTTGGCTTCCAACCTTGTTTTACCTATGCAGCTCCTGCATTAGCTGAGCCATTAAGTCAGTTCTGCCCTATAGAGAATGAAAATCTTTTCTAAACTGTTTACTGCCTGACAAAAATACAAAACTCATTCTGAATCTTCTTGTAGAGTGAGGCCCTAATTATTTTTTGGTGAATTCTATGATCTCTTCTGTCAAGATGACAACACCACAGACCTCAGCTACACAAAATACAAAGGTGACAGTTTCAAAGGCAACCCAGGTTGCAAATTTAAAGTGAACCAAAATGAATCTGAAAGAAGATTTGGCAATGCTAAGACCTTCTCCAGGGAATAGATGTGAGCCCTAATCCCTATCTGGCAAAGATACGTCTGTTTTTAATTTGCTGAGCAAGGAAGAACACAGATTCCACCTCTGGTGGAAAAAAATTAAGTGTGAAAAGAAAAATAAATCTATTTAAAATAGATAAATAAATAGAATAAACCAGGTTGGAAAAGACCTTTGAGATCCTCGAGTCCAACCTATTATCCAACATTATCTAATCAATTGAACCATGGCACCAAGCACCCCATCCAGTCTCTTCCTAAACACCTCCAGTGATGGTGACTCCACCACCTCCCTGGGCAGCCCATTCCAATGGCCAATCACTCGTTCTGCGAAGAACTTCTCCCTAATATCCAGCATAAACCTCCTCTGGCACAGCTTGAGACTGTGTCCTCTTGTTCTGATGCTGGTTGCCTGGGAGAAGAGACCAACTCCCACCTGGCTGCAACCTCCCTTCAGGTAGCTGTAGTGAGTGATAAGGTCTGCCCTGAGCCTCCTCTTCTCCAGGCTAAGCAAGCCCAGCTCCCTCAGCCTTTCCTCATAGCCAAACAAAACAGGAAATAGAAAATACAGCAATTATTGACCTGACTTTTGAATAAGCATTTCAATATGATTCAGTATTTTTCTTATTACTCTGAGACTCATGACCAGGCTGCAGTAAAGTGCAAGGACAGAGTTTCTGAGGCCACTAGGTGTCTGGTTTCCTAATTAAACCTTGCTTGCACTCTGACGAAACTTCTGATTCTGCTGTCTGGAAACGTGTTCCCTGAAACAGCCAAATAAAATAATACATTCAATATGACTCTATAAAGAAAAATCATGATTGCACTATATAGGCAGCCTTTTAATTCTTTTTATTTAGGGCATGTTTCCAAAATTTGGGGTACATCTGTCCAAAAGCCTGTCTTTTCACCAGGCTTTGAACATTATTGGTTATCTAAATAGCCATTTCCTACAGCATCAGCAGGATTAATCTGAAAATCACACTGGTTAATGACAGTGCTTAGATCTGTTTGCAACTATACGCACTTTGAATCATGAGGTTAAAAACCTTGCCTCTCACAACTCAGTCATCCACATGGAATAAAGCAACACTGTGCCGTAGGCTTCAAATGGTGCATTTGAAGAGAAGCTTAAAGCCGTTCTCCCTCATCCTATCACTACAAGCCACAGTATCACAGTATCGCCAAGGTTGGAAGAGACCTCAAAGATCATCAAGTCCAACCTGTCACCACAGACCTCATGACTAGACCATGGCACCAAGTGCCACGTCCAGTCCCCTCTTGAACCCCTCCAGGGACAGTGACTCCACCACCTCCCTGAGCAGCCCATTCCAATGACGAGTGACTCTCTTGGTGCAGACCTTCCTCCTCACCTCAAGCCTAAACTTCCCCTGGTGCAGCTTGAGACTGTGTCCCCTTGTTCTGGTGCTGGTTGCTAGAGAGAAGAGACCAACCGCCTCCTGCCTACAACCTCCCTTCAGGTAGTTGTAGAGAGCAATGAGGTTGCCCCTGAGCCTCCTCTTCTCCAGGCTAAACAGCCCCAGCTCCCTCAGCCTCTCCTCATAGGGCTTGTGCTCAAGGCCTCTCACCAATTTTGTTGCCCTTCTCTGGACACGTTCAAGTGTCTCGATGTCCTTCCTAAACTGAGTGGCTCAGAACTGGAAACAGTACTCAAGGTGTGGCCTAACCAATGCAGAGTACAGGGGTACAATGACTTCCCTGCTCCTGCTGGCCACACTATTCCTAATGCAGGCCAGGATGCGGTTGGCCTTCTTGGCCACCTGGGCACACTGCTGGCTCATGTTTAGGCAGCTGTCAATCAGCACCCCCAGGTCCCTCTCTGTTTGGGAGCTCTCCAGCCACTCCGATCCCAGCCTGCAGCTCTGCATGGGGCTGCTGTGGCCAAAGTGCAGCACCCGGCACTTGGATTTGTTGAATGCCATCATATTGGACTCTGCCCATCTGTCCAGTCAGTTGAGGTCCCTCTGCAAAAGCCCTTGCAAAAGTCTTTCCATTTCATTAAACTCCCCCTACTTCTACTCTTCAATATTGCAGTGAAGACCATGGGATTCATTGTTCAATTCTGCTACATTCTTCCTGTTACAGAAAGTCCTATTTGACAGCAAACTAGATGTTGGTTTCCTGTATCACACACCTGAGTTAGCACTTGATGTACAAATAATGAGGTATTCTTAAAAGTAAGTATTTACCATGCTGCAAAATTAACCATGCTGTGGCAACTGTTATTGTGAAATCAACGCCTAAAACGCTGCAGCAGTATGATCAGAAACACTTGTGTATTAAGAGCCTGATTCTGAACACACACCTAAGTTTTCTTCAGAGGCTCAGTTTCTCTCTGAGTAAGAATCAATTCAGCTAACAGAGAAGCTGTTGTCTTTGTACAACAGTATCTAACACCCGTGTGTGCCCTCAGCTTAGTAGCACCAACACCATATTGGGCATGACTTAATTTCTCACTAAGCTACTGCAGCTGCTGGAAAATTCTCTGTGCTATAATACATATTTTTAAAACAGGGGTTTAACTCCTTGCATGGGAACAGGAAAAATAACACCAAAATTATTCACAGAATCAACCAGGCTGGAAAAGACCTCAGAGATCACTAAGTCCAACCTATTACCTAATACCTAATCCCTGCTGATAACTAACCCATAGCTCCAAGTGCCACATCCAATCCTTTTTGAACATCTCCAGGGACAGTGACTCCACCACCTCCCGGGGCAGCACATTCCACTGGACAATTACTCTTTCTGTTCTTATTGCTACTAAATGAAAGTATTAAAAGGTTAGACTCTCCAACTCAAAACAACAACTAAAATCACAGTGTGGCTTTCTTTCTTGATAGCCCAGATGGCTGAGGGGTGCTCTATGCCTTTAATCACCAAGTCAAGTCAGTGGATGAGTATTCCAGATGTGTGGTCCTCATCTTTTGCCAACAGCTGGTTATTAAAAGATCAATAAGCTCTTTCCAGCTTAAAAAAAACAACAAACCAACCAACCAAAACAAAACACAAACAAAGAAAAAACCCCACAACACCAACAAAAAGCAACAAACAAACAACAAAAGTCAGGATACTACCCAGAAAAATACATACATAGAAACAGGACATCAGACAGCTTTCTGCCAGATCATAAACTGTCCTCCAGTGATGGCTGAGTTGAATTCAAAGGAGGCCATTTTAAAACTTGCTGCTCTTAAAACATGATCAGTTCTGCTTTTAACTTCAGAAGCATTTGTACCATTGCTCATCTGGATTTCAAAAGAAATTCTGAAGTTGTATTCAAATACTAAAGGAAAAACCCTTGAGAAACGTACCATGGATTTAGGCAATCCGAGCTTCTCTGTAAGAATTCTTATTGTCTTTATTTCTATCTCTAGCACCAGGAAGTATACTATGTCCTACTTCCCAGTCGTTCCCCTCAAGACCCACTATAACATTTGTCTAGATACTACCTTTTCCCCAACTGCCTCATTCAAGCTTACATAATACTCAGTCTTCTGCAAAAGAAACCATGAAGATCAAAAGGGGCAACTTCAAAGTGCTATTGTGAATTCCAGGGTTGCGTCTTGTAGAGAAGAACAAATTAAGCAACTCAGCGTTAAGGTTGCAATAAACAGTACATGAAGCCCTGGGCAATACAACCAGAAATCCTGGAACATCTTTATCTACCTAACTAGAATGTAGTTGAGATTCAGATTTCATCTGAGATTAAAAAGGAGGTTTTCTTTGGGAGGGGGAAGAAAAAGAGATGACCTTGGAAAAACTTACAATAGGAGCAGCCGTAGACTTCAATTCTTAACCCAATTTGTCCCTCTTCATTCCAGTCCAAAGGAACTATGCGTATGTAGCGAGCGATAACTGCGTGCTGTAAGTCATGCCGCACCACACTGTCCGAGTTTGTATTTCCAGGAAACGCCTAAGGGAAAGAAGAAAGAAATATTGTATCATACCTATCTCACATGCTGCAAATGCAGGAGAGCATTAGGTGGAGCCTCAGAGTCTAAACAGGGAAGTTTGGTTTAAATGTGGCTTTGATAGTAACAAAATGAACAGCTGATTTCCAGAGTCAGACAAGAATGCCAAAACAGCAGCACTGAGACCTCTTTGTCTGCAACACATATGCTGAGATTATGCAACAGCTGCTGCTACGTAGTTAATTGCTTGGACTTGATGATCTCAAAGGCCTTTTCCCACCAAAAAGATTCTATGATTCTAGGTAAGAAAGTAATCCATTTTGTATCACTAGTCTGTTACTTGGTTAACATGTTAATAAAAGTGCCCACTGGTTGTAAGGGAGGAGAAGGTGCTCATTCTTTACCGGTATAATTACACACACCAGTCATTTTCTTCTCATTATGAGCACCAAAATAACTTGCTTACTGCAACAGACAGGGACCCCTTGAATCTCTCAGATTCCTAAGGATTTAAAAATCTTGTCTTTTGATGCACTATTGAGAGTGTGTGTCTGGTTTCTTTCCTAACCATAGCTGTCACTCACAGCATGGTTTATTGTTGGGTAGCAAAACTTATGAAGTCAGAGAAGGACACAAGAGCTCTCAAGGGACTTTGGAAACTGATGAAGTACATATTTAGCACTTGATTTGTACTACTTCTAAAATATTTCACAGCACCAAGTAAACCATAATTATTAATTAACATAATAGACTATTTTTCGTCTTGTCAGTATATGGACAATCCATCCATTCATTGAAGTCAATCATTCAGTTATTTCCAACACTGCCAGAGGAACTTTCATAACTCCTTATAGGTATTTTTCAATAGAAATGTGTTTTTGCAACAGTGAACAGAGTATTCATAAGATCATTGAATTGTTTTGAGTTGGAAAAGACTTTTAAGATCATCAATTCCAACCATTATCGAACTCTACTAAGGCTGGAGCCAAGCCGTGTCTCAGCACTATGTCTCTGCCACATAACACTTCCAAGGATGGGGCTTCAACCACCTCCCTGGGGAACCTGTTCCAGTATTTGAAAATCCTTTTAGTCAAGAATTTTCCACCAATATCCAGCCTGAACCTCTCCTGGGGCTGCTTCATCTCATCCTATCACTTGTTACAAGGGAGAAGACACCAAAACTCAATCTACTGAACTGAATAGATGACAATAAACAACAAAGCAAAGCACGAACTGATCGGGGGGGTAGGGGGGACACGGAAGGGGGCACAGGGAAAGTCCTACCAAACAGCTGTCTGCTGTCCTAGTCTTGTTCTAGGAATGACAGAAATGGTTGGTTTGTTTCACTTGCTAGAAGTGTCAAGGTCAAAGGCATCTGCTTTAGCTTAGAGATCGCACGTCTTAAGAGGGGCAGCTGAGGGAAGTGGGGTTGTTTAGTCTGTAGAAAAGGAGGTTAAGGAGAGACCTTCTGGTTCTCCACAACTCTCTGAAAAGGAGCCTGGAATGATGTGGAGGTCAGTCTCTTCTAGGTAATCAGCTACTTGTTGAGAGGAAATAGCTTGAAGTTGTGGTTTAGATTACATAATAGGAAAAATGTATTTCCAGAAAGAGTAGTTAAGCAAGCTGCCACTTGGCACAAGCTGCCACTTGGCACAAGATGCCAAGTTAAGTGATGGAGTCACCGTCCTCGGAGGTGTTAAAAAAAGTGTCTCTCTGTCACGTGGAGATGTGGCTTAGTGGTGGACTTGGCATCGTTGGGTTCACGGCTGGACTCAATGGTCTTGGAGATGTTTTACAACCATAATGACGCTATGATTCTAAGATTCCATAAATATAGAAGGGCATATTTTCTATAAAATGTAAGCAAATGATTGATTAAAGTGGATTGTCAAAATCAGAATGATTTTCTGTAGCTCTCCAAACTTTGTGCCTTGCCTTATGCTTCATCACTCCTTTGTCAGAAAGACTTGAATGCGAAGTCTGATATTCTGAGTTTCTATTGACGTATGACCCAATAACCTTTACTGAAAGCATAAACATGGGCCACAGAGAATAAGCCAGACTGCCATCGGTCTCCCAGATTATTAAAATGCATTCCATTTAGAATCCAGCAGAACAATACCTTTCAAACACAGCTTTCATTTAGGTAAATGTGGTACAGTAATACACACTCTCTGGATAATGCAAACACCAGGCTAAAATCCATCACTGCAAGGATGAAAAAAAAAGTCAATCTACAAGAGCTTGTGAATTACATATTATTGCTGCAAAATATCTTTTTCTGGTTGAGATCTTTACTTGGACTCAGAAAGGCAGGTTTTAATTAAAAATTGAGTTGATACATTTTTCAAAGCTACACATATGTTTAGGTTAACAAACACTCTAATAAGATTCAAAATTCGTGTTTATAATAGGAGATATTTTTAAATGGTGAGTGAATCTCTGGCTGAAACAGAGCCATGCACAATAAGAAACCTCCTTACAAAACTGTTTTCCAGAAAAAGATGGAAATACCTGTATAAATTAAACAAGTTTTTCAGATTATGAATCTTATGAACTTGCTTGAATATTACTGACAGAAGTCTGCTTTTCATGGGTAACACGTTTTTCTTTAACCCAAACCGGGAAGACGCCAAGTCCGCTAAATTCTCCGTTAAACAGGTAGCAGTGTCACACCACCCCAACTCCAAAATTCCATAACGGATTTCTTGTGTCAGACACCAACTTCTCCAAGCTCACACTGCAATGAAAAACCAGGAGTGCTCTGAGTAACAACCACTTTGCTCTAAGACAGTGCTCCAGAGGACATCACAGCAATGAGAATGAAGGACAGTAAAGAAATGCACCCCAAGTCCTTTCTAAACACTCTTTGTGGGGAACTTCTTGGGCTCCAGTTTGTGCACACTGTCCCTTATCCTATCACAGGGCACCACTGATAAGAGCCCATCCACATCCTCTTGACCCCCACCCTCTAGCTATTGACAAACACCGGGAAGATGCCTTCTTAATTTGCTCTTCTCCAAGCTAAACAGCCCCAGGTCTCTCAGCCTCTCCTGATCAGAGTGATGCTCCAGTCCCCTCAGCATCTCATACCCCTTGACTGGACTCTTTCCAGAAGCTCCTTGTCTCTCTCGAACTAGGGAGCCCAGAACTAGACACAGAACTCCAGATGTGTCCTCACTAGGCAAGTAGAAGGCAAAGAGAACCTCCCTTTACCCTAAGGGCCACACTCTTCTTAATGTATTCCAGGAGATGATTGACCTTCTTGGCCGCAGCGCACACCACTGGCTCATTGCAGCAGTGGGACATAACAGAGGCATTCAGTCTGTGTAAACAAAGAACTTACTGAAGATTTTGTGAATTTTGTGAAATTTGAAAGTTAGGGAAGATTAAGACTCACATTCAATTTTGCTTCCCATATTTACAGAACAATCACATGCTAACAAATTATTACCAGTGTTAAAGCTAAATTAAGAATGTATAGTATTTTAGTATAATAGCAAAGTAGCATGCAGTATAACTGTATTAGTTCGGTAAAACAGGGGGAAAAGAAGGTTGGTTTCCTGTAAAAGAAGACTTTTCCAGTAACATTCAGTTCTCAGCTTTTTGGATGCAACAAGGTACCCATACTTTAAATTTTGTCACATTATTGTTTTTACATTTAAAAACTCTCATGTGGGGAAAATGCTTTGATGACCTTTTACAGTAAAGGATTAAAAGAAAATTCTCAGCAGGAAAGAAAAAACCTATCTCTGCAGTAAGAAGGCTCCAAACCAAATGGAGAAAAACACTACTAAGTGAACAAAAGTGGAAGTTGCTGGATATGAAAGAGGAAAAGAATTAAAGAATGATGGTCATATACTCAGTCAAATGAACAAACCCATGTTTTCAATCTTGCAACTGCTGGTGAAGAAGAGATAAAACCCCTGCACTTCACCCCAAAAATAATTAGATATATAGCAAAGTACCTGACTTGCTTGAGGGGAAAATTAGCCCTTCACCTAACTTAATTAATCTGAAGAATTCTCCATCCAAATGGATGATTTATTCAGAAACATGCATTAAAAATACTTCCATGCATGCTCTTTCCAGCGTGATGTAAAAATAGGAGAATGAACTGAATAGTAGGATGACATTTCTACCCCAGCTAAAAGAGGACAAACAATTCATTTTGCTTTTTTTCATAACTTACAATATTTTTCAGTACTTTAATTATATACTTAGTATTATACTCCTTGACAGTTTTATTTTGCCATTGGCAACTTAAGCAAAGGAAGGAATAATTATGGGTCTGAATTTGTAAAAGGAAAAAAAAATAATCCCATCTTCTAACTTTGTTTTGACACAGCAACAACGAAAACATGACATAGTCTATGCTGCATGTACTACAGCTCTATAAATGGCTCGCTCCATCAGAAACTGGATTTGCATGAAAAGCCACATTAGTAAAATCATAGTATTAGAAAATATGGAAACATCCACAGACAGAACACGTCTGTGGGAAACATCACTCACGTGCTGAACCTTATCACAGAGATGAGGGACATGGCTTAGCAGTGGACTTGGTAGTGCTATGTGAACAGTTGGATTTGATGAGCTTGAATGTCTTTTCCACCTAAACAATTCCATGATTCTAGGATCTGTGTTTTATTTTAAATTCACAGAATCACAGAAATTCTCATGAAAAGCACCTCAGCCAAACTCCAAATAATTTTTACTGTTCAAACATGAACATGTTTGCAGAGGTTATTGAATAACAGAATCCCTTTGGTTGAAATAGACCTTCAAGATCCTACCATATTAATCAACTTGCCTTATGGGAAGTAACACAGTAACCTTGCTGCCAAAGTGAACCTCAAATAACCACTGTTGATTTTGCTAAACTTGTTAAATCCAATTAAGCATTGTCAAATTATTAATCTACCTCAATAAACGTATTACTGCCTTTATTGGGTGAGCTGTAATCCACTCATTCTGTGGCAGAGTCTTAAACTAGGACTCCATAACAGGTATGATAAATATCCAAAACTTTCAATGTTGAAGTGTCAGCTATGCCTGTATTAAAGTCCAGAGCTGAACAAGGAATTATAAAAGAAGGAAATGTACAGTGGTTAATCTTGGCCCTGAAAAGTTACCCTGTTAAGTGGCATTACCCTGTTCCAAACAGGTCATTATAATTGTTCTGAGGTGTTTTCTGCTCGTTTTTTTATCCTCCCTGCCATTTTTTTACTTTCAAGCCTCACTTCTTAAACAACAAAAAAAAAAAATCTCCCAAACCTCAAAGAGCCAGAAACTTAGAGGCAGCACAGCACTTGCACTGTGAGAGGGGACAACACATGGTGGTGTTAGATCAGTGGTTGGACTCAATGATCTTGGAGATCTTTTCCAACTAAAATGAGAGATTTAAAGAGGAACATCTCAATTACTTGCACAATTATCCCTTTCTTTACAACTAATATAAGAAAACCCAAAAATACTCTTTTTAGTTGCTTTTAGGAAGGAGTGGAAAGACAAAGGAACCAACCAGGATATCCCTATCTTTCATTCCTTCCTTCTAGATTAATTCAGTTATCGCACGAGAATACTTTGAAACACTCTTGCAAGTGCTCAGAGCAAATATGGAGTTCTTCAGAAGGAAGAGGCTATCATCATGTCACTGTGTGTCTCTACAGAAATTGCAGGAGGCACCTGCAGGAAATGTCTTCACAACCAGTTGATAAAGCCCTATACGTACTTGTAATAGCAAATACAGGAATGACTACTGGCAGCTGTGCTTTGTTGCTTCCTTACTGTGTGAGCGCAGACTAACAGCCCCACGTCTCTGAAACTCATTCTGTCTGTGCAACAGAGATAATGCTCTCACATGATTCCACTGAGAATTAATTAGCTATTATTTATGCACTTGAAAAACAAGCACAATCCATGCAATTTTTACATCCCCACTTGCTTTAAAAAGAACTAAGTCAGTCAATCAAATGACAGAGTCATTGACCTTGGTGGCCAGAAGGAAGTATTGTGATCAGATAGTCAGTCTAGAGTTCAATAGACAAAGAGAACCAATTGCCATGCAAACAGTTCAAGTAATTAGTTCCTGGTCTGGGCTAGAGTGTAAGGTTATTCAGTCTTGATTTCAGAACTGAAAGGAAGGCATGGAAAATCAAATCTATCACACCCCTGCAAAATCTCTTTCAGTGGCTATTTATATATTTAGTGTGAAAAATATGCATTATTGACACTTGGGTTTTGTCTGGTTTGCTCACCCCTCACTGGATCTCATGATATCTTGTGTTCTGTATCAAAGAACAGTTTCCTATCATGGATAGCATCTCCATTGCAGGGAAGTCAGGGTGAGAAAACACTGGTTATACTTCCATACATACAAATAATCAGATAATCAAGCAAAATCAGCAATTTGCCTGGAACAGCTTGCATGATCTGGCTTCTTAAAATCTGAGGGCTTTGAGCAACCTGGTCTAGTGGAAGGTGTCCCTGCCCATGGCAGGTTGTTTGAACCAGATGATCTTTAAGGTCCCTTCAAACCCAAACCAGTCTGTGATTCTACCTATGCAAGCTTTTTAAAACAGCCACTAGCTTCCCTCTCTCCCCCCATCATTTTACATTTTCCCTACCATTTTGGATGATGTGTAAAACCAGAGTAAAACAAAAAATATGGGATTCCAGTAATTTTATTTTGGTTGAATTTATTTCCTTGTTGTGTCACTATCCCACTCACCTCTTCCTGTAAAACAGCATCAGTTCAGATAATCTCTGTGCACTCCGTACCAATGGCTTAGAATAACTCCAGTACCATTGTGAAACAGCTGTCACCTTAATGTCACAGGTTGTGGTGAATATCAATTTTTTAGGAAGAAAGTCATAGAATAGTAGAATTGATAAGGTTGGAAAAGACCTCAGAGATCATCAAGTCCAACCTATCATCCAACACCACATGACTAACTAAACCGTGGCTTCAAGTGCCATATCCAATCCTTTTTTGAACACCTCCAGGGATGGTGACTCCACCACTTCCCTGGGCAGCACATTCCAACAGCCAATCACTCATTCTGCGAAGAACTTTCTCCTCACCTTGACCCTAAACCTCCCCTGGCACAGCTTGAGGCTGTGTCCTCTTGTTCTGTGCTGGTTGTCTGGGAGAAGAGACCAACTCCCACCTGTCTACAACCTCCCGTCAGGTACTTCTAGACAGCAATAAGGTCTCCCCTGAGCCTCCTCTTCTCCAGGCTAAACAACTCCAGGTCCCTCAGCCTCTCCTCATAGGGTTTGTGCTCGAGACCTACCACCAGCCTCCTTACCCTCCTCTGGACATGTCCAAGTCACCAAAGTTCAACCCATCTTCAAATAATAATGCTTTTTCTTTCAAAAAGCCTGTTTCACACTCACGTATATACGCACAACTGCCTAGTCTTATTACTCTAAGCTTGCTTAGTGAAGAATGGAAGTATGTACTATAGACAAAATTGAGAGCAAAGCACGGGGGAGAGAAAGCAGCAGTGACAGATCCTTCTTTTGAGCAGCTTTTTACAAATTCTATTGGGAACTCAACTGAATTTCATCGAAGGGAATGAATCAATGGTCCTTCATAAAAAGAAAATCAATTAGAAAGTCATTACCTGAAAATTAGCACTCAAACCTCCCAAGCTCCATTTTAAAGCCAATTAGACTATGTCAGTACCAAGCTGAAATGCACTCGCATTGATGTATGCAAAATGATGAACATCCTCCATCCTGAAGAGATGGAAAGAGTGGAATAATAAAGGACATGTTTATAGACACTATTGAATGTAATTTTTTGCAAGCTATCTCGAGCAGCAGATGACAATGCTGGGCTTGGTAAAAACTTTATCTTGTACATCTTGAGTGCTGATGTTCTTTCTGGAATTACAGCACTTGAGGAAAACCTTACTTCGGTGTGTTGTCATGACAACACACATGAAAACAACTGCTACTGTAAAAACCAGAGAGTGCAGAAAGCAGGTAAATACCCCAACAGCCTCCATCTTCCAATAGTTGCCATAGTGCTAGCATGGTTTGTGTTTTGTTCCACATTGGAGATGCAAACAGTGGTAAGCATTGAGGAGGAAGAGTGCACAGCATCTCACAAAATCTCCCCCGGGGCTGCATTTGGACAGTCAGTACATTTAGAATCATTATCATAAGATCATTAAGGTTGGAAAAAGCCTCTAAGACCAAGTCCAAATATCAACCCAACACCACCACACCCATTAAATTATGTGTGCCTAGGTGGCTAAGGGAGCCACCATCATCCTGGTCTGGATCAGGAATAGTGTAGCTAGCAGGACCAGCAAAGTGACCATGACCCTGTACTCAGCACTGACAAGGCTGCACATGAAATACTGGGTTCTATTTTGGATCCCTCACTACAAGAAAGACATTGTAGTGCTGGAGCATGTCCAGAGAAGAGCAACAAAGCTGGTGAAGGATCTGAGAATAGGTTTGGTGAGAAGCAGCTGAGGGAACTCGGGTTGTTTAGTCTGGAGAAGAGGAGGATGAGGGGAGACCAACTTGCTCTCTACAACTGCTTCCAAGGAGGTTTGTTCTGTGTGACCAACATGGGTGTTGGTCTCTAATCCCTAATGTTAAGTGATAGAACAAAAGGAAATGGCCACAAGTTGCACCGGGAGAGGTTTAGATGGGATATTAAGAAAAAATTCTTCACTGAAAGAGTGATCAGGCATTGGATCAGGCTGCCCAGGGAGGTCATGGAGTCATGATCCCTGGAAATGTGCAAGAAATGTGTAGACATAGCATTCTGGGACATGGTTTTGTAGGCATGGTGATGTTAGGCTGACAGCTGGACTTGGTATCTTGGAGATTTTTCCTAACTTAATGATTCTATGATTCTAGTAGATATGAAAAGTTTCTGAATGTTCATTTATATTTTAGAACTGTAGCTCTGGTTCTTTAGCTTCACATCAAAATAACCCCAGTGCATCTCCACAGAATACCCAGACATCTAAGTCACTAACTGTGTTCAGAAAGGTGGGCTGCTCACTCATGAGAGATGCTCCTAAGAGGAAGGATTTTAGAAGTTTTCTCAGCACGAACACTGAGCACCATCTCCTTTGCTCCAACAGGTCAACCAGCACATCAGCTTTGCTTTCCATGCACATCACCTGTAAATGAGAATGCTGTGGGCTGAGTTCTCATGTACCTGTTGTGTAAAGCTAAAAAGAACTAGAGCAGTAAACAATGAGAATAGATAAGAAGTTGGCTCTAATCACAGCCATGCTTCCTGAAAGCAGCATTAAACCCTTAGGGCTATGCTGGAAAATTGCTGCGTGGAGCTGTAACCACACGCTTACCGTTGACAGCCGCATCTGACATAACGTTGGAAATACCTGAGCAAGTGATCTGACCTCTTCTAGGCCCAAGTGAGATGCTGCATTTCTATTCAGGTGAAAGTTCAGCAGTTCAGACACCTACAAGTTATATGCTATTTATATTTCTACCTAAATCCTGAATTTAAAAGAAACACATCTTCTCAGACTGTAAGTGTACTGCTGCATTTGGAAAGGTCCTAAAAAACATTCTACAAGGTATTCAAAGACTCTCTACTGTGAGGGTGGTAGAACACTACAACAGATCACCCAGGGTGGTGGTGGAGATCCCACTCCTGGAGACATTCAATATTAGGCATGATGGGGCTCTGAGCAACCTGATTTAGTTGGGGATGTTCCTGCTTACTGCAGAGTGTTTGGACAAGATGACCTTTACAGATCCTTTCCAACCCAGTGCATTCTATGATTCCAGGAAAACTCATAAATGAGAGAAGTTTTGGAGGAAGAGTCAAACACAAAGTACTGTAGTGACAATAATGATCTTTCAAGTGATGAAACACAGGGAAAACAACAAACTCTGGAAGGGAAGAGGAAAGAACAGTGAAAAATGAACATTTAAAATTACAGAGCCAGCAAATACATCCACATTTCCACCTAGTTCTGCTGACAAAAGCCTGGAAACAGCAAAAAAAAACCCCATGAAATTAGTGGATGTGCTGTGTAGTTGTTTGTTCTGATTAAGTCTCTAGTTTAAGTTGACTTCATGGCTCAGAAACAGCAGAAAATTTCACTACTGTCTTCTCAGCCGGGTAAGACACACTCGGAACTCACAGTTCTGCTTCTTATCAGTGAAGCCTTTGATGTACCATCCTGAACTTTTCCAAGTGTACACAGTTTAAAAGGAGTGTATTTTCACAAATGGGGTGATTTGGTTTTTTTTTTTAAAGAGAGAATTCACAAGTACTTTTGTAAGTTAGCATAACCTTAACAAAAATTTAGCTCACCAATCAGTGAACATCATAGCTTAACTTCTGTTAGTGAACATCTGAACAATCCCATACTCCTTGCCTATGGCTCAAGAAAGGCCAGCTTAGCTTTTCCTCAAGCAACAGGGCCGATCATACTTTTACTAGACCACAGGCAAGGTTAGATACAGAGGAAGTGCCGTGGTCATCATGCATGATGTGATGCTCTTTGTTTTTACATAGATTCTACCCCAAGTAGCACCTCTTACTAACTCACACAACAAAACAAGGGGGGATCAGCAAATAAAATTTCAGGTAGGCTGGGCAAAAAGTATTAAACAGATTTTTACTGCATGACATATGAGGTTTAGACTGAACATTGGAAGGCACATTTTAACTGAACTGTCGATGAAACTGAGGTACAAACTCCCTCAAGCATCTCTTCTTTCTGAGGGATTTTGTCAAGGGTTTGGTTTGAAGCAGTTTTGGATCTAACAGAAAAAATGAGAAGTAACAAATCACAAAGGTCAGATAGTTTTGACCCATGGGTTCTAAAGCAACTCGAAGATGAAATAGCTGAGTTATTAACAGCAGTGAATAACTTCTCACACAAAAGTGCTTTGGTGCCTAAACAATAGAAAAGGGGCAATTTTTCTGCTTTCAAGAGCCAGGGAATTACAGACCTGCAAGCTTGTCATCTATGTCAGGTAAAGTCTTATAAACTAGAATTAAGAACAGAATTACTGCGGATACCTGAGCAATTATAATCTGCTTGAGGAGAGTCAGCTTGCCTTTTACAAAACAATCCTTCCTTACAAACCCACAGAAGATTATCATCAGAAAAAATGGAAACAGTCTGAGAAATTTAAATTGGTCCTAATAAACACAGAAAGTCTCTGAGCACTCTAATCTAGTGGAACGTATGTCTGTTCATTGCAAGGGGGGTGGAAAAAATGACCTTTAAAGGTCCTTTACAACCTCAACCATTGAACGATTCTGTGATTCTAAGGTCATTGAAAGAGCAAACATGTACATAGATAAAGATGATCTGGTTAATGTAATCAACTATTATTTATGAAAGGCTGCTGAAAATCACCCAGACTGGTGGGGGCTGGAAGTGAGCTCTGGAAATAATTTAATCCAACCTCCCTACTAAAGCAGAATCACCCACAGCAGGTTACCCAGGATCAAAATGGCCAGGTGGGTTTGGAATCTCTCCTGAGGAGGAGACTCCACCACCTCTCCGGGCAGTCTGCTCCAGGCCTGTGGCACCCTCACAATGAAGAAGTTATGCTTCATGTTTAGGTGGAACTTGCTGTGTTCCAATATGTGCCCATTTGTCCTTTGTCTTGTCACTGGGCACCACTGAAAAGAGCCTGGCCACATCCCCTTGCTCCCCACCCTTTAGCACTGAGAGGATGCCCTCCCAGGCTGCTCTTCTCCAGGCTAAACAGCCTCTCCTCCTCAGAGAGATGCTCTATTCCCCTCAGATTCTTTGTAGCCTCAATTGGCCTCTGCAGTAGTTACTTGTCTCTCAAACTGGGGAGCTCAGAACTGGGCACAACATTGCAGGTGTGACCTCACCATGCCAGTGTAGAGAAGGAGGAGAACCTCTCTTAACCTGCTGACCACACTCTCTGTAATCATAGAATCAACAAGGTTGGAAAAGACCTCAGAGATTGTCAAGTCCAACCTATCATCCAACACTTCATGACTAACTAAACCATGGCTTCAAGTGCCATACCCAATCCTTTTTTGAACACCTCCAGGGATGGTGACTCCACCACCTCCCTGGGCAACACATTCCAATGGCCAGTAACTCTCTCTGTGAAGAACTTTCTCCTCACCTCGAGCCTAAACCTCCCCTGGCACAGCCTGAGACTATGTCCTCTTGTTCTGTTGCTGGTTGCCTGGGAGAAGAGACCAACCACCACCTGCCTATAGCCCCCTTTCAGGTAGTTTTAAGGTCTCCCCTGAGGCTTCTAAGCTGATTAAGCAGTCATACTACAAGAAAGTTCTTAAATGGTAAAATAAATGGTTAAAAGAGAAGTACTAGAAAATGTTCAGTCCTACCAGTGGAAATCTCTAGTGAAGTTGTGCTGATACCTATAGTGTTCAGCATCCTCATAAACTACATGGGGAAGAAGGTAAGTGGAAAGATGAAAAGGTTTGCTGCTGGTACTAAATTATTTCGAGTGAGTAGTAAGGGCTAGCGAGTGCTGTGAAGAACTGCAGCAGAGTATGTCTTATGAGCCTGAATGACTGAAATTAAGTGTATATAAATGTAAAGTGCCACATGGGGAAAAGACTATCCTAATTTCACATAAAAATGATGAGCTCTGAGCTAGCTATTACTATTCAGAAGAGAGACCTTAGGATTATAATAGGTTGTTCCATGAAACAGTCAGCTCAGTGCTCAGTAGCAGTTAAAAAGTAAATTAAGTGCTGCTACAGGAGTAGAGCAAAATACAGTTATGCCACTGTAAACCATGGTTCATCTACAGGGGGAACATAATGTGCAATTCTAGTCCCCTCACCTCAAAAAGGATAGAAAAGAGGGAAGGAATGAACCTATGAGGATCATCTGCAAGACCTCAATATGGAAAACAAATTATTTCATTGGAATATAAAGGTGGTCTACTTAATCACAAGGGATGTGCAGAGTGCGTAAGAGGGATCCATTTTTCACACACTCTTCCAGAGTAAAGACATATTGGGCATCAAATTAAGCTATGTTCAAAACAATCAAATGGAGATGACACTCAGCAAAGGGGCAAAAACCTTTAAAACTTATTACCACAAAACTTGTGGGTACTAAGGGTCTCTGGAATTAAGAAAGGAAGCTGCAAAAACACATAGGCAACAATCCGCTGAGAGTCATTAAACACACAATACCACATGTGACTCATGAAGCCTTGAAGATGAAAGCAACAAGAAGGCAGAAGCATTTGACATGGAAGCATGACACATATTTCCGCTATTTTTGTTTTTCCCTAGGCATTTCCTTATGAACAACATGGGAGACACAACAGATGGATCTTTCACCTGATTAATTATGGCCATGCCTCAATTGTTCTTGTTCCGTTCTCCACAATACATGCTACCGAGTCCCTGCTATATTGCAAAAGGCAAGGCAAACTTGATATTGAGATATTTCAACTTGGTATGTTTCAATTTATTTTTTTTTCTATTTTTCCCTCTGGCAGAAATAAGTAAATATTAATGGCAGGGTATAAAGCACTGGAAAACTTGTCACTGTGTGGGCAATTTAGAGCCCCCAAACCATGAAAATGGCACATAAAACAAACACCCACATGAAGCAGGGAAACAGGTTTCCCTTACCAGAGAAGCACGGACATGTTCAGTACACACAACACAAAGGAAAAACCCGACCAGCATTGTTCATAAAAACATCAAATAAAGTAAATCTTACTGAAACTAAAGGGAAAATGTGCTACAAATCACAACAGTTATCAAATATTTATCACTAAAATTAGCACAGAAGTTGGGAAAACATTTCTCTCATAGTTTTAGAGTGGAGAGCAGCTCTTTTACCGCTCCCCAAAGAAATAAAACACTGCACACAAGATTGGAAAGGAATGGAAATTTAAATGGGAGTACTATTCACAACTGTACACAACAGTACAAAACCATACAAGACACACACAAAGTCATATTTAGCCCCGTGATAGTTTCAGTAGGCCAACATCATCCAAAACCTCCCCCTGCAACCAAGCTTTAATGCCCCCCACACCCATACCTCCCTACCCAGGCTCAAACAATGCAGTAAAAATTAGGCAGGCTGCTCAATGCCAAAAGACCTCAACTCCCCCAAAATACCAAACAAGAGACAACAGGCCACACTGGGAGCAGGAGAGAGGGGCAAAGGGCAGCATAGCCTGTGCTGTCTGCCTGTGTAGGGGAGATGCAGGAATAATGGGATGAAATAACAAAAGATTACATTTTCCAGTGTCCACCTCCTGGCACTCCCGAAGGACTGCGCTATGGTTAAGACACCCCAGTTCTCAAACCCATAACAGTTTCTGACCAGCAGCAGGAATAAAGTTCTGACAAACTTTACACAGAATCAGCCAAGGCTAAGAAATCTAAAGATAAGCAGAGCCTTTTTCAGCATAAGGACTTGTACAGGGTAGATATTAGCAACAAGATTGGATATTAGTAAGGAGGCTGTGGCCAGGTGCAGGTTGGTCTCTCCATCCTAGTAACAAGTGATAGGAAAAGAGGAAATGGACTCAAGTTGCACCAAGAGAGGTTTACTTTGGCTGTTAGAAAAAAACTTATTCACTGAAAGAGTTCTCAAAGACTGGAACAGGCTGCCCAGACAGGTGGTTGAATCCCATCCCTGGGGGTGTTTCAAACAGGCAGAGATTTGGTGCTGAAGGATATGGTCTAGTACCAGACTTGGTAGAGCAAGAGAATGGTGGGTCTCGATCTTAAAGGTCTTTTCCAATTGAAATCATTCAATGTTACTTTGATTATCACCTAGCAGATCTATCTCCTATGCTCATATAAGTTATTTATTTCTTCCTATATGAAGAATATATTGTAACATATTCTATAAACTTACTTCAGAGAGCTTCAGTAAGTTTCATGATTGGACTAGGAAATACATTTTTGTCAGACTGCTAGCTGTGGCTTCAATCAAAGTTATAGAAAATTAAACAGAACAGTTGTCACATACCAGGTTGACTGATGTTTAATTCATGTGCAAACATCTACTCCAGTAGTTCTCAACATTTGATGCACCAGAAACTGCTTCCCAGAAGTGGTTCACAAAGTGAACTTGATGCTTGGAAATGAGTTGTTTTCCTAGGAGAAAAATGTCTGATGTGCTAGAAACCAATGGTATTATTTTTCCTGCAATCAATATAGAGAAATTCAAATATTTACAAATTTTCTATGTCTAAATCCAAGAAAAATATTTTTTATTAAAAATAATTTTAACTACAACACATGTCTCTTAAGTGAGGAGGCACTTCACAAGTCCAACCACATCAAAACAGAGCAGATTTCCTGCTCTCCTTTGTAAGAATGCCCACCGTTACATGTCAAAATAAACATGCATGTGTCAGTGACAGAAGAGGAGGAGTAGCAATGACAGTAGTAGCTTTTTCTGTCCAAGGAGATTTGCCTATGGACAGGATTTTGTTCACAAAAAATCCATTTGCCAGTCTGGACCCAGGATGAAAACTGCTGCTGTCCTAAGCAGACACTGGGAAGTCTCAGAGAAATAATTCTGTAGAGGCATGCAGATACTGTTACATATTTTAAGATGCCTAGAGATAAAAGGAGCACACTGGGTGAACTTCACTTGCTCTACAAAGTCCTAGGCTGTGCAGAGAAGAGCATGTTATAAAGCAGAAGGGTGGATAAGTAAGAAAAGGTACAACTTGGCAAAGGAGCAAGGAGTTTAAAGCTTAGAGGATTCAAAGTGGAATCCGGAGTTTCTTCAGCAGCAAATGTGGAAAGCGATCTTGGTAGTCATAGCACAGATGAATTAGAGTGAATGGAAAGGTTAAATGAGCTAAGCAGAGATTTCTTCAAACAAAATAGAAAATAATTTGTAGACTCACAGAATCATTTCAGTTGGAAAAGACCTCTGATGTCATTGAGTCCAAACATCAACTTAACACCACCACGGCCACTAAACTGTATCCCCAAGTGCCATGTCTTCACATTCTTGAACACCTTTGGGATGGTGACCCAATCACCTCCCTGGGAAGTCTGTTGCAATGCCTGACCACCCTTTCAGTAAATAATTTTTTTCCCTAGTATTCAATCAGAACCTCCCCTGGTGCAACCTGAGGCCATTTCCTCTCATCCTGTCTTTTGATACTTGGGAAGAAAGACCAACACCCATCATCTATACATATTTCATATATATATGAAATATATATAATATGTGTGTATACCCTAACTACTAGAGTCCAGATCAGCCTGGATGTACTGCTCCCAGAGGATTGTTCCCTCCTTTTCACATCCCTGACATGAAAATAAGAAACTGAGAAGGGATGTCTCCAGGTGAAGAGATGAATGAAATAGCTCTTGAGAAAAGAAGTGTGAGATAATTTGGAAGCAAAGGTAGGCTGCTGCTGAAAGGAAAGCACATGGATGAAGGCAAAGGAAGATAACAAGGAGCTGCCTCAGACAATTACTAACAATGAGGTTGCTGTTACTGTGACAACAGCTGCAGGGAAGGAGAAATTAAAAGCCACCAACAATGGGCAGGAAAGCTGTTGAGCAAGGACAAATACAGGGGGTGAGAAAACTGCTGTGATATCAGTGGGTATAAGTAGGCATGAGCAGAAGGCAATCCCTTAATGAACATGAACGGCAGCTGCAGTGGCATGGGTAAGAATTAACATTTTCAACTAAGGAGAGAGAGCAACAGGAAAGGCACCTCTACTGTTTAGCTGGAATACAGCTCAGAAGTTGGGAATTGGAACTCTTTCACACATGTATGCTACTTACTGTTTTTATATGCCTACAACACTGAGAACTTTGTAGCAGAATTTTATATTCCTATGTTCTTAACTTTTGTATTATTTTCCTAGTAAAAGTTTGCTTCTTATGGATCTGCTTTTTAAAAAGGTGAAGATATTGCTAAACGAAATTTCTACTCTAGGTGCAGCTGATACGTTTTTGACAATGATCATAGAATGTCAGGAGTTGGAAGGGACCTCTGGAGATCAGCAAGTCCAACCCTACCTGCCAAAGCAGGATCACCTAAGGCAGACCACACAGGAAAACATCCAGAAGTGCCTTGAATGTCTCCAGAGAAGACCTCAGTCTCTCTGGGCAGCCTGTTCTTGTGTTCCATCACCCTCACAGTACAGAAGTTTTAACTCATGTTGAGGTGGAACTTCCAGTATTCCAGGTCGTATCCATGGCCTCTTGTTCCATCACAGGACACCACTAACAAGAGACTGGATTTCTTCTTGACACCCACCCTTCAGATATTTACAAAACTTAGTAAAATCCCTTCTCAGTTTTCTCTTCTCCGAAGTAAACACCCCCAGGTCCTCAGCCTTAGTGATGGGGCTTTGGATACTTATCTAGAAGAGCAGGTAATACTTGGTTTTCCCAGATGGATTTCTAGTTTCCAGGTTTATTTCCAGATCCAGACTACACAGTGCATTACAAAGTACTTCAATATGTGAATGAGCATGAGTCAGAAGTTTTACAAGAGAAAATAAACCCCTTTTCTCCTTAGCTATTTAAGCTTTTTTCAAGGAGAGCTTTAACACTTGAAGAAGTTTCTAAACTGCTCCAGGCACTATGATATGAAGTAATTTTAACATGTTTCAGTACATTAGGTTTAAGGAATAATACTTACTTCTTTGCTTCAACATTGCCCAAATCTCTCTGCTAAAATAAACCACACTATCACAAAGGTTGGAAGAGACCTCAAAGATCATCGAGTCCGACCTGTCACCACAGACCTCATGACTAGACCATGGCACCAAATGCCACGTCCAATCCCCTCTTGAACACCTCCAGGGACAGTGACTCCACCACCTCCCTGGGCAGCACATTCCAATGGCAAATGACTCTCTGTGAAGAACTTCCTCCTCACCTCCAGCCTAAACTTCCTCTGGCACAGCTTGAGACTGTGTGCCCTTGTTCTGGTGCTGGTTGCTAGAGAGAAGAGACCAACTGCCTCCTGGCTACAACCTCCCTTCAGGTAGTTGTAGAGAGCAATGAGGTTGCCCCTGAGCCTCCACTTCTCCAGGCTAAACAACCCCAGCTCCCTCAGCCTCTCCTCATAGGGCTTGTGCTCAAGGCCTCTCCCCAGCCTTGTTGTCCTTCTCTGGACACGTTCAAGTGTCTCGATGTCCTTCCTAAACTGAGTGGCCCAGAACTGGAAACAGTACTCAAGGTGTGGCCTAACCAAAGCAGAGTACAGGGGCAGAATGACCTCCCTGCTCCTGCTGGCCACACTGTTTCTAATACAGGCCAGGATACCATTGGCCTTCTTGGCCACCTGGGCACACTGCTGGCTCATATTTAGGCAGCTGTCAATCACCACCCCCAGGTCCCTCTCTGTTTGGGAGCTCTCCAGCCACTCCGATCCCAGCCTGTAGCTCTGCATGGGGTTGCTGTGGCCATACTGACACTGGGCATAAGGAAGATTTGATATTTCTATAATGGGAAACTGTATCTCCTGCTTACATTGATGTCCCTCTGCAAGGTGTGGAAGGACACACTGGTTGTACATCTGTACACATGTTCTGAAATACCAGTTAAAATGGCAGAAAAAAAAATATGGTATTTAGGAGGAAAAAATGTATTAGAATGTTGAGGAACTCCTAGGTACTTTGTTTTTGAAGAACAGATACTTCATGATTACCTGCATGCTCAACTGGAAGCTTGACAAAACAGAAAGTATGATTTGCAAGAATGCTCCTGTCCTTGACAGCCTGCCCTAACTTTTACTTCTTTAAATTTCACGGTGTTTTTCTACAACTCTAAAAGTGAAGTTAGTTACATTTCTCCCTTTTTACTTAGCCATATCCAGGGTAACAAGTCATTGTTCCACCATGGTTTAGCACCTGACTCGGTAGAGTTTAGATAATGATTGGATTTGATGATCTTAAAGGTCTTTTCCAAACAGAACTATTCTATGATCCTTGCATTGAGGATCTACAACAGAAATTCAAATGCTTCAAACCATCAAAACACCATTTTACTCCTCTACTTGGCACTACTGAGGCCACACCTCAAATACTGTTTTCAGTTTTGGGCCCCTCACTACAAGAAAGACATTGAGGTGCTGGAGTGTGTCCATAGAAGGGCAACAAAGCTGGCAAAGGACCTTAAACACAAGTCTTATGAAGAACAACTGAGGGAACTGAGGTTGTTCAGACTTCAGAAGAGGGGGCTGAGGGGAGAACTCATTGCCTTCTGTAATTCCCTCAAAGGAGGTTGTAGTGAGGTGGGAGCAGTCTCTTCTCCCATAGAACAATGGACAGGAGAAGAGGAAATGGCTTCAAGTTGCACTATGGGAGGTTCAGGCTAGATCTTAGGAAAACATTCTTCACAGAAAGGTTTATCAGGTTGCCCAGGGAAGTGGTGGATTCACCACTTAGTTACTTAAAAGATGCATGGATGTGGTAGTAAGGGACACAGTTTTAGTGGCAGTGGCATAGCAGTACTGGTGGGATTATGAGCTCTAGGTGAGCAGCTGGACTTGATCATGTCAAAGATCTCTTCTGACCTCACGAGTTCTATGGTAATTCTCATTATGTTAGAATCCTTTGCTCTTCTCCAGTTATAGCAGGCATGTGATTCAGCAGGAGTCATTAATAACTCAAAAAGCACACCTGAAAGTTGCACCCTGAACTTTCAGAAAAAGATATTTCCACATTGATTTTAAAGATTTAAAAAAGGCAACATCCAAAACTACTCAATTTCTGTATGATATCCTGTATGTAGTAACAAATGATGGCATTTCATTTCCAGCATTCTAGGTATGACAAGCAAGGGATATTAAAAGGTCACAAGCTGTCCAATATTGCAAACTACTGCTCAGTCTATTTCCAACTGATTGACTTTTCTCTGGCTACTGTCTGCCAGATTGTTTTCCGGTCTTTGCTATTTTCTCAGCTGTGTTTTATGGATCGAGGCTATGTCTCCAGTGTTAGCTTATTAATGGAAAGCATGCAGTTTAACTAGAAGGTAGCATTTGATTTCATTCTATTCCAAATACAGTCCTCAGGTTCAGGGGGAAAAAAATTGTCTTTAGCTGTTTATGACAACTGATCATTTTGAAAAACCATTATAAGAAAAGCTATATCTAGTCCCTCCAGATACCTGCTTAATACTCTTATTAAGAATTTATACCATTTTTTATGTCCATGTATTATTTCAACTTTAACAATCCCACTATTCCTCATGAGCTGTTTGTACACCACCTGGCATACACAAATGCAATTTCCCATTTTAAAAATGTGAATCAAGTAGAGGGAGAACAGCTAAAGACAACCATCACAAAAGCTTTCTACCAGCTCCCCAGGCACTCCCTGGAGGTGTTTAAAAGATACAGAGATGTGGTGGTGAGGCACATGGGTGCATGGGATGAAGAAAGCTAAATTCCACAGCCATTCTGTAGTGTAAATGCCATGACACACACCCCTGTAATTGTTTAAAACCCGTGCTGAGGGACATGGTTTAGCACCAGACTTGGTAGAGCTAGATGATAGTTGGACC